>CAKXYN010000022.1:23628500-24838000 GCA_935064755.1 Tragelaphus eurycerus | reverse complement strand
GTGAGCTAACATTGAATACTGCTCTTTTAGATTTATATCCCTCTCTCTCTTCTGAAACCTTGGGTATCATTTCCGTCATCACCACCCCTGTGCAAACTACCACGCGCGCGGCTCCCGTGTGTCCAGTCGCTCAGTGTGCTGTCCATGGGGCTGGGGAAGGGACCCTGGGCACCGGGGCAGACGCTGACCAGCGGGCACTCCTGCCCACCTCGCCCGCCCCCTCCCCCGGGCCTCCGTCTAGCCTCTCTGCTCTCCTTTCCTCCTCATCTGGAGATTGGTGGTGGCAACCGAGGGCGGACATGTGCTCTGGGGCTGCCGTTGGGATCAGTCCTAACCATTATACCCGCCCTTCTGATCCCCTGGGAAAGTGAAAGTGTTGGTTGCAAAGTCATGTCCGATTTCTCTGCAACCCCATGGATTGTAGCCCGCCAGCCTTCTCTGTCCATGGATTCTCCAGGCAAGAATCTTCGAGTGGGTTGCCATTTCCTTCTCCAGGGGATCTTCTTGATCCAGGGATTGAACCCAGGTCTCCCGCATTAGCAGTCAGGCCTGATCCCTACCTGGTGCTGGACCGGATACTAGCATTTTTCGTACAACCTACAAGCTGGGTAGTACCTACCCCTTTTAAAAAATAAATACTCAAATTCTGGAAGTTGAATAACTCTCCTGACATGTGTCCCAGAGCTGGACGGCCAGGATCCGAGACCTCACGTTCTTTCCTATTGCCTGAGGTCAGCCTGGAGTCACGGCCCACCCTTGAGATGCAGCCGCGCTTCCTGACCCTGGAAGGTGTCAGCACAGCTGAGCCCCCGCTTCCCGCTCTCCTCGGGGCCCGGCCCCAGGTGAGGCTCCTCCCAGACGGAGGGCACTGGGCCGGGCCTCCCCTACAGCCGGCTCCTGGCGTCCTTGCCTTCTTGTCTGCGGGGTTGCCTGAATGGGGTCAGGTCCCCCAGAGCGTCTAGTTTGGGAGCTTTGGAAGCTGACTGTATCTTCCTTCAGTCTCCACGTGGCATTCGGAGGAGGAGAGACAAGCGTCACGCAGACGCAGGTGGGGGTCACCCTTTATGATTGGCCTCCCATGTCCGCTCTTCTCCGGAGCCCTCTCTGCCACCTCTCCCATCAAGCTCCAGCTGGGACCGCCCCCCTCTGGGCTTCTGTAACCCTCAGTGCTCAACTCCTGTTGGGATAGTGCTTTCAGAGCACAGGAAAGTTTCTCTTCCCAAGACTGTCTCCCAGGCCCGGCTGTGCTGTTCTGGAGGTCAGGTCCTGTCAGCAGCTGTCCCCTGATGACCTCCGCCTGCTAGGGTTTGTGCCAAATGCCGGGACACTGCGGTGAGCAAGCACTCAGCCTGGAGTGGACTCTGCCTGATGGAGCCTGGGCATGCGCTCCCTGCCCACCCTGGTGCCATGTGTAATCCTTAGCACTGAGGGATGGGAACTATTTGGTGAATGGATGGACTCTGCCTGATGGCACCTGGGCATGCGCTTCCTGCCCACCCCGGTGCCATGTGTAATCCTTAGTACCGAGGGATGGGAACCCTTTGGTGAATGGATGGTCTGTTTCATTGATGCAGCCGAGCAGCCACTAGCTTGCTTGCATGATGCTGAGTGCCGTGAATACAGGAAGGGGGTTTGCAGCCAGCGTGACTTGTCGAGCTGAAGCCTGGCTCCCTTTCCAGGGGCATCGCTGCACAGACAGTCTGCAAGGGAGGCAGCTGCAGGAGGCGCTTGGAGGGAGCTCGGTGTCAGCACCCCTTCTCATTTTCCTGTTTTTGTTGCAAACCTCCCTTCGGAGAGCATTTCAGGGTTGGTGAGATGCCTACTGACCTAGTAGAATCCAACCCCGGGTAGGTTTTCTGACAAGACCTGGGTGCCTGCTCCGCTGATCCCCACGAGGCTGGTGGCCTGGACCATCTGGGCTGGGTCTCTGCCAGGTGGGCTGATAAGCATGTGTCTCCTGCCTTCTGTCTAGAGGTTATTTGTAACCATCTGGCTGCCTGAGGGAGAGGCAGAGGCTCAAGGAGCCCAGTGGCAAACTGGGCTTTAGGTGCCTGAGACTTAGCAGCAGACGAGGGGCTGGAATGCCTCTGTGGGATTCTCAGGGCACGTAGGCTTAAGTGATGGGAAGCAGAGGTGTATGGAGCAGGGTCGTGCGCCCAGAGGGGCTGTCTTCTCAGGGCTGGCCCCAGGCCAAGCTGCTGATGGTGGCCGTGTTTGATCACCCTCTATAAATCTATAAATCCCAGAAGCTCAACAGTGGCTTTAACATTTGTCATCAGTTTTTACTAGTCCGTCCTAAAGGAAATTAACCCTGAATATTCATTGCAAGGACTGATACTGACTCTCCAATACTTTGGCCACCTGATGTGAAGAGCCGACTCATTGGAAAAGACCCTGATGCTGGGAAAGATTGAAGACAGAAGGGGATGACAGAGGATGAGATGGTTGGATGGCATCACTGACTCAGTGGGCATGAATCTGAGCAAACTCCAGGAGAGAGTGGAGGAGAGAGGATCCTGGTGTGTCGCAGTCCATGGGGTCGAAGAGTTGGGCACGCTGTAGCACCTGAACAGCAACAGTCACGACCCTCCACGACTCTGAGCACAATGTCCTCAGTGTAGCTGGTCGTCACCAGGACAGGCGACCTGGCCAACAGCCATGCCCAGCTTCTCAATTTCCAAAACAGTGTTCCCGCCAGTGAGAAAAACTTGTCAATAAATGAGCCTCCCTACTTTAAAGACAGAGGCAGATGAGACTCACTTGGTGGTCCAGCGGCTAAGACTGAACGCCCAAAGCAAGGGGCCCAGGGCACTAGATTGCACATGACGCAACTGAAGATTTCGCATGCTGCAGCTAAGACCCAGTGCAGCCAAATAAATTAATAATAAGTATTTATGATAAATAAAGACGCAGGAAGGTTAAGCTGTTTGCGCTGGTTTGCCTGAGATAGCCCCTCAGCCTCCCTGATTGACTCCAAGCTCACTCTCACAGTCTTCTCATCGCCCAAGAGAAATTAGGTATTTTTAGATAAGTCCCTTAAAACAGTGCACTAGGTTTTCCTACTAGTCATGTTAGGAGAGACAGGTTTATCTAAATGGATTCTAAAACAGGCGGCTCCTGTCCTCAGCACGGCCGAATCCTTGATCGTCTTCAGTCAAGTGCGGGCTTGCATCATGTCTCTGTCCTAAGGGAATTGGTGTTTATGGCTGTGGGCGATCTCGGCTTCAGAGGCTTGATCCTCGTTGTGGGGACGCCGGGCCAGCCAGAGAGAAGCGCTGCTCCTGACCTTCCTTTGAGGCTGTAAAGTTGCCCTGGCTGCTTAGGCTTCAGCGGACGGCGGGAGGGATGGGGCAGGGACACGTGTTTGATCCTTGACGCCCCCCTCCCAATTCCAATCTGGATATGCACGCCTTGAAGTTACTTTGAAAGGAACCAGGATTAGGCACAGAGAGAGAGTGCACGGATGTGAGGTTTGGCTGGCTGGGAGAGTGGGGAAGGGCTCCTGCCTTGGAGTGCACAGAAGAGTTCCCCGAGTGTGCGTGGGTGGGCACGTGAATCCACGTGCCCTGTGCTCACGTGATTGGCCACCTGTTGGGCTTGTACACGTTCTGTGTGCTTGTGGCGTGACAATGATTGTGAGCATCTAATAGCATAAAATTACTTATGGGGCTTACGTAATAGCTAATACCTGTATGGCCCTTACTAGACGCCAGCACTGTTCTGAGCAATTTAAATAGATTTACCCAATTTTTACAAAAACTCAGTGAAGCGGTCTTTATCCACATTCCACAGATGAGAGAGCCTTGATCCTGTGAAGTGACCTGCCTTGCACCGGGTCACCTGGCTAGTAAGTGGCAGAGCCGGGACTCGTGCCTGGCTGTCTGGCTCCAGAGTCTGCGCTCTCGCCAGCTCTGTGCTGGGAAGAACAGAAGGTGCCTCATCTCTGCCATGACGGCCTCCATCTTCCGGATGAAGCTGGAGAGACGAGCATCCCTCAGGCACGCTGCTGGCTGCAGGGCTCCCTCCTTTCTGCCAACCCTCCACCCCGAGACTCCCCTCTCCTCGCCCAGCAAGACCGCGGCCCTGAATCACTTTCAGGCTCTCCCCGGCAGTTCGTGGGCCATCCAGAGCTGAGCCTGGACACCACCGGCGCCCCTGCTGTGACAACACCCGGCATCGGCATTCTCAAAGTTCACGATGCAAATCGGAAAACAAAGTCATGGGAAAGAGGCTCATTAATCACCTAGAGCAGTCTTTCCATTAGCGTAATCCCTAGTTATGACAATTTACTAATTCATCGGAGCCGAAGTGCGGCAGGCTAAGTCCCTGCACCTGTGGGTGTCTTTCCAGAGCAGGTGCGTGGGGCACAGGCAGCGAGTCTTCCTGGGAGGGGGCGAGGTGCAGGCCTGCTTTCCACGGGGCTCCCCACTCCGGGATCCTCATCTTGGAGCCAGTGTGGAGACTCCTGCATCAGCTGCTCTTGAGGGCTGGTCTCCGTGGACCACGTGTGACAGCCAGGTGTTCAGAGTCTGGTGCTTCCCTCTCTTGGGAGAGACCCAGACCTCCACCTGCTGGCTGCACCTTCCCCACGGGAGGAGCTGATGGAATGAACAGTTGTTTTTCTAGAGTGACAGACTGGCTCGTGGTAAACTTCAGTCCCATACGCACAGGCAGGATCTCAAAAACTGCTCTGTGGTTTTGAGGGGTCCTCTGCAGCCCATGCCCAAATGTTTCACTGCTAATGGGCTGGCAGAAAATGAGAGGGAAGATATTTTATTAAGTTTCTGTACCTTCCTTGCCTCTGGAGCTGTTTTTCCAAGATTTGGATGCAAATATCTCTTGTCCCCGGGCTTCCCTGGTGGCTCCGAGGTGAAGAACCCGCTTGCTAATGCAGGAGACGCAGGAGACACAAGTTCATTCCCTGGATTGGGAAGATCCCCTGAAGAAGGAAGTGGCAACCCCTCCCCCTAGTATTCTTGCCTAGAAAACTACCATGGACAGAGGAGCCTGGTGGGCAACAGTCCATGGGGTCGCAGAGAGTCAGACAGGACTTAATGACAACACACACACACATATCCATGGTCCCCATGATACAGAAGATTAACCAAGACAACATGTATGGAGACATTTGTAAGCAAAACAGCTCTGCACGGATATAGACTAGATGTAATTAACAATGATGTGTCACTAATAATCCTAAGATATGATCCTTGCATGATAGATGCGGTTTCTTAAAGTAGGGAGGACCTCACCTTGGTCAGTCTTCTCATCCCCAACAGCTACCGCAGCCCACATCATAGGTACTGACATGCTGGCGTGGATCCAGGCCTGTCCACTGGCAGGAAGGCTCTTGGGGGCACTTGCACACCCCAGATGCAAGCACAGTGTCCCTTCATAGCGGTCTGGCTGGGGTGATTGCTGGGGTGGGGGTGGATTCTAGAGGATGTCCCAGATGACGTGAAGTTCAAGCTTGAGATGGGTGGTGGTCACCAGGAGGCCAAGGCCAAAGAGGGTTCCAGGCTAAGGGGTGCAGGAGTCAGGGCCCCAAGGCACCAAACAGCCTGTCTGTTGTCAATGGTCCCAGTGGTTTGGCTTGGCTGGTGCACACCGAGTCCTCCAGGTCTGCAGGGGAGAGATCAGCCTGGGAAAACTTGCAGAGAAGTTGTGTAGCCTCCATGGGAGCTGGGATTTTATCCCTAGAGTGCTTGAAGCGTTTCCAGCTAGGGGCAGTGTGGTCGCACTTGGTTTAGGAGGCTGGAATGACCACTCCCCCTGTCTCAGCCCCCTGGTTTGGCATGGGGCATCCACAATGTCCCTGCTGTGGGATTGCACCCCCCGCTCCTGGAAATGAGGCGGGAGGGCCTGTGAGGCCAGGGTGTACAGGTCCTGCTCCTCGGTTCTCGGCCAGGCCTCTAAAGGGTGTGGAGTTGAAGTGGAGAAGCTGAGAGTGTTGGGTTTCCCACTGGGCTGTGGGCTGCCTGACCCCATCTGTGCTCTGCTGGGGGAACCAGCGCAGGGGCCCCACTGGTGTGTGAGGGACGCAGACAAGGCCTCTCAGAGCCGGGGATTCACCCTTCCCAAGTGATGGTGTCTTGGTTGTTCCTCGTTTTCTGGTTTTAAAGCGTGTAAGCCTTTCTCTTCTAGCAGATTTTAGGCTTGAGGAAGGGACTGGGAGATGCTACCACGGGAGAGCTGGGCTGAGTCACTTCTGCCACCTCCATGCCATCTCTCTGTCCCAAAGAGCTGCATCCTCTGCCTCTCGCCAATAGGGGAGGGGAGTGAGGTGCATGCCGGCTGGCCCGGCCTGGGATGACTGGGATCTTGCGTCCACAGCTGGGTCACTCAGTGCGGGGCTCCCTAACTTGAGGGTGCAGCAGTGAGAGGTCGATAAGCTGTGGCCCAGGGTCGTCATCACTTAAAGCTGCTGCATCACTCCTGGAGAAGCTCTTGTTCAGTTGGCTATTACCGCCTCCCAGCCCTGCGGCTCTGAATTAGGGACTTGGAGATGGGAAGCCTAGCCTTGGCCCCAGTCGCTCACCGCAGCCTTGTCTGGGAACAGTCGTGGCCATAAATACCCATGGCCAGGAGTGGCCGGTGCTACCCGGGGAGTTAGGCAGGGAGCCCAGCGCTGAGCAGTGGCCTGCGGGCCTCCTGCTAGTGCTCGATGCTGGCCTCTCTGGGGCTGCCTGCTCATCAGCCTGGCAAGTTTGAGTATAGGTAGCAGTGGAAGTTTAAACTGAGCAAGGGCCAGCCTGGGCCTCTTGGCTCCCCGCCTCTGAGACGTGAGAGTGAACTGAGGTGGCTCCAGGGAACTCAGCTGGGGCCGAGGCAGGAAGCTGCGGGCGCAGAGGGTGCTGTGAGGGGGCCGTGTGGCTCCTTGGAAGAGCCAGAAGTCACCTGTGGGAGGCCTCAGAGGCAGAACGAACGTGTGTTGGGTGAACTGAGCAGGGTGCTTGGGATTTCTTATGTTCCAGGTGCACAGGGTTTGTCGATGGGTTTGTGCTCATGGGTGTGGCTAGGAGACTTGCAAAGCCTGATGGGCACCAGCAGAGGCCCGCAGTGCCCCTGCTGCAGGAGGAGATCTTGGGGACAAGAACACATCCACTGACTTGGGATCTTAATTGCGGTCTCCCAAGTGACTGTTGCTATTGTAGTCAGTAAGTTGTGTCCAACTCTTTTGTGACCCCATGGCCCATAGCCTGCCAGGCTCTTTCATACATGGGATTCTCCAGGCCAGAATACTGGAGTGGGTTGCCATGCTCTTCTCCGGGGGATCTTCCTGACCCAGGGATTGAACCTGCCTATCCTATGTTGCAGGCAGAGTCTTCACCAGGGAGTCAGAGGGGAAGCCCTTCCCAGGTGGCTGCTGCTGCTAAGTCGCTCCAGTCGTGTCCGACTCTGTGCAACCCCATAGATGGCAGCCCACCAGGCTCCCCCATCCCTGGGATTCTCCAGGCAAGAACACTGGAATGGGAGGTGACTAGGAATGGCTTAAAGGGAAGTCAGACTCTTCAGCACCATGGACAGTGCCCTCTGGGTGGGAGGAAGGCGGCTGGCCGTGCTCCTGCTGGGAGCAGACAGGGTCCTGGCCCAGTACACTGGTGTCCTCATTTATCAAGTGGGAGTCACAGGCCCCTGCTTCCAGTTTACTGTGAGGAGTCAGGGCAGTGTTTATAGCAAAGTGTCTGAAAGTGGGAGCCATATCCTGGGCTCCAGGGTGGGATGGACTCAATCCTGCCACTTCCTAGCTGTGTTCTCTTTTCTCCTTATCCCCATGGGCCTGAGGTTCGTTTGTTTGTTTTGTTAAATCTCTGAGATGGAAATAATAGCCCCTGTCTTATACCCACCACATTCTCAAGTTTTAATTTGAAAATCGCGAGTAGTTTTATACTGAGAAGATCCATGTTAAACACTTAGCGCTGGGCCTCCCTCATGGGCCTCACTTCGGACATACTCTCTTTGCAGCAGAAGCAGTGATAGGAATTACCGTCATCGTCATCATTCTTTTTTGACCTCTTTCCCCAAATGCCAGAGTCCGGGTATTTAAGAAAGAGCAGCCACTGCCACGTCCACTGCCCTCTCTATAGCATTGTTATCCGGGCTGTGAGAGTGGCTGATTAGGGTCTCGGTAGCCAGGGTTGTGTTCTTGTGTCCAGGCTCAGACACAAGGCTGTTTTGGTGGCTTATGGGGCCGAAGGGGAGGGGGATGCCCGTGCAGGTAATTGGCTTTATTAGCTCTGCTGTATAATTTTATGGCTCATGTCCGAAAGCAAATTAATACAGAAATATGCTATTAGAATGGCTTCCAAAGCCCCAGTGCCACTTGGCAACTTTGTGATTACTCACTCGCTCTTCTAACTAATCATTTCAGAGCTCTACATCCTGGCTGTGTTTGTCAGGCACTATTTCTGTTCTTCAAGCGCCATGTGTGATCAGCCTCAAAAGCCTGCCATGATTTTTTTTTTTTTTTTTTAAACAAGAGGCAGTAATCTGCCATATTCTGAAGTCTTAATTTCATATAAGTGAAAATAACCCCCAGAGAGTCAGGAGAGAAGACAGGAAAAAGCGAGCACACACATGTGGCCCCTGCACCACGTACGTGGGGTGCTGACTCATGCCAGCGTGCATTTAGTCCTCAGCGTTCATGGGGCAGCCATGGTGACTGGGGCACTGGTCCAGACACCACTGGGAGGGCCCTGCCCTTGCACGGCTGACAGGCCAGGGGTGGAGCCAGACAGCAGGAGACATACACATCTGGTGGGGTCGCTGAGGGCCTCTGGAGCAGAGGCAACTCAGGGAAGCCTTCCTGGAGGAGGTGAGGTCTGAGATGAGTTAGAGGGTGAGTATAGTGAGGAGGCAGAAGAGGGCAAGGAGAAGCATTTCCAGGTAAAGAGCATAGAATGTGGAAACTGGAGTTCCAAGAAAGCACATGGTATTTTGGAAGAATGGAAATAGGGTCAAGGTAGCCAGAGAAGGACCTGGGTGAGGGCGGCAGGACTGGAGAGGTAGGTAGGGGCTCCTGAGTGCCCTGGGCTCCCGCAGCTTGGCCCAAGCTCCCGTCTCAGACCCGCTGCCGTGTGTGGCTAGCTGGTCCTCTTGGGCCCTGGCAGGAGGGACCCCGGAACTCTGGTCTTGGTTCCCTCTGGCCCTTGGCGCCCCTTGCTGCCCGCCACGGCCCATTCTGCTCTGCCTGCCTGGCTCCATCCTGACATGGCTGTCCTCCGGCTGGACAAGCGCAATGGCCTGTTCCTGCGTTGTAGTCCTTGTTGGAGTGCGAGCCTCCTGAGTTTCAGGCTCATGTGCGGTCATTTCCGCATGCTCAGTGCTTCTCACCATGCCTCGCTCGCTTCAGACACACCCTGTGTGTTTGTTGAGTGCCGTTAACTTGCTAAAGGAGGAAAGTAATGGGATTCTCCCCACTTCCCCGGTCACTAGAGAGTGTCAGGAGCTATAGTCTTCCCTTTTGATTGCGACTTAGATGCTGGGGCTTTCATTTACGTAGGAAGAGGGAAAGCAGTTTACAGCTGTGTTTCTGAGGACCACACAGGCTGTTTAATATTAGCACCTTGGAGACATCTATTTTCTGCACTTCTAAACCCAATTTCTTCATCCACTGATACTTGCTGAGAGGCAGTACGACTTCCTCAATTATGAACTTGCCTAAGTGAGCCCGTTCGTAATAATATGTGTAATTACATCAAGATGTATAAGGCGACAGACGTGGAAGCAGCATGAAACCGACACGTGTGGAGAAACACATTGGGCTGTATTGAACAGTGAGCCACAGTTTGCACGCTCTTTAGGAAAAACAACCTTCCCTCTTCTTTATTTCCCACAGCAAGAGCGGCTGCTGGATTGAACCTATCTGGGTGGATTTCCCTGCTTCACACAGCAGCTCAATTTATCAGATTTGTAGATTTGGTGGTGGAGAGCGGGGGGAGAGGCCCTTGACACGTCTATGTACCTGGTTCCCACACATTTGACCAACCCTTGAGAGGAGGGGGCCGTTCACCTACTGTGGAGGGTTTCCTGCCTGTCAAGAAACTTGTACAACTTCTCCAGGCCCTGGGCTTGGCGATCACAGTTTTCCTTAACGACGCTCACCCATCTCTGAAGCGCACGGGCGAGGCGAGTGTGGAGGGCCTCCTGAACCAGCTGGTCTTGGAGCACCTGCAGCTGGCCCCTCTGCTGTGGGGTGAGTACTGCCTATCACCTCTGGGTGTGCGCGCTCCTTCGCTCAGAACTCGCGGGCTTGCGTTTGGTGCTGTGTGCCGAGGTCTTCAGGGAACTGGGCAGAGAGGTCTGCGTCTCTCCCAAGCTCGGTCCGCGGGTGTCCGGTCAGCACAGCCCTATGGCCCAGGCTGCTGCCCTCTGAGCTCAGGCATGATGACGATGCAGATCCCCTTGCTGCAGAACCCATATCCTCCGTGGTGCACTTACGGTGTCTGCATGGATGTGACTTCTGCAGACGCTTGTGCTCCTCGAGTGATGAGTGAAGGGGTGGTGGGCGGGAGCGAAGGGGTGGTTCCTCCTGGCTCCTGGACGAGCTGAGTTTGTTTGGTAAACACCGAAACTTACCCTGGTACTTGGCCTGAGAGAGCGCTGGGAGGTGGCGCTTAGAGCAAGCTGTTTGAACGCTTGCTGCCTGTCGCACCTGGAACGTTCACCCCAGTCTGTGCCTTCCTAAATTGCAGTGAAAAATTTTGTTCAGAAACAAGCTCAAATGTAGAATTGTTGTTGAAATGAGAGTCTGTATTATTCTCTGGAAATGATCCTGTCATGTAATCTGTGCTGGGTCAGATGCAGACAATCATGGGTGTGCCTTCTTTCTCTGCTTTAACACAGAAACTGTTGTGAGTCACTAGCTGGTCTTTCCTCCAGTTAATTCATTAGTTCGACCTCCCGGTTTTGCACTCTAGAGACAAAGGAGGATTACCCCAGGGGCTGGAGGAGAAAGACAGACCTCTCCCCACGGTGTTCCCTCACTGGTCTTCAGTTTGTGAGAACCCCTCGAGCTGCCCGGGACTGCCCACTCTCCTGGGCTCCCCACTCCCACGGGTGAAGGTTGTTGGGGGTCCGGTGAGCGGCGCCGACGTGGCAGCTGTGAGTGGACTGAGCCCGACATCCGGGGGCTCCTTCCTTGGAATCTGCCTGCCTCGCTGGTCCAGCCCAAGTGAGAGGAGGTGGATGGTTGTTTCTGCAGAACGTGACAGGTCCCAGTTTGCACCTCTCAGGGTGTCCCTCATTTCCTAGCTCACAAAACTTTGTCTCTCGGCGACCTGGGCTCAGACAGCGACTTCCACTGGATGTGCTGGCCGAGGAGGGTCGGACACCCAGCCCTCCTGCCCCTGGGGCTGGGCAGGCCCCAGGAATCCAGCCCTAGGAAACAATGACACGAAGTGTGTACTCAGGCATCGAGTCAGTCAAAAGAAGGGAGTGCTCCAAGGCACCGGCCGACTGGGAGTGAGCCCCGCAGGGCCAGACTCCTTCCAGAGACGGGGGGGCGGCACCCTGCTGGATTTGCGCTGGTCTCCCTACATGCTTTCCTTGTCGTGTGTCACGTGCACACCAGTGCCGGTATTAAGGATTTTATCCTGGAGAAGATGCATGAGTTGTTGCACCACAGGACCAGGACTCAAAGGTGTTTCCTCCAGGAGGTCTCGTGGGCCCAGCACTTTCAGGCCCCCAGCAGCATCCAGTGTGGCCTGGGTCCTGTCTCCGAGGGTCTGCATGTCCCAGAAACACCGCGTGATGTTTCTCTGTTCAGTGTCATGATTAATTTAACTGTCACCACGTCTGGCAGTTTCCGGGGAACATCTGTCTGCGTGCATTTTTCTCTGATTTTCCTCAGCTTGCTCGTTTTGGAGTTATGAAGTCAAAAGACGTGGGATTTTTAAGGCTTTTGGGCTGTTCTGTCGAGTGAACGTGTGACTCTTGACCATTGATGGTGCTGTGGGCATTGTGGGAGCCTGAGTTTTTGAGGTGACTTTCCCACCCCGTAAAGCGTAGTTCCAGGTCAGGGGCTGAGAGGTGAGACTGAGTTTCGTCTGCCCACCTCTTGCCCCGGGCTGGCCTCCCCAGCCCACCGTCCGTCTGCATTGGAGTGGGGTCTTCATCCCTAGCCCCAGTGCACACCACCTGCCCCGTCCCTGTCACCTGTGCCGTGGAGCCACAATCTCGGGGTCACCGGCTCCTTTCCGCATCACTCAGGCTGTCCTACTGGTTTTTCAGAGGCAAGGTTCCTTACCCTGGAATGTTGACCTTCCCGTTCATTCGCTTCACAAAAGCAATATATTCTCGTTATAGAAAAACAGGGCAAATCAGAAAAGTTCAATGGAGAAAAATTATTTTTTTCCACTTTTGCACCCCCAAAACCAGTCTTATTCCATCTCACTTGTGTGCCTTTCTGAGTCTCTCTGCCCCCCAGCTCACCCTCTGTTCGCCGAGATGATCGCGCCGCGCTTGTACTCGCTGTCCTTTTTTTTTTTAATACTTGAGAAAACAAGTGTTTCTCACGTTATGAGCACGTCTTACACTTGGCGTTCAGGTCCTCGTTATCCTTTCATCACGTGGGCGCACGCTGACTTACTGCTCGTTCTGGGGTCCGGGTGCCTCTGCTCTTTGGAGGTGTTTGCTGTTATGTAAGTTGCTCGCACCAGCTGCGCACGGAGCCTTTCTGTGTCTTGGGGCCACGGCCCCCATGGGGAGGCCCTGACAGGGCTCCTGCCCTGCGGGCTGGTGCCAGACACCACAGCGCCTGTGCCAGCGCCACTGCTCATGGGGCCACTGATGGGGCCCACCGGGACTGATGTCATGTCGGGGTCCCGGAGGAGAAAAAGCCAGGTTCTGGGCTGGCTCCAAGACTGTGTGCATTCCTTCTGCAGAGCGTCCCAGGGCAAGGCGGGACAGAGGGCAGGGCGGAGCCCCAGCAGGGCTGGGGAGGGGCCTGGGGCAGGACCGCTATTCGATTGCCTCCTGTCTCTGTTCGTCTGGGAGCAGAACCACGGGCTGGGTGAGGCTGCGCTCCCATGAGGGTGTGAGCCTGGCAGAGCCCAGCGGGCCTCCTGACGGCCTGAGTTGAGGGCAGGGTCCAGTTGTTTCCATGGATACCGGGCGGTGGTGACTAGTGGACTGAGCAGTTTCTCACACTGATTTGACTGTCCCACGGCTCTGCCCCGTCTCCCTCCCTAGCTGACAGCACTGTCCTCGTCCCGGCTTCTCAGATGCACAGCGCCTGGTCTATGCTGGCGAGCCCTGGTCAGGTGTCGGCTACACCGTGGAGGGCATGGTTTCAGTGCGCATCCTCCAGATAATCACTGAGCAAGCCCCCGCCCCAGTGCTGAGCTGTGATGTGCAGGAAGCTCTTGTGGGCACAAGGGCAATGCCTGTCTGGGAGACAGTGGCCAGGTGGTGCCTTGTGTGGGGTCACCCACTGCTGTGCCCCAGAGAACCACATACCCTCATATTGGGGAACAAGACCCTGTGCCTAAACTCTCTATGCAGTTTGTCTGACCCATGCAAATCTTCAGGTCATAATTACCATCCCCCGGTTACAAATTGGGTGCTAGTTTTAGAAGGTCTTGTAAGGTCTTCATAGAACCATTCAGCTTCAGCTTCTTGCACATTACTCTTTGGGTCTTAGACTTGGATTACCGTGATGTTGAATGGTTTGCCTTGGAAATGAACAGAGATCATTCTTTCGTTTTTGAGATTGCACCCAAGTACTGCGTTTTGGACTCTTTTGTTGACTATCAGGGCTATTCCATTTCTTCTAAGGGATTCTTACCCACAGTAGTAGGTATAATGGTTATCTGGGTTAAATTCTCTTCTTCTCAGAGCTATTTGTAAGGCCTCCTCAGACAGCCATTTTGCTTTTTTGCATTTCTTTTTCCTGGGGATGGTCTTGATCGCTGCCTCTGGTACAATGTCATGAGCCTCTGTCATAGTTCATCAGGCACTCTGTCTATCAGATCTAGTTCCTTAAATCTATTTGTCACTTCCACTGTATAATCATCAGGGATTTGATTTAGGTCATACCTGAATGGTTTAGTGGTTTTCCCCACTTTCTTCAATTTAAATCTGAATTTGGCAATAAAGAGTTCATGATCTGAGCCACAGTCAGGTCCCGGTTTTATTTTTGCTGACTGTATACAGCTTCTCTATCTTTGGCTGCACAGAATATAATCAATCTGATTTCGGTGTTGGCCATCTAGTGATGTCCATGTGTAGAGTCTTCTCTTGTGTTGTTGGAAGAGGGTGTTTGCTATGACCAGTGTGTTCTCTTGGCAAAACTCTATTAGCCTTTGCCCTGCTTCATTCTGTACTGCTGCTGCTGCTAAGTCGCTTCAGTCGTGTCCGACTCTGTGCGACCCCATAGACGGCAGCCCACCAGGCTTCCCGTCCCTGGGATTCTCCAGGCAAGAACACTGGAGTGGGTTGCCATTTCCTTCTCCAATGCATGAAAGTGAAAAGTGAAATTGAAGTCACTCAGTCGTGTCCGACTCTAGCGACCCCATGGACTGCAGCCTACCAGGCTCCTCCGTCCATGGGATTTTCTAGGCAAAAGTACTGGAGTGGGGTGCCATTGCTTTCTCCGTCATTCTGTACTCCAAGGCCAAATTCCAATCTCAAAGAAAGGAAGTGCCAAAGAATGCTCAAACTACCACACAATTGCACTCATCTCACATGGTACTAAAAGTAATGCTCAAAATTCTTCAGCCAGGCTTCAGCAATACATGAATCATGAACTTCCAGATGTTCAAGCTGGTTTTAGAAAAGGCAGAGGAACCAGAGATCAAATTGCCAAAATCTGCTGGATCATCAAAAAAGCAAGAGGGTTCCAGAAAAATATCCATTTCTGCTTTATTCACTATGCTAAAGCCTTTGACCGTGTGGATCACAATAAACTGTGGAAAATTCGGAAGGAGATGGGAATACCAGACCACCTGACCAGCTTCTTGAGAAACCTGTATGCAGGTCAGGAAGCAACAGTTAGAACTAGACATGGAACAACAGACTGGTTCAAATAGGAAGAGGAGTACGTCAAGGCTGTATATAGTCACCGTGCATATTTAACTTATATGCAGAGTACCATGAGAAACGCTGGGCTGGATGAAGCACAAGTTGGCATCAAGATTGCCAGGAGAAATATCAATAACCTCAGATATGCAGATGACATGACCCTTATGGCAGAAAGTGAAGAAGAACTAAAGAGCTTGTTGATGAAAGTGAAAGAGGAGAGTGAAAAAATTGGCTTAAAGCTCAACATTCAGAAAACTAAGATCATGGCATCTGGTCCCATCACTTCATGGGAAATAGATGGGGAAACAGTGTAAACAGTTTTTTTCAGTTATTTTTCTGGGCTCCAAAATCACTGCAGATAGTGACTGTGGCCATGAAATTAAAAGACGCTTGTTCCTTATAAGAAAAGCTATGACCCACCTAAACAGCATATTAAAAAGCAGAGTCATTAGTTTGCCAACAAAAGTCCGTCTAGTCAAAGCTGTGGTTTTTCCAATAGTCATGTATGGATGTGAGAGTTGGACCATAAAGAAAGCTGAGCACTGAAGAATTGATACTTTTGACCTGTGGTATTGGAGAAGACGCCCTTGGACTGCAAGGAGATCCAACCAGTCCATCCTAAAGGAAATCAGTCCTGAATATTCATTGGAAGGACTGATTCTGAAGCTGAAACTCCAATACTTTGGCCACCTGGTGCAAATAATTGACTCATTGGAAAAGACCCTGATCCTGGGAAAGATTGAAGGCAGACAGAGGATGAGATGGTTGGATGGCATCACCGATTCGATGGACGTGAGTTTGCGCAAGCTTTGGGAGTTGGTGATGGACAGGGAAGCCTGGCGTGCTGCAGTCCTTGGGGTCGCAAAGAGTCGGGCACGACTGAGTGACTGGACTGAACTATTATAAATTAGGAAACAGACTCATGGGGTGTTTGTTGCATGAAGTTACAGGGATACACAGATTCTTGGATGAGTGGATCTGTCCGTCTGCACCCAGGTGCTGGGGACCCAGAGGTAAATTAGACTTGATCCCTGCCTTCCAGACACAGCTGGTCTGATGCAGGTAGAGGATCCCAGGTCGGTTAACAGACCATCCCCACACAGCCTGGTGTACTTGCCAGCTGTCCTGGAAGCAGCAGCCAGAGGCAGCCCTGGACCCTGACACCTGCAGCCACCTGTCTCAAAGGAGTGTGCTTGGGACAAAGCACAGCCCATAGCCCCGACGAGGCTCACAGGTCTCCCCAGGGACAGAACCACTGCAGGGTGCTGTGGGTTCGTCGTGTCTGAATATTGCTCCGTCTGCATCAGTGGCCCCTCGTGCATGGTCCACCTCTGCCCAGGAGTCTGGACCCAGGCGCGCCAGGCAGCCAGCCTGTCCTGTGCCAGAACTCTGGCTGCTCCCGCCCTCCCAGGGCTCTCAGGGAGACGCGCCCCAAGTCCTGCAGAACATCCTCTCATCGAGCTGGTACCTGGAGGCCTCAGTGGGGGATCGTCAGTTTGTTTATGTCATGAGATTCATGGATGAAAGACCGCACTTGTGTCTTCGGACGCACACGGCTGTGTGTGGCCCAGGCTTCCCTGGCAGCTGAGGTGCCCGCTGACCTACGTCTCCTGTTGAGGTAGCTTAGTGATGGTGCTGGGCTGTGCGTTCTCCTCCACTGCCCACGTCTCCAAACAGCTGTGCCTGGGAAGAGTGTCAGCACTCAGGCCCCCTGACAGGCCAGGTGTACAGGGCCAGGTTAACCAGACTTTGGTGAGTCCCAGATGCCAGAAACCCAGATATGATCCTTGGGTTGGGGAGATTCCCCTGGAGAAGGAAATGACCACCACTCCAGTATTCTTGCCGGGAGAATCCCTTGGGCAGAGGAGCCTGGGTGGCTATAATCCCTGGGGTCATGCAGAATCAGACCCGAGGAAGCTCTCGTCAGCAGCAGCAGAGGCTGATGGGCTGAGGACCCCTCCCCGAGGCTGAGCAGTGGTGAGTGGTCATCTGGTCTGAAGCCCGGCTGGCCCAGGGGTGGGTGCAGGGAAGCCAAGGGACTGAGTCATTGTCTGTTTGGCCCCTTTGCCAAATATAATTATGTAAATTGATTTTAAAAGGGGGGGGATTTATAAAAGAAGATAAAACATCCAGAGTGTGTGTACCTCCCTGGGTACCTTGGGAGAACTTTCTGCTACTCTCCTTTCTTTCTTAATGACACAGGCTGAGTCTCCTTCCATATGGAGATACTGGCACATTCAGGTAGAGCTGCAACAGTCTTTTTAAGGGCAGGCAAGATGTATGTAATTTATTTACTCTGTCTCTTTTGATGGCCTTTTAGCATCTTTTGCTATTATAAACATTGTTGCAACAAATATCCTTATAAGTAGCCTAGTGCTCCTAGGAGTGAGTCAAGCTGAAAATTACTCTTTTAAATTTAGCAATCTCTTTAAAAAAAAAAAACACCTTATATTTTTATATCATACTTAGAAAGACTTTCCTCATTTAGCTTACATTTAAAAAAAATTCTTATACTTTCATGGACTCAGTTGTTTTAACATTGAAATCTTTTATTTATCTGGAAATTTTTAAGGTGTGAGTAGTGAGGCAGGGAGCCACCTTTTCCTTTTCCAGAAAAATGGCTAGTTATCCACAAGTTACTTAATAAATAATTCGTCTTCTCCTTGGAGAAGGAAATGGCAATCCACTCCGGTATTATTGCCTGGAAAATCTCATGGGCAGAGGAGCCTGGTAGGCTACAGTCCATGGGGTCGCAAAGAGTCGGACGCGACTCAGCCACTTCACTTTCTTTCTTCTTTCTTCATAAATAAGCAGTGCCATTTTCTCATATGCTTAGGAAAATCTTTGAATTCTCTTCCATTTATCTGTCTGTCCACTAGCCAGTATCATCCTTGTACGTATATTATAAGTTTATAGTGTACTTTAATATTGGCTTGGGTAATCCTCTTCAGTGTCTTTTCCTTACATTTGTTCCTTTGTTTATTTAAATATTGTGGTAAGAAAACACATAATACAAATTTGCCATCTTAACCTTCTTTAAGGGTGCAGTTCAGTAGTGTTAACTGTATTTTTGTTAATTATGCCAAAGATCTGTAGAATTTTTTCGTTTTGTAAAATCAACCCTATACCCATTGAACATCTTTCATATGTATTTTTCTGACATCAGTACGAGCTTATATAGCTCACTTTTTAAAAAAAGAAAATTTCTCTAGGTCTTTAACTGCTTTTTTGAGGTGTTGGAGAAGACTCTTGAGAGTCCCTTGGACTGCAAGGAGATCCAACCAGTCCATTCTGAAGGAGATCAGCCCTGGGATTTCTTTGGAAGGACTGAGGCTGAAGCTGAAACTCCAGTACTTTGGCCACCTCATGCGAAGAGTTGACTCATTGGAGAAGACTCTGATGCTGGGAGGGATTGGGGGCAAGAGGAGAAGGGGACGACAGAGGATGAGATGGCTGGATGGCATCACTGACTCGATAGACGTGAGTGTGAGTGACCTCCGGGGGTTGGTGATGGACAGGGAGGCCTGGCGTGCTGCGATTCGTGGGGTCGCAAAGGGTTGGACACCACTGAGCGACTGATCTGATCTGATCTGACCCCCTATTTTTGCTTCTTTTATATAATTTTGCTTCCTGTTTTTTTTTCTTGATTGAGCAAGGTAACACATGATCTACTTTGTTCATTAATTATATCCCCTGTCTCTTTTCTAATTCAATAATTCTTCTGTATTTATTAATTTTTTTCTGCCTGATTTGAGCTTAAATTATTTTTCCCTCACTTACTGGGTTGGACATCATTCATGTAAAATTTCCTATTATTAGTCTAGTTTTATGGGGCTATGAATTTTCCCATGATTCTATTTCCTGATTTCCATTTCCGCTTCCTACAGTATGGCTCTAACCATATTCTGGTATTAGAATTTCTCATGTTGGGTATTTTCAGGCATCCTTTGATTTTAGTTTGCTTCATCTCTATCTTTATCTGAGCCTTTTTGTCTCCTCCTTTTGTTGTGAGTTTCTAGTGTAACAGCACTGTGATCAGTTTAATACTATTCTCACCTCTTAGAATTTACTGAGATTTCTTTGTGGATAGTTTTTTGTGTCTGACTACTCCATGGACATTTAAAAGGAAGGCTTATTCCTTGTTTTAAGTGTGTTGAGTTGAAATGTGTCACCCGGCTCTACCTTACCAATTTGCTTAAGGTTTTAAGATCCTTATTTGATCTCACTTAGACTTTGAGAAGTGAATTACAGTTACTGCTAACGTGGATCGCCTTCACCCTGACGGCCTTCTGTCCATCAGTGTGATACTGTCTGTCCTGTAATATGTGTGGTATGAGGGCTGATGGGTTTAGTGCATAGAAGTCATAGTTCTTCTCACTTTGCTGTGCCTTTTACCATTTTAAGTGTCTTTGTCTGTCTCCTCTAGTGTTTTTGCCCTTTATTCAACCTGGTCTGATCCTGTAACTCCCGTCCTTGCTTTCTTTTTGTTTGGCTGATGTATCTTTGCCTCTTGTTTTGGTTTAAACGTTTGAGAATTACTTTCTTCCCCCCATGTGGTTCTCTTAGATGAAATGTTGAGCTGAGTTTTGTTTGTGATCTAACTTCAGTGTCTTTTTGATTAATAAGTGCATTTAGACCACTTACATTCTTTGATATGGCACATGTGTTTGGTCTTAACTGTCATAGATTCTGTTATGCTTTTTTTTTTTTTTTTTTTAGTAGTTACTCATCTTGACTTTTGTGATCTGTGTCTTCTTGACTTTGTTTTGTGTGATGATTTTTTTTTTCTTTCTCTCCAAGCTCTCTTCTCTTGTTTCCCCATTCCCCCATCACGTTCTAAGGCCATGCCTGCCTTATTTTTCTCCACAATTCCTGTTATTCTCTGAAAGTTCATTACAAATGCAGGGTTTTTTCCCCCTGTCTCTCCACCCCTGCTGGAGTATAAGCTCCACAGAGAAAGAACCTGGCCTTTGCCATACTCTCAGAACCTGAAACTGTTGCTGGGACATTTCAGTGACAGCGGAATATATCAGCTGGGTAAATATTTGCTGAAGGGATTAATAATGTAACCTTCACAGTCTATCTCAGAAGCAGATAGTGTTATTTTTGTGCTTTAGGGGGACGGAAATGCAAAGCATCCGCGGGGTCATTCAGCCAGTGAGTGGCAAAGTGAAGACTGGAGCTCAGTTGCTGTGACTCCAGAGTCCATGTTTTCCCCATTTTTATGCCTCCTGGAGGAGAAGACAGTGGCACCCCACTCCAGTACTCTTGCCTGGAGAATCCCATGGGCGGAGGAGCCTGGAAGGCTGCAGTCCATGGGGTTGCTGAGGGTCGGACACGACTGAGCGACTTCACTTTCACTTTTCACTTTCATGCATTGGAGAAGGAAATGGCAACCCACTCCAGTGTTCTTGCCTGGAGAATCCCAGGGACAGGGGAGCCTGGTGGGCTGCCATCTATGGGGTTGCACAGAGTTGGACACTACTGAAGTGACTTAGCAGCAGCTTGCCTCCTGGAATCATGATGAGCTGGTGACCTACAGTTGAATTTCACGCCTAGGTCTACTGACTTCTAGCCAGAATTTCCATAGGCTTTTAGAAGTAAAAGTAAGGAAAGAGAAAAAAAGGAGGAAGCAATTGTGTTATTTTTGACAGACCTGCAGAAAAGTTGCAAGCACAGTGGTTAGAATTGTTTTCTGAGCTACTTTAGAGTCCGTGGCTGGCTTGGTACACTGTCATCCCAAACTCTGCATTTCCTACGCACGAGGAGTGTCCTTTGTTCCTCAAGGTTCTGGGTGGGGCTCAGAGCCACTGCCGCCTTCAGTCAGCATGTCTCTGGTCTCCATGGGGCTGGGACAGTTCCTCAGTCTTTGACTTTTTTTTGTTTAACCTTGGTGCTTCCCTATATCACCAACCAGCCATTTGTGGAATGCCCTCCACCTGGGTCCATGTGACGTGTCCTCGTGATTAGAGTCAGTGCCCGCATCCCTGGCAGAGGCCACACCTCTCAGATGGCCCGTGAGCTCTGTTTGTCCTGCCGAGACAAAGGTGTTGGCCGCCTTGCTCCGCTGACAGGGCACTGCCCACCGGCATTCCCTCCTCTCAGGCTCCTTTATAATCACTCAGCATTCTGTGGGAGGTGCTGTGAAACTTTGTAAACACCAGCTACTCATCATACTTCTCTTTGTCCCTTTACTCTGCATGGAGTCACCCTCCCCTTCTTTACTCAGTGGATTAAGCATATTACCATCATTATTCATTCTGACGCCCCATGGACACTCTGTCGGGCTGATTCCTGTGCCTGTCGACACGTCTCTGTCATCTTCTGAACACGCCCTTGCTTCCTGGCACCAGGGGTCCCAGGTTCGCCATTGAGTACTGCTCTGACAGCATCCATTTTCCCAAGAGGCCTCTGTTCCTGTGAGTGAAGACCAGTGTTTAGCAACCGAGATGCAGACAGGAGGATGGCTGTCTGTCCCAGGGAGTTGCTACTCCCCAGCCTTCTCGGAGGGCAGAGCCCAGGGTATGCGTGGACACGTAAGGACAGACTTGCCCATGCACCCTCAGTGTCTCCTGTCTGTACCAGTGGCCACCAGGTCACCCTGACACGCTCATTCCAGTCCAGCACAGCAAGGCTCCTTCCGGTCTGTCCCCTTTCCCTGCTTCCTGGGCGATGAGCAGTTGGCGTCCATTCTCTGTTGTGGAAATGCCAAACCGCCAGTGCCCCCCCTGCAACCAGGTTCCCACCTCCACCCCAGCCCTACCCCCCTCTCAGTGTCTCAACCTCTTGACCTGCATGGGCGGATCTCAGTGGGGTGCAGATGCCCTCCATGCCCCCCTGGTCCCCCGTTTTCCCCTGCCCTGGGCCCCTCCCTGCTCCCCATGCCACCCTTCCCCCCACCCCATGGGGGGGCTCTCAGCTAGCAGCTTCCCCGAATGCCAGCTCCATCTCTTGCCAACGGCCCAGCCTTCTCCCTCCCCCATGCCCCTTCTGCTGCTCCTCCAATCACTGCCTTCTGGGCTGCTGCCCAAGGTGTCCTAATGGCAGTGATCCTCCCTGCCTCAGGTTGTCCTGCCAGCCCCTGTCACCAGGGACAGGGCCGAAAGGCCAGCATTTGGGTTGCAGACTCCTCCTGCACTCACATGGCTTCCTTGTATCGTGCAGAGCACCTTGAAGGCTGCTGCCCATCCGGAGCGGCTGTCGTGTCCACTGCCCTGGTGGCCCTGCCTTTCCTCCTCCCAGGCCCAGGTCCCCTGTGGCCCTGCCCCTGTGCGGCCCGGCCCTATCGCCTCCCCTGTGCAGGCCATCCTCGGCACAGTCGCAGTGAGTGCTGGCCCGTGTGGGTGCCCCCTCCTCTGTCCATTGGCCGTGCAAGCTTTGCGCCCTCGGGCCGGTGGTGCCTCCGTATTCTTAAGTTGCCCCCGTCTCACCATCTGAGGTGGAAGCCCTTTGAGTACAGACACAGGATCAGCTTCTTATTTCCCCGGCTTCTCTGAGGAAGATGCTGAAGAGTGTATATGCCTGGTTTTCAGTTTGCAAGATGCTCACAGGTCCACGTGGCCTCAGAGCCTGGAAGAGGCCCTGTCGGGGAGATGGCCCAGTCGTCCCAGCTCACAGAGGACAGCTGGGGTGTGCAGCCAAGAGGGGGCCTTGCCCGAGGTCTCTCTCCCAGGACATCTCCCAGAGTCTAGGCCTCTGACTCTGCGCTGCTGCCCTGAGACCTGGAACCCAGGTGTCAGGTTGGTGGTGGAAGTGCGGGCAGCTTTCGGGGGTGTAAGGAGGGGCATGTGCCAGGATCTGGGCCCAGTTCCCCCCAAGAAGAGCAGGCACTGGTCAGGAGGCTTGAGCCATCTTCTTGAGCCAGGGAGGGGGTTGGGGCGGGGGGCTGGGGAGACTAAGGGCATCCGCCTCTCCTCGGCCTTGGTTCCAGCTCACTTACCTCCACTTTTGTGTGGGTTTGGGAGGCAGCTGCCCTGGGCTGGAGTCCTGGCTTCGTTACCCCAGTGACTGTCTTGACCTAAGACTTGGGAGATGGCCGTGAGGCTCAGCAGTCAACCGATAATAAACGTGAGCCTGCTCCACAGGGCATCTCTTAGGGCACTCAGGCCTGCCCCTGAGTAGTTAAAATTCCAGCCCTGTGCCCCTGCCCCGCCCAGACTGCCTGGGCAGACGGGTGACCCATGCGGGACCCGCGTTTGAACCCCCAGTGGCAGGCAGTGCCGACCCCTAGGCCCTCTATGCCTGAGTCCTGGCCAGGAACCACTGGGCTTTCTGGCCATCCCGGGTCGTGTCGCCGTTGCCCCAAATCCCAGCTTCTATTTCCAGTCCTCCACGGGGAGAAGGCTGCTCACTGCCCGCGCCGGCAGGCCCTCTGTGTCTCACCAGTGGGTGCGTATTTTTAGCTGCAGCATTCAGAGCAAGGCTGCCAGTGAGATGGTGCATGCGGGGTGCATGAAGTGGTGGTGGTGATGGAGGGGGTGCCTCCGCCTACCCCATGTGGGCAAGTCTGCCATTTCAGCCTTTCTCAAAGGCCAGAGCATCTTATCTAGACGTGCCACTGGAGGCCCGGCCAGTGTGGGCCTCCTGCCGGAGGCTTGGGCGAGGGAGCAGCAGGGTGCCCGAGTGGGGAGCTGGCTCCTGGTCCTGCCCACGGGCACAGCAGCTCAGCCACCTCCCCACCACCAGAGGGAGGGGCCTCACTGGCCATCTGGCCTCACCTGGGGGCTGGCCCCAGGCGTCCGGGGGCAGTAGCCCAGAGGCTGCTGGGGTGGCCGAAGGGGAGCCTGGTCAGTTACAGAGCAGCCAACACCCGGGGACTGTGCTGGGTTCCTGCAGGGGGGTCGTCTGGGGAGTGCACAGGCCTGCAGGGGAGCTGCTCCTGGTCGCACTGGGGAGTGGCAGGGCCGGGCTCGGGTCTTCTTTTCCCCAGCCTGGCGGGGCCCTCCGTCTGAGGCCCACCCTCCCTGGCTGCAGTGGGAGCTGGGCCGTATGGTGGCACCTCATCCGTCCGCTCACCCCTCCCTCGTTCATTTCTTCCCAGGGAGCTGTGTCCTCGGCAAGCTGGTTGGCTCTCCAGGTGCTGAGCCGAGCCTCAGACTCTGCAGGAGCCAAAAGGGGCCTTGGGAAGCATCTCATGTATTTGTTCTCCCACTTGGCATTAAGTTTAAACAGTTCCTGTTGGCTTTTTCTCGTGGAGAAGATGAGCCAGATGACCTTCCATGCATATTTTTGGAAGTGCCTGCTGAGATAAAGGCCCAGGCCTGGGGTGGGGTTTCTGGTTTCCCGATCAGAGGAGGAGCCCTGGGGCTGTGCCGCCGGCTTCCGTGCCAGGACGTGGGGGCAGACCCCTGGGGGCCCATCCCTGCTCAGTGGTGTCTCAGCCTAGACCAGATGGACTTAGGGCCTGCTAAGCACAAGGCCGAGCAGGAGGAAAGGGCCCCTGTGCGCGCGTTTGCGTCTCAGGAGGCCTGAGGAACATGGTGGGGCTGTGCAGAGCTCGGGCCTTCCTGATGGGGGTGTGGCCAGGAGGCAGGGGCAGGAGGGAGCAGGCACCGGCCTTCCCCTTGCCCTCGAGGCCTGGCCTTTGGGGTGTGCTCAGGGGCACAGGCGTCTCTGTTTGGTGCGTGGAGAAACAGCTCACAGTTCTGACCACTCAGCCAAGATCGAGCATCTGGAAGTTGGGCTGGGTCAGGGCCCCGGGCTCACCATCCCAGGGCTCCTTGTACCCCTGCAGTCAGCCAGCAGAGGGGAAGACGTGCCTTTTCCTGGTTCAGGGACAGCTGCATGCCCTACACTGCCGGCCTCCACGGCCTCGCCCAGAGCTGCCCTCTGGACCCTGTGAACAGCTGAGCAGACGGGTCCCGACAGGAGGGGCGGCCTGACTAGGTCTCCTTCAAGTCGCCCAGGGTGGTGGTGTCCGAACCGAGCCCCCTGCAGCCCAGGCTGAGAGGGGCACATGTCTGGATGCAGAAGCTCTGGCTTCAGTCGTGGGCCTGAGTGACTGTGGATTGGTGATTCTACCCGAGTGCTCTCTCCCTCCTCCCCTGTCAGTCCTTTCCTCGGGCGGACAGCAGGTGGAGTGATGGACCACGTGCATGGCCGTGACCGCGGAGACGCCCTCGGGGGAGAGCCCGTGGGAGCATGGGTGCAGACGGGGCCGCTTTCTCGGGGTCCTGTGTTCGCAGAACTAGAGCTGGTCTTCCTCTTGTGGTCTGTCCCTCTCGCTCAGCCGCCACCAGACAGGGCTACTGGCTCCCCTCGATTCTACCCTCCGTTTCTGTGTCTCACCCACGTTATTTGAAATGTGCTAAATAAGCACAGAGCAGATGCTTAAGGGAGAGTGTTTGAAATTAAGCTGTTTAATTTCTTAGGAAGGAAAGGAGGTCTGGAAGCAAATGTGGGTCAGCTCAAACTGCAATGCTAAGAGGTTTGGCGGGGGTGGATAACTCCTTCCCATTTGAGGCATGGACAAAGGAAGCCATCCTTTAAAAGGCGTTGGCTTCAGGGCCACTTTGAAGCCAGACCTTGAGCCTGACAAGGCAGCTTCAAAGACTCCGCTGCTGACCTTTTCTAGGCGGCTCCTGACAACATCCTTCTCCCCGAGGCCTTGGCCGGTGCATCGTCACCGGACGGCTGATGGAGTCCAGCAGCTGGAAAAAACCAGCCGAGTGGCCTTCGCTCTCGGAGATGTCAGTTTTCTCAGAGAGTCGGCTCTGTGGCTCGAAATGCCTTTCCCAGCCTCCCTTGGTGGTGGGAGATGTTCAGATCCTGGTGGAACAGAGAAATGCAGGGCAGCGCACTGTCTGCCGGAACCACAGCAGAAGCCGCGTGCCCGGGTCCTTCTCCTCGGGTCTGCGGCGTGTCCTCGCAGAAGCGCAGTCTCTGGGTCTAAGTAGACTGCGGTCCTGGTCTGTGGGGCTGAGCAGGAGGGTGACGGACACAGTGTATCCCCGGCCTCGGTCTAGCCGGGGTGCGTGGTGCGCCTCACCTTCTCCGCAGTAGGAGCCGATCAGATGCACGGATTGGCTGAGCTTGGCCATAGTGTCCAGGGCTGCTGGAGCCTCTGAGTTCCCCTTTGCAGACAGCTGACCGCTTCCTGCAGGTGTTTCTCCCCTGTCCACCCAAAGTGCACTCTTTCTAGTGGAAGAACCCTGGTTTCTTGAGGGTGGGGCAGAGTTCATCACAACGAGGCACCAAGGGCAGGACGGCAAGGCAGACACGATAGCTGCACTCTGTCACAGAGGGGCCTGGGCCAGAGACTTGGGGCCCCGGCCACTGTCCCCCACCTGCAGGCTCCACACCTTGTCCCCCGTCTAGTTTGGATGGGCAGCAGCAGCCACTCCAGGCATGCGTGGAAGCCCGCTCCTCCTGATGGCGTATGTGGCCCTGATGGAACGTCCATGAGTTTGGCCATGGGAAGGTACCAGAGAGCCACTTCCTGCCAGCCTGCGAGACACCCGCTTGGCCGGGGCCACACGTTTCCTGGGATCTGCAGGCTGCACTGTCTGCTTATTTCAGCCTTGTCAAGAAGCAGCTGTGTTCAGGGGCCCGGTGGGGTCAGGAACCCTCGGCTCTGCCAGAGGCCTAGAGAAGGGCCACCCTGGGGTGGGGGGAAGGAACCAGTCAGCACCTGCTTCCTGGGCACACACCATGAACCCTACTGAGGGCCTGGAACGGGGGTCCAGGAGGCTGGCTGGTAGGAGATGCTGAGGGCAGTGTAGCCTGGCCTGGTGGAAGGATCTAGGCCTTGGGTGTCCTGAGCCTGGGTGTGCTGGCTTATCTGAGGATCTTGATCGTGTTGTGAGGATTGTTGGAACCACCCTGTGCTCGGGGCTCAGGACACGGCATCAGAGAGGCTCAGAGCCTGGTTTCAGGGAGCGCTTACCACCACCCACCCCGCGCACCACTACCCGTGGCCCTCAGCCGTGTGACAGCACCGAGGCGGTGCGGCAGGCAGGGAGCAGGGCAGGCAGGCAGTAGCAGTGGGTTTCCTGGGGAGGGGCCGGAGGAGGTGGCGTAGGCAGAGATAAGAGGAGGTGGGGGCAGTGTGATCCTGCGGATGCTGTGTGTCAGGGTGGGGCTCTCCATGGGACCGAGTGCCTGGAGCCCAGACGGTGAGGGGCAGCTGAGTCAGGCGAGCACCAGCTCCTGTGGCCTTGGCAGGGGGGCAGGGCGGATTGTTATCCCTTTCCAACGTTGGCTAAGTCCCCAGTCCAGCAGGTGATGAGGCATCTAGAGTCCAGATGCATGTGTTTCGTGGCAGGAAGATGCGGGGCCCCACCTGTGATCTGTTCTCTTTGTGAGATAGGAGGGGAGATCGAGTCACGGGACTGGGGGCACCGTGGATGCTGGAGGGCTGAGGCGTAGGGAAGCGTCTAGCTGTGGTCCCGGGCATGGAAGGAGCTTGGCCACAGTCAGAGCTCATTAGACACATGCTGAGTTAGTGCAGGAGGGCCGGGAGGGATGCGGTCAACAAAGGGGCAGATTCGGTTCCCAGATAAAATAGGGAAGAGGGAGGGAAGCGGGTCACCCTGGAGCGGAGGCTGGTAGGTGCCACACCCGACAGACGGATGGAAGCTTCTCTGTCCATCCACCCACGCTGCTGGAGAGCGTGGGCTGGGCTCTGTGGGACCGAGAAGCAGGTGGGGCCTGGAGCAGAGCATTGTTCCGGGACTATGCTTCTGGCGGGGGTGGGGCAGGGTACTGTGGCCCTTGTGCAATTCTATTCCCCGCCCCCTGCCAACCTGAAACCTGGGGGAGGACACGGATGGGTCACGCAGCCTTGTCGGGGAGGCCTGGGAGATGGCTGGGAGTGAGACCGCCCTTGGTCGTCTCCTTCTCAGACACAGGAGCTGCCAGGCCGCCATTAAGAGGAAGCATGCATTTGCCCTGCTTTCCGAAGCTGTGGTGCGTGGTCAGCTACACGCCTTTTCTATTTCTGGAAGCACAAACTGTATTATGCAGAAATCCAGCCTTGCTTAGTAAGCACCAGAAAGCCCCAAGTTCACTAGATGTCTCGGGGTCACGGGGTCCCTGGGGTCATGGGGTCACGGGGTGGGCGAGCAACCCCAATGGCTGCTCCTGAGATGGGTGCGCGGGACAGGGCGCCACGCTGGGGAGGGGGCGGTTGCAGGCCCCTGTGAGCCCTGAGCTGGGGCGCGGGGCTCAGACCACACAGCTGCCTGGGCCTCCGGGGCTTGGATTCAAGTCAGTGCTCCCCCTAGAGTGGTGGCTTGGGGCCAGTGCTTGGAGGATGGGGCAGGGGGCCCCGAAGTTCTCATGGGGTGCTGAGAACAGGGAGCAGCACCTTGCCTGGGCGCCATGAGAGGGGGCTGAACATAGCCGTGGGATTGCAACGTGCAAAGCAGGGGGAGAGGTTTCTAGGAGACAGTGGGGTGAACAGGGCCGAGGGGCGGGGCCTGCGAGGTGCTGACCTGCGTCAAGACCCCAACGACCACCCCCATGCCTTCTCCAACCCCGACGACCACCCCCCATGCTTTCTCCAACCCCGATGACCACCCCCACACCTTCTCCAACCCTGACGACCATGCCCACGCCTTCTCCAACCCCAGCGACCATGCCCACACCTTCTCCAACCCCAGCGACCATGCCCACACCTTCTCCAACCCTGACAACCACCCCAATGCCTTCTCCAACCCTGACGACCACCCCCTACGCTTTCTCCAACCCAACGACCATGCCCACGCCTTCTCCAACCCCAACGACCACCCCCACACCTTCTCCAACCCTATGACCACCCCCATTTCCAGCCATTTCCAACCCCAGCGACCACCCCCACGCCTTCTCCGACCCCGACGACCACCCCGCACACCTTCCCTCCTGTGGACAGCACCCGCGTCTTCCTGCTCTTCTGTGAGCACGCAGCACCTCCTGTCAGAGCCCCCTGCCCGCCGGGTTCCGGAGCACCCCGCTGCCCTGCTTCCCCTCAGAGACACACACCCCCGTGGAGAGCAGAGGGTGGCTGAATCTCGTCTGTGTCCCCACATTGGGCACAGCGCCGGAGCCGTGATGTGTGTCCAGAGACCATCTGAACGGAAGATGGGGGCACGAGCAGACCACGGGGCGTCTGAATGGATGGACATGCGAGTGTGAGCGAGGATGAGCGTTCCCTGCCACCTGGTCCGGTCCTGCCGGTCTCTCCTTCAGCCTTCTCCCCCTCCCTCAGTCAGTCCTTTCGGGCTGGTGCCGGGTTGTGACTCGGGGAGAAATTGCTTCTGCAAGCAAGCCTCTCATTTACAAGTGGAGCCAGTGCTCAGATAGTGCCGTTGCTCTTGAGAAAAGCTGGTGAGTCTTTTGCTTTCTGGCCCCCGCCCCCAGTCAGGTGCCAAAGGCACCTGTTGGCCTGCGTTCCAGGTGAGCCTGGGGAGGGCTGGTGGTATCTGCACAGCGTCTCCTGCCAGAGCTCAGGCGCCTCCTGGTCGGGGGGAGGCGGGAGGCAGCGCCCACGGCCCTCTGTGGTTGTCTCTGGGGGCGCCGGTGGCCCCGGGAGAGCTGGCGCTGATCCTAGAGCGTCCCAGGTAGAGGTGGGGGTTGGAGGAGGCACGTCGAGATGAGGCGCCAGGCACACAGCTCCCCGAAGATGAGACCCCCAGCCCGATGTGCAGCCCCGCCCAGGGTCCGCACCCCTTCCCACGGACCCCTGCCCCCAAAGCCCGGGTCCTCGTGATGGGAGAGTGTGGTGGAGAGGGCTCCCAGAGTGAGGGGGCGTGTCAGACCGAGAAGCGGAGGGGCCTGCGCAGGGCTGTCACTCCCCCAGCAGGGCCTTGTTTCACCTCCGACGTGACCCAGGGAGGTGGGGGGAGCAGTCCTCTCTGCACGTGGAAGGACTGAGGGGCAGGGACTCGAGGAGCTGGGGTCGAGGTCAGAGGCGTGTCTGGGCTCCCACCGAGCACACGGCCCCCCAGTCCCCTGGTTCTGTAGGAGGCCGTGCTGCCAGGGCCTGGCGACGGGCTGGGGATACTGGGCAGTCACCTCAGGGACTCACCCGTCTCCCAGGCTGTGGAAACCATGCATCCGAGGGTGGCCCCAGGCACAGGGTCAGGCTGGCCTTCCGGGAGGAGGCTGCTGTTTTCCAGGCAGCTTCCCAATGCCCGCACCTAACGGAGCTTCCTGGGTCCAGGCCCCAGGCGGGCCACTTGAGACTCACCAGAAGAGCTTATAGGAGGGGATTCCTGACCCCTGTCGCATAAGCATCCTTACGTAGAGGCTCAGGAGCGGGGCCCAAGTCCACACATTTAACAGGCAGCCAATGCAACAGTTCCAGGAGCCAAGCCCCTCTTGTCCTGGGTCTCCATGGGACCTGTGGCTTTGGGGACGCCACTGCTGTGTGAAGCTGCTGAATCCGAAGCTCAGGGAAGTGACGTGACTTGGCGAGGCGCTGGAGCCGGGACGCAGGTGCCATCGGGGCCCCAGAGCTGAGCACCGGGCACCCCATGACCCAGAGGGCTGTGCGGTCACAGCCTGAGGTTCTCAGCAGGAGACCGGAAGGCCTGGACAAGAGCCAGTACCGAGCAGCTCCAGCGTCCCTGTTCACGACCTTTGGGCCTGATTATTTATTTGCCCTTTGATCTGTGGCCCAGCTCCTGGTTACAGGGTCACCGGGTAGGCCCGGTCGTCTTCCTGGCATGTCTGTGGAGGAGGCAGTCTCCTGCCTCTTGGAGACGTGACTAATAGTGGTTTAATAATTGACGCTCGCATCTCAGGAGCACCGAGCCAGCTGCATCTGCAGGGGATTGATCGCCTCACGGAAGGAGTGGGCATCCCACCCAGAGCCCGGGGGCCCTGCAGGCTCTGGCTTCAGGCTGGCAGGAGGGGCCAGGTCAGTGTGACTTATGAGGGCAGGGGTGCCAATGTGTCCTTGGTGCCCACTCGGTGCCCACTCTGTGGGGCTCGATCAAGACCCAGGTCCATCAGCCAGTGTTCTGAGAGGTCTGAGCAGGGAGGATGGAGGGAGGAGGTCGTCAGAGCCACCCTGTTCCTACCTGACCCTGTACTGGGCCTCCAGCCGAGCCCTCCTTGTGAAGGAGCTGAGCAGGGAGGATGGAGGGAGGAGGTCGTCAGAGCCGCCCTGTTCCCACCTGACCCTGTGCCGGCCTCGAGCCGAGCCCTCCTTGTGAAGGAGCTGCCATTTTCACTGCGGCTCTCATCCCGCCAGGGCTCAAGAGAGGTCACACTCCCTCCCAGAGCTGTGCGGCTGTGCCTGATTCCAGGTGCCTGGCTGGGCCCCCCTTTACCAGGGCATGCTGGACACCGGACACCGTTCCCAGGACTCCCACACATCCTCCCACCCACCCCAGCAGTGAGGGAGACCCTCCGTGAGCAGCCCCGCCCAGGTACAGGGCACAGGCCAGGCCGCGCAGGACCCCAGCCAGGCCTGCGCACACCAAGCTCTTAGTGCCTTTCTAGCACTAGAAGCGTTATGAACGGTGGCATCTGAGACCTGGGGCTCCGGGGAGCAGAGCCGGCCCTTTGAGCCTGACTCAGAGCGAGCGAGATGATTTCGGTTCTTGATGTTCCACAGCCGTCAGGGGAGTGGAGAGATTTCTCACATGTTGGAAGAGCTCAGCTGACAGAGACTTCTGAGCACAGTGAGCCTCACAAAACCCTCCGATGCGTCTCCTTCCTCAGAACACTCGAAGACACAGCGTGGCCAAATGTGTGCATTTTCCTGGTTTTCTTGTTTTAACTGCAGTGAGACCATTTGCTCTGAGAATTAAAACTAAACAAAAATATTAAACAAAACCCCAAATAACATTAACATATTTGGCATATTCGTTGTGTAAGTTATATGTAATCAGTCTATGTGATGTTTACCATGATTAGATGCTATATGCAATATTAAAATATTAAACATCCCCATATTTATTTAGGCAATGGCACCCCACCCCAGTACTCTTGCCTGGAAAATCCCGTGGACGGAGGACCCTGGTGGGGCGCAGTCCATCGGGTCGCCAAGAGTCGGACACAACTGAGCGACTTCACTTTGACTTTTCACTTTCATGCACTGGAGAAGGAAATGGCAACCCACTCCAGTGTTCTTGCCTGGAGAATCCCAGGGACGGGGGAGCCTGGTGGGCTGCCGTCTATGGGGTCGCACAGTGTCAGACACGACTGAAGCGACTTAGCAGCAGTAACAGCAGCAGAGATAACAAACCCAGAGCGAGGCCCCCCGCCTCCCGTTTGCGGTCACCCCTGTGGGGCGCTCTCACTCTGCCCCTGCGCTCCCTAACCACAGGGGGCGCCTGTCCCCAGGCTCTGCCCCAGGTCCCCAGTCAGCGCAGGGCCTGCCCACCCTCCACCTTTGGCTTTTCTCCAGGTCCGCTCCTCCCCAACCCGCCAGGCCGGCCCTGCCCTCTTCTGCTCCTGGCCATTGCTGACCCGGAGAGAAACAGACGCAGCCTCGTGGCTTTAGAGCTGGCTCGCACCCTCAGGGAGGCAGTGGCTGGAGCCCTGTTCCCTTGCTCACGGTTCATTCATATTTGCTTGCTCCTTGATTCAGCAAGCGGCCTGTGAACCCCTGCCTTGCGCTTGGCATAAACCAGGCTCTTGCCCTCTTGTTCCATCTTTCCCAGAGGCGGGGCAGACAGACGCCTGAGTCCCTGCCCCGTGGGGGATACCCAGAGGGAACTTTATAGGGGCGCCTTCCTCGCTCTTCAGGGAGGAGCTCTGGAAGGTGTTTCTGAGCAACTGTGTGCCCGATACCTGGACCGCCTTCTGCTGTTCACCCTACCGGGACCCAGGCTGCCCACGGGAGACCGCGTTCCTGTCTTCAGGAAGGGCCCCTGCACACCACGTTCCCACTCGGTGGTGGGTGGGGGGCGCCGTTGGTGGATGCTCAGCCTGGGGCTCGCTGTCCACACAGGCTATGACTGGCAGGCCTTCCCAGGATGGAGGTGGCACCTCAAGGTGCTGATGGGACGGAGTGTCAGCTCAGGACCGTCCACAACAACCTACGGGGTGGGAGGGAGCTTCAGGACAGAGGGGACATATGTATACTTACTGCTGATTCACGTGGATACACGGCCAAAACCAACACGGTATTGCAAAGCAGTTATCCTCCAATTAAAAAGAAATTTTAAAGAAGAACCATCCATGAGATGCCTAGATCAGAACCATTCCTGGGAAAGAAGGTGCAGAGAATGCTTTGGAGCTAAGAACACGCGTGACCTGTTGAGCAACTGGCACAGACGCTCGGCAGGTGGCAGTGGGCAGGGGTCTGCGGACAGCTGTGTCTCTGCTGCCTCCGAGGGGCCCCGCCCGACCGCTGGGTCCACCTGCATTTTAAAGGATTGTGGCCCAGCCTGTTCAGTGAAGGGTGATGAACTCATCTTCTCGTCTCATTAATCAAAACCACAGACCTGCCAGCCGGAGCTGCTGCCAGCATGCGGTGACTGGTGTCACCGCGCAGAGCTGTGCGCGCTCTAGCCGCGGGGAGGAGGCGTGCTGTTTTCTTAGGTCTGTGCTGCTCTATGGGGGATAACCATATGATTTCCAGTGGGCTGTTTGAATGTTGAAAATTATCACCATTAATACTATGAGTGCCTCTGGGAGCTAGCTAGGAGCTGGGTCTGAGGGTCGCTGGGGAAGGACCCAGGATGCAGAGAGAAAACTGTCGGAGGCTCAGGTAGTAGGCAGTCACCCTCCTGGAGATACACGACCACGACCGTGCTCACTCGTACATCAGGTTATTGAACACCATGTACCATAGCGTATACCAAGCCTGTGTTATCTATTTAATATGGCAAATAATGCAGCCATATTATACAGTCAGAACAGGTCCGAGGCAGTTCCCTCATGATTATGAAGACGTTCTTAGGAGTGTAACGGAGTCGCGGATCTGATCAGAGCAGGGTGCGAGGAGGCGGTGCGCCGTGCTCCTTCCCTCCCCTCCCTGCTCCCTGGCGCACTTCTCCCACAGCTGAGCAGGCGGGGCCAGCTGAGCCAAGGGTTCCTGGTCAGCGCGCAGCTCTGCCCACGACAGGAGCCGTGTCCTGGGCACAGCTGGGCATCGTCTGCTTCCCACGTGCGCTATGCTCCATGAGGGGTCTTGGGCCCCAGGAGAGCTGTCTTTTCCTGGCGTGTTTCACACGCAGAGGAGAAAGGCCCTCCAGGAATCTCCTGCCCGAGATGGGCTCTGGGGACCAGTGGGCAGGGGCAGGTGTGCCCTGCAGTCACCTGCGTCGAGAGTTACGGATGGAGCAGAGGCCTGATCCAACGTGAACACGCTCAGTATTGGATGTCCACGGAGTGCCCTGCCCTGGGCAGACCCGCCTCCAGCTGACAAACATGGTCAGTCTGGACCTTCAGGCTGCAAGGGGCTGAAGTTGCCTCGCCAGAGAGGGAGACATAGGGCTGAGCCAAGGCAAGGCTGCTTCAGAAGAGGAGACAGCTTAGAACATGGTTGGCCTGGAGCACAGGCCCCAGGTTCTGGAGTCTCTCTTCTGAAACCCGCTGATTCATCCAAGCCTGTAGATCTCTATTTCAGGGCCTTGGAGATATAGAAACACATATACACATTTACATGGAGAGGGCTGAGTCTGTGCATTTCTCGTGTCTCTGTAGAGAGAGATCAGCTTTAGATGCGTGTTCATATGTGGATGTTGCACGGATACACGTACGTGCGTGTGTAGTCTATGCAGCGTATCCTGGTTCTCACATCAGTGGAGGGTTTTCTTCTCCAGGTTATTTACCAGGTCATCCATCCGTGTGTCAGTGGCCCTCTGGTGTGCGTGGCTTTGTGTGCACACATGCACGCATGTTTCACTCACCTCCTGTCATCATGAGCTGTGACACGGGCTTCATGTCAGGGAGGCAAGATGACGACGTTTCCTGGGCGGGTGGTCGGGTGGCTCGCAGAGTGAGCTCCACGCCCGTCCTCCCGTGACGCCTGCGCGGTGCCCAGTGCTGCTGGTGGGTGGGCTAGCAGGGTCTGCCTGACGCCCCAGGGGCGCAGCTGTGTGAGTGAGGCTGTCAGCTGCCGCATTCCCATCGCCTGTCTCTGTTTACAGCCCCCTCCCTCAAAGCCTGCTGAGAAAGCTCTTTCCATTGAGCGATGCCCACCAGCTTCCCAGCGAGGCCCTGCAGAGCGTCTGAAATTCTCCATTGGGGACCTTGCTCTGTCCCTGGAGACCAAAGTCCTGGCCCCAGCATCCCAGGGCCCCTGCTCAGCGACAGGAGTCCCGTGCTGTGGGTCAGGAGGGGCAGTGGTCCTTTGTGCTGGAGAGTCTTGAAGGTGGTCCTCTCCCAGGCCTTCCAAGGGAGACACGGATGCTCAGCCTCGTCCCCGGGCGAGTCCGAGGCTGTCGTTTCTGTTTCTCATGTTTGTCTGGAAGGATGACGCAGGGCTGAGCGAGCGTGCTCACTGGATGCAAGGCCCGTGAGTGTGTGTGTGTCCATGTGTGTCTGTGTGTACGTTACCTGGATGGAGTGGATAGATTGACCCCATTTCTCCACCAGGATGAACATGGGTCCTGTCCTTTCCTCGCTCAGCACTTCCGGGTGATCACGGAAGAGTGTGTAGTGCGTGTGCTTCCCCTTCTCAGAAACCACTTCTTTTTTTTTCTGTTCACCGTGAGTCACAGTCAGCTTTCTTGGCAGAAGCCTTGTTTCTGGAACATGGGCACATTTGCTCCTGTGGGCCCTCCCCGGCCCGCTCTGAGCGGTCTGCAGCATCGTCCTTCCTGGCTGGGGGACTCATACCCCTGTGTCCCCACAGTGACGGGGTTTGGGGGCCCCGTGGAGCTGGGACAGCGGCGGGTCCGGATGCTGGCAGTCACCTCTTGATGGGTAATCGTTGAATGGATGATTGAAGGAATGAATGTTTTGATCGACTTGACCAGATAGTTTCAATCACTTCTTAATGAATTTGGATAATAGATCTGTCTGATTAAAAAAAGGATGCCGATTTGATGTCGTGTTGGATTCTCAGACCACACCATGTGATCAGAACCTTGACTGGCGGTGCCCACCCCCGGCCTCCCCAGCAGGAAGGGCGGGTGGCCTTGGCAGCCTGGAGTGCTGAGTAGCAGCGGAGCTGAGAAGGTGCCGTGCAGGTGCGGCCCGAGCTGGTCCCCGGGGCTTGGTCCCCTCGAGTTCTCAGACGTCTGAATGCAGCAGCCGGCTTCCAGCATGTCTGAAGTCCTGTTTCTTACCCAGAGTAACCAGAACTCAGTGAAATGGTTACATTTTCTTTCCAAGACCATTAGGTGTGTGCTCAAGAGTTCATTTCTTTTTAAAAAATTAATTAGCTTTTGACTACACTGGTTGTTTAATGGACTTCCCTGGTAGCTCAGACGGTAAAGCGTCCGCCTACAATGCGGAAGACCCAGGTTCGATCCCTGGGTTGGGAAGATCCTCTGGAGAAGGAAATGGCACCCCACTCCAGTACTCTTGCCTGGAAAATCCCATGGACAGAGCAGTGTGGTAGGCTACAGTCCATGGGGTCGCAAAGAGTCAGATGCGACTGAGCAGCGTCACTCACTGACCCTGGGTCTTTGCTGCTACATGTGGACTTTCTCTGCTGGTGGTGAGCAGGGCTGCTCTCTGGCACTCAGGCTTCTCTTCGTGGTGCCTTCTCCTGGTGCAGATTTTGGAACACGTGGGCTCAGTAGTTGTGGCACATGGGTTTGGTTGGTCCGTGGCATGTGGGATCTCAGTTCCCAGACCAGGGATTGATCCCACGTCCCCCGCATTGGTAAGTGGATTATTACCAATAATAATCTGGACCACCAGGGATATCCCCAAGAGCTAATTTCCTTAAATGTTTTGTAAATATCTTCGTTTTCACTGTTTCCCCACAATGATGGATTCGTTGCACCTGCTCTGCTGATCTCGGATGTGGCTCAGCTTGTCCCATCAGAGTCGTGGGGACCTGAGGTTTGCAGGCTGGTGAGGACTGCGGGTGGGGCTGGAGCTGGGCCATTGGTTGGAAATACGGCAGAAGAGACTAGCGAACAGCATCCAGGTTATCACCCTCCCGCAGAGCTGGCTGCTATTACAGGGTGAGACTAGGAGCTCCGTCCAGTCCAGGGTTGGTGGTTGGCTTCTGTGGGGTACCCAGGTCCATATCCCTTCCTGTCAGGCCCCCACTGGTCTCCTCCTACTTCAGGCCTTCACAGACTTGGCTGAACTCTCCTTGTGACTCTGGGGGCCCAGCCCAGCTGCTTCCTCTCTGTTGACTGGGTCCCAGGTAGGTGGTGTTCCTGGTTGCCACAACCCTGCCATGCCTCTCCCTGCCTTCCCTGCTTGCGCTTTGAGCTGCTGCCGCCTCCAGGAAGCCTTCCACGTCCCCTGTCCTTGATTTGCCCTCGTCCTAACACTCCTCCCCCTGGGATGAGACTCAGGGGCTGACTCAGCTTCCCACAGGCCAGGCCGTGAGCCCCCGAACACGGGGACCAAATCTGTGATGGACGGAGGCTACAGGTCCTATCTTGTAGTCTGAGATGTGGCTTCTGCAGCAGAAAGCCCAAAACAGTGGGTGAAATAAAGTTGAGACGTCTCTGTCACACAGAAGCTGGTGGCAGCAGATCCAGGGTGGTGTGACGTGCCAGGTGCCAGGGACCTGGGTCCCCCCGCACCCCCACCCCCCCCATCTGGCTGTAGCCAAGGATTTCAAAGGAAGGGGGAAGGAGGGGGAGGAGCACTGGCGGGCCCCATCAGGAGGCTTCCTGGAGTCTGCACAGACCCCCTCTCTTTACATCGCACCAGCCAGTGTTTAGTTTAGTCCTAGTGCCCCTCCTGCCCGCAGCTGTCAGTCCCAGGGCTAGGGGTGGCTGGACCGGCCAGGAACATCTGGCACAGCCGGCCCTGCCCGTCCTGCCAAACACCTGTCTCTTGCCCTCCCAGGCCTCGGTGTCCTCATCTGTAAAACAAAGAGTGTGCTCACACTCACCTGCTGTGTTTCAGGGCATTAGATTGGACACGCCTGTCCTGGGGCCTGGACACTAGATTGCAGAGCATTGCCCAGTGACTAGCACACGGCCCCAGAGCAGAGAGACGACGAGCGCACTCTGAAGCCCGTCCCCCCAGGGCGGGGAGGAGGTGGTGATGCCTGCTGTGCTGTACTGCAAGGACCCGGCTGCACCCCCCGCCCCCTCCCCTTGCCAGGGTCAGCCCTGCACCCCGAGCCCTCCCCTGCCGGTCTTCTTCCGCCTCCCGGAGCTTCAGGAGCTGTGATCATAGCCCTGGGCAACTAAGCAAGAGAAAGCGTTGACTCCTTGACCACCACGATGGAGCACCTGCCGATTGTGTTTATTTGTCGGGGCTGCGGCGAGGCTGTGTTCGTGGTGGGGGGCGGGGGGACCGGTTCTGGCAGGAGGGGGCGGGGGTCCACTCTGCTCTCCAGTGCCCCCTGCTCACTGTGGGCGGGGCAGGCCGGGGGAGGCCTGCCTGGAGGGCTCCTCCTAGGACAGAGCTGGACAGGAGCAGCTTATAAAGCATCTTGCCCCAGGCAGGATGCCCACCCTGGCGGGAGCACTTGAAAGGAAGAAGGCACAGCCCCAAGGCCAAGAAGGAGCGGGATTTCAGCAGCCCGGAAAGTACCTGCCCCCTAGCTGTCCAGGTATCAGTCAACCTTTTAAACACACAGCATGGAGCTTGGGGCTTAGAAGACCCCCAGGAAGTGGTGGTTGCACTTGATTTCATCTGTGAGCGTCTGGGCTCTGGATGAAGTTGATTTGTGTTTCCCTGACCCTCATGCTTCCCTGGTGGCGCCAATGGTAAAGAACCCACCTGCCAGTGCAGGAGACTTAAGAGACTCGAGTTCAATCCCTGGGTCAGGAAGATCCCCCTGGAGGAGGGCATGGCCACCCACTCCAGTATTCTTGCCTGGAGAATCCCATGGGCAGAGGAGCCTGGCGGGCTACAGTCCATGGGGTCACAAAGAGTGGGACATGACTGAAGCGACTTAGCATGCACGTGCATGACACCCTGCTCCCCAGGGTGACCCCAGGATTCCACGCTGGATGAGGATGCTGGCGTGTCAGCCATGCCTCTCGGTGAGAGGCTGAGGGAATGAAGGCCTGGACTGTGGGTGGGGGAGGAAGGCACTGCTGTCACCCAGCCTCACCAGGGGCCTGCCCCAAACTGCAGGCCTAGAGAACCCCCGCGATGCCCCCAGGACCACCCGCCTAGTCGGGAGCACAGCCAACAGCTGGAGGGAGACTGGTTCCCAGGCTCATGTTCCCTGCACTCCCGGTCAGAGCAGGAGGTGGCCAGGGGTCCTTCCGCAGGAAGCAGGGTGTCAGCAGGGCCTAGATGATCCCCACACGACCCAGCCAAGGTCACCCAGGAACGGTGGTTGCTATGAATTCTTGCCCCAAGGGCACTTCTGGCCCAAGACCAACAGCAAATGAGGGTCATTGTCAGCTCCCTGCTGGCTCCCCCACTTGCCTCGGGCCTGCAGGCTCGCACCAGGAGGGCCCTCGGGGATTCCTGGGTTGGCTGGCAGCACCTGGGTCCCTCTGGCATTCCTGGGGAGCCGTGCCAGGTTGGCCCAGCAATTGTAAGAAGCTGTATTCAGGTTTGCCTCAGTGCCATGACTACCACGTCATGTGCTGTTAAAGCACCTGGTAAATGATGACCAACATTCACTCGATTATTCATTCAGCAAATATTTATCTGTGCTCTTTGCCAAGCCCTGGGTGTGTAGTGTGCCGGGTCCCATGGCATTTCCAGGCCCCTGGCCTGAGGTCCTCCAGGCACGGGGTCGGGACTGGGGACCACTCCCAGGGCCTTGCCGTGTGCACGTGCCTGGGGCTCAGGCGGCCAGGCCAGCTGAGCTTCGTCTCCCTTGCCTTCGGTGGGAAGCAGACACTGCAGGGCCGGCAGAGTAATTGTTAAGAGCCCCACTTCCTTCGGTGCCCGCATCTCAGAAAGCGGAGCCCGTTGGAGACAGCACAGGGCAGGCTGTGGAAGCCGCGGGTCCCGGGAGGGAGGAGAGGCCACCGGTTTTTACCCTATGTCCGCAGGCCTGGCCGGGGCTGGCCCTTCCCGTCTCAGGAAGGCACCCTCATCCCCCTGGGAACACTCCTTCCTTCCTCTTAACTGTGTTGACCAAACCGGGGAGACACCCAGCAGAGCTGGCAGCTTCCTGGGGGACGTGGCATGTCAGGGGTGCCCTGGAGGAGCAAGGGGTGCAGAGAACACTCGAGGGGTGCAGCTGACGGCAGGGGTGTGGGGTGAGGGCCCTCCGACCCCACTGTCAAGTGGACACGTGAGGCTCCTGTCGGCTCAGGGCCTTGGTCTGCTCACTGACCGCTCTCCCAGTGTCAGCCCTTGTCGCCTGCAGTGGTGGCCCATCTGGTTCCCTCTCTCAGCATGGACATCACTTGTTGAGAGCTGTGCCTGGCCCCTGGGGGTGATCGGGACGCACCCCACCCAGACCCTGCTCTCGCTGTACCCACTGCTCAGCCGGGTGTCCCACGAGGGCAGGACCATGACGTTCACGTCCCCTAAGTATGTTCCCAACCCCAGGAGCAGTATCAGGCACGCGGCAGGCACTCCATGTTTGCTAGACGCACAGAGGAGCCAGTGCCTGAGGCTTCGCCTGTAGGAGTCGCAGGGACCCAGGCAGACAAGGATGGCAGAGCGTCTTTAGGCCACGATAACAGCGTGAACAGAGGCCACTGTGGGCCGCCCCTCTTGTGGTGCATTAGGTGTTACTGGGTAGGTGATGGTACCACACAGGCCTCCCGTTATGGTCAAGCAGCCCCTGGAGAACGTGGCTGTGTGTATTCTCACCAGCCTGGTGTCAGCTCCCTGTCGCTACAAGGCTGGCTGACCCGGGTCTGCAGCTGCCCGCCCACCTTGAGCTCCCCTTAGCAGGGCTGGAAAGAGGGAGGGGTAAGAGGACAGAAACCGACGCGCGAGCTCCCAGGCCACCCCTGGATGTCCAGCCTCATCTACAAGAGCTGTCTGTCCGAGGCAGCTGTAAACGTGCGTTTGAGCGCCGAGATTGTCCAGTGGGCTCCAGCTGAGCAGCCGCCCCGAGACAGAAGTCGCTGTGGCTGCCGACGGCTGGGGGACGTGTCTGTCGTCACGGCCAACAGCCTGGTTCTGGGGTGCCCCAGCCCCCGGAAGAAAGTAGGCTGACGTAATGCCGGCTGGGACGCTGGCCCCGGGAGGCTTCGAGACCCCAGGCCCAGCGGCAGCGGGGAAAGGACGCTCTTCCCCGGGGCATCTCTGAGCAGCTGGCAGGAAGGCGTCTTGCCCGGCACAGGCCCTCGGGCTCGGTTCCCAGGGCTGCCCCACGTGCTCACGTGCCTAGTTGTCTGTCCCTGTCTGTCCCTGCCCGCTGAGCCAGTGACTGGGGACTGAGCGGGGCAGAGGTGGTCCCTGTGCTCACAGACCTCCTGGCCCACAGGACAGAAAAGCCCCCAAGTACATAGGATGTCAGCCAACCAAGGTAAGATCTGAACGGGGAAGCAGATTGAGCCGATGGAAGGCCCCAGACACCGTATGTGGGGCTTTGGCAGGGCCTGGGGCAGCTGCATGCAGGGAGCGGCCCCCCATCCCACCGCGGCCTGCGGTGACGGGACCCCTTCTTCCCCTGCCCACCCGGGGCCTGTCTCCTGGCTCTGTGCGTGTGGAGTGTGATCCAGCCCTTCCCGCAGTCACCGTGCACTTCCATCGTGGCGATGGTAAGGACCACGATCTGGCTGACAAGCTTGAACAGCCTTTCTGTTCTATACAGGTGTGTTGTCTTGGGCTTTAAAGCTTATAAAGGTTTTTTTTTTTTTTTTCTGTTCACTTTCTCACTGGTTCCCCAGCCAAACCCCGCTGTTGGGAGATCCTTGGGGTCCCGCCGTGAACTGTCATGCCTTTGCTCCTTGGTCCAAGTCTCACAGCTGAACCTGGACTTGAACCTAGATCTCTGGGCTCCGAGTCCTCATCATTGTTTTTCTTTCTAAAAGGAAAAAAAAATGACAGAAGGAGAAGGCGTTCCTGTCAGACTTTCTGACTCCCTGGAGGTGGTGCGGCCCCATCACAGCTTCCTGTTCTCGTTCTCAACAACAGGAGCAAACATTCGGGGTTTTAGACGATCGTCTTCTCTAGTTTACAAAATAAAACACCTCCATGTAGAAGCGCCTTCCTCAAAGGCATTTGTTCCTTCTCACAACAAGTCACACGTGTGCTGAGATTTCCAAGCCTTGGTCTCTCCTCGGGAATTCATCAGAATGTTCTAGGCCTCCGGGAAGCCCTGCTTGTTTATCTCCCGGCGTCCAGACGAATTGGGAGTTTGCGGTCCTTAGCTGTGTTGTCCGTCCTGCGGTCTGCAGCACCCCGCCTGTGGGAGTGATGGAACAGCTCTGGGGTCAGATGGGCTGGGCCCCCGGCCTGGCCTGAGCTCCCTGTCCTCCACGTCTATCTGCCAGAGGGGCCCGGCGGGCTCCGCGGCGTCTGGACTTACGGAGGCCCCCAGGAGCAGGTACATGGCCAGCCCAGGGGTCAGCACCAGAACAGTGTCCTCCAGAGTCGGAGAATAGCAAGCGATTCTTTGTCCAGTCGCCTGTCCCTTCTCTTGGTGAGAAGTACCATTTGTCCAAAAATAAGTACAGTTTGTCCAAGCAGTTGGCAATCAGGCCGCCCCGCCGCCCCACTGGAGCCTGGGGCATGGGGTTAACTCTCGAGCGTCACCAGGCTCCTTCTGCTGTCCCCTGAGCCCCGTCCTCCCCGTCACTGCTTCTGCAGGCTTTCTAGGGAAACTCTTCATCGTATTTTTAATCTTCAGCTTTGCCTCTTGTGTCTCGGCAAATCAAGCGGCTTGGATCCTCTCCATCCCACTCTGACAGTTCTTATCAATCTCCTCCTTAATTAAAGACAGCAGATTTGGCCTCTGTGCCTCTTATCTGCCATCAGCTGGGGCCCGATCAGGTTACAGCAGCGGGGACTGGCCTCTCGTGCTGCTGCCTCGGCTGCCGTCCCCGGGGCTACGAGGTGGGATGGATGCGTGGGTGGATACACATGGAGAGACGGACAGACAGTGCTCCCAAAGCATTGGCCTGCAGGAGAGAGGGGGTGATAAGGACGCGTGTCACCCAGCCGTGGTGAGCAGGACAGACAGTGCTCCCAAAGCATTGGCCTGCAGGAGAGAGGGGGTGATAAGGACGCGTGTCACCCAGCCGTGGTGAGCAGGGCCAGGACAGGCCTGCGGGATTTTGCTCAGTGCTTTTCAGAATTTGTTAGCCAGATGCAGTGTATCTGCAGCCCAACGGATAAAACGAAGAGCAGCTAAGCTCTGGTTCTAGGCTGTGAGGAGACCAGTGAGGCTGATAGGGTTGGGGAAGTCTTGCCCCCCACCACCCCACCCCAGTTTAAAAAAAAATTGGTGCTTGGGACTTCGCTGGTGGTCCAGTGGCTAGAACTCCATGCTTCTGATGCAGGGGGCCCCGGGTTTGGCCCCTGGTTGGGGGACTAGACCCCCACATGCCCCAAGTAAGACTTGGTGCAGCCAAAGAAATAAATTTTAAAAATTGGTGCTCCAGTGGGTGTAAGGCTCTGAGAGGGGAGACAGGTGCTTATGGGTCATGTTCACAGCAGCAAACCCCCATCCGCAGAAGAGCCTGAACACCACCGCCTGGACGGCAGGCTCCCCTCACAGGGGCACCTTCATCTTTGAAATCTTCCCCTCAGCCCTCAGTCACCTTGTGCAAGTGAGTCGCCCCTGCAGTGAGAACCTGCAGCACCCGGCATGGAAACACCCCAGTTTGAGGACAGCTGGGGGCCTGGACTCCGGTGGAGCCGGCCGCACCCTGCAGCGCCTCTCCTCCGGCCTGTGACCAACCTCGTCAGAGCAGGGACACTCACGGCCGAGCCCACGTGTCTCAGGTGTGACCTGGCTTGAGCTTCTGTTGCACAGACCACCAGGGAGGCCTGCGTGTGTGGAACTGGTCACACCAAGGATGGGTGGGGAAACATGCCACTCTGCAGCCTGTGGACCTGCGTCCACATTCAGGCTGTTCTGCCCGAGCCCTGGGTCAGCCAGAACAGCAGACCCCTCTGGGTCCCGCTCCCTCAGCTCGAAGCAGCGGCGACGGTAGAACCTGCTGCTCTAGGCGGTTCCCGGGGCAAAGAGTCACAGAGCTCAGGGGTCCCCGGCATGGGCCAGGTGGCTGGCGGATCCCCACCTGTGGCTCCATCTTCATAAAGAAGCCACCCTGCACACTCAGTGCGCACGGCGCTTAGTGAGCACACACAGTCCTCGGTCACAGACTCTTGGCCCAGTTATTCCCCAAGGAGCCCTCCACTGTCCCTGGGACGTTCCCCTGGATGTGAGTGTGCAGCATGGATTATCCCAGGTTTCTGCTACCTGTAGATGCCAATGCACCAGGAGAGGAGTGATGCCTCTTTGTGGCAGCTTCTGCTTCATAGGAAGAGAAGTCTTTGCTCTGCTGGGCATGCACATGGCCGACCTCTGCAGCTGAGCAGCTCGTTCTGTGCCAGAGGGGTGGAGGTCTGAGCTGGGAAGGGGAGGGGTCAGCTGCCTGTCCAGGAGCACGCCATGCTCACCACAGAAGGAGAATTCTCTGAAGAAGGTAACTGCCAGTGGCAGAATCTTGAAAGCTAAGGAGAAGTCAGCTGGGGCAGGGGAGCTTCCAGAAGATTTTCTACTCAGGGTATCACCAGGCTAAAACCTGGGTGTTTCTTGGGTGGAATTCTTCCCTGGAGGCCCTGGAAAAAGTTCACTTCCATGCTCTTTCTTATTGTTGGGAGAATTCAGGTCCTTATGGCCGTAGGACTGAGGTCCCTGGTTCCTTGCTGGCAGTCAGCAGGGGTGACTGTCAGCTCCTAAGGCTGCTCCCCATTGGTTGATATGTGTCTCCTCCATCCCAAGCCTGCAGTGGCATAGAGAATCCTTTTCACGCTCTGAAACCCTGACTTCCTCTTCTGACCACAGCTGGAGAAAATTCTCTGCATTAAAGGGTTCCCTGGTTAGGTCAGGCCCACTTTGAACATCTCCCTTTCACCAGATGGGCCTTCTCTGATGGCTCAGTTGGTAAAGAATCCACCTGCAATGCAGGAGACCCCAGTTCGATTCCTGGGTCAGGAAGATCCCCTGGAGAAGGGATAAGTTACCCACTTAGCATTCTTGGGCTTCCCTTATGGCTCAGCTGGTAAAGAATCCGCCTGCAATGCAGGAGACCTGGGTTTGATCCCTGGATTGGGAAGATCCCCCTGGAGAAGGGAATGGCTACACATTCCAGTATTCTGGCCTGGAGGATTCCATGGACTGTATAGTCCGTGGGGTCGCAAAGAGTTGGACACAACTGAGCGACTTTCATTTTTCACCAGATGACATAACATAATCACAGCAGTGATAGCGTCATATTCACGGGGTTCTACCCACACGCAAGAGGATACAGGTGTGGAGGGAAAAGGGGCAGCTGATCCGACCTGGAGGCCAGCCCGCTTCCTAGAGGAGGCTGCCCTGGGCAGAGTTGTGAGCACTGAGCAGAGTTCCAAGCAGGGAACAGACCCTCTTCGCTCACTCTGGTGGGCCTCAGGAGCCTTCCCCAGAGCATTAGGGCCACCCTTAGCCCAGACCTCAAGTCCTTGGTGAATCCAAGGACCAAGGAATTTCATCATAAATGTTTTAGGTCAGAGTCCCAGGCCCTGCCTGGCCTCCTGCCCCCCAGATCTGACCAGCAGTGGCCCCTGTGTGGGGATGGCAGGTCTCGCTGGCTGCTCACGGCCCAGAATCCCGAGCCCCTCCTCTCTCTCTGTCGCACGTGCCCTTCAGACTTGGAGCGCAGTGGCAGGCGGATAGCACCACGTACGTGCTGCTGGTTTTACAGGAAGGCCAAAGAAGACAGAGGCTATTTTGCACTTAGATTAGAAAATGTGTCCAGGAGGCAGCAGAGTCCATCTCAAGAGACCAGGAGTCTGGCGGGGCAGTGACAGCTTTGCCCCAGAAGCTCTCGAGCCCAGTGACCCCACTCTCACCCCTTTTATAACCTGTTACTGATGGGGATGCCCGTGACAGCCTGATGGAAGGGTGCCAGGGACGGGGGAAGTGTAGCCAGTACGGCCAGGGCCTTTATCAGAAACCTGTCCAGCACACAAGCCGTCACAGAGGCTCCTGCAGGTGAGCTGAGCATGGGCCCCAGGGCCACACCGCCTGTGCCAAGACCCCTCCAGCAAATGATGTCTGTGACTCAACTGACTGCTGCGTAAGCTGCTTTGCATAAAAATGAGCCTGTTTAAAGCACCGCCTGTGTCCCACCAGCCCCTCGTCTGGTGGCTGTCATCTGAGGGCTCCTGGTGGGTGAGAGTCCCTGCTGTAAGGGCATGGGTGACAGCGGGGGGTGCTGTGCATGGAGAGGCATGGGATGTGGTGTGCCCACAGGCTGCAGGGGTCCCAGAGGGGGCGCGGCTGAGCGTGGGCGCAAATCCAGGGTTACGCAGTTCCCTATGGAGAGCAGAATTATAGGTAATCACTCAAATTGAGGTGATCTCTGTGTGTGTATGTGTGTATATGTGTGTGTGTATGTGTTCACATGTGGTGTGCGTACGTGTGAGTGGGCATGCATGTGCGTATGCCTTTCTTCCTATAGCCCGTATTAGGATTGAGTAGGAAGAAAGCCCATCGACATCTGGGCGTCCCCCGTGGTTCTTCTGACCCACGTCCGCGTCTGTCTCTGATCACTTCCTGTAAATTGTACTTATGGGCTCACTCTAGCATCTGTCACCTTTTCCCATTTCCTGTGGAGTGGCCCCAGAGCCTCACCTTATTGAGCCTGGGCCATTCCGATCATCAGCCTCTCCCTGCCATGTGTGTGGGAACCTTTCTCTGGGCTCCCAGGACCCAGACCTCCCACCATCACCATCACCCTGTCACCCTGATATGCAGCTGACTCCCGCACCCATGAGACTTCCGGGTAAGATCAGGTCTGAGCAGGTGCCTGGCCCTTAGAGGAAGCTCAGAAGGTATTTCAGTAATGAATGCACCTCCCATCTGACCCTCAGGTCCACCCTCCTGCCCCAGGGCTTGGCGTCCGGCCCCCTCAGCTCTCACAGCTGGCCCCTCCTCCTAGGCACAGGGACAGCCCTCCCCCAGGCCCCTGCCCTCCCGGCAGGAAGGACACCCTGGCTCCAGCCGCTCACCCCTTCTCTGTGGGCAGGTGGCCTGCACTACCCTCCCTTATTCCTCCCCAGAGCCTGGCACGGCGCTTGCACCATGGGTACTTGGGCCGGGGAGCCCTTCAGCTTGACCTGATTCTGCCTCCTTGTCTGGAGCTGCAGCTGCCCGGGTCAGGGGCCAGTGGCCCCCTAGGACCCTCCATGGGGCATGTGTCGCTAGCTCTGTCCTGCAGAGCAGCGAGCTGAAAACAAGCCAGGAAACTCCATCTCCTAGGGGTGGAAGTGACATTTTCCTCAGAACTTACTATGGAAATGAAATCTCCATTTTTATTTGGAACGGTAATTAATCCCATAGGGATTGGAGCAGCAATTCTCAGGTCTGAGTCGCCGAGGGGCCCATGCAGCCCCTCCCGGGTCCCACCGCTCGGCCTCCATGGCCATGGCCATCCTGCGAGCAGCGTTGCTCTGAGCGATGCTGGCTGGGACAGTGGCCTCAAGGGGCTTGGTGCCGCCCACAACAGCGGCAGCCCGCCCCATCCCTTGCTGTCTCAGGCTGCAGTCTTGCCTCTGGTCCTTTGGAGACTCGGGCCCTCGGTAACATCTTCCCAGTCCCTTCTCTGTTAGACTCCTCTCTGGTCTGGGTACCAGACATTCCATGTGCACGAGGCCCTCTGCCACAGAGGGCCCGCCTGCGGGAGGTCGGTGCCCACCTGTCTGCGTCCTTCTGTTTCACTCCGATGGGAAAGACAGACCACTGTCTCTCTGGCTTGCTTCTCCCTGATGGCTGGCAAGCTTGGGGATCTCCTCTGTTTGCTGATCCCATAGACCCCTCCCCTTGAATCCCCTGGTGCATCCTCTGCCCCTCCTCCTGGGAGATGCTGTCTTTTTCTCACCCACTCGCAGGAAGTCATAACCTGGGCAGAAGAGCCAATTGTCCGCTGAGCAAGCCGTGGGCACGGCTCCCTCGTCTCCTGTTTCCTGTGGCTTTGTGCCTTTGCCATAAAGAGTCCCTTCCTTTTCCTGCAGTTCAGTGTCCCCTGAGGAATGTCTCCCCCACTTCCTATTTTATCCATGTTCTTTTCGTTTCCTTCTTCATTTAGAACGTTAATCTATCTGGAATTTATTTGCGGACGTAGAACGAGGTGAATCCTGGCCTGTCGTCCTAGAGATGTTTAGTCAGTTATGCCAGAGCCAGTTTATTTTGAAAACCACACTTTCTCCTCTGAATTAGCATGCCATCTATGTCATATATCTGGTTCCCGTGTAAACATGGGTCTACTTCTGGATTCTCTGATCTGTGATATTGAAAACATTTGTCTGCTTCTGCACTTGCACCGTGCCCTTTAGAGTAAGTCTTAACATCTGGCAACGCAAGCCCCCTGCTGCTTTTGCTGTTCTTCTTTGATACTTTTCTTAGTTGTATGAATTAGAAGCACATTTTTGTCCAGTTAAAAGTTACATTCTAATTAGAAATGTAATAAATTCATATCCGTATATATATTTGAATATGTAAAATATTTTCTTTAAAAATAGCTCTTATGATTTCGTTTTCTTCTATCTCAAGAACTGTTTATTTGGGGAGAGGCCATCTAAATCTCTTCTATGAAGTCACTTTGGGCATTTATTAATATAATCCTGATTTTTCTCCCCCCTTAAAGTGCTGTGGTGAGCTGGGCTGATTGGTTTCTTGGTGCGAGCCATCCTGAGGATAAACCGTTCTTGGTCATGGTGAGCAGTTCTGTGACGCACTGGTGTGTTTGACTGGCTCATGGTTTATCTCTACTCTTTGCATTTCTGGTCGTAAGTGGAATGTATCTGCAGTTGTCTCTGAAATGCTGTTTCCAGATGTCAGCTTTGCGCACCGACGAGGTGGTCCCCGTCTCGGGAAGGGGGCGCCCCAGGAGCACCGTGCCGCTAGGGAGTAAGTGCTGTGGTTGAGATGTGTGTGAGGGGCTGAGAGGGGAAAGGCAGTCTGGGGGGCTGTGCCTGAGGAGGGCAGGGTGTTGACATAGGGGCTGATCCTTTTCGAACGACTGAATCGGTGCCAAGTGGCGGGCAGCCGGCACTAGGCCCCCCGGACGTCCAGAGGGTGGCCGGGTGAGGAACGCAAACAGAGCACGGGGTGGTCCTCGTGATGGGCGCGCGGAGAGGATGTGAGGCTCAGGTCAGCTGCGTGCCCTGAGCAACTGACTTACCACCCCTGCACCCCAATCTCGTCCCTGACGCGGTGGTAACACGTGCCTTCTGTGCTGTAAGTGCGAGGACCCCTGGACCCCAGGGGCCGGCTATCTGAGGATGGAGGCTCGGGCTGGGGCCGGTGTTTCTCCCGCGCCCGCCTTCCCACAGCTTCCTCCCTACTTTATTGGAGGGAAGATAAAGCCAGTTGGTAGCCTGACTTCTGCCTCCCTGACCCTGACTTTGGAGCTGCCCCAGGCCGAGTGGGGGAGCCACCCGTGGCAGCCGGAGCACGCGGGCCTTGGGGGCAGGGATGGCCCACCCGAGCCCTGCAGACGTGCTGCTGATGCCCCTGAGGCCGCACCCGCAGTCTGTCTGCCGTGGGCATCCTTCTGGGCATCTCTCAGGACAGGAGCTCCCACTGTTCTTAGCGACCAGCCTCTTCCTTCTAGGCCAGCTAGCAGGGTTTAGGAGGAAGAGGAGTTTGGATTCAGATGTGGATTCAGAGTCTAGCGCTGCCACTTGTTAGCAGAAAACCCAAGAAAAGTGAGTGTTCTGAGCCTCCGTCCCACATCTGCCTGGACCGAGACATGAGAACCAAGCCTGGGTGTCAGCTCAGCTCCTAGTGAGACTCCAAAGTCAGCTTTTATTGTTTTGTCGCTCAGCCATGTCTGACTCTGCGACCCCTTGGACTGTAGCCCACCAGACTGTCTCTCCATAGGGTTCTCCAGATGAGAACACTGGAGTGGGTGGCCGTTACCTATTCCAGGGGATCTTCCTAACTCAGGAATTGAACCCTGTCTCCTGCATTGGCGCGTGGATTCTTTACCACTGAGCCACCCGGGAAGTTGCTAATGTTGACTTGCCCAAGGTCAAACAGGTGTGAAATCTCACTGATGTGAGTCACCGGCCCGCAGGCCGCTAAGCCTCCTCCCTCGCTCCTCTGGCCAGCAGGGAGAGGGGCTTGTGCTGGTCCCGTTTCACAGCTCAAACCAGTGACGGCAGTGAACCTGGGGGCAGAGCTCCCTTAGGGGTGCAAACGGCAGGCTCCGGTTCGTGTGTTCGGCTCGCAGAGCAGCACCCCTGCTGTGGGCCTCAGGCTGCATCGCCCTTGTGCCCTGTTCACAGGCTCTTCCTGCCCATCCCCCCGACACTGGGCTCACTGACCCCTTGCCTGCTGACCGCTGCACCTCTGTCCTTGGTGTCCGTCGAGCTCCGCCCATCTCTCTTCACCTCTCCCCAGGATGGCCGCCCTCCTCCCCAGCTGTTATTGCCTCTCTCCTCGTGGGCACAGCTGTGTCTGTTCCATCACTCTCCTCTCTGGGGGTTTCCGGAGGCGGCAGATAGTCACACAGGTGCCTTGGCCTGTCTGCATGGCTCTCCCACCACCTCTGTCTTTCCCGTTGCCCAGTGACTCCACCCAGGGCAGGTGTGCTCAGGTGCCAGGTGTACCCGTGGGAACATCGGCTGTGGGAGCACTCAGGGGGACTTGGGGGTGCAGGGTGTGGGGAGGCGGGAGAAGCTGGCAGGATGCTCGGTGGTGTCTGCTCTGGGAAGCGCGCAGTCAGCCTTCGGGCCAGCCGTAGGTGTGGAGTTGATTATCTGTGGCTGTGCAGTGGAGTGGAGCGTAATCGTATTGGCTCCTGGTGTGTACTGGGCGTGCTTGTGGTCTCGGGTGTGATGCTAGTGGGGGCAGGGCTGCTGCCCCCTTGGGCTTGGAACAGCAGGTGGGCAGGTTTGTGGTGAACCCCAGGTACCAGTAGGCTAACCCAGGCTTGGCCAAGACAGAGGAAGGGCATCACGGTGGGCAGGGACAGGAACGTAGGGCAGCTGCCCAGGTTCGTCCCCAGCAAGATCTCCAGCCAGCTGCCCATGGACCGGTGCGTTTCATGGCCCACCTCCCTCTGAGGCAGCCCATCGCCCAGGGCAGTCGGGGCGTCGGGTGCTGCTGCTCGGCTGCCACCCTGCTGCTGCCAGCCTGTTGTCATGCTGGCAGGACGGCCTCGCTTCTGGCACTGCTCCCGTTTAGTCCATATGCTGCCGACACGGCAACCCAGGGCAAATTGCTGAGTCCGTCTTTGGGTGAGGCTGTACTGCAAAGTACGTTTCCGCAGCAGCTTCTGTACAAGTCGAGCTAACAGCTTTTTTTGCTCTGGGGGTACATGCTAAGTGGGACAAGATAAATGGATTATCTGAGCTTTGCATTCATCTCCTTCTCGGGGAGTTATCAAGTTAGATGTTTTTAGGGATGAAATAAGAGATTAATCCTTGTTTTGAACTAGGTTGGGTACAAGAACTCAGGGGTCTAAGTGAAGCACATCCCCTCCTTGGCAAAGAGAAGTAAAAACCTACAAAGGCCCAGCCAGACCTGTGTGTGAGTTGTAACAGAAGCTGAAAGTGGAAACGACCAAGCTAGGTGTCCCCCAGCTGGGGTCCCGGCGACTCGGGGTCTACCGTATGATGGCGCATTGCTCAGACATTGAAAGGAATGGAGTGCTGAGATGTGCTGAAATGTGGGTGCTTGTTTAACACATCACGCAAGGTGAAAGAAGCCAGACGTTAAAAGCTACACACCATCCGATTCCATTTGTTTGAAGCATCTGGAGTAGGTAAATCTATAGAGACAGGAAGTAGATCAGTGGTTGTTGGGGGCAAGGGGGTGGGTGAGACAGCTCCTGGGTGCAGGGCTCCTGCTTAGTGGGTGACCTGCTCTGGACTTAGATGGCGGTGATGGTTGCACACTGTGAACGTGCTAGAAACTCTGGATTATATACCTTAAGGCGGCAAGCTGTGTTGTGTATGAGGTAGATCTCAAAGATATTCAAAAATAATAAACTTTTTAAAAAACCAGGCAGAACCCCGCCTCAGCCACCCTCAGGCTCTGCGACCTTAGCTAAGCTCCTTAAGCTTTCTGCCTCTCGCCCTCTCCTGTGTTAAGTGAGACTTGTGACACCCACCTGTGCGGAGGGACGTCCCATCCCACAAGAACAAAGCTGCCCACCCCGTGCCAGCGTGTCCCCCACCCCGCCGTTCTACGCTGCCCACCATCAGAGGCTTTCCAGGGCATCAGACAGAGCACCCTGGGAGATGGGAGCCCTGCTGGGCACTTCACACACGCTGCAGAGCCCATTTCAGTCTCTGGAACATTCTCTCTCCAAGCCTCGCACGGCCTAGAGTTCTCAAACACCCAGGAAAGAAGGCAGTGTGAGTACCCCCACCAGATCCACATCCCCCAGACCTGCAGACGCTCCCAAGGGAATGCATGTCTCAGTCTCGGGGCATCTGCCCTTTATCTGGGCTGAAAGCCGGGGCCCCACCCACCTGGCAAGGCCTGGGGAGTTCAGTGAGAATAAGAGAGCTTAAAGGAGGCAGGCAGAGAGCTTGATCTGATTTTCACCAACTGCCCAAGTGGGTGCCCCATTAGGAGGTGCTTCTGGACCCCTAACGTGAGGGGGAGCCCTCCCCAGCCGGGGTGGGGGCCTATGGTGACGTGTGATGAGTGATGTGAAAGTCCCATCGGGAGACGCGCTGGGAACATTACTGCTCCAGACAGCAGAGAAACTGGCTGCAGACTCAGCTCTTCCGCTGTCCAGTCGGTGGGGGCTGGCCGGGCCCCTGGCTGGTTGAACTTCAGGCTCCAACCCTGCTGGAGGTGTGTGAGCCGAGGGCTGGAGCTGCTGCTGCCCGCATGGGCTCGTGTGCTCTGTTTGCAGACCCAGGCGCCCTGGGGACTGGCACACGGGCACTTCCTGGCTTCACAGAGCGAGTTCACTGACCATCCAGACCACACATTTGGATGGCATTCCCTTCAGATCGTTGCCAAGGTGACCGAGATATATATCCCCACTGTGGAGCTTCCCGCCACTGGCTGAGCGCACAGCCAGTCGAGGAGGGGAGCCCTGCTCTGCACCCCCACCCCACACCCACCCCCTCCTCCAGCTGCTTATCTGGCCTCCCAGAGACATGACTTCTAAATATGAGGCTTAATTATCTGACGGCAAATCAAACCCTCCATGACTTTTATGCTGTGTTCTTTCCCTGAGAATAACTGTGCACTGAACTTTTCATCTCAACAGTAAACCCCTCCCTCGCACGGCGGCCGGGAGCCAGCCCCCACTGCGAGTTGCTCCGCACACGGGTCCCTACGGGTCAATTCATTTGATTCATTTGTTCGACACACATTAAATACCCACTGCATGCCAGGGATAGAGCAGGGAGCACGGCGGCACCGTCCCACCCTCCAGAGCCCACTTTCTATCAGTCAGTTTAGTCGCTCAGTCGTGTCTGACTCTGCGACCCCATGGACTGCAGCATGCCAGGCCTCCCTGTCCATCTCCAACTGCCGGAGCTTACTCAAACTCATGTACATCACATCAGTGATGCCATCCAACCATCTCATCCTCTGTCATCCCCTTCTCCTCCTGCCTTCAATCTTTTCCAGCATCAGGGTCTTTGCCAGTGAGTCAGTTCTTCTCATTGGGTGGCCAAAGTATTGGAGCTTCAGCTTCAGCATCAGTCCTTCCAATGAAGAGTCAGGGCTGATTTCCTTTAGGATGGGCTGGTTGGACCACCTTGCTGTCCAAGAACTCTCACTTTCTATAGGGGAGACAAGTGTCTGGTAGTGGCTGGAGACAGGGAGGGCAGGGAAGGCCTTGCTGAGGGGGCAACATCAGCAAAGACCCCAAGGAAGGTGGGCCAAGCCGGGGAGTATTAAGGAGGGACACTCGAGGCCAAGGAAGGGGCAGTGTCAAGGGTCTAGGGGGAAATAGCCGACCGTGACCAGGAGCTGGCAGGGGACCCCAGGGCCCAAGCAGAGTGATGGGGGTTGGGGAGCGGGCAGGCCACTGGGGGTGTCTGGGATGTGTTAGCTTTTGGGCTTCTGCTGTAGTACCATAGTTTTCCTTCAACAAATCTCTAAGAGAAGAAGAAGGCCTTGGGAGCAGGTGCTGAGAAAGCTCAGCTGGCAGGTGCTGAGGGCCTACTCTGTGCACCAGGCTAGGGCCTCCACGTGCAGGAGAGCTCAGATGCTCTGGAAGGGAGAAAGAAATCGAGAGACAGTGAAACGGCACCCGGGCCCCGGGAGCCCAGAGAGGGTCACCGGGAAGGCCTCTCAGAAGAGATCCTCTCGGCTGCAAGGGTGGAGGTCGTATGGACTAAAGGAGAGGGTTTTCCCAGAAGTCCTGAGTAGGGACGGGAGCTTCGGAAGGCCCTAGGGCACATTCCTGCCAGTTGATGCTGACCACCCAGTCCACGGACAGCGGGCCAGGGGTTACTAGAGAACAGAGGTGACGAGTGACATGTGGAAGGCCCCTCAGTTCATGGCAGTGCAGGTGGCAGAGGGTGCCGGGTACTTGGGGCTGTGCCTTGACCGTGTTCTGTGGCCAGCGCTCTGCCAGTCAGTAAACGTTTGACAAGTGACTGAGCCCCAGCCGTGGAGCTCCCAAGCTTTCAGAGGCTGCCTTGCCCCCCACTTCAGTGCCAGTCCCTGCAGGAGGTCTGGCAGCTGCTTTAGGGAGGTGCTCATGGGAGCCCTGCCCCTCCCTGGGGCCCTTGTCCAGGGGCCCAGAGTGGGGGATGGAGACTGGGTGGAGTTGCCATGGTGATGATGGGAGCAAGGGGCAGGTTCTGACAGAGCCCCCGAGAGTGGGCAGAAAGTGCAGCTGTGGGGACGTGGCCCCTTTTAGAAGCCAGTGATGGGGGTGGTTCCAGCAGGTTGTGACTTGGTGCTTGATGCCTGTGGTTATGGGGATTATACTTGTCTGCATGCGGAGCCGAGGGAGACCAAGAAGTGGTCTCCAGGGAATTTCCTGGCCATCCTGTGGTTAGGTTGGTGCTCTCACTGCCGGGGCCCAGGTTGAACTCCTGGTCAGGGGACTAAGATCCTGCAAGCCATGGAGTGCAGCACCCCCCCCCCCCCCAAAAAAAAAACCAAGTCTCTCCAAAGGAGAGCCAAGCCTTCCTTCCTGGGAACTTGTGACTCTGACTATATGTGGCCAAAGGGAGTCTTTGTAGGTGTGAGTTAAGGGACTTGAGGTTATCCCAGATAACATGCATGCATGCACGCTAAGTTGCTTTAGTCGTGTCCAGCTCTTCGTGACCCTATGGACTATAGCCCGCCAGGCTCCTCTGTCCGTGGGATTCTCCAGGCAAGAACACTGGAGTGGTTTCTGTGCCCTCCTCCAGGGGATCTTCCCGACCCAGGCATTGAACCTGCATCTCCTGAGTCTCCCGCGTCGGCAGGCGGGTTCTTTATCACTAGTGCCACCTGGGAAGCCCGTCCCAGATAACACGCATGGGCCCTAAATGCAGCAGCGTGTTGTTATAGGAGGGAGGCCGAAGAAGGGTCAACACACAGGAGAGAAGGCCGTGTGACCCCAGAGGCAGAGGTTGGAGCAATGCAGCTACAAGCCAGGGAAAGCCAGCAGCCAGCAAAGGCTGGGAGGACAAGGAACAGAGTCTCCCAGGGCTCTGAGTGGAGCGCACCTCTGCCAGCACCTCGGTTCAGCCCGGCGATGCTGATTTCAGACTTTTGGCTCCTGAGCTGTAGGAGGATAGATGGCTGCGGTTTTAAGCCACTCAGTTTGCGGTAATTTGTTAAAGCAGCCCAGGAACCTCTTCCAAGCAGCATTGCTTGGATCCCATTGTGTGTTCCCATACTGGCTTATTGAAGTGGTGGCCAGCATCCAGAGTTTTAGAAGATAACCATTTGGAGCAGTGGCTCACAGTCTCCAGTGGATCGGAGTCAATTATACCCTTGTATCCGGAGCCAGTGCCTGCAAAGCACAGATCCCGATGTAGCCACACCTTGGGCAGCACCCTCCATGCCTCCTCACCACCCTCTCCTTGAAGAAGGCAGACACAGAAGCAGTCAGAAGCCTCTATCACTATCGTTCCGGCTCTCATCTTCTCCCAGCTTAGCTGCTGTACCCCTGCCCAGCCCCCGTATCTTCAGAAGCTTCTCTTTAGGATGATAAGGTCATATTTCTAAATCCTAGATCCAATTAAGTCTCTGTTTCCATGCAAGATGGGTATATCAATTGTATTTCTATACACTAGCAATGAACACAAGATTAAGAGCACAACTCCATCTACATTGGCAGCTGCTGCTGCTAAGTCGCTTCAGTCGTGTCCGACTCTGTGCGACCTCTGAGACAGCAGCCCACCAGGCTCCTCCATCCCTGGGATTCTCCAGGCAGAACAAAGGAATAAACCTAAGAAGTGTATATGTTGAAAATTACAAAATATCCTTGAAAGAAATTAAAATGTTTAAAAACCTAATTAGAAATCTTTTGTTCGTGGATCAGATGACTTAATTTTGTTAAGATCACTCCTCCCCAAATTGATCTACAGAGTCAATTCAATCCTTGTCAGAATTCCAGCTGGTCTCTTGGCAGAAATTGGCAAGCTGAGCCTAGAATTCAAATTCAAGGGACCCAGAATAGCCAAAATAATATTGAAGGGAAAAAAAAAGAAATAAAGTTGGATGACTCACACTTCCTAATTTCGAACTTATTATGAAGTCATACCTATTTATTGAAGAAAATCCACGTGTAAGTGGACACATTCAAGTCAAACCTGTGTTATTCAAGAGTCGGCTATGTATTCAACAGGTTGCTGGGACAACTGGATATCCATATGCAAAAGAATGAAGCTGGACCCCTTCTTTACACCATATGTCAAAATTAAGTCCAAATGAATCAAATACCTAAAAATAAAAGTAAAACTATAAAGCACTTAGAAGAAAACATAGGGATAAATCTTCATGGCCTTGGACTTGGCACCCTTTCCCTAGATAGGATACCATTGTTATTGTCCAACAGCAAAGGATAACTTGCACTTCATCGACTGCAAGTCGCAGTCACAATTCGAGGCCACTTGCCCCCTGCCAGGATGATGTGGGGAGCTGGAACCACGTACACTGCCAGTACGAATGTAAAACGGTGCAGCTGCTTTAGAAAGTTAAACGTAAGTGTCCTGTATGACCCAGCAATTCCACTCTGAGATGCCTGTGTACCCAAGAGAACTGAAAACTTGTTCACACCAAAACTTGTGCACAAATGTTGATGGCAGCACCTTCATAGCAGCCAAGCAGTGGAGACAGCACAAACGTCTGTCAGCTGATGAACAGATAAGTGTGAGTCGTCCATTTGTGGAATGTTACTCGGCTGAGAAAAGGAACTGCGGCTTCCTGATCCGTGCTGCCGCTGCACGGGTGAGCCTCGAGAACATCGTGCTAATGAAAGAAGCCAGACACACAAGCTCACCTACTGGCTGATTGCTTTCACGTGAGCTGTCCAGAACAGGCAAATCTACAGAGACAGAGGTAGATGAGTGTTGCCCGGCTGGGAGGTGGGGTGCGGAACAGTGTGGGGAGTGACTGAGTCACCCAGGTCCTGAGCGTGCACCCCAGAATAAGGGTCCTGGGGCTGGGACAGACCTCCCAGGTGACAGGCGGGCTCCTCTCCCTCAGCCCCAGTACTGCTGAGTGACTTGCGTCACTTCCCTCACCCCCCAGGGCAGAGCTGGGCTCTTGAGCCCCTGGAGAAGCCCAGGGCTCTGCTCACAGACTGACTTTGTGAATAGCACCCGGAGCAGGGCAGGAAGGAGAGGGGGTGTCCTGAGCAGACCTCCTCCCCGCTCCATCTCTGCTTGTGCTGAGAATCAGGCTCTTACTGATGCCGGCGGAGCCCCACCGCCTTCTGCTGCGTTGGCTTTGCTTAGTGACTGTTCACCACAGCTGGTGACCCCGAGCATCACACGCTGGGGTCCCTGTCCCTTCCCACTGCTGTTCGGCAGAGGGGGGTCTCAGGCTGGTAATTGGTTTGTGCTTGGCTGGTTTTCAATTCCAAAGCTCTGCGTCTCCCCAGCCCGTCTTGCCTTGTGATCCCATGGCTTCCCAACACTCCAGCTGTGTACTCAGGGTTTCAGGTTAGCCTTGGGCTCTTTGTCAGATAATTGAAAAGGATGCTTTCAGATGCTAAGTGGTGGCTCTAAGTGCTCATCAAAGTGTCCGCTTGCTGATGACTTCACCTCTCCAACCGCCCCCACTGCACTCCTACCCGGCGTTGATTACAGATCCCATCAGCTGCACTGCCTGGCAATTAAGCCCTGTGAGCCCCAGGGGAGAGCTGTGTCTGAATCATGGAAGCTCAGGCTGCTCAGGCTGGAAGGGTCCCTGGGGGTTGTCTGGCCAGCTCCCCCATCTTCCTGGTAGTGCTCTGAGATCTCCACGTCCAGGTGTCTCACTGAAGCGCCCATGAAGAGGGCCCTGGTGACGCAGGGTGGCACCTGCCTCTTCCAGCTCGTCAGCAGTGGCCTTTCTTCCTCCAGAGGTGTCGGGCGGATGGGTCCTGTGCACGATGCAGGCGCGGCAAAGCAGAGTGGGCTCTATGCTGGAGCAGGACAGCTGGGCCTGTCCCTCTTTTACCATGGCCTCTGGGGACCTGGGCCAGACCCTGAGTCCCAGGTGTAGATTCCAACACGGAGCAAAGAATCCTCTCTCGTGCCTGTCCCTGCTGCTGCTGCTGCTAAGTCGCTTCATATGTGTCCGACTCTGCGACCCCATAGACGGCAGTCCACCAGGCTCCTCTGTCCCTAGAATTCTCCAGGCAAGAATACTGGAGTGGGTTGCCATTCCCTTCCCCAATGCATGCATGCTAAGTTGCTTTAGTCATGTCCAACTCTGTGTGACCCCATGGACAGCAGCCCACCAGGCTCCTCCGTCCACAGGATTCTCTAGGCAAGAACACTGGAGTGGGTTGCCATTTCCTTCTCTACTGCCTGTCCCTAGAGGATCTGATATCTCCCCAAGAACCCAGGGCATTCTTTCTTCCCAGGGCTCCGAGAGTCCTAAGGGAGTCAAGACGTGCCCAGCACACAGTGGGGCCTGCACGAATCCTGGTCCCTATCTTTCACTCCCTGACTGTCCTTCCCCAGACTTAGGGAAGGAATGATAGGCTTTCTTGGTCGTGGGCCTGCTCTCAGGTCCTCTCCATGACAGACACGGCGATCGTCACGTGAAGAGATTTAACGTGCGATGAAGTCCCAGCAGTTGCTGCTGTTTGTTTGGGCCTCGAGGCTGCAGGTGGTGTGCGGGTCCTTATTTAGCACCCATTCCTGCCGGACCCGCTGAGCCTCAGCCTAGGGAGCCCCAGGCAGAAGCAGGGTCCACCTGGTGACGTGCACAAGCGTGTCCTCTGCTGTGTGGCCGTGGACCCGTCAGAAATGACAGGGTGAGCGCAGTCTGCGGGCCACGGGCCAGGAACAGGGCTGGAGAGGATGGCCAGGTCACTGTCCTGCTCCCAGGGGTGCACGATCGCCCGGCAGGGTTCACACCTGGGTTCCCAGAGCTTGTCTCCCAGGGGTGCCTGGGTGTGAAGAGCTGTGTTCAGGATGCTGCCTGGTCTCCCAGGTGGCTAGGGTCACCACTTGGCCTGGGTCCCCTCTTCTCGCAGACGCCTGTCTGAGAGCCACCTTGGGCAGCCCTCCTGAGTCATGTGATAGTTCGGAGTCTCCTTGGACAGCACGAACCCCATAGCAGTCACGTGGTGCATGCTGGGGGTGGTAAGGAGGGCAGCATGGGCTGTGCAGAGTGCCCAGTGCCAGGGGGGCAGGATGGGGTCCCAGACCAGTCTGTGAGCTCCTGGGTGCCCCTCCAGAGGGTGGGCTCCCGGTCTCCATGGCTCCATGAGGAGCTCATGGCCCCTCCCCTTGGCTGCTGCCTCCCTAAACAAGCTGACCTGCCGCTGGGGGACAGCCACAGAATGACGGGCTTGGCAGCAGAGGGGGCAGGCTGGGCGGGAGCCAGGGACCTCCCCTGGGTGTGGGGCGCCCTGCAGAGGGGAGCGGGCGTGGTCTGGATGGAGCAGAGTCAGACTTCCCTTTCGAAAGCTCCTCTGACATGGAACCAGCTCTGGGCCAGGCGTGTCACCCTCCATGAGATGGCCCCTCTGTACAGGGCCCCCAGAACCATCACCCCACTTACCGAGGAGGTGGGGATCATGTCCCATTTAAGAGGGGAGGAAATGGAGGCTCAAAGTTAAGCGTTTCTCCCAGGGCACACTGCCTAGTAAGTGGCCCAGGCTGGTTTTGAACGTGGCTCCTTTGCACCTGGCTGCCTTGGCCCCTGGCTGGGTGAGCAGCTCCCTTCACAGCCAGACCCAGTGAGCCCCTCGGCCCGCAAGCCTGGCCCTTGGCTCTGAGCCCGCCCCGCCGGCAGCCAGCTCTTGTGCCCTGACACACGGCAGCCCGGGGAAGCCCTTTGTCACTCTGCTTTCCTGTGAATGATGGTTCTGCTCACCTGCTGTCAGCTCTGGGCAAACAGGATTTAAAGTCCAACCGAGCAGTGTGCTTTGCCCCAGTGATGGCGCAGGCCCAGGCCTGGACGTCAGCTCCACAGGGCACCGTGCTGCTGGAGGTGGGCGCCCAGACCCGGACCCGCCGAGCCTGGCGCCACCCGAGGGGGCGCTGACCTGCTGAACACTGGCTCCTCCCGGGGCTGGAGGGGGGTGTCTTCACAGAAGCGGGCCCCTGTGGCCAGGCCCCGGCTGCCTCTCAAGCCCCGAGTCCGGGTTCCTACCAACAGGCTTCGTGTGTTCCTGTATACGTGTATCTGTGTGTGCACATGCAGGCTGCGTATGCCTGTGTGCATGTACGTGTGTGTGTGTGTGTGTGTGTACACACAGGCTGTAGGGGGCCTGTGTGTGGGGTGTGTGTATGTGGGGGGGTGTGCATGGGTGTGTGTGGTGTGTGTGTGTGTGTACACGCAGATTGCAGGGGGCCTGTGTGGGGTGTGTGTGTGTGTGTGTGTGTGTGTGTGTTTGTGTACACTCAAGCTGCAGGGGGCCTGTGTGTGGGGTGTGTGTGTGTGTGTGTGTATGTACACGCAGGCTACAGGGGGCCTGTGTGTGTGTGTGTGTGTGTGTGTGTGTGTGTACACGCAGGCTGCAGGGGGCCTGTGTGTGTGTGTGTGTGTGTGTGTGTGTGTATGTACACGCAGGCTGCAGGGGGCCTCTGTGTGTGTGTGTGTGTGTGTGTGTACACGCAGGCTGCAGGGGGCCTCTGTGTGTGTGTGTGTGTGTGTGTATGTACACTCAGGCTGCAGGGGGCCTCTGTGTGTGTGTGTGTGTGTGTGTGTGTGTGTGTACACGCAGGCTGCAGGGGGCCTCTGTGTGTGTGTGTGTGTGTATGTACACGCAGGCTGCAGGGGGCCTCTGTGTGTGTGTGTGTGTGTGTGTGTGTGACACGCAGGCTGCAGGGGGCCTCTGTGTGTGTGTGTGTGTGTGTGTGTGTATGTACACGCAGGCTGCAGGGGGCCTCTGTGTGTGTGTGTGTGTGTGTGTGTGTGTGTGTGTGTATGTACACGCAGGTTGCAGGGGGCCTGTGTGTGTGGGGGGTGTGTGTGTGTGTGTGTGTATGTACACGCAGGTTGCAGGGGGCCTGTGTGTGTGTGTGTGTGTGTACACGCAGGCTGCAGGGGCCTGTGTGTGTGTGTGTGTGTGTGTGTATGTACACGCAGGCTGCAGGGGGCCTGTGTGTGTGTGTGTGTATGTACACGCAGGCTGCAGGGGGCCTGTGTGTGTGTGTGTGTGTGTATGTACACGCAGGCTGCAGGGGGCCTGTGTGTGTGTGTGTGTGTGTACACTCAGGCTGCAGGGGGCCTCTGTGTGTGTGTGTGTGTGTGTGTATGTACACGCAGGTTGCAGGGGGCCTGTGTGTGGGGTGTGTGTGTGTGTGTGTGTGTGTGTATGTATGTACACGCAGGTTGCAGGGGGCCTGTGTGTGTGTGTGTGTGTACACGCAGGCTGCAGGGGGCCTGTGTGTGTGTGTGTGTGTGTGTGTGTATGTACACGCAGGCTGCAGGGGGCCTGTGTGTGTGTGTGTGTGTGTGTGTACACGCAGGCTGCAGGGGGCCTGTGTGTGTGTGTGTGTGTGTGTGTGTGTGTACACGCAGGCTGCAGGGGGCCTGTGTGTGGGGTGTGTGTGTGGATGTGTGTGTGTATGTACACGCAGGCTGCAGGGGGCCTGTGTGTGTGTGTGTGTGTGTGTGTGTGTATGTGTACACGCAGGCTGCAGGGGGCCTCTGTGTGTGTGTGTGTGTGTGTATGTACACGCAGGCTGCAGGGGGCCTGTGTGTGGGGTGTGTGTGTGTGTGTGTGTGTGTATGTACACACAGGCTGCAGGGGGCCTGTGTGTGTGTGTGTGTGTGTGTGTGTGTGTATGTACACGCAGGCTGCAGGGGGCCTCTGTGTGTGTGTGTGTGTGTGTGTGTGTGTGTGTGTGTGTACACGCAGGCTGCAGGGGGCCTGTGTGTGGGGGTGTGTGTGTGTGTGTGTGTGTGTATGTACATGCAGGCTGCAGGGGGCCTGTGTGTGTGTGTGTGTGTGTGTGTATGTACACGCAGGCTGCAGGGGGCCTGTGTGTGTGTGTGTGTGTGTGTACACGCAGGCTGCAGGGGGCCTGTGTGTGTGTGTGTGGGTGTGTGTGTGTGTGTGTATGTACACGCAGGCTGCAGGGGGCCTGTGTGTGGGGTGTGTGTGTGTGTGTGTATGTACACGCAGGCTGCAGGGGGTCTGTGTGTGTGTGTGTGTGTATGTACACGCAGGCTGCAGGGGGCCTCTGTGTGTGTGTGTGTGTGTGTGTATGTACACGCAGGCTGCAGGGGGCCTCTGTGTGTGTGTGTGTGTGTGTGTGTATGTGTACACGCAGGCTGCAGGGGGCCTCTGTGTGTGTGTGTGTGTGTGTACACGCAGGCTGCAGGGGGCCTGTGTGTGGGGTGTGTGTGTGGGTGTGTGTGTGTATGTACACGCAGGCTGCAGGGGGCCTGTGTGTGGGGTGTGTGTGTGTGTGTGTGTGTATGTACACGCAGGCTGCAGGGGGCCTGTGTGTGTGTGTGTGTGTACATGCAGGCTGCAGCAGGCCTGTGGCTGGCCAGTGGAGGACTGACAGGGTGGTTTCCTTCTTGCAAGGCGTGAGGTTGCCCCCCTCCAAGCCTCCCGTCTGTCCCTGGCAGTGCGGGCTGCCCCCAGGTACTGTGGACATGTGGGACCATGTGGTCTGTTGGTCACCCCGCCTCTGCGGACTGGATGCCGGCGCCCCTCCCCCAGGTGTGACGACCAGACTGTCTCCAGACCTTGTCCCGGGTCCCAGGGTGGGGGGGCAGAGTCGCCCTTCATCCGGAACCCTTGCTTTGTGCTCTGAGCGCCAAGTCCCAGGGTGGGGACCGCCTCCGTCCCCTGCGCTGAGTGTGGGCCCCTCGGCCTGCGCCCCCTACTCCTGCATCTTCAGTCCCCCCACGCCTCCGCCACGTGGCACCTCTTGCAGGAGAACAAAGCCAGCCTCCCAGTGTCATTTATTCTCTGGTCACAGTTTTGAAAATCTAGGCGGTCGATTCGGAACGTCTGAATTTGATTAGCAGAGCCGAGCTCTCTGGCATCAGCATTTGCAGAGCACTTGGGCTCCCAGTTCAAACAGGGCTAACCTTATCTTTGGGAAAATAGAGTGTGTTTGAGGCCTGATCACAGGCATTAAAGCCATTAATTAGTAATGAGATTCAATTTCCCGGTGTCCTTGCCCGTGTGTGTCCCGATGCAGAGATGGTGCTGGGAGCGTTTTCTGCAGATGCATGGACAAACACCTGCTGTCCCAGTTCAGCGGCCACACGTCGTAATGTTCCCCAGCCCGGCCAGGCCCCACGTAACCCCATTACTGAGAAAGATGAACCCCGGCCGGGCGGGGCGGAGGGGAGGAAGCAGGAGAGGCCCTCCTTAATGAGATTAGCGATGTCAGTGTTCCAGTCGAGGCCTGTTAATAAAATGGATGAGAGCTCACTCGATGAGGCTCCCTTTCCACCCTCCTGCGTTAACACAGTTGTCTCTCTCTTGGTTTTGCTAACCTCTGCCTCCCACCACCACCTGCCTCCCTCTGTTTCAGGGTCAAAGGCGTGCTTACCTTTTATCCCAGCCCAGGACCCCAGGGAACTGGTAGCCAGGAGCACGTGCTGTGTCCGGCCAGACTGGAAGGCCACGTGGATGAGGGACAGTGGGAGGTGTGGGTGTCCAGGACAATGAGCCTCAGCACTGCCCATCCCCCCACCAGCCGGGTGAGCTTGGCGTTGTTTTGACTCACCCCCCGTCTCCATCTCCTGCCACCAAGGCTGGACAGGAAGATACTGATCACTCAGATGTGCTTCCAGGTCATGCGAGATAATGGACACACAGATCGGGGCCTCTAGGAAGTCCGCAGGGAGATGCACAGCCCCTCCCGTTCTGAAGTGTGGCTGAGCTGGGCTGAAATTCAAGCAGCGCGAGGTGAAGGAGGCCAAGTCACAACAGATGCCTGAGGGCAGGGCAGATGCGAGCCTGCGGACCAGACAGCCTGGGAGGCGGGCAGCGGGCCTGTGGCCTCGCCCAGGTCAGCGCGGCTCGGGGTGGCGCTGCGCACCTGCGTCCTGCCCAGGCTGTGTGTTCCCATCTGTGGGTCCACCCACCAGGTGCCCACCTGGAGGGGAGGGCACAGGGGCCGTGGCACATGAGTGCCAAGTGCACGCTGTGCTTGCCCCGCCGAGAGCTGCAGGCCTCAGGTTTCTGGTACGTTTTTTTTTTTTTTTATCATCTTACGACATTTGGATTAATGTCTGTGCCAACGATCTTCACTGCACTGTCCTCGTAACTCCCAGGAGGTGTTTGCATCTTAGTGTCCAGCCAGTTTCTCACGTCAGAGAGACTTGAGTGTATGTGCTTCGGCTCTTTTAAAACAAGGCCTCTTTCATTTGGACTTTTCTTCTAAACCCTCCGGTCTGACCCGGACACTGTTGGCAGAGGGGCCATGGGTCTGGTTGTGTACCCTGAGAGCTCTGGGGTTGGCACGGCCGGAGAGCGGGCAGCCTGGCTGTGATTGGTGGGGTCGTCTGCTCAGACAGGTGGTGGGCCAACCGTGTGCTGGGCGAGGCCGTGGGCCCTGGGGCTGGTGGTGTGACGCTGCCCTGGTTTCCTGCCGTATCTTCCCACCCACTCTCTGCCGGGTCTGTTCTTTGCCTGGAAAGGAAGGTGGGGAGCAGACGGAGCCCAGGCCCAGGCCAGGGTATCCGCAGCCATCACCCTTGTGCATGGATGGCCACCCCAGGGAGAACCTGTTTCCATGAACTCCAGGGACCCTGGTACATGGAGGCATCAGGACCCTTGACCACAGACCTCACAGATGGGCTGGATTTTGGTCACTCGTCTGGCTGGGGTCTACGCTGCCCTAGCCTCTCCGAGCCTCAGTCTGCTCCCATGAGGGCGGGGTCCTTATAGGTCTGTGTGGGAGGGGAGTGGGAGAGTGTAAAGCCTGCACCCCCAGAGCAGGCAGCCCTGGGGGGCAGTGTGACATGGTAGGTGGTCCTGGCCGTTCCCTGTGGGGAAGTGCCCTGGGGGGTCCCCGGCCCCCCCTGAGGGCCGGTCTCTGCCGGGGGCTGCACTGTCTGCTGACCAGCGAGCCCAGCAGGGGCTGGGAGCGGGAGGCCCTGGACCAGGACTCCTGGCCGCTCCCTCCCTGGTGGCCGGCATCTCCGCCCGGCCTGACGGTTAACAGTTCTGACAGGCCGGGCTATTTTTAGAAACCTGTTCCCACATCTTTTCCCTGTGGGAAAAGGAAAGCAAGTTAAAATTTCAAATTAACCCACCACCCCGCCCTCCTGCAGCACATACACACAGTGGCCGTTTGGGGTGCGGGCTGTGCAGGAGGGGCTTGGGGGGGCATCTGTGGAGGGTTCTCTGCACGCCAGGCTCTGTGAGGGGTGGGGGGCAGCCGACATCACAGTGGGACCCAGCAGAGACCCCACTGGGGATGGGGGCAGCTTGGGGTCATACCGCCAGGAGGGCCAGGCCCAGTGCCCTGTGTCGTACCTGGGGGTGGCTGGCAGCTAAGGGGTGCCTCGCGGGGGTGGGGTGAGTGCTCGAGGCAGGTGGCCCCCCCCTCACTTCCCAGCTGCCCTCTCTGCCTCCCAGTGCTCTTCTGCTCCCAACTAAGATGGTGCTGATGGTTGCCCTGGAGCCATGCAGCGTGTTACCCCCTCTACCTCTGTTACCAGGCAACCTGAGGCCCAGCCACATGGTCACAGGTCACTCCAAGTCACACCTCAGAGCAGCTTTCCCATGGGGCCCGGCTGATACACAATGGTCCCTGGGCAGAAGCTGGCCTAGGTGCCAGTGGGCAGGGACACTTGGCCCAAGGCTTGAAATACCAACAGGGTTGATTTGAAAAATAAAATGGACATTAAGCAGTCACTAGTTTTTAATATATTAGCCTGATAAAGGTTTTAGTATTGGGAAAAAAAAACAAAACAAAACCCTGATCATGGGAAAGACTGAAGGCAAAAAGGAGAAGAGGGTGTCAGAGGATGAGATGGTTAGATAGCATCACTGACTCCATGGACATGCTGCTGCTGCTAAGTCACTTCAGTCGTGTCCAACTCTGTGCAGCCCCACAGACGGCAGCCCACCAGTCTTCCCCGTCCCTGGGATTCTCCAGGCAAGAACACTGGAGTGGGTTGCCATTTCCTTCTCCAATGCGTCAAAGTGAAAAGTGAAAGTGAAGTTACTCAGTCATGTCTGACTCTTAGTGACTCCGTGGACTGCAGCCCACCAGGCTCCTCTGTCTCCATGGACATGAGTTTGAACAAACTCCGAGAGATGGTGATGGACAGGGAAGCCTGGAATTCTGCAGTCCATGACATCGCAGAGTTGGATATGACTGGGCAACTGAACGACAACAACTGATGAAGATTTAGGAAAAAACTTAAACATATATCACTGTCTTTGACTTGCTCGTTTACAATGACATTTCTGGCAAGGCCCCTTCCTGTTTGGGGGTTGACAGTGGGATGCCCCCTGGGCAGAAGTCAGCTCGGAACCAAGGTCCTCATCCTCAGAGCGGGCCCAGCAGCCGTCCTTCCAGGCTGTGATGAGAGCAAGGATGCTCCTTTCTGCCACAGGCCTGGCGGGGCCCAGCCAGTGTAGGCACCCCCGACCGCCCCCACTGTCTGCTTGGGCCTCGGCATAGATGTGAAGCAGCTCAGTCACCCTGAACTGGAGTTTTCCTCCTCCAGTTTAAATTAAGCAGTGACTAGACGTTCCCCCAGGCAGAGGCTGTACTCCTCATCCGTCACCTGGGTGTTGTTCCTGGAAGAGGCCTGGCCTTCCTGGTAATAAAGCAAGCCCCTCACGCCCTGGCTGACTCAGTTTCCGGAGGTTTAGCAGCTTTATCGGAGGTCTGGTAGATACACAGTAAACTCAGCATATCCAAAGGGTACGACCTGATACATCTGGACGAATGTGTACCCTGGTGAAGGGGTTCCCAGATGACCCAAAGTAAAGAACCTGCCTGCCAACGAAGGAGATGCAGGAGATGTGGGTTTGATCCCTGGGTTGGGAAGATCCCCTGGAGGAGAGCATGGCACTCCACTCTGGTGTTCTTGCCTGGGGAATCCCGTGGACAGAGGAGCCTGGTAGGCTACAGTCCACAGAGTCGCAAAGAGTGGGACGCGACTAAGTGACTGAGCACGCATACCCTGGGCCAGGCATACCCTGGTAAAGCCTTCTCCACCTGTGCTTCCTCTTGCCCTGCAGTAATGCCCTCTTTCTGGCCCCCAGCGCCGCCCCACACCCATCACCAACCGGCTTTCCGTCAGTGTAGGTTAGTTTTGTATCAGTGGGCTCTTGCACTGTGTACTGTCCTGTGACCGGCTGCTTTCATTTGGAATGGCCATTTTGAGATTCCTTCCTGTTGTGCATCTCAGCAGTCTGCCCCTTCCCGTTGCCAGACGGCACCCCGTCAGAAGCGCCCCGCCTTGTACTCCTCACCCGCTCCCTCCATAGACACTTGGCTTGCTTCCAGCTTGGGGCCGTTAGAAAGCAGCCACGGCCATTCCTGTAAAAGTCTTTGCACAGAGGTGCACATTCGTTTCTTGGGCATCACTCTCTAGGTGTGGCGTATTTGGGTCCCATGGTAGATGTTTATTCCTCTCCCTGACATCGCCCCTCTCATTCCTGATACTGATCACTTGCATCCTCTGGTTTTTCCTGATCAGGGCGGCTGGAGGTTTACTGATTCTACTGAGCTCCCCAAAGAACCGGCTTTTGGTTTCATTGACTTTCTCTATTGATTTTCTGTTTGCCATCTCATTGATTTCCACTTTGCTGTTTATTTCCTTCCTTTTTAAAAAAACATCAGATTTAATCTGTTCTTCTGTTGCTAATTTCTTAGTGTAGAAGCTGAAATCATAAATTTGAGATTTTCCCATTCCTCTAATAGGTGTTTAGTGCCATAAATTCCACAGTAAGCATTACTTTATTGGCATCTCACAGATCTCGATAAGTTTTCATTTTCACTCAGCTCAAAATAATTTCTAACTTCCCATTTAATTTCTTTTCTGACCAGAGGGTTATTTGGAAGTGTATTGTTTAGTTTCTAAATATTTGGGGATTTTCCAGATCTCTTTCTGTTATTAAATGCTAATATAATACCATTGTTGTCAGAGAATATGCTTGGTATGACAATCTTCTTAAGCTTACAGTTGAGAGTATGGTCTGTATTGATGAATGTCTCGTGCACTTGAAAGTGATGTGTTCTAAAGTAACACTCTAAAAGTGTTAACCAGGGAGGTTGTTTGATAGGATTGTTCAATTCTTTTATGTCCTGACTGATTTTCTGTTTGCTTGTTGTTACTAATGATTGAGAGTGAGAAATACAAACCTCAAAACCATGTTTTGCTATTTCTGTTGGTTGCTCTATCAGACTTAGCTTTACAAATTTTGAACTTCTGTTACTATATATACATAGACATTTAGGAATCTTGGGGTCATTTTGATGAACTGATTGCTTTATCATTATGAAATAACATTCAAAACTTCACAATATCACTTGTGCTGATGTTAGTATAGCCAGCCACTTTTGTATTAATGATTGCCTGATATACCTTTTCCCATACTTGCAATTTTAATCTGTTTCTTTATAAAGTGCATTTCTTTTTAGCAACATATGGTCAGATCCTGTTTAGTTTAGTTTTATTTTGCTTTTATCCTGACGATGTCTGCCTTTTATTTGGGTCCGTTTAGTGTTAACATTTGATGTGATTGTTAAGTTTATCTCTGTCTTTAAGTCTATGATATTCTCTTTTCTGTCTGTTCCAACTGTTCTTTGTTCCATTTTCCTATTTTACTGCCTTCTTCCTTTGGACTTGTTAAGTATTTTTATAATTCCATTTTTAAAAATAGCCTTTATTCTTTACAGTAGTTTTGGGCTCACAGCAGCCTTGAGTGGACAGTACAGAGAGCTCCTGTTCGCCTGCTGCCCATTGCCTCCCTGTTGGCAGCATCCCCACCAGAGTGGACATGCAGGCCGGCCATCGGTGAGCCTCCCTTGTTGAGTGTTACCCAGAATCTACAGTTTACATTAGGATTCATTTCTGGTGTGGTTCCGTCTATGAGTTTTGACAAATGTAACAGCATACGTGCAGCGTTAAGAGTATTGTGCAGAATAATTTTGGTGCCTAAAAACCTTCAGTGCTCCACCTCTTCCTCTCCCCAAGGTCCCTGTCAACCACTGATCTTTTCACAGTCTCCACAGTTCTGCCTTTTCCAAAATGTCATATAGTTGGAATCATACAGTATGTAACATTTTCAGTTTGGCTTCTTTCACTTAGTAATATTTATTTAAAGTCCCCCCACGTCTTTTCATGGCATGACAGCTCTTTTTTTTTTTTTTTTTTAGTTTTGAATAATATTCCATTGTCTGGATGTACCACAGTGTATATATCCATTCACTCACTAAAGGGCATCTTGGTTACTTTCAAGTTTGGGCATTTGTGAATAAAGCGTCCGTATGCAGGTTTTCTTTGGACATCAGTTTTCAGACGATCTGGGTAAATAGCAAAGGGCATGATTATTGGATCATATGGAAAGAGTTTGGTTCTGTAAGAAATCCCCAAACTGTCTTTGCAAATGCTTGCTCCCTTTCGCACACCCATCAGCAGTGAGTGAGAGTTCCAGTTGCTCCGTACTGTCATCATCTGCTGTTGTCAGTGCTTTAGACTCTGGGTGTTTGGAAAACAGGCATGTAGTTGTATCTTATTTTAAACTGCAGTTCCCTAAGTACATATGATGTTGAGCATCTCTTTATTAAATGCTTATTTGCCATAAGTTATCTTTTTTTTGGTGAGGTGTCAGTTCAGGTCTTCAGCACATTTTTTGAGTTGTTTTCTTATCATTGAGTTTTAAGAGTTCTTTGTATATTTTAGATAACAGTCTTCTACCAGATATATGTTTTGCAAATATTTCCTCCCAGGCTTGTCTTCTTATTCCCTTGATATTGTCTTCTGCAGAGAGGAGTTTTTAATTTTAATTCTTTCCACCTTACCAATTCTTTATTTTATGGCTGGTGCCTTTGATGTATTTTAAAATTCATCACTATACCAAGGTTGGAGAAGGCAATGGCACCCCACTGCAGTACTCTTGCCTGGAAATCCCATGGACGGAGGAGCCTGGTAGGCTGCAGTCCATGGAATTGCAAAGAGTCGGACACGACTGAGTGACTTCACTTTCACGCATTGGAGAAGGAATGTGAAGGAGAAGGAAATGGCAACCCACTCCAGTGTTCTTGCCTGGAGAACCCCAGGGATGGGGGAGCCTGGTGGGCTGCCGTCTATGAGGTCGCACAGAGTCAGACACAACTGAAGCGACTTAGCAGCATACCAAGGTCATGTAGACTTTTCTCTTAGGTTATCTCCTAGAAATTGTATACTTTACATTTACGTGACCCATTTTAATCTAATTTCTGTGATGGGTGTAAGGTCCAGATGCATTTTTAATTTTTTTGGCAGCGGATGTCGTGTTGTTCCAACACCATTTGTTGAAGATGTTGCCATTTTTCCACATGTATCGCTTTTATTCCTTTATCAAAGATTATTGGATTGTATTTACCTGGATCTGTCTCTGGGCCCACCTCTGTTGCATTGATCTGTTTGCCTGTTCTTTTACCAATACGACGCTGTCTTAACTCCTGTGCCGTTTAGCAAGTCTCAGAGTCCGCTCGTGGCAGCTCTTCACCTTTGCTCTTTCTGTCAGAGCAGCGTTGGCTGCTCCCGTGTCTGGGTTGGTCAGCTAATTTGTGCCACTCCGTATGAACTTTGGAAGCTGCTTACCAGTGTCCATAAAGGTACCTTCTGGGGTTTTGATCTTGATTTCAGACTCTATAAATAAGATTGGGAAAAAACTGACATCTTGACAGTATTGAGTCTATTCACAAGCATGGAATATCTCTTTCTATATTTTAATTATTTCATTGATGACTTTCATCCGAGTTTTCTTGATTTCCTCACATAGACCTTAAACATATTTTGTTAGATTTTTACCTAAGTATTTCATTTTTGGGGTGCTAACTACCTTTAAAGAAAAATACTCATTTATGTAGTTGATGTGTTTGGCTGCACGGGCTCCTAGTTGCGGCATTCGGGGGTCTCCCCTCTTTGCTGTGGCCTCTGGGGTCTTTAGCTGCAGCATGCGGCCTCTTTGTTGTCAGACGTGGGATCTGGTTCCCTGACCGAGAATGGAACCCAGGTTAACCTGCCTTGCGAGCACGGAGTCTTAGCCACTGGACCATCAGGGAAGTACCTTTGATTGATTTTGTATATTTATTATCCCTCGTATCCTCCAACCTAGCTATAATCACTTGGTTCCAAGAGGATTTTTAGTTAGCTTTCTGTATTTTCTACATAGACAATCATGTCATCTGTGAACAAAGACAATTTATCTCCCTTTTGGCTAAAACTATGACTTTTTTTTTTTAAACTATATTATGTTAGTGCCTGTTTAGGTATAGTATACATATTTAACTTAAAGTGACATTGTAAACTTGATGTTTATACCTTCTTCTCCCCGAATGGTATCACTGTTATCATGCATCTTATTTGTGTGAAAATTATAAACCACAAAAAACATCTTTATTATTTTATAGAGTTTTCAACAAGAACAAAATCTTATATATTCACCCATGTAGTCATCATTTCCTGTGCCTTTGTTTCTTCTTACCTGCGTCTCCTGCTACTGCTGCTAAGTCGCTTCAGTCGTGTCCAACTCTGTGAGACCCCATAGACAGCAGCCCACCAGGGCTCCCCTGTCCATGGGACTTTCCAGGCAGGAGCACTGGGGAGGGTGCCATTGCCTTCTCCACCTGCGTCTTCATCTGGTGTTGTTTTCTTTGTACCTGAAAGACTTTATTTTCACCTTTCTGAAAATGCAGGTCTGTTTCTGCTAAATTCTTTCTGCTTTTGTAATTCTGAAAAAGTCTTTGTTTCACCTCATTTTTGGGAAGAGTTGTTTTCAGCCTGGTTTCAAATCCTGGTTAGCGCTTCTGCGCCCCACCCTGTCCGGCACTTACACCATCTTCTCTTTTACGTGCTTCTGATGAGAAACCACTGTCGTTCTTCCCTGTGTTCCTCTGTGTGTGATGTTCTCTGGGTGCTTTAAGGACTGTTTGCATTATCACTGGGCGTGATTGTAGTGTGCCTTGCTGTAGTTTACCTCTTGTGCTTGGGCTTTGTCTAGCTTCTTGGATCTTGGAGTTTAATCAATTTTGGGGGGAAAATGGCCGTTATTTCTCAGTTATTTTTTTCTGTGTCTCTCCACGCTCCTCTCCTTCAGGGAACTCTAACTGCAGGTGGGTCTGGCCACTTGAAATTTTCTAAGAACTTACCTGTATTCTTCTTGTAAAGTTTTTAACCTGCATATTTTATCTTGGATCTTTTGTACTGCTGTGTCTTCAACTACACTTATTTTTCCTTCTGCAATGTAGTCTGCTCTTAACCCCATCCCGCTTATTTCTATCCCAAATACCGTACATTTCATTGATAGAAGTTTGGATTGACTCTTTTTTGTACCTTCCCTGTCATTGCTTAACTTTTTGAACACCTGAGATTATTACAGTTGCTTTAATGTTCTCATTTGCTAATTCGGTGTTACTTCTAGACCTGTTTTGATTGTTGGCTTTTTTCCCCTCCTCATCGTGAGCCACACTTTTCTGTTTCTTTGAATGCCTAGTAATCTTCCATTGGATGGCAGACATGATCAATTTTGCCTTTGTTGGGTGCTGGATATAAATATGCTTGAGATTCTGGGACACAGTTCTATTGCTTAGAAAAGGTTATGTCATTTTGGTTTTTGCTTTCAAGATCTTTTAAGCAAGACCAGAGTGTCTTTCAGTCTAGAGCAAATTCTTTCCCACTGCAGAGCTAAGAACTTTCCAGCTAGGCCACCACTTTCTGAATTCTGATGTTCTTTCGTCTGGCTGGTGGGAGCGGGTTCTGTCCCTGGGTCTGTGTGAGCAGCAACTTCTCCCTGCAACCCTTGCAGGTGGTCCTTCCCCAGCCGTGCCTATGTGCCAGATGTTGCTGACTCCTCCGGGACCCCTCTGGGTCTCCAAGGTCTCCCTCTCTTATCCTGGCTCTCTTTTCTCCAGTGTTCTCTCCTGTAAGCTCTGGTGGCCTTCACCTCCCTGGACTCACAGGTCCACCCCTTCACCTCACAGAGCCTTTGGGCTCCCCCTAAGCTCCCCATTCCCTGTGTCATGACCCAGAAATGTCTCAAGGCAGGAAGCTGAGGTACTGTGGGCTCACGTCATCTCTCAGGGGTCACTGTACCTTGTTGCATAACGACCAGTATGTTGAAACCCATGGTTTTGAGTCTTCTGCCCAGGCTCTGCTGTGCTGTGCTGTGGCGAGTGTCACTCAGTTCAGTTCAGTTCAGTTTAGTTCAGTTCAGTCGCTCAGTCGTGTCTGACTCTTTGTGACCCCATGAATTGCAGCACGCCAGGCCTCCCTATCCATCACCAACTCCCGGAGTTCACTCAGACTCACGTCCATCGAGTCAGTGATGCCATCCAGCCATCTCATCCTCTGTTGTCCCCTTCTCCTCCTGCCCCCAATCCCTCCCAGCATCAGAGTCTTCTCCAATGAGTCAATTCTTCGCATGAGGTGGCCAAAGTACTAAAGTTTCAGCTTCAGCATCATTACTTCCAAAGAAATCCCAGGGCTGATCTCCTTCAGAATGGACTGGTTGGATCTCCTTGCAGTCCAAGGGACTCTCAAGAGTCTTCTCCAACACCACAGTTCAAAAGCATCAATTCTTCGGCGCTCAGCCTTCTTCACAGTCCAGCTCTCATACCCAGACATGACCACAGGAAAAACCATAGCCTTGACTAGACGGACCTTTGTTGGCAAAGTAATGTCTCTGCTTTTGAATATGCTATCTAGGTTGGTCATAACTTTCCTTCCAAGGAGTAAGTGTCTTTTAATTTCATGGCTGCAGTCACCATCTGCAGTGATTTTTGGAGCCCCCCAAAATAAAGTTGACACTGTTTCCACTGTTTCCCCATCTATTTCCCATGTAGTGATGGGACCGGATGCCATGATCTTCGTTTTCTGAATGTTGAGCTTTAAGCCAACTTTTTCACTCTCCTCTTTCACTTTCATCAAGAGGCTTTTTACTGCCTCTTCACTTTCTGCCATAAGGGTGGTGTCATCTGCATATCTGAGGTTATTGATATTACTCCCAGCAATCTTGATTCCAGCTTGTGTTTCTTCCAGTCCAGCATTTCTCATGATGTACTCTGCATATAAGTTAAATAAGCAGGGTGACAATATACAGCCTTGACGTACTCCTTTTCCTATTTGGAACCAGTCTGTTGTTCCATGCCCAGTTCTAACTGTTGCTTCCTGACTTGTCCCCATTATTCCTTGGCTGGAATGAAAGTCTCTTTCACCCCAGTTGTTTCCATGTGGTTCCGTTTCACCAAAGTGCACATTAGTTTGCGAGCAGTCTCATGGCCAGCATGAGTAACTTACTTGTTACTGTCAAGGAGAAAGTCATTCATTTGTTCATGTGCTCATTCAGGAAATGCTTGACTGGCCCCCGCAAGGCCGGGAGGAGAACATGGGAATAAACCAGACACACCTGTGGGGCTTTTTGGGAACCAGGTCCAAGGACTTCTAACAACTCCCTTGGGGAAGCCTTCCATCATTCATCCAGCTGACAGTCACTAAGTGCCTGGCATCCGTCTCGGCACAGCCCCAAGGAGCACGCAGGCCGAGTGCCAGCTATGTGATCAGAAAGCGACCACTGAACGCTGAGACTGGAATCCGGAGAACAGATAATGTGCTGGTTTTGACCACTAGGTAGAAAGAGAACCCTTCCCAGAAAAGGTAGCTGTGGAACTGAACTTTGAAAGATGATCAAGGCAGGAAACAGAGCACTTGGGGCTCCAAGGGGAGCACTGGCAGGGGCGCTCCATGCAGGGTTCACAGGCAGGCTGTGGGGGTGGAGCTGCAGGAGATGCAGAGTTTAAGGCACATCAGATCTGTGGTTTAAGGAAAAGATGATTATACTATCATTTGATAAGGATTCAAAGACATTATGGACTTCTGGTTTTATTGCCAAAACCAAATCATTTTTGGTTTCCCTGAAGGAACTTCATGGTGGTTTCTCAAGTAAAATTTCTAATCACTTCTGTTGGCGAAGGAGCATATTCTACACCACACTCTTGAAGGTTGCACCGCCCGGGCCTTTCCGTGACACACATGCGTGCTTTTCCCTGCATGCATGCATGCACACGGGCAGACCACCGGAGGGGCGGGCAGGCCTGCCTGACAGAAGCGCCCCCGGAGGCCAGGACCAGGGAGGAATCAGTGGCAGGCAGAGAGCCTAGCTGCTGCACGGGCAGCTTTCTGATCAGGTGATCGATCTGGTAACCAAGGTCCTGTTTCCTGAATGAGTTGTCACGCGTCCTCATTCTAAAAGCAGGGCATGCTGCCGCCCTTACCTCCGTGCCACCCGCCCTTTCCTATTAGCCCACCTCTCCTTGGGCCGCAGGGGACAGACTGGTCGGCGCTGTGTTGTGAAAGATGGGGTGATGTCAGTGGGCAGTTGAGCTCCCCTGCTGGCCCTGGGGAGCAGGCTCTGCCCGTGCCACTGGGTGGTCATCTGGCAGCACCAGGCCTGGCATTCATGTGCTTGCAGCCTCATAGGGTAGAGAACATGCCACCTGAGAGCCAAGGACATACACCTGGATCCTGAGTGCCACCTGAACTAACTATGGTCCCGATGGGTCTGCCCAGCATGGTCTTCTCATCCTTGGTGAGACAGTGGCCAGGCTGGCGGCCAACACCCAAGTCCTCTGAGAGTGCCTGGTAAGGTTAGGGGTAGGGCAGTGTGACTTGAAAGGCAGGGACTGGGGTGGCCACATGTTGGGTGCATGTCCCTGAGTCACCATCGTAGGGAGGAGTTAAGAAGGGACCTGCCTTTGGATGGGCCCCAGAAAGTGAAAGTGAAAGTTGCTCAGTTGTCTCCGACTCTTTGTGACCCCATGGACTATACAGTCCATGGAATTCTCTAGGCCAGAATACTGGAGTGGGTAGCCTTTCCCTTCTCCAGGACATCTTCCCAACCCAGGGGTCGAACCCAGGTCTCCGGCATAGCAGGCGGATTCTTTACCAGCTGAGCCACCAGGGAAGCCCAAGAATACTGGAGTGGGTACCCTATCTCTTCTCCAGTAGATCTTCCCGACCCAGGAATCAAACCGGGACCCCATCAGCAGACTTAAATTCAGTGACCTAAACAGAGAGGACATTCCACGTGGGCCCCATGTGGAATTCCAGGTGCCAGGGCCAGAAGGACAGATAGCTGTAGAGAGTAGGACAGAGAGCTTGGTCCTGACCAGGGGCTTCACCTGGCCCCACACGGGGGCAGGGGGACCCAGCTGTGCTCACACTTGGCTGAGGCCAGCCCTCCCTGCCCAGGGTGACCCCCGCCCATGCCCGCTGCCCCCTCCCTCCAGGCTGTGACCCCAGCCCTCAAACTCCCTGCCCCCGTGACAGCAGCTGCTCATTTCCAGTCTCGGTGCCCAGCCTGGGCCAAAGGCCCGCTTCTCAGTTTCTGGGAAAAGCAAATTTATCAGCTCGTGAAAAGGGGAAATGTTTACAGGAAAGGAAGGCACAAAACGAATGAATAATTACGAATGAATAATTACAGCCCCATTCTCGGTCCCCAGAGACCAATATTCTAGGCTCTTGCTTTTATTAGGAAAGTGAGCCAGAGTGAGCCCCCTAGAGAACTGGGAGCCGCCTCCTGCTGCGTCCCTCCCTGAGCAGGATGCCGAGCGCGAAGAGCCCGGGAGTTCAGCCCCAGGCCGGCGGCTGCCAGCCCGCCTCTGGGCCACTCTGCTCGTGGGTGTGTCTGGCACGAAGGCCTGCTGGCCCCTGAATCACAGCCTTCAGCCTGCTTCTTCACCAGCGTCACCTTGATGTCGCACAGTGCCATTGGGCCACTTCCCTCGAGCCCTGCAGACTTTCTTGTTAACAGCAAGTTCTCTGTGGCTCCCTGGACCCCAGAGTGGGTGCAATGATGATGGAGGGGATGGGGTTGAGCTTGAGCAGCTGAGGTCACTTCCCAGCTCTGTCCCTCACTCGTCAGTCAGGAGAATTCCCTCCACCTTACCGGGCCCTGAGTGGGAACCGTTGTCTCAGTAATTAATGGTGATGAGCTACTCTGGGGGTGACAGAAGACACCATTCCTGCAGTAAGTGTTCTGAAGCTCTTCCCCGCCTGTTTCTGGCCGGGGACACAAAGGACACACTGCTGTCCTGGGGTGGGCATGGCTGGGGCCCCGGGAGGCTGAAGCACCCCTTGCTGTAGGCCCTGGGAGAAGATGGCGGCCAGCTGGATCAGTGACATTGAAGGTCACGCCGGGTGAGCCATGTGCAGATAGAGCCACCCGCTGTGCACACACATGTGTACATGTGTGTGAATTCAGCCCCAAGGCTGGCTGCTTTCCCAGGGCCCCCCCAGTCCAGGCCACCAGCATCCTGCTTCTCCGGGACCCCTTCCGGGGCCCCAACCTCTCCTCTCTCTGTGTCACCGCCACCGTCTCTCTTCACGCAGTCCAGGGGACCCTCTGCACCCATGCCCTCCAGCTGTCTCTCCTCTGCTGAAACCCCAGTCACTGCCCAGCTCCCTCCAGCTCCCCCGGCCATGAGGGTGGCCTCTCCCCTTCCTTTGTCCTGCCCACCCAGGCGAACCCTCGCTTGCCCGTCCACTAGCCCCGTCCACCAGCCCAGGAAGCTGTGCTCATGCCCCGCACCTGCCCACCCCCCACCACCTTTCCACAGCCCACGTCTCTCCCACCCCCATCCCATTTCCTTCCTCGACCAGCCCCTCAGCAACAGTTAAATGCTTCTGCCTTCCTCATGAGAACCCGGGCTTTGGGAAAGCAGGCCCTTGTGTGCCTGTCTATTTTATTTCTTTCTAGAAATTTGTCTTCTTTGTAGAAGGATGCCTGACACGTAGGAGGAGCTAGTGAAGGGTCATTGGAAGAAGGAAAGCAATGACTGACCGGTTGGTTTCAGGCAGCAGGGAGGGCTGCGTGGCCACGGGCCCACAGAGAGGGCGGGCATCCAGCCCAGTGGGTGTGATGGGCACCTGGGGGACGCTGGCACGGCTGGGCATGGAGAGGGCAGTGGGCCATGTGCGCGGGAGGCCCCTGCTCCATCAATGCCGAGGCCCCTCCGTGGTGGCCCTCCCCACCCCGCCCCATTTTCCACGATGGGCTGCCCTCATCTGCTGCTTTGCCCAGTACCAGGGGGCGATTGAGCCTTAGGATGAGCTCCTCCATTGTGCCAGGGCCTCTGGCTGCCCTGGGGAAGCTTCATCTACACATACTGTAACTTTAACTATCCCAGTTAGCACTAGTGTTTACTCTGGATTTTCGTTAAAAATCTATTAAAGCCACCAGCACGTGGAAAGACAGAGGCAAGAAAACCTGGGTATGCCAGGCATTGGTCTGCCGTGACCGACCTTACCACGCTGCCTGCCAGGTGGGCACAGCGCTTAGTGCTGCGGAGGGAGCAGGCCTCCCCGTCTGTGTGCGTGCAGACCTGCCCTGGCCGTGCCCACCTGTGCTCATGCACGTGGGCCATTTGGCTTGATTCACGGTCACTCTCCGTTTGGACCCCTGGAGATTCTGTAAGCGGGCTATATACAGGCCTCAGAGATTGGCAGGACAGATGGACAGCACTGGCCACGTGTAGGCAGTGGGCGCCTCTGCCGTCCCTGCAGACCGGGCTGCAGTAGAACCACGCTCCCACTGACAGCGCACCCGCCGGCCACCGAGTCGTCTCCCTGCCCGTCCCACCTGGGCAGCCGTCCGGATCCCTGCCAGGGGTGTGTTCTCCGGGCCCCCACTCTGAGCAGGCACAGGGGCTGCGGGACCTGTGTCCCAGGACACACCTGACCGGATGTGGGTGCAGTGCAGGGGCGGTTGGGGGGGCGGCACATGCACACGTCACGGCTGTCCTGGGGTCCGAATCGGGAGACGTGTGTCCTCGGCTGCCGCTCCTGCGGGTCTGCTTTGAGCCAGTCACCACGCCCCCCCAGAGGGAGTGGGTGCAGGCGGCCAGCGGGGCTCCTCACAGGTGCACAATCCAGTCCTCAGTGGCCTGGGCAGTTTTCTGTCCATGCACATTTTTTATTTGAAAGCTTGCAGTTAGGTCCCTGTTTCAGAAAAGTGGGCACACAAGAATGGCTGCCAGGCATCTGCTGAAGTCAGTTACATACTGCCCCAGGCAGTGCCTGGGGGCTCCAAGCCCCAGAGGAAGGGTGCTGGAAAGCCCCGGGACCAGCAGGGCCCCTGACTTCAGCATCCACTGCAGCTTCAGCATGACCTGCTTCCACTGGCCACGCTGGACTGGGGCCCACCCTGAGGAGCCCCTTTTAGTTTAATTACCTCTTTAAGAGCCAACTCTCCAAATACTTCCCTAGTGGGCATCCCTAGTGGCTCAGATGGTAAACAGTCTGCCTGCAGTGCAGGAAAACTGGGTTCCATCCCTGGGTCGCGAAGATCCCCTGGAGAAGGGAATGGCCACCCACTCCAGTATTCTCGCCTGGAGACTCCCATGGACAGAGGAGCCTGGTGGGCTACAGTCCACGGGGCCGCACAGAGCCGGACACGACTTAACACTTTCAACACTCCAAGTGCAGTCATGTTCTGAGCTGCAGGTGGCAGCGTTTTAGTAAATGAATCTGACAACTTAGCCCCAGCTTAAAACATGACACACACTGGTGTCCATGTAATAATGCTCACAAAGAAGTTAGGCATCGCAGCAATCCCATAATCCAGAAGTGGTGACCATGAGCAAAGAGGCTTATCATCGTCTACCTTAGTTCCTGTGTACGTCTTTTATAAAAACGAGATGTAACGGGAAACAAAGGTGTATGATTATCCGTCTTCTTCACGTATACAGTGTCTTTCCGTAGCAGCTGTACATCTACAACATGATGTTTCGTGACTGCATAGCGTTCTTTCATACGCTAACCTATGTAATGTATGTTTCCTAATCTATGTAGCCTGTCTCCTCTATTTTTGGACCGTAGGCGGTTTCCGGTCTCTCTGTGTTATAGTCCAGATGCACCCACACCAGTAACCTCCTTGAAGTGAAATCACCCACTCATTGTGTCTGTTTCTCGAGGCTGTTTGCTACGTATTTCGAGATTGCCCTGCATACACACTACAGCGTCTAGATGCTAACTAGCCGTGTCTGTAAATATCCATTTCCCTTGACGCTTGCCAGCAGTGGCTCATATTTTCCTTAGAAACCAGTGCCAGTCCACTGGGTCAGCATGGAAAAGCACGGCCTTCTCTGCTTTCTCTGCCTGCTGCCCGGGCTTGGCTTCTCGCCACTTGGACATCAGCTTTCTGTGCTTCTCCTTGGACGCAGCCCCGGCATGTCTGCTGGGTTCTTGCCTCTGTTCGGAGCGTGGGCCCAGCCAGCTCCCACCACCTTCCCATCTCTGCCCTCGGCTCCCGCGTCTCTTGCATCTGGAAGCTTCTCCCTGCCCTCCCACCTTCTTCTGCCCAAACCCCCACCTGGGTCCGTCTCTCTGTCTCAGGCTATGTTTGCTGGCGCCTTGCTTTTCTCCCTGCGTGGAGCTGACCGACCACCTGCTTCAGAACACGTGGCTGGAGTGAGGAAAGAGGGGCTTTGCGATCAGACGGGGCAGGTGGTGTGCTCCCGGAGCCTCAGAGGCTGCCTGCCACCTGTGATCTGAGGAATCGCCCTTCCCACCTGGCACGGCTGTTGTGAGCAGTGAGACAGGGGTTGTGTGAAGGCCGTGGTCGTCACCGTGGGCCTCGCAGCCTCAGGAGGGGGCAGCAGCAGGTACAGTGCTGTGACTGTCAGTGGGCTTGTGCCCAGGCTCGCAGTCATGTGGGGGGCACACACTCATAGTAGGGAGTCAGGACCTGTGACGACGCTGTAGCAGCAAGCTCGTGGACGCCCAGACCAGCGATCCCCTCTGGAGAACAGACGCTCGCAGGAGATGCGATGTGGGTCTGGCTTTCCCCTTGAGGAAGGTGCTCGGGAGGAGCCAGGTTCGGACACCGGTGCAGGCATACCCCAGCCCTGAGACCCCTCTGTGGTCTTCTCTGGTGGGGAGCTTGGAATTGGAGACCCTAAGGGCAAATACCTTGGGCTGAGTGCGTTTTCAGGGACTAGCTTGCACGTCCCCACATGATGCCAGGTTAGCACGTCACAGAGAAGGAATCAGAAGTGCCCCGAAGTGGCCTGACCCCTCCGAAGTCCAGGGGGCGGTAGGCCTGAGAGCCCTGATGTGAGTGGGTATCTGACATCAGAGACCTTGGTGCAGGGGTCAGTGCCTGTGTTTTGAGGGAAGGCTGCAGACAGGGCCGCAGTTTGCGTTTGCAGAAAAGCGGTCTGTCACCTTGGGGGCTTATGAGCATACAGCCATCATGCTCACCCGGGGGATGGAGGCTCAGAGGTGGGCAGGGGCCTCTGGGCACTGCAGAGCACCGGTCCCAGGGTGGTGGGGCAGGGCCTTAGGACTCTGGACATCTCTGTTCCCAGGGTAGGGCGGAGCTGAGAGGCCACCCACCCAGGGACAAGTCTCCACCCCCACAAGGCAGGGAAGTTCCTCCTCCTTTCCGTGGCTGTTCCTTGATGTTTGGGGTCAAGGGGATTTGGCAGGTCCCCTTGGGGCCTTGTGAAAAAGGGGAAAAAATCAAAACACCCCACTATTGAGTTGCTTTGTGTGTTAGATGTTGTGTCTATGAAAATTGTTCCATGATTATTTTTGTACTTGTAACCCTTTTGGGGATAGAGTTCTGCGTCCTTAAAGGGGCCGCTGCCGGTTTCCGAGCTCCAGATCGGGTGCCAGAGACCCTGGCTGAGTGAGTCTCCCAGGCCGCACATCCTCACCCTGTCGGTGCAAACCCACCTGTGGGAGAGGGACTCTCTTGGGTGTAACTCACGAGCAGAGCGGAGTGGGCCTTGCATTCTGAGAACCGCGGGTCTCGCACACCCACACTACTGCTCTTGCTTTCAGCCTCCAGAGTCTCCCCTGACTCAGCACGTGGGGCCTGGCCTTCCCCCCGGACCCTGGCTCTGTGGCCTGCCCGCGGGACTTCAGAATCCGCCTTCTCTTGTCAGTCCTTGATGGGGATTCTGAGCCGTGCACGAATCTTGGACCCACCTTCATTTTCCTTTCCTGTCTCCTCCTCTTAACTCACTCTCCCTCACCTCTCCTCCTGCCTGGGCCCAGCCATCCTTCAAGACACTGGCTGCTAACCCCTCGGGGCCCCAGGCTATCTCAAGGTCAGATGAAAACTTTGCACAATCTGTCCAGGAAGGCGCAGACTCGCACAAGTCCACACCGTGTGCCTGTCCTTCCAGGGGGGTGGCCAGGACCCTGTGGAGGTGGGCTGAGCTTTCAGAGCCCCCACCCGCCATGGACTCTCCCCAGCTCTGCCTGGTCCTCCCTCCTCCTGCCCCCAGAACTCCAGCGTCTACCCAGACCCCTTCTGAGCATGGTCTGTAAGCAAGGAGCAATAGGGTGGAAGACAGACGAGACCAGCCAGGGGCAGCGAGGGCTGGCAGGATGCCTGGACGTGGGGTGAGACCCTCCCCCAGCTCTGGGCAGCCCAGAGAGGTGCTCAGTATTCCTCCGGGGAAACCCAAGTAACTGCTGACCAAGACTGACCACAGAACGCCTTTAATGACCATTGGTCTTGTGGTGCTGAAGACCCGCTGTGTGCCAGGTGCTAGGCCTGAGCAGGGAGAGAAGACAGAAGCCCTGGAGGGGCGGTGTCTCATGGGGCGGGGTTGTGGGGGAGTGGCAGAGACATGCAGCCGTGGGACCAGAACACACACACTTTCCGCCAGGCATTGGTGTCTCCTTCACCCCGAGGCCCTTGGAACCCACTGGCGGCATCCGACACCCAAAGCCCACCTGGGCGAGGGGACTCAGATCCCCTGGGCCTGGCTGGCTCAGATCCGGCCGTCCTTCCCTTGGTCCGCACAGAACCCCCGGGGACAAGGACTCCCCCATGATGACGGCTGTGGGACTGGTGTGTCTGGGCATTCACACTCTGGAAGGGCATTCACACTCTGGAAGTGCACTCGCTGGAGGGATAAGCAACTCGGCTGAGTGGGCATCCAACCACCTGGTGCTGGGAAAACGGGGCCGGCCGCCCCAAGACAAGGGCTGTGCTGGAGCCTAGTGTGAGATGTGGCCAGGGGCGTGGGCGGTGGGTGTCCTCCCTGGGGCCTCCCTAGGGCCCTCCGTCTGTGACGGGCTCTGTCCTGCTCTCACCGCCATCTCCCATCCCTGCCTCCTTCCAGGATGGCACTCAACGGCACAGATGCTGTGACTCCTGTCCTCCTCCTTTGCAGCAGCAGCTTCAGTGAGTGTTCCCACCCACTCCTCCCTGCCCAGGCCCTCTCGAGCCCCCTCCTTCCCCTCACTCACCGCCTGGGGCCCCGGCCCCCTCACCATCAATCACATCGTCCTCACATCTTGACCACTGGGCTCCTGCGACACCTTTCTCCCTGGGGTCACGCCATCCACTCCTCTGCCGTCTCTCCTCATCCCCCACCTGTAGGCGTCGCGGGGCCCCTGGGCTCTGGCCTGCGCCCAAAATTCCCATCCAGTGCAGTTCTGCTTCCACCGCCGCCCTCACCTCCTTTCTTAATGAGGAGACGTGGCTTATGTGTCGAGGGTTTGCTCCTCTGGTCCTGGTGTCTTCACAGAGCCACACAGCCAGCACCGAGGTCTAGTTTCAGAGCAGTCTCCTGGCCCCGCCACGAAAGTCCGCGCCCACTAGCTGTCACTCCCCACCTCCCCCGGGGCCCCTGGTGACCACCCATCTGCTTCCTCTCTCACCGTCTGCCTGTTCTGGACAGTCCGTATCAGCGCATCGCACGGCACGTAGCTTTGCACCCATCTCTCGGGGAGTGCAGTGTTTCCCAGGTGCATGCGCACCAGGACACATGTCTGTGTCCACACCTGTCCTCAGCCCCTCACACGCCTCCCTGGGTGTCTAAGGGGCCCTGTGGCTCACCACGCCCAAATCACGTTCTGCTTACTCCAGACTCCCCAGCGGCCTCCTCCCTAAGCAGCTCGCGGGGTGGCTCAGGCTCCACCCCTGGGTGCCTTCCGCACCAGCCATGCGCTCTCGAAGCCTCCAGAACACTGCTGGGTCTGACTGCACCTTCCAGCACTGCCACCGCTGCATTGCTCCCCACTCACTCGTGGGAGCCCCCTGACCAGCTCAGCTCCCGTCCCGCACTGCTGGCTCCTGCAGCCCCAGGGAGCCCGCAAGGCCAGGGTCCCCTGTGCTTCCCACCTCACCTGATGGAAGGACCACACACTTCTGCCTGGTCCCTGGGGGCTCCGTACCCACTCTGCCTTTGCCAGCACTCTTTCTCCGGGTATCTGTCTGTACGTCCAGCCCCTGCTCACAGAGAACGTCCCTGACAGCCAGTGTGTATCAGCCTCCCACCCTGCCCTCCTCTTCCACCCCTCGGGTCTGCCCGCCCGGCCAGCTGAGACGTGTGCACGTGTGTGTGTGTGTTCACTTGTCTGCTGCTTTCCTGTGGGCTCCGTGAGAACACCTGAGCCGGGTGAACAGATGGACAGAAGGACAGACCTAAAGGGCTCTCTGCAGGGGAAGACAGACCACAGCTTTCCCCAGGTCCTGTTTCTCTAGGACCAGATAAAGGCATATCAGTAGAGAGTTGTTCTCCTAGATGAGTCCACGGTATGTCTCATTCTTCCAGAAGGCCAGGCCTTAGTGTGGTTTTGGTGAAAGACCCCAAGCCGTGCGTTCGGCAGAGCCACGCTTTAACCCCAGCGCCGCCCGAGGGTACAATCACATCACTTAGCCTCTCCGAGCCTGGGTATTTTTCTTTCTCTTAACCCTCACTTACCAGGCTACTGAGAAGACAGAGTCATTTGAAATGTGCCTGCTGCTGTATCTGCATCCGGCTAGTGTCAAGCCAAGGCCCTCAGTAAATACTCCTCTCTCTCTGTTTGATGAGAGAACGTACAAGTTTCCACCAGCCCCATTACTAAGACCTGTCCACTTCCAGGAAGCCGGTGGTGGTGTGGCTAGTGGTGGGCTCAGGGTTCCACCCAAGCTGTGCAGCCTGTGACCCCCAGAGCCTGGGCCTGAGTTTCCACCCTCACTTTCCGGGCAAGCTGCAGCGAAGAGGGGCTGCCCAGGGCTTCTGGCCCCGTGGAGCCTGGCCTGACCGGCTCACCCGCTTCCTAAGCAAACAGGCGCTGCTTGGAAGGTGGTGGTGGTGGCGATGATGAAACTGTTCAGGAGAACAGACTGTTTTCCAGCGTCCTGATTTGCATTCCGGCTCCTGACATGCTCATTACCGCCTTTCTTCGGGGGTCTCTAAAGCAGCAGCTCTCCCTCCAGCCAGCCTCGAGGTGGGGCGGGCTGCCCTGTGTGTAGCAGCAGGCACCGCCGAGGTACCTTCAGCTGTGATCCAGCCTGTTCAGACTGAAGCCACCCCCTGATCGGCACGTGTGAGGGTGCGGCCAGGAGTCCCCGGTCCCCTACGGAGGGCCGTCTGTGCTCCTCATGGCTTTGTGTGCTGCGGAGCGTGTTAGTCAGGGATCTGCATCTGAACTTGGTACCAGACCCGGGGGCGGGGGCCGCGTAGGGAGGGGGCACAGCAAAGGTGCAGGGGGGCAGCGGGGCAGCCAGACCAGGCATGAGGGGCGCTGGAGCTGGGAACAGGCACGGCAACCCACTCCAGCGTTCCTGCCCGGAGAATCCCACGGACAGAGGGACCTACAGTCCATGGGGTTGCACGGAGTTGGACACGACTGAAGCGGCTGAGCACGCACTCCGGATGCAGAGGGAGGGGACCGCCCGGCCCCAGTGCTCGCACCGCGTCCTGTCCCAGCCCCGGGCTCCGAGGGCCATGCTGGCAAACCTGGGCTCGGGCTCCCAGCCACGACGGAGGTGCGTGTGTGTCAGGCTAGGAGGGTGAAGCGCCTTCCGTCCTGGCTGGTCAGCCTGGTTTAGAGCTGCTGAACATCTGGCCCCAGGGGAGGCAGTCCCCACCTGTGCTCCCACCCTGAGCCCAGCTGGCAGCGTGGTGGGCCCAGCCTGGCGGGTCTCTTCCCCAGCCCTTGGCAGCAAAGGCTTCGGCAGCCTGCCCCGACATGTCAGAAGCCTTGGACCCCCGTCCAGGGTGCTGCTCTGGGGCCAAAATGGCTTTCCTGCTGATTAAGCAGACCACACGGCATGCAGTCAGCGTCACGTTGCTTTTAAACATTTCTTTTTCTCCTGGAAGCAGTGCCGTGCTGGCCCAGAGAGGTACGGGCTGCCTCTCACATGACAGTAGGAGGCTGATCGGTCAAACCAGGAGGGCACGAGGGTGGGGCAGAGAGGCTGAATAATCACCCCGTCCCCTCCAGCTCAACGATTCAAGGTCCCCACACCTGCTCCTTCACAAGCTTCTCCGAGCCGGGCATCACCTCCTCTGTGCTTCTCCAAGAACCACCCCAAGCCCTCCCTCTAGGGACCCTCGCCCTGCACACCTCTCTCTCTGCCCTTACCCCCACACTGCCCTGACCCCCAGCCTGGGAGCTGCACTCACCCCCCACACTCACCCCATCCTCTGGGCCTCTCTTAAAGCTGGGGTGGAGTGGCGTTGCTGGAGGTGGGAGTGAAAAGGAGCGTCTGGTGGCGTCTGCAGGGTCCATCTGACGCCATGTGGGGCAGCAGGGGGCCTGGTCTGCTGTGTGCGCTGGGGCAGAATGGGGGGCCTGGAAGGAGCTTGGCGTGGGGGCCAGGTTTCAGAGGGGAGGGGGCGCAGGCTCACAGCCCAGAGGAGGCGGTTCTGGGAGGAAGGGGCAGCTGTGACGCCGTCTGGGGGTCAGGTGAGGATGGAGAGCTTGGCCTGGAGCCCAGGTCAGACTTCCCGGAGGGGTGAGGAGTCTGACGGGCCGCCAGGACTGTCAAGTTGTCCCAGGCACAAGCACGGGTGTGGGCCCAGGTGATACCGAGCCTTCCCTCAACTTCCTGGGCTTCAGCCTTCTCATCCATAAAACAGCAACACTGATACCTTCTCTGCAGCAGCAGGGCGGGGTGCTGGGGGGCACATGGGTTAAAGGAGTCTCTGCCTGGTGCCACCCCAGGAGCAGTGAGTAGCGAACCCACCGTCTTACAACCCAGAGTGTTGTCACACTAGGAGGAGCTCTAGAGTGGCTGGCACATGCCCTGGGGACTTCCAGAACCCAGTGAGCCCTGCAGCGCCCCCACCCCCTGATGAATCCCCAGGGTTCCAGGGTTCCCCTGCCGTCAGGGCTGAGTGAACTCATCTCCGAAGATATTTCCTGGCCTCTGGCCCTTTAGACAGTTCGCTGAGCCAGAAGGACGGGGAGCTTCGTGTCTCTGGGCTTTGGGGCTGGGGGGCTGCGAGTCTGCAGACCCACTGGAGTTCCCGGCCTGTTCAGGGCTGAGGGTCTCAGCCTCTGACTGTGGGCCTGGCCTGAGAGATGCCATCGACCATCTATGGGGAGGCAGGGCTCTGGGTCACGTGTGCGGAAGTGCGGTCTGCTGGGGGCGGAGGGGAGGTGAAAGAGGCAGAGGGTTTGCTTCATGGATGTGGCGGGGGCAGGCGGGACAGCGGAAGCGGCGCCACAGGGTCAGGGCTAGGGGTTAGGATTTAAGTTTAGGGTTAGGCTTAGGGTTTAGGGTTAGGGGTTGGGGTTGGGTTTAGGGTTAGGCTTAGGGTTCGGTTTAGGGTTAGGGTTTAGGGTTAGGGTTTGGGTTACGGTTATGGGTTGGAGCGGAGAAGGCAATGGCACCCCACTCCAGTACTTCTGCCTGGAAAATCCCATGGATGGAGGAGCCTGGAAGGCTGCAGTCCATGGGGTCGCTGAGGGTCGGACACGACTGAGCGACTTCACTTTCACTTTTCACTTTCATGCATTGGAGAAGGAGGTGGCAACCCACTCCAGTGTTCTTGCCTGGAGAATCCCAGGGACGGGGGAGCCTGGTGGGCTGCCGTCTATGGGGTCACACAGAGTCGGACACGACTGAAGTGACTTAGTAGTAGTAGTAGTAGTAGTATGGGTTGGAGTTAGGGTTAGGGGTTAGGGTTAGTATTTGAGGTTAGGCGTTAGTGTCAGGGTTAGGCATTAGGTTTGGGGTTAGAGTTAGGGCTTAGGGTTTGTGGTTGGGGATTAGGGTTGGGGGTTAGCCTTGGGGTTGGGGATTATGACTACGGGTTAGGGTTTAGGGTTTGGGTTATGGTTTTGTCAGCCTTCGCAGCTGCTCCTCAGGTCTTGGCCAGGGGCCCCATGGCTGATTGCGTACCATTCACATGCTCCAGCACACAGGTTTTGGATATCCATCTGGCATGAGTTCTGAACCCAGGCCTGGAGTCCCAAGGCCCCCACAACTTTGGTGTGGTTGAGGTGAGATTTAGGCCACAGATGCCATGGGCCTGGTGATGAGCTGTTTGGGGGAATGCAAGTGATCTGGGTTTCTTTCGTAGCAGCCTTTGGGTGCTGGGCCCACTCACTGAGCCACGAACATGGCGTTTCCCACGCTCAGCCCGGGCTCTCAGATGGGCCTGCCGCTCCTAGACCAGAGACCCCCCCCCCCGCCTCTAGGACACCGGGTTCTGATAGTCCCCGACTGTGGGCAGGGGTCATGTGCACCCCCCAGAGCTCCGTGCCCTAATGACATTGTGCTGCCGTCCCCCAGCTCCCCAGGGCAGAGGCAGCCCCACACACTGCTGCCTGTCTTCGAGCCCCCGGGGGAGGACTCAGTGGCCCTGGGCAGGTGGTGGGCCTACCGCTCCTACACCAGAGACCCCTCCTCTAGGACACCGGAGTCTGATAGTCCCCGAGGGTGGGCAGGGGGTCACATGCAGCCCCCAGAGCTCCATGCCCTAATGACATTGTGCTGCCATCCCTCCAGCTCCCTGGGGCAGAGGTGGCCCCACACACTGCTGCCTGTCTCCAAGCCCCCAGGGGAGGACTCAGTGGCCCTGGGCAGGTGGTGGCCCTGCTGCTGCAGGACTTTGGTTTGGGGGGGCAGGTCACTGCATGTCCTAAGCATTTGCTGGGGACACAGGAGCAGGCGGACCCCTCTTGGCCTCACTCAGCGCTTGCCGGCAGGTCATGAAGGCTGCGGAGACATGGCCTGGTTTCACGGTGGGGGGTCTGGTGAGGTCACACAGGCCTGGCCTTGCCCCGGCTCTGCAGCACCCCAGCTGCAGACCCCGGCACGGAGTCCAGGGAGGTGACTGTGTTCCAGGGAGTGGTGGAGGCCCAGTTCCCCAGAGTCATCCACAAGCCCCTGCATCTCTGGGGACTTTTTGTCTTTAATTTTTCATTTTCAGTTAATGAGAAACCATTGGGCAAACAACAGTGCGGCCTGCGTCAGCTTCCGACTGCAGCTTGACCCTGTTTATGGGAGCGGAGGGTGAACGCAGCCCCTGAGCCAAGAGGCCTTCTCACAGGGGGTCCCCAGCCAAGGGGGTTTCATCCTCTGCAAACTTAAACGCAGGCCCTGAGGCTGGGGATTGGGGGGACAGGCCTGCTGTTTTCTGTAGCAGAGCCAGACATGCGGAAGTCACCACCAAAAAAGATGGGAAGTGCCGTGACCCGGAAGAGATTTAAGAGCTCACCCGTTCCATCAGCCGGCACTGAGGGGGCTGCCGGGGGGTCTGAGCAGGGACTGAGGGCCTGGAGCCTCCCCGCTGGGGGCTATGGAGCCCTGGTGACCTTGGAGGAGCTCACGCCCTGCTTGGTGCTGAGAAAGAAGCAGTCGCAGCTCAGAGCTTTAAGCTCAGAGACAGACAGGGCCAGGAATTTGAGGGGCAGGAGCTTTAGGGGCTCCTTGCTCTATTGGGGCAGGTGTAGGAGGGCTTCTCGGAGGAGGGAGCAAGGGCACAGGGGCCCGCAGGGAGAGGGGGAAACCTTCTTGGCTGTGGGGCCTCTGGGGACACTGAGTGCATCAGCGAAGCCAGCAGTCCTTCCAGAGGGGCGTGAGGCCCATCTGGGAGCAGAGGGCCACGAGTCAGCTGTGGACCCCTGGGCAAGGGCCTTCTCTTCCAGCTCAGGGCTGCCCAGGCAGCCCCATAGCCTGAGCCCGGCCGAGCCCCGGAGCCTTTCAGAGTGCACCGTGCAGAACGGGGGTGCGGCCTGGCCCCAGCTCCTCTGCACACAGAGGGCCCAGCCAGTAGGACAGGCAGTGGCCCCCAGACACCTGTCCTCCGCCGGTCGCAACTCCAGTGGAGGGGGCACGGAGGGCAGCAGACAGGAGCTGGCGTGGGCCCCCGGGAGCCGGGCCCCTTGGAGCCGGTTGGCCTGCGCTCATTTTCAGGGGCCCGCCTTAGTCCAAGAAAGTCTGGACCCTCATGTGTTAGCCCCCCGGAGCCTCTGGGATGCTCAGGGCCCCACCTGAGAAGTCAGGCCAGGGCTTCTGTCCACAGGGTTGCCTCTGGTGAGGGTGCTTACGCCCAGCACAAGGTCCTCGCCACGTAAAATGCCGGCCGGGCCCATCGTCTGCAGGCTGGTCTGCTCTGGAGTCTCCCTGCCCTGTCTGACCCCTGTGCCCTGGGTCGGGGCAGGGGCAGTGGGTTTGTGCAGGCCTCAGCCCCACCCCACCCCCCAACACACACACTGTGAGCTCCACCAAGGGGCTTTCTGCAGTGTTGCCCGCCCTGGCTTGGGCAGAGGGTCCACAGGGGGCCCCCTTACCGCCTCCTCCTGAGCCCCTTAGCCCACCTGCCAAAGGGCTGGTGGCCAAGTCTTGGCAGGGCAGTGCCCTGAGGGCTCAACGGGCGCCCCTTCTCATGGCCAGGAATGGCTCGACCCCCCGATCCCAGCCCAGCTCAGGGCAGCTGACTCAGCACCGCCCTGTCTGTCCAGCGGCCCAGCTCCTGTGGTTCGGGCGCACAGGCCGCTCGGCAGGTTCTCTTGTGGCCCGTGTCCTTCCCGAATGATCTGTGTGCTCTGGGATGCAACGTGTCTATGGGAAGCTTTGCCTGTCACTGCTTAAAGAGTCCGTTTGACATGATAAATGTTGATCGAGCACCAGGCAGGTGTCAGGCCCTGGGCCGTGTGCAAAAAGGCTGAGACGGGGGCTGGGGAGTGTGGGGAGACAGTCCTGGCACAGCAATTAGATGCCAAGTGTGCCCACAGGCCACCCTGGCTCAGTAGAGAGAATGGTCTGAAGTGGACCTGGAGGGCTGAGCCCAGGCCTGGGCACCACGAAGCCTGTCTTGAAGCCATCCAGTTCATTCCTCCCATGTTATATATAGATGAGCAAGCAGAGGCTCAGAGAAGTTAAGTGATTTCCCTAAGGTCACACGGCAGGCCATAGGCAGGCCTTGTTCATTCATCAGTTCAGTGACTGAACCCTGAGCCCTACCTTCAAAAAGCTCACCTTCAATGAGCTTCAAATCAATGAGACATTGTGTCAACGGGAAATCCTGGCAGGAGGCTGTACATCATATAGCCTCGTGCAAAGCTGGGTGTGGTTCAGGAAGTCTTCCTGGAGAGAGTGCTGCTCGAGCTGACTTTTGGAAAGGGCCAGAGGAGCTGGCAAGGCAGAGAGTATCGGGGGTCCTGTGATGAGGTGATGGATGGCAGGAGGGGTGCCACAGGCCGCTGGGGAAGGGCAAGCAGAGGAGGAGTGGCAGGCGGCCTTCAGCTTGGTCTAGAACACTCCGGAGGCTATCAATCCTGTATCGACACCCTTTTACATCTTCTTAGTGGAAACCCTTTCTCTTCTTGGCTGTCTCCCCCTCACTCTCCAACCCTCTGGACTGACCCAGGAATCCAGAGACCTGGCTTCTAGGCCTGGCCCCACTACCAGACAGCAGAAGGTCTGCAAATCCTGCAGAGACCCCAGGTACCCGGGCCCTGCTGGCACCGGGGGATGGAGGGAAGCGTGCATACATTTTTGTGCAGGCAGGACTCCAGGTAAATGCCGCGTGCTGAGTGCAGCGCAGGTGAGGCTGAGCTGGACAGGCAGACAGGCAGCTTTAACAGCCTGTGCAAAGCCAGTGGCATGAAACCAGCTGCACAGCCCCTTCCCATGCCCGTTGGGACGACCCCCGCCCCCAGTGTGCCCCTCCCTCCAGCCCTCAGCTCTCTCATCTGGGAAGGAAGGTCTTAGATTCCTCCCTATCCTCCTGGCGCAAGCAGCCACCTGTGCGGTCTGACCCTGCGGCGGAGGTGGTCCGGGGCTGGGGTGACCTTGTGTGGGGAGGACCAGGCTGGACACAGAGCCACGGGAGCCGTGGAGGGGCCTGCCTGGGTGGCAGAGATCGCCGCTTTATTGAGAAAGTCTTGAGAGAAGATGAAAAATGAGAGATTGAAAAGGTAGGGACGCTGCTTGGGGACAGTGGAGTCATTTTAAATTCTCTGCTGTCCTCAGAACGATGTCTCTGCATAGTGCCACCAGCCAGCAGGCACAGCGTTCATTCTTCTGTCCTGTCGTTTCCCTTGCTTTATCGTCAGTTGAGGTGCTTGTCCAGAAAGAGAAGGTTGAAGGCAGAGGACTTAATGGAGGCCCTGTCTCCAGCATGCAGTGGTGGTGTTCCCTGTGCAAAAGGCAGTTCTGTTCCAGAGGGGAAGGGAGAGGCCCTCGGATCCCAGGACCCACCCAGCACCGGATTCGCAGCCCGGCCCTGGGCACACCGGCTCCGTACCGGGTCCCAGCGTCCCTTCTGAAAGGAGACGGTTTGGATAGATGAGCCCTGGAGGCCTGTAAGCTGCACAGCTGTAACAAACAGCCCCAAATTTCAGGGGCCCAACACAGCAGCCTTACTTTATGTCTCGTGGTGTGGATGGTGGGGTCTGTCTGGGGTCATGGCGGGGATCCCTGGCCCCCCCCACCACACCGCTGCCCTTATCCTGTGGCTCCTCCCCGGACCCGGCTCAGCATCTTTAGTTCTGTCACTTGGCCGAGCAGGGACTGCAGGAGGGATGAGTTTGTGGCCCAACTTTGCAGGGCGTGTGTCATTGTCCCCCTGCTGTCTGTCCCCTGGCCTCGACGTAGGCCTGCGTCCCTCCTTACCGCTGCGGGCGCTGCACCCTGGGAAAAAGGGACTGGTTTGGTGAACACCCAGCCGGCCTCTGCCCGCCAGAACGTCTCAAGGGCAAGTGTTCCGTGAGCGAAGGGCCAGCCCAGCAGGCCCCCAGGGCGGACGGGGTGGGTGGGCAGGGCCCTGAGCCTCCGGGGGCTGGGGCGCACTGCCAGGGAGGAGACAGAGGGCCGGCCCGCAGCTCAGCACCCTCCTGCGAGACCCTGCCCCGAACGCAGGCTCTTCACCCACCCGGCCTTGAGCTGCGCATGAACTGCTGCCTGTGGTCCCCGCCATCTCCCCTCAAGCCTGTCGGGCACATCTCTGCCCCGGGTTGGAGCTCAGCCATCTCTCGGCTCCCCCGTGGTCCCCGCCGTCATCCCTCAAGCCTATCGGGCACATCTCTGCCCTGATTTGGAGCTCAGCCATCTCCCAGCTCACCCGTGGTCCCTACCATCACTCCTTGAGCCTGTTGGGCACTCCTCTGCCCCGGGTTGGAGCTCAGCCATCTCCCAGCTCACCCGTGGTCCCCGCTGTCACCCCTCAAGCCTGTCAGGCACATCTCTGCCTTGGTTTGGAGCTCAGCCATCTCCTGGCTCACCCGTGGTCCCCACTGTCACCCCTTGAACCTGTCAGGCACGTCTCTGCACTGGTTTGGAGCTCAGCCATCTCCCGGCTCACCCATGGTCCCCATCGTCACCCCTCGAGCCTGTTGGGCACGTCTCTGCCCGAGTTTGGAGCTCAGCCGTCTCCCGGCTCTGCACCCCAGCCCTCTGGCTGCATCAGGGGAGGAGGCAGAAGCTCTGGCTCTCCCGGAACCAGGACGTGGTCTGAGCTCCGCCACCCTGCTCACCTGGCCCAACAGCCCGGGGGAAAACCACGGGCAAGGGGACCCCCTGACCCAGTGGGTGGTGTGGGTCAAGTGTGTTTCTCCCCGTCACTGAAGTAGGTTCACAGGGTCCCCAGCAGCCACGGTCCACGTGGGCCATGGCCGCCTGGGGCTCCTCACTAACCGGCCCTTGTGCAGATGTGCTCAGGAAGCCCGAGAACATCTCCACGAGCCAGCTCCCAGCCTCAAGCATCCCCCTCCAACTCCATCTCGCCTTAATTTTAATTTAATTCCCTTTAATCTTTAATGAAAAGTTGTAAAAGTAAATTATTTACCCAAGAGAGCCAAACGGCTCCTCAGGAGCTGTTCTCAACTGGAGGGTAATTACACGTGCGGGTCTGGAGCGGTCTCCCTCCCCGGGTGCTGGGGAGGAGGCATTCTGGTTTATGAACTAATTAGCTACCTCAGTGACTGTTAAAAACACACGACGTTTGGTGCCTTGAGTGCAGGGCCCTGATCTCACGCAGTGCCCACCTTTATGAGTGCCCAAGGGCAGGACGAGCCCTTGACCCTGGGGCCCCGGGCAGCCCAAGCTGAGGTCTCGGGAGCAGCCCTGCCCCTGGTGCATCCCTCCCGTCACATCCCCCTGTCTGAGCCCCGCACAGCGGACAGAAGGACCCACCCCCTTCCCCACAGGGAGGGAGGCTCAGAGGGCACGGTAGGTGCAGAGGGACTGTGTGGTTTCACACATCCTCCCCAGATGCCCACTGCCTATTTTGTGTAAGATCCTCTCCCAGAACACCTCACTCCCACCTGCAGGGCATTTCTGCGCTTCTAACCTCTTTTGCCAACTCTTTCAGGAAAGGAGCAAAACAACATTGGAAACTTCTGGACTAAGGGAAAGCATATTTGGTCTAGTTGGTCAAGACTTGGAGGAGTGGGCATGCTAGGAGAGGCTGTGTGTGCATGCATGTGTGTGCGTGTGAGCTGAGATGTGGGTGCTGAGGGCCCACATGGTACCCTGAGCTTCCTGATAGCCACAGAGAGTAGGTCAATGACTTGGCTCTCATTGGTACCCAGGAAAGACTTACTGCCTTGGTTGCATACAGAGCAACTAGCTATGTTTGCAGTAGAGGAAGTTCACCACTTTTTACTGGATCGTTGGAAATTATAGGGTTTTCTGCTAGGTCTGCCTGTACCTTCCCCCAAGGACAGCTGGTGTTGAGGAGGGTGAGGCAAAACTCACTGGCCAGAGGCTTCGCCTTGGTTCTCAGCCCACATCCCAAGGCTCAGCTATTGTTCTTTTCTCATTTGAGGGTTGTTTTTTTTTTTTTTTGCACTTCATTTAAAGGGTGACAAAGCTTGATTAATTCTCAAACCTAGCCTTGCCTGAATCAAATTTGGCTCTAAAATCTAGGCCCATCCAAGATTTATGTCAACTAGAAAAATGTGTGTGCCTTGTGAAATTTGAAATTCAAATACATCTTAGCTGAATCCTGCTTGGTAGATCGTTGAGAACCTGACTCTCTCCGGCTCCTCTCGGGCCTTCCCCTCACTCATCCCTCCCTGTGTCTCTAAAGATTCTGTTGTGTCCAGAATCAGACCGTAAGTCTGCTTAGCCATCCAGTTTTGTCAAAGAGACCAAAAGCCCAGAAAGAAAGGTGAGCAGAACAGCATCCTTGTTGGGAGTCTGGGCTCCAGGGGAAGAATAGGCCTCCACCACCGACTGTGGGAGCCGGGCCCTAAGGAAGGAACGAGCAGACCATTAGATGAGTCAGTTGAACACGAAATCCACGAGCCCCGCTCTTCGCCACTGAAAAGCGACTTGCCTGTGACCTTGGGGCCTGCTGATGTTTTCCATGTCTCCTTCGGCCCCCAGGGGAACATGCTGTGTAGGCTCCGCCCTGCCCGTTGTCCATGCCTCACAGAGTGCCCGTGTTCCTGGACACACACACACACACACACACACACACACACACACACCGTACGTCAGAACAGACCTAGGAAGCGCAACTCCAGGGAGCCGCCAGGCAGGTCTTTTCTTTTGAAAAGTCCACAGTGGTTTAGAACTGCTGGACTGTTCTCAGCCATTTGGCAAGTGTCTCTCAAGTGCCAGGAGTGTCTGCCCGCCCCTAACCTTCACACCCACCCACTCCGTGGACTACACTGGAGAGATGCTATGGACACCGCAGGGCCAGCCTGACCAATGGCCTGTCCCTGACTTGCCATCCTCAGGCTCCGATCTCCACCCAGCCCTCCTCTTGGCTCTGGAGCCCCTGCTCCCAGCTGCCTTTCTGGAGTCCGGGTCCTGATACACTGTGCTGGCCTCGGATCTGCCCACCCCTCTGTCCTTTGCCGTGCTCACAGGGAGAGGGGCCCAGTCTACATCGCAGCCCTCGGCCCAGCCCCAGGCCCCAGAGGATGAGTGGGGTTAAGGGATTGGAATTCCAGAAGGTTCCTAGTCAGGGAGAGATGAGTGAATAAGACCAGAAAGAAGGCCTTTGCAAATCAGTGTCTGGATCAGAGGGCAGAGACGCATATCCACCCTGAGGACCATGAGGGCCGCAGCAGCCTGGCCAGGTGTGGTTTCGGCAGGAGATGCCACTGTGCCATATGCTGGGATGGCTGGACAGAAAAAGTGGGTGGTGCAAGTGCCTGGAGCAACGTGGAGAATCTGAACGCTGCGGGTGGGACGGCGAGGTCACGCTGCTGCTGCAGAGCACAGCCTGGTGATCCCTCGGCCGGTTAAATGCCCCGCCCCCCGCCTCCAACCGGCAATTCCGCTCCGAGGTGTGTGCCCTCGAGAACCGGAGAACTGTGTCCACACAGACATTGTCCTCGAGCGTCCGCAGCGGCATTGTTCACAACAGAAAAGGGTGGAGGCACCCTTGTGCCCGTTCACAAACACGTGGACGACCAGCTGTGGTGTGTCCATGATGAGAAGGAGCAAGGCGTAGATGCCACAGACTGAGCCCCAACAGCATCACACTCAGGGAGAGAAGCCTGCTCTTAAAGACTGAATATGTGTGGTTATGGGGGCTTCCCTGGTGGCTCAGACAGTAAAGAATCTGCCTGCAATGCAGGAGACCAGGTTTGATCCCTGGGTCGGGAACATCACACTCTGGTGTGACAGTCCATAGAACTGGGGTGTCTGTAGAGCTGAAAGCTTGAATCCTGGTTGTTCAGGGGTGGGGGACAGGTGGGAGTGGAGAAGGGGTAGGGGGTTGCTTTTAGAGGTGATGAAAACATTCTCACGTTGCCTGTAGCAATGGTTGCTCAGATCTGGGAATAGATGAAAAGCCACGGAATTGTGCACTTCAGTGGGTGAGCTGCGGTTTGTGAACTAAATCTCAATAAAGCTGTATGAAAAATAATGCATGCTCTGGCCACTAAGGTTCCCGAGGGAGCTGAGTGCTCAGCTGCACACCTGGGGGCTGCGGGCCTCTCCCCACCGGGACAGGGTCCCCTATAAGTGAGGCCGTGTGTGCGCCACCTGGCGGGCTTGGACTGGGGACTGCGTGAGATGATGAAACCTTAGGACAGTGGCCAGGGTGCCCTCAGGAGCTCCTGTCACCCCCAAAAACAGCAATGGTGAAATGAGAGTCGGGCAGTGCCTGTGGGGGGAGGTGGGGAGGGAGGGGGCCCTGGGTGCAGAGGCCGAGCTGGGACACCCCCTCCCCTCCGGCCCTGCCCCTGCTGCTAGGCTGCTCTGAGCCAGGAACCCTCTGCAGTGAGTGCTGTGCCCCGTGTCTCCTGGGCACCAGGAAGGCCAGCTCCCTCCAGGCACAGAGTGCAGCAGAGGCTGCGTTCTGTGAGGCTGGGCGGGGGTCTAAAACTGGCCCCACCTGGGGAAGCAGAGCTCTTCCCACCCCTCCTGGGAGAGAGGGGAAGCCAAGGCAGAAAGACCCGGCCCCTGCCCCTGGGTGGCAGACCCTCCGTCAGGGCCCTGGCAGCCCCATCTCCTCTCTACACCTCAGCATCCCTGCTCAAAACCCATGGAAACTATGCCTGTGCCCTGTGCCCTCTGCCCTCCAGGAGCCCGTGAGGCTGCTGGGGGAGGCTTCTTGGCCTTGGGTGAGGCTCTGGATTGGGGGCGGGGGGACAACGTCGTGCTCATTCTGCCTCCAGGTGCAGCCTCGGGGTGGAGGCAGCTCCCCCACCCTCCGTGCACTCTCCCCCTGTGAACCTCGCCCCACATCCCCACAGTGGCCGCCCTTGGCTGGCACTGGCCAGCTGCCTTTCTCCCCATGCCTCCCTCGTCAGAGTGGGCCCTGCAGGCCCTTCCCTCCTCTCGCCTTCTATTTATAGCTGTGTTCCTGCCAGAGCCTGGCGACGTGCTGTAGCATAAACACGGCAGCCTCTTCGGGAGGGATCCTGGGCCGGATAGAATGAAGTCCGTGATGCTGGCTGGTATTAAAAGTGAAGGAGAAGCGGGCTGGGGGCGGCGGGAGGAGATGGACTGCGGCCCGATTTAATGCTCCAAGGGAAGAGGCTAATCCGCTCCCAGGATGTTTCTTACAACATGAGCTGCTCCTGCACGAAGAATCTCCTCCACAAAAGCCTGGCGTGCGAGTCGGGATCAGAGCTGGGAGGCAGCAGCTTGGTTCTGAGGTCCCCTCTGCGGGACACTCGAGGGGCTGGCCCAGTCTCTTTGAGCTCCAAGGGGGCCCACGGGGCCCTTGAGCCCCTTGAGAGAGATTTGAGCCTCTTGAGAGTCCCTTGGATTGCAAGGAGATCCAACCAGTCCATCCTAAAGGAAATCAGTCCTGAATATTCATTGGAAGGACTGATGCTGAAGCTGAAGCTCCAATACCTGATGCGAAGAACTGACTCATTTGAAAAGACCCTGATACTGGGAAAAATTGAGGGCGGGAGGAAAAGGGGACGACAGGGGATGAGATGGTTGGATGGCATCACCGACATGGCATGGGTTTGGGTAGACTCGGAATTGGTGATGGATAGGGAGGCCTGGCGTGCTTCCGTCCATGCGGTTGCAAAGAGTCAGACATGACTGAGCGACTAAACTGAGCTGAACTGACCCCAGCCCCAAAGCCCACTTATCCACTCTCTGATTCATCCATTCATTTGGTCAACAAAGATGAAATAGAAGGGCGCCTGCCCGGCCCAGGTGCTGGGGCAAGAAGAGAGGAGCACAGACAGTGAACAGACAGGTGGGCAAACGAGGGAACTTGAGAGAAGAGGCCGAGGGCCAGGAGATGCACCATGAGGGAGTGCCAGGCAGGACGGCGCTGTGCCATGCAGTTAGAGGCCGCCTCTCCCGGGGGGCCCAGGTGCAGAGGCCCCAGGGCTGGGCTGGGCTGGGCCTGCAGGACTGGGGTGGAGAGGCAGTGTGATCGGAAACACAGGGAGCGGGGAACCTGGCTTAGGGCCGAGCAGGGCCCTGGAGACCAGTGTCAGTGGCCACCCTGTGGTCAAAGCTCCCTTTTATTCTGAGTGTCTTCCGCCTCCCCAGCCACACAGCCTCCCCCGGCTCTCTCCTGCCCCTCCTCCCCTTACAAGGACCTTGGAGATGATGACATCGGGCTGCCGGATGCTCCAAGCTACTGGGCTCCTCAGGGTCCTTGCCACGTGCGGGAACAGCCCACTCGGGCTCCAGGGGATAGGGCGTGGACATTTTTTGGGGTATCTGTCTTCCACACCCCCACTTGGGTGGCACAGGCCCAGGGTTCCGGGGGTCTCTCAGGAAGAAGGCTGAGTTCTGTGTGTCCCGCCCACCACTCCCAAGGAACCCCCAGGTCAAAGTCTCTGGTGCATGGCTCCCCCACAGCCTGAGGGTCAGGAGACAGGCCTCCAGGCCGGGACACCCCTCCTGACCTCTCTGGGGGGCCCCTCCCTGGGGCTGGGACCCTCCTGGTTCTGCATGTGGCCCGCCAGCAGGTAGGCTGTGGTCTGTGGCCCTCCTGGACACAGCGGCCCAGGAGAGGCTGGCAGGACTCAGTCCCGGGCGCTCTCTGTCCATTGTGTCGGCACTGCGCTGGCTCACCTGCCCCCATCCACATTCACCGCCAGCCCAGGTGAGGAAGGGCCTGGAGAAGCTGTATAAATGCCAATTGTCCCTGTGGGCTGGGGATTAAAGCCGGTCCGGGACCTGGCCCACCTGCACAGTCTCCGCCGCCCACGGTGGATGTGGGTGCCGGTGATAAGATCCGGTGGGGCGGCCGTGCGCCCCAGCCCCCCTGCTTTCAGGTTTCTGGTTCTTGCAAAACCTCTGTTAAGTAGACTTACCTCTTATCTCCTAAAGAAGAGGACGCCGGGGCCCAGGGAGGGTGAGTGGGAGGACTTGAGAGAAGCTGCTCAGCTCCTCCCTCCTCTGCATGTTTTCAGGACACTCGTCCCTCTGCTCCCAGCCTGTGCCTTGCGCCCAGGCCAGAGAGCAGTCCTCTGGCTGGCCTGCTCGGGGGTCACAGCGTGGCCTCTCCTGTCTGCCTGCCTGACCCCCCACCCAGTGCAGCCTCTTGTTCCCTGTCCCCTGCCCGACAGCGCTCAGCCTGCTCCGTGACCCCCAGGCCTCCCCGCAGCTGCTGTCACATCTCCCTGGTGCCCCCACGGCCAGCCCAGCCCTCACGAGGGCCTCTGGGCAGGTCACCCTGCAGGTGACTCCATAGAGGCCCACCTGGCCGGGTCCCTGCCTGGTCCTTGGCCTGCGCACGGTCCCCTCCAGGTCCGAGTCCCTCTCCTGGCTGCTTGCCACCTGCAGGAGCCCCTGGGGGTCAGGGACAGAGCTTAGCCCTTCCAGCCGGGACCCTCCGGGACCCGGGACCCCCCAGCCTGCAGGTCAGGAGAGCAGGCACTGGGCCCTGCAGGTGTCCCGCCCCCAGGCTGGCACAGCGTGGGCGGCAGCCGTGTGGGTGGACGAGCTGGTGAATGGGGGAGGCAGGCGGGTGGGCGGACGGGGCCGAGTGGGCGGACGGGGCCCTGATGCTCTGGCACCCTGTTTCCCTACAGACGTGCTGGTGGATGGACAGCCCTGTGACTGCCAGGCGGCGGCCTGCAGGGTGGGCGACCTGGTGCGCCTGGAGGTGCGGCTGACCAACCGGAGCCCGCGCAGCGTGGGCCCCTTTGCCCTCAGCGTGGTGCCCTTCCAGGACCACCAGAATGGTGTGCACAACTATGACCTGCGCCATGCCGTGTCCTTCGTGGGCTCGGGCACCTTCTACCTGGACAAGGTGCGTGGGGCCCTCCCCGGGGCGGCAGACACAGAGGCTCCCCATTAACCCTCGTCTGCCTGACTCTCCTGGAGACCCCAGACAGTTCACGTCTCCATACGCGAGTCCCGGGAGCAGGGCCATGATGGCGAGGCAGGGCTGTTGTTGAGGAGCTGGGGTGGGACATCCAGGGCACCATTGGCCTGCCCGCTGCAGGCAGCTCCCCCTTGCCCAGCGGTCACTGTGCCCAGAGGAGCAGATGAGGTCACGAGGCACGGTCCTCCCGCTCCACTCACCGGTGGACATGCGCCTTTGGCCCCAAACACTCCCCAGCTCACTGACCCCCAGACAGCCCAGGGAGGGAAGTGCTGTCAGCTCCTTCCCGGGACAAGAGCTGAGGTGCACAGAGGTGCAGGGACTTGCCAGGGGCAGCACCGCAGAGAAGCCCTGGAGGGTCGCGGAGCCAGGCCTGGGGGCCCTCCCCCACCCCCACACCGTCGGCCCTGGGTCTCCCCGGACTTCAGGGGCCCCATGGCTCCTGGTCGGCCCCGGGTCTCCCCAGACTTCAGGGGCCCCATGGCTGCCGGTCGGCCCTGGGTCTCCCCGGGCTTCAGGGGCCCCATGGCTCCCGGTCGGCCCCGGGTCTCCCCAGACTTCAGGGGCCCCATGGCTGCCGGTCGGCCCTGGGTCTCCCCGGGCTTCAGGAGCCCCATGGCTGCCGGTCGGCCCTGGGTCTCCCCGGGCTTCAGGGGCCCCGTGGCTCCCGGTCGGCCCTGGGTCTCCCTGGACTTCAGGGGCCCCGTGGCTCCCGGTCGGCCCCGGGTCTCCCCCGGACTTCAGGGGCCCCGTGGCTCCCGGTCGGCCCCGGGTCTCCCCAGGCTTCAGGGGCCCCATGGCTCCCGGTCGGCCCCGGGTCTCCCCGGACTTCAGGGGCCCCGTGGCTCCCGGTCGGCCCCGGGTCTCCCCAGGCTTCAGGGGCCCCGTGGCTCCCGGTCAGCCCCGGGTCTCCCCGGGCTTTGGGCCCCGTGGCTCCTGGTCGGCCCCGGGTCTCCCCAGGCTTCAGGGGCCCCGTGGCTCCTGGTCGGCCCCAGGTCTCTCCGGGCTTTGGGCCCCGTGGCTCCTGGCTCTCACCTCCGCCTCCTCTCTCAGGTGCAGCCGTCGGGCCAGGCAGCCTGCCTCGGGGCGCTGCTCTTCCTCTACACGGGCGATTTCTTCCTCCACATCCGGTTCCACGAGGACGGCCCCAGCAAGGAGCTGCCCCCGTCCTGGTTCTGCCTGCCCAGCGTGCACGTGCGCGCCCTGGAGGCCCAAGCCTGAGCACCCCGTGCTGTCCTGGGTCCCTGATCCTGCAGGGAGAGACGACCAGAGGCTGCCCTCCCCGGGGACAGGGCCACAGCTGCTGCCGTGACGCCTGTCCCCTCCTTCCGGCCACCTGGCCCCCAGCCCGCAGCCCCCACATCTGCCTGCCGCGACCTCTCTGGGACTCGCAGGGGCCCCCCGCACCCGGCAGCCTCGCCCCTTCCCACCCTGCCCGTCGGGGCCCCCCTGCAAGCTTGGGCTAAGGCAGATGCTGACCCAGACCCCAGAGTGTGGCCCATCCACCCAGCCCAGGCCTGGGGTGCCTGCACCTGTTCCCATGACCTTGGGTTCACAACCCTGCCGGTAGGAAGAGAAGGCAAGCATGAGGGAGGGACCCTTTCCGGGCGGGTCTGGGGAGCCTCCCCCGGCCCTCTCGGCCCTTGGAATCCCCCAAGGGCTGGCTCTTCTCCTGGGGACCCCAAGGCAGCAGAGCTGGGAGAGACGGCGCCGTGGGTGACACCGAGAGTTTCCCCCTGCCCCCCGGGGAGCGGACACCCCTGTGTCAGCAGTCCTGGGCCCTGGGCTGGTTCCAGGCCGGGCTTGGGGGCGTGGCCTGTGTGTGTCTGTGTATCAGTGACAGATTCTCCAATAAAGGGCCTGCCTTGCTTCTCTGCTGGTCACCTGCATCCTTGCCTCTGCTTGTCCAGTGCGGTCAGGCAGCCGCCCCCCAGCTCGTCAGCCCCCAGCTCAGGTAGAGATTCCTGCGACCACCCATGGCACGCATGGCCAGTGGCCAGCAGGGTTGGAGCCATATCCATCTGTCCCTGTGAACCCCAGCCCCTCCCCAAGCATGTTCTCATCTCTGTAAACACCATCTCGAGTCCCAGCCCCGTGGCCCCCAGCCCCTAGGATGGCTCTGGCCTCCCCAGCCTTTCACTTCCTCTCCTGAGATACACATGGGCTCCCTGGTGGCTCAGCTGGTAGAGAATCCACCTGCAATGCGGGAGACCTGGTTCAGTCCCTGGATTGGGAAGATCCCCTGGAGAAGGGAAAGGCTACCCACTTCAGTATTCGGGCCTGGAGAATTCCATGGGTTGTATAGTCTGTGGGGTCACAAAGAGTCGGACACGACTGAGCGACTCAGCGCACACCTGAGATACACATACACTTGGGAAGATGTTTGGGGGTGACACTGGCCTCCAGGAGTCGAGGTGAAGCTTGGAGGTGGGTGTCCTGTAACCAGCCTTGGACCCACCCACCCCGTGACAGTTGCCTTCGCCTACTCCCCCTCACGGCTCCCGGGGTCACCCAGTGCCCCCACCCTGGGAAGCCCCCCCACCTGCAGCCCTCACTCCAGGTGGGCTCTGAGCCCCCACCCCCTCCCAGGCACCCTCAGGCATGCCTTGTCCAGCAAACTGCCTGTCCTGAGCAGGATCCTGGGGCCTGAGAGAGGGTGAGGGTCCCAAGGCACAGAGCGGGGCTGGAGAGAAGCCAGAGGTGTCTGAGGCTCCCAGGTCCCCCCATTTCCTCACGGCAGCAGGGCCATGGCTGACCCACTCATGGAGGAGAGCAGGGAGGTGCAGGGAGCAGGCTGTAGTGGGCCTGGGGTGTGAGGCCGCTGGGAGCCCCGAGATTTCAGAGACGGGCACCCTTCACGGGGACTGGTACACCCTGGTTAGAAAACCTCTCAAGCAGAGCTGCAGGCTCAGGGCAGCAGAGAGCTCCTGGGCCTGCCTAACGGGCTGCACGTGTCTCCTGGTCATCGCCTCGCAGAGCCAGGCGGGGTGGGGACCTGGCCCTGCTGGGCAGTCCCCGAACACTCTGGGCCCCTGGGCACTGCCCCACGCAGACAGGGAGACTGATACACACACACTTGGGAAGGTGTTTGGGGGTGACACTGGTCTCAGAAGTCGAGGTGAAGCTTGAAGGTGGGTGTCCTGTAACCAGCCTTGGATCCACCGCCCCGTGACAGTTGGCTTCGCCTACTCCCGGGGGACAGAGCTCAGGGCTGCAGGCGGCCTGAACCAGGTCTGTCTCTGTCTCTCCGGCAGGGTCACCGGTGGAGAAGGCGGGAACTCGCAGCTCTATCTCAGGGCCTAAGCCCGCACCTCATGGGCCAGGCTGCCCTTGGTGGTTTTGCAGGCGGCTTGTCGCCTGCCGGGAGCTGGGCTGAGGGTGGACGTCCTGTCTTACCCTAAGCGGGGCTGAGCTGCCCTGCAGTGGCAGGGAGGGAGCACTGGTGCAAACGCAGAGCTGCCACGAGGCCTTTGGCGCCCGTTCCCCCACTCCACCAGCCTCCAACCTCTTGGGCCTTGCTTCTCCTGAGGCCTACCCAGGGCATGCACCTGGCTACTTGTACAGGCTGGCCCAGGGAGGGGCTTCGCTTGAGGGCCCCGGGGCACTCAAGCACATCTGGAAGGTGGGGTACACCCATGGGGGAATGAGGGGTCGGGGCAGGGACAAGCCAGTGCAGAAGGACCCGCGGGTCCCCAGGGCTGACATCCCCAAGGAGGCTGGGGGGAGTGAGAAGGCGGCCTCCACCCTGGCCCGCCCCCAGTGGCACGAGCTGGCCGGTGTGTGTCCAGCCCGCAGGGGGTCATCCCTGAACACCACCCGTCCTCAGTCGTGAACTGATCAGACACTGGCCTTGGGAGCCCTGGGGGTGCTGGGAATTCCAGAGAACCTTGGGGGCCAGGAGTAGGGGCTTGCCACAGCCATTTTCCAGGATCAGCTGAGTGTGACATAGTAGACACTGGGCCTCTGCCCTCAGCCTCTGATACAGCTCCTTCACCCCCTTGGAATTTCCTGGGTGACAGGAGCGCCTTTTGTTCTGAAGAGGCTGCTCTGGGTGGGCTCCTGGGTGTCTTCAGTGTGGTCACCAGAAAGGCCTAGTGAGACCAGAAACTTGGACCTTCCTGTTGCACCCCTACTGTCCAGGAGGGGAGAGGGGGCTGGAGGGTAAGTTAATTGATCAAGCCTGCAAGATGGAGCCCTCTTAGAACGCCCTCCACGGTGGGTGTGGAGGGCTTCCTGGTAGGTGAACACGTCCACGAGCCAGAGGCCATCCATGCCAGCTCCACAGGAACAGAAGTGCCGGCACCCGGGACCCTCCCAGACCTCGCCCTGGGCGCCTCCTCATCTGTATCGTTTGTAATGTCACTTACAATCCAATGGTCAACGTAAGTTACGTGTTTTCCTGAATTCTCTGAGCTGTCCTAGCAAACTATCAAACCTCAGGAGGGTCATGGGAACCGCGAGTGTTTTTCTAGTTTCCCAAACAAATACAGCAGTTAACAGAGAAGTTACTGGATGCTCCGAGAGAGAAGTTGCAAGGCTTCTTGGAGGAGTGGATGCTGGAACTAACCCAGGCACCCTGAAGGGTGACCCAGCTGAGGCCTGTGTTGTGAATGCCTCCCACGGTGGAGGAGATGAACTGAGTCGAGCCCGAGGGCAGCCCTGTGTGGACCGTGAATATCTGGAGCTCCGTCGTGGGGCCAGCAGGAGCCAGGGAAGCGTGTAGAGCAGGGGTGGGGCGTTTGTGTGGCTGGGGCATTCCAGCTGTGTGGCCGAGGCAGCGGACCCAGGTGCTGCCGTCTGGATGATGCGTCCTGGTTCTCAGGTCCCAGACTGCCGGCTCCCGGGCCCTGCAGTGCTACAGCTTCCGTGTCTGAACCCCTCCTCCCTCTGAGGGCCAGAGGAGGCTAAGCCAGGAATAGCCTGTGTCCTTTTCATCTCACCAGCTGAGCCGGCTTGGCCTTGCCCTCCTGACATTTGGTCCCTTCAGGCAGGACAGGCCTGCAACGACCCCAAAATCACCCCACCGTCAGACTCTGTCATCCGAAATTCACCGAGCAGAGTCTGGGTCCACGGGAAGATGCCCGAGGTACTGAACTCCGACTCAGCTGTTTGTCAACTCTCTGACCTCAGACATGTCACTTTGCACTCGATTTTTTTTTTTTTCCCATCTGAATAAATGGAGATGAAAATACTTATTTCATTGGAACTTTCATGTTAAGAGTTTTGTTTGATCTCCAACCTTTCTATACGTGAGAGCAACTCCTCACAAATACTGGTTCCCACTTCGCCCCACTCCCATTGCCTGCGTGTCCTCCCATCCACACCCAGGCATGTGCCTGGAATCGCAGAGCTGAACACGTGAGTTCACTGTCTCCCACTAGGCCTCTGCACGGGTTCATTGATGAGGTGATGTGAGAGAACACGAGGCAGGCGTTTCTAATGCAGGTGCTCGTCTGGGAAAGGAGTGAGCTCCGTGACTGTGTGGTCAAGTGAAAGCTGCAAGTGTGGATGGTTTCACACAACGCAGTCGTTGGATGAGGTATCTGAGGTCTGAAGAGCCAGCCTGGTCCCAGTAAGCAGGAAGAGGGTGAGCTATGCCTGTCATCCCCTGGTTCCTGGGGCCTCTGAACAGTGACTTAAGGGATTAAGACAAATGATAGGGAAAGATCAAAAGAGGGTGTCAACATGATGGAGCAGAGGCCCAGACCAAGCTCCTATTGAAAACAACTGAAAACGATGGTAATTATGTAAAAACACATTTGTGAGTGCATCCACAAGCTGGCAGGAAAGTAAGAGATACTCAGCCTGGTACCTGTGAGTAGGCAGAATCCAAAAAGGCTAGCGATGAACTGACGCCAACTTTCATTTGGAGGGTTTTGCCAAAGCAGGAGCATCAGTTTTTGCAGCCTCACGAAACAGGAAGGAGGAGGACAAACCCCAGAGCCCACCAGGCAAGAAATCTAATAGAAGACCACTCCCCAATAATTTGGGAGCCCTACCAAACTCAGACAATGGAAATGAAACTGTCCAGACTCAACCCATTGATTCCATCCCAAATTGGCCCTCCAAGGCACAGTCCTGGAAAGCCACCCCCAAACTTCAAGTTGTTCACTAATTTGAAAATGACCCTAGATATATACACACATCAGACATCTTACAGAAGAGAATGTATCCTTTCTGGAGGAATCTACTCTTGTCCCAAATCTCCGAGGATTTCTACAAGGAACATGAATAATTCAGAGTTATAAAAGAAAGAAAGTCATTAAATATACAAGGAAACAATGCATCATGTGTGAGCACCAGAAGAAATAAAAGCAGCAAACTCAGGCCTGAAGAGGGATGGGATATTGGATTTATCAGACACAGGCTACAAAATAAGGATGCTTTATATGTTACGAGAAGTGAAAAAGAAGATTATAATGGGTCTAGAACATCATAAAATAATGATCAAATGGACCACCTCCTATACTTGAAAAAGAGAGCTGAAATTAAATACTTAATGAATAGGTTGGAGACTATATTAAACGCAGCTTGGGGCAGAGCTAGTAAATGAAAGAGCTGAAGACGTTATAAGTGCAGCCCAGAAAGACCAAGAAATATGAAAGTGACTTAAGGAAGCACAAGAGAGTGAGACACCTTCATACACATCTAACCAAGTTCCTAGAGAAGTGGGTGCAGAGGACGGAGAAAAGTCAGTATTTGCAAGCATAACGACTGAGAACTTCTCAGAACTGATAAAGACACAAGTCCACATATGTAACAAGCCCAATAAATTCCAAGTAGCATAACATTTTAAAGACGTAATAGACATATCATAATACAGTTTCAAAGACCAGATGCAAAGGGATGATTTAAAAGGAGATAGAAAGACAAAGACAAATTGCCTTCAAAGAAGTGGCAATTTGATTGACAACTGAGTTCTCATCAGCAAAAACAAAGTCCAGACGTCAGTGGTATAGAGAATGAGAATGCGCTGAGTGGTACAAGTATTTTTCAACAGGTGAAATGATTATACTTTAATTTCAACAAAAATAGGGTTTTCCACCACTGAAACTAACAGGAATTCTGAAGAATGAATCTCAAGCGGGAAGAAATTGATGCCAGATAGAAAGTCAGAGACACAAGAAAGAAGGAACAACGGATTGAGGGGCACACGTGTGGATAAATCTAAATCAAACATTTACTGTATGATAATGATTAAGTTGAAACAGAATTGACATGTATAGAAAAATAACAGGTTTTGGTAAGGGGATGATTGGAATCAATGTTTTCTAAAAACTGCTTTAATTTCAATTACAAAGATTCGGGAGGAGGATAAAGATATTGAGTAACATAGTCTTGGGCTTTGGTGCTGGGTTTATGCAAGTTTCCATTTCTGGGATCAGCATTAAGAGAATGAGAAATAGTACGAACAACTTCTAAACAAGTTTCTCCAAAAAAATTGAATAAGGAAAACTAATTATTCAATAAAAAAGAAGAAGGAAAAGAAAAAGGACCAAAGAAATAAATAGAAATGACAGAACAAGTAAAATGGCAATCATAATGATACTACTATCTCCCATATTACAGTTGAAAAACATGGGGCACAGAGCAATAAAGTAACACCTAGAAGTGGTTATAAAATAAGTTATAGAAATAAAGCATATCAGGACTTAGAATAAATTAAACTAAATATCCCAGAAAAAAGACTAGACATAAAACCCACAAAATCATGTTTATGATGTTTACAAGAGACACTAAAACAGAAGGATATAGTAGGTTGGAGTAAAATATTGGGGAAAATGTACCAGAAAAAATCCTAATGAACTGTGAGTCTAAAGTAAAAAATAAAGTACTTCAAGTGATAAAAATAATATCATGATGAGAAAAGTAATAACATCAGGATGCCTATAATAACTCCAGTTATGTGTGCAACCAATAACACAACTTTAAATCCACAAAGAAAACCACGTAGAACTGCAAGGAGGCACGGACAGATCTCACAGTAACTCAAGGACGGAGAAGACAGAAATCATTAAAGATATAAAGGATTTGTAAAACTCCATCATTCAATTTGATTTAATGCATTTACACTGAATCCTCAGCAGCCTAGAAAAATATTTTTATCAAGCACATGCAAGATTTACTTTATGGCCCTGTAAATAGTTGAATCAAGATTGCCAGGAGAAGAATCAGCAACCTCAGACATGTAAATGGTACCACTCTAATGGCAGAAAATGAAGAACTAAGAGTCTCTTGATGAGGCTGAAAGAGGAGAGTGAAAAAGCCGGCTTAAAAGTCAACATTCAGAAAATGAAGGACAGGGAAGCCTGGCGTGTTGCAGCCCATGGGGTCTCAAAGAGCTGGACACATCTGAACAGTATCACGTAGTTGAAGGACTGTTACCATACAGATGCGTTATCTGAACCCAATACACCTAAGTTAGAAATATATCACCAAAAGATCATTATAAAGCTCTCATGTATTTGAAATTTAGTAAATACCTCTAGATAACTCAGAGTTGAGAGGAGAAATCGCCATGGAAAGTAGGAGATACTGAAATTAAACAACAACAAAAGTATATCAGAACTTGTGTGATGCAGATAAATGAGTATTTAGAGGAATGTTTTATAAACTTAAATGCTTATATTCAAAAGAGAAAAGTGTGAAAGTTAATGAACAAAGCACCATCTCTAGGAGCTAAAAGAGATGGCAGAGGCGATCAAAGAAAATAGAAGAATATAATAAAGATAAGATCATAAGTTAATAAAATAAGAAAGAGAGCCACAATAGCAAAAAGCCAAAGGTTGTTTCTTGAAAAGGCTAATAAAATTGAGAAAACTCTGAGTAGATTAATAAAGAAAAAAGAAAAGGTACAAATAGCCACATTACAAATAAAGAAGGAACATCAGATCTTACAACAATAGAATATTGTTGAGGAATAAGAGGAAATTATGGTGACATTCATAACAATAAGCTTGAAAGTGTAAATTAAATATAAAATTTATAATATAATACAAATTAAAATCTCTGATAATAAATAGGATGAATAATCCTAAAACCATTAAGAAATCAAATCCATTGTTAAAAATCTTAAAAACTCTTTTCAAAAATAAAATTCCAGGTCCAGATGGTTTTTACCAGTGAATTCTAATTCAAGGAACAAAAAACTCCAATGCTACACAAAATATTTATGAACATGGGAAAAGATGGTAAAGTACTCAGATATATTTTATGAGGCTGGTATAACCTTGATATCAAAATCTAACAAACACAGCATAAGAAAAGAAAATTTTAGGCTAAATCCTACATCAATGTAGATGCAAAAATTTGAATCTAAATGTTAGCAAACAGATTCAGTAACATGTGTAAAAGAAGACCATGATCAAGCTGTTTTTCATCCAGAGAAGGCAAGGTTGGTTTTACATTGGAAAAGATATTAATGAATGCACCATACTAGTAAATTAAAGAAGAAAAAGCATATAATTCTTACAGACATGGGGAAAGTCTTTGATAAGAGTCAACATCCTCTTATGACTTTCAAAAAAACCAACACCCCCCCCCCCCCCACAAAACCTCTTAGTAATCTAGGTCTAGAAGAGTTTCTTTAACCTAATAAAAGGATATCTATAAAAAATATACATAGAGCAAACATTATTCTTAATGTTGAAATGTAAGCACTCTCTTTAAGATGGAGAACACAATAAGGGGTCTCATTATCCCCACTTTCATTCAACATTGTATAACCGGTCCATGCCAGCACAGAAACTTAGGTACGAGAGCAAACAAAAGGCATAAGAGCTAGGAACAAAGAAACAAAACTGGCATTATTTGCACATTTTATCATCAGTTACACTTAAAAGGTCCGTCTAGTCAAGGCTATGGTCTTTCCTGTGGTCATGTATGAATGTGAGAGTTGGACTGTGAAGAAGGCTGAGCGCTGAAGAATTGATGCCTTTGAACTGTGGTGTTGGAGAAGACTCTTGAGAGTCCCTTGGACTGCAAGGAGATCCAACCAGTCCATTCTGAAGGAGATCAGCCCTGGGTGTTCATTGGAAGGACTGATGCTAAAGCTGAAACTCCAGTACTTTGGTCACCTCATGCGAAGAGTTGACTCATTGGAAAAGACCCTGATGCTGGGAGGGATTGAGGGCAGGAGGAGAAGGGGACGACAGAGGATGAGATGGCTGGATGGCATCAGCAACTCGATGGACATGAGTTTGGGTAAACTCTGGGAGTTGGTGATGGACAGGGAGGCCTGGCTTGCTATGATTCATGAGGTCGCAAAGAGTCAGACACGACTGAGTGACTGAACTGAACTGATACTTAAATCCTAGAGAATCTTCAGGTTTATTAGAATTAATAAGTGCTTAGCAATATTGGGGCTTCCCTGGTGGTTCAGAGGGTAAAGCGTCTGCCTGCAATGCAGGAGATCCGGGTTCGATCCCTGGGTTGGGACGATCCCCTGGAGAAGGAAAGGGCAATGCACTCCAGCATTCTTACCTGGAAAATCCTATGGACAGAGGAACCTGGTGGGTGTAGTCCATGGATCACAGAGTTGGACACAACTGAGCGACTTCACTTTCACTTTCTTTCGCAATGTTGTTGGATACAAAATCAGTATAGAAAATCCACAGCATTTTGTACCACAACCAAAACATTTCATCTAGAAAATAGTTGTAAACATTACCTTTTATAGAACTACAAAAAGTATAAAGAATTCATAGTAGGCAGAATAACGAGATTGCAAACATGTCCATGTCCTGATTCCTAGAACCTGTGAGAATGATGGGTTCGTGGAAAGAGTAATTATGGGTACAGATAAAGTTCCTGATAGCTTGACTTTAGGGAGATTATTCTGGATTATCCGGGTCCAGTGTATTTACAAGATTCCTTAAAGGGAAAGAGGGAAAAAAAGAAAACTAGAGAGATGGCAGTGTGAGAAGAATTTAACCTGACGTTGCCAGCTTTGAAGATGGAGGAAGGGGCCGTGAGCCTCACCCTCGAGAAGCTGGGAAAGACAAGGAAACAGATTCTCCACTAGCGCTTTCTCTCACAAGGATGAAGCCCTGGGCACATCTTGACTTTTGCCCAGAGAGACTCATTTTGGACTCTGACTTCAAGAGCTCCAAGATAAGCGACTTGTGCTATTTAAGCCTCCAAGTTTGCAGTAACTTGTTACAGAAACAAAAGGAAAATAACATAGAGTCCAGGAATAAATCCTTTCTCTAATGTGCAAGACCATTATGGAGAACGTTATAAAAAATTTATGGGAAGACATTAAAGGAGATCTAAATAAATAGTTGGAAGACTCTCTCATAAAGATGTAAATTCTCACTAAATTGATCTATCGGTTCAACACAACACCAATAAAAATCTTAACAGTTTTTAGTGATGCTTGGCAAACTGATTCTAAAATTCATATATAAAACGCAAAGGCCCAATAATAGCCAACATACTCTTAAAGAATAAGTCAAAATGTATCATAATGTTAAACAAGTACATGGTGTGAAATAGAAAAATGGACCAATGGAAAGTCCAGAAACAGAGGCATGCATATAGGGACATGTGACATGTGAAATATTGCTGTCACATATCAGTGGGAAGAGGGTGGACTTTTCCCTAAATGGTCTCAGAAAGTAAGTGAGTAGCCATAGGGAAAGAGATATTGGGCTCTAGTACACACCACACAAAAAAACCTACTGTAAGACTAAATGTAAAAGGCAAAGTATAAAATATTTACAAGATATTAAAGATATCTTATGATCCCAGGGTAGGGATAGATGTCCTAAATAAGACACAAGAAGCACAAGCCATTAAAAAAATGATAAATTTCACTGTATTAAAACTAAGAATTTCTTTTCATCAAAAGATACCTAAAGAAGATGGAAAGACAAGTCACAAACCGGGAGAAACTTGAGGAGAGTCTCCCACTCTTATATGATTATTTAGCCTAGAAATAATGTAGGTCACTCATGCTCAGAATCCATAGAAAAGAACAAGTCAGCCGACTGCAGCTGTGTGGCCTGTCCCTTATAGTGAGAAGAGTGTGAGCAGCAGCAGCTTCGTCCACTCCTAGTGAGGTTGAACTGGTCATATGCTATGACCCAGTGACTTCACTACCATGTACATACCCCAGTGAATACACACATGGCTTGTGTAATGTGAGCTGGGTGCCAGAATGTTTATAGCATAGTTGGTCATAGTGGGGGGAAAGAAAAGGACATCAGCTCACATTCCATAGAAAGGATGGAATGTGCAGATCCATTTTCGCATATCTGTGTAGCAGAATAATGTACAATAATGAATATGCAACAATGTGGATCTATTTCCAAAGCATAACATTGATGGAAGAAAGCGGCCAACAGAAAAGCTCATGCAATATGATTCCAATTACATGAAGTCCCCAAAGAAAAAAGTTGTTTGTTTTTTTTTTTTTAAAAAGCAATAAGTATAAGCAAATGAGTTACTTCTACAAAATTTAGCATAGATTCCCTGTGGAGCAGAGAAAAAGGATGGGATTTGAGAGGGAAAATTGGACTCTGGGAATCAAATGATGTTCCATTTATTCACCTGGGTAGTGAAAACTTAGTTTTGTGCTTCTCTCTAAAAATTGAGATGTTCAATTCAGGCCCAGGTGATGAGAACTGTCAAAGACATGGCTTTTGGTTTAAAAAAAAAAAAAAAGCTTCTTTGGCGCAGATTCAGCAAACCAATAAAGAAATTCTTTCCTTCTTCCACCTTTAGAATTTGGTTTGCCATTTCAAACCTGCTGATTAATCACAGTGTGTTCCTGGCAGCTGCCCAGGCCAGCTCCTCTGAAAATAGGTGAAGTGGGAGCCCTAGGGCAGGAGCACCTTCAGCACCACGGACAGCAACCCACTGTTGGCCCTTCAGAGACCAGCTGCAAAGGGATTCAGAGAATTGCCCAAGGGCAGAGGCTTTCGCAGTCTTGGCCCAAGCCACCAGCAGGCAGAGGATGAAACAGAACCCATGTCTCCTGAAACCTGATCCACTCTATGTTGCATTGCTCCTGGCTTTGGCTAAATGGACTGGAACTCCTCCCTGAACCAGGAAGTCACTAGGGGACTTCCACTTGTAAGTCTTCCACATGGAAAGCTTGGGCTTTGCAGTGAGTGTCAGCAGGGTTGAGATCTGGACTCTGCCCCCACCCTCTGAGTGCTCTCGGAAGTCTCTGCCCCTCGCCAAGCCTCAGTGTCAATCATATCCACTCCCCACAGAGTTGCTGCGAGAATTCAATAATATTAGATCTTGTGCTCTGGTACACAATTAAAACCAAGAAAATTCCCTTTCCCTCAGCATATTTCAAACAGAAAAAACAAAAAAAGTCCTTTGGAACATTTAAAAGAAGCTGAAACAATTAGAGTCTGTTTTAGAAATAAACCCCACAAAATTTCCGTATAAAATCTTGGCATTTGCTAACAGATATTAAGGTTCCTTTGGATGTCCTAGTTCTGGCCACTCTGGTTCATTTCAGCCCCCTGATCATTGTCTACTGTGTCCATACTTTGCTATGCCAAGAGATACTCAGAGAAGGGGGTGACGATATGCTCACAAAATGTCGCAGGACTGAGGGTCCTCGACCACACACTCCTTCCCCACAACGAACCTGAAGGGTGATAGAGTGTTCTTTTAATTAGCCACTGGATTCCATTTGCTAGGATTTTATTTAGAAACTTTCATCTATATTCGTAAGTGCTATTGGTCTACAATCCCTCTTTTGTGGTCGCTGTTAAGTCGCTCAGTCGTGTCCGACTCTTTGCGACCCCGTGGACTGCAGCGCGCAGGCTTCCCTGTCCTTCACCATCTCCCAGAGCTTACTCAAACTAATGTCCATCACGTCGGTGACACCATCCGACCATCTCATCCTCTGTCATCCCCTTCTCCCCCTGCCTTCAATCTTTCCCAGCATCAGGGTCTTTTCTAATGCGTTGACTCTTCACCTTATTTTGTATTAAAAGATATTCTAGATGCACAGAATGAATAAGGGAATTTCTCTTCTATCCTTTTCCATGGCCCCAAATAGTTTAAACAGTATTAAAATGATTAGTTCTTTAGAAATTAGATAAAATTCAGCAGTAAGCCTGTCTGATTCTGCAGTCTTTTCACTGACAGATCTCCAATCACCTTCTAATCTCTTCTATGGTAATTGGTCTATTAAATTTTTCCATTTTTTCTTGGACTGATTTTGGTAATTTACTTTTACTAGGAAATCATCCATTTCCCTGAGGTTTTCAATTTGTTATCACAGAGTTGCATATAATATTCTCTCATAATTATTTTTATCTCCCCTGTATCTGTAGTTATATTGGTATGTCTGCCTTCTCATTCCTAATCTTGTCTAATTTTACTCTCTCTCTCCATTCTCCATAATTGGACTCACGAGGGTTTTTTTCTATTTTATTAGCCATTTCAAAGAACAAGCTTTTACATTTATATATTCTTCCCACTATTTAAAAATGTTTTCTATTTCATCAATTTCAGGTCTTAACCTTATGAATTCCCTTTTTCTTGTTTCTTTTGTTGTTTCTTTTCCTAATTGCTTGAAACAAGCACTAAAAATGATGCCGTGTTTAGTCTTTGCCCCTCTGATGGAAGTATTTCAGGATGTGTGTTTCTAAGCTGTGTTAACTTTAGCATGTATGTATGTATATGTGTATATATACATACATACATACATATTTGATGTGGACTGTTTTTAAAGTCTTTATTGAATTGTTCCAATATTGCTTCTGTTTTTTGTTTGGTTTGGTGGCAAGGCATGTGGGATCTTGGCTGCCCGACCAGCGATCGAACCCACACTCCCTCCATTGGAACGTGAAACCTTCACCACTAATAAGGAAGCCAAACACACTTTATTTGCAAATGTGAAACGTTTCAGCATAACTCTTGGATTGAAGAGGAAAGTCAAAAGAGAAATTACATACTATCTGGGCAAAGAAACGAGGGAAAAATGTTAAAACATATACTAGGGACTTCCCTGGTAGTCCAGAGGTTAAGATTTCACCTTCCAAAGCACGGGCTTCCCTGGTGGCTCAGACGCTGAAGAATCCGCCTGCAACGTGGGAGACCCGGATTCAGTCCCTGGGTTGAAGTTCTCCTGGAGAAGGGAATGGCAACCCATTCCTGTATTCTTGCCTGGAGACTCTGGTAAGTCACTCCAGTGTTCTTGCTTGGAGAATCCCATGGACAGAGGAGTCTGGTAGGCTACACAGTCCATGGGCTCACAGAGTCAGACACGACTGAGTGACTAACCCTTTCACTCTGTTGAATATGGCTGGAGCCATAGTCAATAAAACTTCACTCTTATGTTCTTTAATCTGATAATATTTTCTTATCAGCCTATTATATCCTGATTTCCCTCAGTGACCTTTGGGCACATAAATAGGAATTCACTTTTTGATAAAAAAAAAATATATATATATAAATGCATAAAACTGTGTTATATATCCATTCACAGTTATTGTTTGCATTATTCAATTCTGTTATTACTTTGTTGTTTTTTAATTTTAAATATACATAAAAGCAGAGAGATAACACATAAAAGCATCCATCACCAAGATTCAGTAACTGTACATTTTGCTATGTTTGTTTTTTACTGAGGTATTTAGAATTAAATTATAGGCTTCATTTCATCCCTAGACACTAGTTTGCCTCTTCCCTACTTAACCATGAAACTGTTACTGTACCTGAGAAAATAACGATAATATGTTCTATAATATAAAACTCCATCCATAGTCAAATTTCCCTAATTGTCCCTAAAATGACTTTTAAAAATCTGATTTGTTCAAACTAGGATCGAGTCAATGGCCATGCAATATATTTGATTGCCTCGTAACTTCCAATTGCTTCTTAATTTCTAACCCTCTTGTCCATTTCTCACAAAAATGTGCAGTTTTTTCTCACTATAATTTTACCTGTCTCAGGTTCTCCTTTCTTTACTAGTAGGTTTCACTTGGATATGTAGTTGTTTGTTGTTGTTTTGTTTAAATACAGGCTTATGACCGCATCACACTTCATTGTATAACATTCTAACGTATCATATACGATTATGTTTAAATTAATATCTGCCAGTCCTGCTTGATACTTTGTTTTCATCTGCTTTATCCTTGTAGATATTTTCCCAGAAATGTATTTTATCTTTTCATATTTGGTTGTGTCGAATCTCCCTTGCATCATGTGGGATCTTTCATCACACGTGTACTCAGTTGCTCTGTGGGATGTGGGATCCTAGTTCATGACCAGGGATCCAGCCTGCACGTTGCAAGCCAGATTCTAAACCACTGGACCACCAGGGAGGTCCCTCTCAGCAATTTATTTTAAATATGTAAAATATTACTTTGTTTCAAGTGTGTTTCTAATAAATAGCTGACAATTGGCCTTCCTTCCTATTGCTTGTTGAACCCAGTGTGACAGGGTCTATCCTTCCAAGGGAGAACTCAATGCTTTCCATTGAAGATCCAAATGCTTACATATATAATGTAGTTCCTGTGAGATGCTGTTGTTGATTATTTTGTATCATTGTTTCTTCCTCACTTTTGATGGCTTGATCAAGTTACTGCGCCTTCCATCTTCCCGTTTCTTAATCTGGAAGTCCCCATGTAGGCCCTTCTCTCACATGTCTCCCCCAAATTCGTATGTTGAAGCACTCACTCTCAGAGTAGCTGTTTTGGAGATGGAGCTTCTTGGGGATAATTAAGGTTAAATGATGTCATAAGGATGGGTCCCAGATCCAGGAGGATTAGTGTCCTAGGAAGAGACACCAGAACTCTCTCTCTCTCTCCTGCCCCTCCTTCCAGCACTGCACAAAGAAGAGGTCATGTGAGTGCCCAGCAAGACAGCAGCCATCACAAACCAAGGGGCAAGACTTCAGAACAAAACCTGTCTTGCAGGTCCCTTGACCCCGGACTTCCAGCCTCCAGAAACAAGTATGTGTTGTGCAAGCCTGTGGCAAGACTGGTATTTTGTTATGCTTGCCCAAGCGGACAGACCCTAAGTCTCTTTGCATTGCGTTGATGGTTCCCTGTTTCCCACATCTCTCTACTTTGAAAATAAGATACCAACTATTCCACACAATAAGATGTTCTATTTTTCTGCTAATTATTCCCCCTCAGCCTAAGAAGATGACCTTTCCAGACATCTTTTATTTTCTTCCTTTCCCCTTCCCCTCCAAGATGAGATCCTTGCAAAGTTTATCATTTGCCCCCGCCCCTGGCCATAACTCATAGCTTCTGCTGAGCTATGACTTTTATAAATAGACTATCATTAGAATTTTTCCTCCCAGTACAGACCTTCAATTTCAGGAGCCCTTACTTAGCACTTAGATGGCACAGTCTGAGACAGGTCTATCCTTATTCATTTTTGTTTAATTTACCCGCATATCAAGGTCCGCTGCTCACCACTATGTCTTTCCCTTTTCATTTTTCTTCATTCTCTGGGCTCTGTCCTGTCTCTTTTATTTCCAGATTTGAGTCTTCTCTTGAGTCTTTTTTTTTTTTTCTTTCAGAAGGGGCAGGGAATGGACGAGAATTTGGAAAGTGTCATCGCAGAATCTTCCTTCACCTTCACAGGTGAGCGGGAACTTACCTGGGAACAGGATGCTCTGGCTAAGGTCTATGCTGGGCATGAAAGTGGACAGAAGTCCGCTGGCGTGGCCTCCAGATGTGATGGAGGAGGTTTCTGGGCAGAAGCCTCTGGGACCGTGGTGAGATCTGCCAGGTTCCCTCTCCCTGTTGGGGATCACGGGAGCCTAGGGCAGGGGAGTGTCTGCCAGCCTGGGTCTCACGGGACCAGTGCGTAGAGCTACCGTCAACTCCACATGAGCAGGGTGAGCCTTTGTGATCTGAACGACTGATTTTGTTTGTCATTTAAAAATTGTCCTTGTACTGATGTGTCTTAGTCAGCTCAGGCTGCTGTAAGGAAATACCGCAGATGGTGGGGGTGACACTAGACACAGCCCTCACAGCTCTGGAGGCTGGGAGCCCAGGCTCAGCGCCTGGCAGGGCCCTCTTCCTGTTTGCAGATGGCCCGCTCTCATCCTGTCCTCACATGGGCGAGGTGGCCACGGGGGAGGTGGTTTCTGGTCTCCTCTTTCTATAAGAACTCTAATCCCTTTTGGGGCCCCACTCCTAGAGCTCATCTAAACCTGTTACCCCCCAAATGCCCCACAACCAAGTGCCATCACGCTGGGGGTTAGGGTTTCAGCAAATGAATCTGGTGGGAGCGTCACGAGCATTCAGTCCATAACTTGCTGGATAACCTACCCCATGTGACTGATTCAGAAGCCATTTGGATATGGGATGCTCTCACTCTCCAGGTATAATTCTCTCCCTCCTGTCGGGCTCTGGCCCCTCCCCACCTCTCCCACCCAGGTGGTATGATTTTTCTTTATCAGCAATTTGGGGGCTCAGATCTGATAGCAGAATACCCCCATGTTTATCTGGGTCCCCCAAGAAGCAGATGTTACAATGCAACTAATCACACAAGAAATTTACTAGGGAGGACACTTAAGTGAGGGGTTTCCCAAGTGGCTCAGTGGTAAAGAATCCGCTTGCCAATGCAGGAGACACAGGAGATGATCCCTGGGTCAGGAAGATCCTGTGGAGGAGGAAATGGCAGCCCACTCCAGTATTCTTTCCTGGAGAATCCCATGGGCAGAGGAGCCCGGCGGGCACAGTCCAGGGGATGCAGAGTCGACAGGACTGAGCACACACAGCGCTCAGTCACTTTGAGAGGAAATGGGGAGGGAGCTGGGAGAGCCATCATACCATGATGCCACTTAAGTGAAAGAGGGAGGGAAGGAAGGATGGCGGGTGGAAACCGAACACTCAGTCAAATCCTGCTGCCAAAGATGCCTATTCAGAAAAGGCAGATAGACAGGAGATGAAGCAAGGTCTGGCCCCAGAGTCTGGCCTGACCCTTCTCCCGATGCTCTCCACAACGGCTGAGACGCCTGCCATGCAGGCCAGACCACGGGTCTGTATGGCCAAGTATGGCTGCACAGGGGAGGGCGCAGGGCGGGTGCACTGAGTTGTGGACAGTGCTGTGGGTGCAGGATCACGGAGGCGAGCACGTACATGCTGCCTTGGTGTGTGATGTGTAAGCTTCCTGACCTCACCTCTGTGCCTCCAGGGCCTGGACGAGGAACCGGCTGAGTAGATGCTTAGCAGACACTTGTGTCAGGAAAGAATGAACACCAGTAGCTCTATTCTGGTCTCAGATTCTAAGATGAAGTCTGGGGGAGAGAGAGAGAGAGACTCTGGGGTGGGAACACCAAAGAGGAGTTCATTTGGACAGAAGTCAGGGACACTTACCCCAATAGTATCAGCCCTGCCCAGCACGTCCCCGCTTCTTTCTGATCTGCCCCCACCCCCACCCCTTTGATTCCTGCATCTCCCCTTCTTCTCTCTGATGCCCCCAGGCTCTCTGGCCTTCTCTCTGGTCCTCCACTTCCCACGCCTTTCTTTCTGATGTCATGATCCTCCTGTTCCAGCCCCAGCTCTCCTGGGTTCAAAATCGTAGGACAGCCATGCAGGAGTCAAGAGTGCCCCTGCACTTAGAAAAGAAACAGTAGCCCATGAGAGTGAAAAAAAGTGAACGTGTTAGTCACTTGGTTGTTTGCCTCTTTGAGATCCTATGGACTGTAGCTTGCAGGCTCCTCTGTTCATGGGATTCTCCAGGCAAGAATACTGGAGTGGGTTGCCATTCCCTTCTCCAGGGCATCTTCCTGACCCAGTGATAGAACCCGGGTCTCCTACATTGCAGGCAGATTCTTTACCATCTGACCTTCCAGGGAAGTCCAGCTTATGAGAGAGTGAGGTTCAAAGCTGGAGACAGAGACAAGCATTACCAGCTCGGCTTCCTTCACTGCTTGCCTGTGCCACTGACTCTGCTAAGGGCAAAACATACCATGTCCCCATTTCACAGATGAGGAAACTGAGACTCAGGTAAAGCGACAGGCCCAAGGTCAACCTAGGACCATCCGACTCTGAAGCCGAGCAGCTTGCACTACCCCTACCCCAAGCTCAGAGACTGCTGGTGTGGTGCCTGGCTCACCTTATGGCTTTTCATCCTCGCCCCCACCTCCAGGCTGGAGAGCTCCCCAGGCACCCTGAGGGGCTGATACTGCAGGAAGTGGGTGCCCCACACCATCCAATGAGGGAGTGTGCCTAAGCTCCCTCCCTACAGTGCACACGTGGACTTCCGTGAGTGCACCGGTGAAATCCATCTTCCTCTCACAGCCTCAGAGAACCTTCATGATCTGGTCCAGCCTCCTGTCCCCCTGGAGGCTCAGAGCCCTGCCCTCTGAACTCACCTTGTGCCACCTTCCCCTGGGCTTACATCCCAGTCACATCTGCCTTCTGGCTCTTCCCTGAAGAAGCCAAGACCCCTCCCCTGGCCCCAGGGCCTTTGCACAGGCTGCTCCCTCTGCTTAGACGCCCTTTCCTGCATCTGAACATGTCGTTCACGCCTCCGTTTCAGTGCCATCCCTGACTTGTTCTTCAGCTGCCGAGTCGTGTCTGACTCTTTGTGACCCCGTGGGCTGCAGCATGCCAGGCCTTCCTGTCCCTCATATTCCCTAGGAGTTTGCCCAAATTCATGTCCATTGAGTCGGTGATGCCATCCAACCATCTCATCCTATGTCACCCTCTTCTGCCCCCAATCTTTCCCAGCATCAGGGTCTTTTCCAATGAGTCAGCTGTTGGCATCAGGTGGCCAAAGTATTGGAGCATCAGCTTCAGCGTCAGTCCTTGCAATGAACATTCAGGGTTGATCTCCTTTAGGATGGACTGGTTTGATCTCCTTGTGCTCCCAGGGACTGTCAAGGGTCTCCTCCAGCACCGCAGTTCAAAAGCATCAGTTCTTCAGTGCTCCATCTCTGACTACCGCCCCCACTAATGTCCCTCCATCCAGCCCACATTTCACCGTCCCAGTCACTCACTCCTGGCTTTACCCTGATGGTTAACTGGTTCACTGTTCACTCTCCCAGCAGGACGACTGTTCCATGACAGCAGGGACCTGGCTCCCTAACACCCCTGGAGGCAAGAGCTGGATTGTCAAACTGTGTAGATCCCCTGGAGACCCTCCAGGGGATGGATGACCTTGGGGGCCTGATAGGTGCATGGTGTCCCAGCCCTGCTGACGATGATGACTCTGTGATCTCCCATAAGTGCCTGGACTTCTCTGGCACTGGCCTCCTGATTCGTCAAATGAGAAAGGAATCCTAACTGCCAGCATTCCTTCCGGCACCGTGGGAAGAGAATCAAACCTTGAACAGTGTTCTACAACACGTGTACCCTCAGAGCGTTTGCTGTGCCTGCTCCACACTCAGAATCAGGGAGGGGGCATCAGCCTGTCACACAGGCTGGGGACTGGCAGGCAAAGTCCCCTCTGCCAGGAAGCCCTCTGGGGGCCAGAGTTGAGGCTGGTCTGGGTGCCCACACCTCCATGTGACCCACAGGTCTCCAACTCCAGACCTGCCATCTCCTGTTCACTTTGCATCACAAACTCCTAGTCCTCTCCTGGCATGGAGGCCCCCAGGCTGGCAAGTGCTGTCAGGGCAGACAGCAGCTCAGGGGCAGAGAAAGCCCCTCAGAAGCGCCAGACCCTGCAGAGCCCCCTGGGTGGTAATTCAACTTTGTGGATTGTTTCCTGACCCCTACTCTGCTGGGACTCAGGTCAGACAAGCCCTGTCCTGGAATTCTTTGCGGCCTGGAGCAAAGCAGGGGATGGAGTAACCGTGCTGAGGACCAGACTGTTCACACAGGGGCACACGGGCCACACCCTAGACCTGGCCTGAGCCAGGAGGGCTCCCTGGAGGAGGCACCCTGCCCTCTCTCCCCTTCCCTGAGAGGGTGACAAGCCCTGTAATGATACACAGGATACACCTGCAAGTCCCCAAAATAGCAGCGGTGCGTACAGGGATGCCGCATTCTTGCTGCGAAATTGCTGCCACCTTGGCTGCGTTTGCAAAAATACCTTCTGCCACACAAAGGTGAAAATGGCAGAGGCAAGAACCAGGCTTCGGAAAAGGAAAAATATTTAAACACCTTCCTCAGGGATCTGTAAGCTTTCGGCACAGGGACAGTGATGGCGCCGTGTGACTGGGCTAAAGTTAGCTCCCACCGGGGTAGCTGGCTGAGAACAGCGTCTCCACTGCGAGCGTGTGGCGGCTGGCACAGCTCCTCGGCCGGCGGGCAGGGCGGTGCAGAGAGGAGGGCAGTGGACCCACATTGCGTGCCCCCCGCCCTCCACGGGCACCGCACACGCCGGCCTGCACTGCATCTGGATGGATGGGGGCACCTCTGCCTTTGCCAGCCAACCCGGGGGTGCACAGAGGGGGTCACTCACTGGCCCGCGGTCACAGCAGGTGGAGACGACAAACCTGGAATTGGGATCCCAGCCGCCCGACTCAGAAGGCTGTTCCACATCGAATACCATTAGGGTCCGCCTAGGAGAATCGAGTTTGCAAATGAGGGAGAGAGCCTGGTCACACTGCCTGTGCGCCTTGCAGACAGGCTGCTTCCGTGGAGATGGTCCCCAGCTGGCCTCCACACCCCAGCTCTGTCCCTTCCCTGTGCTGGACAATTTCTGGGTGTTCCTGTCCAATGACAGCAACTACTGCATGAAACGATCCTGTCTCACACCCAAGTTCAGGCTTTCTTAACATCCCTTGGTTAGAGCATTCTCCATAAACTATTGTTTCTGTTTATTCTAAACAGCAGAAGATTTTTCTAGATTTCTTATTTATATTATCGTTTTTATTATGAAGGAGAAGAGCTGGGTTCAACAAATGTTGAACGTCTCTCTATGGGTGTTTAACCATTAGTTCAGGCCCTGGGTGATGAGGAGGTGACTGAGAAAGGTCACTGATGCCATTTCCTGGCCACCGCTATGTCGTTCTCAAATCCATTTCATTAATCTAGTCAGCAAACGCCCAGGAGCCTCTGCTCTGCCAAGCGCTGGGTACCCAGCAGCAGAGGTCGGGGACAGGATGCCCCTCCCCCTGCCCAGGAGCCCCACTGTGGGCATGGACACCCGCCCTCCCATCTCCTGGGCCTGGTTTGGGAACAGCCTCCTACAGGTACTGGCCCTGCTGCCCTGGCCTCAGTTAATGAGACCCTCCTAGTGGGCACAGGGTTCAGGCTCCTCCATCTGTCCCCCTCAGGAGCTGTCAGCTGGTGAAGCTTCTGCTGATGGCCTGATTGATCCTGGCAGTGCTGAGGCTCCGTGGGGAAAGCGATGGAGCTATTTATGGATCAGGTATGGAGCTGGGCAGTTGTTCAGGCTGCATTAAGAAGCCTGAAATCCATTAATCACGTTTCCTCCAATAAAGCAAGGGCATGTGAGTGCAGTGGGCACTGGGGGCCGTCCTTGGTTTGAAGGAAGGGGCCTTGGCCTGGCCTTGCCTCCGCCCTCATTTGCATGTCAGCCTGAGTCCCAGGGAGCATTGGCCAGCTCCTCATCGACTAGATGAAATTCGCGCTCTTAAAAGTCTTCTAACTCGGGGCACATCCGGAGCCCTGATTCCGCACACCAGTTGTTCCTGCAACAGTTTAGAGTGCAATCTCCTAGGCGTCTTTGCCCATACGGCTGCAATTCGAGACCCCACTGCACACGGAGAACGCTGGGGCTCAGAAACCTCATGTGAGACATCCCAGGGCCCATGTCTCAAGGAGGAGCCCCACCCAGTTTGGGGCACACGTCCTCACATCACCTGCTGATCAACATTCCGGGCAGCTGGAAGTCCAACAACCGGAAGCTCACAGGCTGTGACAGTTCACTCTCTGAACGACCTCCCTGGTCCCCAATATGACCTCCTGGAACCCTCTGGGCAGACTGAGCCAGGCCCAGCCTCAGTTTCCCTTTTGTATCATGGCTCTGCCTCTTGTGTCTCAAACCCTGGGCCCCTTTCCTGCCCTCCTTCCCCGACTCTCGCCAAATCAGCCCTGCGGCTGGCCCTGGCCTCTCTGGGTCTAATTACAGAGCCAGTGAAGTCACTGTGAGCCCTTCCTGGGCACCAGGGACTGGGCTGACCCTCCCTCTTCCTTCACAGTCTTGCTGCCTGGGCTGGAAGAGAAGGGCATGGCCTCCAAGCTCCCAGCACGTTCCACCAAGCATCTGCAGTCATGGTCACCGCCCCAAGTGTGGAGCCTTAGCTTCATCACCAGCCAATGGGCTGCCAGCGGCCTCACAGGGTCAACATGAGTACTTGGTGCCCCAGCTCAAGCCGAACACCCAGCAGATGCTCGAGAAAGACTCCCTCGGGACCATCACAGCAGGGGCCATACACCACTATCGTGGTGCCACTCTCAATCAAGAGCTTCTCATGGCCCCCTCTGTCCTCCTACAATGGGTGTAAACTCTCCTTTGCCATGGGGCCAGATTGGTGATGGCCCTGAAAGGAAACAGGTGAGTATTGAGCTCAGAATGAACCCTGTGTGTGCACCTGTGTTCAAGATTCTCAGGCTGTAACAACAGATCCTGACCTAAGACAGGGCTGGGGTTGATTAGCAATGTCTGCCGCAGGCCCAGGTCAAGGGAAGGCAGCCCGTATGCCAATATCAGTGAGCTCAGCCTTGGCGCCACTCCCCTCTCCAAGCTCACTGCTTCCTGTTTGAGCTCTTGTTCCCTCCTGCCCTCTCTCCCACCTTTGTCTTTTGTGTTCTCACTGCACTGGACCCCCAGGGGCATCAGAGTCACGCCTAAACCTTGGGCACTTCGGGGTCCTGGCAGGTAACCACCATTGCCATCTGCATTGCTTTTTTTTTTTTTCTCTTTCACTCTTTTGCCTCTAGTTCTTCCTGCCCTCCTATGAGCGATCTTGCTTGGGGCAGTGACCTCTAACCTACTGGCACATGAGTTCAACTCTGCCCTTTAGTCTTTAAGGAACATTTATTGAATACCTTGGGGCTTCCCTGGTGGTTCAAACGGTAAAGAATCTTCCTGCAATGCAGGAGACCTGGGCTCTATCCTTGGGTGGGGAAGATCCCCTGGAGAAAGTGAATGGCTACCCACTCCAGTATTCTTGCCTGGAGAATTCCACAGACAGAGGAGCCTACTGTGTGGCAGGTCCGGTGTGACTGAGTTGAGGCTGGCATAGCTCCTGCCCTCAAGGAACTCGCTGACTGGCAGGGGAGGTGTGACTGGCACCGGAGGAGTCATGGGATATAAATTAGTTCAGGTATTCGGGCGCCTGCCTCATCCAGTCTGGGGACAGGGGAAGCTTCTGGAGGAGATGCCGGAGCTGGATCTTGAGGACGAGGAGAGGAGAGCCTGAGGAGGGCATGAAACGGTAATGAGGCAGAGGGAACAGCGAGAGCAAAGGCAGGGAGGAGTGAGAACCAGAAGAGGTGGCTGCCCTGTGCACTGGCCCCGCCCCATGGCGGGACCACCCACAGACTCATCTGCTGATGGGGAAGGGGCGCTGGACTGGAAGTGAGGTCCACCTGACTGGCTGGCCTCCCTGGGTGAGGGAGGGTAGTGATTCTAACCCCAGAGTCTCTGGACACCCCACCATGTGTAGAGAACCAAGAAAACAAGTAGGCAGTACAGTTATAAAACCATGATGTTCTCTATTATCCAATCAGATACACCTGGCTTTACTAAAGACCCTAATGGCCAGGGAGGCCCAGGGTCAGTTCCCCCGAGGAGCACAGACAGGCTGCCAGCGCACAGGCACCAGCCTACAAAGGACTCCTGGGCACCAACTCTCAGTGGCCTAAACCAAAGAGTGAATGAAGCATTTGCTCCGGGGAGATGGCCTGCAGCGGTCCTCCACCCTCAAGACCTGAGCGGCTCCTCAAGAAATGTTTTCCCTGGGCTCTCATTGGCTAGGAGGTGAGCCACGCCCAACCAATCACTGCGGGCTAGGGGAACCTGGCCGACTGGCCACACCTGGGCTCTGGATCCACCTCTAGGCTGAGCTGGAGTTGGTGTTCCCAGACCACGGGCAAAGAGGGAGGTGGTCTCTGCAGACCCACGTCCAGCAGCCTGCTTTCTGGACTGAGCAACCCACAGTGCTATAGCTGAGGGACTGCCGCGGGGATGAGTGGCTGGGGTCAGGGAAGGTGTCAAGACCCATGCTCTGCTCCAGGGAGCTCACCTCCCCCTGCAGGTCAAGACCATGGCAGGACAGGGCAGTGTGGGTGCTGGGGGGACAGACCAGGGAGCCCTCCTCTTTCTTTTCTCCCCCATCAAGAACCCTCTAGAGGGCCGGTTCCCAGGCTTGTGTCTCTGGAGTACAAAGGCTGTATTTGGAAGGGGAGAGGAAAGAAGGACCCTTGTCTGGGAGTGGTCTGGGGCTCTTCGTGGCACTGTGAACTTGGGATCGGAAGGCGGCCAGCCAGGTCCTTGAAGGAACAGGACAGAAGCCAGGAGGAAGTTCAGTGCTGGTTCTGGACCCGAATTGCCTAGCAATTTACAGATGGAAGCGTTCCCATCTGTAAAACAAGCGGTTCTGACTAGTTTGTCTCTGAGGTCCCTTCCAATGCTGCACATGAGGCTGCTCCGTTTGCCTGAAAGGTTGTCTGTAAACTGAATAAAAGTGGCTCCCTACGAAGCTTAGAATCCGTGGGTGGACACCTTCCCATCCCCCGCTCCCGCACCTGCCAGCGGGGACAGCTTGGACTTTTCCTACGAGGGGTTGACTCAAAGCGGGCGACCTGTGGGTCGGAGTCCACTGCCCCCTGGTGGCGTCCGGGCGGCTTCCGGACGGCGTGGGCCCGACGGCTGTGACTCAGGGTGGCGCCGCGGCCGCGAGGCGGGAGGCCCGGCTGGGGTTCCGCCGTGGGCCGAGCCGCCACGGCGCAATTAATTACCAGCTGCTGGGAATCCTTGTCGCCCGCTCGCGGTGACTCACCGGGCGGTCAGGCTCATTCGCCGAGCGCGGGGGCCTCGGTTTCCAAAATGAATTTTGGGGAGCGTGCCCGCTAGCGGGTGGGGCTCCCCGCCCCCGAGCCCGAGGGCGAGCTCGGACCCAGCGGCCCAGACGTCGCCAGCAGCGCGGGTTCCCTTCCCAGTACTCACGCCCGGGGCACAACCACCCGCAAGTTCCCAAAATGTGATTGACAGCATTCCAGCCGGGGAGCGTCCGTTGGTCCCCAGACTCTCTCGACCCTGAGTCCTGTGGACAGGGAGCCCAGCACGGCCCGAGGGGATGCTCTGCAAGGATCTGGGCTCCTGGAGCGAGATGAGCGAGGGTTCAGTTTAATTCCCTGGCCTAGAGTCCATGGCTAGCTTCTGCTCGGTTTTTTTAGCCCGCTGCCCGAGGGAGGCGCCCCTTCCCCCAAATCTCCCCTTTCTTGGCCGAGGTCCAAGGGAAGGGGCGCCCAGGGGTCTCCGCGACTCCTGCTTGCCCCTTCGGGCTTAATTGCTCAAAAGTCTAACGGGCTGGTGGTCGAGGAAAACTCCCTCGACGACCTGAGGGAAGACGGGGGTGGGAAAGAGGGCTGAAACAGAAGGCGAGTCGAGGCGAGCGAGGGTTCCTCTCTGGGCTCAGCGACCAGCTGCGCCCAGGCCGAGGCCCGGGCTTCCTCCCCAAGCTGGCCGGGAAAGGCGCCGTCGCGAGTGGCGGAGAGCCGCGGGGAGCGTCAGGGTTGAGTTCCGGGGGCACCCCGCGCCCAGCCTCGGGGAACTAAGGAGTGTTTCTCGGAAAAGCAACAGGAAGCGGACGCGGGAACGCGGCGTCCTCCCCAGCGGCCCCATCCCAGGAGCCGCGGCTCCTGCCATCCTCAGCGCTCCCCGGCCGGGGCTGGGCCGATCGGCCGGCGGCGCCCCCTGGATCCGACGCGGCCCTCGGGATCCCAGCGCGCCAAGAGGAGGTGCATCCAGACCCGTGACACACGCCGGCGGCCAGGTGGCTGACCCCGGGGGAAGCCGCGAGCGGCGGCGCGCTCCCCTCGGGCGCCCGCGGACCCGCCCCTCGTGCGCCCACTCTGCTGGATTTCTCCTCTCCCTTAAGCAGCCTGCCTGCCTTCTCCGGCTGCATGCCGTCTCTGCGTCCGAGCCCGGTCTCTCAAACTCTCCGCCTCTCGGGGAGCTGGACTCGAGCCGCCCGAGCAGCCTCATTTATCCTCCCATCCCCCTGCCGAAACCTGCTGGCGCTCCGCCCCCCACCCCCAGTCGGGCGACACCCGGCCCTCCGCCCGCCTCCGCCCCCTCCCCGGTGCCACCCGGCGCCCCTCCCCGGCCCCCTCCGCGTGCGCCCTGCGCCGCGCTCGGTCTGCAGCGGGAGCCGCCGCCGCGGCTGCCTCGCCAGCTGGCTGGGGACCAGGCGGGAGGTGGCGCACCCTGGAGGCTGCGGGAGGGGGGAAGGAGGAAGGGAGGCCGGGCCTCAGCGTAGCCCGGCCCCCGCCCCCCGTGGCCCTCCCGCCGGAGCCGGGCTGCCACGCGCGCGCGCGCGCACACACACATACATACACACACACGCGCGCCCGCGCGCGCACACACACACTCACTCACACGGGCACACATACGCACAGACACACGCACACACACTCGGGCTCCCTCCGGCGCGCACGCACGCAGCGCTCCAGGCAGACCAGCGCTGCGGCCGCCTCCCCGGACGCCGGAGGGCCCCGACCCCGGCGCGGCTCATGCGCCCGCGCCCACTCCGCATCTCCGCGAGGCCCGCGGGACCCCTCCCGCCGCCGCCGCCGCCGCGCCCGCCGCCCCCGGAGGAGCGGACTGGCCGACCGCCGCCGCGCCGTCCCCCGGCCGCCCCCGAGGCCGCTCCGCCGCGGGCCCTGCCGCCCGGGGGCCGCGCCCCGCTCCCGCGCCTCGGGGGCTGAGCCCAGCAAACTTCGCGGAGCGGCCGACGCCTGGCGGGGACCCCGCCGCGTCCCGGGGCGCTCGGGTGGACGCAGGGCGCTCGGACCTCCGGGCAGCCGGCCGCCCCGCCCGCTGCACCTGCTCGGCCCCTTCCCGGATCGCTGGGGACTCCGGAGACGCAGCCACTTCGCAAACTTTTTCATCCCCCTTCGAAGGGGGCCGCGGAGGGCTAAAGGGGGAAGGAGGTCCCGCGGGGCGCGCGCAAACCTGCGGGCTCCTAGCTGGGCGCCGCCTCCCCGGAGCCGGACCCGGAGGGGCGCGGGCCCCGGCGGCCGCGCTCCGGCTCCCGCTCCCGCCCCTGCTTTTCCGGCGGGAGCGGGGGGCGGGGTGCGGAGGGCAGCGAGGCCCTCGCGGTGCCCGGCGGGGCCGCCGTGCATGGCCCTGCGCAGTGGGGCGGGCTGTTTTGGCCGGGTCTGGCGCAGGGTGTCGGGGCTCCCGGACTCCTGGCCCCGGCGCTCCAGCAGCCTCCTGTGCCTGTCCGCCTTCTCGCCGGAGCCCGGGCCCGCGCCGCCCCTGCCCCGCCAGCCGCCTCGCGGTGGCAGCGGCTGTGGCGGCCCCGGCGGAGGGGGGGCCCCCCAGCCTCCCCGCCCCCCGCCTCCCCGCTGCTGCTGCTGCTGCTGCTGCCGCCGCCGCCGCTTACAACTTGGAGGCGGCGGCGGCGGCGGAGGAGGCGGCGGCGGCGGCCGCCGGGCGCTGCAGTGGGACGCGCGCGGCTGCGAGCCTGCGGGACATGCCCCCCGCGCCGGCTCCTTGCTGGCGGCCATGAAGAGGCAGAACGTGCGGACTCTGTCCCTCATCGTCTGCACCTTCACCTACCTGCTGGTGGGCGCCGCCGTCTTCGACGCCCTCGAGTCGGACCACGAGATGCGCGAGGAGGAGAAACTCAAAGCCGAGGAGATCCGGATCAAGGGCAAGTACAACATCAGCAGCGAGGACTACCGGCAGCTGGAGCTGGTGATCCTGCAGTCGGAGCCACACCGCGCCGGCGTCCAGTGGAAATTCGCCGGCTCTTTCTACTTTGCCATCACGGTCATCACCACCATAGGTAAGAGCTGGGCGCGCCGCCGCCCGGCTCCCCGCGTCCCGGGAGGAGTCCGGGGAGGCGGCTGAGCGCGCAGCGCAGGGCTGGGTGCGGGGCGCCGAGGGTTAAACGCCTCCTGTCGCCGGCGCGAGGAGGGGGCCCTTCCCGCAGCGCCCCCTCCTCTCTGGGAGCCCCCCGCCTCTCCTGCGTCTCCTCGCCGGCCTCACCCCTCGCGGACCCCACCCGGGGCTCCCCTCCGCGCCGGTGTCTGGACCGGGCGTGCGAGCCCGGAGCGAGCGTGCCGAGCCTAGAGGGCGGAGGCGCCACTTTTGCGAAGAGAGTGGAGCGCTAAGAATAATTCCGTAGCAGACACCCACCCACCCACCGCCCCGGCGCGGGCTGGGCTGCGCGGGGCTCCAAGCCTTACACTTACTACCTCTCCCAGAGTTGGAGAGGGCTGGCTTGGCACCCGCGGCGCGGAGACCGACTCAGATGGCCCGGGCACTGCTCTTGGAGCGTGGGAGGCGCTGACCCTCGCCAGCCTTCTCCGAGCCCACATCTTAGCTTTCCTCCCTCCTGGCTCCTCTTCTTCCAGAGCTGGAGCCCGGGTATGCCAGGCCCCTGGCAGGAGAGAGTTTGCTGTTTGGTGATGTGGGGGGCGGGGGTGGGGTGGGGGGAGACTAGGGGGCCGTGACAGCCCTCTGAAAGACTCTAGGAGGGCGGGGGCTGGGGTGGGGTGGGGACAGGACCAGTCCATCCCGGGGCTGTGAGGGTGGGTGAGGCAAGTGTGCTTACTGCTGAGAAGCTGGGGAAGTTCTGGCCCGGTTCAGGGAGAGAATCCAGTTGGTACATCCTGTGGGTTCTGAGCCCTAAGGCATTGCCCACCAAACAGTCTCTGGGGGGTTCCTAGGACCCCCACTGAGGCCTAGGTGTTTGGAGAACTGTGTCTATCACATTTCAAGAGGTGGGGGAAGGAGCAGGTCCCTGTAGCCCAGTGGAGGTGGGGACCCTTCCCCATGGAGGCAGGAGGTAGGGTGGCGTCTCTGGTTTGCAACTTGTCCCAGTGTGGCTTCCAGCCTCTCCACGGCCACCCCCTTGGACCTGTCGGGGCCACCGCGTTGGCTCCCGGCCATTGCTCTTTTGCCCCCCTCCACTTATTTGTGTCCCTGCGCCCTGAGCAAAGGCCTCCTCTCTCCCCAGCCTCTCATCATCCCTCCTGCCTGACTTCTCTGGACCTCTTTCTCTGATTTTTCCTTCCCTTGATATTTTCCTTTCTCTGGAAAGCTCTACATGCTGCAAAAACAGTATTTCTCAGTGCCATATGCAACAGGAAGCGCCAGCACAGGACGGCTTGTCTTTCCTTCTTGGTTGAAAAGACTTTGTAGAGAGTCATCTTGTTTGAAATGTTTAATTCATTGATGTAGGTTTCTATGTTTTCAGAAGGAAATCATCCTTCTGTTGTCAGCAGAACCAGCTTTGCTCCCTCTTGCCACACGCCCTTGGCCCTGTGGCCAAAACACAGAAAAGTCCTTCCTTTCCCACCCTGTGCTTCCAGCTCCCAAAAGGGCCAGCCGGCCAGCGTTTCTGTCTTTAAACTTTCAGCGTGAGCTGTGGCTAAGACACATATGTGCAGGACAGCAGACTTGTGGGGCAGGGGCCTGCTTGTGGGAATGTGCCCCCCTCCACAACTGACCGCCCTGGGGGAGGGGAAGAACTCATCATTCCGGAAGGGCCTTGGATGATGTAGACTCAAAACAGATAAAACCTGCGAGCATGCCGGCCTCCAGGAGTGACATGAGCCCAGGATACCTTGCTTGGGCTGGTCCTGAGAATTGAATTGCAGCATTGGCGAGATGGTGGTTGGAGTTACAAATCAAACCCAGAGATGGTCCATTTACCTGATCAGGTTCTTGTCGATTGCACTGATTGATTCTGATTGGTGGTTCTGGACATGTGCTTCTAACAGTTTGGGCTCCAAAGAGAAAGAGTCGAGACAGGGTGGCCAAGTGGATCTTAGCCAGAGGTGCAGGTGGGATTCCAGTCAGCACAGGAGAAGGGGCCGCTGATGACTGGGTGACGTCTTCTCAGTTCTTTTGTTGAATTTCCAACTGATTTTCCAGAAAGGTTGGAATACGTGTGTAAGGTTAGGAAGACAAGACTGTCCTAACAGTGCTTCCCTGCTGTGGAAAGATGCTAAGGCTGGAGCCCACTGACCAGACTTGGAACCTGAGGCCGGTCAGACCTGAAAGACCATGGCGTGTTGGGTGGGCTGGTTCCTGACTCCCAGCCTCAGTTACCCCCACCTGTAGGAGGGCTGTGACTTGGGAACACCTACTGGGGTGACTCTGAAGGGCCAGTGGGCTCCCTGATGCCTGCAGCCACCTGGTACAGTGCTGTCTGCAGTTAGTAGGTGAGAATCCAGGAATTTTGACATCAGCCTCAGATTCTCCCCTAAGAAGCTGTTTAGCTCTGAAGAGCTCACAGGAAACCAAGCACCTTTCTAGTTAATTCTGTTTGTTTTCTTTTTTTTTAATATAAATGTAAATTAAGGTTCTCCTAGGCCTAGAACAAAACCCAGCCCCAAGCCAGGCCCTCTGAGGAGCCATCTCCTATCGGATGGTGATGTTGACGAGTCAGGTGCATCTTCACAGGGTTCTTTTTCATCTCACCTTGAGCGGTTCCTTGAGCCTGTGTGCTCCAACTTCTAGTTCCAGCCTCCGAGGTGGGGCAGGCGCCACCCGCACCCGCTCTGCTAATGAACCCTGCTTCCCAGATGGATGCACTTATTAGCGCCCTCAGTGAAATGGATTTTAAGAACACGTGTAATGACCACTTTGCCTTGGATCCGTGGCCGCCGTCTTCGTAAATTGCTCTGCTGGGCTCTCACGCCAACCTCAGCCCCTGCTGTCCCGGGAGGCCCAGACTCAGCCAGCTTTGTCCCAAGGAGGGACGAGCACAGGTCACACTGGCTTTGAGAGGTCAGACTCGCTCCCGTCGTTGATCCAGGTCTGGGTGCCGTCTGTCCCTGCTCACTGCTTCTGAGGTCTGTGCCACTTGTAGCTACTGCCCAGTAGATCATGTTGTTGGTTCTAAATTTGGCAAGCCCTAGGCCTTTGGAACTCTCTATCACATCAAGATGAAAATCCTTCTGCACACCCTGCCGTGCCTGTCTGGTTCGCAGGAGGGTTGGACGCCCTCCCACCCCCCTTCCTGGGCTGTCGGGAGGAGTGGTGGGACTCAGCCTGGCAGGGCTGTAGAGTGCCTGGGCTGAGTTGCTCTGCTGGGGCTAGGGCCCGGGTGGGGAAGGAGCCCCAGCAAACTTGTGCTTTTCCTACGGAGGCGCTGGAGGCCAAAATTATGTCCCACACTCAGCTACTACACCTGACAGCAGCAGGAAGCTCGACACTTCTCTTCAGACTCTTCACATCTGTGTTCTAAGCTGTTACCACCTTCGGGATCATTAAGGAAGAAACTCTGCTTAGAATTCTGATCTCATTTGGAGGATCTAAGAGGATGATTTAAAAACTGGTCCTCACAGGGGAAGGAGGGAGTGGAGGACGTGGGTTTATGTTTTTGCTGCTGTTTGGAGGAGGGGAGACAGACACGTGGTGGGGGGGTCCCCGTAGCTAAAGGCGGGGTGGCTGCTGCAGGAACCAAGGTGATCGGCTCAGGGAGCGGGTCTCTGGTGGGAAGTGGGACACTGTCCCTGCTCGAGGTCCCCTGAGAATGTGGTGGGACATCCCCTTTCCTCGCTCACACACAGGACCTTGAACAGAGTTCTCGCCAAGTGGGAAGTGTTTCCCACGTCATCCTCTGGTGCTCCTGGTGCGGTGTTCTGTCCATGGTTTACAGCCTCGCTGCGCTGCCCCTGCCTGGCCTGTGTTGCCTCTGAGGCTCTGGGACCGTCTAAGATGATAAGATAAGGTCTGGTCTTGAGGCAGGAGCGGGGCTGGAAACCCATACAGTTGGGTACCATCCAGCGGGAAACACAGGGACAGCTGAACTCACTTAACCCTTCCCGTGCCACTAGCAGGCAACCTGGGTTGGTGAGAGTCTCTGCTGGCATTCGTCCTCCAGGACACTTGGCTTCCTCTCCACCCCTCACTGCCGCTGCCCTCAGCGCCTCCTCCAGCTCCAGCATTGTTGATGCCATTTATTCTGCCCCTGGGGGAAGTGTGTCTTTCCCCGCATGCTGGGGCCCATGTAGAGCCTCACGAGGAGTGGGCACCTCCAGGAGGACCCTGGATGGAAGCAGGACCCCTGAGTACACAGCTTCCACACACGTCACCCCTGAGGTGGGAGGGAGCATTGCCCCACTTTACATATGAGCAAACTGAGGCCCAGAGGAGGCAGTGTGCACTGGGGCAGAGGGCCCAGAACTCCTAGTAAGGATCCCCTCACTGCCAGCTCCAAGTACAGATTCCACCAGGAACCAGGGACGGGCCTGTGGAATGTTCCACATCTGTGTCTTTCTGCTTCTCCCTTTGCCTCTAGCAATCCTGCTCAGCCAGACTCAGGTGGAGGCCTGGCCACCCACACACAGCGGGCTGGAGGGGAGGGCTGGGGTCTCCTTGTCACCTTCTGTGTGGCAGCGGGCTGGGTGCGGCCGCATGACAAGCCGTGCTGAGCTCCGCCTCCCAGGGCTGCCTGGACCTGGCCTTGTGCCATGTGGCCCTGGCCCTTCAGCAAACGCGGCCTGTCTATACACGTCCTGGGGGAGGCAGAGGGGTGGGTTCCCTGACTCGGGGCAACCTGAGACAGAGATGGCTCTCCTGAGGTGTGAGAGTCACCACCACGCTGAGGGCTTTGACATGGCAGGTACAGCGTGAGACCCCGTGTGTGGATACCTGTTGTCTTCGTCAGCCTGGACTTTCACTAGCTAAGCCTGGGAGAGTTGGGGCAGGAGGTCAACCAGGCTTCCCTGTGCATATCCACCCCTGTGGACCTGCGTCCACATCTCTGCCTGCCTACCCCATGCCCTCCCTCGCCAAGACCTCGCTGCACCTGTGATCACACCTGCACCTGCCCGTCCCCACGCACCTGTGTTCAGACCTGCCCTGCCTGTCCTCATGCACCTGTGATCACACCTGCACCTGCTTGTCCCCATGCACCTGTGTTCACACCTGAACCTGCCGGAACCCATGCACCTGTGTTCACACCTGTCCCTGCCCCTCCCCACGCACCTGTGTTCATACCTGCCCTGCCCTTCCCCACGCACCTGTGTTCACACCTGTCCTTGCCCATCCCACGCACTGGTGTTCACACCTGTCCCTGCCCATCCCCACACACCTGTGTTCACACCTGCACCTGCCCGTCCCCACGCACCTGTGTTCACACCTGTCCCCACTCATCCCCACACACCTGTGTTCACACCTGTCCCTGCCCTTCCCCATACATCTGTGTTCACACCTGCACCTGCCCGTCCCTATGCACCTGTTCACACCTGTCCACACCTGTCCCTGCCTGTCCTTGCCCATCCCCATGCGCCTGTGTTCACACCTGTCCCTGTCCATCCCCAGCATCCTCCCTGCACCCGTGTGTCACACCCCACACACCCACGTGTGCATCCATCCTTTCCTCCATGCTGTTGTTCAGTTGTTCACTCACTCCTCATTGCTCAGAGCACTCACTCAGCTCTGTTCATGGTTCATGCTTTCCTCTATCGGTGGGATGTTGCCTAGTTCCTCCCATGTGCAGAGTGGGGTGGGGGCTGCTGTGAGGGGGGAGGTGCATGGCACCCCAACAGGCTCAGTGAGTGTTAATGCCTTGATGGCAGGGGATCTTCAGGTTGTTCCAGCCTCATCTTCCCATCAGATGATCGGCAGATCTCAGTCACTTTTAACTTGAAAAATTTTAAGACGTTTGTATGAAAAAGCACGCCTATCACAAATGTATTGCTCAGTGATCCCTGTAAACAAACCCTGCCATGCAACCAGAACTGAGCTCCAGAGACAGAACATTGTCAGCCCCCTGAATCCTCCATCATCAGCCAGCCTTTTCTTGAATGCTTCTCATGACAGGGAACTCATCACTTCACATGTGATGAAGTGTGTGTGCCTTGATGAATGTGAAGGTTATTCCCTCCACAGGGAAAAGCAGTTTGCATGTTGATGACAGGCCTTCTCTCAAAGGACTGGCCACTCTCTATGGTGGTCACTTGAGGAGGGACCAGAAGATCTCCATTTAGAAACTGGAACTTGGGGGTCCAGAGCCAGAAGAGGATAGAGAACTCAGAATCCAGAGTGCAGAGGGTCTGGAGCAGGAGGTACGTGGCGTGGCCCAGAGTGTGATGGGCACAGGGAGCCAGAATGGACAGGCAGCCAGCCCCAGGCAGCTGACCTGTGCTCTGAGTCACACCAGCTATGTTAAGAGGACCAGGGAAAGCACGGAGGAAATGAGTGGAATGCTGAGATTACCGAGCCAGGCCCCTGGGCTGCGGAAGCAGAGGCAGTGGGCACTTGGGGGAGTTCATGGGCAGCGGGGTCTGGGATGTGAAAGCTTGGTTGAGGGTCTTCTCCTCCACCTGGTGGACATCCTCCTTCTTGCCACCCATGGGCAGGGGCTGGGGGCGGGGGGGGCGGTCTGGCATTCACTTCCTTAAGGGATTATGTTCAGAGTTCCCTTCTCCTGCCTGCCCTCACTCTGGGACCTCTGCTTGTAGAAAGGTCTCCCTTTCAAACTGAAGGCGCCCACCCTGTGGTTTACCAGTTCTCTGGCGGAAAGGCTGAGTAGAGCTTGGTTCCCTTCCTGTCCTGAAACAGTCTTGGGATTTTGGATCTGGTCCCAGGGCCCCTGAGTTTCTTTCGATAATGCCTTCATAAGCTGGGCCCCTCTCCCCTGAGCAGTTTTGGCACGCACATGTGCTCTCCAAGTCAGGTCTGATCACGCAGCGAGAGCAGAGAATCACCTCCCCTGGTCTGGCACTATACTTCTGTTAATGCTCCCGCTCAGTATGTCAGTTTTTCTGGGCAGCCCCCTCCATGCACCAATGAGTTCTGAGCTCTCTGCCCACTGGAACGTCTGTCGTCTGCTCCAGGAGAACTCTCCTGTAGTCACTGTCTTGAGCTGGGGTGAACCCAGACCCTGACGTTGATCTCAGAGTGGAAAACAATTATGTGCCATGGACCCAGAGAAATAGAGATGATTGATGGAAAGAAATTGCAGCAGGGGAAGATGAGAAAATTTAGGAGCTCCATGAGTGCACTGGCCCAGCTTGTCAGGACACCATGAGATATCTGCCCCTAGGCCTGGGGACACCAGCATCCCCAGCTGGTGACCCTCTATTGGCTCAAGCACCTTCCCAGCCATGCTCCTTCCTGGAGTCTTGGTCCTGAGCAAGGAGGGGGCCTGGCTGGGGAACAGCTGCTTAAAGGTGGGGCCCGCCCCATGCGGTGGGCTTGTCCTGACCTGCCCTCACCCTTGCTGCGTCCCCAGCCCTGGGACGGTCCCTGGGTGGTGGCAATGTGGTGAAGGAGGGGGCCAGACCCAGAGGTGGGTGAGCTCTGGGCAGTGGTGGGCTGGTGGGTGTGTAGGTGCACTCGGTGTGGCAAGGGGTATGCTGGGCCTGGCATGTGGAGAGCAGAGGGGCCCAGGGCCAGGCCCGACCTCTGGCCTTGGTCTTCTATCTGGAGGTGTGGGTCACAGTGCCACCTGCCTCCAGAGCCTGAGTGCAGAGAGACTCGAGGGGCTGGCAGATCACAGGGTCCCCCAGCCTCGGGCAGGGCAGCTCATGTCTGCCTGTCCTGGAGGCCCAATCCTGGGCACACCCCTTTAACCTGCTTCCTCATCTGTGAAGGGGATGCAGAGCTTGGCAGCTGTGTGTCTCAAGCATCAGAGAACACACCAGAATGTGTGGTGAGAGGCCTCCTCTCGTGGCCCCAGGCTCTGCTGTGATGATGGAGGCTGGTAGGTGCCTCCCGCCTCCTTGCGCTGCACCAGCTCAGGGGCCCTGGGACCATCTCCAAATTCCCAAGACTGTTTCGGGACAGGAAGGGAACCACGCTGGGAGTATCATCACAGCTTCCCAGCCCGGCTCCCTGCCCACCCTCTGGGGGCCGCCCCCCTGCCCCCACGGGTTCCCATCACCCTGGCCCTTGTGGGCGCTGCCCCATGTCCACGCTGCATTAGAGAACACCCCTGGAGATAGGAAACCTGGCCTGCAGCAGAAGGAGGCTCCCATGGTGGAGGGGAGGCCAGGCTGGGGGCTTCTGGAGTCATGGGGTCCCAGCCTGGGCTGTAGGTCTTCTCACCCCAGGCTTGTTGGGAAAATGTGACTTCCTGGGAGGCCACCCTCCTCCATCCTGCAGCTGCAGTGGCCCTTCTGAAGCCCACGCCACCAAATTCCACTGCGACTGACCCCCCTGCATCCCCAACCTCTTGGGTCAGAGCCAGCCCCACCATTTTTCCTGCAGGGCATCCCGGTCTGTGTGTGTGCCGCAACCTCCCCAGTGGACACTTGAGTGCCCAGGGCAGGGCTGGGTGCCCACTGGTCTCGGGCTCTCCAGGGCCCTCCTCAGGGCACCTGCTGGGGATGAGGTTCACGCCTGGTCCCGAGAGCTGGGGGGACTTTGAAGTGAGTGCTTAGCGGCCCTCTTCCTGCATGGCTGGGCCCTGGGGCCCCTGGACACATGCAGGACACAGGCCCAGCTTCTTGAACCTCAGCTGTCAGTTTTAGGGAAGATGGCAGTTTGGAGACCTGTCTCGCTGATGGGGAGCACCTCGCTCTGACAGCTTGAATGTGTGATCTCAGCCCCCAAGGCCACCACCAGTGACAGGCCCATGTGAGTCTGTCAGGCACCTGGCGGGGAGAGATACCCACCTGCGAAATAGCCTCGGGCTGTCACGGCCCTGCCAGACATGCGGGGCAGGAGGCCAGAGGCCTCCTAGAGGCCAGCATCACTGGACTTTGCCCGGGGCCGAGGGGCACAGGTGTCTGCCCTGCCCTCTGCGCCGCGTTGTCATGGCACCCAGCCCTCCACCCTGCATCCTCCCTGCCCTTCCAGCCTCCCCCCTCTGCCGCCATCCCCCTCCACCTCTCCCTGGACACCCCTGGCAGGCCGGTCCCACCTGACACCCTGCCTGTGCTGGTCCCCCCACTCAGCTGGCCTGTGCGCTCACAGGGCTCTGGAGCCACCCTTGAACCTGTCCCCTGACACTGTTGGGAGGTGACAGCAGGCCCTGTTGCTGTGCTGGATCTCTGCACACGAAAGATGCTAGAGGGCTGGGGTCAGGGCTCATATCTCGGTGTCCTGAGCCCTGGGGATGTACTTATTGGGTGCTTGATGACTGACTGCCCGGGACTAGATGTTAGTGAGTGTGAAGCATGTGCAGTGGGGTCTTTTGTCCCCGTCGGCCACTTGTTGGAGGTGTGCGAGGGGGCAGGCGTCTGGGGTGCAGTGAGTCTTAGGGGCGGGTGAGGCCTGCCGGGGGATGAGGGGCAGAGACTGGCGCTGGCAGCTGCTATGGGCGCTGCAGCCCTGGGGTGTCCAGGCTGAGAGTGGGGCTGCTCCCTGGAGGCCGGGGGTGGACGCAGGCCTGCCTCCTTGCTGTCCTCCCCGCCCCACACCTTTGTGCTGTGGTCTTCGGCAGGGCCAAGCTTGGTGGGGATCTGCCTGTTGGCTCTTGGGGGTTCCTTTAGGTACTTCCTGGGGCCCACTGGCAGTGTCCCTGATTCCGTGGGCAGGAGACCGTGACTGCTCATGACCCATGATGAGGATGCCGCTGTGAATGCCGTGAAGAGCACAGGCTGTGCGCCGGGCCCCGGCTCTGGTCCCCGTGCGACCTCGGGCGGGGGCACAGTTCCCCCCTCCCAGCACGGACGTTTGGGGCTGGATGCCTCTGCGACTTCCCTGGTGGTTCAGGCAGTAAAAGCGTCTGCCTGCAGTGCAGGAGACACGGGTTCAATCCTTGGGTTGGGAATATCCCCTGGAGAAGGGAATGGCAACCCACCCCAGTATTCTTGCCTGGAAAATCCCATGGACGGAGGTGCCTGCTGGGCTACAGTCCACAGGGTCGCAAAGAGTGGGACTCGACTGAGCGACTTCACTTCCGCTTCCACCTCTTTGCAGTGGGGTGCGCTGTGCGTTTTAGGACACTGAGCAGCACCGCTGGTCTCCATGCTCTACTTGCCCCTGGCAACTCCCCTCCCCCACCCAGCAATGACAGATAAAAACGTCTCTAGACATTGCCATGTGACCTCCAAAGTGCACAATGTCCCCTGCCCTGCTGACTTCTGCCGACGGGGAGAAAAAGCCACCTCCACGGAACGTGGTGGGAGGGGCCGAGTGATGTGGCATGTGTGCGTGCGCATTGCGTGCCTGAGCCGTGGGTTCCTTCCGTCTGCCTCTGCCCGGAGGAAGCCACACAACCGCCCGGGGTGCGCAAGGGTCTTTGGAGGGAGGTGACTCTCAGGCACAGTCCTGTGTGGAGGGGAGATGGGAGCTCAGGTGCCCCTGGGGTGAGTCACTCATGGGGAGGAGGGGAGAGGTGTTGGGGAAAGCCACAGGAGGACACTCGGCCTCCCCTCTCCCGAGGCAGAAACTCTCTCGGCAGCGTTATTGTGTCGTAGGGGGCATGGATTCTGCTCCAGCCTAGCCGCGAGGCCCCAGTAAGTCTGGAGGCAGCCCCATGCCCTTCGGTCCTCACGTGTGCAACGTCGGGACCTTTTCTCTCTTGAACTCTGGTGGGAAGTGACCACTGGCGATGCAGGGCTGGACTGGCTGGGCTCCGACCACCAGTCTCATCTGGGCCTCAGGAAAGGGCCTGACCCAGGCTGCAGGGGATGTTCCCACTGAGTCCAGTTGTCATGAGAGGTTTCCCAGTGTGAGCACCGTTTTCCGGGAGACAGTGACCTCTTTGACCCCACCCCAAGTGCTGAGGGGCATTTATTGGTTTAGGCAATGGCACCCCACTCCAGTACTTTGCCTGGAAAATCCCATGGATGAAGGAGCTTGGTAGGCTGCAGTCCATGGGGTCGCTAAGAGTCAGACATGACTGAGAGACTTCCCTTTCACTTTTCACTTTCATGCACTGGAGAAGGAAATGGCAACCCACTCCAGTGTTCTTGCCTGGAGAATCCCAGGGACAGGGGAGCCTGGTGGCTGCCGTCTGTGGGATCACACAGAGTTGAACATGACTGAAGTGACTTGGCAGCATCTATCTGGGGCAAGTGTTTAGGCCAGAGTGATTCAAACACCATGAGCTCAGTGGATGTCAGTGTGTGTTGGTTCACAAAGTAGCCCTCATATGGCTGAAAAGGAGAAGTAGTGAGTCCTGCGAGGATGGTTTTATCAAGGGGGGGAAGTTCCCATCATTCCCCTATGGTCCAGTGGTCGTATGTGGGAATGGCTTTAGCTTTTCATGTTCACATTTTTATCTTTGCCCAAATGTATGCCCACTGTTTCTGTCATTTCATCAGGATGAATCTCTCAGAGATTGTGTTCAGCTGCCTGTAGCAGAGAACCTAGGCTACAGTGACTGGACCAAATAGCAACAAAGGAGTCGGGCAAGTAGTCAGGCTGACAGGTAGCTCCATGATGCCTTCAGAGACCCAGACTCCTTCTGTCTTTCTGCCCAGCCAGCTATCTTGGCTTTAGTTCTTAGGCTGGTGCCTCATGGCTCTAAGATGGCCTCTCCACCTCCAGCATCACCTCCAGCATCCTTTCCTGGCAGGGAAAAAGAGAACAAAAGACAAAGATGTGTGCCAACTGAATCTGCTCCTTTCTAAACAGATTTCCTAGATGGCCCACCCAAGGACTTTAACCTGCGTCTCATTAGCCAGGATGGAGAAGGTGATGGCACCCCACTCCAGTACTCTTGCCTGGAGAATCCCATGGATGAAGGAGCCTGGTAGGCTGCAGTCCATGCGGCCGTGAAGAGTCGGACACGACTGAGCGACTTCACTTTCACTTTTCACTTTCACGCATTGGAGAAGGAAGTGGCAACCCACTCCAGTGTTCTTGCCTGGAGAATCCCAGGGACGGGGGAGCCTGGTGGGCTGCCGTCTATGGGGTCACACAGAGTCGGACACGACTGACGTGACTTAACAGCAGCAGCATTAGCCAGGAGTGTGTCTCATGGCCAACCCTAGCTGCAAGGGAGTCTGGGAAGATATGGCATGTTGCTTTTCAAACGGAATGGGTTCTGAAGGTGAGGAAGGAGTAGAGATAGGTATTCGTATTCTCCCATGGTGTCTATGGCATATGCCTGGCATTTCAGAGTCCTTTTCTCTTTAAGTTTACATCAAACACATCAAACATTACCTTGTGTTTCTGCAGTCTTAAAGAAAATCTATTTTCATAGCTCCATATCCACTAAAGGAATGTATGATCATCTATTTAATTACTTATATATTTATGTTTTAATGTATATGGGGAAAGATGGAGGGCAAGAGGAGAAGGGGGTGACAGTGGACGAGATGATTGGATGGCATCACTGACTCAATGGACATGAATTTGACCAAACTGAACGAAATGATGAAGGACAGGGAAGCCTGGCATGCTGCAGTCCATGGGGTCACAAAAAGCCAGACATGACTTAGCAACTGAACAACAACAAATGTATCTGTCTTTCCTTTTTTTTTTTTTGTTTTGCAATTATTGGACATTGTGTGTGTGTGTGTGTGTGTGTGTGTGTGTAGATTCTGCTGGGTTATTTCCCCACTTAAGGCTTTGCTGTCATGGCAGGATTCCTAGGGTAGAGGGCAGAAGCACCTGGTGGTGTTGTGTGTTGCTCGGTAAACACAACAGCATATGGTCCAGGGCTTTTGGTCTCACTGCAATTGCAGCAACCCTCAGCAATATTGAAGACTTTTTTTTTTTGATCTTCTTACTATTTTAGAACATTTTACGAGTAATCTTTGTGTAGCCTGAACCAGGTCATGTGGGGTTGGAAGGCTGGTGTCCACAGCTGTGGACTCAGCTGGTCCAGTGGGGTCCATGGGTTCAGTTGACACCCAGAACCCACAATCTCCCGGACACCCCAGAAGCAGGCACAGAGAAGGGAGCCAGTGAGCTTTGGCCTGGCTCCGTTTTGCTTGATTATGACCTGATGCAGCCAATTGACTTGGTCACTGGAACTCTGGGCTGAGAGGCAGCCCCACCAGGGAAGAGAGCTGTGTGTGAGCCATCAGTCATGCGGTTGGTATAGCATGGATGGTGGCAGCATGCCTGCCTGCCCTAAGCTGGTGAGAGACAGAACTTCAGAGGTGGAGGGCTTTTCCATCAGTATGCCTGGAGTAACATTTCTGTGATGACCCTGTGGATATAGCTTGTCTTGGTGTTACTAGTTTACAAGGCAAAGTCCCATCCACTTCTACCTTGCATCCATGTAACAGTTCTGTAGCATGAGACCAGAGACGTCAAATGGCTTCCCAAGGTCACACATGGAGTTTGGGACTCGAAACCCCAGATCTGCCCTCAAGCCCAACATTCTCTTCTTGATACCACTGTTTACCGCCTCAGTGATTATTGCATCTGGTCCTACCTTTTGAGGGTGGATCATTGCTTGATATTCCAGTGATAGGGACCTCACTGTCTCACTAAGTTAGTAGGAAAGGCAGATGTGGGATTGATGTGAAAACACAAGGTCTCTCATCTCTTGTCTTGGTCATACTGACCAGAGCACCCCAGGACAAGCTTAACCTCTAGTTCCTAGTCGCAACAGTAGAGCCATCACTCAGTGAGTTTTGTTTTTCTTCAGACACCATCTCAGTTAATTTCATGCTTTCCACAACCCTATCAGATGGATATTTTCATGCATTCCATTTCACGGATGATATGGAAGATCAGAGAGGTTAAGCAGCTTGCCCAAGGTCACGCAACAGAACAGTAGCTAAGCCAGGAGTTACACCCAGGCAGTCTGACTTTCGGAGAAGGCAATGGCACCCCACTCCAGTACTCTTGCCTAGAAAATCCCGTGGACGGAGGAGCCTGGTAGGCTGCAGTCCATGGGGTCGCTAGAGTTGGACATGACTGAACGACTTCACTTTCACTTTTCACTTTCATGCATTGGAGAAGGAAATGGCAACCCACTCCAGTGTTCTTGCCTGGAGAATCCCAGGGATGGGAAGCCTGGTGGGCTGCTGTCTATGGGGTCACACAGAGTCGGACATGACTAAAGCGACGTAGCAGCAGCAGTCTGACTTTAGAGTCTGTGCTTGTATCTGGTTATGTGCTGCTTCTTTTGACTTTTTATCTCAGTTAGGTAGTGGCATGTAACAAATCACCCACAGACCTAGAGGTTTAAAACAGCTACTGTTTCTTATCGCTCAAAGACTGTGGGTCAGCTGGGCTTGGCTGCCCCAGAGAGCTCTGCTGGGCAGCTTTTTCTCACTGCTGGTCTGCGAGCTGATGGGGCAGCTCCGTCTGAAGCCACTGTGTGCTATCTTCTCGGTAATGGCAGAGGGGCATGAGGGCCACGAAAGCAAGTGAGCGGTCTCATGCCCTGCCCCTGCTACCGTGCTGTCATTTCGGCCACATCCTGTCGTCGGAAGCAAGTCGGGTGACACAGTCCAGAGCCGAAGGGCCGGAGGTGTGCCTGCCCACGGTGGGGCCGAGGCAGGGGCGCAGTCTGCTCACCCTCCTGGCTGACCGCGTCTGTCCTTACCTTTGCTGGGCCCTGCTCGCCCGCACACCTAGCTGCCTGGTGCGGTGGGGGGAACATAGCTTTGGACTCTCATCTGGGTTCAAGCCCATTTCAGCGCTGTAAGGCGAGTGCTGTTCTCTCATCAGTGAAGTGCCCAGTGCACCTCTATTCTCGGTGAAGTTCAGGCTGCATTGTAGCAGAGTACCCTAGGCCGAGTAGCTTAAGCAACAGACTTTTTTTTTTTTTTTTTTTACAATTCTGGAGACCAGAAGTCCGAGATCAAGGTGTTGACATGATTGGTTTCTTTGGAGGCTCTCTCCTAGGCTTAGAGAGGGCCCTCTTCTCCCGGTCTTCACATGGTCATACCTCTGTGGGTGTCTGTGTCCTAATCTCCTCTTCTTATAAAGACACCAGGGGCTTCCCTGGTGGTTCAGTGGTGAAGAATCTGCCTTGCAGTGCAAGGGACACCAGTTTGATCCCTGATCTGGGAAGATCCCACAGTTGTGGCAAAGCAGCTAAGCCCGTGCACCATAACTACGAAGAAAGTGCTCTAGAGCCTGTGAGCTGCAGCTGCTGAGCCCTTGTGTTGCAGTTACTGAAGTCCATGCACCTAGAGCCTGTGCTCTGCAACAGGAGAAGCTACTGCAATGAGAAGCTCGGTCACCGCAATAAAGAGTAGCCCCCACTCGCCGCAGCTAGAGGAAGCCTGCGTGCAGCGACGAAGACCCACCACAGCCAAAGAGAGACACCAGTCACGGTGGACTGCTCTGCCACTCTAGTGACCTCATGTTAACACGAGCATGCACGCTAGGTCGCTTCAGTCACGTCTAACTCTTTGCGACCCTTTGGACTGTAGCCCACCAGGCTCCTCTGTCCGTGGGATTCTCCAGACAAGAATACTGGAGTGGGTTGCCCTGCCCTCCTCCAGGGGATCTTCCTGATCCAGGGATGGAACCCTTGTCTCTTACATCTTGTGCGCTGTCAGGCAGGTTCTTTACCACTAGCACCACTGTAATCACTGCTTTAAAGACCCCCATTTCCGAATTTGGTCCCATTCTGAGATGGGTGCTTAGGACTTCAACATATGAATTTGAGGAGGTACAACTCAGGGGACATGAGTCTGAGCAAACTCCAGGAGATGGTGAAGGGATAGGGAAGCCTGGCATGCTGCAGTCCACGGAGTTGCAAAGAGTCAGACATGACTGAGTGACTGAACAACAATGACAAATTCAGCCCATAGCTAGGGCTGCTGGGAGCCTTGAAAGAGAAGATGGAAATGACAGTACCTACCCAGGCTTTGGAGAAGGCGATGGCACCCCACTCCAGGACTCTTGCCTGGAGAATCCCATGGACGGAGGAGCCTGGTGGGCTGCAGTCCATGGAGTCGCTAAGAGTCGGACATGACTGAGTGACTTCACTTTCACTTTTCACTTTCATGCATTGGAGAAGGAAATGGCAACCCACTCCAGTGTTCTTGCCTGGAGAATCCCAGGGATGGGGGAGCCTGATGGGCTGCCGTCTATGGGGTCGCACAGAGTCGGACGTGACTGAAGTGACTTAGCAGCAGCAGCACCCAGGCTTACCACACAGAATTTCCTGCACAGATGTTAGTTCTCTGCCCTATCACGTGTAAGATGTGATGTATCTTATGGCGTGTATCCTTATGGCTGAGGAGGTTTTGTTGCCCCACTGTGTTAAGTATTCTATCGTTATCTTCAGAACCTGGTTATCAGATCAGATCAAATCAGATCAGTCGCTCAGTTGTGTCCGACTCTTTGTGACCCCATGAATTGCAGCACGCCAGGCCTCCCTGTCCATCACCAACTCCCGGAGTTCACTCAGACTCACATCCATCGAGTCAGTGATGCCATCCAGCCATCTGATCCTCTGTCATCCCCTTCTCCTCTTGCCCCCAATCCCTCCCAGCATCAGAGTCTTCTCCAATGAGTCCACTCTTCTCATAAGGTGGCCAAAGTTTCAGCTTTAGCATCATTCCTTCCAAAGAAATCCCAGGGCTGATCTCCTTCAGAATGGACTGGTTGGATCTCCTTGCAGTCCAAGGGACTCTCAAGAGTTTTCTCCAACACCACAGTTCAAAAGCATCAATTCTTCGGTGCTCAGCCTTCTTCACAGTCCAGCTCTCACATCCATACATGACCACAGGAAAAACCATAGCCTTGACTAGATGAACCTTTGTTGGCAAAGTGATGTCTCTGCTTTTGAATATGTTATCTAGGTTGGTCATAACTTTCCTTCCAAGGAGTAAGCGTCTTTTAATTTCATGGCTGCAGTCACCATCTGCAGTGATTTTGGAGCCCCCAAAATAAAGTCTGACACTGTTTCCACTGTTTCTCCATCTATTTCCCATGAAGTGATGGGACTAGATGCCATGGTCTTCATTTTCTGAATGTTGAGCTTTAAGCCAACTTTTTCACTCTCCACTTTGACTTTTATCAAGAGGCTTTTTAGTTCCTCTTCACTTTCTGCCATAAGGGTAGTGTCATCTGCATATCTGAGGTTATTGATATTTCTCCCAGCAATCTTGATTCCAACTTGTGTTTCTTCCAGTCCAGCGTTTCTCATGATGTACTCTGCATATAAGTTAAATAAACATGGTGACAATATACAGCCTTGACGTACTCCTTTTCCTATTTGTAACCAGTCTGTTGTTCCGTGTCCAGTTCTAACTGTTGCTTCCTGACCTGCATACAGATTTCTCAAGAGGCAGATCAGGTGGTCTGGTATTCCCATCTCTTTCAGAATTTTCCACAGTTTATTGTGATCCACACAGTCAAAGACTATAAGTCAGGTTAAAAGGCTGACATGGTAGAGTGGACCCAGCCTGGGGTGTGTCACCAAGAGTTCTGAGCTCAAATCCGTGCTCCACATCTTACTGGCTGGGGGATGACAGGCAAACCCTTGCCCTGGTCTCAGCCTCAATGTCCCCATTTGTACAAGGATCATTTGTGGGTGATCCTTCAGCATGTTTTGAAGTGTATGAGGTCTACTGAACTTCTTTTAAACTTCTCTCTTAACTGTTGTGTTTTTTTTTTTTTTTAAACAGGTAGCATGTGTTACTTCTGTAATTAAGCACATACATATTAATGTTAAGTTGTTGGTGTGATTATTTTAGTATGGTTATATGTAATATTGGGGCTTCCCAGGTGGCTCAGTGGTAAAGAACCACCTGCCAATGCAGGAGATGCGGGTTTGATCCCTGGGTCAGGGAGATCCTCTGGAGAACGAAATGGCAACCCATTCCAGTATGCTTGCCTGGGAAATTCCACAGACAGAGGAGCCTGGAGGGCTACAGTCCATGGGGTTGCAAAAGAGTCAGACACAGCTTAGTGACTGAACAACAATATATAATATTAATAAATGAGTTCCTATCTTTTAGAGATATATACTGAAATACTTAGCGGTCAGATGAAGTGTCTGAGATTTGCTTCAAAATTTTCTGAATTTGCAGGGGAAGTGGGTGAAGGTTTAGGTGAAATAAGGTTGTTAATTATTGAAGTTTTGTTGTTTGTGTTTGGGGGTGGGTATAATTTCAACCTCTACCTTAGTCTGTATTTGAGAATTTTTATACTGAAAAATTTCAGGTACTGAGCAAAACGTAAAGTGGACGTGGAAGTCTCATCACAGTCCGGCCCCGCAGCCCCGCTTCCGGGTGATGGCCGAGGTGGGCTGCTGAGCAGAAGAGGTTGAAACGCTTGCCTCCCGTGCAGGCTCTGGCCTGCTCACAAGGTTTCTTTGGCTCTCATGGTGCTTGAGAATATTTTAAATTAGTTGCCAACATACATTGATCTTTCAAAAAAAAAAAAAAAGAGCTCTTGGTTTTATTATATTACAGTTAGGTCATCTCTCTTATTATTTTTTTTCTTTTGTACTTATTAACTGCTTATTTTACATTCTTTATTTTTATTTTCTTCCCTTCACACCCTGACAGTTACTACTCTTTGTGTTTCTTAAATAAACGTATCAAAAGCTATACGTGTCCCTCTGCTTACCACTTTGGCTGCGTCCCGTAGGTCTCTCATTATCACTTATTTGTAAACAGTTTGCAAATTAGTTTTTTTCTTGAATCCAAGAATTATCTGAAGTATGTGTGTTAATATTGTGCACACATGAAGTTAGCATGGTGGTTACAAGCGTGAGCTTTGGAGCCAGATCTCCTGGGTATGATTCTTCCTTGGTCATTTACTGACCGTGACCTTGGGATTTTCTCATCTATAAAATGAGGATAATGGTAGAAGCAGTAGTAGTGGTAATAATAATAATAGTTAAAGTAATAATAATAAAATAGCCCACAAGTTGGAAAAATTGTTAGCTATTTCATTGCAAACATTTATTGAGTGTTCACTATCTCAGGCACATTGCTAAAGCATAATTTCTGTATTCTGTGATTTACTAGACATTTTCTTTGTAGCTCAATGATTGCCTTTTTGTAGTTTCATGTATATTTGAAAAGAACACATGTCTTTGTTGTGCATGAAGTTCTTTGTAAGTCTGTTAAATCAAGCTTTATTATGTTGTTCAAAACCTTTCAAGGGTCACTGGTAGTGATTATGGCCTAAATCAACCTACACCCATGTTGATTTAAGCGTATATACTCTTTAAAATGATCATTATTTTGTTAATTCTTATACCTTTCATGGACTGTGTGCCCAGTCCATCCAGGTCACCACAGTCCCCATCATCGTCCCGTAAGGTCACCTCACTAATTTGCCTCAGCTGCTTGGCATTAGAGACATTTCTGCTTGTGTCCTTGGCTTATAGTCGTCTGATTATCATTGTCATTAGGGAGACATGTCAGTGTCCTTTTCAGGGCTTTGTCGCCATAGCTGTGGCTTGCCACTTCTTTGTATTTCTGTTAGTTTTAGTTTTATGTATTTTGAAGCTATGTGGTTAGATGCATGAAGGTTTGTGTTTGTTATTTCTTCTGGGTGTGGAGATAAGCTTGCCTTTATATAACAAGCTTTTTAAAATTGTGTTTGATATTTTTGCCTTGGCTTCTTTTTTTTTCCTGATATTATTTCTGTGTCTGCTTTCCTTTATTAGCATTTGTTATATATATAAATGTAGGCGTGTGTGTATGTGTGTGTGTGTATATATATATGTCTATGTGTGTGTGTCTGTTCATATTTTTAGCTTGACTTTACCCTTTTTCTTCCAGGAAGATTTTAATATGGCTTGTAACAAAATGCCCAGAAATAAGGTACAGAGGTTCAAGACTGTGGACTCTGTGTGTGTGTGTGATTCCTGTATAGGATGGCCATGATAGAACATCAAGTTTCCTTGGAGTTTCCTAGGGTAAAGAAGAAAAAAGAAAAGACATCAAATGCTAACGCTCCTGTTGTAGAGTGTTTGGCATGAAATTGCACAAGAATTTGCTCTCACGCTCTCACTGAGGGCTCACAGAGTCCAGTGTTGGCATCAGGACCATCAGCAAGGGCTCTGTTGAGGTGTGGCTGACCCGGAGGGTAACCGGAGAACGTGGAGTTCCCAGAGAGTGTCTGGGTGGAACGTCCAGGGAGTGACAGTGTTGAGCTCTGTAGGACTCTGTCCAGGGTCATCTGGGGTCCCGGTTCCTTTGATTTTCTTGCTTCATCTTCTCTATGTGTCGTCACTTATGCTGATTACATCTGTGTTCCAGGCAGGAAGAAGCAGGATGGGCTATGCCAGCTGAGATTGCTCTTTGAACAAACTTTTCCTGGAAGCCCGACCCAGCAACTGCTGCTTCTCCCTCATGGGACAGGGGTGGGTGACGTGGCCACCCTTAGCCCAGTCCTTGGAGGATGATGGAGAAGGGGGTGTGGCCACCTGCCCCATTTCACACCTCCCGAGAAGCATAGGGGCTTGTAGCCTGGACTCCTGGAGTGAAAGGGACCTCCCAACAGCCTGTTTCAGGGCCTTGCAGATTCTGCCCGTATGGCCTCCAAGCCCTTGACCAGGGTCAGCTAACACATGTCCTGGCGTGTGACCCAGGACCTTGTGGTCAGCTCCAGCCCCTCGGGCAGGTTTCCTTTCCCTGCCTGGGCTGTATCTCCCGAGTGGGAAGTGATCCCGCAGGCGAGGTTGGCTTTGAGGTCCCCAGTGGAAACCCCTGGACCCACTGCTGAAGACACAGGCCACTGGCTGCTTTATTTGGCGTCTCAGCGTGTCCCAAGAGATAGGTCCCTCGTCAAGGGAGGGGAGAAGATGGGGCATGCTGTCAGTGGGGGAGCACCTCCTTTGGTGGGAGGGGCAGAGATGGGGGGAGGGTGGTGAGCAGAGGGAGCTGCTGGCCGAGGTAGTGTTCCTGTCCCTGCCCGCCGCTTTCTCAAGCCTGGTGCCCCAGACACCTGCTCCCCACCCACCAGCAGGGCAAGTGCTGGCTAGCCAGTGCCCTCGTCTCCTTAACCCCTTCCTCCTGGGCCCAGCGGTGACCCTTACAAGGCGGGGTGTTCAGTGCTGCTGGTGCCTGTTCCTCGATTCTGCCTATCAAGTGGACATTGGCCGTCTGCCAGGACCATGTCCTGCCCCCTTCCCCAGGCCCCGATGCCCCCTGGCTGAAGTCCCACCTGCTCCCACAGCCAGGAGACCCAGCCATCAGAAATGTTCTGGGTTTTTTCCTTCAGATTTTGTTTTCCAGCTCAGCTTCGGTCCTTTCTGGGCACACGGAGGAGCCCTCTCTCATTCTTGGCTTCCTCTGGGAATGACCTAAGCATTTGTTTTTAAAGGGCTGGCGGGGGGCCACGGGGCGTTATGCAACCGTGCTCTGGGACCATGTTACCCACTCGGCCTTGTCCCAGCGCGTGCATTTCTGAGATGGCTCAAGGTCTGTGCTGATGTGCGTCAAGCTGGCCACGGGCCATCAGATCAGATCGAGTCACTCTGCTGCTCCAAAGCCATCAATGGCTCCCAGCTGCCTACGGTGTCCAGGCACTGCTCACAGCAGCCCTTGGAGTCTGAGCGCTTGCCTGCCTCTTGGCCTCATTCTGCAGGCGCCCTGTGCCATGTAGCCGGAGCCCCTAACCACTGAAGACCCCTCCTCTCTGGCTGGTCGGCCCCCTATTATCCTGTAGCTCCAGACCCCCACCAGCTCAGCCCCCATCTCCCTGTATCGTGCTCAGCTCCCCTCATGCCCGACTTCCTCCCCTGTCCCCAGCCTTCCCAGCAGAGACTGAAACGTTTGTCCATCAGCGTCTGGCACCTGGCAGACCTTTAGAGAGTGTTGGTTGAATGAATATAGGCATGGAAATGGAACAGCTTCCATGGGGGCTATATTTAATTGTTCAAGAATATTCTCCAACTCTTTCAGACAAGAAATCCTTGGAAAGCCACAGCCCGCGAATCTGAACAGCCGGTGTCTGCAAGAACTGGTGGGCAGTGCACCTGTGGGGGCAGGCAGCCCCCCTTGCGCTGAGAGTGGGCTACTCCCTGTGCCCTTTGGCCACCCGGCTCGCTCTGAGGACCCTGCCCTTTTTCCTGCAGATCCCAGGGTGCCTTCAGGGCCTGGTTTGGCTCCCTTGGGGTTGGGGCTTTCATAGGAGCAGGCCTAGGAAGGAAGGGGGCCTTCCATCATTCACCTGGGGCTGCGCCTCTCTTCCAGGTCATGCACTCTCCTGAGCCGCAAGTGCAGTTCTGACTGTGGGCCACGCAGGCTGCCAGTCAGTTAAATAAAAATTCTCTGCAGCATTGCTTTGTGCACTGGTCCACGGCCCAACCTCTCTAAGTAGGGTGCTAGGTCCAGGTGTCCACTGCAGGTGGCCAGTGCCCCATCCCATGATGTAGGATTGACCTACCACTGGCCTCACCAGGGAAGCCTCTGGAACTTTAGTACCTTCCAGCAAAGGGAGCAGTCAACCCAACATACCCTGTGATGTGGGGTGAGCTTCCACCCCCACCACAGGACAAGCCTGCAGCCCTGTCCCAGCCCCCAAGCCCTCAGGGGCTCTGGGAAGTCTGCTGGGTCAAGTCCAAACTTCTGAGATAAGTGGACCTCCCCATGACCCCGTCTCCCTCTGCCAACATCCTTTCTCCTTTACACTGTGGGCCGTGTCTCCTGCCTCCCACTTTGGCTCAGGTTAGTCCTCCGTCAGACTCTTTGCAACCCCACGGACTGCAGCACACCAGGCTTGCTTCTCTGTCCTTCACCGTCTCCCAGAGTTTGCTTGAACTCATGTCCATTGAGTTGGTGATGCCATCCAACCATCTCATCCTGTGTCTCCCCCTTCTCCTCCTGCCTTCAGTCTTTCCCAGCATCAGGGTCTTTTCCAGTGAGTCATCTTTTTGCATCAGGTGGCCAAAGTATTGAAGCTTCAGCTTCGGCATCAGTCCTTTCAATGTATATTCAGGAGTGATTTCCTTTAAGATTGACTGGTTAGAGCTCCTTGCAGTCCAAGGGACTCTTGAGAGTCTTACCCAGCGTCACAATTCAGAAGCATCCATTCTTTGCACTCAGCCTTCTTTATGGTCCAGCTCACACATCCATACCTGACTACTGGAAAAACCATAGCTCTAACTATACAGATATTTGTCAGCAAAGGGATGTCTCTGCTTTTTAATATGTTGTCTAGGTTTGTCATAGCTCTTCTTCTAAGGAGTGTCTTTTAATTTCGTAGCTGCATTCACCGTCTGCAGTGATTTTGGAGCCCAAGAAAATAAAATCTGTCACTGTTTCCACTTTTTGTCCATCTATTTGCCTTGAAGTGATGGTACCAGATGCCATGATCTTAGTTTTTTGAATGTTGAGTTTTAAGCCAGCTTTTTCTGCCCGATACCTTTTTAGGCTGTTCTGTTGGTTCTTTATTCAACATGCAGACGTGGAACAGCTTGTTAGCGAGAGGAGCCCTGCCCCGTGGTTAGAGCTGTTGTGGGCTCATCCCCATGGGTGCACGTCCTGGCCTGTCTCTTGAACACCTCAGTGTTTTTATATGTAAAATGAGTAGACAGCTGGCTGCTTCCGAGAGGTTTGTGAGGATTAAGTGAGAGAAGGTGGTACAGCACTTGGCCTGGAACGTAGCACATGGTCCATAATGGATGGATGCTGGACGCAGTGATGGTGGTGATGGGCTGAACTCCACCAAGTGCGGTTTGCTGAGAGGTGGGTGACACAGACACGAGTGCCACATGTCTGCTCGGGACGATACTTGTTAAATGAGTAAACGCATGTCTGAAGCTCCAAGTCGTGGCATGTGCTGTAAAGGGCAGGTGGGTGCTGTGAGAGCGAGCGACCCTGGGGGCCGAACCCTGATGAGGTGGCCAGGGGCGGCATCTGCCAGAAGCGCCATTCGAACTGAGACGTGATGTAGGGACAAGGCACTTTCCCAGGATGAAGGAGCAGCGTGGCGTGTGCAAAGGCCGGGTGGCAGGAGAGGGGTTGAAAGAAGGCTGGGGCATGCACCCCAAGCTGGGTGGATGGGGCCTGGAAGAGTTGGAGGGAGGGGGCCGCACTCTGGAATTAGAATTTGACCCGTGGGGCTCCACTGTGTACCAGTGTGTGGCTTCCTAAATACCTCCCGTAACCTGTGAGATGTTAGAGTCCAGGACGGCAGCTTCCTCCGTGGGAAGGATCCTCCTTCTGCCCCTCGCTCAGCCCCGGGGCTGTCCCCCTCCAACTACAGCCCTTGGAGGTGTGCAGGGCCCCCTGCAGGCCCCGGACGAAGCCCTCGCTCTGGGGCCATCAAAGCAGGAGGCCAGGGCGGGTAGGTGAAGGATGTCCCTCGGCCGCCCTGGGGAAGGCCTCTTTCTGATGCTCGGGCCTGCCCTGCCCCCGTGACACCCCCGCAGGATCGGGCCCTGGGACTTACGGTCCCTCCACCTCTGCCACTGCTGGCCAAGGCCAGGCCAGGCGCCCACACTTGGCTGGCCCTGGGCAGAGTCTGTGCCAGCCGGAAGAAATGCTGCCAATGCCTGCTGGGCTCGGGCCTGAGGCCCCAGGTCCCTGCAGGCGTGGAGTGGGATCAGGTGGCATAGGGCACAGGACCCGGGCTCACCCCCAGGGGGTCACTCCATCACTGGAGAGTAACAGCTGTGACACGCTCCAGGCGTGGCTGGAATGAGCTCTCGGCTTCAGGTGGACTGTGGACTTCAGGGCTGGGGTGGAGGTGGGAGGGTGGCATGCTATGGGCTCTATGCTTGCTTCATTCTTGCCCGCACATCCTAGCTCAGTGTTTAACAAGTTAGCAAGGCAGGCATCCCCCTGGAGTCCCTCTCTGCCCCCGATGTGGAGCCGCTTCCCCCATCTGGCTTCAGTTTCTCGTCTGTAAAGGAGGAACCTGGGTGTCTCTAAAAAGAGCTGGGTTCAAACCCTGACCTGTGCCCTCACATGTGACCTAGAGTCAATCACTCTGAGCGGCTTTTGCATCTGTAAAATGTGACTGCTGGTGTGAAGACCGATGGAGAAAATGCTGGCCCATGTAAGCCCTTGGTGACCATGGCTGGTTCCTGCTAACAGTCCCCGGTTTTATCCAGGGATGTGCACACCCAGAGGTGCTGGGTGGAATGACCTCTACCTGTGTCCGTGAGGACTGTGCTCCCCTCCTTGAGCGTCTTGTAAAAGTCTGACCACCACAGCTTAACCGGTTCGAGATTTTCCCTAGAACAGGTAGTTTGGGTGTCTGCAGGCCAGGCAGAGGATGAGATGGTTGGATGGCATCACCGGCTCAATGGACATGAGTTTGGGCAAGCTCCGGGAGTTGGTGATGGACAGGAAAGCCTGGCGTGCTGTAGTCCATGGGGTCGCAAAGAGTCAGACCCGACTGAGTGACTGAACCGAACTGAATGGACTGAGGCCAGGCAGATACCACTCCTTGGGGAAGTTGCTGAGGACCCAGCCCCTTCCGGCCCCTGTGCCCCCATCTTACTGGGCAGGTTTTCTTTGTCATCCCTCATCCTGCCTCCTCGTGGGAAGGAGGGAGGAGCGAAGGCCAGTGTCCGGGGGGCTGCACCTGCATACTGGGGACACGGCCCTCCCAGAGCCCTGCCCGATGCCCACTCCAGCCGTCACTGGGCAGATCAGAGGCCTAAGCCCACACCTGGTGTTTCTAGCTGGGCCCATGGTGGTTCCGTGTCCAACTGGGGTCCTCTGGGTAAAGAAAAAGGGGGAACAATATGGAGTGGCCATACAAGATTCAGGCCCCGAATCAAATGCTTCCTATTCTGAAATGGCCTTAAAAAACCACAAACCTGCACGTGCCTTGGGGTGGTCTTTCAGGTCAGCGTAGGCTAGGTCTCTGGAGCAGCCGCTGTGTTTCTGCCACTATGCAGGTATAACGTGGAGCCACACCCGGTGAGGAAGGGTACAGTTTTCTTGCCACTTAACGCCCGGGGAGAGGCCCTTCATTGCTGAGTCTTACAGCAAGGCCTTGGGTCCACGTCAGAGCCCATAGCCCCTAAAGGCCCGGTGATGGCCCTCAGCCTGGCCACAGTGCTCCCAAGCCAGCAGGCCCCAGACTCCCAAAGGGAGTAGTGTCTGTGGGTGTTAGCAGTGGCCATGCAGTAGACCAGGGACCTTCCCAGGAGTGGGCCCAGAGGCCCTTGGGGACCTCAGAGGACATCCTACAAGCGTGAGGACCCAGCTCCTCGGAGCCTCACCCCTGCAGAGCTGGAGGCCCCCGAGGAAGGGCTGAGATCCAGATGCACTTCGAAGTGACGTGGAGCGGGGTGTCCCGGCAGCCTGGGTGAACACGGGCAGTGGTCCCAGGGACACAGAGACCTTGGGGCTCGTAGCTCACAGAGGGCAGGGGGTTCAGATCCCAAATCTGAGGGGCATGGCTCCCAAGAGGCCCACCTCCTAGGAGAGTCCTCGCCACGACCCCGTGGAGTCCGTCCAACTGAAAGAGGGGTATCCACACTTGGCGGAACCCTGATCCCAGGGCTTCCTGGGGTTTTGGGGGTCTTGCGGAGCCTGGGGAAGAAGGCAGGGCATGCAGATCTGGAGTTCCAAGCCCAGCAGCGGGACAGCGGAGATGTCGGGCTAGGCTGCCAGTTCCCACGCTGGCTGTGGGCGCAGCCGGCTCGCTTCTCTTCTTGTCAAGGGTTACGACCCACTTTTGCCCTGTTCTTAGTGCTCGACGTTTACAGGAATTATGCTCTTGCTTGGCCCCGGGCTGCCTCTTGGGGTTTGAACAAACCAGGCAGGCCGGATGATGAACGCCTCTTGGCCTTTGGGGTCAGACTAGCCTGCAGCACTCGCATTGTGGACAGAGCCACAGGGAGTGGGGTGAGGCAGACCTGGTCGGGAGCCCAGTGCGGTCCCTCCTCCCTGGCGTGGCTTGGTGTCTCAGCCTCGGTTTCCCCATCTGAGGCGGTGGTGAACGCATCTGATACTCATCACAGGCATGCCTGCAGCACCCACTGTGCCTGGGATCAACCCTGAGTTGGTAGATGTGAGCGATGGACTGTGGGGAGTACAGGGTGGTGAGCAAGGGTGTGGCCGTCTCCCAGCTGGTGAGAGACTCTCGGTGTTTCAGCAGCATGGCCTCCCTGTGCTGGTGAGAGCTGCTAGTGACGTGAGCACCCACCTCACGAGGGATGGTGGCATCTGAGGCACCTTGTGTGCGGGGTGCAGGGTCCCTGTAGGTCTCCTTTGGTCTCCGGGCCCCTGGGATGCGTTCCTCCTTCTCAAGCCCAAGTGAGCTCCTGGGGCGGGCAGGCCCAGTCTCGGGGGCCAGCGACCCTCTCTGATGCCTCACATCTGCTCAGCTGGGGGGCAGTCTCTGTCCCACTTGATTCCATTGTCCTGAGTGCCTGCAGTTTGCACTCAGCCCACCTGAGGGTGAGCAGCTTCCTAGGTGGCGCTAGTGGTAAAGAACCCGCCTACCACTGCAGGAGACACAGGAGACATGGGTTTGATCCCTGGGTGGGGAAGATCCCCTGGAGGAGGAAATGGCAACCCACTCCAGCTTTCTTGCCTGGAGAATCCCATAGACGGAGGAGCCTGGCGGGCTACAGTCCTTGGAGGTGCAAACAGTCAGACATGACTAAAGCGTCTTGGCACAAGAGCTGGGAGTGAGCAGCTCCTGATGGCAGCCCTGGGGGACGATAGACCCTCAGGCCAGACTGTGACGTCCTCAGCAGGAGGTGGGGCTGACCTGCCTCTGGGGGAAGCAGGTGCATTCTGGGGCTTGGCTTCCATCCTGCCTTGGCAGCCCCTCTTCCACAGGCCGTGGACAAGCGATTCAGTTCCTTTGTGCCTTGGATTGGGGAAGGGTAGATTGAGCGTGAACTTGGGAAGAGCTTAGGATGGTGCCTGATGTGGGGCTGATCCCATGTCAGCCCTGCCATCACTTTCTGCGAATCAGACACAAGCTAAGGCTGGAAGGCCCTCTGGGGACAGACTTCTCATTCTCCAGGTGTCCAGTGCGAGGAACTCTGGGGTTTCATCAGGCAAGATTCACAAGTGCCCACTCTGCAGTAGCTCGGGGAGTGGAAGTGTGGGACAGGTTGTCACTTGGTCCTCAGACAGCTCACAGGCCAGGGCAGGAGGCAGACGAGGACCTGGCTGATGGTACAGAGGGCCAGGAGGGGCTCGAGGCATGTTTGTTGTTCCATAGGAGTCAGGGCTGTGTATCCAACAGCATCACAGAAACACCTCCACATCCCAGTGGCTTAGCACAATGCAAGGTTACTTTTTATGAAATGCTTTATTTCTATTTATTTTAAATGCATTTTTTTTCATTGGAGGATGATTTCTTTACAGTGTTGTATGTCCATTTCTGCCATACATCAGCACGAATCAGCCATAGGTATACACATGTCCCCTCCCTCTTGATCCTTCCTCCCACCTCCCACCCTTCTAGAGCACCAGTGTGAGCTCCTCGAGTCATACAGCAAATTCCCACTGGCTGTCTATCTTACATGTGGTAAAGAGTATGTTTTCATGGTACCATCTCCATTCATCCCACCCTCTCCTTCCCCCACAAGTCTGTTCCGTGTGTCTGGGTGTCCATTGCTCCCCTGTAGGTGGGTTCACCAGAACCGTCTTTGTAGTTTGCTCTCAGGTTAATGCAGGTCACAGACTCTGCTCTACTCGGTCACTCAGGGCCCCGGGCTCCTTCCGTCTTGTGGCTCTGCCTTCTCCTAGGTCCTTGGAGTCCTCCCCATTCCGCTGGCCAGTGGGGAAAGAGAGCCTGGAGGTGTGTGCAGAGACAGCCCTGCTGTGTTTCACACCTACCAACATCCCATTGACCCGTGGCGGTCATGTGATCCTGCCTGCCTACAAAGAAGTCTGGGAGATGTGGTCCAGCTGTGCATCCAGGAGGAAGCTTGTGAGGTTTGCCGTAACCAGTGGGGTCTGTCCCGAGAGGCTTCTCGGAGAAGCTGAGGCTGGCTTGGGCCGTGGAGGATGGCTGGGAGTGGGGAGGGAAGATGGGCCCTCCAGGCGGGGGTTGCAGCTTGGGTGAGGGGCTGGGAGAGCCCAGCACATGGGGCGAGATGAGAACCCTGGGGCATTGGGTGTGTGGAAGGGCGTTCAGGGGGTCGTGGGATGTCTCCCCTCTGTCCTCCCCACCCCCTTCCCCATCCCTGAGGGTCTGGGTGTCCGTGCCCCGAGCAGGCCCCGCTGTGGACGTTATTACCTCCATTGATCCTTCCACCTCTGCTCCCTTTGGGACTGGTGGACAAGCAAGGCTCCAGGAGATGAGTAATTTTCCTGTAGCTTGCTCAGCCAAATAGTGTGGAGCCAGGATTTGAATCCCAGCGTGTCTCAGTCCACGGCCAGTGCTGTTTACGTCCGTGTCAGCTGAGCCAGGAGTGCCTGGGGGACCTAGTGTGAGGAAGGCCCTGGGGCGCTGATGTGCTGGGGACGGGGCCCTTGGGTGTGGCTCTTAAGGCAGCACTCTCCGTGCACAGCCTGTGCTGACCCCCTGGTCCTCACTTGGCCTCAGGGCCACCAGTGCCTGAGCCCTTCTGACCCTGGCTGCATGGGCCCCATCACAGCACCGTCATTCCCTGTCAACATGTCAGTGAAGGAGCCGGGCCCCAGGCCGAGCAGGGGAGGGAGGATGTCTGGCCTCCCTGGTGGGGGAGGCGCAAGTGTGACAGGCAGAGCTCAGTGCGAAGCCCGGAGGTCCTGGCTTCGCGTCCTGACTCCCTGCTCCACGGCGGTGAGCCTTGTATGAGAGAGAGCCTCAGACTCCCCATGTGTGGAATGGGGCTGCTGGGTCCCCTGCCTCACAGACGGAAGGTCCCTGGGGCACTGTCGTCTGTCCACCTGACTCTGGTGCCCTGTCTCGGTCAGCTCAGTGACCATAACAAAATCCCACAAGCTGGGTGGCTTAAACAACAGAAGTATTTCTCACAGCCGTGGAGGCTGCAAAGCCTGAGATCAGGGTGCCAGGATGATCACGTGAGGGCCCTCTTCCTGGTTTGCAGACGGCCGCCTTTTCATATATCATTCTGTGTCAGAGAGCGCGCGCTCTGGCCCCTTCCTCTTCCTGTGAGGTCATGAATCCCATCATGGGACCCCACCCTCACGACCTCATCTGTAACCAGTTGCCTCCCAAAGGCCCCATCTCCAGTACCATTGCATTGGGTGTCAGGGTGTCAACATATGGACTTTCAGTTCAGTTCAGTTCAGTCCCTCAGTCATGTCTTACTCTTTGCAACCCCATGAACCACAGCATGCCAGGCCTCCCTGTCATTACCAACTCCCGGAGTTCACCCAAACTCATCTCCGCTGAGTCAATGATACCATCCAACCATCTCATCCTCTGTCGTCCCCTTCTCCTCCTGCCCTCAATCTTTCCCAGCATCAGGGTCTTTTCCAATGAGTCCGCTTCGCATCAGGTGGCCAAAGTATTGGAGTTTCAGCTTCAACATCAGTCCTTCCAATGAACATTCAGGACTGATTTCCTTTAGGATGGACTGGTTGGATATCCTGGAAGTCCAAGAGACTCTCAAGAGTCTTCTGCAACACCACAGTTCAAAAACATCAATTCTTCGGCGCTCAGCTTTCATTATAGTCCAACTCTCACATCCATACATGACTACTGGAAAAACCATAGCCTTGACTAGATGAACCTTTGTTGGCAAAGTAATGTTTCTGCTTTTTAATATACTGTCTAGGTTGGTCATAGCTTTTCTTCCAAGGAGCAAGTGTCTTTTAATTTCATGGCTGCAGTCACCATCTGCAGTGATTTTGGAGCCCCCCCCAAAATAAACTTTCTCACTGTTTCCATTGTTTCCTCATCTATTTCCCATGAAGTGATGGGACCAGATGCCATGACCTTAGTTTTCTGAATGTTGAGTTTCAAGCCAGCTTTTTCATTCTGCTTTTTCACTGTCATCAGGAGGGTCTTTAGTTCTTCACTTTCTGCCATAAGGGTGGCGTCTACTGCATATCTGAGGTTATTGATATTTCTCCCAGCAATCTTGATTTCAGCTTGTGCTTCTTCCAGCCCAGTGTTTCTCATGATGTACTCTGCATATAAGTTAAGTAAGTAGAGTAACAATATACAGCCTTGACATACTCCTTTCCCGATCTGGAACCAGTCTGTTGTTCCATGTCTAGTTCTAACTGTTGCTTCCTGACCTGCATGTGGACTTTGGGGAGACACAAACATTCAGTGCCTAACACTGCAAATGGGCCATGGGAGACAAACTTGGGGTTATGTCTTCCTGGTGTGCTCAGTTGTCTAGAGCTGGAAGGATGGTCCAGACAGATCAACTGACAGGAGGGCTGAGCCACCTCTGGCTGGAGCAGTGGGATCCGGCCCCAGAGGAAGTGCGAGGCAGTGGGTGGGCTGCGTGCTCAGTCTGAGGCTGGGATGGGTTGTTTTCTCCCCGTGGGACCATGAGAAGGAAGAGGGGAGACGGGGCTGTCTGTTCGGCAGTGTTTGCACAACCTGCAAAGGGGTTTCACCCACTGTCTCAGATGTGCACAGCTGGAGTCCTGCTTCTGTACACAGGTTGTCTCTCCTGCCTGTGTTTGCCAGCTGTGTGGCTCTTGTGAGCTCTTGAAGCTCTATCCCCAGCTGGAAAATGGGCTGCTGGCGTTTACCAGGTCAGCTTCTCAGGGCTGTCAAGTGAGACAGGGACTGTCCAGGGGGTTGTGCCACTGCTCCCTGGCACCAGCCAAGTACTGCCATAGTGGCCCCTCCTGGTTCCTGGCACAGGCCCCGCGGGGTTTTCTTTCTTCTTTGGAGCAGCTTTATTGAGATACAGGCCTTAGACCATGTTGTTGTTTAGTTGCTAAGTTGTGTCTGACTCTTTGCGACCCCATGGACCAAAGAGCCCACGGGATCTTCCCGACCCAGGGATCGAACCCACAGCTCTTTTGTCTGCTGCATTGGCAGGTGGATTCTTCACCACTGAGCCACCGGGGAAGCCCTCCTGGACCATATTAGCTCCGCATTTAGGGTGTACAATTCCATGTAGCACATTCACAGATTGTGCAGCTTTTGGAGCCATTTGTCTTCCCAAAAGAAACCCCACGCCCTTTAATAGTCACCCTGCCTCCCTCCCCAGCTCGAAACCACTGCTGATGCCCTGGGGGCTCTCAGGCAGGGCTTGAGCCCTTGCTGAGTGTTGGCTTGGCCCCTGTGCGGATGAGGTCTTGACGCCGAGGGCCCAGGGCCCTCCCTGCCACTCCCTGGGTCTGCACCCCATTCTGCACAGGGGGGCAGGGGCTCTGTTGGGGGTGTGCCGGCTGGACCCACAGCTCTTTACTTCTGCTTTGTCTCGTCTCCCCCTGGACTGGTCGCTGCCTGGCTTCGTCCACCTTGTGGGCCTGGCACCTGGCCTCGGGGGGAGGTGACGCTGGGGGACAGGTCAGGGAGGAGCTGTGGCGGTCCTGCAGGCTGGGGCAGCTTCTCCTGTGGCCTGGCCCGGTCTGCACATTCTAGGGTGTTCCTGGACCCCTGAGCTCCTAGCCCACCGTGTCCCTGGAGAAGACATGGGGCTGCAAAGGGGGCGGGCCCTCTGCCCCCAAGGTGGGCCAAGTCCCAGGGAGCCTGGGCCCACCTGCCCCATGTCCTCACTCCCTCGGAGGCAGCCTTCCGGCGTGGGGCCGTTGCCATGGGAATTGTGTATTGGGATCTATTTTGAGACCATTTTGTAGCGTGATTTTGAATGCTGCCTAGTGTTGGCTGTTGGTTTTCCTATGTATTCCCCGAGTGAGTGGGTTTTGACTGGCCAGCAGGGCTGGGCGGGGTTTGTTTCTGGCTGTGGCCCTGCCTAGAGCAGTCTGAGCAGTTGGTAACAGTGGGGATGGGGGCCTTGCGAGGACCCCCTGCAGAGGGTGTGATGGGGTGTTTCCCTCACACTTCTGGCCAGCCAGGGCATCAGTGGGCGGGGCTGTGCCCTGGGGGACAGATGCTGAGCCCAGGAGAGGGCCACCCGGGACTTGAACGAGAGTCTGGGGGTGAGGGACAACAGAGCCTTGGCAGGAACTCTGATGAGTGACTGCTGTCCACAGCTCTCCCGCTGTTCCTGAGGGCTCTGGCCACGCTCGTGACTCCCAGCGACCCCCCGCCTCCCCTCACGGCGTTCACTGGAGCTTGGACTGCGAGCTGAGAGCGTGTACACTTAACATCTGCCTGTCTCACTGGGCTGCAGACCCCACAGGGACACACCGGGGCTGTGCTGCTCCCGCCATCCCCACGGTGTGCCTGGCACAAGGGAACCGTGAATAAAGATGTGGGAATAAGAGAGTGAATGTGAGTGAGTGTCCTCGGGGAGGGGGCTTGAAGCGTGCCAGGCCTCCTGCTTGGGGGAGCTTCTGGTGGTATCCGTCCCCTCCCTGGGGGCAGGCTTCAGGGTCCTGACTCTGGGGCTGCAGAGCAGAGGAGCAAAGACATTGGCCAGAGGGTGTCCGGGAGCATGACCCCTGGGAGGGCGGAGCTGCCCGTGGATAGCCCACCTTTGGGGTCAGGCTGCCCAGAGCCTGGGCATGGGCTCTCCTTGCTGCCTCTGGCTCCAGGAGTGGCTGCCAGGTGACCCGCCTGTGCCCTCACAGGCCAGCTGCTGCTCTTGCCTGGATATTCTCTCGCTGATGCAATGATTGAAGCAGACATGAATCCAGGAAGGAAGCCCATGGGATGGGCAGGGGACACTCCTGTTCCTGCTCCACGAGGCTGGGTCGGGGCAGCGGTCAAGCTGATGTGGCCGCAGAGCCTCTGCTTAATGATAGGGGTGACGGGGGTGTCCCCCGGCTGTCACCTGATCCTGGAGCTGGAAAGACTCGAGGTGGGAGGTTAGGCTGCCAAACGTGTCTCATCGCAGTGTCTCTCACTTTGAAAAATAAAACGCTGGGGGAACTTCCCTGGTGTTCCAGAGGTAAGACTATGGTTCCGCTGCAGGGGGCGAAAGTTTGATCTCGGTTAGGGAACTAGGATCCCACAGGCAACGTGGTGCACAGCCAAAGTAAATAAATAAAAGAAACCCATTATAATCAGGTCATCCATACGTGATCACTGTAAATAAAGTTAGAAAGTACAGGTGAGGAAAAGGATCTGATTTCCTCCCCACTGAATCTGCCGCTGTTAGTGAATTGGTCCACACTTTTCAAGTACAGATGCAGCTGGCATCCGTTTCCTGTTCTTATTCTTATTTACTTTGTAAGAAAGCAGGATCGTACTACACTTACTTGGGCTTCCCAGGTGGCTCTAGTCCTAAAGAACCCACCTGCCAATGCAGGAGACATAAGAGACGTGGGTTTGATCCCTGGGTTGGGAAGATCCCTGGAGGAGGGAATGACAACCCACTCCAGCATTCTTGCCTGGAGAATCCCATGGACAGAGGAGCCTGGTGGGCTACAGTCCATGGGGTGGCAAAGAGCTGGACACAACTCTTAGCATGCATGCACCATGCTTACTCGCCTGGACCTTTGGCATTTGCCATTTAGCGTATCCAGAACCTTTCAGGAACAGAAGCAGAACAGTGGACATCTCCAGTCCTGCTTTAATGGCCCGTCTGTGCACTGGGCTTTTAATAAGCCATAATGAACTGCTCTTGTCTTGGAGATTCTGGTCCTCTGCAGTTCCACGGCTATAAGGAGCGCCGTGATGAGCATGGTGTGCACAGCCCTCTGTCCACTTGTCTGCTGTTGCTCTTGGGTGCGGTCCTGTGAGTCGAGCTGCAGTGTCGTCGTCTGCAGCTCACTGTGCTCTGTCCTCACCAGCGCTGCCTGCACTGTGAAGGTGGAGCCCGTGTTGGGGGGCCCCTTTGGCAGGCGTGGACAGCAGCTCATGCATGGGGATCTGCTCTTTGGGGGACGCCCCTAACTTCCTTGGGGTTGACAAACCTTCTCTACTTACATGGCAATTATGCACATAATTGAGAGCCTCAGTCTTCTCATCTCTACAGTGGGGATAATTGAGTTCACCTCTCTGGGTCTTCCTTCGGGTGAAGTCTCATGGTGCCAGGTCACTCACGGTGTTGGATGCTGGCCTTTCTGAGTAAGGAAAGGTGTAGATGGTGCCTCTGGCCAGGTGGCATCTGTCCATCCTGGGGCAGGGCAAGGGCACAGGAGAGCTGCACATTTCAGCAACTACCTGTGAGTGAATCACTTCACCCTCTACACCCTGTGGTATCTCGGACTGATTTCACATTATTTTGTAGTGATGGTAAAGGGGATGGGCATGAACAAGGCAGGGGGGTGCCAGTGCCCTTGTCTGCCTCCTTCAGGGCCCCCTGGGGCTCCTGCAGGTCATTCCAGGACAGGAGATGGGGTTCAGATGAGCAGTTGGTGTCATGACTAATGGTTCCTGCGTGGTGGGTCAGAGCCATCAGGAGCCTGAGGGGTGTGTGGTTTTGGGGTCTCTGCACAGCCCTCCTTAATGGTGGGCTGGGCGTCGTTAGCTGAGCAGTTCCCAGAGAGAGGAGGGAGTCGAGGCTGGTGTGGTGTGTGCTACAAGCCCTGTGGCCCCCAAGTTCTCTCCGGCTCCCCGCCTGCAGCTGGGTGGCCCTCCATGTGATCCCGCCCCTCCATGTGGGCCTGTCCTTGGGCCCTGCCTTGTCCAGAGCCTGGGAGTGGGGGCTCTGGGCGCCGGTGGACCCTCTTGTGCTTGAGAAGGCAGTGCAGCTGTGATGTCGGGGTCAGGACCCTTTTCAGTTGATGCCATGGCAGCCCTGCCTTGGGGAGAGGGTGTAAGACCATCTAGAGGTGTTGCCAGGAGGAGGCTGGGCCCCGGGCCCAGGCGCTGCTGGCTGGTCTGGGTGCCGCTGCTCCTTGGCCCTGATGGAGCCCTTATGCCGCTCAGGTTATGATACTACGGGGACCAGCAGGAGGAATGCAGTCAGAGATGCAGAGGGGCGTTGAGGGCGATGGAGGGGGCGCGTCTGTTGGCTCTGGGTGGCAGGACAGGCAGAGAAGGGCCACAAAGGGTCCCAAAGGAAGTGGCCACCCTGAACAGCTGCCCACAGGTCACCCCGGGCCTTGTTGACAAATTTCCTTAATGGGGGTTTCAGAACAGAGTGTCTTAGGATCTGAGTAGGTGGGGCCTGTTCGGTCACATTTTCTCCCTGGGTGACACCTCCGGAGCCTGTTTGGGCCTCCTGGAGCCAGAGGGGTTACTTTAGGATCACGCTCATGGACCCCAGCCATGGAGGGCCTGAGCTCAGACTCCTGCCCCCCCACTCCCACCCCACGTGATACAGAGATGGTGCTGCCCCCCACCCCCCAACAGTCCATCCCCCCGCCCACCCGCCACCCTGCCTAGCCCAGGCTCCTTAGGAGGAAGCAGGGGGTCTGGGCAGGTGTGCATCGGGACAGCTCTACTGATGCACCATCAGCAGGTGTGTGAAGCTCAGCCTGGCGCAGGTACAGGTGATGGGACTGGCCGGGCTGAAAGGTTGCTGGGCCCTGGGGGGCCTCTTCGTTTTAACCACAGATCCCGGAGGTGTGGAGAGAGCCAGGCTCTGGACTGGCTGCTCTGGACCACCCCTGGAGCTGGGTGGCCTCGGTGGGCAGGACCCTCTGCGGGACCTTGGCATTGTCTGCAGGGAAAGGAAGAGCCAGCTGGTGCCTCTGGGAGACTTCAGGCTGAGAGGGGAGAGGGTCAGGTTTAACCCCCTGGCCTGGCACCCACCTGCATGCCCCCAGGCCCCCTCCCCGGGAAATCAGAAGACAGGTCCCCGCAGTGGTGGGTGCTCCCTCCACGCCGCCTGCTCGCCACCTCCTCCCTCCTCTCCACGCCCCTCTCACCTCTTCTCTCTCTTCATTTATTTTCCACGATCAGAAAAATATGAGGACCACAGCCAGCAAATTGATTCTCTGTCCACCGTTGTGGTCTTTGGGTCTCTTGTAGCACCCGGCCTCCGTCCCCTCTGGATGCCCTGGAGACCCCCGCAGAACTGGGGAGCCTCCCTGAAAATGGGACATTTGGTCATGTGTTGTTTGTTTCTCTTGTTAAAAAATATTTTATTGTTGCTATTGTTGGGACCCAGGGTAGGTTGCCCCAAAGTGTGCCTCTGTGGCATAGTGACTATTGTTATTTTTTTTTAATTAATTTTTATTAGAGTATTGTGAGAGTGTTGTGTTAGGTTCTGCTGCACAGCACAGTGAATCCTGCCATGGAATTTTCCAGGCGTGAACGCTGGAATGGGTTGCTTATTTCCTACTCCAGCAGTTACATGTATACTACTTATTGTTTTTAAGTCAGTGGACACGCTCTAGGGGCAGCCTTTGAAGGGAGTAGGCTCTATCCGTGGTCCTGAAGGGAGCAGGCTCTCTCCGTGGTCCCGGCCTCGACTGTGGAGTTAGGCAGCCCTGAGCTCTCAGCACAGACGGTTGGATTAGCCCCTTCGCCTTGCAGGCCTTAGCATCTCCAAGTTATTGTGGGAGGGGTGTACAGGGACCCTGGCCTCGGGGGTCCTGGCAGGAATTCAGAGAGATTTTACGTGTCCCACACGGGACGCTGTGTGGCCCTCCTTCTGGGAACCTCCATCATGCTCCCCACCTCTGGCCTCTGCCTGCACCCTGTAGGATGGAGGGCTGGGTCCTGGTGAGCCACCTCACGACCCGATCCCGGCCAGGTCTCCTCACCTGAAATGGGGGGATGAGAGGTGTGGCGAGGCCTTCCTGAGTCCCTCTGGAACAGAGGTATTAAGTGCCTGACCCGCTGGAGGCCTTTCATAAGCTGTGACCCGTGGCCAATGTGGATGGGTCCCATAGAAATGTTTTAAGGTGCTGTTGGTGTTCCGTTAGGGGATGTTTCTCTGTCTCTAGCGTAGATGCCTTGTGTCTAAAAGCCCTTGGTCTCTGCATCAGAGGCCCAGAAACCATCGCCTGCCGGGCCCTGTGCTCTGGACTCTCTCATGTCACAGAGCTGCGTATGGAATGTGGGCGTGGGCCTGCCCCCTGCCCCCGCGGGCGCCTCTGAGGCTGAGTGGCCTTGGCCGCATCACGTCTGGCATGCAGGCCCCCGCCAGGCCCTGCTTCCCCACGGGGCCCTTGACCGCAGAGCTGCCAGGTGCTGGGCAATTGGGTGGTGCGCCAGCCTCTGATGCAGCCACAGGGATGCCGTGGATGGAGGTGGGGCAGGGAGCACTTTGTTCAAGGGCAAGAGCCAGCCCTCCAGGCCAGGGCAAGGCTGTGGACATCAGTGCCCAAGGAGGCACGTGGCTGAAGGTTGGAACACAGATGAAGGAACTGTAATTGTAAAGAAATAAAAATCGCACTAGGTGTTGGTGAAAGGGTTGGTGGGCTTTCAGCTGTTAGGTACAGTTTAACGTGGATCTGGATTTTTCTGCGGGGCTTTTTCAGACGGCAGGTATTTAAGCACCTTCTGGGTGCAGTGTTGCTGTGGCTCAGGACACAGGCTTGGGTGGGCAGCCAGGTTCAAATGCTGGCTGTGCCGCTCACTGGCCTCCAGAGCTGGTGGACGAATGCGTCCTCCCTTTCCTCAGTTTCCTCATCTGCAAAGTGGGATGATCGAGCTTGTAGAGAGTGCCAGCAAGGAGCTGGCCCGTTCACACCTGCTGGTGCCCGAGACGTAGGTAGTCATGTGTATGCATTTATTTAGCACTTCATAGAAGGGCATATCGGAGAAGGAATGGCACCCCACTCCAGTACTCTTGCCTGGAAAATCCCATGGACGGAGGAGCCTGGTAGGCTGCAGTCCATGGGGTCGCTAGGAGTTGGACACGACTGAGTGACTTCACTTTCACTTTTCACTTTCATGCATTGGAGAAGGAAATGGCAGCCCACTCCAGTGTTCTTGCCTGGAGAATCCCAGGGATGGGGGAGCCTGGTGGGCTGCCATCTATGGGGTCGCGCAGAGTTGGACACGACTGAAGCGACTTAACAGCAGCAGCAGCAGAAGGGCATATTGTAGCAAGGCTAAAGAGACTGTTGGATATTGTTTTAACAGGGTTTATTCCCATTATCTATCTATCTGCCCTGAAGTGATGGGACTGGATGCCATGATCTTTGTTTTCTGAATGTTGAGCTTTAAGCCAACTTTTTCACAGTGGAAACAGTGACTGATTTTATTTTTGGGGGGTTCCAAAACCACTGCAGATGGTGACTGCTGCTGTGAAATTAAAAGACGCTTACTCCTTGGGAGAAAAGTTATGGCCAACCTAGATAGCATATTAAAAATCAGAGATGTTACTTTGCCAACAAAGGTCCGTCTAGTCAAGGCTATGGTTTTTCCAGTAATCATGTATGGATTTGAGAGTTGGACTATAAAGAAAGCTGAGCACCGAAGAATTGATGCTTTTGAACTGTGGTGGTGTAGAAGACTCTTAAGAGTCCCCTGGACTGCAAGAAGATCCAACCAGTCAATCCTAAAGGAAATCAGTCCTGAATATTCACTGGAAGGACTGATGCTGACTGAAGCTGAAGCTCCAACACTTTGACCACCTGATGCGAAAGGCCGACTTGTTGGAAAAGACCCTGATGCTGGGAAAGATTGAAGGCAGGAGGAGAAGAGGATGACAGAGGATGAGACGGTTGGATGGCATCATCAACTCAATGGACATGAGTAAACTCTGGGAGTTGGTGATGGACAGGGAGGCATGCTGCAGTCCTGGGGTCGCAAAGAGTCGGACATGACTGAGTGACTGAACTGAACTGATTCCCATTGTACAGGTAGGGACACCAAGGCTCGGGACTATGAGGAACTTGCCTCTGGCCACGAGCCAATACTTGGTAAAAGCAGGATTTGCACTTGTTACTGCTATTTGCTCTATTAGTTATTGCTGTTTGCTTCCGGTTTCCCCTGCCGTAGACTAGGGATGCCTTGCTGTCACATGATGTGTGGCCTATGGCCAGGATCAGATCCCAGATGGGTCTCCATTCTTCCCTCGCAGGGTTCAGTTTTGGGCTGTGAACGCTTAGTGCATCCCAGGTGCGGTGCTGATGGAGTAGAATGTGCGTTTCGAGGAGCTGAGCTCTGGCAAGGGGGGCAGAACCGAGATCCTCCCCCTTGGCCGGCTCAGTGCTGTCCGGGGCCAGCAGCGCTGGCCTCACCTGGCAGCCAGGAGACAGGGGAGTCTTAGCCTTCTGGGAGTCTGGGCGTTCTCCTGGGTGTTCCAGTGGTTAGGACTCACCACTTTAATTACCGAGGGCCTGGGTTCAGTCCCTGGTGAGGGAACCAAGATCCTCATCCTCTGCCCACTGCTCCGTCATGTTCTCCATCACATCCTTTCCGTGTTCTGCTGATTTTCTGTCTGGGTGGTTGACTCTGCAGGTCTTTGCTGCTTAAGTGTGGAGGCAGACCCCCTCAGGCTGCCTTCTGGGGAGACCCCCAGGGGACCATGCACGTTCAAGCTGAAGTGCTGGTCTGGGGACAGCGGGCGGGGGTCACCCTGCCTCGGCTGTTCTGGAGTTGATCGTGGGATAGGGTCCCTTACTACCACCCCGCTTTGCGCCTCCTAATCCCATTTCACAAGAAGAAAGTTGTTAGGGACTGGAAAGGGGAAGGAGCCCAGCTCTGTGGGGACCGCCTGTGAGGTGTTCCCGGCAGGGTGGGCACCTGACGGCTGCAGAAGAAAGGCCCGCTTCACCTGGACATGTCCACACACCAAGCACTGTGGTACCTTGTGCAGCAGTGGGATGGTAGAGTCGCCTCTGACCACGTGTCTGTCTCAGTCTGGCCACCCCTGCGTCTTTGCTCTCTCAGTCCTCCTCCTCGTGCCTTCTCTCACTGAGCCCTGGGCAGGGCAGCGGGACCACGGCCTTCCCGCTTGCCCGTCCCTGTCTGCAGTAGCACTCAGCAGCCCAGGGACTGGGGGAGGCCAGGGCCGGCCTGATCCCGGCTGGGATCACAGGGGGTGGGTCTGTCCTGCAGCCCTGAGCCCCAGCATTGTGGGAGGGCGGGGTTTAGAGCACAGTTGTCCCTGGGCCGACATGGGGAGGGCAACGCCACCCACCTGGCCAGTGCTGTCCAATCCTGAGCACCTGGTAGCCCCAGCTGGGGTGCTGCAGATGCTGCCTGCCCCTTCCCTCTTGGACTGGGCAGCAAGGAATTACAAGGAGATTGTCGTGGTAACAGGGAAACAGGTTGGGTGGTGCTCAGCCTCCCTGGGTGGTAAGGCCCAGGTCTCAGTCCCAAGGAAGACCCGGGGAGCTGGGCCATCGCCCCTCTGAGCCTTGGTTTCCCCATGAAGGAAAGAGGCCGTGCCTATGCCTTGGGGGCACCCAGAAGGTGAGGGTGTCAAGGCAGCAGCCCAGTGGGGGGGACTTGTGCTGAGCTCTGGTTCTGTAGAGGGCAAGTCTCACCTCTATGTGCCTCAGTTTCCTTATCTGCAGAATGGGAGTATGTGAATCACCATCCTCTTAAGTGCTCCACTCAGTTCCTCCAGCAGCTGTCCCCCTTGCCCTGGTGTTGGCTCCTCCTTCCTTCTAGTCACTGGGACTGGAAACCTCGGCTTCATTCAAGACAAGGCCCAGCCTCCGGCCCTCCTCCCACCACCCTGGCCACCCTCTGGACAGGTCGCTGATGCTGGCCTGGCTCCCTCCTCAACACTGCGCCTGCCCGGCTGGTCCCCTCCAGTCCCCACGCCGCAGCCAGAGTGAGTGTGATCCCACTGAAGACAGAGTCTGACTGCATTGTTCTGGCTTTCATTCTGAGGGAGGTGGAAGCTTCTGGAAGGTTCGAGTCAAGTCCTCACAGTGGACCACCTGCCTGTCCTCCCCTCCAGGAAGCAGGTTCCCCTACTCCCACGGCTCTTCGTGCTCCCGCCCGCCCAGCACCGCATCTTCCTCCAGCAGCGTGCTCCCCGTGTGCACACCTGCACTCATGCTGAGATCTGCCCGGAGCCCACCGGCCCGCACTCTCTCCTGGCCCTGACGCCCTCCTGTGTTGTCATCTGGGCCAGTGGGCTCTGAGGCCTGCTCGGGCAGGTGGTTTGACCTCTCTGAGCCTCAGGTTTTCCCGTCTCAAATACAGGGAAGGGCGTGGACACGGAAGGGTGGGAGCGACTGTCCCGCGTGCTAAGCTTCTTAATGGCAGACAGCACGCATCGCTGGTAATCAGCACATGTTTGTTGGCTGGGTGAGAAACGTATCCAGTGTGTAGGTTTCACTCAGACATTCTTGTGCTTTATATGAAGGATTTGGGCCCAAATAGCCCCTTCTTCGGTGAGCTCTTATTGCTGAGTGTGTGCTCCCTGTGGTTTGGTGGTGTAACTGCTTTTCAGACATTCTAGCGTTTCATCCATATGAGGATATTCCAGAGAGGCCGAGGCTCAGCTTCATTGCCAGTACTAGCACCTTCAGAAACGTGTTACTCTCCCAGGGTCACATAAAAATAAGTAAAACTGCTCTGGCCAGCTATTTGATGGAGTAGGTACCACACTTACATAATTCAGATTTTAAGTCAAGATACAACGGTGTTCATTGAAAGAACTCACTGCCTGTTCTTTTCATTCCATCTGCATCTGTTTTTCCATGTCCTTACGAATAAAGAGGGAATCATTTTTATTAAAGTCTTATGTTTCTGATGGAGACAAATATCTATTATCATTATTACCCCCCCTTTCTTATATAAAAGGCAGCATCTCAATCACTGCTCCATCTGTTCCTCTCTCATAGCAGTAAGTCCTGGAGACCTTGGCATACCAGTATGGAACCTCTCCTTTCTTTTCTCTTTTCTTGACATCGTCATAGTATTCTGTCATGCAAATGTAGCTAAATTCAGTGACTCCTCTACTGATTGGTGTTCTATTCCTGATAGAAAAGGGTTAGAAGCAACTCGTGAATGAATAACTTTGTATGAACGTCATTTCATACGTGTGCAGGTGTGCCTTGAAGATAAGTGCAGAAATGGAATCGCAAATGCTTTTGCAAATTTGGTAAGAGGAGAAATTCCCCTCCATGGGGTTGGACAGTTGTGCCTGCCCACCAGCAACCTGTTGGTGGGGAATGGTGGCGTGGTGTAGCTTGAGGGTGAGGTTGAGTGTCTTTTCCTGCGTGTTGAGTGTTATTTGTGTCTCTTCCTTGCTTTTTAGGACATTGTCTGTACATGTCATTTGCCCAGGCTCTCAGTTTTGACTCCTGACCCTGTTTCAAATTCCAGCTCTCCTTGAACTTGAGAAGAAATAGGGAACTAATAATAAGAGAAGGGGGCACCTTTGAGAATCAGGCCCCTAGGGAAGGAGCCCACCCTCTGCCATTTCTGATCACTTGGCCAATCCTGTCGGATAGCGCACTGGGTCAGGTCTGAGCTGGAGAGATGTCTGGGGCCCCGTGCCCGGTGCCAGAGGGTAGGATAGGGCGGTGTCTCCATTTTTAATTGATGTGGCTGAGGCAGAGGGTAGAGAAGAGAAATCCAGCCTGTGCCCTCAATCCTAGGCATGAGCTTTGCTTCAGAAATTTGAAAGGGATTGTTGGGGCCAGTAAGAAAAACCTTGGGTCTTGTCTTAGGAGCCCAGGGCCCAAGCCTATAGCTGTGTCTCTAAGTTGTGGGCCAGCAGGGGAGGGCTTAGGCCAGTCCCTTATCACAGCCAGAGCCCCCATCCACATGGGGTGCCTTGGGGCACAAGCACTTTCTGACCTATGAACTCAGTTGACACCCACAGGGCTCCCAGTGACTTGCTGGTCCTCCCTGCTGGAATACCTCCCTTGATAACTTGTCCTGCCTCAACATTTTAATTTTTATTTTCCTACCACTTCTGATTTTGCCCCTTTAGGGAGCTTCCCGGGACCATCTCCTCCACAACCCCCTAGAAAACATCTTCCCATCCCGTGTTACCCTCTGAACATGGAGTCTCAGCACCGTGGACAGCGCCCAAGTCAGTGGGAACCTAGAGGGGGAATCCAGGGGCCCTGACAAACCCTGGGCTTCTTGGAGAGAGAGGAAGCTAACACCTACAGAGCTTCTGGAACATGGCCTTGCTAGCTCTGACCATGCCATCAGCTCTGCTTGGCAGGCAGCAAAAGGGCTGTGCTCAAGGACCCACTTGGCCCCCTTCTGCAGTGGGCAGCAGGGAACTCACTCCCAGGTGCCCGTGTTCTCTGGTCTCGTGGCGTTTAGCCCAGGGGCAAGTGGTGATAGAAGTTCGAAGGGCAGGGTGATGAGAGAGTGCACCCTGCACCCTCCTTCTCCCAGCATCTCTGGCAGCGGCTCCCGCTCCCGGTGGAAGGTCCCATGGCTCCTCCCTGGCCTAGTGACCTGATCCTGGTATGCCCTCTCTCACTGCCCGAGCCTGGTGGCAGCTTCGAGTCTTCCACTCTGGGCTGCCTCACCTTTATTATTGCCCCTGTGACTGGAAGAAATTCCCTCTGTCCTAAATTTTTCAAGTGGGTCCTCCTTTCCTGCTCAGACTCCTAAAAGGGTTTATATTCAGACAGGCTCAGTGACCTACCCAAGGTCACACAGTGAGGAGGTTGTGGCCCGTGTCCAGGTGACAGAGGATGGTGGCCTGCACCCGGACAGTGCATGGGGCCCAGGAGAAGTGACAGATCTGAGAGAGGCTCAAGATGGCTCAGGAAGGGTCTGTGGCAGTGGACAGAGCATTGTGTGGGTTTGAGCCCCTCCCCCAAAGAAAAAACTTGGCTTAAAGGAGGATGTGATTGATCATTTCCAGGAAGGCAGGGGCAGGAAGGTGGAGGCTTCCTGGAGGAGGGGCCATCTGACAAGGTTCCATGCACCCAGCTGCTTACTCATCTGTCTCTTTCTTGGGATTGGGACACCCTCCCACCCCCTGGGAAGAGCAGCCTTGGCCGGCTGGCCTGAGATGCTGGGGGAGAAGCGAGTGTGGTCCCACCTGAGATGATGCGGGAAGAGGAGAGCATCGGGCAGCAGGAAGAGTGTGGACAGAGGCCTGGAGGTGGACACATGCCTGCTGCATCTGGACAGCGGTCATGCAGGGAGGTGGGGGCCGGAGGAGGCTGGACAGGCAGGGTCTGGGGCTGAGCCACCTCCGGCTCGCCATCAAGCAGCTCCCATCTTGTGTCCTGTGCTCCCAAGGGCCAGGCTGGCCGTGGGAAGGGCTGATGGCTGAGACTTCTCAGTTCAGGTCTGGGTATCAGTGGGGTTTGTTCACCTGCACCTGGGGGCATCGGTTCTGTTCAGCTGATCAAGCGTGTCCAACTCTTTGTGACCCCATAGACTGCAGCACACCAGGCTGCCCTGTCCATCGCCAACTTCCGGAGCCAGCTCAAACTCACATCCATTGAGTCGATGATGCCATCCAACCATCTCATGCTCTGTCATCCCCTTCTTCTCCTGCCTTCAATATTTCCTAGCATCAGGGTCTTTTCTAATCAGTCAGCTCTTCCCATCAGGTGACCAAAGTATTGGAGCTTCAGCTTCAGCATCCGTCCTTCCAATGAATATTCAGGACTGATTTCCTTTAGAATGGACTGGTTGGATATCCTTGTAGTCCAAGGGACTCTCAAGAGTCTTCTCCAATACCACAGTTCAAAAGCATCAATTCTTCAGTGCTCAGCTTTCTTTATGGTCCAATTCTTACATCCATACATGACTACTGGAAAAACTATAGCCTTGACTAGACAGACCTTTGTTGGCAAGGTAATGTCTCTCCTTTTTAATATGCTATCTAGGTCAGTCATAGCTTTTCTTCCAAGGAGCAAGCGTCTTAATTTCATGGCTGCAGTCACCATCTGCAGTGATTTTGGAGCCTGGCAAAATAAAATCTCTCACTGTTTCCATTGTTTTCCCCATCTATTTGCCATGAAGTGATGGGACCAGATGCCATGACCTTAGTTTTCTGAATGTTAAGTTTTAAGTCAGCTTTTTCACTCTCCTCTTTCACTTTCATCAAAAGGTTCTTTAGTTCCTCTTCAACTTTCTGCCATAAGGGTGGTTCATCTGCATATCTGAGGTTATTGATATTTCTCCTGGCATTTTTGATTCCAGCTTGTGCTTCTTCCAGCCCAGCGTTTCTCATGATGTACTCTGCATATAAGTTAAATAAACAGGGTGACAATATACAGCTTTGACGTACTCTTTTCCCAATTTGGAACCAGTCTGTTGTTCCATGTCCAGTTCTAACTGTTGTTTCTTGACCTGCATACAGATTTCTCAAGAGGCAGGTCAGGTGGTCTGGTATTCCCATCTCTTGAAGAGTTTTCCAATTTGTTGTGATGCACACAGTCTACGGCTGTGGGCATCAGCCACCCCCTGACCCTGGCTCATCTGAACCTTCCTCCCTGTGCCCATGAGAAGAGTGGGGAGCAGAGGGGCCCTTGGTCACCTGAGTGAGTGTCCATGGAGCCTTCTGTGCCCATCAGAGAGCAGCCCTAGCTCTTCATCGGACCTGAAGCTTGCCCCATCTCCCTCCAAGGGTTCTTGTTCTCATTACACAGATGAGGAAACCCAGGCTCACAGGATTCCAGGAACTTTCCCATGGCCCTGCTGCGCTGCTCTGCCTCACTTGCCTTAGTTACATAAGAATCCTCTTTTGAACTCTGTCTTCTCCAGGAAACCTTCTACAACTACCCTGGGTTGGCCCGCCACATCTGCTTTCTCCCTCCTGACTCTAGTTGAATGAGGAGCCCCTGGATGAGGAGACTCAGGACATGGGAGAAGTAGGCTGCTGGGGTTAGCCACGCCTGCTTGTGCCAGCCTAATCAAGCAGTTACATCCCTTCTCTGGGCCTCAGTTTACTTGGATGAGAAATGGGGGTGCAGTGCCTTCCTGGCAGGGTGCACGGGGGAGTCACCACCTTGTGACACCGCAGCACGGGGCTTGGCGCCACCCAGCTCCCTGCTTCCCTTCTGGTCCTGGTGGGAGTCCAGCCTCTCTTGCCCCTTCCCTCCCCCACCCCCAGCTCAGGGCTCTAGAAAATCTGCCTAGTCAGGTCTGAATGAGGGGGAGCCAGCCAGCCAGCGTGTCTGGGTGGTGAGCGCGGCTATTTTGGGAACGAGCGGGGAAGGAGTGCTTTGTTTTGTTTGCTCCTCGTGATTGCAAGAGGTGGCAGGGCCCTGCCTCTCCTCCCCTGGACATCGAGTGGAGGCTGAGCTGGGGATGGGGAGGGAATGAGGGCCACGGCTCTCGGTGAGACGGACCGTCACACCTCCTGACGACTGGAGGCCACCTGGGGTCTTCAGCCTAGCCCCGTCGCTTGTCACTGTCAGCTTGCTCCCAAGCAGCATCAGAGAGAAGGGCGTGGAGGAGAGGAGGGCTGGAAGGCAGGGAACTCAGTCCTGCCACACCAGGGTTTTATTTCCAGCTCTGCCATCTGCTCCTTTGTCCACTCATCCACCCACTGCTCTGTCCGTTTGCAACCAACTTCCTTCTACTCATTCACCCATCTCCCCATCTGTCTACCCACCCACCCGTCCATTTATCCATATGAAACATCTGTCCATTGAAACAGTTTTCCACCTATCCATCAATCCATCTCACCATCCATCCATGCATCCGTCTACCCATCCACACAACCATCTGTCCATCCATTGATCTCACTGCACCATTCACCCACTCACCCATCCATTCACCCACTCGCCCGCCCATTCGCCCACTCGCCCGCCCATTTGCCCACCTGCCCACCCATTCACCCACTTGCCCGTCCATTCACCCACTTGCCCGTCTATTCATCCACCCACCTGCCCAGTCACCCACTCACCCGCCCAGTCACCCACTCACCCGCTCATTCACCCACTCGCTCGCCCGCTTGTCCGCCCATTTGCCCATACGCCCCCCCATTTGCCCACACACCCGCCCATTTGCCCACACACCCGCCCATTCACCTGCCCATTCGCCCACTCGCCTGCCCATTCACCCACCCATCCATTCTCTTACCCATTCGTGTTTACCTGTTATCTCTCCATCCATCCATCCTCGCAATCACCCACCCCTTTTATCCAGTTGAACTATCTATCTATCCATCCACCCACTTATTCATACATTCACCCACCCATCCATTTGCCTACCCATGCATCCACAGATCCCAGAGGGGCCCCATAAATCCGTGCGCTGTCTTGTATGAGGCTCCAGGATAGGCTGGTAAACAAGACACGCCGTTGCCACCTGCCTTTCCCACTAGAGGCCACGATTAAACAGCTAACTTGGCACTTGTTGCTTATCTTTCTGGACCTTACAGTATCCCTGGGTGTTTGAGAAGTTGTGAACCGGGTGCCTTGTGGGGGGGAGCACGAGGGGCCAAAGTGAAAAGCTCTTGGTGAGGGAGATGTTCCAGGGGTGGTTGGAAGAGAGGCCAGGAGTCCGCCCAGTGCACCCCTCTGCTGCCTCTGCTGAGAGAGGAGCTGGGGAGGCTCCGAGGTGGGAGGGGGCTTGTTTTGGGGGGCAGGAGAGTCTGCAGCTCAGTGAGGGATGGGGTGGTCAGACAGCGAGGCCCCAGAGGCTGGGGAGCGTCTGTCTGCGTCTGATGTAGACCGTGGCACACCGGGAAGGTCTGGACCTAGGGACATGTGCCCTGAGGCCGGCTTCCTGCTCAGAAACTGTTCTTTGATCAGGCAGAGCCGCCCCTAGATGAAGGGGCCTGTGGCAGTGCGACCTTGGGCACCCCAGCGATTTCGGGGCTTACGTTTTACAAGTACATGGTAAAAACACTGCCTAGGGCTTTCCCTCACAGTATAAGCAGAAAATTCACATAAACCTCCGCTCTTCCTAGGTTGTGCTTGGACTTAGAGTCTTCTTTTTTCTTAAAGCATCTTCCTTTTCTTCCTCAGGCGTATTAACCTGCAAAACTCTGTTGCTAAGAGAATTGCATGAACACAGCCTTGGATACTGGGCTCAGTGTCCTGGTCTGGGCTGTGACTTGCTGTGTGGCCTTTGGGCACTCACTCGTCCACTCTGGGCCTACACTGCCTCCAGGCTTAAAGGAACATGGGGATGAGAGCCTGCCCCTTCTGCGATGAGGCTCTGGGATTGGGGGACATGGGAATTGTGCAGCCTGGGGCCGCCTGGAGCAGAAATTCTTGGGAGGGTGTTGCTGAGAGCTGAGCCAGGCTGGCGTGGGGTGGGGTGAGCTTCTGGGCCCCTGAAAAGCGTGGAAGACGGGTTCTTCCTGAGCCGATAATACCGTCTTGTGTTTGTGGAGCGATTTATGGATTTTGAAAGCATTTTCCCTTGTGTCATCTGATTTCAGTTTTGAGTATCTGCTGAACAAGTGTTTGCATATGATGGACGAGAGGGAGCCAGGCCTTGCGGGGTCAGGGAGGCCGTGGAAATGGCTCCTCATGATCGCAGGGAGGCCTCAGCCACACCCCAGGCGTTCTGGAGAGAGCGGGAGGGAGGGTGGGTCTTGGGTGAGGGATCCTAAGTGTGGCCCTGAAATCGGGAGGAGGGCCGCCAGCTGGGGGCAGGCCAGGGGGTTAGGTAGGCAGGGGCTCTGGGCGGGGGGGAACCTCAGTTTAATCCAAAGCAAATACGGCAGCAAGAGAGACTTTTCAGGGGCTCCTTTTATCGTGTATGCTCAGTCACCTCAGTCGTGTCCGACTCTTTGTGACCCCATGGACTGTCGCCCGCCGTGCGCCTCTGTCCATGGGGTCCTCCAGGTGAGACTACTGGAGCGGGTTGCCATTTCCCCCTCCAGGGGATCTCCCCCACCCAGGGATCAAACCCGCGTCTCTTACATCTCCTGCATTGGCAGGTAGGCTCTTTACCACTAGCGCCACCTGGGAAACCCACTCTTTTAATTATGTCCAGGTAAAAGCAGTATCCAAATACTTCCTGGCGAGTTCTTTGTGACCTTATATAACAAAATATTCTTTTTGATGAAAAGAGTGGTCTCAGCCACTTGGAAACAGGTCTGGGATCAGAGGCTCTGGGATGGCTCTCCATCAGTTCCTGCAGGGAGCCCTGAGCGGCAGGCCCCAGGCGGGCCAGTGCTCCAGCCTCCTGCACCGTCTGTGGTGGACAGAGGGCCCCCGATGTGGCTGGCAGGGAGCCGGGCAGTCTGCCCTCACGGCCACAGCCACCATCCCTTGCCCCTGAGGCACCGCGTTCTGACTCCAGGAGGATGGAGTCAGGGTCCTGAGCCCCTGCCTGGTCTCAGCAGCTTTGAACTCAGAGGGACCCTGGGCTGCTGCCGCTGGGGGCTGGGAGTCAGGAGAGTCCACTGAGAGCCACCTGCTGACGGGCAGTCCCGGCAGCCGGAGGTTGACAGCGTTCGGCTGCGCGGTGCTTGCTGTGTTTATGGACCCATAAAATATTAAATAATCATCACGCAGCACTTTTTTCCTCCTGAAAGCTCTTTAGGGTGCGTATTTCCGTCATTTGGAAGGCAGAACAAATAACCATTTAATTAACTTCCAGCTCCCAGCATGAGAATCCTGCCCGTCAGGACACCCAGGTGGACAGTCCCCATCTCTTCCCGCCCCTCACCTGATGGATATCGGAGGAAGCCCCTCCCACTCAGCTTATTACAGGGAGGGGTGCTGATGCAGGACAGGGGCTTGAACCCTGAGCCCCTGGGACAGCCTAGGGGCTGGTTATGGAGGGTGGTTTTCCCAAATCAGGGAGTGCCATGTGTGTGTGGTCAGCTCGCCCTGCCCGGGTTGCTCAGGTGCTGGTCCTTAAATGCATTCATTATTTTACTTTATTTTTCAAAACCTCTGTTGCTGCTGCTGCTGCTAAGTCGCATCAGTCGTGTCCGACTCTGTGCGATCCCGTAGACGGCTGTCCCTGGGATTCTCCAGGCAAGAACACTGGAGTGGGTTGCCATTTCCTTCTCCAATGCATGAAAGTGAAAAGTGAAAGTGAAATTGCTCAGTCGTGTCCGACTCTCAGCGACCCCATGGACTGGAGCTTACCACGCTCCTCCGTCCATGGGATTTTCCAGGCAAGAGTACTGGGGTGGGGTGCCATTGCCTTCCCCGCAAAACCTCTGTTGGAGTACCCTAAATCAAATCCCTTACGATTATACAGTGGAAGTGAGAAATGGATTTAAGGGACTAGATCTGATAGACAGAGTGCCTGATGAACTATGGACGGAGGTTCGTGACATTGTACAGGAGACAGGGATCAAGACCATCCCCAAGAAAAAGAAATGCAAAAAAGCAAACTAGCTGTCTGAGGAGAACTTACAAAAAGCTGTGAAGAGAAGTGAAAAGCAAAGAAGACAAGGAAAGATATACTCATTTGAATGCAGAGTTCCAAAGAATAGCAAGGAGAGATAAGAAAGCCTTCCTTAAAAAAAAAAAAAAAGAAAGAAAGCCTTCCTCAGTGATCAGTGCAAAGAAATAGAGGGAAACAATAGAATGGGAATGACTAGAGATCTCTTCAAGAAAATTAGAGATACCAAGTGAACACTTTTTGCAAAGATGGGCTCAATAAAGGACAGAAATTGTATGGACCTAACAGAAGCAGAAGATGTTAAGAAAAGGTGGCAAGAATACAAAGAAGAACTGTACAAAAAAGATCTTCATGACCCAGATAATTACAATGGTATGATCACTCACCTAGAACCAGACATCCTGGAATGTGAAGTCAAGTGGGTTGACTAAGAACAAAACTAGTGGAGGTGATGGAACTCCAGTTGAGCTATTTCAAATCCTAAAAGATGATGCTGTGGAAGTGCTGTACTCAATATGCCAGCAAATTTGGAAAACTCAGCAGTGGCCACAGGACTGGAAAAGGTCAATTTTCATGAAAGGCAATGCCGAAGAATGCTCGAAATACCACACAGTTGCACTCATCTCACACGGTAGTAATGCTCAAAATTCTCCAAGCCAGGCTTCAGCAATACGTGAACCGTGAACTTCCAGATGTTCAAGCTGGTTTTAGAAAAGGCAGAGGAACCAGAGATCAAATTGCCAACATCCGCTGGATCATTGAAAAAGGAAGAGAGTTCCAGAAAAACATCTATTTCTGCTTTATTGACTATGCCAAAGCCTTTGTGTGGATCACAATAAACTGTGGAAAATTCTGAAAGAGATGGGAATACCAGACCACCTGCCCTGCCTCTTGAGAAATCTGCATGTAGGTCAGGAAGCAACAGTTAGTACTGGACATGGAACAACAGACTGGTTCCAAATAGGAAAAGGAGTATACCAAGGCTGTATATTGTTACCCTGCTTATTTAACTTATATGCAGAGTACATCATGAGAAATGCTGGGCTGGATGAAGCACAAGCTGGAATCAAGATTGCTGGAAGAAATATCAATAACCTCAGATACGCATATGACACCACACAGAAGAAAGTGTGGCAGAAAGTGAAGAAGAACTAAAGAGCCTCTTGATGAAAGTGAAAGAGGAGAGTGAAAAAGTTGGCTTAAAACTCAACATTCAGAAAACTAAGATCATGGCATCTGGTCCCATCACTTCATGGCAAATAGTTGGGGAAACAGTGGAAACAGTGACAGACTTTATTTTTTGGGCTCCAAAATCACTGCAGATGTTGATTACAGCCATGAAATTAAAAGACGCTTACTCCTTGGAAGGAAAGTTATGACCAATCTAGACAGCATACTAAAAAGCAGAGACATTACTTTGTAAACAAAGGTCCGTCTAGTCAAGGCTATGGTTTTCCCAGTGGTCACATAAGGGAGTGAGAGTTGAACTGTGAAGAAAGCTGAGTGCCAAAGAATTGATGCTTTTGAACTGTGGTGTTGAAGAAGACTCTTGAGAATCCCTTGGACTGTAAGGAGATCCAACCAGTCCATCCTAAAGGAAATCAGTTCTGAATATTCATTGGAAGGACTGATGCTAAAGCTGAAACTCCAATACTTTGGCCCCCTGATGTGAAGAGCCAACTCATTTCAAAAGACCCTGATGTTGGGAAAGATTGAGGGCAGGGGGAGAAGGGGACCACAGAGGATGAGATGATTGGATGGCATCACCGACTCAATGGACATGAGTTTGGGTGAATTTTGGGAGTTGGTGATGGACAGGGAGGCCTGGTGTGCCTGGCGTCCATGGGGTTGCAAAGAGTCGGGCATGACTGAACTGAACTGACTGGAGTTTAGTCGCCTTACAATGTTGTGTTAATTTCTGCTGTATAGCAGAGTGAATCCGCTTTTATATCTGTGTGCACATATCCCCTCTTTGTCATTCCAGAGTACTGAGTAGAGCCCCTGTGTACACAGTAGGTTCTCATTCATTTTACACAGGGTGCTGTGTATACTTCAGTCCCAGTTTCCCAATTCACCCCACCACTCGCCACTCCCCTTGGTGCCCATACATTTTTCCTCTATGTCTGTTTTGCATATATAGGTTCTGATTTGCATATAGGTTCATTTGTACCATGTTTATAGATTTCACATATATGTGTTAATATACGGGAGAAGGCAATGGCACCCTACTCCAGTACTCTTGGCTGGAAAATCCCATGGACGGAGGAGCGTGGTAAGCTCCAGTCCATGGGGTCGCTGAGAGTCGGACACGACTGAGCAATTTCACTTTCACTTTTCACTTTCATGCATTGGAGAAGGAAATGGCAACCCACTCCAGTGTTCTTGCCTGGAGAATCCCAGGGACGGGGGAGCCTGGTGGGCTGCAGTCCATGGGGTCGCTGAGTGTTGGACATGACTGAGCGGCTTCACTTTCACTTTTCACTTTCATGCATTGGAGGAGGAAATGGCAACCCACTCCAGTGTTCTTGCCTGGAGAATCCCAGGGACGGGGGAGCCTGGTAGGCTGCCGTCAATGGGGTCGCACAGAGTCGGACACAACTGAAGCGACTTAGTAGTAGTAGTAGGGCCATCCATGTCTGTAAATGCACTATTTCGTTCCTTTTTATGGCTGTCATATTCCGTTGTGTATGTGTATACCACATCTTTATCCATTCCTCTGTTGACGGACATGTAGGTTGCTTCCATGTCCTGGCTATTGTAAATAGGGCTGTGGGGAACATTGGGGTGAATGTATCTTTTGGAATGACAGTTTTCCCCAGGTGTATGTCCATTGAATTTCCTAGGACTTCTGGTTTTGAAATTCACAGCAACCAGAATCTCAACAAATTCTGGTCTGGTTGCAAACATTCAGTCTGTACCTGCTGCAAAGCCTATCGCTTCCTGCCATGGCTAGATGGCCAGGACCTGAGATGGGAGGGGACATGGTCCTCTGTTCTTCCTCCTTCCAGTCTTTCCTGGGGGTCGCCTTCCTCAGGGAGCAGGAGGGATGGGGAGGGGCAGGGCAGCCACACGCACTGGCTGGGCATGGGGCACCTTGGCTCCGCCCTGTCCTAAGTGAGCACTGCCCCCACCGCCCACCCTCGACTCTTTGGGGCTCCGTTAACAGTAATAATAAGAACTGAATGAACCGGTATGTGTGCCAGGCTGTTTCAGGGTTCACAGTGAGACCCGTGGCTGGGCTGGGTGAGGGAGTGACTGGTACCCATAGGTCTGGTGTGCAGACGACTTGAGTGAGCTGAGGCTTTACCTTTGTTAACAGGAGGTGCCCCAAATTTGCCCTCGATAGTCTGCACTTCACAAAGCAGCCAGGCTGATCCATAGAAAAGTAAACTCAGGTTAAAGACTCTGGAGCTTGCTCTGGGTGAAATGAGAAGCCCTGGTGAGTTCGGAGCCAAGCTCGTCCCATGGCCTCGGATCTTAACTTCCCTGAGCAGACTGTCCCTGCCCCAGGGCCTTTGCACGTGCTGCTCTCGCTGCCCGGAATGCCCTCCTCTCGGGTACTTGCCTGACTTGCCTTCTCACTGCCTTTCGGGAGGTGGAACAGAGGGCCTTCCCTGACCACACGCTTCCCCACACTGCTGCTCCCGCAGTGAACAGGGAGTTTCCACTCAGCTTCTGCAGATCCTCGGCTCTGGTGGGGAGACTTTGTTTACTGCTCAGCAGCAGCGCCGCTCTGTCCTCGGCTGTGTCCCCAGACCTTAGAACATGCCAGGTGCTCAGTCAGTGTTCTCTTAATGAATGACTGAGTCAGAGAGGTTAAGCAATTAGCCCAGGGCCACACAGCTGAGCAGTGGAAGGGCTGGGATTGGAGGCCAGGCAGCACAACCCTGGAACCAGACCCGGTTAACTCACAGGTGCTGGGCAGCCATCAGAGGCCCTGGAGCAGGGCAGCGCAGGAGGAGGGGGTGGGGAGGGGGAGTTAGGCCAGGGCAGGGTGCAGGGTCCATGCAAGGAACCAGGGGCGGCATGTGCGGGGGTCATGCGGGGGCAGTGCATCGGGCCCACCCTGTGCCTCTGTTTTTGCTCAGTCCGCCCGCTTTCTACACCCACAATGTCCACGGGCTGCCAACCCCCACATCCAAGGGCGAGCTTGTCACCCAGCCTGCCTCACCCCTGGTGCCAGCGTTTGCATAATTAAACACACGCTTCTGACACGCCACTCTGGCCAATTTTCCAGATCGCGTTTGCTTGAAAATCCTGTCATTTTCCACCAGCTGAGTTAGAGTGAAAAAGGATCATTTAACCGGAGCGCATCCATCTTCAGCGCCAGTGAGCAGTCCGGCCCTGTCTGCAGATGAGGGTGTGTGTGTGCGAGGGAGGAGGGGACACTTCTCGGAGGGCCGGGAGCAGCTCAGCCTTCTTCGATTATTTGGGGGATGTCTTACGGAAGTGAATTAAGAGAGTTCATGGCAGTAACTCCTTAGGCTTCCGGTGGCTCCTTTCCCTTTATAAGCAGATGACTACCTGCCACAGTGGGGCTTCCCAGGTGGCTATGTGGTAAGGAACCCGCTGCCAATGCAGGAGACACAGGAGATGTGGGTTTGATCCCTGGGTTGGGATGATCCCCTGGAGGAGGCAATGGCCACCTACTCCAGTATTCTTGCCTGGAAGATTCCGTGGGCAGAGGAGCCTGGCAGGCTATGGTCCATGGGGTGGGTCTCAAAGAGTCAGACACGACTGAGCGACTGAGCATGCCTGGATGCATCTTCCATGGGGGGAGCTGTGAGGTGGAGACTGCAATCGGGGAAGAAGGGGGGCAGCAGTGGCCCCCAGCTTGGTCCCCGGGATGCAGCTGCAGGCAGCAGGGTGGCCGGTGGGCCTCTGTCTGTCCCACCCACCTGTAGCCCAGGGGCGGCTCCCTGCGGGCAGGTGCTGTGTCCCTACCTGTCTGCAAGTTCTTTTCGTTGGTTAAACCAGGCTCTGGGTTGAGACAGAGCTGTCCTGGGTGGCTGATGCCAGTGGGTGTTTATGGTCGCTAGCGGGTGGCAGTGAGTTCCCGGATTTGTGTGCTAGTGGCTGGCCCCTCGGTGAGGCGGGGTGTAGGAGGCAGGAGCCTCACGTGAGGGTCAACACTGCAGCTACCACCACCTTGAGTCAGGGCTGTGTGTGAGAGCCCCCTACCTCCAACTGAGGCATAATACTTGTCACAAAAATCGATCATTGTAAAGCAAACAATTCATGGCATTTTCTACATTCAGCGTTGTGCAACCATCACCTCTGTCTGCTTCCAAAACATTTTCATCCTCCCAAAAGGAGACCCCGTACCCATTAAACACTAACTCACCATTCTGCTCTCCTCCAGCCCTGAAACAGCCATAACTTGCTTTACTGTGCTTCTCAGATACTGCTTTTTGCAAATTGAAGGTTCGTGGCAACCGTGTGTCAAGCAAGTCTGTCGACACCCTTTTTCCTGACAGCACTGGCTCACTGTGTGTGTCTGTTTCACGTTTCAGCAGTTCTCACAGCATCTCAACCTGTTTCTTTATTGTTATATTTGTTACCGTGACCTGTGACCAGGGATCTTCTGCCTTTCTATTATATTAGTAATTGTTGGAGTACTTTTTTTTGCAACAAAGTGTTTTAAAATTAAGATATGTCGATTTTCTTAGATATAATGCTATTACGTGCTTAATAGACCGCAGTGTAACACCAACATAGCTCTTGCATGCACTGGGGAGCCAGAAAGCTCGTGTTCGTTGCACACGCGGTTTGTTGTGGTGGTCTGAGACCTAGCGCAGAAGGTCCCTGAGGTGTGCCTGTCGCCGCTCTCCGCTCCTATAGCCCTGCCTCTTCTGAGTGTCGCTGGGTTCCGTCATTTGTGGCCTCCTGCGTCTGGCTCCTTTCTCCCGGCAGAATACCCTCGAGGCCTGTCCACGTTGTTGCCTATGTTGGGCCTTCACTTTCCGTGCCGGGGGTCCGCAGCTCAGGTGTGTGCCGTTGTGGGTACAGACGCATTCACGTGCGGGTGGTCCCTTGGGTTGTCTCCAGCCTTTGGCCGTGGAGGATAGCGTTGCCGTGAACGTGGGCTTGTCCGAGTTCTGTGGTCAGTCCTCCAGGCCGTGGACTTAGGAGTGGAAGTGCTGGATGATGCAGTGGTTCTGGGCTTAGCCTTTGGAGGGACTGTCAAACTGTTTTATACCGTGGCCGCCCCATCTTATATTCTGCAGTAGCCTCTTGAGTGGGGAGCAAAGGTGGAACTTGGAGACTTGCGGGTTCCTTTTAGAGCAGAAGTCGGGGTGGAGCACTTTGGGGTTCAGAGCCTTCTAGACCGCCCTGATTCTCTTGGAGGGAAAACCGCAGCTCTTGCAATGGTCCACAGCTGTGCCCGCCGAATCCCCATGCGCCCATCATTGCCTCCTCCTCACCACTGGCGAGACCCGGCCACCGGCCCCTCCGCTGTCCTTCAGCGGGCCAGCAGGCCTGTGCCTCAGGGCCTTTGCACAGCTGTCCCCTGGCCATGGGGTGGGGCAGAAGACTGTGACCTGTGCCCTCACCGCCCTCTCTCCACTTGTGTCATTTGCTCATTTATTGTGTGGGGTGGTCGCTGCCTCCCTTCCTTGAGTGTGTGTGTGTGTCCGCTTGCACTCAATCACGTCCGACTCTTGGGGCCCCATGGACTGCAGCCCGTCAGGCTCCTCTCCCCGTTGACTTTTCCAGGCGAGAGTGCGGGACTGGGTTGCTAGTTCCTATTCCAGCCTCCCTCTCTTCCTCTCCCCACAAAAGAATCCACGTGTCTCCAGCTGTGCCTGATGGTTAAGTAAATATTTGCTGAGTGGGTGAATGAGCTGAGGACACAGGTGAGCTCTTTCCCCACACCTCTCACCAACTTCTCAGGGGCCTACGGGCTTGGGGAGGCCGGGAGCCCCCTTCAGACTTTGCCCCTGGGCCCGCCCCACTGCATCTGTGTCCCCTGGAAAGCCCACGCTTCCCGGAGCACAGCCCCAGCCCCCTGCTTGTGCCTGTGAACCTCAGACCTAAGGTTCTGCCAGCCCAGAGGGGCGGGAGTGCCTGGTTAGGGGCCCAGTGCATGGAGGGGCCGGTTCCCCTTTATGCTCAGCATGCCTGCCCTGTGGATGTCTTAGGGCTGGGGACCAGCGGCAGGACAGTGGGCCAGGGTCCCCTGTGAGAGATGTCCTAGATCTCCTTTTGGGGCAGCCACATCAGTTCACCGTATTCAGCTGAGGGTTACCTGTTAGTTACTGAGTCTATGTTTGTGCCATAAACTTAGAGCCCATTTGGGAGTTCTTGTTTATCACGATTTATCTTTATCTTGTTAGGGTCAAGATTTTAAAATGCTGGAAAGGTGGCCAGAACTACCACATCCAAAAATGGCTTTCCCCGGTGGCTCCGTGGTAAAGAATACACCTGCCAATGCAGGAGCCATGTGAGATGCGGGTTCGATCCCTGGGTCGGGAAGATCCCCTGGAAGAGGAAATGCCAACCCACTCCAGTATTCTCGCCTGGAGAATCCCATGGGCAGGGGAGCCTGGCGGGCTACAGTTTGTGAGGTCACAAACTGTTGTATACAAGCAGCTTAGCAAGCACCGTCGGAAATACCATTCATTTATTCAGTCAATCAGTCAGCACATGTCCCCGGAATACCTATATTCCCATGTCTAAGATACTGCCTGACTCAAAGTCGGAGCACTGTCCTTGAGGGCACCTATCCTTTTACAGCAGACTGTCCCCCATTGCTCCATGTGAGAGGCCTCTTCTGGGTCATCGTGGCAGTCATTGACGAGCAATATTGATGAGGTCAAGTCCAAGATAGAGCCCCGTGGCCTTCCACTGGAGACCTTCCGCGCTGACCGGTCCCCAGAATCCCTGTTGTACAGTTATTAACAGAAGCTCGGAAGCCACTGCCCCAGTCGCACATGTTCACCCATCTCCTCCATGGGATACCAGAGGAGACTCAGACACTGATGACTTTGACCAAGTGTCCATTGTGAGTGGTTTCGGTCTTTCCAAACAGAAGCAGCGCTACCTCTGCGGGAGCTGGCTTGGGGCTGCCTCTCGGCGCGGCTGCAGAGATGCCCTGCTCATTGCCTTTCCCTGCAGGCGCTGGCCCCAGGGGTCTTCCTGCTCGCCGGACCTGGGCAGGGCTTCCTGGGTGCAGTTCCTAACTGAGAAGTGGGGGAGGAATCCTCGTGGGAAGTGGCAGGACCCCAGGGCAGAGGTGTTGGAGGATGGGCAGGGGGGAAGGGGCAGGTTTTTCCTGGGGGCTCTAACCTCACCAGGAAGGACAGCTGGGTGAGAACTGGGAGGACTCCTGGTGCAAGGCTAAGGCATTGGGGTGCTGAGAAGTATTGGGGGTCTTCAGGAGGGGCAGGGCAGCATGTGGGTCTGAGTTGCAGGAGACCCCCCTCTCTGTAGCCAGGGTGGAGGTTGGGGAGTAGTAGGGGAGTGGAAGGCCTCTGCAACCATGACGAATCCCCCATACACCTCTCGGGGCTTCAAAGGCAGGCACTCCACGTCGATGGCTAATTGGCTGCAGGTGACATGGGGGGTGTCTGGCTGAAGCTGTCCCCGAGAAAGACGTGGGCCAGGCTGGTGGTGGTGGGTCCCCAGTGCCAGGGGATGGGCAGGAGGGCAGAGGGCTGGCTTCCCTAGAGCACCTGCCCTGGGCAAGCCCAGTTCCAGGTTTTTCAGAACACCTTCTCCTGCAGCGCTTTCTGCACCCTGAGTGGGAGCCAGGTCAGGCCTTGATTTGCAGACAGGAAAGCCCAGGCCTGAGAAGCCTCCCGGCTCTTCTCCTGCCTGGTGTTACCAGGTTCCTGAGCTCCCAGGACCCCAAAGGCCCGGCCTGGTCCCGTGCTGAGGGCAGGTGGGCCTGGGCAGCAGAGGGAGAGGCCTTTTCCCTCTGCAGCCGAATCCTTGAGTGGAACGGACCTTGGGCTCACGGGCCAGCCCATCTTTGGAGGGTGAAAGAATCCTGACCTCTTCTTTAGGGGGGTCCACTGGAGCCCAGAGAGGGTGAGTGAGGTGCCTAAAGCCACACAGCACGCATCTTCCACTCAGCCTTGGTGCTCAGGGCCCTGGGGGCACCTGTGGGATAGAGCCCTCGAGGGAACCCCTGCTTAGGGGGGCCACGGCCCACAGTCCTAGCGTGTGCATGCATGCAAGCTGAGTTGCTTCAGTCGTGTCCGACCCTTCGTGACCCCGTGGACTATAGCCCACCAGGCTCCCCATCCGTGGGATTTCCCAAGCTAGAACACTGGAGTGGATTGCCGCATCCTCCTCCAGGGGGGCCTTCCCGACCCAGGGGTCGAACCCGCATCTCCTGTATTGCCTGCATTGGCAGGCGGGTTCTTTACTGCTAGAGCCCCCTGGGAAGCCCTGTGGTTCTCTGTCCACCTTCCTATCTGAGGTGACAAGAAGGGCCCTGGGTGGGGAGGAGCAGATTCGTGTCTCGATCTGATGCTGGCCTCTTCCCGCCTGGTGTGCACCTGGCTGGGCCGGGCAGCAAACCCCCCTGTGCTTCCCGGGGCTGCCAAGCAGGCCTCCCTAGCCATGGCTCCGAGTTGGGGGCAGTGATGCCCAGGGCCGAGTGGGCGCCCCTGAGCCCAGGGGCCCGCCCGAGTTCCCCCCGCGCCCACTGTACCTGCCCGGGCTCACACAGCCCTGCCCTGGAAGACCGTTGAATCGTGGGCGGTGATCCATTAGTGGGTCACAAAATCAAGTTAGCTGGTCACAGCCAGAATATTAAAGAGCACGCTAGAATAGAGGGGAATCAAATAATGGGATAGAGAGAGAGAGGAAGCGAGCCGGCAGGAGAGCCTGCGCTGAGACCCGGCTGACCGCACACACTGGCCGCCTCGCGCATTCCTGGCCGCGCCGGGCTCAGCCTGTCTGGGTCTGACTGTCGCCTCTGCCACCTGCGAGCGGCGGACGCGGGTCTGTTCCTCCCTCCGCCCCTCGTCGGTCGGACGGGGTGATAAGGATGATGGTATGACCTACACCTGCCTGTCCCCAAACCCCTCATCCGCAGAGTGGGCCTGGCCCTGTCTGACGATGAGACTGTTAAAGCTGGGATTATTGTAACTTCAGCAATAGCTGCCCGCTCCTGGGTGTGCGTGGATGCCACTGGAGGGGTGGGGACCACAGCCACCGCCCTCGGGGGCCCCAGGTTGATGCCAAGAGCACCCAGCGCCCGGATAGCTGGGGTCCACGGCACTGTGGCAAGAGACCTTCCCCCAGCCCTTGGGGTGAGGAAGTGCCGGGTGGATGAAGAGGGCGCTCTGGCCAGGTGACCACGGGGCCCCCCTAGACGAGGGGCAGGTGAACCAGGGCCTGAAGGGTGAGAGAGGCTCTGGGTAGCAGGTGAGGGGTGTAGGCATAATTCCAGGCAGAGCGGGTGGAGAGGGCTCCTGCAGTATGGTTGGACTGGAGCCAGGGCAGGGGGCCTGTGGGTCTGTCCCGGGGACAGCTCCAGAGAGGCAGAGTGCCTGTGGAAAGCCGCCCCCTCCCCTCCCCACTCCCTTTCCCCCTCCCCTCCTCCTGCTTCTCCCCTACCTCCCCCTCCTCCCCACCCTCTGCTCCTCTCTCCTTTTCACTGTTATCGTTGTTGGGACTGGTTACTGGTGAGCCCTGGGCTCACCCTTAAAATTCTGAGAGCCCCTGAAATCCTCCTGGGCTTCCATGGTAGTTCAGACAGTAAAGAGTCCACTTGCCAGTGCAGGAGACCTGGTTCAATGCCCGGGTCGGGAAGATCCCCTGGAGAAGGGAATGGCTCCCCACTCTGATATTCTGGCCTGTAGAATTCCGTGGACAGAGGAGCCTGGCAGTGAGCCTCCTCCCTGCTGGGCCCTCTCAGTCCCTGGAGCCCCCTTCCCCATAGCAGCCCTCCCCTCCAGTCATCTGCCCGCTAAGCCTCTAGCTTAGAAAAGGTGCACCGGTCTCGGGGCCTGGGGTGTGGTCTCCAGCCCTGCTCCCCGCCCTCCCGAGGGCCTTTCTTAGGAGCAGCCTCTTAGTCTTACCCAGACTTTGGCTCAGACAGTCCTTCTGTCTGGGACCCTGTTCCTCCCTCTTCTCTGCCCCTGACCCCCTGGGGTTTGTCCAGCTGCAGCTGAGTCCTGAAGCGGGACAGGTGTGAAGTCCTCTCCTCCAGGGCACCCTCTCTGGGCCCCAGTCCCAGTAAGGGACACCTGCCAGCTCCCAGGGTCCCCTCCTGATCTCCTCCCACAGCCCAGGGGTCCAGGGTGGACCTTGAACCTGGCTTCCAGAGTAGGGGGCCCTGTTTCTTGCCTGATCAGCCTGATTTGTCCACCGGGAGCTCTCTGGGCTCCCATGATGCCTGCACACAGTGGGTGGTCTTCCCGACCCCCTCCCAAATGCTCCCTGTTGGAATATCAGGAGGACTTCCCGTAAGAGGGGGCTTTGTGGAGTGGGAATAGCTTGGAGACACAGAGGTGGAGGTGATCCAGCTTGGCTGGTTTCATGGTTTCTGAACTGTTTGCTGAGCCCAGTGCTGGCAGCGAGTCCCTGCTTTGTGGGACTGTGATGGGATGGGGTCTGACGGATAAGGGCGCCTGTGACCTTGGCAAGCCAGCTCACCTGCTGCAAGGGTGAGAGGCAGAGGGATACGGCCGAGGGTGTGTGGGGTCTTTTGGAGGCCCAGCTGAGTTTGGGGCGGGGGGAAGGTCTTGACGGTCAGACCCAGGGGTCTGGGCCTCGTTGGAGGGTCTGGAGGGTCCCTGGGGGCATCTGAGCAGGGGGTGGACAGCTGTTGTTCCCTTTCTGACCACAGTACCCAAGTCATGTTCATCAGCCACCTGCCCCCAGACCCGCTCTCCTGCTGGACAGAGAGGATCCCGGGGCCCAGAGTGGATTAAATACTCAGGCCGGGCCAGAGTCAGCCGGCTGAGCCCTCTGCCCGAGCTGGGAGCCGTTGCAGGGCTTCGTGCTCCTCTCTGCGGAGTGGGTGTGGCAGGGAAGGAGGCTGGAGGAGGTGTCCTGCTTGGTCACTCCACAGCGGGGAAGCCGCTGGCAAGCAGGAGTGGGGATCACCGTCACCCAGCAAAGTCAGAAACCAGCCCTTGGCCTCCTGGGCCTGGGTTCTGGAATTCTCTCTGCTCTCCTCCCAGGCGCTCCCCCATCCTCACCGTGTCTCTCTGGTGTGGGATCCAGCCTGGGGCTTCCATCTGCTTGGCGTGGGGCCAGCCCCACCGCTGCTCCCCCTAAGTCCTCTGAGAGGATGGGTTCTGACACGAGGAAGGAGCTGCTCCCAGGGTCCCCTCTGGGGGTGACCTGTCGAGAACTGTGTGTGCTCCGGGCCTTTGGGCCACCAGGCTGAGCCAGGAGGGGAGGGCCACAGCTGGAGCCCAGGGAGGGCATGTTGATTGGCAGAATCACCTGTCACTTGACAAGACTGGGGGCTAGTTCAGACCCATGGCATTCTGCAGGAGGCTCACTTTAAAAAAAAAAAAAAAACAACACACAACAACTCAGACTTTAAAAAAAAAAATGTGCTTTTAAGCTCACGGAAATTGTTGATTGGTTTTGATTACAACAAACGAGTGAATTAGAGTTCTTCTTTTTCAATTAATTTAATTGTTTTGGTGCTGCTCCCAATTGTTCCAGTGGGGGTAGGATTTCCTTTGTTCAAAGACCTCTGGTTCCAACCACGTTCTTAGCATCTCGTGAGCCTGAGCTGCAATCTCTGAAGGAGCCGCTAAATTTGCTCTTGGTGAGGGATGGAATTTAGTTGATTTCAGTTTTAGGTAAAAGGCTGCCCCTAAGCCATAGAAGTCACTCGGGGTTTTAGGAGCACCCTCCCTGAAGTAAGGACACTCCAAGGTACCTTCTCTGATGCAGGAATCTATTTGGGACCACCCTGGGTGAGTGGTCATCCAGCCCTAGCTTGCATACTGTCAACCGTGGGGCGCTCACTACCTCACTGGGCTGTGGCCGGCCCCTGAAGTGGACATCTGTCTGACAGAGCCTGAGCGTAAGCCTGTTCACTGCACGGGGTGATCCCTGCCAGTGGGACAGCTCGTCCATCGGGCCCTTCCAGAGCTCTTCTCATCTCCTGCAGCTCTGGCCTTGCCTTCAGGGAGCTCCCAGTCAGATGTGGGCCAGCCAGGGCCAGGGAAGCATAATAACCAAGGGGATCATGGCCCTGCCCAAGGGCAGAGGTGGGATGCTGGGCAGAAGCAGGGTCAGGAACATTGCGATGGATGGGCTGCCAGGATCAGCTTATCCTGCAAGAGACCAGGCTCCTGGTGAGAAAGGGCTTGGCCTGCTCACCGATGAAGGGGTGTGTGTTAGAAAATTGGGCACACGGCAGGGCTTCCCAGGTGGCACTAGCGGTAAAGAACCCACCTGCCAGTGCAGGAGACATAAGAGACATGGGTTTGATCCCTGGGTGGGGAAGATTCCCTGGAGGAGGGCATGGCAGCTGACTCCAGTATTCTTGCCTGGAGAATCCCATGGACAGAGGAGCCTGGTGGACTACAGTCCATGGAATGGCAAAGAGTTGGACACGACTCAAGCAACTTAGCACGCACACATGCGGCAGGAGCCAACTGGAGAGATGGGCGTGGGTCAGAGTGGGTGCGGACACTGTTGTTTGGGGTGACCATATTATTGCCACTCCACCTCCAGGAGAAGAAAAGTCATGAGGCCCACGTCCTGGGGGTTGAGGAAGACTGAGGATGCCAGGAGCAGGCCCAGCACCCCTCGGGTCATCTGCCACAGGCCCTGTGGTTCCTGCAGAACCCAGATGCTGAGGGGCGGCCTTTTTGCAGCAGGCTGGGGAGAGCCAGGTGGTTTAAGGTGGTGGGAGTTGGAGGGGGAAGTTCTCTGAGTGTCCTGGGCCCTAGGGTAGAGCTGGGGTGCATCTGCAGGGTGGTCCAGGCCTCCACGGCCACCCCTAAAGGTGCAGGTCTCAGGATGCCCCACGCCACCAGAAGAGACAGAACCCCTGCTTGGTGTCAGGCCCTGGGCTGGATGAGGCCCCGATCATCTCCCTTAGTCCCCTCTAGAAACTGGGAACCTGAAACACAGGTATGAAAGTCATTTTTTAAAGGTGGCTGATCCACCAGTAAGTATGCATTCTAACCAGTGCATTCAGTAACAGGAATGATGGTGGGTCCAGTGACTATGATGAGCCCCCAGTGAAGATGTGTGTCCATGAGGCCTCAGAATGCCCCTAGTGGCACACGTGGGAGGGAAACACGTCCCGTTTCTGCTGAAGTCACAGCAGTGGCTGCTACGGACCCCTCTTTGGTTTGCCGCGCCCAAGTATATAGGAATCGCTGCATTGCAGCCAGAGGGGGCGGACAATGAAGGTGGTGTATTTTCTTCCCATCCAGATTTTGAGTTCTATCCACAGACCACCAGGGTTCAGGATCCCTGCCCTGAGGACAGATGGACTCGGAGTTTTAGGAGGCCTTCATGAACCCCAGGTGGCTCTGGGTGCAGATCTGTGATCAGGATGATCAGCATTGAAGAAATAACAATTGTCTGGCTGACCCTGGCCAGCACAGGGCTGCAGGAGTTGGGGGAGGACCCCAACCCAGTCCAGAAGGGCCCCACAGATGAGCCCAGACTGCTCTCTGGGAGAAAGAGGTGTGAGGGATCATAGGTTTTGGCACCATCCCATCCATCAACCCGCTGGAAGTCAACAAGGTGGCTGGTTTGGGGAGTGGAACGTGGGCAGCATTGCAGGGATTTTGTGGGGACTCTGGGGTAGAACAAGGGGGAAAGGCATGTAAGGGGGTGCATTAGGTGACGAACTAGGGTTCAAGTCACCAACTGGACTGCCGATGGGCTCAAGCAGAGGCTTTGTGAATGCGAAGGCCATGGGCACTATTTCCTTTAAGCTCCACACGACCTCTCTGTGCTGCGTGGAGCTGAGCACAGCACCCGGGGCCCTGTATCCAGTGCTAGCTGAGGCTGGTCTTCCTGCTCTTCGGGGGCTGGGAAGCCTGCTGGGCACAGGAGGCCCTGGGAGGCACGCCTTACCTGGCAAAGCAGAAGGAGGCTGGGCTCGGGGTAGTTTGGAGGTGTGATTAGCGGGCTCAGAGGCCGCAGGATCTGCTGGAGGCTAGTGTGGGGACCAGGCGAGGGCTAGCACTCAGCCCTGAACAGGCAGGCCCTCCTGTTGATGACGTCTCTGTGACAGATGAGGCAGAGCCGGCAAGCTGGGTTCTGGTTGACCTGGGGCGGGGGCTGTTCCGTGTGCTAGGGTCTTGCCACACACATGGGGGCTGGGCTTCCAAGGCGGTCAGAGAGGCCGGTCCTGCAGGGAAGCACTTTTCTAGCCTTTTGGGCATTGCATGTGCTGTTTGTTTGTCTGGCTCTTTGCGACCCCATGGGCTGGAACCCACCAGGCTCCTCTGTCCATGGGATTCTCCAGGCCAGAATACTGGAGTGGGTTGCCCTTTCTTCCTCCAGGGGATCTTCCCGACCCAGGGATCAAACCGGCGACTCCTGCACCTCCAGCATTGGCAGGCAGGTTCATTTACCACGGAGCCACCCGAGAAGCCCCCATGTGCTACAATGAACCACATGGGCAGGCTCAAAGTCCACATCCTCAGAGCTGTGAGGTGGAGCCACAGGCCATCGCAGTGCCACCTGCTTTGTATTAACAGCTTGGTTTTCATTCCTTCCCATTCCTGGCACAGGGCAACTGTTTATTCACCCTGTGGCCTCTGGGTGTGTTGGCACTTTTGGACAGAGAAGGGAGAGTAACTAGCATGTGTTGGTCACCTACTATATTGCCAGGCATGGCAAATAAGCAGATGTCTGTGGTCACACCACCTGGGGTCCAATCCTGCTGATGGCCTGGCCCCTGGTAAGGTCCTTCACCTTCCCTGTGCTCCATTTCTGCTGCTGCAAATGCTGGGACCTGCTGGGGAATTATGGTGAGAGTTGGTGGGCTTATCCACTCAGCATCACTTGGCATAAAGTGCTCAGTGAATGTTTCTTGAGAAAAGTGGAGCTCAGATAGGTGCAATAATTTGTCCAAGGTGGGGTAGCTGCCTGTTAACTAGACCGCAAAGCTCAGGGTCCCTGCTCTCCATGCCCCTCCCACTTATGTTAATTAGCAGCACACATGGAATGCCCCTGTAAACCACAGAGCTCCGTGTGAATGCTGCAGCTTTGATATCTGGGTGATGTTAACTTGGCAGCAAGTGCCCAGAATACATCAGAGGGAGTTCAGCCCCCCAATCTGCTGTGTCTACTCTGTCATTCACACAAGATTGGCCCACGATGGGGTGGGAGCAGGTATCTTGGCCAGACTATGGGCCCCTTCCATTTCTCCCCTTTCCCAGTCAGGATCCCAGCTCTGTTTGCACTGGAAGTAAAGGAGGAGACAAGATTTAAATTGAGTTTGAGATGACTCCTTAGATTTTCTTGAGGTTTGAATAACTGAAAGAGACTGGAAAAGTTATGGAATTTCCCCCAATTCTTATGAAGGGACAATGGGGCCGACAGGGTGTGGTTGAAGGCGGTGGCTGGGGCAAACACGGAACCAGTCCTTATGCCCGTGAAGTTCTGTTCCCTGCAGTTTGGGGCTCTGTTATTAGGTGGTATATGTTTGTAATTGTGATGCCTTCCTGAAAGACTGAAACTTTTACCTTATAAAATGTCCTTCTTTGTCTCTATTAAAAACGTTTGTCTTGAAGTTTGTTTTATCTGATAGTAGTATGGCAACTACTACTATGCTAAAGCTGAAACTCCAGTACTCTGGCCACCTCATGTGAAGAGTTGACTCATTAGAAAAGACTCTGATACTGGGAGGGATTGGGGGCAGGAGGAGAAGGGGATGACAGAGGATGAGATGGCTGGATGGCATCACCGACTCAATGGACGTGAGTCTGAGTGAACTCCAGGAGTTGGTGATGGACAGGGAGGCCTGGCATGCTGTGATTCATGGGGTCGCGAGGACACGACTGAGCGACTGAACTGAACTGAACTGAGTGTGGCAACTCCAGCTCTTTTGGCGAGTTTGCGGGGTCTGTATTTTCCCTCCTTCTGCTTTAAACCTGTTTGTGTCCTGGATCTAAAGTGTGTCTTTCGCAGGCAGCCTGTAGTTGGATCCTGCTTTCCTTCTCTGTCCATTCTGCCAGTTTCCGTCTGTAAATTGTGCTGTGTAGTAAACGTGTATTGAGTGCAGTCACTGGTCATGTGGGCTGCAAGCCTGTCATTCTGCTGTTCGCTGTCTGTCTGTGTTCTTGCCTGTGCCTTGATTCCTGCAGTATAGCGTTTAGATATTTTCTAGTATTTGATTTTGATTTCCTTGTTGTTTCTTTTACTATATATGTTTTTTTATTTTCTTAAGTTCCCCCAGGGATTATAATTCGCCTCTTAACCTTAAAAAGTCTACTTTGGATCGATACCCACTTTCCTTTTTTAAACTGTTAATTAGTTGAGTTGGCCACCTCAGATCTTGCAGCGCATACGCTTCTCGAGTTGCTGCACGTGCTCCAGAGTGCACGGGCTCAGGAGTTGTGGCATGTGGGCTAACTTGCCATGCAGTGTGTGGGATCTTAGTTCCCTGACCAGGGATCGAACCCATGTCCTTTGCGTTGGAAGGCAGGTTCTTAACCATTGGACCACCAGGGAAGTCCCCCGACTTAATTTCAATGGTGTGTAAAGACTGCTCCATTATAGCTCCGTTTCTTCTCTCTTCCTTCGTACTATTATTATTTTAAAAAACTACGTCTTTGGGAATTTTCTGGTGATCCAGTGGTTAGGACTCCAGGCTTTGACTGCCAAGCATGTAGGTTCAATCCCTGGTTGGGGAACTACCATCCTGAAAGCCATATAGTGCCGCCAAAGGAAAAAACAAATGCATCTTTGCACGTTATAAGCCCTTCAGCACTGTTTTATTAGTATTGCTTTTTACAGCCGTCTTAAATCAGATAGAAGAAAAGGGTTACATATAAAACACGTATGTGTCCTTATATATTTACCTGTATTGTTATCTTAACTGGCATTCTTTATTTCTTTGTGTGGATTTGAATTACTGTCAAATGTCCTAAAGGGCTACTTCTAATATTTCTTATAGGGCCAGACTACCAGCAATGAATTTTTTGAGTTGTTGTTTATCTGGGAACAGCTAAATTTCTCCTCTGTTCTTGGAGGGTAGTTTTGCTGGATAGAGTTTTTGGTTAGCGGTCTTTTTCTTTCAGCTCTTTGAACATGTCTCCTGGTGCCTTCTGGCCTCTGTAGTCAGATTAGAAGCCAGCTGTAATCTTAATGGGGAATCCCTGTACACATTGGGTTATTCTTCTCTTACTTCTTTCAACAGTCTATCCTTGTTTATGACTCAGTAGCTTAACTATTACTGTCTAGTTATGGATCTCTTTGAGTTTATTGTATTTTTGTTAGTCTTCTTTGATGCACAGATTAATGTTTTCATCAAATTTTGAAAGCTTTGAGTCATTATTTCTTTGTATGTCCTTTATGCCCCCCCCCCCCCCCCTTTTCTTTCTTTCTCTTCCAGGCCTGTAAGGGAATAAATGGTAGATCTTTTATTATAGTCTCACAGGTCTTTGAGACTGTGCATCTTTTTCTCTACATTCTTTCTGTCCCTCAGACTTGATAATCTCAATTAACCTGTCTTTGTTTTTTTTCTTCATATTTCAATTCATATTTGATGTTGAGCCCTCTGGTGGATTGTTCATTAAAGTTATTGTACTTTTCAATCGTAGAGTTTTTGCTAAAGAACAATTTCTATCTCTTTACTCTTTAGTGAGACTCTTTCATGCTTTCCTCTTTTTTTTTTAGACATGGATCCTTTCAGTCTTCGAACATATTTATAACACTTGATTTAGCGTCCCTGCTGGTCTCTGCCTTTCTCACAGACAGTGTCTGTTGACTCCTTCCTCCACCTTTCTTCCCCCGTGTATGGGCCTTTCTGTCCTGTGTCTTTCTGTATCTTAGAATTTTCTGTTGAAAAGTGAAAGTCGCTCAGTCGTGTCTGACTCTTTGTGATCCCATGGACTATACAGTCCGTGGAATTCTCCAGGTAAGAACACCGGAGTGGGTAGCTGTTCCCTTCTCCCAAGCGTCTTCCCAACCCAGGGATTGAGCCTAGGTCTCCCGCGTTGCAGGCGGATTCTTTACCAGCTGAGCCACGAGGGAAGCCAGTTGAAAGCTAGATGTTTAAAATGATACGATATGAAAACTCTGGAAATCGAATTGCTCCTTACCCTCCAGGGTTTAACGTTGTTGTTTTTGTTGTTGTTACATTTTGTTGCCGATGCTGCTGCTGTTTGCTGTTTTAGCACCTCTCCTGGATGAATTCTGTAAATTCTGTATTCTTTGTCACACGTGGCCAAGAAGTCTCTGCCAGCTTAGCTTAGTTGTCAGCTAGTAGTTGGAGAAGGAAATGGCAACCCACTCCAGTGTTCTTGCCTGGAGAATCCCAGGGATGGGGGAGCCTGGTAGGCTGCTGGTCTGTGGGGTCGCACAGTTGGACACAACTGAAGCTACTTAGCAGCAGTTGGACAGAGATTTCCTCAAATGCCTTGAGCCAATAAAAGTCTTTGCCAAGGAATTTGTATAGGGGTTGGGGTACACATTGCCCTGGTAGGCAGTTTGCAGCTCCATCTTAGCCTTTGTTCCTGCTTGGTTAGAGCCTCGTGTTCATCTTGAACTGGGAGTTTAGGTCTGTATAAAGTGTTCCCTGTAACGTAATGTGCACAATCCTGTATATGCCTGTGGCCTTTAGATTCACAGGGGTCAAAGTCTTCCACTCCCCAGTTTTTCCTTTTTAAATTTTTGGTCAGCCTCTTGTTATTAGGTTGGTGCAAGCATAATTGCAGTTTCAGACTGAATTTTAAGTCATTATAGCTGGGCTCAAACATATCTTTATTAATCAAAATAGGAACTGTTACAGTCAACACATTTTTGCCAATGAGAAATAAGTTTATTTATTCCTGTTGCATAAAAATCCATGCTTTGGGATTTGACAAACTCTTGGAAAGCATTTTCTGCCTCCTGTTGGTTGTGGAAGCATTTTTCCTGCAAAAAGTTGTGTTGACGAGAGGTCAGGTGAATATAGTAAATGAGGCAAAACTTCACAGCCCAATTCATTCAACTTTTGAAGTGGTTGTGTGATATGCAGTCGGGTGTTGTCATGCAGAATTGGACCCATTCTGTTGACCAGTGCTGGCTGCAGGCATTGCAGTTTTCAGTGCCTCTCACCAATTTGCTGAGCATGCTTCTCAGATGTGATGGTTTCGCTGGGATTCAGAAAGCTGTAGTGGATCAGTGCAGCAGACCAGCAGTGACCCTGATCTTTTTTGGGTGCAAGTTTGGCTTTGGGAAGTGCTTTGGAGCTTCTTCTCGGTACAGCCACTGAGTTGGTCATACAGCCAGTTGTTGTATAAAATCCACTTTTAGTCTCATGTCATAATCCAATCAAGAAATGGTTTGTTGTTGCTGTTGTAGATTAAGACAACACTTCAGAATGATGATTTTTTTTTATTTTCAGTCAGCTCCATGAGACATCCGCTTATCGAGCTTTTCCACCTTTCCAATTTGCTTCAAATGCTGAATGACCATAGAATGATTTTCATTGAGTTATTTGGCAGTTTCTCGAGTGGTTTTAAGAAAATCAGCTTCGATAATCCTCTCAACTGGTCGTTGTCAACTTCTGATGGTTGGCCACTGCACTGTTCGTCTTCATGGCTCTCATCTCCTTTGCAAAACTTCTTGAATCACTACTGCACTATACATTCATTAGCAGTTCCTGGGCTAAATGTGCTACTGATTTTGCAAGTTGTCTTTGCTGCTTTACGACCCATTTGAGCTTGAATAAGAAAATCATTCGAATTTGCTTTTTGTCTAACATCATTTCCCTGGTTTAAAATAAATATAAAATAGACAATAAGTAATATCATTAGCTTATAGCAAGAAATGTTCATTAAAATGATGTATAACATAACCACATTTAAGAATGTATTCCAATATGAAATGGCAAAGTTCAATAATGCAAAACTGCAATTACTTTTGCACCATTCTAATAGTTCCAACTAGTAATGCCACTTCAGGCAGCTGTGCTGTTAAAAATTTGCCTCTGATTATTTTTAGCCAAACCCACTCCAGTGTTCTTGCCTGGAGAATCCCAGGGACGGGGGAGCCTGGTGGGCTGCCGTCTATGGGGTCACACAGAGTCGGACACGACTGAAGTGACTTAGCATAGCATCAGATCAGATCAGATCAGTCGCCGTCGTGTCTGCTCTGCGCCCCTCCGCACACGCCGCCTCCCTGTCCTCCCCTCCCGGTCCTCCGTCCCTCCCTCTCTCCTCTTCGTCCCCTTCTCCTCCTCCCCCTCCTCCCTCTCTTCTCCTGTCACTCTTCCATGGGCTGTGCTCATCTCCTTCCGTTTCTCCTCTTTCTCTCGTCCTCTCTCTCCCCCCATCTTCCCCCTCCTCCTCTCTCTCTCGTCTCTCTCTCTGCTCCTCCCGGCCCTGCGTCCTCTCGTGTTGCGCTCTCCTGTGTCCACTTCCTCTCAGTGTCCTCCTTCTTCTCTGTGGCACCCTTCCTCTCCACTTCACTTCTCGGGCTTTTTCCCCTCTTCACTTTCTCCATGGGTGGTGTCATCTGCATATCTGGGTTATTGATTTTCTCCCTCTTTTCCAACTTTGTTCTTCTCACATTTCTCTGTGTCTCTGCTTGTTAACATGGTGACAATATGCAGCCTTGACGTACTCCTTTTCCTATTTGGAACAGTCTGTTGTTCCATGACCAGTTCTACTGTTGCTTCCTGACCTGCATACAATTTCTTGAGGCAGATCAGGTGGTCTGGTATTCCCATCTCTTTAAGAATTTTCCATAGTTTATTGTATAGCATAGCATAGCATAGCATAGCATAGCATAGCATTTTTAGCCAATGCCCTGGGGATATGCTTTCTCACTGCTAAGTCGCTTCAGTCATATCCGACTCTGTGTGACCCCATGGACTGCCCCTTACCAGGCTTCTCCGTCCATGGGATTCTCCAGGCAAGAACACTGGAGTGGGTTGCCATTTCCTTCTCCAATGCATGAAAGTGGAAAGTGAAAGGGAAGTCGCTCAGTCGTGTCTGACTCTTAGCGACCCCATGGACTGCAGCCTACCAGGCTCTTCCATCCATGGGATTTTCCGGGCAACAGTTCTGCAGTGGGGTGCCATTGCCTTCTCCTGCTTTCTCACTGAGCAGGCTCTAAGTCAGGTCAAATAAAGACTAGCTGTGCGAGTGGGACTTTCAGGAAGCTGTGAGACAGGTCACACAGTGGTAATTCTCTGGGTGTGGGATTTTGTGAGGAGCCTGAACCCTCCTCTGCCCCCTCTGGTTGTTGGGATGCTGTGTTCACAGCTGTCATGAATGCTCTGCCGTTGGTTTTCAAGGCTACCATGGAGCTGGGGACAGGGAGATGGGACAAGGAAAAGTTGAAATGCCATCAGGCTTTCCTTTCTTACTACAATTTAGTCATTCTTTCTTGAATACACATCTTGGATTATTGAAAGGCTTTAGTTAATTTCCAGAATTTGAAAAGTTGATTTTGACACTTTCCCCAGTGCTGCCATTGTTTCCCTGGAGAAGCAGATTTTTGGAAGTCCTTACGCTGCCATTCTGGAAGTTGGCCATCCATCAGTGAGGCTCTGTGACCAGAGAAAGCACATTAAAGGTTGGGTTGGATCCACCTCAGCTGAAAGGAAGGGGCCACAGGGGGGCAGGGGAAAGAGAGACTCTAGTGCCGGCCAGGTGAGAGGCTCAGAAATTGACCGAATCCTGGGCCACAGGGCCAGCCCCGTTTATATTGGCCGGGATGACCCTAGTCCTGACTGTGACCCTTAGCACGAGGATATCTGGGACTTTAGAGTCATACTCACTGTGTGAGCTGGGGCAAATCGCTTGACCTCTCTAAGCATGTGTCTGCATCCAGGAAAATGGGGTTGATCCTCCCTAGAAGATGGTCATGCCTGGGAAGAAGGTTCTCACTAGGTGTTGCCCTCAAGGTAGGGGGGACAACGAGGAATCTTCTTCATTGTTGAATCTCTTGCAGTGCTCAGCCCAAGTTCAGGCATCTCACTGGCTTCTGGTCTTTCTGTGTGATACGGATAAAATACCAAGGGCCAGAAACAGTGTGCTTTTGGCTAAAACACAGATGGTTATTAGCAACAGAGACAAATTGGAGATCAATGGCTTTCCTATTTAGCCTATTTAAGTAAAGAAATTATGGCTCATCTACTTGAAATTTATGAAGAATTAAAAATGATGTTTATGAAGAATTTCTATTGGCAATATAGTGGCACAGCACTTTCTTATAAGTAGAAAAAAGAAGGCTACATAATTGCTTATGTATGATTTGCTCTCAGCTGTGGAAGATGTATTTAGGAGAAGGTTGGAGGAAGTATAACAAGATGTTCGCAGGGCTCCTCTTGAGTGGTGGCACTGTGGGTAATTCTTGCCTGCTTCTGTAGACTTTGTCTTTAAACGTCTGGTGCTCTTCACTAGGCAAGTATTATTCCTGCAATTAGAAATTTGCAACATGGAAAAACCTCAAAAGTAGAAAATAAAGTGAAGTGGCTGGAGATAAATGAAGGAGGATTAGATCGATGGGGATTTTTCCATCTCTTGTTTTGTATCTCAGTGTTTGATCTCTGCAAGGTTAGGTGACTTGCCCAAGGTCACATGGCTGAGACACAGAGGAGGTGGGGCCAGGACCCGGGTCCTCTCTCGTCCTTATGACAGAGTGATTACAGGCGTAGAGCATCCCCCTCGGAGATACCAGCCCGCTCCCCTTGTTGGTGGTGTCTGATGCTGGGTGTGATGGAGATTGGTCCTGACAGATTCAGGAGAGCGTCCACCCCAGTGACTGTCACCCTTGGCTTTTTTGGGGGAAGGGTATTAAGGGCAGTGCTTTGGGCAGGCATGTTTTTCTTGCTGTGGGACTGGTACCCAGAAGCTTAAATCAGTGGGTGTCTGCCTTTGGGAGCCCTGTGAGCGTCCATCCAGACTGCACCCAAATTCTCGGAGATCCAGCCAACTTTCCACCTCACGGCAGGCTCATAAATAGGCACCAAACCCAGAGTCTGGCTCAGGTCAGGGCGGCGGCTCTCTGACCCCAGTTCTACAGTGATGGTTCTACAGTATAGACTCCAGGGTCTGCTCCCAGGGTCCTGATTCCATGGGTCAAGGGCAGGGCCCAGAATCTGCATTTTGACCATTGCTGCAGCCCCATGAATGGCCTGTGGCCATGCTTTGTAGAACGCTGGGCTAGGGAACACCTGAGTGGGTGGTGCCTCAGAAGGAAGGGATGTGGGGTTTTGCAAAGGAGGACACGTGTGGAGGTGGCCCAGGACTGGCGGGAGGAGACGACGACCACCACTGGGATGTGCGTGTGCCTGCCCCTGGGCCGTGTGCATCGTAGCACATCACCCCTCCCCCCGGCACTGTGGGGGCTCCTTCCCCTTTGACAGGTGAGGACGTGGAGGCACAGTGAGGCTCAGTGAGTCACTCAGGCACGCGCCCTGTGTGAGCACTGTAGTCCCACTTCAGACCAGCCAGTGCAGGGCTCCCCGCTGTCACTTCCAGCCTTTGAGGAAGAGGCCAGACAGCTTTCCCACTATTGTATATACCTGGTCCTTCCAGCAGACCATCCTGGAGAAATGGCGTTCTGGGGACAGGTTTTGACTGGGGAAAGGAGGGCCTCTGGCTATGTTTTGCAGAACGCTGGGCTCGGGGACACCTGAGTGGTATTCTCGTCCTCCCCATCTCAGCCTCATCTCATCCGAGGATGGGAAGGGGGTCAGGTCTCCGCTCGCATTTGCTGAGGGCCTGCTATGGGTCTGTGATGCCGTTTCATGTCCACTGCGGTGTTCCAAGAAAGATCAGTGATGGATGGTGACCTTGTCTTGTTTCGAGCCATAATGCAGCAATTGCTATATACCTGGCTCCGTTTGATCAGAGTTCGAGTTGCCCCACCGAGCCCTCCCAGCCTCCCCAGGCAGCAGGACCGATCTCATTCCATGTGGCAGAGTGGGAACTGGGTCCCAGTGAGGCCAGCGCTCTTCCTGTGACCCGAGCCTAGTGTGCTTCCCAGACCCGTCCCCCCTCTCTCTGGGGCCAGCACCTGGGGTCTCTGAGGAGTGTGGTGATCCCAGAGTGGACCTTGCCGGGGAAGTCACAGAAGTGAGCCCGTGGTCCTCGTCTTCCCCAAGGCCAGGCCGGGCCAGGCTGCTTTAGTGGAGAGCACGGCCGAGTGTGCGGTAGGATGGGCGGTCCCCTCTGGACGGGCTCCCTTGGCCGAGGCCAAGTCTCCAGTCCTGCGTAAGCAGCCCCGGGACACCGAGCTGCTCACCAGACAGACAGAGGGCTGCTCTTGCAGTCCAAGGGCCATCTCTCATCCACAGACAGCTGGCAGGCTCTTTAATTAAAAGGGCTCCGTGGCTTGGCTTCTGTGTGTAGATGCTCCCTGCAGCCGGGTGGGGGTGTCTGGGCAGGCTCTTCTCCGCAGGGCTGGGTGTGGGGACGGGTACCCTCCCCTTCCCAAGTGCTGAGTCGAGGGCTGGGCCCCTCATTTACAACCAGGGGCAGGGTCGGGGCCTTGGCATGTGAGACCCTGGGGAAATGGTGGGGTCTCCGTGCCTCAGGTCCTCACGTGTGAACAGAGGATACGGTGGGCTTCCCTGAGAGCCCGTCTTTTCTGCATCCTTCACCCTACCCTCGTGGCTGCCGCGTCTTCTGTGGTGATGCCGCTGAGTTACAGCCTTCACGGCAGTGGCTGGACACAGAGCGCCGTCCTCATCATCGTCTTCGTCATCACCAGCATCACCGTCGTTGCCGTCATCACTGTCTCGGCCTTGTCTGGACCCAGCGCAGGGCCCGACACGCAGCACACCCTCGTCGTCATTATCACCGTATCGCTGTCATCTTTATAATCCACATCGTCCTCATCACCACCATCCTCCTCCTCTTCCTTATCCCCATCATTACCGCCACCCTCCTGCCGTCATCCTCGTCAAAACTGGCATCGTCCATCTCCTCCTTACTGTCATAACTGTCTGAGTCCGCCTCCTCCTCCTCCTCCCCATCGGCATGGTCATCATTATCATCACAGTTGTTATCAGCTCCCTCAGCACCCCCTCCTCCTCGTCCTCATCACCATCATTGTCATAATTGTCTTCACGCCTCCTCCTCGTCATCCTTGTCACCTGCCTCCTCCTCACCTGTCACCGTCATCATTGTCCTGGTCATTGTTACCATCCTGTCTGTCATCATACAAATCTCCCTCCCTCCGCTCCCCGTCATCACCCCATCCTCACTGCGGTCACTCCCTTGGGCTCTCAGTGCCCGGCACATCGTAGGGGCTCCGTAGATACTTGTTGAGTGAATGAAAGGATGCAGTAAGTGACGACATGTGCCAGGCACTGGGCTCACAGCGATGACAGTCACAGGCACTCCACCCAGTAACTCAGGAAGGAAGGAGATGCTCCCACCTGGCCCCACGGCGGTCTGCTCTCATAAAGGCGGGCATCACCTTCGGAGAGTTCTGAGCCCTTTGGCCCCGATGTCAGAGCCCTCTGCCTTCCTCTCGTCCACACCCCACCTGCCCCTCCGCTGCCTTCTCTCCTTCCTGCGCTGGCCCCCTTCCCAAGGCCCTGCCCTGTCCCTCCCCACAGGAGAGTGTGCACTGCTTTGTCATAGGACCGTCGGATCCCACCCTGGCAGCACGGGGGCCTTGGGGATGGGGTTCGAGGGGGCTGCCTTCTGGGTTCGGCTCCCCCTTCACCGTCTTCACGGCTGTGTGACCCCGTGCTGGTTACTGGCCTCTGAACCTTGGCGTACTTCTTTCAAATCTCGGGGGTGGTGCTGGGAAATCCCATGGACAGAGGTGCCTGGAGGGCGGCAGTCCCTGGGGTACAAACAGTCGGATGCGACTGAGTGCATGTGCACATGTAGTGACCGTACCCCCCACGTTTAGAACAGTGGCAGGCACGTGGCAGGCATATGGTTTTCATTCATTCACGTGCTCATTCACTCATTCATTCATGTCACAAATGTTTTATTGAGAGTCTATGTACCAGACACTGGGGGTCTTCTGGCTGCTAGTGAGACAGGCTTTAGGGAGTTCTGCCTGCCCCACTCTGCCTGCAGCCCGGCTGCCCGCCCTCCGCGGCTAGGCTCTGTGTACAGCTCTGACCCAGCTATCCGGCCACTATGGCAGGTGACTCCCGTTCATCACGGATCCCCTGTGCTCCAGGCGGGACCCTTCCAAGCCCGTGAGCATCCCTGCACGCACCAGGGGGGCCCTGCTGGCCTCTGCTGGTTTGGTTCTATAAAATCTGCCTTCCCCCAGGGACCCCATTGACACGCAGTGTCAGCCCCGTGGGGGACGACAGCTGGAGGGGACGCACAGAGGGGCCCGCCCTTGTCCAGCTGTTCAGCAGGCGCTGCCCTGCCCTTGTGCCAGGCGTGGTCCTGGGCTCAAGGAATAAGTCAGAGGCTGCCCAGGTCTGGGAGGACGGACGGTCCTGCACAGGCGAGCCGGCCCCTCCAGCAGACGGGCAGGGGTGGGGAGTCTCAAGATGGGAGGAGACAGCGCTGTCCTGCAGGGCTGGTGGCAGTGGACCTGCCGCCCTGCGCCCCTCAGGCTGAGGGGAGTGAGGGCTCCCAGGAGGGCACACAGCACACCCTGGCACACAGACACCAAAGCCTCCTTGCCAGGAAGGGTGGCAGAGACATCCATGAGGCAGAGGCTCTGCAGACGTTCGTCTGTGCATTTGGACGCCTGCCTTTCTGCGAAGGAGGTCAGGGCCCCGGGCTGAGCCTCCACGGGCAGTCACTGGCTAGGGCTGCCCACGCACTCTCCCCTTCCTCGGGGTCTCCTCCTCCCTCTGGCCTCTAGGGCAAGTCCTGCTCCCTTGGGACAGGCCCTTACCAGTCAGTTGAGGCCATCAGTCTGGGGGAGCCACGAGACAGGGCCCCTTGCCTCCTCACCGGGTCCTTCAGCTGAGCCCTTGAGCCATCCCGGCCTGAGGGGTCCGGGGTGAACCAGGTGGAGCCGTGGAGCGCGCAGGCATCCATGGCTGATGGAATAGCATGTGCAAAGTCCCTGGGGCATGAAGTAACAGAAAGGAGGCTCGTGTGAGCCTGGGACAAGCTCATTTATTAATACAACATTTGCAGGGGGTCTGGGAAGCCACAAGGCAAAAGTCAAAGAGCAGAAGGGCCCAGGGAGAGGCCCCTGACCTTGGGGAGGCTGCTGCCTGGTGTTCCGTGTCTGTCACCTTCTCTAACGCTCGCAGCCAGCCTCGCGGGAGGTGGGGGTCTCCCTGGTGTCCAGGACAGACACGGGTGCAAGGCACTGGCGTGTGATCCCAGAGTCACGCCGACGGACAGGCAGGCCGAGCCAGTGTGGCTCCGGGCTGGGGTTTTTCCACTCCGCCTGGAGACCCCTTTAGCTGCCATTATGTAAGCAAGGGTCTGGAAGTGCTGTGGTCTGTGTGTCTGTGTGTGTGTCTGTGTGTATCTGTGTGTGTATGTGTGTGTGTGTCTGTGTGTGTATCTCTGTATCTGTGTGTGTGTCTGTGTGTGTGTCTGTGTGTGTGTGTGTGCATGCACACCTGTGTATGTCTTCCCGCAGGTGCCAGCTGCAGCCTCTTGAGGAGGAGGTCGACACGGGTGTCTGTGTGGCAGCTGAGGTGGCCCGCATGCTAGTGCGTGTCCTGGGGCCGGTGACTTGGCTGAAACCCTTTAGTCCTCCACACTCCGTGAGGCTGTTGCTCTTGTTACTCAGGATTCCCAGCGAGGGGACCAAGGACAGAGGCCGTGTTCCCAGCCTCGCCCCGCGGTGTTTCTAAGTGCAAATGTTTGATGCACGGTTACCGGTCACAATTGGAGAAGGAGTGAGTGGGCTTCTCGGGTTCCTTGGCTTCATCTTGCTTCTTTTCCATTCCTCTCCAGAGTGCCTCAGGCCCCAGAGGTGTGTGTGTGTGTGTGTCATCTGAATGTGCCTGTGTGTATGTGCAGATGTATCTGTGTATGCCTGTGTGTGCACACGTGTGTGTGTGTGTGTAGTGGGTGTCTGCATATGTGTGTGCATGAGTGCATGTGGCATGTCTGCATGTGTATCTGTGCCTCTGTATGTCTGTGTACGTGTGTGCATGCATGTATATGCTGTGTGTGTGTGTCTGTGTGTGCAAATGTATCTACATACACCCATGTATGCATGCATGTGTGTGTATTTGCACACACATGCATGGGACCGTCAGCATTGTACAGCAGGCTGCACTCTGGCATCACTGCCACGTCCCAGGCCTTGCCCCACTGCTAAGGGAATGTCCCCAAGGTCACACAGCCAGTCATGGCCCTGAGCCCAAGTCTTCCCGCCTGTGAAATGGACATGACCATCCCTGCCTGGCCGCCCCGGCAGATGTTCTGTACCTGAGTCAGGGGGCTCCGTGGGCTCCTGTTGGGCACAAGGTCAGCAGTGATGGTCTGCGCGTGTCTGCTCTCCGCGTGTGGCCTCCGTGCTGGCAGATATCATCTCTGAGTGACTTTCGTGAGCTGGGGGCATAGCAGGTATGCCCCCCTCCCCAAAACCCTGGTCTCTTGCACTGTGAGTTCCTCTGCTGCTCAGGTCACAGTCACCGCGGGTCAGCAGGGCCTCTGCTGAGCACGGTCACTCAGGAACCCGGCTCCCAGCACCTGGAGGCCCCATCCTCCCTGAGGTCCTGAGTCCTCTCCCTGTCGGGGCAGAGCGGGGAGGAGGAAGGGAGCAGATGAGAGTTGCACGACAGGCCCTCGGGGGCCAGGCCTGGAGCCCCACTGGCCCCGAGTCCTGAGGGGCGCTGTGGCCAGCTCTGCTTGGGGCAGGGGAGGGCCCACACCCAAGTGGGCACCAGCGCCCGAGACTAGAGCCCCCTGCTTCTGATGCTTCTTGAGGAAGTGAGCAGCTCTCAGTCTGCGAGACGTGGGTGGCTGCCGATGTGTGTGCACAGAGATGGGCTCCCTTCTCACCACCGCCACGTGCTTGAGTGAGGTCACGTGGTGACCTCTAAGGCCAAGCACTGACCCCTCCAGCTCTCACAGGACCCTGTGACCCCTACTCAATGGGAGAGGGGGAATCCGCAGAGCTGGAGGGGAACCCAGAGTCCCAGGCCCAGACCTCCTGCCTCAGGGTCGGCCCTGGAACAAAACACCAGCACATCCAGCCCGCGTGAACACGGGCAGTTTGGGAAGCCGAGCATTTACCTTCACTCGGCTCTTCAGGGTCCGAGAGGCAGAGATGACGATTTTCAGCCGTGAAAGCGCCAGTGTTTTTGCTGTCCCGGCCCCATCCCCCCACTGGCATGGATCATGCTCCTTTCAGGGAGGGGGTGCCTGGCTTGACTGCAGGCCACCTGAGTCTGTGTTCCTTAGGTCCCTGTGTGCCCAGAGCTCCTTTGGGATTTGCAGTGAGGGAGAAGAGGGCCTCCTGGAGGAGGTGGCCATTGAGCTGGGTCCTGAAAGTGGGACAAGAGCTTCCCGGAGGGAGGAACAGGCTGTGTCTGCAGGGAACCAGGATGCTGGGGCACCTGGGTGGGGCTGGGGGGATGCTGGGGGAGTGGGGGTCCCAGCACTCAGAGTCCTGAGTACCTTGATATCCAAGCCTCTGTTTTGCCCCAAGGATCTTTCCTCCATGAATTCCACCTGCTCCCTCCCTCTCCTCTACTCCAGGCCCTGAACAAAGAGTCCCCACTTCTAACAAAAACAAGCATGAGTTTGAGTATTTCGTTTCACTTAAAAAAAAAAAAAAAACCAAGTATCAGTTATTACTGAATGAGACAGTATTCTTGGGTATGAAAGCTGACTTACAATTTTCTTATTCTGTCATAGACTTTTCAAAAGTCAGCCCAATTTTATATAATTTTTCTTGTGAACCCGATTTTTATATTTAGGTTTGTTTCCCCATATTTCCTTGCAGTTTTTCTTTTTTTTTTTCCAGAGGTGATTATGGACTGTGGGTGGTGAGGGAAGGAGAGTGGAATGGGAGAGATGGAGGATCCAGCTCCGCCCGGTTCTGATGCTCATCCATGGCTGGGAGATAACACCACTCACTGTGCGAAGGGTGCTCCCTCTCCTGCAAGGTGATCCCCCTCCTTCAGGATGCTCCCCCTCCTTCAGGGTGCTCCCCCTCCTGCAGGGTGCTCCCCCTCCTGCAGGGTGTGCCCCCCCTTCGGTCCCCTTCAGGGTGCTCCCTCTCCTGCAGGGTGCTCCCCCTCCTGCAGGGTGTGCCCCCTCCTTCAGGGTGCTCCCCCTCCTTCAGGGTGCTCCCCCTCCTGCAGGGTGCTCCCCCTCCAGGATGCTTCCCCTTCTTCAGGTGCTCCCCCTCCTGCAGGATGCTCCCTCTCCTGCAGGGTGCTCCCTCTCCTGCAGGGTGCTCTTCCTCCTTCAGGATGCTCCCCCTCCTGCAGGGTGCTCCCCTTCCTTCATGGTGCTCCCTCTCCTTCAGAGTGCCCCTTCTCCTGCAGAGTGAATGAGTTAAGGAAGGTGACTCCTCCCTGGCCCAGTGTGTGTCCTCAGTAAACTGTGGTTGTGGCCGCCACCATCATGTTATTATTACTGCTATTATTGGTTGGTGGTAACTTCAGAGAAGCTCACCACATGACACATGGCCTCTGAGAAGAAGATGAATGGCTTTTCCCCCAGGGCATCCTGATTCTGGATGCGGTCCCAGGGGAACCGCGGGCTGGTGGCTGCAGCGGCATTTGCAGTCGTCCACGTGCCCGCCAGAGGGCGCGCTTGCATTTTTGGTCTCTGACTAGCGGCCCGCGGAGGCTCCTTAGCAAGTGGGCCTGAAAATACCAAGGGCTACGGGCTTTAACCGGCATCTCAGCCCCTTGAACTCTTTCCTGGCTACACCATCTGTGATCTTTTTCAGAAGCAAACCTACCTGGCGGATGGAGGACCTCTAGCGTCCTCCAATAGCGGGGTTCCATACCTCTGTGGGTCCAAGCCTGAGATATTTGAGGGGCTGGGGGCTGGGAGTGGGGTATGCCTTGACCCAGTCCTGCTCCGGGTATCTGTCCTGTTCAGGTCAGAGCCGGGACCCTGGAAGCTGGAAAGAGTCTGCTTTAAAAATAATGTGTTTTCTTCTCTTTATTTTAGAGCTGAGTAATATCCCAAACACCACGTTTTCTTTTTACTTAATTATTTTTATTGGTTTATGACATTGTATGTTTCTTGTACAGAGTTGAATATCTGCTTCTGTACAAAGCAAGGCACGCTCACCTCCGAAAGTTTGGTTTCCGTCTGTGCCCACACTGTTGGCCCCCTTCACCCGTTTCCCCTCCTCCCACTGCCCCTTCCCTTCTGGTCTCTGTATCTGCGTGTTAGCTTTTGTTTGGTTTGTGCATTTACTGTTTTTTTTTTTTTTAACATTTATTTTAAAATATTTTATTGAAGCAGTTGATTTATTTATTTATTTTTTTTTTGATCAAGAATCTCTTTTATTGATTATCAGAAACATTACAAACATCTAGTATGAACAAATTGTAACATGATAGTGTTTAGTTTGAACAATTAATACATTTCAGATATAATATTATACATATTTCAATGCTATTCTCCCCAATCATCTCACCCTCTCCCGGTCCCAGAGTCCAAAGTCTGGTCTATACATCATGTCTCTTTTGTTGTCTCGTAAATAGGGTTATTTTTTACCATCTTTCTAAATTCCATATATATGCGTTAGTATACTGTATTTGTGTTTTTGTTTCTGGCTTACTTCACTCTGTATAATAGGCTCCAGTTCCATCCACCTCCTTAGAACTGATTCAAATGTATTCTTTTTAATGGCTGAGTAATACTCCATTGTGTATATGTACCACAGCTTGCTTATCCATTCATCTGTGGATGGACATCTAGGTTGCTTCCACGTTCTGGCTATTGCAAACAGTGCTGCTATGAACATTGGGGTACAGGTGTCTCTTTCAATTCTGGTTTTCTCAGTGTATATGCCCAGCAGTGGGATTGCTGGATCATAAGGCAGTTCTATTTGCAGTTTTTTGAGGAATCTCCATACTGTTCTCCAAAGTGGCTGTACTAGTTTGCATTCCCACCAACAGTGCAAGAGGGTTCCCTTCTCTCCGCACCCTCTCCAGCATTTATTGCTTGTAGACTTTTGGATAGCACCATTCTGATTGGCGTGAAATGGTATCTCATAGTGGTTTTGATTTGCATTTCTCTGATAATGAGTGATGTTGAGCATCTTTTCATGTGTTTGTTAGCCATCTGTATGTCTTCTTTGGAGAAATGTCTATTGAGTTCTTTGGCCCATTTTTTGATTGGGTCATTTATTTTTCTGGAATTGAGCTGTAGAAGTTGCTTGTATATTTTTGAGATTAGTTGTTTGTCAGTTGCTTCATTTGCTATTATTTTCTCCCATTCTGAAGGCTGTCTTTTCACCTTGTGAAGCAGTTGATTTAGAATGTTGTGTCTCAGGTGTACAGCAAAGTGATTGAGGTTGTATGAACAGTACTGCTGTGAACACTGGGGTACATGTTTCTTTTTGAATTAGAGTTTTGTCCAGATACATGCCCAGGAGTGGGCTTTCGGGATCACACGATAGGTCTATTTTTAGTTTTCTAAGGAACTTCCATTCTTCTCTCCGTAGTGCCTGCACCAGTTTGCATTCCCACCAGCAGTGTGGGAGGGTTTCCTTTTCTCCACACCCTCGCCAGTGTTTATTATCTGTAGACTTTTTGATGATGGCCATTCTGGCCGGTGTAAAGTGGATACCTCATTGCAGTTTTGATTTGCATTTCTCTAATAATTAGTGATGCTGAGCATCTTTTCATGTGCCTGTTGATCATCTGTATGCCTTGTTTGGAGAAATGTTTATTTAGATCTGCCCATTTTTTGAATGGTTTTATGTTTTTTTTTTATTGAGCTATATGAGCTGTTTGTGTATTTTGGAAATTAATTCCTTTGTTGACTGCATCATTTACAAATATTTTCTCCCATTCTGTAGGTTGTCTTTTTGTTTAATTATGGTTTCCTTTGCTGTGCAAAAGCCTTTAAGTTCAATTAGGTTCCACACCACATTTTCTTTATCTATTCATCAACCAATGGACACTTAGGTTGTTTCTGTTCCTGTTTTTAAGGCTGAATAATATCCCATTGTAGGGAAAGACCACATTTTGCTAATCCATTATTTGCTGATGGACATCTGGGCTGTTTCCACCTTTCGGCTGCTGTGAATGGTGCTCTGTGAACGTGCATGGAGTATTTGAATACCTATTTTAAATGCTTTTGGCTATACACCTAGGAGTAGAGTTGCTAAAAATAATCTCTAAAGGGAGTACTTCTTTTGTTACTTTTTTCTGCTCTTAGAGAACATTCTTAGGCAAACTGTAAAGTCTTGCCTTTTACTTCCCCGCTGATGTCTGGGTGGTCACCACTGTCGGTCGTGCGTCATTTCCAGCACGTGCCAGGCCCCCTGCCCCCAGCCAGGATGCATCTAGGCCCCATCGGAGGGTCTCCTGATGGCAGCCTCCCGAGTCTTCGTGGGACTAAAGGAGAAGCACATGGGGCTGCCCAGGCTCAGTCTCCTCGTCCGTAAGATGGGAATAATAGCGTGTCGTTGGGTCCCACTGGATTCTCATAACGTGGAGGGAGCAGGGCCCAGGGAGATGCAGCTCTGGGCTGGGGCGGGGTGGGAAAGAGGGTTTCCAGGAGCCCCCCATCCCACCCGCCAGGCACTCCTGAGTGATAACACAGGCCCAGCAAAAGGTGAAATGTCCGTCCAGCACAAGCAGGGGGACCGGGCACCAGATTGGTAGAGCAGGAAGGTCCCTGAGGCCCAGTGGGCTCTGCTCTCAGCTGGTGCCCCCCACCCATCCGTCCCAGCCCTCCCAGGAAGGGACTCATCAGGCTCTCCCCGGGGCGGGGCAGGGGTGGGTCCTCCCTCTAATGACTATGAACTGTCATTAGAAACCTGTGGCTTGTGAGCTTGCATATTTTTAAAAATAGTTTTAAGTCTCCTTTCCCTCTTAAGAACAAACAATGAAGCGAAACCCAAATGGAACGTTTTGGGAAATGAATAATAATAATAAAAAGCCTATGAGGGAATTGCTTTGTCATTAAATAAAACACCAAACCTGCCTTTCCTCCAGAAATCACAGTGCAAACCGGTGACTGAGCAAGGCGGCTCCAGGCGCCTCCCAGAGGGGCCAGGGCTCAGGCTGCGGCATCCCCGGCCCGGACAGGGAGCCTCGGGTTCTCATCTGTGAGTTGCAGTCAAGGTTTTGTGGACCGAACCCCGTGGGGATGGTAGGAAGGGGCCTCCGTCTGCCCAGGATGGCCACACATGCCCGGCTGTGGTTCTGCTTGGTGCTTTGTATGGGGCGGGGCTGACCTCTGCTCACTTGGGGGAGGCACATCCATGGTCTTGGTTTGTGCATCTGTGAAATGGGGCCAGCGGGTGACTCCTGCAGCAGGAGCCTTGCTGTGATGGGGCAAGGTGGACAGGGTGGGTGGGCGCCGTGAGCCAGGGCTCGGCGGTGAGGGCCGCAGCCTGGCTGGCCCCCCATACCCCTCTCCTGTCCCTGCCTGCCCCTCTCAAGTCCATTCTCTTCTCTCCTCCCTTCCTCCAGCTCTGGAGCCTTGTGACTCCTGCGTTAGACAAACAGATGGTCGGTTTTGTCTTATTTTGTTTGGCCTGGGCTGCATTTTAAAATGTTTCATTAGATGCTAATTAGATTCCATATCTTCCATATCCAGTATTTCCAGCTTCTCTTTAAAAACTGGTCGCCCTGGCCTGTAGCCCTGGTCCCGGGGCTTGAGGGAACAGCTGCTCTTTCTGGGGACTCGGGTCTCCAGCTGGCCGCCGGCCACCCACAGGCCTGGTTTGGCCTCCCCTCCAACAGACCTGGTGGCCTGTAAGAGAAACCATGTGAGGTGCAGGGGCCTGTGAATTATTTCTAGTCATGCTGAGGTCTAAGACATGTTGAGTGTTAATCCACTGCAACCAAGACACTCGCTGAAGCCAGATTATTGGGACACAGATGGGAGGGGCTGAGAAGAGCTGACTGGAGACTGGACTCACCCGGGGATGGAATGAAAGCCCCGTTTCTCAGGACAGTCTCCTCTGTGGCTGGGCTCATCCTCATGGTGGTGAAATGACTTCTGGGGCTCTGGACATCACACTCTGGCTCCTTTCTGGCAGGAAAGAGCAAAAGGCTCATTGGTTCAGGGCTTGGCCAGTGGACCCAAGCAGAGCCCACAAGAAACGTCATCCCCTTTTGGGCTGAATGGGGGTCCTGCACCTTGGCCCAAGCCCCCGTGGTGGGACCCAGGGGATATTTGGGTTCCATTATATCATGAGAAGAGTGCCTTGACCTGGAGCTGTCACAGAGGTGGCCCTTCCAGATTATAGAGAATGAATGCAGAAAAGCCTCGTAGGAGTGCTTTCCTGTGGAGTGCTGTGGGGGTGATCCTCACTCCCCTCTACAGAGGAAAAAGTCAAGGCTTAGCATCCGAGTGGCTTTCCCAGTGTCGTGGTTGGTGAAACAGAAGATGGAGCCGGATATGGTCCTTGGGACTTCCTGATCTCTATCCAAGAACCCCAGGAGGACCCTTCCTGCCCACTCTCACCCCCCACCCCCCACAGGGCCTGTGATTCATTCTCCTTTTTGGTGTCTGCAGACACCTGGGGCTCAGGAATCCTGGGGAGCCCGTATAGGGGCTGGAGTGAGGCCGGTGCCGGGAGGATGGATGAGTGGGATGCTGGTTGCAGCTGAAGTGGGGGGCCGCCAGAAAGCATGGGGGGCCAAGGGCAGCTCCCTTCCACGGCCCATCCCTCTTCAAAGCCACCCTGAGTCATTCTTTAATAGAATTTGTGCCTATTTTAATTCCTACAGGCACAGAATCCTTGCGTGTCCTTTATAAATATTTCATTGTCTTCCAGCAGCAAATTTCCTGATGTCCAAACGCCTGTGTGGCCTCCTCCTTCCCTGGGCTGCACGATCGGTGGATCACTTTCACCTGGCACCTGGCCCTGACGGCCGCCCCCGCTCGGAGTGGCAGAGCACCCCAGAAGCTTGGGGTCGCAGTGAACTTGACCAAGGAGAAGGAGGCGGCCTGGGCAGGGAGGTGATCACCCATGGTCCCTGAAGGGCAGAGTCTAACCCAGCCTGTCCTGCTCCCCGGGGGACAGTCTTGTCCCCACCCCTCACCCCGCCACAGCGTCCTGGAGGGGAATTCAGAGCCAGGTTGGTCGTTTCTGGCCAAGGGATCCCAGCAGGCTTCACGGAGGGGCACCCCACAGTAGGGGAAGCTTTGCAAATGGTGAAGGGCTCAAAAGTCTGGAGAGATCATTTACGGCCAGCTGTTGATGGGCTTAGATTTCGGGGGAGCCACAGGCAGTCCTGGAGTGTCAGGAGTGAGGCTGGTCCGTGACCCCCGTTGCCCCATTGCCTTATACTTTTCTCAGTGAGGACAGCCCGCTGAATGCTCACAGTGTCTTAGGGAAATGCTGCCCAGAGCAGGAGCCGGGCCCGGGAACTTCTCAAACCTGGCGGCTGCCACACTCCTGGGGATGAAATCGGGGCTGGGGGCACAGGGCGCTTTTCTGGGAGTGCTGCCTCGTCGCCTCAGTGGGCTCTTTGGGGCGCCCCCAACCCAATAGGAGCCCTCGGTTTCATCACCCTCCTTGCCCGCCTGGCTCCCTTGTGGGGACAGAGCCTATTCATTTGTTTTATTTGTTAGCCCGCTGCAGCCCTGAGATGCAGGCCTCTTCTCTGCTAAACCTCTCCCAGGACAGATCAAAGAGACCCACTAAGTATATTAAAGGGGCCGTGAAAATCAGGCTGGATGATGCAGTTCTCGGGCAGAGCTGCCCCCAGCCGTGCTGGGCTTGGGGATGGGCCAGGGCCTCAAGGCAGGCCTGGAAGATGGAGGCCACATGCACAGGGATGCTGCCTTCTAAATTCTGTGTGACTGCCCCACGCCAGGCCCTGGGATGCGCCGGGGCAGGCCAGGAGTGGGCTTCTGCCCACTTGGGAGCCACAGTCTGATGAGAAGGCAGTGGAAGAGAGGAGGGCAGTGGAAGAGAGGAGGGCAGCGGAAGGAGAAGGGCAGGGGACAACTCCGTCCCCACCCAGAGGCCCGGCCCCACGGTGGCTGTAGCAGGGCAGTGTCCCGAGGGTGTGAAACATGCAGTCCAGGTGGTGGTCCTGCCCCGGGAGCCCCCAGCCCCCCAGCCCGGGCTTGGGGACGGGAGGAGACACAGAAGGAAGCAGCTGAGAAGGCTGGCAGTGTGGGCAGGGCACGGGGCAGCCTGTCGTGTCCAGGCATGGCTGGCTGAGGGCCCGACGTGGGTGCCCACGTGTGGGAGGCGCACCTGGCGTTGGTGTGTCATCCTCTGCTCAGCTCCGGGTGCCCTGGCCCGAAGGCCGCAGAGCGCAGGTCTGGGTGACGGCACGGAGACGGGCCGCAAGCCCGGCCTCGGGTCTGGGGGCATCAGTCCACTCGTGCTGCAGGAACGGAATGCCAGACTGCGGGGCTCAAACAGCAAACACGTCTCGGAGTTCTGGACGCTGGAAGTCCGAGATCCAGGTGACAGCAGGTTCAGCGCCTGGCTGGGTGGGTGGCTGGGTGGGCGGGCTCTCATCTTGCCTGCTGACAGCCACCTTCTCGCCAAGTCCTCACGTGACAGAGGCAAAGAAGCCCTGGCTCCTTCCTCTCCTTTAAGGGGACTAGTCCCACCAGAGGGGCCCGTACTCATGACCTCATGTTAAACCTCATCCCAGAGGCCCCATCCTGAATGTCATCTCCCTGCAGGACTGGAGGAATGTTCAGTCCATAGCAGGGACCTGATGCCCTGGTGAGCGGTCAGTTCCCTCTCACTGGACTGCCTCTCTGTCCCTCTCTGCTCCCTGTCCTTGGCCCCATTTCACAGACAGAGAAATGGAGGTGTCTTTCTGGGACGCTCAGGAGTCCAGATAGCTCTTCAAGGTGGGGCTTGTTGTCTGAACAGTTCCATCCCCTCTCTAGATGTGTAGGTCAGGAAGCCCAGGCAGGTGTGGAGCTGAGCTCTGCAGGTTCTTTTCCAGGCTGAATCCCTGCATTCCTCTTAATGCGCAGCCCTGCAGCTCCTGCACACTCCACCCCTGGGCTCAGCCTCTGGGTGCTCTCCTGGGGCGAGGTGCACGGGCTGGGCTGTGAAGCTGAGCTCTAGCGTCTCCCGTTCTCCTGAACCTCCGTCAGCCCCCACACCCATCTGCCCTGCCCTCAGTGCTCCTGCAGGGGAGGCCAGTATCCTTGGGCCCCAAGCGGATGCCCATGGCCCTGATTTGTGGGAGCGGGACAAGACAGGAAGCACGGAGCATCATCTGCATTCCAGCAGAGACCGCGGCCTGGGAGAACTCCACACACCTCTCCTCCTGGCGGGCTCCTATTCATCCGGGGGTGACCCTGCGCTGATGTCCCAGTCTAAGCAGGGAGCCTTCTCCATGCTTCTATCACATCCAGCATGGGCTCCGGGGTAGATCTTTCCACCAGGCAAAGCTGACGATGCTGAGAGTCTGACGTTGCTCAGCCTCTCAGTTTTGTGTCTTGTGTTTATCAGATCCTCCCACAACCCACGCAGGGCCTGGTGGAGAGGACGCTGGCCAGTGTTGAGCTGAAGCCCTTCTCGCACCCTCCCTGGGCCCTCCACACCCTCCCCACTGCTCTGGTGAGCTAAGCTGGGTCTTGGCACTGGGGTCATTCCAGCAAGGGCTACACGTCCTGTCATGGCCCCGAGGTGCCTGAATTTGATTCAAAGTCTGTGTCCCCATCTGCTCTAGCTTTGGGCTGGGACCTGGGAGCACCTCTGGGGTGGTCCTCCCCCTGACCCCATTCTGCTCACCTGCCTCCTGGTCAGTGACAATGGGCTGGGAGCTGCAAGCCGAGGACCCAGCAGGGACTGGCTGGCGAGTGAGTAGGGATGGGGCATCACCTGAAATGGCCTCCAGGGTGACTCCTTGTGCTTGGACCCTACGTTGGCATCCCGGAGCTCAGGGAGCACCGTGCTGGGGTCAGTGCTGCTGTGTGTGCACACTGGGGGGCTTTGCAGGCTGTCACCAGTCCCCACGGCTGTCCTCACACTCAGGGGCCTGGCCCCTCAGGACCATGAGCATGTCTGAGTCTCAGGCTCTGCATCCGTGGAGACTCAGCAGCAAGGGGGCTGCAGGGCTGAGTGCAGAGGGACAGTGAGAGCCGCTGTGTCCCCTGCGTGCAGGGAGCTTCCTACCCAGTGGCCTGTGGCCTTCGCATTCCCCAGCCTGAGGAGATCTGGGTGATAGTCGTGCTGGTTACTGCTGGACTCCTGCAGGGCTGGGGAGGGATGACCCTGTCTCCTATGGAGGGGCCGTGACCTGGTCTCACTGTCCCCTTCCAGCTGCATTTCCCACATCCACCCGGTGACGTGAGTGCATCTTCCGAGATCACAGAGCAGGAGCCCAGAGGCTTCTGCCTGGGGCTGGGTTTCACGGTCTCTCCTGGGCCCCATGCACACCTCCTGAACCCCCTATGGATCAATTTTAGAAGTCTCTTTGATGAAAGGATGAGCTGTTAGGATGACCAGTATGGTCCGAGGTGGGATTCCTGAGGTTATGTTGGTGGAGCAGAAAGCGGCTCCCAGTGCTCGGGGGAAGCCTAGAGCTTAGGGGCTCTAGGGGGAGCATGGGGGCATGGGGGAGCCTAGGGTCTTAGAGAGCAAAGCTGGACAGAGGTGTGGCTCTGAGCTGCTGGGGTTGGGTCTCATAGGTGGGGTGGAAGGTGACCGAGGAGAACACGCACCAGCCTGGGAGTCCTTGTTGGCACTGCGACACCCATGCCCTCCACCTAAGGGAGTTCTGGCCGTGGGCGGGCTGGCAGCCCTGAGATATCAGGGGAAGACGAAAAGCCCCTGTGGACCCCCTGTACCAAGCACAGGTAGTGTGCACAGTCAGGGCTCTGGGGGAGTCTGGATAACATGAGAGGAGGTGCTTGAATCCAGCTCTGCCCAAGGAGGCCAGGCCGCCTTCATTTACTCATAGATTAGGAAAAAAAAAAAAAGTCTTTTAGGGTTGAGTTGTCACATAGGTTTTGTGATGGCACCGAGTATTTGCAGCTTGTTCTCCTTGCCGGTTTTCTATCCTGTTGCATTGAGCTATAGGTCTGTTTTTGTGCCGGTGCCATACTATTTTGCTTACTGTGGCCTTGTAGTATAGTCTGAAGTCAGGGAGCCTGATTCCTCCTGGTCCATTTTTCTTTCTCAAGATTGCCGTGTCTTTTCACTCAGTAGTGAAAGGCCTCAGAGACCTGTAGGGCACTGTAACCAGGTGTCCCAGAAGAAAGAGAATAACTCAAAAGAAACAGAAGAAATAGCAGCCAAAACTCTCCGAATCTGGTGAAAGACACAAATTTACAGATTGAAGAAACTCAGTAAACTTCAAGCAAGATAAATACAAAGAAAACATCAGGATCGAGCTGCCAGAAACCAGAGAGAAAATCTTGAAAGCGTCAGAGAAACAGTGCGTCACATACAGTGAGACAGCTATTTGAACAGCACTTACTTCTTAATCATAAACACCAGAGGCCAAGAAACAGTGGAGCAACATCTTTAAAAAGCCTTTTAAATACCATAACCTGTAACTGTCTATCCAGGGAAAATATCTTTTGAGAATGAAGAGAAAATCCACTCTCAGAATCAAAACTTGTTTCCAGCTGCTCTGAAGAGCAGTGTGATTTCTACAGGAGGTGCTTCTGCCTGGAGGGAAAGGACGCCAGATGGAAACTGAGGTCTTCAGGAAAGAATGAAGCGCATCTGGTAAACAAGTCGGTTTATATTTATACAAAAACGCAGGGGTGGGAGTCCCATGACATCTCCATATAGCTCACCTGTGCGGCTGATATAAAACCCAGATGGATGCTGGAAAACAAGAGACGGTTGGCAACTTAATAAGGCGGTAAATTAGCTAGTGGTTCTGGATGGGATCTATTTACTGGAAGGAAACCAGTATAGTATTTGCTGGGTCAAAGCTGGGTGCCCGGCCCCCAGCCCTTCCTGTGATGAGTGAAGCAGTGGCCCTTCTCCGGGCCTGGCCAGCAGTATGCCTGTGTATCTCGTCCCTGGGGGTGTCACTTCTGTAGCCCACCACCCTGCGGAAAGAAAGAATGCCATCATTTCGATGGCCCGTGGTCTATCTCACTGGTCTGTTAGAGTGAAGACATCCCTTAGCAAGACAGGTACACAAGCGTGTGGGCCCAAAACACTCCAAAGCTTGGGGCCTTCCAGGTGAACAAATCTCCAAGGGCCCCAGTGGCCCAGGGCGCAGGACCGTTCCCACTGCGGTTGCCGTCTTGCAGAGCCTCCAGGAAGAAGGGGGCTGTGCTGGGCATCTGCAGTGTCCCCAGCGAGATGCACCCATCTGCACCCCGCTCCCCACTGGGGAGGCTACGTCTGTCTGAGCTACCTCTAGGGCTTCTTGGCCCTCTGGTGGCCAGCTGAGTTCATCCATGGGACTGCCCCAGCAGGAGGTCTGAGCAAGGGAGGAAGAGGAGGACCTTGGTAGTAGACTTCTTCAGCGGGTCCACGCCCTGGAGTGACTCTCTACAAGCGCCAGCAGCTACATCCATGGCGTGTAGACTGACAGCTGTCCGTGACTACAGGAGGCGGCACTGTCCACTTGAACAGTTAATTAATGGGCTATTTATAGCATGGGAGTGCAAGGAAGAAGGAAGGTGTGGCCTGGGATGAGCAAAACCCTTGGCTGATACACCATGTGGACGCTCCACTGGATCCACTTCCCGTATCTGCTTCTGATGCAGTGTGATGGGCACTGCATGCAAACAGGATGCATATGAAGCCTGCATCTAGAATAGTCATCAAGTGTCTGTGGCATGCACAGACATAGCACCTGTGGACGCTTTATATAAATACACGGGGCATATGCCTGGAACTTTGTGAAAGATGGATGTGTTAGGTAGAGTAACTGGATGTGGATGTGAAGCGTAGAGGTGAAAGCCACATACCATCTACATGTTAGACTAGCCAACATGCAAAGCATCTCCTCTACACCCACAGCACACACACACGTGGCGTAGGATGTGGGTGAGCATGGAGTGAGCACTCAGGACACAGGATCTGTGCACCACAGGTATGCCCATGCTGCGGGGATCACACATTCTCGTAGCTCAACAGTATTGTTTAGTTCCTAAGTCATGTCCAACTCTTTGCGACCCCATGGACTGTAGCCCACCAGGCTCCTCTCTCCATGGGATTTCCCAGGCAAGAATCCTGAAGTGGGTTGCCCTTTCCTCCTTCAGGGAATCTTCCTGACTCAGGGATTGAAGCCACATCCCCTACATTGGGAGGCAGATTCTTTACCAGTGAGCCACCAGGGAGGTTCTCAATAGCATACACACCATCTACAGATTACGGTACAAGAGATGCAGCGGAAAGCATACAAAATGCACATATGCCACGAGTGAGGGAAGACGGGATCTTCTTCCCAAGAAGAAATCATAGTTAATGTACAGAAACCTGCTGTATTTCTATATCCTAACAATGAAAGATCAGAAAGAGAAATTGAGGAAATAATCCCATTAAAAAAATTTTTTTTTAAAAATTGGAATACTTTGATTTACAATGCTGTGTTAGCTTCTGCTAACAGTGCAATGAAGTGAATCATCTGTGCGTGTATATTTGGACCTCCCTCCCTCCTGCCCACCCCCACAGGCCACTGCAGAGCACTGGGCTGGGCTTCCTGTGCTAAACAACAGGGTCCCACTAACCACCTTACACATGGTAGTGTATATATGTCCATCCTAATCCTCCAGCCCAGCCTGCCTTCCCTCCCCACCCTCCCCTTGCGCCTGTGTCTGCATGTCCATTCTCTGTGTCTGTGTTTCTATTCCTGTCCTGGACACAGGTCCATCTGTACCATTTTCTAGATTCCACATGTATGCTTTATTGTTGTTCAGTGGCTCAGTTGTGTCCAACTCTTTGGGACCTCATGGACTGCAGCACACCAGGCTTCCCTGTCCATCACCAACTCCCAGAGCTTGCTCAAACTCATGTCCATTGAGTCGGTGATGCCATCCAACCATCTCATCCTCTGCTGTCCCCTTCTCCTTTTGCCTTCAATCTTTCCCAGCATCAGGATCTTTTCTAATGAGTTGACTGTTTGCGTCAGGTGGTCAAAGTATTGGAGCTTTAGCATCAGGCCTTCTGATGAATATTCAGGATTTATTTCCTTTAGGATTGAGTTTGATCTTCTTGCTGTCCAAGGGACTCTTCAAGGCTCTTCTCCAGCACCACAGTTCAAAAGTATCAATATATGGGTTAATATAAGATTTTTTTTTCTGACTTATTCCTCTCTTCAGATTAGATAATTTCTATTGATATGCTTGTTATTTTCTTCTTGCTATTTCCTCATCTGTCCTTTCTGGTCCAACTCCAATGTTGTTCTGCCATTTCTCCTCTTTCATAAAGGCCATGGGGTCTCTGAGGGGGTCGGAGCTCTGTGCTGCCTCAGTGGGACTGAGGGCCAGAGAAGGTACAAACTTGTGATGTCAACTCTGCAGTGAAAGTGTGCCTCCCAGTCAGGCGGGACACAGCACAAGTTCACTGCAGGGGAGAGGCAGGCAATCTGAACGTAAGTGATGAATCCCTGGTGGAGAGGTGTGGGCTACAGCAGTCAGGGCAGGCTTCCTGGAGGAGGCAGTAGGAGGGGCAGGTCCCTACTGAGTCCCAGACCCTGCTCTTTGATCTCAGCAGACTTGCACAACAACCTGCCTCAAAGTTATTATCCCGGGTAGCAGGTGAGGACACCTGCAATGAAGTGAATCATCTGTGTGTGTATATTTGGACCTCCATGAGCACGTGGCTCGGGGGAGCACCAGGGGAACCCTTCTTGGTGGGGCGGGATTGGAGATGTTGGAAGGCCATGTTCATCCTCCAAGTTCACAGTCCACATACCACCTGTGATCCATTTTTTTTTTTTTTTTTTTTTCCGGGCAGAGTTAGTCCTGGAACTTGAACTAGTCTTAGGTTCCTCCTGCCATATTGTGCCAAACCTACCCAGACTCTGATGTGATCACTGAGCACCTGAGTGACCCTGGCAGGTAACTTCACCTTTCCAGCACCACCGTGCTCAGTTGAACCTGAGGGAATACAGGCTCAGCTTTGCATAGCTCATGCAGGGAATCCACAGAGCTGTGTGAAGAGTTTCAGAGGCTCCTACACATGTGGGGTCTTTCAGGATTGTGTGTCCCCTCGATTCTGACAAGGCCACATTCACAGTGGCACAGATTTATTCTGTCCTTTGTTAAAGAGATATTTTGTGTGCTCAGTATTTCTCACAAAAGAGGTAAACATCTTTGCCCCTGTGGTGTTTATGCTCCACTCAGCAGGGACCTCTAGATTCAAGACCTCTGCTTTTAAGCCTCATTTGCTGAAAACTCTGGGCTTAAATCCCAATCCTGAAGAAATCAAGTTACCCTGCTATTAAATAACTGTTTTCCTGCCAGTGGTGTCGGATGTGTTGTGTCTGCATTGTGTCCGTTTTATAGGATCAGCACAAGGTTAGAAAGAGGTGGCGTATGATGGGGGTCACACAGACTAACTAGTTGATTGGCTACTTGAGCTGGGTACAGGGAGCCTGGGCAGGAGGCAGGGGGTTCTCCAGACCATGCTGAGCTTTCTGGCACCACCCTTGAGGCTGTGGAAACTGGGGTTCTTTCTCCTCCTTTACCAGCACACGCAGAAACGACTCAAGTGGATCCATCATGCCCTTCCAGCCTGTGCACCCTCTTACCTTCCGAGATGTCCCCGCCTCCCTGGGTGGCCCCACTGCTCCCAGTAGGGGAGGTGCAAGGACCCAAACTTCCCAGGCTTTCCACCCACCAGTCCGCCTAACCTGGCCTTAGACCCAGCGTTTATTTAAGAATACAAGCATGGTGGTCAACAGCAACAACAAGAAAACCCATTTAGCATTCTTTGTTTGCTCTTAGGGATGATCCATGGCAGGCGTATTTCATTTTTCTCTCTTGGGCTGGCTGTGTCTGCAGCTTTCTGCAAAATCATCTGAGTGAATATGCTGCTTTTCTTTGGAAAACCTTCCTGTTACTCTAAGACCCCCAAACTCTAAGACTCTAATGACCCCCAAACTCCTCCTCCAACTGCCCTAAATTAAGTGCTCCAAACATGGAGGGACATTTCTTCACTGATTCTTGCCTGTTCTTCCCATCACCCCGCCTCAGGTTACCCCAGCTGCATCCCAACTGCAATGCCCACATCCACCCCACCGCACTCCACCCTGACTTAAGGAGACCCCGCCTCACTGCCTCTCCCCTTTCTCACCTCCTCCCTGCAGGTTACGGGCACGCTGCTCCCGGCACAGATGCGGGCAAGGCCTTCTGCATGTTCTACGCGGTGCTGGGCATCCCGCTGACGCTGGTCATGTTCCAGAGCCTGGGCGAGCGGATGAACACGTTCGTGCGCTACCTGCTGAAGCGTATCAAGAGGTGCTGTGGCCTGCGCAACACGGAGGTATCCATGGAGAACATGGTGACCGTGGGCTTCTTCTCCTGCATGGGAACGCTGTGCATCGGCGCGGCCGCCTTCTCCCAGTGCGAGGAGTGGAGCTTCTTCCACGCCTACTACTACTGCTTCATCACGTTGACTACCATTGGGTTCGGGGACTACGTGGCCCTGCAGACCAAGGGCGCCCTGCAAAAGAAGCCGCTCTACGTGGCCTTTAGCTTTATGTATATCCTGGTGGGGCTGACGGTCATCGGGGCCTTCCTCAACCTGGTGGTCCTCAGGTTCCTGACCATGAACAGCGAGGATGAGCGGCGGGACGCCGAGGAGCGGGCGTCCCTGGCCGGCAACCGCAACAGCATGGTCATCCACATTCCCGAGGAGGCGCGGCAGGGCCGGCCCCGGTACAAGGCGGACGTGGCGGACCTGCAGTCTGTGTGCTCCTGTACCTGCTACCGCCCGCAGGAGTACGGAGGCCGCTCGGCGGCACATCAGAACTCCTTCAGCGCCAAGCTCGCCCCGCAGTACTTCCACTCCATCTCTTACAAGATCGAGGAGATCTCGCCAAGCACATTAAAAAACAGCCTCTTTCCGTCCCCCATCAGCTCCATCTCCCCCGGGTTACACAGCTTTACTGACAACCACAGGCTAATGAGACGACGGAAGTCCATCTAGGTCTAGGGCGGGAAATACAAGCCCGAGTCTTGTGTCCTCTTTGACGTTCAGTCTCATGGGCCCAACCTGTTTTATTTATTATGATTATCCTTTATGATTATCGTCATCATTTTTTTTTTCCTTTCTCTCCTTCCTTCCTTTCTTGGTTTCATTTCTTCCCCCACCTTTCCAGCGAGACAGAGCAGGCCAAAGGGAAAAGAAAGCCCGTCTTCCTCTGAAACTCGCATCTGAGCATGAAGCATGGATTTTGTCCTTCTTCCCAGCAAAGTATGCCTTACATTTCTCCCCGACCTGCCCCATATCTGGGGTGGGGAGGGGTGGCTTTCCCAGGACAGGTGTGAGACCCAGACAAGGAGACAGAGCCCAGAGGATACCGACCCAAAGTTGCACACCCCACTGAGTGCCCACCCACAGTGGCATCTCTGACCCAACTCCTGTCTCTCTCCTCCCCAAGTGGCGGGTGGCCGTATGTGTGTGGTCTGAGTGTTTGTGAGTGAGGGCACACACCAGTGTGCATCTGTGTGTGTGTGTGTGTGTGAGATGAGATGGAAACCAGGTGTTCATCTTTCTTTTCCATCACACAATTCTGTTAATAGTCTGCTTTTGGCTGCTTCCAAACAAAAAGGGGAAAACAAAACCCAGGAGGTGTTTGATTTATCATCTTGCCGAATCAAGCATGTTCCATAAGCAGCCTTTATCCCAGGTGTGTCATGATCACATGTTTTAACTGCTAGGTTCTAAATTCTATTAACTTCTTTTTAGGGGGTGGGTGGGCAAGCCGTCATGGATCATTGTAGCTTGCCAGTTCAAAAATTTTTTAAACAAGCATGCACTTTGTTAAACTGATATGTGTTAACAACACAAGAAAACAAAAAACTAGCAATGGAATAATCAAAAGCCAATAATATTAATTTATTAGAGACATTCTTAATTTTGCCATCTCTAGTTCCAACAATTTTCCATGTAACTGGAAGTGTCAGGGGAAACTGGAAAATTGTTGCAACCACAGAGTATCTATTTTATTGTTTCTCTCTTATTTATGTGACGATGTGGATGATGTGTGCAGCGTCTACCTACATGAGTGAGATTTATAGTCTGGGATGCTTCGATGAGAATGGGTATGACTAAGTGGATGTGGTTTCTTTCCCTAATGAACAATGACAGGGCATTCCTCATCTTAATATATATAATGTATTTTAAAGTGTGTCTCCAACTGCATTTGATTTATAAACAAGGGAATGTTGATGTTGGTCTCAGGAAGAGTTTGGAGGCAAGGAGCTGCATCTTGGCCTGCTGGGAACTTGTCAATCTCAGGGGATGACTTTTTCTGAGTAATGGAGAAATTCCTCCCCACTCTCAAGAGGGGATGACTCCCAAAGTGAAGGCCTCCTTACCTCCTGGAGGCCAGTTGGGCTATAGAACATGGCATCTTGAAGGCCCTTCCCATGCAGGAATAAAGGAAAGTCTGACCTCCAGATTCACGGAGGGGACCTTCATTCCCTCATCACTGTCTCTGCCATCTCTAAAAAATCAGCCATCCTTATTCCCCTTTTTCAAAAACTGGAAGTTCACAGCTCTCAGATGGAAATGGGCTTTGGCTGGGCCACTCAGAAGGGGAAGTGGGGGCCCCAGTGCAATTTCCCAGAATGGAGGATCTGCTCCCTAGGAAGAGCAGACCTACAAGGTTTCCCAAGAGATGGCCCAGTGCACCCGCCCCAAGCATCTGGGCCATTGGACCGAACACGACCCTCGAGATTTCCCTGAAAAGGCAAGCACTTTAACGTTAGGTTCCTTGTTGAAAATAATCCCTTTGTCTGGGACACGGGGGCTGCGGAAGGAGTCTGGGAACCTGATTCTCTAGACCAAAATGCACAGTTACCAACCTTCAAGGCCATATTGATTAACTCATTTTTAAGATTAAAAGAAAAAAAATTGAGGTTTCTAAAATCTGTCTAGAGAATAGAAGCAGTTGCTCTTTAAATTTTTTCTCTCTTGGAAGAGCTCGTTGGCTCTAGGGGGTCACCGGTGCAAGAGTACTTGTGCGCATTTGCAGATTGCTTCATGCTCTGGAGGAAGGTGCTTGGAGGAAGTGTGGGTTTCTCATGAAAACCTTTGTAAGACTTGCCCTCGAATGGTTGTGTGATAACCTTTATCTGTAAAGAAACAGAGGTACTGAGAAGGTGGGTGAGTTGCTCAATGTCAGAAAACTGGCCTTGACTAGAACTGAGACTTTAGTTTCAGTCTGGACCCCCAAGAGGGTCCAAGAAACTGACTCCGCCATACCATGACACCCTCACTCAGCCCTCGGATGAGGGAACCTGCTTCTTTTTCTCTGCACGTAAATACACCAGGTTCTTAAAATCAGAGGAACATGGGCTCAACCCTTCATTCAGGACTATTCCCCCCCAACCAGGGTACAACGGTCATACTTCTGCTAGAATGCTTCTGCTTGAATGCTTCCAAATGACAGGGAGCTCCTCCCTTTACAAGAAAGTTTAGAAAACATCCCATAATCTCTGTTTGCACAGAACTGACTCTTTGAAGGATTAAGTATGAAGGATTAGGGTGAAGTCTTTTATGTTGGATGAACACCAACTTAATTGTCTGAACCAACCTGAAATTTCTCTTAGTTCTGTATCCCTTCCCCTGTCCCCTGCCCTTTACTACCTGCGTGGCCCCCTGAAGGACACTTACTGAGTCTTCTCTTCTGAAGTCAGACATCCTTGTTTATACTCAGAGTGTTCAGGGGGCAGAGGTGAACCTTGGTTGGCTTCCCTTGTGATATCTGTCTTTTTTCTCAGATGGTCCAGCTCTTCCCTACCAGGCTGTCTGGCCGAGGAGTCCTCCAGATGCATCCAACGTGGTACTCTGATGGGGGTGCCAAGTCAGGGGTTCTCCAGGGTTCTCTTCTTGATAAACCTGGCCCAGGGCCTCTCCTCCTAGAGTGTGGCCCTCCTGATCAGCGCTGGAGTCCTCAAAAGCCAGAGGGACGCTTCATCTGAGTCACCATGCTGAGGCCCCTCCTCATCTTCAGAGAGGGGAACTGAGGTCCAGAAAGGCTCTTGCACAAATCTGAGGCCCCACAGCCAGAGCAGGGTCTTCCCACTCGTTTCTCCTGCTACTTTTCTGGCTGCTTTGTTACCGCTGTCACTCACACCCTCCCAACAGTCCCTGTTGCTGGACTTCTGAGCATCTCAGACCCAAGTCTCTTTCCCCCTCTCATACCTGGTGATTTCCTTCTTTCAGCCCAGGTTTCCCACACTCTTCTTCCGGTTGACCACACCTGCTCAGGGAGTGGGAAGAAGTCTCACCAGGTTGGTTGGATTCGAGCTTCGGCTTATGTTAAAGCAAGGTGAGGAAGAGCCACATTCTACCAGAATCACAGGAAATAGGCCTGCCACCCAGTCCCTGATGGGGTCTAGGGAATCAACACACCACGTAGATACTTAGATGGTTTGGATTCTTGCTTGAATGCTTTCCCACTAGGAGATCTCAATCCATCCCTTCCATCAAAGACCAAGGGAAGGTAGGCAATGGTATTGATTATCCCAGCAGCTCTGGGCACCATGCTTTCTAGAGGCCATTCCACTTTAAATCTTCATGACATCCATCCTGGCTGGATGGTGCTGTCATATTGCCCTGCTAGACTCTTTACACAGGAGTGAACCAATCTGTTTGGGTTTTGAAGAACCTAGTCTGCACTAGGGCTGAGATCAGAGTTCTTTCCTTCTGCTCTCCATCCCGAAACTCAGGCATCAGCCTGGTAAATACAGCTCTAAATTAAAACACTCTCTGAAGCATCTGTTGTATTCCTCTTGTGCATCACCCATTGGGGAGGACGGTACCAGCACTTTGGAATGATCACAGCAGATCACTTGCAGCCCAGGAATCCCCACTGGGTCCCTAATCCTTCCAGGAAAGGAAGCAGATGGATGTAGACTGCTGCCCAGGACACCTGCCTTTGCAGGTGCTCATTAAAACCCATCCATAAAAAAGGGCGAGTTGACTGTTTAATCTTGGCTTACGCCACTGAGTCTTTGCACACAGATCCTCAATTGGGAGACTATCTGGATGGTGACTTGGAAACCCACAGATAAGCCTAGGCAGGTCATTCTTCTCTGCCTCCAGATCCAAAAGTCTTGTGGATTCCTGATCACTAGCAGCTCAAAGCTAAAGGGAAGAATGGTTTAAAGGCATTCATTGTACACATTATGTGAGAGAGAGAAAAAAGAAGTGAAAATGATTATAGGAGGAAAACTATCTATCACTGAGGTTTCTGGTCCTATGTCTTTAGGGGATCTCTTTTTGTTCCCCCCACAGAATAGGTCCTAATTAGGGTATCCTACTTAAGGGCATCTATGGAGGTGTGGGTTTGAGGCTGGATGCCAGACCACGTCCCTCCTGTTGATGGGATGGACCACATCATCTGTCAAACACGGCAGGGAATCGTGTCTGCACTCTGAAAGGGGCGGGACTTGGGGCTTGCTGCCTGGGAATGCTAAAGACTCATTCTTACAGAGCCACAGTGTGTGTGGAAACTGGGAGCATCCCAGGCAAGAAAAGGTTGGGAGGACAACCTGGCTCTCACCTCCGCATCTCTGGGCTCCTGGAAGTCCTGTCCCCTCCCCTGGGCCTCAGTGGCTTCCTCATCCACACAGTGGGCCAGCTTGGGTGGAATTCGTGAGCCTTTAGCACAGAATCAGTTTGCCTGATGAGAGACATTTGGCCTGATGTTCTGGTCACTGGGCACATTTGAGCCACAAAAATGAAAATCCCAAATCATTTGTTTGGCAGCATCCCAGGAGCTGGGAAGATGGAGAAGGAATAGGCAGAGGCATTGAGAACAGTGGTTATCATGAACACTAAGGACCCGGGTGGGCTGCATTACTCCACGCCCTGGGTGTACATCCATTTTATGTGGTTGTTACGTGAACACACCTTAATAGAAGTTGCTGTTTCAGAGGAGGGGGAAAAAAAAAACACATCTATTACCATGATTCCTCCCTGTCCCCCGCTACCGCTGCACCCAACTTTCAGTTATGAAAAGCCAGATTCACAGAAAAACTGGAAGACCAGAATGATGAAATTCCGTACCCTTTTCACCCAGACTCACCAGCCTTCTCTACTTTGCCATATTTGCTTAATCCCTTCCCACCCTCCACATCACCCCCTTCATACCCAGAGATACTGGGAGGAGGAAGTGGCCTAACTTCTCAGTGGTTGGACCAAAGGAAAAATTGTTTCTCTTGCAGGAACAATGAGCATTCTCTTTGGTAACAGTGCTGTAATTACTGCTAAGAAGTTTAGCGTTTGTACAATAAAATTATCTAAGAGGCAACCCATATTCACATTTCCTACTTTGCCCCAAAATTGTCCTCCAGGGCTTTTTATGTGAATCTGACAATTCAAGGTTGCATCTCACATTGCTTGTCTGCTTGCACCAGACTTCTCCAAACTAGGATGTTTTTCTCCTGTTTTTGTTTGTCATGATGTTGCTGGTTTGGAGTCTGGGCCAGTTGTCCTGTGGGCTGGCCCACGACCTGCCTGTTTCCTTAGGTTAAAGAATTTTAAGCAAGAGAGCCACATAATTGATGTTGTAATGATGAATGCAGTTGAGAAGTCTGGCTCCCTGGAGACCTGTGGTTACCTCTCTCTCATGGTAGATAAACAAGGCATGTTAAATGCCATTCTCCTCTCTTGGAGACAATAACTGAAGCTGCAGGAGAGGTGTCCAGGAGCCCCTGGATGCTGGGTCTCATCACCAAAGCTGAATAAGGCTCTGCTATTTCTAACTTCTCACGTAGATCTCTCTTCTGTGCTGAGAGTCAGCAATCATTCCCCTAAACACCTGTGGGGATGGTCCAGCTATAAATAGACAAAGCACAGAGACATCCTTTCATCCATTACAAAGGGCTGGCAGGTGGAGCCCAGTAGGGTGGCTGGAAGGATGCCGTGAGCCAGTGGGGTACTTGGGACCCAGGTGCTTTTCAATGAGCAGTGATGAGCACCTTTTCAATCAATATCCCTCATGTAATTTGTTGGCATGGCACTCTTCTTGGCCATTAAGTGCTAAGACTGGTGACCTCTGTTTGAGATGTTTGTTTGCAGTGGCAAGTTCTATAGCATGGTCTTCTCAGTTCTAGTAGCATACAGCAACCCACCTGCTGTGGCTCAGTGCCTCTTATTTTGATCAAGAAAATACGTCCATGTGGGTTCCTGCCTCTGAGCCTCCACCCATGCTGTTGGAACGTGCAGATGGGAGCATCTCATGAATCCCTTCACAGGTCCTCCCGACAATTTGCTCCATGAAGGACTCAGTGATGCCCTCCTGGGGTCCCTGGTCCTTCTTTCCATAATGGATGGATATTCTGGGAATATGTTGGGAATGACTCTGATGCTGGGAAAGATTGAAGGCAGGAGCAGAAGGGGGCGACAGAGGATGAGATGGTTGAATGGCATCACTGACTCAATATACACGAGTTTGAGCAAACTCTGGGAGACAGTGAAGGACAAGGGAGCCTGGCATGCTGCAGTCCACGGGGTCGCAAAGAGTCGGACAGGACTTAGTGACTAAACAACAACATTAACAATACCAGGATAAGAAGTAGACCGCCAATGGTCCTGGCTATTAAGTGCTGGGCAGCGCCCACAGCAGGGAATAAAGACAATCAGATTTCCAGCATCTTGCCTAAATGGCCATCTGTGGCTGTCATCGAGGCATGTCTTAACTTCAGTGCAGACCTTTGTTCCATCCTTGGAAACCAACACACATCCTCTATTAAAAAACACAAAACCTCAGCTTTGCCCCTTTGCAAACCATCACCCTACCATTGGCAACTCAGTGGTGTTTGCCCAGTAGTGTGGGGTGGGCCACACAAGATAGGGCCACAAGTTGTCCACAGCTGTGCATTTCCCATAAAACATGATCGGTAGGTCTTCAGGGGCTTCCCTGGTAGCTCAGATGGTAAAGATTCTGCCTACAATGCAGGAGACTCAGGTTCGATCAAACTGCAGGCTCACACTTGTGACATTTCGCCGGGCAGCAAGTGAGCCCTGAGATGTGAATGTTGCCTGGTGGCAGGTCAGCACCGTCTTCTCACTGAGGTACTTCTAATAGATGCTGAGCAGTGTGTGACACACGCAGGGAGTGACAGGACCCCTGGCCTCCACTCTGCACCTGCCGCTCACTCTGGGACCCTGAGACAGGCCAGGGCAGGCTCCTTTTCCTCCACAGAGCAGCAGGGCAGTAAAGCTACACCTGTACCTGGGACCAGCTTCTGCTTTTCACAGGCAGGGGGTGGTTTTGCCTCTCTGAGCCTCAGTGTTCCCATCTTTAAGTTGGAGATTCCAGAAGCAGCCACTGTATGCAGCGGGGTTCAAGGACAGTGTGTGATGATGTTTACGGGCCCCTGCTCTGAGCTGAGTACCAAGCAAGACTTCCTATGTCATTTGCATTTCTCATGATGGCCAGTCCGAGTTTCCTGCAAGGTTACTCCTGAGCCTTAGACTTGCAGTCCAGCTGTGAAAGGAGGTGGATTGGTCTGGTGGAGGAACTCAGGCAGGGCTTCATGGAGGAGGAGGAATCTTTTGGTAGTCTTTGAGGGGAGTCTTGAAGGAGCAAATGGGCACTGTTTTAGGCAAAGGCACAGGTGTGTGAAAGTGAGGGGAGCAGAGGTCTTATCCAGTAGTCGGAATATCCTGCCACAGAGTCTCACCTGACAGACGAGGCAGGGAACTGTCTAGGCCCTTCACAAGCTGGTCACATCTTCACTCACCCAGGCCATCCCCCTGCTCAAGAACCTTCCAAGGCTCCCCAGTGCCCACACATGAGATTATTTCAGGGTCGCCTGCCCTCTACCAACCATAGCCTGAGTCTTGGGCTCTGATGGCGGAGTCATCCATCCTGAAAATAAGCCTCTGGGTCCTCTGAAAATAAACCTAAAAATAGATCCTGGAGCCTCAGGTCTCATCCAACTTGAATTCTATGGTGTCCCATTGTTTAGAGGTCCCCCCGCCCCCTCTGTCTTCTAGACATTAGCTATAGTTTGCATATGGGAATATTTCTGGATAAGATCTTCTTTGTCTAGCATCTTCTGAAGCATCCTGGGGGCTTGTTCTGATGAAGACTTCTGATGACTTGACCAAAGATTAGCATAAAACCAGTAAAGGGAAAATGCTGTATAATTCTTGGGCTTCCTTGGCATGAAGAATTTGCCATTTCCTAATGGAATCTCTGAGCATCAGACTTTGTGACTGCCTGTGACCAGGAATCGGGGATGGAGAGGAGGGCACATTTAAGGGCAAGGGCACTTTGTACTTGGGGAGAGTTTATTCCTCACATCACCCCATTCACTTTTGGGTCCTAACCCCCACCTCTCCAGAGACTCCAGCCCAGTTTCCTGAAGACCCCTACCATCCAGATAGCCACTCTTAGTCTTGAAGACGGAGGTCTTGTGAAGTTTCGCCATCCATAAGCCTCGGCTACTAAAAAAGCATGCAACCTCAGCTCTGCCCCGTTCAGCTCCTTGGGCCTTCTTAAGCATCCCTGACAAGGGTTTCCCTTCCTGCCTCTTTGTAACTGGGCCACGTGGCCTTGGCCAGTCATTCCCTCTCCTCTTCTACAAAGGACAGAGTGGCAGGGGAGGGGGAGGCATCCCCCAGACAGATACTGGCGAAGACAAAAGGAGATAAGGGTCACTATGTCCCAGGCTCTTGGTTGACATTTCCTTGAGGGGCAGCTTTGGAGGGGAGATGACCAAGTCCTCCCAACATAGGGTTCCTCAGCTGGGCTCCCTTCCCCTGGGGACATCACATTTTCCAGGTAGAGTTAGCCTAGAACCTTCCTTGCACCAAAGAATCGTGTCTTTACCAGCTCCTCTGACTCTTCTTTTGATGGGTTCTCTTCTGCAGCACTGCGGTCCCCAGTGGGCTGGATGCTCAGTAATGGTGTTGAGGGGGACGTTTCCCAGTAAACCAAAGCCCACCTTTTCCTGACAAACCTTGGGGAGTGTCCCACCCTTCCTTAACCTGAGAGACCACTGTAGCTGCCTCTGAACTGCAGCCCCAGTGGCCTGGTGGCTCCGCAGGGCCCTCTCTGAGCAGTGTTGCCTGCTGATTGATTCTCTCATCTAGTGATTGTCCACAGAGCCTTTGGGCATCTGCCGTAAGCCAACCTCAAGCAGGAGGCCATGGTGGTGAACTGGATGGTCACGTTGCCTCGCCTCATAAGGCTGAAATTCCAATGGACCGTATGCCCCCAAGATGCACGAGGCCTTGAAACACAGTCAGATGAGCGGTTCTTGGAAGCAGAATGTGGTTCGGGCTTGCTGCATTTTCTTGAGCTGAATTTTAGAAAAATAAAAATAATCCAGCGAAAGGCAAAACACGATTAGTGGGAACCCAATGAAGCAGAACCCACAATTAACAAGATTTCTGTATAATTTGATGGCTCCTCAGAGAAGAACACAGTCCCAAAAAAGGCTAATTATATATTTTGCTTATTCAGCCCCACAAATAGCATTTTGACAGCCGTTTGGGGCTGGAAGGGACCTCCAGGGGCCATCTGAGTCCACCCTGTGCTTTATCAGAAACCTCCACAGAATAGAAAACGCATTGGCTTAGGTCAAGCTATTGGCCTTGTCGAGTGAGATTGAAATAGGAGAACAGACTGACCCCAACTGAGAGGTTGGGGCTCTCTCATGTGTCCATAAATGTTGATCAGAAGGTTTGCAATTTATCAAACACAGGACCTATAGGCAAAGATGTCAAAGAGGATGAGGAGGTTTTAAGCCACTGAAGTGCTTAACGAGGAGGAAAAATTCCTAGTCTATTCCCAGCAGGCCAAGAAATTGCTGATACTCCCTCTATACTTTTAAAACTTCAGCCAACTGTGTATTCTTGTACCTCAAAACATTAAACATTACGGAAGCGTCGTTTGTGACCCTAGGCGTAGAAGAAGTTAAGCTTGAATTAAATTCAAACTCACACTGGTTCAAATGATCAGCCCGTATGCACAGGGGATTCATTCTGGGGGGTGGGGGCACAGAGGTGTGATCGTCCTTGATTCCTTTGAGGTGCGCACGCATATGCACTGACTGGGTGTCTTTGGGTCTCTGGGATTTTTCTGTTTTGGGGGCATTGCTGGACATTCTCATGACTCGTAAAAGGACCTGTGTGTTTTCTCATGGTGATGCTGCTGCTGTCTGGAAGGCCTCCAGAACTCACTCCCCAGGAGTGATGACAGTTAGGAAGTTTCGACCAGAAGCTGGGTCCGCCTGGCCACGTTCCTGGAGGATGGAATGGTTTGTCCCGAACCCCCTAGCAGGGACCTCCCTTCCCACGTTGGTGGGTGTCTGGGATTTGGACCACAGGCCCGAGAGTGGTCAAGGCATCAGACCTTGGGTGGGAAGCCGCACCAGATTTGGCAAAGCCAGTGATCCCCCGTGGACCACAGTGAACCAAATTCAGAGAAGCCTACTGTTCCTGTTCCTGTTTGTTTTCCTTTTGTTTCTCTTCTCTGGCCTTCTCCGCCTGTGGAGAGGGTGCCTTCACAAATGGCCTTAGAATGCCGTTCTGAAGTTTAACAGAATGAGACAACCATCCAATGAATATCAGAGGTATTTACTATCGCAGCTTATCTGAAGAATGAAAAACAACAAAACTATCACCAATGTTTACAAGTCCAAGTAGACATCCAGCCCGTGTAAAATATGTAATTTATGCAAGGGATTGCATCTTTCTTTTGTAACGAATGCACTAAGCAGCCTGTATATATTTTACAATGTCTTTACAGAAAAAAGAAAGAATCATTTACTGTAGTGTTGTAAAATAATGCACTTTTCTAATTTTTTCATTAAAATCTCTATGGCACGTTTGCAAATGTGTCTTGGTCTTCCTTCACTGAGAACGGGGAGCTAAGAGCTGTTTTCATCCAAGCTTTTTCCTGCTTTGATCTCATGTCTGGAAAACTTTCTCAGGCAAGGTGGACAGAGTCAAAACTGGGCATCCGTATTGTCACTGGTCTTCCTCACGGCAGGCAGGCCTGCTGAGAAGCCTTGCTGCTAAAAACCCCAGCAAGGACTTCAAATAAAATTGACTGAGATCTGATTTGCCACTTTTTTTGTTTTTTGGGCTGAGGGATTTGACTGCAAAACATGAGATGACTCGTTTTGCCCTTTTTCTACCTGCCTCTGTGTGTATGGAAAAAAGAGGGAAAAACAGGCAGATAAAGATGCTCAAATCATCTCTCCATCAAAGGAAAACTCTGCTCCTGGCAACCTACAGTAGCTGCTGAAACGTGAGAGTCTTCCAACTTCACTCGTGTTGCAGAGGCCTGGGCATTGTGGAACTCTGTCTGGTGAGGGGAGGGAGGGCAGGGCCAGAGATTCCCAGTGCGGTGGTGGTCGTGGTGTTTAGTTGCTCAGTTGTGTCTGACTCTTTGCGACCCCATGGACTGCAGCACGGCAGCCTTCCCTGTCCGTCACCAACTCCTGGAGCTTGCTCAAACTTGTGTCCATCAAGTCAGTGACGCCATCCAAGCATCTCATCCCGCCATCCCCTTTTTCTGTTGTCTTCAATCTTTCCCAGCATTAGGGTCTTTTCCCATGAGTCGATTCTTTGCATCAGGGGTGGTTGTTCTCCGATTTTGCCCTCATTCAGAAGGCACCTTGAAAACACAGATGGCTGGGCTTACCCTCAGCATGGTCCAGGATGGGGCCACGACTGTGCATTTCTAACAAGGTCTCAGGGGTCCTGATGCTGCTCGAGGGGGGCCCACACCTCGAGGAACCTCATCCTCTCCATATGGTCCCAACTCCGAGATGAAGGAGAGATTTTGGACCAAAGCATATCATGGCCACGGGTGTGACCTGTCTTTCTACCTGTCTGGTGGGAGATGTACTCATTCATGGGGAGCCTGCCTGCTCTGCTCCCCCATAACAGAGGCTCATGCAGGGAACATGCCTGTCCCTGGTAAGAACCTTGATTCTTAATGATTGACATCACATCACCAGTTTGTTCCCTGATAGAACATCTTGTTTGGGGGGCAGGGTCTTCTAGGCCAGAGGCTGGACACCTTTGACTGTAAAGAGCCAGATAGTATGTATTTTAGACTTAATACAATCCCCTAGCTCTCCTGCTACAGCAGGAAGGCATCCAGAGATGATACATAGATATGGAAAGGCTTGGCGGTAGCCAGTACACCTGCTTTTATGGAGACTGAGATGTGAATTTCACATGCATTTTCATGGGTCACAAATATTCTTCATCTTTGGTATCAGCCCCCACCCTGCCCTGCCCCACCCCTTCCCATCCCTGGGGCTCAGATGGTAAAGAATCTGCCTGCAATGCAGGAGACCCGGCTTCGATCCCTGAGTAGGGAAGATCCCCTGGAAGAGGAAATGACAACCCACTGCAGTATTCTTGCCTGGAAAATTCCATGGACAGAGGAGCCTGGTGGGCTATAATCCATGGGGTCACAAAGAGTCAGACGACTGAGTGACTAATACCACCCCCCCCACACACCCGCCACTACCACCATTTAATTATGTAAAATTCATTCTTAGTTGGTGGGCAACATAGAGACTGTGGGCCTGATGTTTGAGAGCTGGAGGCTCAGTTTGCAGACCCCTGCCCTAAGCTCTTCTTCAGATACAGACTCATTTTATCTTCCCACAAGTCCGAGCCTGGCACTATTATCACCAGCCAGTGCTCTCATCTGAGTCAAGGACCAGAAATTAGTTCACGGGTCAAAGCTTATGTTTCACTCCTCCTTCAGGGACTTCCACCTTTGGCAGGGTTTAGAAAGATGATCAGCCCGCCGGCCCAGGACAGCCTCCCCTGACCCTCACGCTGTGGTTCTGTTCCTCGCTCTGCACCAGCCCACCCCCAACCCCCGAATGCCGAGCATCAGCACAGACACTGCAGCAACGCAGCAGGCACATGTAAGGGCCAGATGCAGCCTCCCCACCCCCACCCCCACCCCCTGGGTGAGGCCAGGGAGCCCAGGCCATGGTTCCCAGTGATGCAACCTCAGAGAAAACTGCAAATCCGGTCTCCTTGTCCTGCCTCTGGGAGGTTCCCAAGAAGATACCAGGCAGTACCTGGCAGAGGGTTCTACCGTGTGCGTCGACATTTTAGAGATGATGGTCTCTCCCTGCTCCACAAGTCTCAGGGTGCGGTGATGGGCCTCCATCCTGTGTCAGCCTGGCTGGGCTGCTGGGGACCCAGGTGGTCCCGGAGCGGACAACAGTCAGGGGTGGCTTCCTCCTGTTCTCCCTCCCGCCCCTCCCCTGTTCTCCCTCCCGCCCCTCCCCTGTCCTATCTCCTCCCTCCCTCCCAGACCACCTGGGTTTCCATCAGGCATTTACAACTTCACAGGCCCAACATGAACCCCTGCTCATCCCCTCCACCCATCTCCCCAGATTCCTGCTTCTCTTGAAGGGCATCTCATCTAAGTCAGCACCATCCTTCTGGTTGTTTGGGCCAAAGAACTTTGGAATTATCCTTGACTCCTCTCTTTTCTACCCCAAATCCATCCCAAAGTCCTGTGGGTTCTACCTTCAACCTTTATCTGGAATCTGACCCCTCCTCCTCACCTCTACCAGTCCTCCTGGTCCACATGATCGTGTCTCCCCTGGATTATTGTGTCAGCCCTCACTCTTCCCCCAATCCCCTAGTTCAGTCGCTCATCTCATATCAGACTCTGTGACCCCATGGATTGCAGCATACCAGGCTTCCCTGTCCATCACCAACTCCCAGAGCTTGCTCAAACTCATGTCCGTCAAGTCAGTGATGTCATCCAACCATCTCATCCTCTGTCATCCCCTTCTCCTCCCCTAACCCCCTGTTTTTATTATAGAAGCCAAAGAATGCCTTTGCATTTTAAACTCAGGCTTAACGAGACATAACTCACACAAAGAACAAATCACCCTTTCTAAATATAGTTTTCCAAATCCTGACAATACACGGAAACTTACAGCAATCCTTCTAGGGTGTAACTGAGGTCAAGCCCCTTTCCTGGAGACTGACAACTCACTACATACAGCTCTTCCGAGCCTTTACCATATGAAGAACCTCAGAGCTTTGTTTACCCAGTGACTCCTGAGTGTAATGGGTAAAGGAGGCCTCCCTCCCCAGGGCACCTCTTTATAAGCATCACGACCCCACCCAGCACACCCTGGCATATCAGTTCTTCCCAGCATCCCACTCTTCAGGCATAGATAGCTGGCACCTCCTGGTTCAGATGGAATCATGTGACTAGCTCTGGCCAACGAATCATGAGCGGTGGCCTTGGTCCCTTCTCAGCTGCAGAATTGTCGGTGTGAGAGCCTCTAGAACACTGTGCTGACAGCTTTCAAGGTAGTGGCTGCTGAATTCAGGTCCTGAAGTGAAGAGGTGGGGCATCGAGACCTGCTTGGCCCATGTGGGCACAGAAAGTGAGCGAGAAAAATACCTTCAATGTCCAATGAGATGTCAGGGTTGGGACTGTCCGTGATCTATTTCCTGTTTGAGCCACGTGTCTTGGGACACTGGTTTCTCGGGCAGGTGGTGCCTGGGCATGTGTTTGGTTCATAAAGAAACCAGGCTCCTCTGCTGAGTTCACTGTTGAAACCGTATACAAACCTTTGTGTCCCTGTCCTTAGAAATAAAAGGCCCTTGTTTTAATCTCTCAGGCCTCGCACAAGTCTCGAAAGCCTGGCTGGAGAGTTAGAGATGTGAAGAAGTAGAAACCAAGTCCAACTGCTGCCAGGTGACAATTTAGACTATATATCCCCGATGGGGCAGAGTCACCGAACCCCCAGTTCCCTGAAAGATAAAGGCCTGATATACATTCCTAGGTTGTTTTTCTAGGAATCAGAGGCCCTGCAGGGGAAAACTGCTAACCACACCATCTAGACCCTAGAGCGTTGAAACCAGAAGGTTGGCTATGCTTGAAACTTCACTCTGATGCCAACCCATCTGAGAATTGTCCATGAGCTGATCATGCACCTTGTAACTCCTCCCACACCCTGCCTTTGAAACCCCTTCCTTGAAAGGCACCGGGGAGTTAAGCCCAAGCTGTCCATTCTCCTTGTTTGGCATCCTGGATTAAGTGCTGTACTTTTCTGCAGCACAGCCCAGCGTCAGTAGGTTGACTTTACTGCCTGTGGGCAAGTGGACCCAATTCTGGTTGTGTAACAATCATGATTGTCTATGAGTTGAGTTAGCGGCCAGCCTGCAGCACATTCCTGGAGACAGCTGCATGCGGTGAAATCGGTTCCACATCAGGGTCTTACTTTTCTGAGTTAAGCACAAGCTACTCCAGCCCCATTCCCACTTTTGGCATGTCCAGTGTCTCCCCTACGTGCAGAGGGGCCCACACCAGGGGTAGCGACACCCTTTTCAAATGAGGATGTTGAGAAAGCCTCTTCCTTTCCAGGCTCCCCAATATCCTTCAGTCAGCAGTGGCAGAAGAGGGATCAGCAGCGCTGGCTGTGGGTAAAATCCAGATCTTACTTTTCATAATGTGTCCAGCGCTGGTAGCGGCAGGGAACAAACCTCAGCCTGGCTGTGATCCCAGTCCCACCAAGCCCTCCTGAGAGCTCGAATCATTCATCCAAAGAGAGAACATGAGATGTCTGTGGGGAGCTCTAGGCGAGGGTCAGTGACACAGCCTGGGTGTCCTTTCCAAGTCCCCTGCCCCTGAGGAGTTAAACAGTCTACATAGACTCAGCTATTAAACTGCCTGAGAGGCTTGAGTCCACTGTGTTAGCAGCTCTGATCAGCTCAGCCTCAACCAAACCCAAACAGCCCGAGGATGTAAGACTTTCTCACCGGGACCACCTGCAGGGTTGGACACAGTCGGGCGTGGGGAGTGGGGAGCTCTGGGTCAGCCTCCCAGCTCAGCGCCCACAGTCTTAGGTGGCAATGCTGTTTAACCTCGCTACACCGCAGGTTCCCCATGTGTAAAGCAGGCCTCTTTTGAAGAATTATTATTATTGACATCACCCCATGAGTCAGGATACCTACTGAGATAATACATGCAATGCTCATAATGAATGCTAGCCGCGTGCCAGTGCTGTTCTGAGACCCTGTGCCTGCAGTTATTGTTTTAAGTTCCGCTATATGCATTCCACACACACTCCCTTTGACTGTGTGTCTGCCGTGGGCTGTGTGTCTATTGTGAAAAGTGGCTTCCAGTGTGTTTATTCTTCTGGTGCCCACCCTCGTGTGCTCTTTCTTCTAGTAACAGTCCAGACTCGAGCCAAATTACTGACCCACAACCCTTCGAAGGAAGGGGAGGCCTGGTGCCCTTGAGGAAGTAGCCGAGTCCATCGCCAACAGTGTATACTATTGATCTTCCTCCCAGCCTTTCCTGAAGGGACCTGTGGCCATTTACCAGGGTGACTGTGCAGTGGGGAAAGGGAAACAGACTTGTTCTGGGGGGATTCCTAGATACTGGCTCTGAGCTGACACTAATTCCAAGAGACCCCAAAACATCACCGTGGTCCCACCGTCAGAGTAGGAACTTATGCACGTCAAGTGATCAACGAGATCGAGTCTGTGTCGCAGTGGGTCCAGTGGGTCCCCCGAGTCACCCGGCACGGGCTGCTTCAAGTTCTGGACTGCAGCCACGGGCAGGGGCACTCAGCGCTGGTGAGCTCCCTGCACTGGTTCCCACTCCCAGCCACAGGCATGGTCTGCCACCCAGGCTGGGCTAATGACAGCACCACGTCTGCTGGGCCACCACAGAGATCGCTCCAGGGATGAACACGTGGCCCTAAAGCGGCCAGTACTAGCCCTCTCTTTTCTTCCCCAGCAGGACTTGGTGAAAGAGCTGTATCTGCTACCAGCTGGGGCCTCTCGAAGCAGGCGGGGTGAGAGGATGAAGAGGCGTTCACACACAGAGCCTGAGAGTATTCAGGTCTTGAATCAAGCCATACCTGATCTTCCCCTGTCCTTTCTGCCCATGACATAAGCTCATCAATTTCACCAAGCAAGTGTGAACTTGGACTGGACTCCAGTGTCCCGTGTCAAGTGCCTGCTGGAATGCTCCTATTCTCTCCTCCAAATCTCTCTCCACCTTTATCCAGTCTGGTCTGTGTCCATGGAAACGAACCTGTGTGGCTTCCATTTAGATTCAGCCAATGGGGAGCTCTGTCAGGAAGTCAGGAGGTTGGAAGCAGTGGGGTGGGGGTGGTGGCAGCGTTTATTCCCTTTGCTCACCTTGTAGAGACTCTGGGGTTCTGGGGGTTTTCTATGGCAAGGGTGCCATCCTCTCCTGGGTGGCCTTCTCCACACAGCCTCTGCTCCCAGGTTCAGAATCACCCCTCTTCCCCTGACTCAGGGGGCAACAGTGGGCTGGCATTATCAGCTCCTGGTACTGCATGTCCTTTATGGCTTCCTTGTACTCTTAAGGTTTTGAAAATAGTCCCTTCATTAAACTGTTCTCAGAACTTGCCGGAGGTCCAGTGGTTAAGACTTCGCCTTCCAGTTCAGGGGATGCAGGTTCGATCCCTGGTTGGGGAGCTAAGATCCCAAGTGCCCCACAGCCAAAAAAACCAAAACAGAAAACAGAAGCAATACTGTAACACATTCCATAGACTTAAAAATGGTCCACCCGATGTGAGCGTGCGGTCTGTCTTCCGGCAGACCCTGCCGGCCACATACACTGCCCGACTGCTTGTTGCTCTTGTTCAGCCTCCCCGCTGTGTCTGACTCTGAAATCCCTTGGACTGCAGCACGCCAGGCTTCCCTGTCCCTCACTATCTCCTGCAGCTTGTTCGAACTCATGTCCATTGAGTTGTGATGCATTCCAAGCATCTTGTCCTCTGTCTCCCCCTTCTCCTCCTGCCCTCAATCTTTCACAGCATCAGGGTCTTTTCCAATGAGTCGTGACTGCTACACTCAGACAACTCAGCCTAAGTGGGCAAAATGTTACCATGCAATCATCTCATCCTGAGAGCTGGGTGTGCATCTCTGCCAAGGCACTGATCTTGGAAAAATTAACTTTGGTTGTTTAGGAAAGGAGAGCAATTGCTTAGTATAGGAGTGATTAGGACATGAGGGCTGTGATTGATCATCTCCAGGATTATGTGGCCATGTCTCCTGCAAAACCAGAACCCATTATCTGCTGGGGGAAAGGCGAGCAGGCTGAGACTGGGGGTGGAGGAAGGGTCAGTGGCGTGGGGAGGGCAATGAAGAGGACCTGGGGTTTCCCAGCAGTCACCTCAGTGCTCACCTGCAGGATGGGAGCCATGCTGACCCAGTTGATGAGACGCGTCTGCTGAACTGTGATGTGGCCCAGTGGCCCCAGGAGGACACGGAGGACAAAAACCTGTCCTTCCTTTGTTTGGACACAAAAGCACAGCCTGGTGAGGCTCCGCCCTGTGTCCACCCCGGAGGTCCAGCCGTCCCTGACCTCCACAGGGTTCAGGGCGCCTGGCCCCAGCACGGCTCTGGACTTGAGGGACAGGACACAGCTTATGTGGGCGCATCCCTCTATTCTTCTCTTCGGAAGCACCACCTGCCCCATGTTCCCCTTCAGAGGGTAACAGGGCCGATTCCTCCCTGGAGATACAAACCTCCCACTCCTGAGCTGTACAGCCCACCCCGCTCCTAGCTTCAGCACTAGAATCCGGACCTTGATTTTCTGCATTTCTCAGCTGACCCTTCTTCTGCAGCCCCCCTGATGGAGTCCTCAGACCCTGGGCGCTGGGTTTGCCGTGAGGTAAACTCAGTGAGGTGGGGGTAGGCGGGGAGGGTGTGTGTTCACTGCACGGAGCAGATGGTGCGGGCTTGTACAGCCACTCTGTGAACCCGGAGGTCCCCACAGAACCATCAGAGAAGCAAGCCCGCTTACCAGGCCTCCCGCGTTGCCCTGTTGCCATGGCAACGCCCCAGTGCAGCACCAGGAATAGATGGTTTTTGAAAAGGGGGGCTGGCATCTTGTGAAAAATATTAGCAATTGCGGGGGAGGGAGGGGCTGAGTGGGCACTGGGGCCTGGGCTGCCCACCCAGGTGCACAGCTGCCCCCTTCCACCCTGTCCTGCCAACAAGCAGCTGTTCCTTACAATCCTTGAGACAAACATCAGCTGCTTTCATGGAGCACAGGTGACAGTCTGGGCACAATGGGGAGTTGAGGTGTGAACCCACAGGGAAATATGGGGTTTAATCAAGACCCATTCATCTCTGAGCCCTGGAAGCCCTGGCCTTCCACAGTTAAAGGCAAAGCTCAAAGCCTGGGGTCACGTGGGCCGGAGTCTTTATCTTGGATCCTTCTTACTGAGCAAGCCCCAGGCAAATGTCTTAACCTCTCAAAGGCTCAATGCTGCAATGGGCCTGGGATCAACCAGAGAAGCAGAAGCAGAAGGAGATAATGTTTTAGGAGGCTTATTGCAAGGAGTTGGTTTGCATGACTGTGGGGTCTGGCTCAGCTGAGTCTGGGATCCACAGGGCAGACCTCCAGGAAGGACAGACTGGACTTCTCCAGCACAGGTTCAGGCTGCTGTCCACAGTAGAGTTTTTGGTTTTTTCCTCTGTCAGGGAGGCCTCAGCTCTGCTTTCAAGGCCTTTCAGTGGACTGCGCAATACTCACCCAGACTATCTAGGATGATCTTTCTTACTGGAAGTCAACTGGTAGTGGCCTTTAATCACATCTACAAAAACATCTTTCTAGCAACACCTAGATGAGTGCTTGGTTGAGAAGCTGGGGACTGTTTGATACATAAGAAGACCAGGACTGGTGGCTCCTCTGAAAGTGGGGCTGGGGCCAGTGGGCATTCATGGGAGCTTACTGAGTGATTTACACGTGGCATCTCACTCAAGCCAAATGCTAGCAAAAAAGACAAGTGATAACCGTAGTCAACAGTTGTGGAAACGCACTGTGTGCCTGGCACATGCTAAGTATGTGTTTCATCCTTGCCATGAGCCTGTCTGGAAGGTATCACTTTGATCTTCATGGACCAAAGAGGTTATTTAACCCAAGTCTAAGATTTATAGGATCCAGAAGTCAAATACAGGCACATTTTAAACCAGGTGCTATGCTGGACATTTTACATATGAGAGTGCTGTGAGAGGATTAAATTCCATCTGATAAGAGTAAAGAAATATCCTTTAGGTGTTCACCTTCCCAGCTCATTCTTTAAACAGGTGGCTTTACCTGCCTGCCTCACCTCTCCGCTCACCTCGCCCTCAGCGCCTGCCTGCGCAGTGGACGTTATCGTCCTTGTGTGGTCACTGAAGACACAGAGACCCCAGGTCAGGTGAGGAGTCGAACCGAGGTCTATGCCTCTTGGTACTTCGCCTTGTTGGAGGAAGTGCCTGGTTTGGCCCTGGGGCTCTTTGACTCAAGCTCCTGGGCTCGGGTCTGGGATGACTTCCCTAAGGATGTATGTGCTGGCCACTCCCCAGACCTGCTCTCTCCCTGCTACCCCTCTCCCTGCTTTGTGCCCCGGGAGGCTGACTCTGTGAGCTTCATCACCCAGGTTCCCTCTGGCTTCCCACTGGAGTTGGTCAAGAGGAGACACTACTAGGAGATGGAAGCGGGAGAAGAGAGATATTAGAGTATATGCCGACCTTGACCCCTCCCTGCCTTGCCATGGAACGGTAGTGGCCTGTCTCTCTCTGGGCTTGGCAAAACCTCTCACGTCCTTTCCCCCAGAACGTGCTGGCCCCAGAGTGCACAGAGTGCAAAGGTTTCCCATAGTTCTCAGACCTCTGGCTCCTCACCCTCCCTCCCTTGTCCCCTTGACTCTGCCCTTGTCTCTACTGGAGGTCTCTTCATTACCCCTTCCTCTTCATGCCCCCCTCGGAGGAAACCCTCAGCACACCCCCATCGTTTCCTGCTGGAGCCCTGAGAGAAGATTAGGTCTGGGAACTGCTAGGTGGCTGCCCAGCTCGGGTGATGGGAAGTCTGCAGGGAGCTGGGGGTGCAGGGCCACTCCAACCTCTGCAAAAGGACAACATGCTTTATGAGCCTTTGACAGGATCAGAGGAGTCTGGCCCCCTGGATGTGAGAGGGAGAAGCAGGGTGTCACAGTCATTACAATTTGCTGGGGACATTGCGGGCTTTAACATTGTGTGCCCCTCTTCTTGGGTCCCCCAGCCCCAGGTAGATGGGGACAGGTGGTTGCCCCCAGAGTGCAGTTACCCCTCTTTTGCTGTGCAGGACTGTCACTGCCCTCGCTGCTCAGGGATGCTGCAACAAAAACAGAAATGAATGAACAGCCTGTGGCTCAAACCAGCCACGCAGGCCAGAAGAGTTAAACCATCTTGGTTGCTCTTTAGCTGTTACTCCCAAACACAGTACTTGTAGCTGGACTTGTCCTTCACAAAGCTAGTTACTCTGACTCCATATAGATTGTACTCTGTACCTGGCATTCTTCTCCTACGTTCTCTCGTAACATTCTGCGTATCAGTAAAAGGTCACGGGCCTGTAACTTCAGGGACACCAGGCCCTGTTGTTGAGTTGCTTGATGTCAGCTGCGGCCGTTTTGAAATTTTCAAAAGAAAAAAAAAGTGCAAGGCCTACATGAGGATGTGAAACCTCTCCCCACTCCTGAGAAAGGGGGGCACGGTTCTTGAGGCACCAGCCTGCTGTTCCCCTTTTGCCTGGCAAAAATAAAGCCACTTTTTTCTACTTCCACCAAACTCTGTCTCCCTGTTTCTATTTGGCATCAGTGGACAGGGAGCCAAGGTTCTGGCAATAGGGAGATGCCTAAACACACACCCAGGAGGCTGATCTTGGCTCCATGGAGGAAGTGAAAGCGTCTCAGCCTACAGAGACGAGGCCCAGAGGGAGAGGGGCAGGAGCCCGCCCTGCCATCCTGCCTCCCCGGGGAGCCCACAGCCTGGAAGCTCACTTCCTACCTCCATTCTCTTTGAGGCATGGCTGGGTCTAATTGCTTGGCAGATTGTACCCCAGGGCCCGGCACAATGACCGAGTATTTAATAATAATTAAAAGACAATGAGATAAGCGCTCCTCCTCTGTAATCTCTCTGGAGGGTCTGTATTTCCCTAGGCACACTTAATTGCTATAAGGACACTGTCGATTTACAAGCCCACCTCCTCTTAAAGCCCTGACAGGGAAGGATGAGCAGAGGTGTGTTGGGTCCTTGATGCCAGACCAGGGATGGGGCTACATAACCCTTGTTTATATGCTGATCCCTCGCCCCGTGGATGATCAGCCTGGTGCTCACCCTCCCTGGCTCAGCAAACAACCCACTGAGCACTCACTCTGTGCCAGGCACCCTCGAGAGTTGGGCAGACAGCACTGAACCAGACCAGTGAAGCAGAGCAGTAAGTGGTTTCAGGGCTTGCTGTGTGCATGTCACCGTCCCAGTGTCTCTAGGCAGACCAGGGCAATCAGAACGGTGTCAGGTGGAGAGCCCCCTCCTCAAGGGTCCATACACTGAGCCCCGAGGGTGACTTTGAGGCATTTGTCAAACTCTGATCCCACCCATCACTGATATGTCGAATCTCAGAAGGTAGCCAGTGATCATTGTCTGCTCTGAATCAAAGCGGAGCCTCTCAACACCTTCTCTGGTTGATGACAAGTCCCTACCAGCAGGCAGCTGTTGTCCTAAGCCACTGGGAAGCCATGAATAGGTTCTGGGCAGAGAAAGGCCATTGTCTGAATTATTTGCCACAGACTATATGACCTTGCAAGTCCTGCCCAGCCTCCAACACACTCCTCCCGGCTCCCTGCCTTCCAGCTATAATCTTTTTTTTCCTGGTATCCTTAGATCACCTATGTTCTCCCTGGGCCCTGCTCTTAGGTCTGCATGGAGGGTCCCCCCTCCTGGGGCCTGGCCAATTCCTACTCATCCTTTGGGTCTCAGAGGCGGCTTCCTTGGTCATACCCCCTAGGTCCCCTCAATGTAAACTCTAGTTTTCTCCTGTACTGTCTCACAATGCCCTAGACTTCTTTCATGCTCTCTCAGTCATGTCCAGCTCTTTTTGGCCACCAGGCTTCACTGTCCGTGGGATTCTCCAGGCAAGAATACTGGAGTGGGTTGCCATGCTCTTCTCCAGGGGATCTTCCTGACCCAGGGATCAAACTCGTATCTTCTGCGTCTGTCGGGAGCCGGCTTGGATCAGCGCTCCACCCATGACAAAGGTCAGGAGGAAGGAGGCTCGGCATATGCAAAGGCATGATTGAGCCTCAGGAGCCCCCTGGAAATTCTCGAGCATCTACCCCCAAAACCAGAGTCTGCCTACTTTCTGCTTTGTGTTCTCACCTACACCTCTGACTTTATGGGGGGCTGTCCCCCACTACCTCTCTGAAAAAAAGAGTTAACTTACAGCTCCAGTTAATAATTCCTGGGTGTGACAGTGTTTCAACCTACAAACTCCTTTGGAAATCCTCTAGCCTGCCTGAATAGGTTTTTCCGGCCACATGTGATTGTTCAGAGCCTCCCAACTGTGAGAGGCATGAGATGTTCTAAACTGTCTAAGTACAGATTCCTTTGAGCAGTTAAAAGATTGATTAGAAATTGTATTGGTGAAGGGTTTTTCACTTGTTGGGCCAATGTTTGCTGCTAAGTCTCCATGTCCCTTACCTACTGTGTCCTTGGCAGTGTATTGATTGATATAATTGGTTTATAGAAATGTAAGTAGTAGCTTTAACGTTTGTAACCTTGGACCCTTGAGTTAATTCTTTCTCTTGTTATAACCCACCACACCTCTGCCCTATAGAAATGCAACTCCAATGCCTTTGGAGGGTGGCGCCTGACTAATCACCTTTAGAGAAAAATAAGTTTTCTGAAGAAAGGGTCTTAAAATGTTGACAGGCCTCCAGGCCAGAAGATGATGCAAATCATCTAAACTTTGCATATGATAAGTTTGCAGGAAGAAAGCCTGGCTTACTGCATGACTCTACCCCTTCCCCCATTATCCTCTATGCATAACTTAAGGTATAAAAACTACTTTGAAGAGTAAAGTGTGGGGTCTTGTTCACCGAAGCTTGGTCTCCTCATGTCGTTCTTTCTCTTACCTTCTGGCTGAATTATTCAGCCTCCTCTCTCCACAAAATGTTCTCACTGAGCTATCTTCATTTTTATTACTCTTTATATCTTTAATTAATACTTAATTGATCTATTGTTTTCCTCGCCAACACCGTCCCGCTTCGAATTCCCTGGATCCACCGGGGCTGGACCCCGGCATGCGTCTCTTGTGTTGGCAGGCAGATGTTCTCATTCGCAGCACTTGTGACAACTTGTAACCAAAGAACTGGACACCTACATATGCCTCCCAACTCTGAGAGCAGAATCTATAACATTGTCATTTCTGTGTCCTCACGGTACTTATCAAACAGCAGGCACTCAATAAGTGCTTGCCGATTTAAATCAATAAAGTATGACTTCCTGTTTCACATCATGGATGCAGTGTCTCTGAGGATATAAGTGTTTTTCCTCCACTTTTCTTCCTGCTTTGTCTCATTTCAATGCTGTTTCTTCTCCCTGCTTATTTTGGCTTCTGCTTTTTATGTTACAGACTTTCCCCTCATATTTCTGGTACTCTTTGGTTGGCTGTTATGTTTAAGAGTGGGGAACAATTGAAGCGGATGGGGTCTCTGAGCCCAAGGTGGGACTTGTTGACTGTGAACCTCAATGCAGAGTGATCTAACAAGGCATTTTGGGGAAGAGCCCCTGATGGTGAGCAGAGGTTTGCAAAGAGCGCTCTTTCCAACTCCTGTCTGAAGGACTGAGGTTAGGCTGCCAGTGGTTAGGAGCCGAGAAGGAAAAGGAATTGGAATGTTTCATTGTTCGATGTGCACATGACCGTTTAATGCCCTGGTTTTCTACATTAATACTTCTATCTCTAAGTATCCAAGGATCTTCTAGGTTAAAGATGCTCTGTTTTACTCACTTTAGTGAATAAATTTCCAGTCTTCTGCCAGGGTAGGGGAGGAGAAGCCCTGAAGGGGGGTGAGGCGAAAGGGGTTTCTAAGGATGCTTCTAAATTGCCTTCATATTCTAGGCTCCCGTTTCACTGTCCACCTCTGCAAGTACCTGGTACGTTGATTCCCGAGCCTTCTGAGGACTCGGTACATCCAGCTGTGTCTGTTGGCTTTCCCACTGCCTGGTTAGTACTTGGGTCTCTCAGAGAGGCTGAGCTAAGTATGGCCACCCCATCTGCTTTCCTCTTACTGAAGTGCGTCGCTGTCCACTACTATTTCCTTCCTGTCCTTCTGGATGCAGAGATGAAACATTCTCTGCAGTTTGGGTGGAGACTTGGAAGAAAATGGAGACAGATGTGTTTGCACTATATGGCGTCTTTAGGGCAGACAGACGTTTCAGGCTCAAGACCCTCAGCAGACACGGCTCTCACCCATCTCTGCCCACGGGCTGCTGTGTGACTAGCTCTCCAGACAGTCTGTTCTCTTCGTCCCGAAGAGGAGACAGCTTCTCATAAATCCATGTTGATAAAGGTCATGACCTGGGTGTGAATGAAGACCATGCAAGCTTGTGGAGGAAGAGAACAGCCAACAGAGGGGATTTAAAAATGTGTCAAAGAGGGAAAAACAACAGGGACAGTTTGCACCTGAGGGCTGGAGTTGCCAGTGATACGTCATCAGCACACACAATGAGTAAAGCTTTCTGAATAAAGCCTCCTTGACTGTGTAGATCACAATAAACTGTGGAAAATTCTGAAAGAGATGGGAATACCAGACCACCTGATCTGCCTCTTGAGAAATCTGTATGCAGGTCAGGAAGCAACAGTTAGAACTGGTCATGGAACAACAGACTGGTTCCAAATAGGAAAAGGAGTACGTCAAGGCTGTATATTGTCACCATGATTATTTAACTTATATGCAGAGTACATCATGAAAAATGCTGGACTGGAAGAAACACAAGTTGGAATCAAGATTGCTGGGAGAAATAAATAACCTCAGATATGCAGATGACACCACCCTTATGGCAGAAAGTGAAGAGGGGCTAAAAAGCCTCTTGATGAAAGTGAAAGTGGAGAGTGAAAAGGCTGGCTTAAAGCTCAACATTCAGAAAATGAAGATCATGGCATCTGGTCCCATCACTACATGGGAAATAGATGGGGAAACAGTGGAAACAGTGTCAGACTTTATTTTTCTGGGCTCCAAAATCACTGCAGATGGTGACTGCAGCCATGAAATTAAAAGACGCTTACTCCTTGAAAGGAAAGTTATGAACAACCTAGATAGCATATTCAAAAGCAGAGACATCACCTTGCCAACAAAGGTTCGCCTAGTCAAGGCTATGGTCTTTCCTGTGGTCGTGTATGGATGTGAGAGCTGGACTGTGAAGAAGGCTGAGCGCCGAAGAATTGATGCTTTTGAACTGTGGTGTTGGAGAAGACTCTTGAGAGTCCCTTGGACTGCAAGGAGATCCAACCGGTCCATTCTGAAGGAGATCAGCCCTGGGATTTCTTTGGAGGGAATGATGCTAAAGCTGAAGCTCCAGTATTTTGGCCACCTCATGCGAAGAGTTGACTCATTGGAGAAGACTCTGATGCTGGGAGGGATTGGGGGCAGGAGGAGAAGGGGACGACAGAGGATGAGATGGCTGGATGGCATCACTGACTCGATGGATGTGAGTCTGAGTGACCTCCGGGAGTTGGTGATGGACAGGGAGGCCTGGCGTGCTGCAGTTCATGGGGTCGCAAAGAGTCGGACACGACTGAGCGACTGATCTGATCTGATGAGGCTACGTTCAGGGATGGACAAGCTGAGAGACCTTGAGCTCTGTAGAAGCTGGGCTGCCCAGATTTCTGGATGAACTAGCCTGTGTGTGAAAACTTAGTAGCGGTCAGCTCATTGGAGAACTTTTCTGGACCGTCTAGGTCAGTGGCTCTCAACTGGGGCTGATTTAACCTTTGAGGGGTATTTGGCCAAGTTTGGCAACAGATTTCATTGCTGCAGCTCCTGGGGGGTGGGGGGTGGGAGTGCTACTGGCATCTAGTGGGTAGAGGCCAGGGATGCAGCTAAATATCCTACTATGTGCAGGACAGACCACCCACCTCACTCCACCAAAAAAAAAAAAAAAAAAAAGAATTTTCATCTAAAACTTCAGTAATGCCATATGTGGAAGGCTGCTGTGGAAGATACCTGATTGGAAGTCACATCGCATCTATTGCAATGAGGGACTTGACGTTCAGCAACTCGACTCCAGACTTGGAGGCTTGTTGAGGTTTATACCTTCACTCTGGAGATGAGGAAATGAGCAGAGACGGAAAGCAGGTTCCTCCTGGACTCCTGTTGCTCAGGGCTTCAGCCCCAGGCCTTTGGTACCCAGACCTGCCTGCAGAGATGCAGGGTGGGCTGTATTCATGACCTGGTGTGAAGATGCTTCTGCTGGGGAGATACACTAGCAGGCAACTTGGTGCCTGAAACCATGTGTGGAGGAGGGGGTTTCCTTGGGACAGGGGAAAAAAATTAAAAAAATAAAAAAAAAAAAAAAAAAAAGAAAAAAAAAAAAAAAAACTCACCCCCCACCCGCCCCAGCCACACAAAAAAAACCTTTTTTTATTTTAAAAAAAAAGAAAAAACCCCGCCGCGGCGCCCCTCCCACCCCCCCAACCGCACCACCCCCGGCCGCCCCAACACAAACAAAACCGCGGAGAGCACAAAGACAAACATCCAACGAAACAGAGAAGCCAAAAAAAAAGACCCACTGAAAAGGTACCCTCCCCCTCCTGCCCTCATCCTCCCAGCATCAGAGCTCTACAAAGAACTCTTCGCATGAGGTGGAAAATACTGGAGTTTCAGCTTTAGCATCATTCCTTATAAAGAAATTCCAGGATTAATCCCCTCCTTCAGAATGGACTGGTTGGATCTTCTCTGCAGTCAAGGGCTCTCAAGTCTTCAACTCTTAGGTAATATTCCATTGTATATATGTGCTAAGTCACTTCAGTTGTGTCTGACGCTTTGCAACCCCGTGGACTATAACTCACCAAGCTCCTCTGTCCATAGGATTCTCCAGGCAAGAATACTGGAGTGGGCTGCCCTGCCCTCCTCTGTGTACCACATCTTTATCTGTTCCTCTGTTGATGGACATTCAGTCTGTTTCTATGTTCTGGCTTCTGTAGATAGTGCTGCAATGACGTGGTGTATTATACACTATTGATACTACGTATAAAATAGATAACTGGGAACCTACTGTATAGCAAAAAACATTTCTAATTGAACTTAAAGTAAAATATGAATTGTTACAGAAAAAAATAAGCTAAAATCAAAATGTGAATTGTTACAGAACAAAAAAATAAAGGCAACTTTCCAAAAGCTAAATAGGAAACTCAGAAGCTGAACTGCAAGAGAAACTTGACTAAAAAGATTAAAAATTTGAATAACAATAAGCACTATAGAGTCAAAAGACATAATAGCCTGAGGCAGTGTTTATCTTTATAATACCAATTTAATGGGTAGGAGTCTTATGTAACCCATATGAAAGATAAAAAATTAGCATTTTTAATATTCAAGTAGCACACTTTTCTGTCCTACTCAGGAAGGCCTCCAGCGCACCAAGCTTATTAGATTTTTTCCTAAATTTTCTTTTAGGAGTTTTATTATGCACATTTGTTATTACTTAAATCTTTACATTTTTACGTTCATTTTTCACATATGTACACTTCAATTTTTAATCCACCTGGTGCTCAGTTTTGTACATGGTATGACTTAGGGGTCTGGCTTTGCTCTCTTCCAAATAGGGAGCCAATTACACCAGCAACATTCACAACCTAGACAGTTATTTTCCCACTGAATTGAAATACAGTCTTTATCATGGAGTGAGCTCCCCAAAGTATGCAAATCAGATCATAATTTTAAAAAACACAATCATGATTCTCACACTGATATAAAGATAAAACATTAAATATTTTGCTTAATTGAATAATGAGAAAACTGGTGAGGTGGTACAACCAGTTCAAAGGAGAATTCAAGGAACACATTTATAGACCTGAAATACTGAAATGGATGTGCCAACGGAGCTGAAATGGATTTGTCTGGTGCTAGACGGGGTGGAGGGTTCATTGCATTTCACTGCAAGAATGATTTTGCACTGTTAACAGTTATCTCCAGCTCCCAGAGTTGTCATGAAACTTCCATAAATTCAGAATCACTTGAGGGAGAGAGTGCTATAGACACACCATCATTTTCCATGGAAATGTACCCTTGCCACATGTTTAATCAAAGTTAAAAAATTATTCTTGATCACAGAGTAAGGATGGTCTCATTAATTTGCGCCTGGTTGTATACATAGGTACATCTAGTCTGTTAATTTACCATATAGTCCCTAAGCTCGCTTTGCTGGAAGTTTTCTTAAGGAATCTCAGATTAGACTTTTAACTAAGCAGTCCACAGAACTCTGAAGAATGGAAAGTAGTGCGGAGGACAAAAATACCTTCAACACTGTGCTTTAGGACAAAACTACTCTTCCCTGCAAAACAGAAGCTCGTGCATGGTTATATGTCTTCACAACCAGTCTCCCAGGTAAAGTATCAAACACTTACCTAATAAATTAGTATACTAACTATATTAGTTATTTAAGTAATATTTTACAGAAAACTGGGGGATAAATGAGAGCTATGTGTTGCACACCAGCGTTTGAGCTTGTCAGGGCTCATGGAAGCACACACCACAGTTAAATAGACACACACATTCCTCATACAACATCTCAGTGGCAAACAAACCTGTTAACAGACCCAAAGATGCAGTAGTGTACAAAAACAAGAAGCAAAATCACATAGCCTTAAAGTCAGGCTCTGTGATCTGGGTTTCAGAATTCGATTTTACCTACAACTTATCTAGGCATCCAGTGAGTGGTTATAGTGATATCACTAACTCAATTTAACATCAGTCCAAGGGTTTAAGTTACCTAAAGATCTTGGAAATTGTCTTCAAGCTGACAAACTACAAAACAGATACAAGTTCATCACAAGAATGATTTAGATAAATACAAATTTATTTTTCATAATATTGAACATGTAGGAGTAATGTTAGCTGCTTTGCTCTGTGAACCTGAAACAGGTTTGGAAGAACATCCCCCAGGAGAATAAAAACATATGCTTGTATTATACTTAACATCGATAGGAGATTTAACACTGACAAATCAGAGAAGAAAAAGCTCAGCTTTCGTTGAACTAAAAATATTAATCTCAGTTGCCAAAAGATATATGCTAAATTCTGTGAGCCTGAACTCTTAAAATATTTTGAGTTAGCTTTTTAAAAATAGCTATGTTGAGATAAAACTGAATTTTATGGTATGCATATTATAAGTGTAAAATTCAATTTGGAGGGTGTATTTTTATAAGTTGTACCAAAAAAGTCACTGCAATTTTAGAATGCTTCCATCACCCTCAAAAGCAGTCACTCCCATCAGCCCTAGACAACCATTAATCTTTGTCTCCATTGATTTGCCCACTGTGGACAGCTTGTATTACTAGGATCATACAAAGTGCAGTCTTGAATGTCGACCTCTCTCATTGGGCATAGTGTTTTTGAGGTTTATCAGTGTTCTACTTCATTCCTTTTTGTTGCTTGCTGGAGTTCCACTGTGTGGGTGGAGACCACACTTTGTGTTATATATTCCGTTTTCGACAGGTGATAGACATCTGGGTTGTTTCAGCTTTGGGGTTATTCAGATTTATTGTTATTATGAATGGGCTTTATTCATTTCTAGCTTTTTATTGTTAGAGAAAAGCTTTGTTAATGTATATCTGGATATTCTTTGCCCTAAGAAATTGAAAGTCTGAATTTTCTTTTTACCTAAGTGTCTAAGATTTCCTAGATTTATTGTTATGCAATTATAGCATCTGTAAATAAAAATGCCTCCTTTAAAGATTATTTTTTTGATGCGGACCATTCTTAAAGTCTTTATTAAACTTGTTACAATGCTGTTTCTGGTTTTTACTTTAAAAAAATTTTTTTAGCCGTTAGGTTTATGGGATCTCAGCTTGCTAACTAGGGATTGAACCTATACTTCCTGCATTGGGAGGTGAAATTTTAACCACTGGACCACCAGGGAAGTCCTAGATGTCTTTTTCAAATACTTGTCCTAGGCATTTACTTTGCATATCTTATTATGCTTGTTAATAGCTCTGAAAATGTTAATAGTTTTTTGATAGACAGTCTTTATAATATCTAATAACAAACTTTACATGGGAAAATGCTCTAGATTTTAATGAAAATCCTTTAATACGTAGTAGTTTCTATTTAATCCTGTTTCACAAAATTTTTATTAGGAATTACTGAACTGTATGAAAATGCCAATTTGGTAGCCATTGATACAATTATTTAACCTCCATCATGTAATTTATTAACCTTCACAGGCTAGAGTTCCTGAGGTTGAATTCTCTCTGTTCTCTCAGACCAGAACTGATTTGGGCACTGTCTACTGATGCCGGAGACTGGGTTCCATGGAAACAGGTTCTTAGATGGAGAATTGTGTGCAGCGACAATAGAGGGAGAGACGGAAGCAGGGTTGGACAGACAGGGATGCTGAAGTGCTAACCCTAGATGCTGGGACTAACTGATGCATTGAGAGGTCTTAGCTTGAGGCAAGGTGGTTGGGCCTTTGCGCCCCCTACACCCACCAAGAAAGGGGTTACACATAACCTTGGACTTTGGTGAGTCACTCTGTCTAGTCAAGGTCAATGCCCAGGGAAGGTCTCAGCTGAGAGCTATCAGCCACCAATACTTCCATCTGCTGGGAGTAATCCCATGAACAAAAGTGGCACATATATACTATCATGTGTGAAACAGATAGCTGGTGGGCAGTTGTTATATAACACAGGGGGCACTAAAGCACAGCCTGGTGTTCTGTGATAATCTAGAGGGGTGGGCTGGGGAACAGGGAGGGAGGCTCAGAAGGGAGCAGGTGCATGGATAATTATGACTGATTAGCGTTGGAGAAGGAAATGGCAACCCACTCCAGTGCTCTTGCCTTGAGAATCCCAGGGACAGGGGAGCCTGGTGGGCTGCCGTCTCTGGGGTCGCACAGAGTTGGACACGACTGAAGCGACTTAGCAGCAGCATTGTATAGCAAAAACCAACACAATACTATAAAGCAATTTTCCTCCAATTAAAAAATAAAACTTTAATAGTGGTAGTGTGAGATTTGTGTGATGGACCGTATCATCTACTACAACTGATGGATTGACGTGCCAAGCAGTGGCACGATTTTCATTTATATTCATAATACATGTGGTTTTGGATTTAGTTTAGATTGATATTGTTATGTTAGTTCTAGAAAATTAAATGGTGAGCTTTCCATCTGTTTCTGGTACTTATAAAGTCCTCAATCATCTCACCTAGGAGGCTGGTGTGAGTAGAGAAGAGGATCAAGGAGCAGACCCTGGGACTCTGACACCTGAAGGCAGGGTCAAGGAAGAAAATGCAGTGAAGGCGAAGGAGAGGAAGGGACGGGGGAGGAAGCCCCTAGAGTGGTGCTAAGCTCCTGAGGCTCCTCGGTAGCTGTCATTTAGGTTTCCCCCTAAGATGATGGCAACCCACTCCAGTACTCTTGCCTTGAAAATCCCATGGACGGAGGAGCCTGGTGGGCTGCAGTCCAGGGGGTCGTGAAGAGTCGGACACGACTGAGCGACTTCACTTTCACTTTTCACTTTCATGCATTGGAGAAGGAAATGGCAACCCACTCTAGTATTCTTGCCTGGAGAATCCCAGGGACGGGGAAACCTGATGGGCTGCTGTCTATGGGGTCGCACAGAGTCGGACACGACTGAAGCGACTTAGCAGCAGCAGTAGCAGCTAAGATGATTATTAGAGGATCTTTCCTCTTCACCCCAGATGTTTCCTCCTAGGTGGGAAGAGTTCCCCCTTAATGTTAACCCCTGGCTTTGTGTCACCTCTTCATTCATTTGGCATCAGGGAGAGTGTAATCTGACCAACTGGTAAGCTCGGGAAGCATAAACTGAGCACACACACCAGCTCAGCCCTTCCTCCCCTCCTCTGGGTACCAGCTGGCCAGAGAGAACCCCATCCTCCCAGCTCCTTCAGGCCAAGCCTGGGCATTGCATGTCTGGAATGAGGTGGGTGTGATTGCTGACCTTGGTGCTCACTTAGTAAGCCCTTTAGTTCTTAAAAGGAGTTATAATACCCAGGCTCCACCTTTATCAATAATAAAGCTAATACACTGGAGCCTCACCTGCCACTCCTTCTTAGGTTCTCTGTGTTCTGAAACCTAGGGAGGGTGAGGGGGGCATTTATCTTGACACCATCTAAAAATTTAGCTTGCCTTCCCTACTCTTACTATGAAAATAAAATTTCAAGCTTTTGTCATAGTAGGATCCAGACCACTATTTCAATTCCAAATGACTTATTAAAACCAGTCCATCTAACATTATATTCTCTCAACAGTGGGTAAACTCAATTCAAGTATCAAGACTTATCTAGATTTAACTTGTGTATATGTGGAGTTAAAGTTTAGACATGTACATGCTCACATTTAATCCTTGCAATAGTACTATGGTTTTAGATGGGCTTCCCAGGTGGCTCAGTGGTAAAATATCCGGCTTCCATTGCAGAAGACACAGGAGATGCAGATTTGATCCCTGGGTGAGGAAGATCCCCTGGAGGAGGAAATGGCGAACCACTCCAGTATTCTTGCCTGAAGAATCCCATGGACAGAGGAGCCTGGCGGGCTACAATCCATAGCATTCCAAAGAGTCAGATGGAGCTGAGCACACATGAACACATGGTTAATCAAACCATAGCAATGTTTAACTGGCTTAATATATATAGTTTCAGTTCCTTTACACCATTACTCCCCCTTTTTTTTGGAGAAAGTTTACTGGGGAGTAAACTTCTAAGTCCATACATATACACACCTGAAGGCGACTTGCCTTTGTATATGAACAGCCAGAATTGAAAGCACCATCTGATATTGCAGAAGAGCCCTGTAATTAGGAAAGATGAACTAATTTAAACTCGCCTGGGGCTGGTGCACTGGGACGACCCAGAGGGATGGTATGGGGAGGGAGGAGGGAGGAGGGTTCAGGATGGGGAACACATGTATACCTGTGGCAGATTCATTTTGATACATGGCAAAACCAATATTGTAAAGTTAATTTAAAAAAAAACTCATTTATTAAAAACAAAAATGCCTGACTCTCCAACTGAGCTACAAAAAAATTCAGATACATTTTGCTTAACAAGAAACTCACAGACTTGTTTATCTTTCTGTCTTTACCTTTCATTTTTGTTTCAGGGCGAAGCAGACAAACAGGAAGGTCGCACGGAGATACTGATTTCAGACACAGAGGAAATGGGATGAAGAGCTTTTTGTATTGATAAGTGATCAATTCACAATGGACAGAAATAGTTTGATGATATGTTCAGTACCTGGGTCTAAAATAATATATTCAAGGTTCTAAGAATACCTATTATGCTCATATGTGTGATTCCTTTTCCCCAAATCTTGCTGAAACGACCAGTCTAATAAAAATATGACAATTATATAGTGCTAGTGTATTCTTGGAAAGAGTCCAGTGAAAACAGCAGACATCACTGCAGAACCAGTGCTGAGAAGGACGTGCTTTTTGTCTTCTCATCCACACAGACTGAGATTCTTTACAGATATTTGAAAGACAGTGTGAAAATAGATAATTAGTCTGAACAAAAAGCAAATAGTCTCCAGTGGAATGGAGTTACTAGGGAAAATTGGAGAGCAGAAGAAACAAGCCTCCAGGGTCAGGACCTCACAGGAAAGAGTAGAACAGAAAGGGTAGATGGTGTGTGTGTGTGAAGATTCTTTTGGTTGTGAGTGAAAAAAGCAGAGTGGTCCAGTTACCTATTGTTGGGCAAGAAACCATCCAAATTCTTAATGGTTCAAAACAATTCAATATGTCTCATGGTTCTGTGAGTTGATTAGACTCAGCTGAGTGGTCCTTGCTTGCGAGTGCACATGCGACGGTTCTTATATTTGTGTAGTTGTAGTGGGTGCGTGTGTCACTCAGGGTTCTCCAAAGAAAACGAGTCAATAGAATATACACATATATAAGAGAGAGAGAGATTTAAGGAATTGGTTTATGTAATTATGGAGGCTGGGAAGTCCAAAATCTGCAGGATAGACCTGCAGGCTGGAGACTCAGGGAGAACTGATGTTGGACAGGATTTCAAGTCCAAATCCTGTCTTCTGGCTAAATTCTCTCTTGTTTGGTGGAAATTGGTCTTTTCTTCTATTTGGGTCTTCAACAGGCTTAGATGAGACTCACCAACATGATTGAGGACAATAGGATTTGCTCAAAGTCCACTGAGTTAAATGTTATTCTCATCCCAAAACACTCTCCAGAGACACCCAAACATATGGAATAATGTTTGGCCAAATATCTGGGAGCTGTATCTCAGCCAAGTTGACACGTAAACATCAGTCCCCTCAGGACAGGATAGCATCCTGGAAATTCAGGCAAGAACTGATATTGCAGTCTTGAATCCAGAGGCTGGAAACTTAGCAAAACTTCTATACTGCAGGCTGGAAGCAGAATTTCTTCCTTTTGGGCGATGTCAACTTTGCTCTGAAGACCTTCAACGGATTGGATGAAGCCCACCCCTGTTATCTGCTTTATTCAAAGTCTTCTGATTTGAATGTTAATCCCATCTAAAAATGGCTGATGTTTGGCCAGACAACTAACTGGGTAGCATAACTTAGCCAAGGTGACACATAAGATTTACTGTCTGAAGTCATCTGGATGTTAAGGTCGTTCACCCACAGAGTTGGCCATGGATGCCGGCTTGGTGGGTGCTCTATTATCCTTGAGCTAGGGACATGGCCTCTTCATGGAGCTTGGACTTCTCACAGTGGCTGGGTTCCTAAAAGGGGTTTCCCAAGGGTGGGCAATCCAAGACACATTTCTTTCAAAGAAGGACTTCTTTAGATAAGAGAAATTTCCCTTCTTTTCCTTACTTGGTTTGTCTTGAGCTGAAGTTGATGGAGTTCTTGCCCTCTAGGTCCCAATGCTGGAAACACCAGAGATCAGCAGTTTCTGAACACAGAACTGTTGTGTTTTGACGGATTCCTCAGAACTGGAGGCAAGTGAGGGAGATCTTAATGCCCAGCTGTGGTTGTCTCCCAGAACTCATTCATAAGCTTGTCTGCTAGCTGGACCAGAATGGGCTGGAGCTGACTGCACAGTAAGACCCAAGGAGTCTGTTTTTTTCCTCATAGGAGACTTTGTCTAACAGAAATTACAGTGTCCTTTTCTTAGTCAGGTTTATGCTAGTTATCCAGCCTCTAAAAAGCTATCCAATATATTGTTTTTGTATTTCTATTATGGCCATTACATTAAAAATTAAACCAGTCAATCCTAAAGGAAATCAACTCTGAATATTCATCAGAAGGACTGATGCTAAAGCTGAAATTCCAATATTTGGCCACCTGTTGTGAAGAGCCGACTCATTGGAAAAGACCCTGATGCTGGGAAAGAGGAAAGGCAAAAGGAGAAGGGGGCAGCAGAGGATGAGATGGTTGGAGGCATCACCGACTCAGTGGACATGAATTTGAGCAAACTCTGGGAGATAGTGAAGGACAGGGAAGCCTGACATGCTGCAGTCTATGGCATCACAGAGTCAGACAGGACTTAGCGACTGAACAATGAAAGAAATCAGGATCATACTGCTAATTTTTGTGTTAATGGGTGCAGGGAGGAACAGGGGATATTATGTAGGAGGAACACAGAGGGCTTCCAAGGTATTGAAAATGTTGGTTAACTTGAATAGTAGATGTATATTCAAAGAAAGATAAGGCAAATACTTCTACATGCTCAATACCTTTTTAAACTGGTTGGTAAAACGCACCCACTTGCATTTTAAGAGAAACATGTGAACCATGACAGAAAGGTTTTCTATGGTTGGTCAAATTTTCTACCTCTTGCCGAATCATTCTTTTTTAACCTTTTAGCTAGAAAAGTGTCTGCTTCCACTAGGTCTACAAATTTGTCATAAAGTTGCAAGTATCATTTCTGTTAGATTTTTCAAACTGTCTTCACTTTGCAAAATAATTTAATAAGCTCCCATAGAGTTGCAAATATAACCATAGATACTTAAATATGAGAATATCTTCCTTTTAAAATCCAGTTCCTCTACGCATATATTCACATGTGCTTATACATAAATGCCCAAATCAGATGATATACATCATATAGTGTGTTCTGGGCAGGGTAACAGTGTGAAGGGTTACCTTGGAAGGGAAAGCAGCCCCTGAAGGTGACCACATGGCTGAGGCTTAGTTGGTGTGGGGAAAAGTAGCAGAAGATATAGCCAGGGGAGCAAGGTAGGGCCATTGTACCCAGAGTTCTGCAGATAAGAATTTTGGATTTTATCGTAAGGACTGTGGCTGCTGCTGCTGCTAAGTCGCTTCAGTCGTGTCCCCATGGACTGCAGCCCACCAGGCTCCTCCATCCATGGGATTTTCCAGGCAAGAGGACTGGAATGGGGTGCCATTGCTTTCTCCATAAGGACCATGAGGTCACAGAAAAAGATGTATCAATACATACAAATATGCCTCATTACATCTGATGGCTGGGTGACCCTGGTTGTGTGATATAGAAACACACAGTACTGATATAAACACTCTACCATGTGTAAGATACGTAGCTAGTGGGAAACTGCCATGTGCTCCGTGATGACCTAGAGGGGTAGGGCGAGGGGAGCAGGGAGTGAGGGAGAGACTCAGGAGGGAGGAGCTGTGTGTGCACATATAACTGATTCACGTTGTTGTACAGTAAAAGCTGCTGCTGCTGCTGCTAAGTCGCTTCAGTCGTGTCCGACTCTGTGCGACCCCATAGACGGAAGCTCACCAGGTTCCCCCGTCCCTGGGATTCTCCAGGCAAGAACACTGGAGTGGGTTGCCATTTCCTTCTCCAATGCATGAAAGTGAAAAGTGAAAGTGAAGTTGCTCAGTCGTGTCCGACTCTCAGTGACCCCATGGACTGGAGCCCACCAGGATCCTCTGTCCATGGGATTTTCCAGGCAAAAGTACTGGGGTGGGGTGCCATTGCCTTCCCCTCAGTAAAAGCTAAAACATTGTAAAAGCTAAAACATTGTAAAGCAATCAGATTCCAATAAAAATCCTATCAATTGGTATTTTAGCTTGTTTCCGCTATCTTAAGCATAGTAGGTTGAGTATCTGCAGATATTTTTGTGTTGTTAAGTCGTGTTCGACTCTTTGCAACCCCATGGATCAACATGGAACAACAAAACTGATGCTCTTTACCTTTTTTTTTTTTTTGGCTACTGTTGAGGTTTTTCCTTTCACAAATTTGTTAGTGTTTGTGTTGTTTCTATTGAGGCTTGTATTTATTTATTTACATTTGCTACTATTGGGGGATTTTAAACTTTCTTACTTATTTGTAAGTGCTTTTTAAAATTAGGGTATTTTTGTTTGGCACACAGATGTTTGAGAGATCATTTTATTTGAATTTCAACTGAAAATTAAGCATTTTAACATCAAAAAATATAACCCTCAGAGATGAGCATAATCAAAGATTTGAAAAGTACCTGGGGTTCTCACCCTCACTGGGTGACATTGGACCAGATAATTCTCTTGGGGGGGTGGGTGGGTCTTGTGCCTTAGTCATCTAGCTGCCCGGCCTCTACCCACTACTGCTGCTACTGCCAAGTCGCTTCAGTCGTGTCCGACTCTGTGCGACCCCATAGACGGCAGCCCACCAGGCTCCTCTGTCCCTGGGATTCTCCAGGCAAGAACACTGGAGTGGGTTGCCATTTCCTCTACCCGCTAGCTGCTGCTAACTATCCTCTCCTCGAGCCTGTTTGATAACCAGGACTGTCTCTAGACATTGCCAAGCGTTCAACACTAGACACCACAGGAGATGTTCATTCTCTCCCACTTGCATTGCTACCCAAGGGAGGGAACTAGCAGCGTCATCCTGATTGCCAGGGACTGTCCTACCCTTTTATTATCAGTGATGGGCTCCTTCTTGAAGTCTGACCAGCGAGTGAGCCAAGTCTAGTGTTTAATTAGACCCTTGTCATGCTGGCTTACTTCACCAAAGCAAAATCTAAGCCTGTAAATTCCTCAAGGTTACAACATCAAAACCTGAGGACAGCCAATCATAGACCAACAGGCTTTAAGCTATAGCCAATCAATTTCCTTTCTCCACCTCTGCCCCTTTCTCTGTATATGTAAGTCTTCCCCCAGCTCCTGCTGGCTGAGTGCTCCAGCCACTTCCAGTTTGGTGCCATGTGATTTGAATGGATTTTTGCTCAAAGAAGCCTTTCAATCTTTAAAATGTGCCTGGGTTTGATACTAGATCCCCATTCTGAGCATCTGCCTCCTAAGACCACTTCCAGTAACGCCTTAGTTATTGTCCCCCTAGGAGCGAATCCTGGGCAAGGATTCAAGGGCAAGTTCACTGCCTCGTTCCTTCACCAGCATCTCCTGGGATCATCCTCCAGTCAGTGGTACATCCTCAGGCAAGCTAACCCTGTGGAACCAGAGGTGGATGCCATTGGAGAACTCTGGGGACTGACCCAGAGCACATGACTCTGGATTGCTGTTATTCAGTTGCTAAGTCATGTCTGATTCTTCGTGACCCAGTGGACTGCAGCACACCAGGCTTCCCTGTCCTTCACTCTCTCCTGGAGTTTGCTGATTCGTGTCCATTGAGTCAGTCATGCCGCCCCTCTGCCACTCTCTTCTTTTGCCTTCAATCTTTCCAAGCATCAATGTCATCCCACCTAAGATGTGAGGGAGAGAGATATTTTTGTACAGCTTTCTGTCAGCTCCTGGCTAGGGTGGCTCCTGGGAGGTGAAATTCTCAGGCGCTTCGGTCTGCATGTACACAAACAGAGCAGCCTCCAGTGGCCAGAAACAGCTGTGCGATGGAGAGGGGAAGATGCTGGCGGTTACCAGGGAAGAACTGCAGAGACACCCGTAGCATCTGCTACTGTGAGCTACTGGGATCCTGACCACTACTGGAAGCTAGAGCTCTCTAAAAGTTTCTGGATCCCTCTGAGGAACCACGCAGAATGTGCTGTGCAAAGCATGAAATAGGGGAGTATTATTCTACAATATTCTATTGCCCTCTGGCCAAATGGTAGCTGCCTTGCAGTTCCACATCTGAAGCTGAGCCAGAATGGAAATGTGGATTCCCACAGGTATTTGTGTAGTGGCAACAGAAGCCCTGGGGCAGGAAGCAAGACAGATGTGGTGCAATTAATAGGAGGTTGTCAGACTACACTTCTGTACTTGCTGCAGCAATGCTGAAGCATAAATGTAGAGCGGGAGAGTGAGAGACAGGGCAGAAATCCCTAAATCAACGTGAATTGACCTAAAGACTATCATACAGAATGCAGTAAGTCAGAAAAAAATCAAATACATAATGCAAATATGTGGAATCTATAAAAATGGCATAGATCTTATTTGCAAAACAGAGACAGATGTAGAAAACACATATGGAGACCAAGGAGGGGAAAAGAGGGGGTTGGGATGGATTGGGAGATTGGGATTGGCATATATACACTATAATAATACCTTTTATCGGTAACTAGTGAGAATTGATGCTTTTGAACTGTGGTGTTGGAGAAGACTCTTGGGAGTCCCTTGGACTGCGAGAAGATCCAACCAGTCCATTCTGAAGGAGATCAATCCTGGAATTTCTTCAGAAGGAATGATGCTAAAGCTGAAACTCCAGTATTTTGGCCACCTCATGCGAAGAGTTGACTCATTGGAGAAGACTCTGATGCTGGGAGGGATTGAGGGCAGGAGGAGAAGGGGACGACAGAGGATGAGATGGCTGGATGGCATCACTGACTCGATGGATGCGAGTCTGAGTGACCTCCGGGAGCTGGTGATGGACAGGGAGGCCTGGCGTGCTGCGGTTCATGGGGTCGCAAAGAGTCGGACACGACTGAGCGACTGATCTGATCTGATCTGAGTGAGAATTTACTAGATAACACAGGGAGCTCTACTCAGTTCTCTGCGGTGACCTAAATGGGAAGGAAACCTAAAAAGAGAGGATATATGTATAACATAGCTGATGCACTTTGCTACACAGCAGAAACTAAAATAGCATTGTAAAGTGACTGTGTGTGTGGCTCAGTCATGTCTGATTTTTTGTGGCCCCATGGCCTGCAACCCACCAGGCTCCTCCGTCCATAGGATTTCCCAGCTAAGAATACTGGAGCAGGCTGTCATTTCCTCCTCCAGCGGATCTTCCCAACCCAGGGATTGAATCCAGCATCTCCTGCACTGGCAGGTGGATCTGGATCCTTTACCACTGAGCCACCTGGGAAACACAAAATAAAAACTCATCCAAATCTTTGAATTCTCTTCTACATTTTATGAAAGAAGGTCTGGCATCTTGACACTTGATAAAAGCCAACACTGAACCCCTGTTTAAGCCAACATCTTTACTCCTAGCTGCTTAAGATAACACATCAGAGCTGAACCTTTGTAATAAGCACTCTTGCTGGTAATTTTGGACTGGTGCAATTCCTCCCTGGTTTAACACACTTATGATCTATTTTCCCACATACACCTAGATTTGGGTTAATAGAACCACCAAAAGTTGTGATTATAACTGTGTACATGCTTTGCTTCCTGTTTTCAATGTGTCTCCTTGGTATGTTTTGATCCAACTGCAGTTACTGATCTGGAGGGAAAGAGGGTTGGTGGAGGTGGGCTTTGAAGGGATACAGAGCCCTCTGCAAGGCAACTTCCTCAGGTGAAGTCGTGGCTAGAGGCCACTAGCCAAGATAAGGGAGGAGAGGCTACTTTATACTTTAGCAGAAACGAAGGTCAGTGGGACTTGGAAGTTCATGACTGATTTGAAAATAGAATCCTGAAAACCTGGAATGGGGATATTTCAATGAATCTGACTTTCATGAATTAAGAGCCCTTCTGTGGATAAGAAACTAAGTCTTGTAATTCTTTCACCACTTGAAGTATCAAAACTTGGTTTGATATTATAATACATTGACCCTATAGCTACTATAGTAGGTGAGATATTCAGGGATTTTTTTTTTTAAAACAAGCTCCTCAATTCTGACAATGCCTTGCACGGAAAACTGTTGGCCTGAGCTTGTCATTTTTGTTCTGTGATCTCTCTAGTACCGTCAGAAATAGGCAGACCACGTCATTTTCGGTCAAATGCTGTATAATTCAGGATCTAGGAAAACAGAAAAACCACTGTAGGTATTTCAAACAGAAATGATCAGATTTAGAGAGCAATGGAGGGACCAAATTTAGAGGGATCAACTCTTTAGTTTCTCTGCTGCAGACTCAGAGCAGCTGCTACCTAGAGTTAGGATGCTTATGAAACCACTGCTAACTTCACAGCTCCCCTGCACTTTCTTGAAGGACACTGCTTAAGTCTGATTTTGGCCAGCACATGCATTAGAGGTGAAGAAATGGATTCTGTTTCAGTATCACTTTTCCAGGCTTATATGAGGATTTCTCACTAGCAGAATGTGAATAACATCTAGGATTCCAGACGTAAGGGTCTGGCAAATATAGTACCTGAACTTCTAACTCCCCCGGCACAGAGAAAAAACAGAAAAAACTCTGGTTTATTCCAGAGTGTGTTCTTTCCCCCAAACAAACTTAAAACAATAGCCAACACACACACACAAAACAAATATGTTCCTGAAATTGTTGACTCAGAGCCAGAATCATTGAGGTTCTGAAGGAGGTAAAAAAAATTCTGATTATGGCAAGAGGATTCAGTAAAAACAGTTTTTACTGTTTAAGAAATGGATTTGGACATTGATTTGTTCATATATACGTAGATAATTGGGTTGAAATTAGTGTTCAACATCTGCAAAGTTTTGAAAGTAATTGTTTGGAGAGATGCCTTCTCAACAGTCAATTCTGACACTTAATTGAAGACACGAAATTTCCAATGCTAAATTTGTCAGATGCTTAGAATCTATTTATAATGAGTTTGTGTCTTGGCCAAGTTGAATGCTTGATAAATTTTAGACTTTATTTACTAAGAAAAAAATTCATTGGTTTATGGTTTATGTATCCTAAAGCAAAATAAAGTCTGAATTATTGAATATTAGGCATTCAATAAAGTATATGATTTAACTTTTAATTCCCCTTTTAAGTAAAAGGAATAAGGCAATCAGGATAGAATGACTGTGCTTAGAAATCACCAAGAGAGAAAGCTTTGGCCTTAGTATAAAACAAAAAAACAAATGAAAAATGTTTGTAAGCCTTTAAACTCATGTTTGAGGCAATTACCTTTTAGTGGAAAGGGAAGGGGAGATTGGCTAGTTCATTTCTCCTTACTTTTTTGGAGCTCTGTAAAAAGTTATTTAACACCACAGATCTAAACAAATCAGAATTGTAATATTATACTGTATTTTTTTCAACAAGTGCAAAATTTGAGTTTTCACAACTGTCAAATTTGACAGATGTTGCAAATTGCATTAAGGAAAATATTTTTTATAGCAAAGTGCTAATAGGCTTTAGCAAATTAATGGGATTCATTTTTCACCTCTATAATACCTATGAAATTGCTAAAATTGCAAGATTGAATTGTAGGTATATTCTATCACGCAAAAATTTAATTATGTACTTAAAGCTAAATGTAGATATTTGTAATAACCATGAAATAACTCTATATATATGTTTCTGAAATTTTACAGATTATTTTGTTATTCAGTTCAGTCGCTCAGTCATGTCCGACTCTGTGATCCCATGAATCACAGCAGGCCAGGCGTATCTAAAAACAATGTTAATATGTCATTTATGCACTGACATAATATAACAACAGCTATTGGATAATATATTGTTTGTGGTCTTAATACCATAGATGGTAAATTGGCCTTGTTGTTATTTAGTCGCTCAGTCGTGTCCGACTCTTGCGACCTCATGGACTGCAGCCCATCAGGCTCCTCTGTCCGTTGAATACTGGAATGGGTTGCCATTTCCTTCTCTAGGTAAATGGGACTAGTCCAGGTGAACTTCAGATAATTTTTTAGGTGACAAGATTTACCATTTCTTCCTCTAAAATTTTCAATATTGTTTTTAGTCTTAATTTCTCCATCTCCCATCCTTCCCTCCCCTCAGAGAATACTGAGAAATTGTAGTTTAATACCAGAATGTGGTGTGGAAAAGAACAGCATATTTGAAGTACTAAGGTTTGAATGTTGTCTATAATATGGGATTAAGGCAATGGCACCCCACTCCAGCACTCTTGCCTGGAAAATCCCAGGGACAGAGGAGCCTGGTAGGCTGCAGTCCATGGGGTCATGAAGAGTTGGACATGGCTGAGCGACTTCCCTTTCACTTTTCACTTTCATGCATTGGAGAAGGAAATGGCAACCCATTCCAGTGTTCTTGCCTGGAGAATCCCAGGGACGGGGGAGCCTGGTGGGCTTCTGTCTCTGGGGTCGTACAGAGTTGGACACAACTGAAGCGACTTAGCAGCAATAATAGCAGCAGCATAGATGATTGACCCAGACACTTCAGAGATACCAATTTTTTTTAATTAAAAAAAAAATTATTTTTGAAGGATAATGGCTTTACAATATTGCATTGGTTTCTGCCATCTATCAACATGAATCAGCCATAGGTATACATATGTTCCCTCCTTCTTGAACCTCCCTTCCCATCCCACCCTCTAGGTTGTCAATGTCACTTTAAAAGTGGGAAAAGCTGGGACCAAACCGGCCTAACGAGAGAAGCATTCTTAAAATGTCTGAGGAACAAACTTCTCGAGGTTCATGCCTCCAAAAAACACATGATGGGAACATAGGCAAAATTTATCAGCAATCAACTTTGTTAGAACTCTTGAAATTAGCCAATGACTTGCAACAGTTTGAGGAGCATTTATTCAGGAAAACTGGCCTGATCTCAATTGTGACAGTGAGCTTCAGTGCATTTAAACTTGCCCCATGCCATCCCCTAAAAATTGTAACTTCAGTCAAATCATGAGACAACCATCACATGAATTTCAACAGAGAAGCACACTGCAATATACCTGACTGCTAATATCCTTAAAAACTAGTACATTCTATGAAGCTGTCATAGTCAAGAGCCCAAGAAGACATGGCTCTTGACTCTTGACATGCCAAGAGTACATATGATAGGATATTCTGGATGCCATACTTGGTACAGGAGAGGCACAGAGGATAAGATAAATAACCTGAATAAATCATGATCTTTATTTGGCAGTGCATCAGCATTGTTCATTAATTATAACAGATACGCTATCCTAATGTAATATGTTAATAGGAGGAAAAACTTTGTATGGGAGTCTATGGGGACTCTTTACCATATTTACTACAATGTTCCTATACAGAAACTGGTCTAAATATTCAAGTTTAATAATAAAAGTACTTTTAAAAGGACAGCTACAGAAATCAGTTGTAAAACTATTGATGAACTCCCAATGTATAAGGATGTCATTTGCATGACAGTAACAGTGCAAAGAGGGGAGAATATAGTTACATTGGAGCAAAAGTTTTGTATACTATTCTGTTAGCCAGGGTTCTTTTTGTACAATGTTTTATATATAAATGTGAGACATCAAAAGCAAGTAAATATTGACAGTTGGTGATCTGGAAGAAGGGTGTATTATTTTTTCAAGTTTTTAAAATAGCTTTGAAAGTGTTTAAGATCTAGGGAAAATGTATTTTTAAGTATTTTAAATACAGTTGAATAGTTTGCCTTGGAAACTAACAGAGATCATTCTGTCGATTTTGAGTTTGCACCTGAGAACTGCATTTCGGACTCTCTTTTTGACTATGATGGCTATTCCATTTCTTCTAAGGGATTCTTGCCCACAGTAGTAGGTATAATGGTCATCTGAGTTAAATTTGCCCATTCCAGTCCATTTTAGTTCACCGATTCCTAAAATGTCGATGTTCAGTCTTATCTCCTGTTTGACCACTTCTAATTTACCTTGATTCATGGACCTAACATTCCAGGTTCCTATGCAGTATTGTTCTTTACATCATCAGACTTTACTTCCATCTCCAGTCACATCCCACAACTGGGCGTTGTTTTTGCTTTGGCTCCATCTTTCACTCTTTCTGGGGTTATTTCTCCACTCTTCTCCAGTAGCATATTGGGCACCTACTAGACCTGGAGAGTTCATCTTTCAGTTTCCGATCTTTTTTCCCTTTTCATACAGTTCATGGGGTTCTCAAGGCAAGAATACTGAAGTGGTTTTCCATTCCCTTCTGCTGTGGACCACATTTTGTCAGAACTCTCCACCATGACCTATCCATCTTAGGTGGCCCTACACGGTTGGCATGGCTCATAATTTCATTGAGTTAGACCAGGCTGTGGTCCATGTGATCATTTTGATTAGCTTTCTATGATTGTGGTTTTCATTCTGCCTGCCCTCTGATGGAGAAGGATAAGAGTTTTATGGAAGCTTCCTCATGGGAAAGACTGACTGCAGGGGAAACTGGGTCTTGTTGTGAAGGGCACAATTGCATTCATCTCACACGCTAGCAAAGTAATGCTCAAAATTCCCCAAGCCAGGCTTCAGCAATATGTGAATCGTGAACTTCCAGATGTTCAAGTTGGATTAGGAAAGGCAGAGGAACCAGAGATCAAATTGCCAACATCCGCTGGATCATGGAAAAAGCAAGAGAGTTCCAGAAAAACATCTACTCCTGCTTTATTGACTACACCAAAACATTTGACTGTGTGGATCAAAACAAACTGTGGAAAATTCTTTAAGAGATGGGAATATCAGACCACCTTACTTGCCTCTTGAGAAATCTGTATACAGGTCAAGAAGCAACAGATAGAACCGGACATGGAACAAGAAACTGGTTCCAAATCTGGAAAGGAGTATATCAAGGCTATGTGTTGTCACCCTGCTTATTTAACCTTCATGCAGAGTACATCATGCCAAATTCCAGGCTGGATGAAGCACAAGCTGGAATCAAGATTGTTAAGATGGTAGGGAGAGATATGAATAACTTCAGATATGCAGACGACACCACCCTTATGGCAGAAAGGGAAAAACAAAAGAGCCTTTTGATGAAAAGTGAAAGAAGAGAGTGAAAAAGTTGGCTTAAAACTCAACATTCTGAAAACTAAATTCATGGCATCCAGTCCCATCTCTTCATGGCAAATAGACAGGGAAACAATGGAAAGAGTGACAGACTTTATTTTCTTGGGCTCCGAAATCACTGCAGATGGTGACTACAGCCACAAAATTAAAAGACGCTTGCTCCTTGGAAGAAAAGCTATGACCAATCTAGACAGCACATTAAAAAGCAGAGACATTAGTTTGCTAACACAGGTCCATCTGCTCAAAGCTATGGTTTTTCCAGTAGTCATGAATGGATGTGGGAGTTGGACTATAAAGAAAGCTGAGCACAGAAGAATTGATGCTTTTGAACTGTGGTGTTGGAGAAGACTCTTGAGAGTCCCTTAGGGCTATAAGGAGATCAAACCAATTAATCCTAACGGAAATCAGTCCTTAATGTTCATTGGAAGGACTGATGCTGAACTGAAACTCCAATACTCGGGCCACCTGATGAGAAGAACTGACTCATTTGAAAAGACCCTGATGCTGGGAAAGACTGAAGATTGGAGAAGGGGATGACAGAGGATGAGGTGGTTGGATTGCATCACCAGTTAGATGGACATGAGTTTGCGCAAGCTCTGGGAGTTGGTGATGGACAGGGAAACCTGGTGTGTTGCAGTCCACAGGGTTGCAAAGAGTCGGACACGACTGAGTGGCTAAACTGAAATACAGTTGAGACAAATGATGTGAGTCTACTTGGATTTTTTTCAGTAAATATAAAAAATATATATGTGTAGAACATGGTGTACAAGGCTATAGAAGTGGATAACCTATTCTTATAAAGGCATAAGGGAAGTAATATTTAATATAAAATTAGTATGTCAGTTCTGTTTTATACCTTTGCTTTCAAAGAATTACATTATTGTACAGTACACCTCTCTCATGTAACTGAAGAAACTGCATAGCAGCCTATCGACACAGGTAAGTGGTTTAAGAGATGTAACAATATTTCAAATACTGTTATAAGTGACTATAATACTGTATGCCATAAAGATTTTACAATGTTTCATTCATTGATGTACAGGCTAGGCTACCTTGAAACAATTGCATTGATTATGCTGCTGCTGCTGCTAAGTTGCTTCAGTTGTGTCCGACTCTGTGCGGCCCCATAGACGGCAGCCCACCAGGCTCCCCCATCCCTGGGATTCTTCAGGCAAGAACACTGGAGTGGGGATTGACTATGCAAGCCTACCATTAAGAAACTGGTCCTTTCCAGAATTGTAGTCTTGACTCATTGCATATCCCTTTTCACCTTTGTTTGAAAGTAAAAGGTACAATTAAAGAGAGTTGAACTCTGGAAAGAATATTAAACATAAAAAAAAGAAATCATATTGCTGCTTCTTATCAATGCATGGATTATACCTGTAAATGAATTTTTCACATTATCTTTTCATTTCTGAAGTCTAATGTTAGTAGTTACATATAACATACAGCTTTGTATTATAGAAAACAATATTGATATAGGTACAGATGGACCAGCTTAGAAAAGACAGACTTACAGTGTCAATAAATACAGCACTGTGAATGTATTCTCTTATGATTTTCTTATAATAATCTAGAGAAAATCAAGACTACAGTCTATAGTACACATAACATCAAAATGTGTTAGTCAACTGTTACCAGTAAGGCTTCTGGTTAACAGTGGGCTTTGGGAGAGTCCAGTGTTATTCATGGATTTTCAGCTGCAAGGTGGGTCATTGCCCCTAATTCCTATATTGTTCAAGGTCAGCTATAAATATTAATGAAAAGAGATCTATATTTTGGCTTGCAGAACAATGAGCTCTAAAAGGAAATGTAAGCAAAATTCCAAGAACTAGTATCTACTCAAGCTCTCCTTATTGTTCCAGCTAGGTAAGCATTGATTCTATCTTGTTTCACTGTGTTTCCTGGTGACTCCTGGCACACCTTTGTTTTCAGACAGCCTGGCTGTTCCCAAATGACAAGATCAGAGAAAATCAGCTGGACCGTTTCACAGGGCAGCTAATCAAGGTGGCAGCATGGAGGGCTTCCATACAAAAATCATTTGTGGGAAGTAGAAAGTTCAGTGCCAGGACCACATCATCCCTAGGTCCTGCAGACAACTTTGTGTCATCCTGGCATCCCAGCTCCAATTTCAGCCCAAAGGACCGCAGCTGTAAATTGGGTCAAACACCTGCAGAAGCAATCAGAATTCCCTTTATAGGAATAAGAAAAACTTAGTGTGGTGCGGATGTACTTCTTTTGCAATCTACAGGTCTATACAGAAAAATTGGAAACATTAGTAAGGAAGCTGAAAGATCTATTTTGTGTCACTAGTCAAAGGGGTAGACTAGATGATTCATGCTAAATAAACTCAGGCACCAGCTTGGAATCATGGATTCTAGCCCTGATAGGCAGACTTTCTGATTTCTGGTCACCAGGCTTATAAGACTAAGGAGCAGGGAAGACAGGTGAAAACCATACAGACCCTGCCTCGAGGTATATTTGGCCATGCCTGGCATATTGTATTGATTAAAAACAAAAAAAAAGCATGGAAGAAAATTGAGGGAATTTGGGGAAAACATAATCCTAAAGTTTAAAAAAATGTTATTATAATATGTGGGAATCGTTTGAAATAACCCATTGAAAGACATTCACGAAGAAAAATGCTAAGGGACCCCAGGTGAGCCAATTGTGAGGGGCAAAGTCTTAATAGTCCAGGAGGCAGATGAGAAGGGCATCATGCTGTAAATACTAAATGAAGGCCTAGGAATAATTTAAGGTCCTGAGATTGAGAATTAAGAGGCCTCCAGTCGATTTCTCTGGTCCTAGGATGGGCTCCTCATATTTTTTTAGCTGCTGTTTAAGGTAGGAGTTAAGGTCCTATTTCATAGTCTAGGGTGGTCATGGCCATTCATGAACCAGTGCCAAGTGAACTGGTTGAAAGTCAACTTCCAGGGTATCAGACATGCCTGGGTCTTCCCCCCATGAGGGAGCATAGATGTCACCCATAGTCACCGTACCTTTGAGCACAGCCTGTGATCCTAGCATCCTGTTTATGTGTAGAGGCGTAAAGCTGTCTGGCTTTGTTACTGGTGGAAGTGAAGTGAAAGTCGCTCAGCTGCATCCAAGTCTCTGCAACCCCAAGGACTATATAGTCCATGGAATTCTCCAGGCCAAAATACTGGAGTGGGTAGACTTTCCCTCCTCTGGGGCATCTTCCTGACCCAGGGATTGAACCCAGGTCTCCTACATTGCAGGTGGATTCTTTACCCACTGAGCCACTGGTAGCAAATGCTAAAAAACTGGACTATTGATTCAAGGAAAATATTGTGTGAAGGCTGAGAAGATCCTCGGCAGTATTTTATTGCCTTATTATCTAAAGGTAAGTTTGCAAGATTTAACACACACACAGGATGTCAAGTTTAAGTAAGTGGTTTTTTAAAAGTATAATTATGTCCCATGCAATAATTGGTATACACATATTTAAAATTTTTTTTCTGAAATTCAAAATTAACTGGGCATCCCTGTGTTTTATTTGGCAAATCTAGAGAAGGTTATGTATCAGAATAGACTCTTTGGGGTAGAATATGCAAAAACCTAGAGATACTGAGTCCAAGGGGCTAAGGTAAGTTGGACACGTCTGCAGATTCTGTTAATATTGATACCAAACCAAGCTGCAGTATTTAATTGGTGCTAATAGAAGCGGATCCAACATCGCAAGAAAATTTAATACAGCCAAAAAAGCAAACGCTGTATATAAAGTGGTGACCAGCTATGTACAGTCATCAGAAATTAGACTTCTGGCGTGAAAAAACCCTTTCCAAGCGATTTCAAGACTTTAAATTATTGGGCTTAGAGCCATCATCATGCTGGGAAAGACTGAAGGCGAAAGGAGAAGAGGGCGGCGGAGGATGAGATGGTTAGACGGGATCGCCCACTCAGCAGACATGAACTTGGGTAAACTCTGGGAGAGTGAGGGGCAGGAGGCCTGGTGTGCTGAGTTCATGGGGTCTACGAAGAGTCAGACCCAACTTAGTGACTGAACGACAACAACAAAGCCATTGTCAGGCCAGACATCCAGCCTCTTGTCAGTTTTTAAATAGAGCCCAAACAGTTAATGTGGCATGGTAAATATACTCTTTAAACTCCTATGATCCCAAAATAGAAGTATATTTAAAAGTGACATAGCAACATGCCAAAAGCTGGTGACGAGGCTGTGGCCTGTTGGGTGTTGAGTTTGGAAATATCAGGGGGAGGCCAGGAGACTACAATCTGTAATGGGGCTCTAGACTCTGCAGAGTCAAGTCATATAAGCCAGGCTTATTACATGAAACAGGGCTGAAGGAGATGAAGGTCTTTTTAAGCCGTCATCATGGGGTCTTTTCAACATTTTTACATTGGGCCTTATTAAGAATGCAAGGGCAGACTCAGCCAGAATATTTTAAATATTCTAGTAAAGTACTCTGCTGCAGAATACTTTAAATCAGAGACCTTTTCATATTGGTAAACAATTCATGCAAAGAAGTGCATGAATTTTAAACATAGGAAGAACGGATGTCACTGACATGGGCCTAGGAGCCAGGGGCTTCAAACTGGTGTGGCTTTCATCTGCTATCAACTCAAGTGATTCACTAGTGGATTTGTTCCTCTTTTCAGTCATACAACTCCAGGTCTTGCAGATTTACAGCCACTGGTTCCCCAAAGGGAAACCTACGTCAGAGTACACAGTGAAAGATCAACTTAATGATCCATGATTGCTCCCCAAGCACTCCAGATTCCTTGAGTAAAGGAACCAGGGGACAAGAAGGGACACCACCTGACAAGGGTAACTGGCTTCCATTACCAGGAGGGGTAGGGCACAAAAGAATGGTGCCTAGAGTCTTCAAGAAAATTAGAGATACCAAGGGAAAGTTTCCGGCAAAGATGGGCTCAATAAAGGACAGAAATGGTATGGACCTAACAGAAGCAGAAGATATTAAGAAGAGGTGGTAAGAATACACAGACGAACTGTACAAAAAAGATCTTCACGACCCAGATAATCACGATGGTGTGATCACTCACCTAGAGCCAGACATCCTGTAATGCGAAGTCAAGTGGGCCTTAGAAAGCATCACTATGAACAAAGCTAGTGGAGGTGATGGAATTCCAGTGGAGCCATTTCAAATCCTGAAAGATGATGCTGTGAAAGTGCTCCGCTCAATATGCCTGCAAATTTGGAAAACTCAGCAGTGGCCACAGGACTGGAAAAGGTCAGTTTTCATTCCAATCCCAAAGAAAGGCAAGGCCAAAGAATGCTCAAACTACCGCACAATTGCACTCGGCTCACACACTTGTAAAGTAATGCTCAGAATTCTCCAAGCCAAGTTTCAGCAATACGTGAACTGTGAATTTTCAGATGTTCAAGCTAGTTTTAGAAAAGGCAGAGGAACCAGAGATCAAATTGCCAACATCCACTGGATCATGGAAAAAGCAAGAGAGTTCCAGAAAAACATCTATTTCTGCTTTATTGACTATGCCGAAGCCTTTGACTGTGTGGATCACAATAAACTGTGGAAAATTCTGAAAGAGATGGGAATACCAGACCACCTGACCTGCCTCTTGAGTAACCTGTATGCAGGTCAGGAAGCTACAGTTAGAACTGGACATGGAACAACAGACTGGTTCCAAATAGGAAAAGGAGTATGTCAAGGCTGTATATTGTCACCCTGCTTATTTAACTTATATGCAGAGTACATGATGAGAAACGCTGGGCTGGAGGAAGCACAAGCTGGAATCAGGATCGCTGGGAGAAATATCAATAACCTCAGATATGCAGATGACACCACCCTTATGGCAGAAAGTGAAGAACTAAAGAGCCTCTTGATGAAAGTGAAAGAGGAGAGTGAAAAAGTTGGCTTAAAGCTCAACATTCAGAAAAGGAAGATCATAGCATCTGATCCCGTCACTTCATGGCAGATAGATGGGGAAACAGTGTCAGACTTTATTTTTCTGAGCTCTAAATCACTGCAGATGGTGATTGCAGCCATGAAATTAAAAGATGTTTACTCTTTTAAAGGAAAGTTATGACCAATATGCTGTTGCTGCTGCTGCTAAGTCATGGCAGTCGTGTCCAGTCGACTCTGTGCGACCCCATAGACAGCAGTCCAATAGGCTCCCCTGTCCCTGGGATTCTCCAGGCAGCATATTAAAAAGCAGAGACATTACTTTGTCAACAAAGGTCTGTCTAGTCAAGGCTATGTTTTTTTCCAGTAGTCATGTATGGATGTGAGAGTTGGACTACAAAGAAAGCTGAGTGCCAAAGAATTGATGCTTTTAAACTGTGGTGTTGGAGAAGACTCTTGAGAGTCCCTTGGACTGCAAGGAGATCCAACCAGTCCATCCTAAAGGAGATCAGTCCTGGGTGTTCATTGGAAGGACTGATGTTGAAGCTGAAACTCCAATACTTTGGCCACCTGATGTGAAGAGCTGACTCATTGGAAAGGACCCTGGTGCTGGGAAATATTGAGGGCAGGAGAAGGGGATGACAGAGGATGAGATGGTTGGATGGCATCACAGACACAATGACATGGATTTGGGTGAACTCTGGGAGTTGGTGATGGACAGGGAAGCCTGGTATGCTGCGGTTCATGGGGTTGCAAGGAGTTGGACATGACAAGTGACTGAACTGAACTGAATTCTTGATAATCCCTTGCTCTGCTGTGATCCTAAATGGGCAGGTACACAACATCCGTGGCCTGAGAAGAGCATGATTTCAGATTCAGATCCATGAATGATGAGGGTCTTGTTCATGCTACCAAGAAATCCACCAAGACCAGAGAGGGTATATAAGGATACAGGAAATCCAGAATGTAGGGGAGAGCGAAAGCAGCTTAGTCAGGTCCGACTCTTTGTGACCCCATGGACTATACAGTTCCTCTACCAGCTGAGCCACAAGGGAAGCCCAGGAGTACTGGAGTGGGTAGCTGTTCCCCGTTCCAAGGATCTTCCCAACCCAGGGATCGAACCCAGGCTCCTGCATTGCAGGCGGGTTCTTTACCAGCTGAGCCATAATGGAAGCCCTAAGATTTGAAGAGGTCCCACCAAGATTTGAACTCAGATTGCTGGATTCAAAGTCCAGAGTGCAGGAGGCTGTGTATTTGTTGCAGCCCCAACACTGGTTGCTTGTCTCCAATCTTCTTCTTTTCTTCCTTATTCTATATATGCCTCAGGAAAAGAACCCTCCTCTGCCCTCCAGAATCCTAGGGGAAATTCCTACCAGGAAGTAGATCTGAGTAGGACAGGAGTTGTGGTGCACATGGACATACACTGCCCAAACTCTTCTCCAGGAACAAAGGGCTCCATTCCTGATGCTACTTGGAATGCTACCTGAGTGTTACCAGCAGATTAAGAAGCAGAGCCACTTTGCTGACAAAGGTCCATATAGTCAAAGCTATCGTTTTTCCAATGATCATGTATAGATGTGAGAGTTGGACTATCAAGAAGGCTGAGCACCAAAGAATAGATGCTTCCCAACTGTGCTGCTGGAGAAGACTGAAAGTCCCTTGGACATCAAGGAGATCAAACCAGTGAATCCTAGAGAAATCAACCCTGATTATTCACTGGAATGACTGATGTTGAAGCTCCAATACTTTGGCCACATGATGCAAAAAGCTGACTCATTGGAAAAGCCCCTGATGCTGGGAAAGATTGAAGGCAAATGGAGTAGGGAGAGGCAGAGGATTAGATGGTTGGATAGTGTCACTGACCAAATGGACATGAATTTGAGCAAACTAGGAGCTTCCCCTGTAGCTCCGTTGGTAAAGAATCTGCCTGCAATGCAGGAGACGTGGGTTTGATGCCTGGGTCGGGAAGATCCCCTGGAGAAGGAAATGGCAACCCACTCCAGTCTTCTTGCCTGGAGAATCCCATGGACAGAGGAGCCTGGCAGGCTATAGCCCATGGGGTTGGAAGAGTTGGGCAGAACTACCACCACCAGGAGATAGTGGCAGACAGAGGAGCCTGGTGTGCTGCGGTACATGGGGTTGCAGAGTTAGACACAGCTGAGCGACTGAACCTGAGGAAAGTGCCCCCTAAAGAAAGCCCTGAGCTTTTACTACTAGCCCTGAGATGTGGGCTTGCCTCGGCTGAGGGAAACTCCTTTGCTTAAGCTCATGTACCATTCCCAGAGTGTCAACCCTCTCACCCCATCTTGAGATGGCTCTGAATTACTCTGTGGGGTCAGTAGTATCCTCCATTAGAATGGGTGATGGATGAGCTCTTCTCCATCCAATCCGTTCCAGGTACTGGTCCCAAAGGTATACATACTACTTATACATTAATCTCCTTCTACAAAATGGATTCCTGAGTGGTTCAATATGCAATAGCTTCTGCCCTCAAGGACTATGGCCAGTCTCACTCAATCTCTTGAGCTCAGTCTGTCGTACTTCCAGACTGACAAAAATCTGTATGATTCCAGAAACACTGCATCTGGTGGCAGGTGTTTGTCTTCTGAAATGATCCATGACAGAGAAGTCACAGCAATGTCCATGGAGAATTAATCCTGGGGACATGGCACAGGGACCCCATATTCAGAGATTCAGATGTGGGCAATCATGAGACCAGAGGAATGGATGGTGTTTGAGAGGGGCTGATCCTTCTTTGATAGAAGGACCAACACGATTCATAGAGAAAGTCACTCATGTTCTGGAAGAAGGTCCACACTTCATTCCTGAATCCTAAGATTAATCAGATCTGAGGAAAATGTGAACAGGACAGCGTCTGATAAGGGCCTTTCAATTACCAGGGATTTTCAGAGAGAAGTCTGAGCTTGGGTCAGGACTGCTTCCATTTCGTATGGTTGTTAAACCACACTCTACTATGGGTTCATTGAGGTTCAGAGTTGAAGCCAGTTCCATCAAGACGGTCTAATCTGTGTACATGGTCTTGCCAAACATCTCCCAGTATTTCTCGGTTGTCCCACAGTTGGAATGTGTGATTGACAGCCACATCCTGGCTTTGCTGACGTGAGACTCCTTGGAAGTGCACTAGCTCAATCACATAGGTCCTACACAGTTATTCAATTTATTCTATGACTCCCAGGAGACTTTTAAACTGATGTAAAATTCACATAAATTTCACCACTTTAAAGTCTAGTATTCAGTACTCTTCAGTGGCATTTATTACATTCACAATGTTATACTGCCATCACCCCTGTCTAGTTCCAGAATATTTTCATCATTCCCAAAAGGAAATCTCATATCCACTATCTCTTCATATGGATCTGAGTTTCTGTCTAGCGTCCTTTTCACTTAAGTCTGAAGGCTCCTTTTGGTCTTTACCTAGTCATTAAGTTGTATCCAGCTCTTTTGCAACCCCATGGAATGTAGCCCACTATGCTCCTCTGTCCGTGGGATTTCCCAGGCAAGGATCCTGGACTGTGTTGCCATTTCCTTCTTCAGGGGATCTTGCCGACTCAGAGATTGAACCCACGTCTTCCTGCATTGGCAGGGGGATTCTTTACCACTGAGCCACCTGGGAAGCCCGAAAGCTCCTTCAGCATTCCTTATAGGAAGGACAGTTCTCAGTTCAGTCACTCAGTCATGTCCAACTCTTTGCATCCCCATGGATTGCACCATGCCATGCCTCCCTGTCCATCACTAACTCCTGGAGTTTACTCAAACTCATGTCCATTGAGTTGGTGATGCCGTCCAACCATCACATCCTCTGCTGTCCCCTTCTCCTCCTGCCTTCAATCTCTCCCAGCATCAGGGTCTTTTCATGTGTGTCAGTTCTTCACATTTGATCTCCTTCAGAATGGACCGGTTGGATCTCCTTGCAGTCCAAGGGACTCTCAAGAGTCTTCTCTAACACCACAGTTCAAAAGCATCAATTCGTTGGGGTTCAGCTTTCTCTATAGTCCAACTCTCACATCCATACATGACTACTGGAAAAACCATAGCCTTGACTAGATGGACCTTTGTTGGCAAAGTAATATCTCTGCTTATTAATGTGCTATCTAGGTTGTTTCCTTCCAAGGAGCAAGTGTCTTTTAATTTCATGGCTGCCGTCACCATCTGCAGTGATTTGGGAGCCCCCCAAAATAAAAGTCTCTCATTGTTTCTATTGTTCCCCATCTATTTGCCATGAAATGATGGGGCCAGATGCCATGATCTTAGTTTTCGGAATGTTGAGCTTTAAGCCAACTTTTTCACTCTCCTCTTTCACTTCCATCAAGAGGCTCTTTAGTTCTTTGCTTTCTGCCATAAGGGTAGTGTCATCTGCATATCTAAGGTTATTGATATTTCTCCCAGCAATCTTGATTCCAGCTTGTGCTTCATCCAGCCTGGCATTTTGCCTGATGTGCTCTGCATTTAAGTTAAATAAGCAGGGTGACAATATACAGCCTTGACGTATTCCTTTTCCTACTTGGAACCAGTCTGTTGTTCCATGTCCAGTTCTAACTGTTGCTTCCTGACCTGCATACAGGTTTCTCAAGAGGCAGGTCAGGTGGTCTGGTATTTCCATCTCTTTAAGAACTTTTCACAGTTTGTTGTGATCCATACAGTCAAAGGCTTTGGCAGCAGATCCAAAGCAGAAACACCACCCAGTTGTGGATGTGACTGGTGATGGAAGTAAAGTCTGATGCTGTAAAGAGCAATATTCCATAGGAACCTGGAATGTTTTGTCCATGAATCAAGGCAAATTGGAAGTGGTCAAACAGGAGATGACAAGAATTTGGAAATATTTAACTTGGAATTCAAGACTTTTAGGAATCAGTGAACTAAAACGGACTGGACAGGACAGTTCTACTAGTGACAGAACACAGAATCTCATAATACTTCAGATTAACTGTATGTGTGGCTAGTTTTCTGTGTCCACTTGATTGGCTCACTGGGTGCCCAAGTATTCTGGGTTTGTCTGTGCAGGTGGTTTTTGGAAGAGATTAACATTTAAATGGGTAGATTAAGCAGATTGGGGGGGGGGGACACCCAGATTAGGAAGGACAATCTGTGGAAAGTCTTCAGTAGAATGACAGACCTTCTCCCAAGAGAGAATTCTTCCTGCCCACTTGTCTTCAAATGGGGATGTTGGCATTTTCCTCACTTTGGGCTAAAATGGAAACGCTGGCTCTCCTGGGTCTTGGGCCTGCTGGCCTTTGGACAGGAACCATACCGGTGGCTCTCCAACTTGCTGAGTCATTCTGTGTATCGTGAGACTTGCCCACCTCCGTAACGGCATGAGTCAGTACCTTATTACCGACCTTCCCATTGACTCTGTTCCTCTGGAGAGCTCTGACTAACACAGCATGTTGGCTGGTGAATGGTATCTCATTAGTGTCGCAGTCCACTCGGCATTCCGCTTCCCGTGGGGTGGCCATTTCATCAGCACTCAGTTACCTCGCGTGCTCTGCATTGACTAGGTCAGTCATGGCTCTCGTCCTAGGTTTCCTGCAGCTGGGGACAAGGACAAGTCCTTGCGGTTTTATCATTTAGGAGATTAGCACAAGGTGGTGGTGGATCCAGGACAATAGCTCAATTCCATGGATTCCCAGCATCAGGTAATAAAGACCTTGCAGCCTAAGTCAGAAGACCGTAGACTCCATCCCTTCTCCACCAGGAACTTGTTGTGTTACTTGAGCAAGTATAGCACCAAACCCATGCGCCCCCTTCTAAAGTGGGACAGTTCCCAGTCACAGCTCCCTCCCCAGTTACTTGAGACCATAGCGCTCCTGTCACCATAAATCACACAGAAGTGCTGTTCCTAGGAAAAAGATTGGCCAACCACAATCCAGCTTGTCAAATTGTTTCCTTATGGGCCAATAACATTTACTTAATTACTAATTCTGAAGTTGCTATTTACATGTTTACAACACTATTCTCAGTCTGGTACCCAGCCAGTACTTGTTGAATATATTCATGAAATTAAGCTGCAAGTTTTCTGGGGTCAAAGACTAAATAATGGCTGAGGCTCCATCCATGTCTTGCATCCGGGGCACAGTTAATGCAGTTTTATTCCTGAAGAGGGGCCTAGAGACAATAGCTTCCCTTTTGTTCATTTCCTCCTCAGGAGAAGCATCGGCATTAAGAATTTTGGCCAAGTTTTACTGTGAGCATCCTGCTTTTTGCAGTCTCACAGGACACCTGCCACCCCATAGGTTTATTTGGATCAAGCAAGTGACAATCTGAAGCTTCACAGAGATTCCTACTGGTCAATGAAGCTGCATCTACATCCATCACCATTTAGTCCTCAGAGGCCACAAGAGCTAGTGAATGAAATTGCATCCCCAGGACAGGGCCCAGCTCTCTGTGGGCACTGTGATGGCAGCTGTTTTCCTCATTACAGAGTCTTTAATTAGAGACCATTCTGCAACTCCATTTGGATCGATACGGCTGCTTTTATTGAACAGAGGACCTCACAAGACTTGGCTGTCTCTAACAACTGCCAGGTTAAATGGAAATTAAGTGAGGAGAAGTTTAATAAAGAGCATCAAGAAGGGCTTCAGTGCATGATCCTCCCACAAGCACACAAGTCTGCACCCCTCGGTATTCAGTGGTCCTCCACTGCCCCTCCCCGTCTAAGCTCCCACCTGACACTGGTTTCCATGGTGATGCAGAATCCCTCAGCTGCTGTTAGGCCAGTCAAGTGTTCAGCTATCTCTTCCCTGCCCTGTCCTTTTGAGCCAACAACCTAAGCCTCACCCTGGCTTCCTAAACTGGGGGTAGGCAGTTTCCAAGATTCTTTTGTGAAGGATCGAGGAAGGTTTCAAAGGAAAGAAGGGCTCTTCGAAGGGGCCTGGTTCTGGCAGGACCTCCTCATGGTCTCCTCTTGGGTCCTGTTGGACAAAGGCTGTCATGCCCTCCACTGCCTTAGGGACTTGCATGCCTGCAGCCCTGCCCGCTGCCCCTTTGGGTGAGCAAGAGTGAGTACAGGAGAGCTGGTAAGGGAGGAAGGGAAGGAGGCAGTCAGGGTGCTTTGGGAGACTGGTTTCCTGCAAAGATGGTCGTGCAGCCCTGCTCACTGCATCCCAACAGCACTTTCAGACGCCCCTCCCCTCCCCCAGGAACTTGGACCTCACAGGGTTCACTGGCCTGCTCCCCAAGGACTCAGTCCCTGGACCGGGAGAGCTCTCTGTGGAGGGACACCTTTGCCTGCTTCCTCTGCCTTTCCCTTCCTCCTCCACTGGAATGATGAGCACCTGGACCTGGACCCCCTTTCTTGTTGGTTGCAAGTTCATGGGTTTCCTGGGATAAGGGATCCCTTTGAGGGATTGAGCCTCTGGGGATTTCTGGAGGGCGAGTATAGTGATCACCTCTCTTCGGGTGGAAGGAAGGCACATTGAGAGTTGTTTCCTATATTGTATTTCAAACGATAAGACTACCCAACATGTGAATTTTCACGGCACATTTGGGATGTAGGTATAAAGGAGGTGTCATCCTTTGGGACCTTGCTGGGGTAGAGTGCTAGACTTGCAGAGGAAAGAGCAGTGATGTCAGCTTAGATTAAATGCAGGAGTAGCCACTAGAACTGTGGGCCTAGAGCCAAAGGAACATGTAGGCCCTCTCTTATTATCGAGAATGCCAAATGCAGGGCCCAGGGTGTGTGTGACTTCCCAGGTCATATGCCCATAAAGATGGACCTGGATTAAGATACTTGGTGTACGGACAGGACATTTGACCTGAGTCTGAACAATATCAGTAGAATATAGACATGTCACTATAAGATCATTTTCTTCACTAAAGTATCTTGAGTTTTTCTAAAGTAACTATTGAGTTTTAGAAGTTACCTTTAGCTGTGTCTGCTTCTGGAGAGAAGATAGGTCATAACTGCTGAAACTAGGAAAAGTTACAAAAAAAGAAAAATCTATACAGGCATCAGAAGCACAGATGACTAGATAAAGTAAGTTCCAGAGACGGAAACTGTCAGGGTGACTTGCTCACAGCTGACCATATTTTGCTGGTGGCAGCTGTCAGTTCTGGGGACAGGCTGAGGATCTGAATGGCCCTGGCTGGGGCGCTGTTGGGACAAAGAGCAGGAGAGCTTCTATTGATTGTACAGGGCTGCTGTGACAAATTGGAAATTTGAAGGGCTTTGAGTGCATGACAGTTCTCCCAGGGGACATCTTCTATATCTTTGGGCTGTCTGGAAGGCTGGGACTTGGGCTGAAAGCTTATAGATAGCAGAGTGAAACCATTCACCGTCCTCCCATGCTTGAACACAGCCCCACGCCTGCTGCTGTCTCCTCTGAAGATATCTTCCAGGTGTCTAGGCTGTGGGAAAGGGGTAGGATTCTCTGATGGGCATATAGTGAGATCTCCAAAACTTTCATGGTGAAAGAAACAGACCTCCCAAGCTCTCAACCGAAGCCCAGAGACAAGGACAACCCAGAGCCTTACTAAAAGGGCCATCTGGCCTTGATCAGCTCAGTCTTTGATGGTAGGGTGAGGGGAGGATCTCCTTACCCTCATAAAGATGACCCTTTTCTGGTAGAAGGCATTCTTAGATTTTTTAATTTAAAATTCATAATGCCATTTGTTCAAATTGTTAGACATGCAAAGAGAATATAGCCAAGATTAACAAGAAAACCTCAGCAGACCCACCGTCCATCCGATCTTAACTCTATGCAGAACATCCATGCTCCCCCTAGGACCCTCACATCCCCCCTTTCCATCTGTGTGGGAACAATTCCTCATGCTTTATGAGCATAAGAACGTGACAAGGGATGCTATGCACCAATTTCTCTCATGTAGTTTCAAAAGTTCTCAATTTTAGTACATCAGATCAGTGATCTATAAAAATAATTCGGCATGATCAAATGGGTTTTGCCCCCCAGGAATGCAAGAGCTATTTTAAACCTAGGACAAGAACTCAGTGAATTTCACATTAACAAATAAAGCCAAAAAAGTCATAATCACTGGGATATATGTAGAAACAGCATGAAAAAAAAATCACAACACCTTGTCATTGTTAAAGAAAGTAGCATCAGCAGATAAGGAAGAAAAAAATTTTACAGTAAACATTGTACTTTAGTGGTGAAATACTGGGAACATTTCTTCTGAGTTTGGGAAGATGTCCAAAGTCACTACTTTCCCTGAATGATATACTTAAGGCATAATAAAGTAGAAAGACGTGGAAGGCCTAAGGATTCTAGGGAAAGAAAATATGCATAGTGACTATGTATAAAATCCCAAAGCAGCTATAGTCCAAGAACAATTTTTTTTTTTTTTTTTTAAACAAATCACTGGATATGAGGTTAACATTTTTAAAAAAAATCAATTTCATTTCTTTACACAGAAAACAGGTGGAAGATGAAAAAGAACTGAGGCCTGGTGTGCTGCAATTCATGGGGTCGCAGAGAGTCAGACATGACTGAGTGACTGATCTGATCTTATAGGTATATGTCAGCACTGCAACGAATGAAGTTCAGGTAGGGCGTGTGTGCACTTTTCTGAGTATACTTTGTACTTTTTAGTGAAAATAAAATTGTCACCAGCAGATTTCCTCTACAGGGAAAGGCTGTTCTTCAGACTCAGCAAAAAAAAAACAACGAAAATGAAAAGGTAACCTATGGAACCAGAGAAAATATTTTCTAATCATATCTAGTAAGGATGGTATCCAAAAGAGCCTGTAAAAGTTATGACCAACCTGGACAGCACATTGAAAAGCAGAGACATTACTTTGCCTACAAAGGTCCATCTACTCAAGGCTATGGTTTTTCCTGTGGTCATGTATGGACGCGAGAGTTGGACTGTGAAGAAAGCTGAGCGCCGAAGAATTGATGCTTTTGAACTGTGGTGTTGGAGAAGACTCGAGAGTCCCTTGGACTTCAAGGAGATCCAACCAGTCCATTCTGAAGGAGATCAGCCCTGGGATTTCTTTGGAAGGAATGATGCTAAAGCTGAAACTCCAGTATTTTGGCCACCTCATGCGAAGAGTTGACTCATTGGAAAAGACTCTGATGCTGGGAAGGATTGAGGGCAGGAGGAGAAGGGGACGACAGAGGATGAGATGGTTGGATGACATCACTGACTCGATGGATGTGAGTCTGAGTGACCTCCGGGAGTTGGTGATGGACAGGGAGGCCTGCTGTGCTGCGATTCATGGGGTCGCAAGGAGTCGGACATGACTGAGGGACTGAACTGAACTGAAGCCAACTATACTCCAGTTAAAGAACCTGTACAACTCAATAGAAAAAAGAAAACCACCAGGCTAAGATGGGGCAGAAGAACTGAATAGACATTTCCTAAGAGCAGCCATACAAATGGCACACAGATACATGAGAAGAGGCTCAACATCACTGATCAGGGAAACACAGATTAAGACTGTGAGATATCACCTCACCCTTGTGAGAAGGACTTTCAAAAAAGAAATGTGTTGGCAAGGGTGTGGAGAAAAAGGAAACTTTGTGCACAGTTGTGGGAAGGATGATTGGTGCAGTCACCGTGGAGAACAGTACGGAGGACCCCACCCCCACCCCAGGGGGAAAGAAACCAAGAAGGGCCCCAGTGCTTGAAAACTGGCAGGGGTAGGGAGCAAGGGGAACAAAATTAATGTAAACTTTATAAAAAACCCAGCACAGGGAATTTCTGTACTTTGAGATTTTAAGACGTAGGCATATATTTTGAACATTTCTAAAACAGCAGCAAGTCAAGTTAACTGAATAAGGATTTAAGTCTTCCTATCCTGCCTCTTGAGAAACCTGTATGCAGATCAGGAAGCAACAGGTAGAACTGGACATGGAACAACAGACTGGTTCCAAATAGGAAAAGGAGTTCATCAAGGCTGTATATTGTCACTCTGCTTATTTAACTTATATGCAGAGTACATGATGAGAAACGCTGGGCTGGAGGAAGCACAAGCTGGAATCAAGATTGCCGGGAGAAATATCAATAACCTCAGATATACAGGTGACACCACCCTTATGGCAGAAAGTGAAGAGGAACTAAAAAGCTTCTTGATGAAAGTGAAAGAGGATAGTGAAAAAGTTGGCTTAAAGCTCAACATTCAGACAAGGAAGATCATGGCATCAGGTCCCATCACTTCATGGGAAATAGATGGGGAAACAGTGTCAGACTTTACTTTTCTGGGCTCTAAAATCACTGCAGATGGTGATTGCAGCCATGAGATTAAAAGACGCTTACTCTTTGGAAGGAAAGTGATGACCAACCTAGACAGCATCTTAAAAAGCAGAGATATCATTTTGCCTACAAAGGTCCATCTAGTTAAGGCTATGGTTTTTCCAGTGGTCATGTATGGATGTGAGAGTTGGACTATAAAGAAAGCTGAACCCCAAAGAATTGATGCTTTTGAACTGTAGTGTTGGAGGAGACTCTTAAACTCTTAGACTGCAAGTAGATCCAACCAGTCCATCCTAGAGGAGATCAGTCCTGGGTGTTCAGGACTTGGAAGGACTGATGTTGAAGCTGAAACTCCAATACTTTGGCCACCTGTTGTGAAGAGCTGACTCATTGGAAAAGACCCTGATGCTAGGAAAGATTGAGGGCAGGAGGAGAAGGGGACGACAGAGGATGAGATGGTTGGATGGCATCATCAACTTGATGGACATGGGTTTGGGTGAACTCCGGGAGTTGGTGATGGACAGGGAGGCCTGAAGTGCTGTGGTTCATGGGGTCACAAAGAGTTGGACATGACTGAGCGACTGAACTGATAACAGGTTTATCCCCATTAACATCAGAATTCAGTGTAGTGTAATTACGACTTGTATGGGCACTTAACATGTACCCACCCATGAGAAGTTCATCCATGCACCTGACCAGTGCCAGCCAAGGAACTTGGTATGGGCTTTGTCTGCAGTGTCCAGCCTAGAAACCAAAATACAGGACTCCACCTTCATTCCTAGTCATAACCCAAGAGTCTTCCCCTGGCCTTGAACTAGAGTCCTCAGCAAGCAATAAGATACCAATTGTTTCCTGGAGCACTCTCCAGCAGAACTCCAAGAGAAGGCTCTGGAGCACGGCTAGCCTGGGCCCCAACCATGTAGGCACTGTAGCTGGACTCGGTGGCCAACCAGGCTACCACTGTGGCTCTAGCCACAGTGGAATGCTGGGAGCTGGGTCTCTACAGCACCCCGCTCTCTGGCTCAATAACCCTTGAGTCCAGTACCATCTTTTAAAAATTGGCAAAGAGGGCTTCCTGGTGGCTCAGTGGTAAAAATCCGCCTGCCAATGCAGGAGATACAGGTTTGATCCCCGATTTAGGACGATCCCACATGCTGCAGAACAACTAAGCCTGCATACCACAGCTATTGGGCATGTGCTCTAGGACCTGGAAGCCACTCTACTGAAGCCCACATGCCTAGAGCCTGGGCTCTGCAACAAAAGAGGCTATCGCAGTGAGAATCCCGGACACCACAACTAGAGAGCGCCTGTGCACAACTACAAAAACCCAGATCAACCAAAAATTGAGAAAGAAATCAGCGACATTCCAGATAAAGACTCACCCACCCCCCACCCCTCCTCCCCCCAGCACCTTGAGGGCTTTGATCGGGCTCTCCTGTCTCTCTAGTGTCTAGTAACATCTGAGAAACACTTTCCTCGTGCCCCAGTGTGTCTCTTTCTCCTTGGAGGAGAATGACATGAGCAGAGAGGGCTTTGAGGCAGGACTCATCCTTAGTCTTGCCTCCCTGCCCATCAAGCTTTTCCGGGGTTGCGGAGCTGAGGGCAGTGAAGGACCACTGATGAAGTAGGAAGAAGGATGTGCCTGCTGCTCTGGTGACCCTGGTCTTCCAGACTGTGGTCCATATTCCACTGGCAGTTCATGAGATGGTTACAATGAGAACACTGGGAACACTTTAATAGTTTTGTTCTGTTATTAGAAGAGTTATTATGTACTTGAAATAAATAGTAGTTCTTATAGCCTATGATATAATAGTTGTATCAGGAATTGTAACGTCAAACACATTGAAAGAAAATACTAATTTAAAATAAACGGGATATCATTTGGTCTATTGTGTTTCAGAGGATACACCCCTCTCCTACACCCACATCAGCACAAAGGAACCCATCAGAGCCTGAAAGCAGGTGGGAAGTGATTGAAGAGAGAAACCACGCGTTTGTCTTTCAGTCTCTTTGTGACTATCTTTTATTTCCCCTTCAACTTCCATCAAGGAAGATGGTTTAGTGTCAAATTCAAGACCACATAGGAAGAGACAGCCAGCCTCACGCAGCTGCAGCTCAGAAGGCTCCCGGGGCCCCCTCCCCACTTCGCTCCCTACATAGGAGTGCACAGAGGAGGAGGAACAGAGAGAGGCAGATCAGCCTCAACTCAAGGGGTCTGGAGCCTCCTAAGCGCCAAGTCCCAAGGGTGACACTTGCCTCCAGGCCAGACTGCCCACCCCCGCCCCATTTCACCTTCAGGTCAGTGGCCAGATGGCCCTGGAGCTTGCCCTCTGGGGGAGAATCAGGTAGAACATGGCCCTTTAGAGGGGGCAGCTTCCCACGGACCACATTATGTTTCACAACTGTGTTAACAGAATCTGAACCCTCTGCATTAGCATCCATACAAGACTCCACACAAACACCCTGGACCGTCCTGGGGACGCTGAGTGCTGTTTGTGACCTGGAACAGGTTCCTCTGGCCTGCGATATGAAGACTGCAACTGGAAACTCCGAAAGCCTGATCACCTCTGGACATCAGGTAGCACTGAAAATAATTGCCACTCGTTGCTTTTTGAGGGACAAATCAAGGTTCTTTTGTGGTGACATTTTGTCCTTGGAGACCACCTAACGTGGGCTGAGGTCACAGAGGCGGTGTGATTTATTTTGGGAGAAGGTTCCAGCTGAGAAGGAAGCCAACTCAGTGGGCCTTTTGTGCTTGTTATGACATGGAAAAAAAGGCACCTCTTGCTCAAAACTCCCATCAAATACAATCATAGAATATGTGCTAGGGTGGAGAGTGACATCGGAGGCCAAACAAAGTGAGCTCTGGGGGCAACATAGTGCTGTGGGTCCAAGGGGTCCCCAGATAACAGGACAAAGTCAAGCAGCGGGGCAGTGTGACTGCCGGCGATGAAGGGATCTTGACCCCTCTTAGCATGTTCAGAGGTTCTCCAGCCCAGCAGCTTCCCCAGTAGACAGGACTGTCTTAGAATCTTCCTCTGCAAGGCCTTGGTCACCTGACTTGTGTGTCTGATGCTCAAGTTATGAGTGGGTCATTTTCCAGATGAAGAGTTGCTGTTTGGTGGACAGTTTAAAGATATTGTGAGCTATTTTGGGTTTGCGTCTGAGATTTCCTCTGAGGTTCCTATAGTCAAGGTCACGGCAGAGGCAGACACTGGTCCATTTCTAACAGGGGCTGGTAGCAGAAGAGGTCTGTGAAGGTGACTTGCACTTAAGGCAAGTATGGTGGGCAGTGGCCCAGAGGTCATGTGGTCAGGACACAAGTCACAGCAGCCATCCTCAGACCCATCCCATAGAAGCCAGAGCCACGAGGAACCATGTACAACCCGGGCTTTCCTAGGTGACGCTAGTGATACAGAGCTCGCTGCCAGTGCAGGAGACAGAAGAGTCTAGAGCGATCCCTGGGTCAGGAAGATGCCCTGGAGGAAGGCACAGAACCCACTCCAGTATTCTTGCCTGGAGGATCCCATGGACAGAGGAGCCTGGAGGGGGCTACAGTCCATGAGGTTGCACAGGGTCGGACACGACTGGGCACAGCACATACGCCACTCAGATCCTACCCACCCCACAGCCCCAGACTGTAAGGTAAGAGGTTTCTTTTGTTGTAGCTGTATGGAAACCACACCCTTAAGATGCGGGAAACACTCTTCCTGGGTGTTGTGTATATGAGATAACACCCTCGTCTGACCCGCTCCCCAGCCTACACGGTCTATTACTGTATGACCTGAGCATCAAGGCTGCATAGGACGGCATGGTGAGACACACACTGACCAGAATCAACACAGAGCAGCTTCCACTTCCCACAGAGCCCAACCGGTGGGCTCGCAGCACACCTGCAGCCCTGGGGTTAGCACCAAACAGCTGGCATGCCCTGGCATAGGGGATTCTGAAACGCTCCTGGGGTGGCCACAAAGGTGGCAGTGGAGACCAACTCCAAGAGATGCTTCAGTCAGAGACACAGGGGGACAGGACCCTGACCCAGAGAGGAGCACAGAGTATCAGGCCATGGAGCCTGCTCCATACATAGATTAGGAATATTCAGGCCAAGGTTTTTTTTTTTTTTTTTTTTTTTTTGGTATAAAAACTCCTTTAAAAAGAATGAATGTCTTTAGGTACACAGCAAAGTTGAGGGGAAGGTACAGACATTTCCCACGTGCCTCTCCCCGCCCCCATGCACAGACTCCCATATTATCCACAGCTCACACCGCTGTAGGGATGTTAACACTTGGAATGTTTGGTGAACTGACACATCATTGTGCAGAGCTGACCCCAGGTTTACTCTTCATGCTGTATGTTTTGTGTGTTCCAACAGCTGTATGATGACATACACCTACGGTGGTCGGAGATGGTATTTTCAGGGTCATGTGTGGTGTTTCCACTGCCCTAAAAACCCTGTGCTCCCCTCTACACCTCCACTTCTGTTTCTCTCGAGCAGTCTGTTTCAGCTTCCACTGGTCTCTCTCTGCCTGAACTTATCTGTAGTACCTTCTGGGCAACCCACTCCAACGTTCTTGTTGGGAGAAGCCCGTGGATAGAGGAGCCTGGCGGGCCACACTCCATAGTGTTGCAAAAAGCGAACAAGATCGAAGCAACGTAGCACGCAGGCACTGGGCTCTTCTCTCGACCAAGTTCAGAGAGCCCGGGGTGAGGACCGTTCCGGGACATGAAGACCGTGTTCTGGGACGAGTGTTGGGAAGTCCCGCCCCCCTCTGGTTGCAGGTGAGTCGCTGAGCACCCGCTCCCCAAAGGGTCTTCCGAGCCACCATCACCGAGGACTCTCCCCTCCACTGTAAGAGCTGGGTGTGCGTTCTGAGGTTTATGCTCTTCTCTGTGGGCTCCGTCACTTTCAGCACTGGTAAGAAACAGGAGCAGTAGTGTCGCTCAGGGAACCACTTCCTTAGATCAATGTCTCCGTGAGAATAAGGGACTCATTGGCAGTTTCTACATCTGATGCCTCCGATGAGATGCCACAGGAAAGCCTCTCTTCAATTCTGGGAGCCTCAGGAAGGGAACTCACATCAAGTCTGGGAGGGTGAATCTATTTGACTTTGCTTCAAGCACCTAACCCTCCAGAATTAGGTCATTTCATCACTCCTGGTGCTGGAGCCACTGAGAACTCTCAGGGGAAGTGCCTCTCCTGGTCCTCCCATCACCCACCGAGAAACACCAATACACATTGTACAACACCTTTCCCTTCAGGGACCCCACACTGTGTTCCCAGCAAGAACGTCCCCCTACCCCCACCCTCTCCAAGCCTCCATCCTGTTGAGTAGGGCCTCCAGTCCTTCAGAGCTGAACTGGAGGTGGTTAAGCACAAAGAGCCCTGGAAGAGTCTAAGATTGATGGTGAGGCCACACCCACTTCCGCCCCGTGGTTACTGGACTCATAGGTTCTTCCTATTGGGCGGCAGCGCTGCAGAGAGTTCTACTTCATGTGAATTCTCAACCCTGAGGATGGCACCCACCCTTACCGAGCTCTGCCTGAGCTCATGTTCTGGTGACACAGACAGCAGACCATTGCTTAATCAGGACAATTCTGAGGTGCTGTAAGCAGATGGCCTGCCTTGGCTTAGCACCCTGGGAACCTGTGGTGTGATTTTCTCTCATGGTGGTTTACCATGAGCTCCATGATGCCCCCTTCCCCACTGGTCACATCTCCCACGCCCTAGGGTCTGCCTGACTGTATGGCCCAAGTGTCAGGGCTCACGCCCCACAGCCCAGATTCTCCACAGAGCCCATCCCTGCTCTCAGCCTCACACAAAGCTGGTGGCCTCCCTCATGTCATCTGGTGTACAGGTTGGGACAATCAACCTAGATTTGGAGACTGGTTTCTAGAACCCCAAGAAGCCTAGCAGGCACAGTGGTTCTTTACTGTTCTAGATGCAAGACATGATTTGTCTTTTTCTTTTGCAGAGATGTCCCAGGATGTCTTGACCTCTTGGTTCTAAGCATCCTTACTGAAAAAGCAAGCTCCCCAAATCCTCGGAGAATTTCTCTCCCACCTTCTGAGGTGCAGCGTCTTACCGAGTCCTCCTACATGCCGGCCCCTGTAATTCATCATGCACGCTGAGCACGGTGTTGATGTAATGGGATTCTTCTTCTTCAGGGTGCTTGGCCATTTAAGTCATTTGAAATAAAATGTAATAAGATGGGGAAGTTTACGAAGTCCTGGGAGAAAACTGGATGCATGTTGTTGAAAGCTCTGAATGGCAAGGTGCTCTGATCCTCTTGCCCTGCTGAGATGTAAAGTTAATGCATCTGCCAAGCCAATGGGCATACAGAGTATGCCTGAGTAGCCCCTACTCTACCAAGGATGCTGTGCCTGCCACAGCAGCTAGGGTCAGGACTTTACCTCAGGCTCACGGTGGTCTATCGTCATCCTGCAGAACTTCTCCAATTTATGTCATGGCAAATGAACAACCTAGGGGTGTAATGAAGACGGTCACTCCTGCATCTTGAGCATCCTTAAGGATGGTCTGGATCTTGGCCATTACCCTGGGATACAGTATTGTTCAGGAGTTATTTTTGCTGGGAGAAAAGACGGCTTAAGCCACTTCCACTTGGCCTTGCCTACAATGATAGCTTGTTTCACAGCAAAGAACAACATGTGTCTTTCCACATCAAGGATGCCACATTCCCAGTCATGGATCCAGGGTCTAGAGATAAGGCAACAACGTGTGTCTGCAGACATAGTGGACCTAGAGAAAGCTGGGCTTTGACCAAGTACCCATTTAAAACTTGGCCCCAAATGTCTTTTAATCAGAAGTCACAATGAAGGTGGGGGGGGGGTTGGGGAAAAAAGAGAAAAAAAAAAAAAAAAAAAGAAAAGGGGCCGTGCCCCTTCTCTCCCCACACATTTTTTGGGGGAAAGGGGAGAGGGGTTTGGGGGGAAGAAAAAGGCAAAAAAAAAAAAAAAAAAAAATTGTTTTGGGGATTTTTTGTGTATGTCCCCCCCTATTTTGTCAATGGGTGGGGGGTATAAAAGACATCATAGATCTGGGAAATGAGAAATATTTTAAAAAATGATTGCTCTATCTCCTTTTTAAAATTTTCACTTCCTTTTTATCATATCCATAGGCAAAAAAAAAAAAGAAAACAAGTAGGATAAAGCTTAGTATCTCACAGGTTCTATTAAGTCATCTCTACTGTTCTTTGAGGGTCATGGCCTCTTGGCTACAACAGTCACCTTTCCAACCATCAGTGGATAGGTGCTGCCCTCTGGCCTCTACTGCTTGAGTTGGGGTGTGGAGCAATCCCCACTGCTAATCAGTGATCTGAGCTCCATGAGTGCTGCTGCCATCAGCCCTGTCCGCAGAGGAGCCACCACTGCCCTTAATGATGCTGTGCCCTTCTCAGAGCGACCGGCGCCCCCCCCCCGCGGGGGGCGCGCCATCTAAGAGCGACCTCGCCTGCCCGCGACCGGCGCGCCATCTAAGAGCGACCTCGCCTGCCCGCGACCGCCCCCCCCCGCCCCCCGGCCGCCCCCCACTAAGGCCCCCCCCCCCCCCCCGCGCCGGGCGCCATCTAAGAGCGACCCCGCCTGCCCGCGACCGGCGCGCCATCTAAGAGCGACCTCGCCTGCCCGCGACCGGCGCGCCATCTAAGAGCGACCTCGCCTGCCCGCGACCGGCGCGCCCAAACCTCGCCTACCCGCGACCGGCGCGCCATCTAAGAGCGACCTCGCCCTGCCCGCGACCGGCGCGCCATCTAAGAGCGCCCCGCCGGCTGCGTCGCGCACTAAGAGCGCCCCGCCGGCTGCGTCGCGCACTAAGAGCGCCCCGCCGGCTGCGGTCGCGCACTAAGAGCGCGGCCGAGAAGAGCTACCCCACGACCGAGGTCAGGAAGGGCGGCGGTGAGGAGAGACCCCTCGTCCAAGGTAAGGTGCGATGGCTGTGCTTCGCTGGCCGGGAGCAGCCAGGAGCAGCCGGGATGAGATACCCCACGCCCAAGGTAAGAGAAACCCAAGTAAGACAGTAGGTCTTGAAAGAGGGCATCAGAGGGCAAATACACTAAAACCATTCTCACAGATAACTAGTCAATCTAATCACACAAGGACCACACCCTTGTCTGACTCAACGAGATTAAGCCATGCAACCTGGGATGGGCGGGTCATGGTGGAGAGATATGACAGGGTGTGGTCCGCTGGAGAAGGGAATGGCAAACCACTTCAGTATTCTTGCCTTGAGAACCCCATGAACAGTATGAAAAGACAAAATGATAGGATACTGAAAGAGAAACTCCCCAGGTCAGTAGGGGCCCAATATGCTACTGGAGATCAGTGGAGAAATAACTCCAGAAAGAATGAAAGGATGGAGCCAAAACAAAAAGAATACCCAGCTATGGATGTGTCTGGTGATAGAAGCAAAGTCCGATGCTGTAAAGAGCAATATTGCATAGGAACCTGGAATGTCAGGTCCATGAATCAAGGCAAATTGGAAGTGGTCAAACAAGAGATGGCAAGAGTGAATGTTGACATTCTAGGAATTAGTGAACTAAAATGGACTGGAATGGGTGAATTTAACTCAGAGGACCATTATATCTACTACTGTGGGCAGGAATCCCTCAGAAGAAATGGAGTGGCCATCATGGTCAACAAAAGAGTCCGAAATGCAGTACTTGGATGCAATCTCAAAAACGATAGAATGATCTCTGTTCGTTTCCAAGGCAAACCATTCAATGTCACAGTAATCCAAGTCTATGCCCCAACCAGTAACGCCGAAGAAGCTGAAGTTGAACAGTTCTATGAAGACCTACAAGACCTTTTAGAACTAACACCCAAAAAAGATGTCCTTTTCATTATAGGGGACTGGAATGCAAAAGTAGGAAGTCAAGAAACACCTGGAGTAACAGGCAAATTTGGCCTTGGAATACGGAATGAAGCAGGGCAAAGACTGATAGAGTGTTGCCAAGAAAATGCACTGGTCATAGCAAATACCCTCTTCCAACAACACAAGAGAAGACTCTATACATGGACATCACCAGATGGTCAACACCGAAATCAGATCGATTATATTCTTTGCAGCCAAAGATGGAGAAGCTCTATACAATCAGCAAAAACAAGACCAGGAGCTGACTGTGGCTCGGACCATGAACTCCTTATTGCCAAATTCAGACTGAAATTGAAGAAAGTAGAGAAAACTACTAGACCAGTCAGGTATGACCTAAATCAAATCCCTTATGAGTATACAGTGGAAGTGAGAAATAGATTTAAGGGCCTAGATCTGATAGATAGAGTGCCTGATGAACTATGGAATGAGGTTCGTGACATTGTCCAGGAGACAGGGATCAAGACCATCCCCATGGAAAAGAAATGCAAAAAGGCAAAATGGCTGTCTGGGGAGGCCTTACAAATAGCTGTGAAAAGAAGAGAAGCGAAAAGCAAAGGAGAAAAGGAAAGATATAAACACTTAAATGCAGAGTTCCAAAGAATAGCAAGAAGAGATAAGAAAGCCTTCTTCAGTGATCAATGCAAAGAAATAGAGGAAAACAACAGAATGGGAAAGACTAGGGATCTCTTCAAGAAAATCAGAGATACCAAAGGAACATTTCATGCAAAGATGGGCACAATAAAGGACAGAGATGGTGTGGACCTAACAGAAGCAGAAGATATTAAGAAGAGGTGGCAAGAATACACAGAAGAACTGTACAAAAAAGAGCTTCAAGACCCAGATAATCATGATGATGTGATCACTGACCTAAAGCCAGACATCTTGGAATGTGAAGTCAAATGGGCCTTAGAAAGCATCACTACGACCAAAGCTAGTGGAGGTGATGGAATTCCAGTGGAGCTATTCCAAGTCCTGAATGATGATGCTGTGAAAGTGCTACACTCAATATGCCAGCAAATTTGGAAAACTCAGCAGTGGCCACAAGATTGGAAAAGGTCAGTTTTCATCCCAATCCCAAAGAAAGGCAATGCCAAGGAGTGCTCAAACTAACGAACAATTGCACTCATTTCACATGCTAGTAAAGTAATGCTCAAAATTCTCCAAGCCAGGCTTCAGCAATATGTGAACCGTGAACTTCCTGATGTTCAAGCTGGTTTTAGAAAAGGCAGAGGAACCAGAGATCAAATTGCCAACATCCGCTGGATCATGGAAAAAGCAAGAGAGTTCCAGAAAAACATCTATTTCTGCTTTATTGACTATGCCAAAGCCTTTGACTGTGTGGATCACAATAAACTGTGGAAAATTCTGAAAGAGATGGGAATACCAGACCACCTGATCTGCCTCTTAAGAAATCTGTATGCAGGTCAGGAAGCAACAGTTAGAACTGGTCATGGAACAACAGACTGGTTCCAAATAGGAAAAGGAGTACGTCAAGGCTGCATATTGTCACCATGTTTATTTAACTTATATGCAGAGTACATCATGAGAAATGCTGGACTGGAAGAAACACAAGTTGGAATCAAGATTGCCGGGAGAAATATCAATAACCTCAGATATGCAGATGACACCACTCTTATGGCAGAAAGTGAAGAGGGGCTAAAAAGCCTCTTGATGAAAGTGAAAGTGGAGAGTGAAAGGGTTGGCTTAAAGCTCAACATTCAGAAAACGAAGATCATGGCATCTGGTCCCATCACTGCATGGGAAATAGATGGGGAAACAGTGGAAACAGTGTCAGACTTTGTTTTTCTGGGCTCCAAAATCACTGAAGATGGGGGGGGGGCTGAAAAAAAAAAAAGAAAGCTTGCTTGTAGAAAAAAAAATAAAAAACAAAAAAAAAAAAAAAAAAAAAAAAGAAAAAATAATATAAAAAAAAAAGATCCCCAAAGAAAGGGTGGGGTTTTTTCTGTGGTCATGTGTGGGGGAGAGAGGGGGGATGGAGAAGAAGGTGGGCGCCGAAAAATAGATGCTTTTGAACTGTGGTGTTGGAGAAAAATTTTGAGAGTCCCTTGACCGGAAGAAGATCCAACCAGTCCATTCTGAAGGAGATCAATCCTGGAATTTCTTTAGAAGGAATGATGCTAAAGCTGAAACTCCAGTATTTTGGCCATCTCATGCGAAGAGTTGACTCATTGGAGAAGACTCTGATGCTGGGAGGGATTGAGGGCAGGAGGAGAAGGGGACGACAGAGGATGAGATGGCTGGATGGCATCACTGACTCGATGGATGCGAGTCTGGGTGACCTCCGGGAGCTGGTGATGGACAGGGAGGCCTGGCGTGCTGCGGTTCATGGGGTCGCAAAGAGTCGGACACGACTGAGCGACTGATCTGATCTGATCTGATAGGGAGATGGGAGTTCCTCAAGAGAAAGGTCTCCCTCTTCTCAGGTAATTTCCCTCAATTCAGCCCCTAGCCTCTCTGGCAACTGTCTCTGTCTCAACTTGTACCCTTCTTGCATCTCTAGAAGTTCATTTTCCCCTAAAAATTTGCATTGCAAAATGTAGGAAAAGGGATTAAGTTGTTTTAACATCTATATACTCTTAGTGTAAAAGCAAAGGAAAAGAGTGGCTTAAAAAATAAGACCAAGCCACCTGAGATTTCCTTCGTAGAAGAGGTATTTTAAGAGTCAAGTGTTATCCTTGCAAATAGACTGTGTAGAGATTTTAAGTTCTTTGTATCCTTTTGAGGTTTAGTTATAGTAAGCTCTACTGTAATTAAGCACATGATATAACACCATCATTTAAACTCCTTTAGCGTCTCAAGCCATGAAATAGCTACCTACCTTGTCTGGACACCCTCTTGTGTTTATGGCAACCATGGTTACAGAGAGGGGTAGTCTATGAATGTGGAGCTGAAATCAAGAAACCCAAAGGGTTGGGAAAATTCCCAGAGTAAATTCAAACCAACACATTCATACCCAGGTTCCATTTGTTTATTCAGATAGCCAGGCAGCTCACATTTGGGCTTTTTGTTGGATATATTCACACAGAACAGTTCTTTTATCTAGTTCTTCAGATAGCTATTTTAGAGAAGTGTGCCTCTTCTAATGTTATGTCATCAAGAACAGGTAAGTGCATCTGAGTACACAACTTAGTTAAGCGAAAGTTATAAGGTCATAACATCCAAGGAACAAAGAATTCCCATGAGGACAGAGCTGGGAGAGGGGGATGTTGTACATCTTGAATCATGGATTTTCATGACGTCAATTAGAATCCACTTAGTTGTGCAACGGACGTGATCTTCCCTTTGGGGATGGGCACGGCCCTTTCTGGATTAGACTATGGCACATAGGTTATGATTAGACTAGACTATGGCATATAGCAAACTCTGAGATAGTGAAGGACAGGGAAGCCTGGTGTGCTGCAGTCCATGAGGTGGCAAAGAGTTGGACATGAGCTGGAGACTGAAAAACAGAGGTCTAAAATCCTGAGTTACTGTGGACATGACTCTTAGCTTATCTTTTTTGCATCAAGAGTAGAGGGATTTCTAGTTTCATAAACTAGAAACTTAGCAAACTTAGCAAGTTTCAAAACTTGCTAAGGCTGCCCTGATTCCCAAATGATCAGTCTGCTTTCTTTGGGTTAATAGAAATTTTTATTTAAATCTTCCATGAATGGCTTATCTTCCAGCTGCCATTTTTTTTTCCAAACTAGAAAGCTGACAGGGATCAGAGAACTTAATGAACCTAAGAACTCGTTGCTGGTTTCAAAGAAGAGTGTAAAATCCATTATAGTTCCCGCGTGGTGCTATGTGATCTGTTGACCATGGAGACGTAATACCCAAGTTCTCCTATGCTTTCTGTATCCATGAAAGTCTGAGGAGTATCAGTGAATAGCTACAAGATTCTTGCTGCCCAGCTGTGGGGAGTGAGGCTAACAAGCCACTTTCAGATTCAGCTCCTTCAGGGCTGCCTCATGTGAAGCTGCTCTTCCCACAGTCACACTGTTCCCAGGGCATCAACAGCCAATGACCCAGAAGGTGGTGGTGCAAGGGTCTGGGTGTTCTGACCCAAGGATTTGGATCTAGATTCAAGTTCAGTATTCCTCTGCCTGATCCCATGTCTCCCCTCTTCTTGACTCAGGTTCTGGGCCTGGTACACATCCTTTTTTCTTTAAAAACTTTACTGGACTTGCTTTAGAATAGTTCTGCTGTATAGCCCCAAAGTGAATCAGCTGTAAGTATACATATATCCCTCCTTTAAAAAAAAAAAAATTTCTTTCCCATTTAGGGCTTCTCTAAAGGCTCAGTGGTTAAAAAAAAAATAAAAGAATCCACCTGGCCAATGCAGGAGATGTGGGTTTGATCCCTGAGTCAGAAAGATCCTCTGGAGAAGGAAATGGCAACCCACTCCAGTGTTCTTGCCTGGAGAATCCCATGGGCAGAGAATGGGAGGGCTACAGTCCATGGGGCCACAAAGAGTTGGGCCTGACTGAGCAACTAAAACAACAATCCATTTAGGTCACTACAGGGCACTGAGTAGAGTTCTCTGTGCTGTACAGGAGGTTCTCATTAGTTATTTTATACAGAAGATAGGCATCCTTTCGATAGGACCATTTCTCAACATCTGCTCCTGGAGAAGACAACCCATGAAAGAACAGAAATACGAGATTCAGAGAAAAACCATAAAAGTTAGGGAGGAGGAGGAAGGACACCTGGTCACCTGGCATTTTGCACTTGTTCTTTTCGTCCGTCTTCAGACAGCTGCAGAGGAGGTCTTGTTAATGCCTTGCTCCATCACTGGCAGGAAACAACACTAATGCTGGTCTTCTGTGAAACAAAGTTTGGTTCCACTACCTGTTGAAAGCTATCAAAACACTTCCCAGCCATCTTTCTCATGGCCTTCAGCCAAAGGCAGAAGTCAGGTCATTCAGATTCTAACCAGCACAGTGATTCCAGTTAGAGGCTTGAGACTAATCTGTAGAGTAACTTATACTCTTTTCATTGCCTGGTAAGTTATAGGAATTTCAAGAGTCTGCATAGGATCCACCAGCCAAATGTAGCAGCAAAATAGTGCTCATAAACAGGACTAGGTTCTGATTAGGAAAACGTAAGAACATGCCCCCAAATCCAGCTGGCTTTTTAGTGTGGTTATAAAGCTTTGTACCTGATTGAATGTACTATATATAGCTCCAACAAGAAGTGTTTGTGCTAGCCCAAATTCCTCCTTGCTCAGAGAGCAAGTGAAAAATAAAAATCAAGCAGTACATGACTGTTCATCACACCTATGGCCGATGAATTTAAACTGGATTGCTGGGTCTCCAGAGAAGAGCTTGTCCAGGGTGAGACACATCACTGACCACTTTCCATTTTTATTATCCCTACACTGCAGGAATCCAAGCTTGCACAGCTTGTGTGAACACTGAGCTACCAGAAATTCTATGTAGCCATAGTCACTACTTTTGGAGGTTTCTGGGTATTCTTAAAGAGAAAGAGTCCACTGGATGGGAGGTGGTTTCTTTTTTGAAAAAATGTTTTAATTGGAGGATAATTGCTTTACAGTATCATGTTGGTTTCCACACCAGTGTGAATCAGCCATAAGTACACATCTATCCCCTCTCTCGAATCTCCCTCCCACCCACCCGCTTCCTGTTCCTCTAGACTGTCACAGAGCCCCAAGCTGAGCTCTCTGTGTTGTACAGTAGCTGATGGGAGGCAGTTTTAAGTTTGGAAGTCTAGTAATGATCCCTTGTTCTCTCTGTTCCCAAGGGGCCCTGTGGGACAGTGTCCTCTCCTAGGCTCTGAGTGGGGCTCTGAGGCTCCGAGTGGGACAGTGTCCTCTCCTAGGCTCCGAGTATATGAGTATACAGTAATCTTCTGTGACTCTCATCTGTCGAGCAGTATCACCATGTGTATGTGTGTGTGTGTGTGGGGGGCGGGTGGTGATTAAAACAATGTGCAGCAGTAGCCATAGTCTGAGAAGGAACACTCACGGTGTCTTTGTTTTGGCTTAAGTGTCAGATGATGAACATAAGGAATCAGAAGTAAGAGGATGAAGATAAGCACACAGAGACACGTTCAGGTGGCTGCTAGGTTGTGTCAGTAAGTAGAGGGCAAGATTAGTAGATGTCAAGGGAATAAAGAGATGCTGGGGAAGTCAGAAAGCCAGTATTATTTCACTGTCTGGAGAGAAGCAGTAATTCCCCGCAGTCAGCAGCTCAGTTTGACACTTTGGGGCTGGAAGCTGTCGCCTCTCTGCAGGAGTCACCTTCCAGGAAGTTCTGGAAGTAGGAGAGAAGGCGGCCTCCAGGCTAGGGACCCTGGGACGCGAGAACCGCCTGGCAGTGAGCTATCTCGTTTTCTGTCTGACTTTCTGTACACCCTTGCCTGGGCACCAGAGAGATCAGAAGTCAGAAAATGCCAGTGGGCATAGATGAGAAACAGCCCCAAGGAAAGTCCATCCTATGTTGCCTGGGGATAGGATGCCCAACGTGGCAGGAGCCCCTTAATCACACCTTTCTGGTTTTTTTTTTTTTAATTGATGACCACCTAGTATGGAAGTAAAGGAGTCACTTTGTAAAAATCCTGGCTGCAGTGGGTCTTCATTGCCGTGCAGTCTTCTCTTCTGGCTCTAGAGTGTGTGGGCTTAATATTTGCTGTTTCCAGGCTCAGTAGCTCCAACTAAACCCTGTGGTTATGTGAGAATCTCTGACCAGGGATCAAACCTGTAGCACCTACATGGGAAGGCGGAGTCTTCACCATTGGACCACCAGGGAAGTCCACACCTGCCTGTTCTTTAGGTGAGAAGAGTCAAGCTCCTCCCCCACCCAAGTGATCAGGGCTGCGGCAGAGTTCATGGAGAAACTTTCTTCCACTCCTGCAGAATGAGGAGGAGGCCCTCTCTCCCAGAGCCTGTGGGCACAATGCCCATGTCCACCCCCTTCCCTCCTGGGGATGGCAGCTTTCCTTCCTGCCCCGTGGAGACCCTGGGGTAACACTGGTGGGATGGACCAGAACAGCATGGCAAGAGCTTTATCAGCTGAACTAACATTTGATCTACAGCTTCTAAGTGTGCTGTGCTTTCTGAGCAAATGGGTTGACCACCTGCTAAAACAAAAGATCAGTAGGAGTCAGTCTTAAAATATTCAGAAGCCTAAGAACAGCCCCAAATTGCACAGTCATATCAAGATCCAGAAACATTCCTGGGCTTTCAGACCACACCAGGCTAGTCTCATCTCCTAGTGTCTAGTGGAAAGACTAGGATTCCTGTAGGAACTATTCAGGAACCCCCTGCTCTGAGAACTCAGCCTTTAACCTCCACACCATGGGATAGAGACTGATCCAAGTTTTGCCTCTGGAATAAATGAAGGCCACATGGGCGGAAGTGCCCAGTTTTCCTTTCATGCGGGATCTAGGGCTTAGGCACAAGGCAACAACCCCATTCTGCCACAGTTTAAGCCCAAATCCTCACTACAGGCAGGTTGCCTTCAGAGAGGACTTCTCCAGGAGCCTGATCCTTCTGGTTATTTCAGGTTATGATCTAAGTCCTCAATTATGAAAGGCGGGAGGAGTTAAGATTTGATTTGTGTTAAGAATGTCATGGACTCAACGTTACTTGCAAAGACTCAAGTACTGAGTCGTATCAGGGGCATATGAAACTTTCTTATTCCTCATTCACTGCCATAGAATTTTTAAAACTCTTGAGTAAACTGGTATACAACATATATTCTGCCTTGGGCTCCTTTGGGTTGTCTAATATCACTTCATAGCAATAATAATCCTCTCTTTAAAAAAAAAAATCACAGCAAACCTGAAGCCATCTGTGTCTCTCGACCGAGGCCAAGAGTTGTACTTTCTCCATCTGTGCTGGGGATGGAGGACTCTGTCAAAACGGGCACATCTACTTTTTGAAAAAGGTTCTTTCATGACCCCGTTTCCTCCCCAAACCCCTAGTTTTAGGGCTTTCACCACCACCAGGGGCACAGAAACTCAAGACGGTACTTTCGGCCATGCTAGTGTGACCACCTACCTTGGAGGTCCCTCTCACACTGGGACCTGCAATCACTCAGTTCTCAGGACAAAAGCAGGCTAATCTTGGGAGATCGTTTCTTCCCCCTGACCATCGGAGTTTGGTTTTGTTATAGACTTAAGAACTGGGCACTTTAATGCATTTACCAAAACTCAGCTTATCCGGTGGTCCACTTTTAGAGCTCTAGCTAACAGTATGTGTGCTGAAGCGTTTGAGGGTGATCTGTACTGATGTCTGTAACTTACTTCACATGCATCTCCCTTTATTTTTTAACATATATTTTTAAAAGTTTTACAATGTTGTTGGTTTCTGCCATACAACAGAATGTTTTATTTTCGGGAAAACAAAACCCTGAGCAGACACCCACTCCCATGACCAAACAAAACAACTGAGCACCCTAAACCTCAACAATTCTCATGTAGAGGTGGACAACTCTGGAAGTCAGTTATCAGAACAGGGTAGAGACTTCAACAAAGATTTGTAAAAGACTTTTGATGGGGACCTTTTTTAAAGTCTTGGTTGCATTTGTTATAATGTTGCTTCTGTTTTATATTTTAGCTTTTTGGCCCTAGGCATTGGAAGGAAAGTTATGACCAATCTAGACAGTATATTAAAAAGCAGAGACATTACTTTGCCAACAAAGGTCCGTCTAGTCAAGACTATGGTTTTTCCAGTGGTCATGTATGAATGTGAGAGTTGGATCATAAAGCTGAGCGCAGAAGAATTGATGCTTTTGAGCTGTGGTGTTGGAGAAGACTCTTGAGAGTCCCTTGGACTGCAAGGAGATCCAACCAGTCCATCTGAAAGGAGATCAGCCCTGGGTGTTCATTGGGAGCACTGATGTTGAAGCTGAAACTCCAATACTTTGGCCACCTGATGTGAAGAGCTGACTCATTGGAAAAGACCCTGATGCTGGGAAAGATTGAGAGCAGGAGGAGAAGGGGACAACAGAGGATGAGATGGCTGGATGGCATCAGCAACTCGATGGACATGGGTTTGGGTAAACTCCAGGAGTTGGTGATGGACAGGGAGGCCTGGCGTGCTGTGCTTCATGGGGTCACAAAGAGTTGGACACGACTGAGTGACTGAAGTGGGATCTTAGTTCCTGGACCAGGGACTGAACCCATAACCCCTACACTGGAAGGCAAAGTTCTAATCACTAGACCTCCAGGGAAGTCCCAGGACTTTATTCCTTTTAAAGATCACTCCCCTCATCCATGGCCCACCCCAAAGGTGCCCTCCAGTACTGGGTAGGCAGATATTGTGCTCATGAAGGAGCTGCATTCCCAGAGCTGCCCTGTGATGGCTGGGGATCTACCGGCAGGTGCCCATTTGTGCTCTTGCAAACAAGCTGCAGAGAGAGAGGTGTAGTCATTCCCCCAGATCCAGCCAGAGGGATGCTCTCCGCTGGACGCCATGTCATCCGTGACCCAGAGTAAGCGCCCAGAGGGACCTTCTGCCCCTGCGTACGTTTTGACTGAGTGCCTCTTTCAGAAGCACAGCTGGTACCAGCCTTTCATGTGGTTGATCTGCCAGGCCTCCCTTCACGGTGACAAAGACTTTGTGCTGCAGCTGGAAGACAGGCTTCTGGTTCAGGTCTAACAATGCTGCTTCTGAGAAAATGCTCCCAAGACACCCCGTCTCAGAGAGAGAGCAGCCCAGGACTGGAGTTCATCATTTTTTGGTTTACTTTAAGCAGACAGTTGCCTACCTGGGACGCAAGCTGCCCAAGGGCAACTGACCCGCAGATCATCCAGTTTAGTGACTGCCTGGCCCTTCACACCAGCACCGCGTCTGGTTGTCTGCATTGTTGTTTAGTTGCTAAGTCGTGTCCAACTCTTTTGTGACCCACCAGGCTTCTCAGTCATGGGATTTCCCAGGCAAGAATACTGGAGTGGGTTGCCATGCCCTCCCCTCCAGGGGATCTTCCTGACCCAGGGATTGTACCTGCATCTCCTGCATCGGCAGGTGGGTTCTTTACCACTGAGCCACCTGGGAAGCATGGTTGTCTGCACTGGTGGTGCTAATCCTCAACTCAGGAACAGAGGAGATTCCCCCACCCTCCCAAGAGGGTCTTGGTGTGGATGAGGGGGCCAGGCCCCTTACCAGCAATTATGAGCCACTAACTCCAGTCAACCTCACTAGACAAGGACCAAGACCAACCGAAGATCTGCTCACAGGTAATTGAACTCACCCCACCTGCACAGCACCAGGTGGAGGTGAGGCTCAACGAGAACCAGCCCAGTGAAGCGTCAAGGTCAGGGTCCTTCATTACACTTCAGACTCACTTGCTAAACTCCAACCACTCAAGAGTCAGACTTAACAAAGAAGGTCCTGGCTGGAGGTTTCTCCACGGCCCCCTCCTTCCTGTAGGCTCATCCTCTAGGCCGGACACTGCCAACATTTCTGCAGAACAGTTCACTTTGCATCCCCCGCTTACTTCCAGCCTGTGTGGGCAATGCTTGGTGATATTTGGGCTAATTTTTGGTGTTTTAAGTTACTTGAACATTAAGTTACTTGAACGCTCTGCAAGATCTTTCCTCCTTTGACAAACAGAATCCTCATTAGCTCCCAAGCTAGACTCAAGTGGAAAACAATGAAGCAGAAGAAACACAACTCTAAGGAGTCCATGAATGTCTTTGTCACTTAAAGACAGAGGCCATGGGGAAGGGGAGGGCAAATTGCTAACAGCTGAATGTGAACCCTAGCAAACCTCCAAAAGGTAGGGAATCTGAGTCAGGTCTAAGGGCCTGCTTCGAGTGCAAGGTGGGCCAGGTCAGTCTACTCAGCTCTCACTTGGATCCAGAGTGAGGCCATCAGATCCTTTACAGGCCCGTGGTCCACTTGTGTTTCGTTCCACTGGGACCTGAAGTTGTGATGGATTCTGGTCTTGGGTAGTAAAAGTTGCTCAGTCGTGTCCAACTCTTTGTGACCCCATGGACTGTACAGTCCATGGAATTCTCTAGGCCAGTATACTGGAGTGGATAGTCTTTCCCTTTCTCCAGGGCATCTTCCCATCTCTTGTCTTGGAAGCAACCACTATTCCTTAATACTACGAGCAGAGGCTGGAGCCAAGCTTTCCCCCAACGTAGCCTGGCCTTTCTCGCTTGGGACTCTGGGATCCTCCGAGCATTCTTACTGACCTGACATTTACACCTAATGCCTATCAAGTGAGGTTTTGGAAAGATTTTGCTTTATTGCTCTCAACTCCTATATTCCCACGAGTCTCTCAGTAGGGAACGGAGAAATGAGGCTCACGGGAGAACACTGGTGATGACAGCCTCAGGACTTGTTCTTCACCGGAGCCTGTGCGCTCAGACTTCTGAATCAGGTGTTGCAGGCATCGCTGCCCCTGAGGAGTAATGAGCCTGTCCTCTGGGCACCTTGAGCCTCCCAGTGTCCACCACGGGGGCCACCTCGGCTCCCTAGTGCCCCGCACGCCCACATCTAAGTGGCCCCAGCACAGACATCATGGGACAGTGTCAGGCCCCCAGTGATGGGACCCTGCCCACTGCACAGTCTAACCTGATGAGCTTCTGAACACTTACACCTCAGGTACATCAATTGCAGCCATTCAAGGCCCAGTTTTATAACAGCCTTTAATATTGTTACTTCTCTGAGAATTAGAAACCGTCACCCACCAACACAAACCCTTATTGTTTGGGAACAGCTAAATGACTGGCAAAACCCTCAAGGGGACTTCTCTCAGCCATAATAGAGGGCAGGGCAGCTTGCAGAAGCTAGAGTGAGAAGCCAGGCTTGTGATCAATACGAGTTTAATGGCTTCTTCTAATGAAGCACATAAACTGTGGATTGTGGTATTTTCTTCACCATAAAGGAAGCTTAAAATGCAGCAGTATTTACAGCAGAGTATCAGCAGCTAGGCAACACCCTGCATTGTGAGTCTCCTTCCCCAGGATGACGGTTAGAGACAGTTGCGAGTCCCGTGCATCTCCACGTTCTCCACGAGGCGCCCTGAGCTCACCTGCATCGGAAATGCAGCTGACGGCTATTTGAGGCAGCGTTCGGGGGCTGCCTCGAGCAATCTAGATGGCACTGCACGGCCAGCTGGCTTTCTGCTCCTGCTCTCAGTGGTTTAGTCCTTGTCCCCCAGCCTTGGGCCTCTGTCACGCTGTGAGGGTGCCTGTGAATGCCTCAGCAGCTCTTACCCACCCACCTGGTCTTACTAGTTAGGATGCCAGCATCAGAGCAGCCTAGAAAGCCTACTTACTAGGATGGAAAGAAGTCTGGCTAGAACCGAGTTCACTTAAGATATTTCCTAACATAGGAGAGGATATACCCTATGGCATGTTAGACCCAAGCGTGGAAGCATGTCATGAGATGCTGGAAACTGGGGTCAGGGTCTCTTCCTCTTGGAACATAAGTGCTGACCAGAGAAGTGAAGCAACTGACAAGGATTGTTAAACCCCTACCCAGGTTAAGGAAAAAAAGATTGGGTTCGGTTTAGTTCATGAACTGCCCCAGTCCTAGAGAGGATGGTTCAACTGGCACAAGTTCAAGTTCCACAGCTTGTAACTTGCTGACAGCCTATTACCCAGGTAGCACTTTGGCAACAGGAGGCAACATGCCCCATGCTTCATAAGTTAGGGCGTGCGGTCCTAAGGGGTTTCTACTGGTCAGCTATGCTGAGAATGACCCGCTACTACTTCTCAGCACTCCCATTCTGGGAGCATTGGAGTCTGACCTAATTATTAAAGGGCCTAAGATGGTGACTGCAGCCATGAAATTAAAAGACGCTTACTCCTTGGAAGGAAAGTTATGACCAACCTAGATAACATATTCAAAAGCAGAGACATTACTTTGCCAACAAAGGTTCGCCCAGTCAAGGCTATGGTCTTTCCTGTGGTCATGTATGGATGTGAGAGCTGGACTGTGAAGAAGGCTGAGCGCCAAAGAATTGATGCTTTTGAACTGTGGTGTTGGAGAAGACTCTTGAGAGTCCCTTGGACTGCAAGGAGATCCAACCAGTCCATCCTGAAAGAGATCAGCCCTGGGATTTCTTTGGAAGGAATGATGCTAAAGCTGAAACTCCAGTATTTTGGCCACCTCACACGAAGAGGTGATTCATTGGAGAAGACTCTGATGCTGGGAGGGATTGGGGGCAGGAGAAGGGGACGACAGAGGATGAGATGGCTGGATGGCATCACTGACTCGATGGATGTGAGTCTGAGTGACCTTCGGGAGTTGGTGATGGACAGGGAGGCCTGGCCTGCTGCAGTTCATGGGGTCGCAAAGAGTCAGACACGACTGAGCGACTGATCTGATCTGAAGGACCAGAGCCTCCATTTTAGGCACCCACCGCCTAGAACAGGAGCCAGCATCTTGAACTTCGGAAGAACAGCGGCAGCCAGATCCCTGCCTATCCCAAGTCCACGCTCCTCCTTACCTATGCTGTGTGCTTCCCCGCCTCCCCAGATGCGGAGGCAGTGGGCTGGGAGTCTGCGGCTCTCAGTTCAGGACTGAGGAGCTGCTTGAGCCCTCCCCCAACTCCTAGAGGACCTGAGGAAGCGGCCCCTAGAGGACAGTGCCCAGTGCTCAGGGGCATGCATTGGCAGCCGCTGGCCCCGTTGGTTACGGGGGCGGAGGGAAGCAGTCTGCATGTAGGGAGGCCTGCAGCTCAGCTTAGGGTCTCACTTCTCCACGTTTTTGTTTCTTCGACGTGATGGTTGTATGGTTGCTGCTGCTAAGTCACTTCAGTCGTATCCGACTCTGTGCGACCCCATAGACGGCAGCCCACCAGGCTCCCCGTCCCTGGGATACTCCAGGCAAGAACATTGGAGTGGTTAGGCTGGCCTGATTCTTGTGGAAGGCAGACAGCGATAGTCCCAGCCCCTCACGTCTCTTAACTTCCAACTCCCAGGCTTTGCAGAGGCCCTGGCCTGGCTCTTGCCCTAACGTTAGTTTCCGTGGAGATGCTGGGAGGGGGGAAGCTTTTGAAACCCTGCTCTTCTGTTTCCTTTCAGGCTGAGTCATTAGGGGCCTGGCCAGCTCCTTCCTGTCCTGTTCTTCTGGATAAACCAGCCAAGCTTCGCCTATAACACCCTGGACCAAGGACGTGCTGTCCCCATCCTCTTTTAAGGAGAAAGGAAAGGCCCATAAACAGAAGAGGCTCTTTGTGCAAAGAGGCAGACAGCAGCAGTGGAGTTGCCGAGATGGGCTTTTGCTGGTTGCAGCCTCTTCACACTTTAGCAGGAGAAAGTAAGGCAGGAGTATATTCAGGAGAGAGAGCTGAACGCAGAGAAAGAGGTGAATTTGCAAGCTTGAAAACTGTAAGGCGAGTGCAGAGAAAAAGAGAGCAAGCTGGGCAGTCAGGCAAGAAAGGGAAATTTATTAGAGGGAAAAGAGAGGGTGACTGGCTCTTAAGGAGAACCAGCATCTTCCCTTTCTGACAGCGTCCTTCTTATACCCCACCGATGAAAAATTCCCTGAAGGGATGGTCACGCAGCTGGAGGCCTGGAAATCTGGTGGTCTCAGAGCTTTGAGAAGATAAACGCCAGTGAGATAACAGGATGCCATTTGGTCAATCTCACAGATCACTGTGATTATATTCATTTTTTTGAGGTTGACAAAATAAGCCATCTTATCAATGAGACCCCATGTGGGCCCTATCAAAAAAGCCCCAGCAACCCCACCCATCAGGGAGCAGCAGAGCCCCCAGTGCAGCTCAGGGTGGTCAGGCGCCCTCACCCAAGCAGGGGACAGAGGGGCGGCAACCCTCCTTCTTATGTGCTGCGTTCTCCCCGCCCCCCACTTAGCTCGGCTCCAGCCACCTGTGCCCGCAGCCCCTCACCTGCCCACCCATCAGTCTCTTGTCAGGTTCGTGGGCTGAGGAGGGGCAGCTGGGTCTCCAAGGGCCCAGTTGGTGAGCACAGCTAAGGAGGGCGGAGGCTAGAAGCTTACTCTGAAGAAGAAAGCCTCTCATGGGCCTCCTCCCGGCCTAGGGTCAGCCATGGGGGAGGGATCCTTCTTGCAGATGAGCTAAGGGTCCAGATGGGGTGAACAGCTTGTTCCTGCTGCCTGAGACCGTCTCCATGTTAGCTCTGAAAGTCCTGTATCCTGGGAGACCCTGCAGCCCTGGACAGACCAGAAGATGTGGTGACTTCCCCTGGGTTCTAGAGCAAAACTCCACTGGGCAGGGGTGCCTGCACTGGCCCCCCACTACTGGCAGGGGGTGGACTGGGAGCTGTAGGAAACGTTCTACTTTAATGAAATGTTTTTGTGTTTTTTCCTTCACCACTTAGATTTATGAACAACCTCAGACCTCTCTCAACTCTGCCAGTTTAAACCCAGGTAGCCTTCCCTAAATGCTCATAATTCAAATTGTTTTAATTTTTGATAGAAAAGGTTAAAAGTTTTGTGAGCTTTGTTAAATGCATATTTCTGTATATTAGTTATGAAAAAACACCAATTTTGGATGGAGAGGTTTATTTTTTTAAAAAAGAAGTTTGATTATCCTCCATTTGAGGCATTAAATGTCAGGTTTTTAGCGTTAGGGTTCAGTCCACGTGAAAGATGCTTGTTCCAAAGATGCTTGTTCTGATCCTACAAACAGAATGTAAGTGGCTCAGTCAGTCAGTTCAGTCACTCAGTTGTGTCCGACTCTTTGCAACCCCATGGACTGCAGCATGCCAGGCCTCCCTGTCCATCACCAACTCCTGGAGTTTACTCAAACTCATGTCCATCGAGTCGGTGATGCCATCCAACCATCTCATTCTCTGTCGTCCCTTCTCCTCCCTCCTTCAATCTTTCCGAGCATCAGGGTCTTCTCCAATGTAAACGGCTAGAGTTAGGAATTTGGAATTTTGACTCTGCACTGGTTATTGATTTCATTGTATTTATCCTCAGGACTGGGAAATCCAGTGAGTTTAATGAATTAAATGGGTTTTGTTTCATTGCCAGCTTTGAAATGTTAAAGCATCTTGAAATGAGTTCATTTGTAAAGTTTACTTTAATGGATATGTATTGATTTTAGCAAACACATCTTAAATGTTATATATGCTTACATATGAGGACTCTTATTGTTTACATGTAGTTAATTAAAATATTCTGGAATAAACACTATAAGGTATTTGAATACCGGGGCCTTCAGTTAACTTTGAAGTAACTTGGAAATGAGATTCTACACCTGGAGGAGACTACAAATACCCCATTCACTTCTAAGAGACATTAGAAGTAATTTCTCTTTGGTACAGTAAGCATCGGCCAAGCCACGTGGCTGCACTGAAAGCTGCGTGGATGCCAGCACCTTGGGTGCACAGGGTCTAGGGGCCCAGCAGCCTGTCAGCCCAGCACCTTCTCTTACACCCCAGATTAAGACCAACTTGCGGCGCTGCAAAAATCCTTGAAGAGATGAAAGCGTTGACCTGTTCTTGTAGATATCAGTGCATTTGCCCCAGAGGAACATTTTCACCCTGTTTTTGGAATGCTTGGGGACAAAGTGTAGGGAACTCTCTGAACCTCTAGAACTACCTGACTGCCTGGGGCTTGACTGCTAGTGAATGCTTGTGTGTTTTCCAGAATGGGCTCTAACCCTTACCTTGGCTGTGATACACTCACTGGTTGTAGGGTCATGGACGGGTTAATGCTTTCCACCTGCCTCTGTTGCCCGATTATTGGTTAAAAACACAAAAGCAACAAATGAGAGAGAGCTGTGGAGTGGTCCAGTCGCTCTCAGTCATTTTGCAATAGCCTTTCTAAAGTCCTACCCCTGCCACGCCCCTACACACACACACGGGTGACTTGGCTTTACCCAATGGGCAAAGCAGACATTTTCTGCAAATGGTTCTCTTTTTAAGAGTTTTTTGGTGATGTGAACCATGTTTTAAAAGTCGTTATTGAATTTGTTACAATACTGCTTCTGTTTTATGTTTTGGTTTCTCGGCCCCAAGGCATGTGGGGTTTTAGTTTTTTGACCAGGAACCAAACCCATGCCTCCCTGCCTTGGAAGGGAAAATCTTCACCACTGGACTGCCAGGGAAGTCCCTGCAAATGGGTCTGTATACCCCTGTCTGCAGGGTAACCTAACACCTGTGTCCACAGCACAGACAAACAGTTTAGGGCATCCCTGTTCTTTAAACACATATTCTGTGCATTTGTTGAGCGTCTCTTACATCCTGGGAGACACCATCACTGCTGTGAATAGCAGAGAATCTAATCAACACAAACCCCAGTATTCCTGGAGCTTGAGTTTTAGTGGGAGCAGGTAGATAATAAGCAATGATACTTCTTGCACGTCAGGTGGAGACTATGGCAGAAATCATTATGTTGGGTGGATTGGTGGGGGTGGGGGTACCATTTAAAATCAGGTGAAAAGGCAGAGTTAAGCAAAGCCTGAAGGAGCCCCTGTCCCTGTCTAGGGGAGACTCATTTAACTGGGGGAGCTACTTGTGCGAAGGCCCTCAGGTGGGACTGTGCCTGGTTTGTTCCAGAAGCAACTGTGCCTCCAGAGCTTCTCAATAGTGGGGAGGGGCTGAGGGAGCAAGGCGAGGGAGGTAATTGCCAGGGCACCTGGGCCCTTGAAAGATTTTGTCATAACTTTGGCTTGTCCTTTATGGGACTTGGAAAAGCCCTAAATAATTTAATCTGACTTACATTCTCAAAGTATGTATGTACTTAACTGCAACCGTGGTTTTCAGCATGTGCATAGACCCTAGGGCAGCAGAATCAGCTGACCTGGGGGTTTGTTGTTCAGTTGCTTAGTTGTGTCTGACTCTTTGTGACCCCATGGACTGCAGCACACCAGGCTTCCCTGTCCTTCACTATCTCCCAGAGTTTGCTCAGACTCACGTCCACTGAGTCGGTGATGCCATCTAACCATCTCATCCCAGCATCAGGGTCTTTTCCAATGAGTCAGCTCTTCGCATCAGGTGGCCAAAGGATTGGAGCTTCAGCATCAGTCCTTCCAATGAGTATTCAGGGTTGATTTCCATTAGGGGGTTTGTTAGGGGGACGCATTCCCAGCCCCAGACCTCATGAATCAGGAGCAGCAGCAAACGGTTTCACCAAGCCCTCCAGGGACTAGATGAACCACAGACCACCCAGTTACGTTTGAATACATTTGATAAACAGTGAAAATTTTTTTACTATAACAAAGTCCCATGTAATATTGCATGCTCATATGAAAAAAACTGCTTATCAAAAATTCAAATTAAACTAGACGCCCTGTACTTTTACTTGCTCAGCCTGTCAACCCTACCTCTGGACGATTCTGATGCACACTGAAGTTTGAGAACCACTGTTCTAAAAGCTACCGATGACCCACCGAGGTGTCCTTTGCCTGGCCAGAATAACCACCCCAGACCTCTGTGAGTGCTGATGGCTTTGAAGGTGGAGGAAGAAGCCACAAGCCAAGGAATATGGATGTCCTTTCAGAACTGCAAGAGGCAAGGACACAAATTTATGGATTTGCCTCCAAAGCCTGGAGATTACAGTGTTGTGGCTGAGAGCCAAAGAAAGTGGGCAGCCTCTAGAAACTGGACAAGTTAAGGGAACAGATTCTTGCCTGGAGCCTACAGAAGGAAGACACACTAGGACTTCTGACTCCAGAACTGACAGAGCATCAGTGTGTATTGTATTCAGCCATGACGTTTGGAGTAACGTGTTGTAATAGGAAACAGAGCCCGGAGAAAACCCTCTCAGAGTGGCTTTTCCCATCTGAGGGGAAGATGAACCAAGGACAGAGGTTCAGGGCTGCCTTCTGCCCTGCTCCCTCGGACCTTGTCGCAAGGAAGAGCCTCCCTGCTCTCTTTTGATCCCAGAGGCTACCCCCTCCCCCAGCAACAGGCTAGTTAAGCTGCAGCCCTTGCCTGACCCAGAGGCTCCCCTGGGCTCTCCGGTTCTGTGGTATCTCAGCTCCCTCTGGAGGGACCCTCATCATGGTCTGCTCTGTTATCTTCCGGGTTGATTTCAGGTTTCTAAGTGGAGATCTTGCGGTGGCTGTTTGACCATCCCCTGTGTTCGTAGCATACATTATTTCTGCCTCAGGTACTATGGAGCTGAACTGCTTCACTGGAGAAGAATCCATCTTTAGAAAAGCAGCCAGAATACTAATTATCACTAATTTCCCAGGAGGATTGTCTGCAAAATTATCTAAGAGGAACTGATCTCCTTCAACACACCATTTCCTCTAATTTCCTTAGCTACATAGCACAGAGGCACATTTTAAAAGATGTTGTTTCTCTCTATTGTAGGATGACAGTGACAAAGGAGTCTTCATTTGGAGTCTGTGTGGAATTCATTGCATGGAGATGTGGTGTAACGGAGGAAGGAAGACTGGGAACCATGAGGTCTCAGCTGGAACCCTGCATTCCTCAGCTGTGCCAGTATGGGTTGAATTCATCCAAGCCACACTTTTCTCATTGGTGAACAAGGAGTTCTCAGAATGCCCTCTTTCTCCCACTCCCTCCAAGTCAGGAATGGGCGTGCCCGGCTCAGACCTCCCTTCAGGAGAGAGCTCGCTCAGGGGAGTGTATGAGCGGGCGGCCCCCAGCTTCTGCACCTTTGGGACCGGCTCTCCCAGCTCACCCAGTGATGGAGAGCAAAGTGGGAACACTGGGGCTGGGGCGTTTTTGTCCAGTGCAGACTCCCTTCACGACTGGTCCTTGCTCTGTTGTACTCTGTTGGCCTGAAGGTGAGTTTTCAAGACTATGCTGTTGTGGTCACCTTTTTTTTGTTGTGGTTTTTTTTTTTTTTCTAAATACTCAAGTAATGTTTATTAAATTAATAAGAACTTTTTAAAAATACTGAAGTACAGTGATTTACAATGTTGTGTAGCTGTGGTCACTTTGTAACTGATCTCTTTGCTTCTCTTGCATCTCTAGGTTTTTTTTTTTTTTTTGATGTGGACCATTTTTAAAGTCTTCACTGAATTTGTGTTTCTGTTTTACGTGTTTTGGTTTTCTGGCTGTGACTAGGGATTGAACCTGCATGCCTGCATTAGAAGGTGAAGTTTTAACCACTGCACCACCATGGAAGTCCCTTGTATTCCTTCTGAGTGTCTATTTCCTGAAGGGCCTGGACAGTTGGACCTACAGATGGAAAGTACATACTTCATCAGTATACAGACCAATAAGTGTTTGCATGTTGAACACCTCCCTGTAAGCAGCACACAGGTCAACGGAAAAACTACAGAGGGCAGACAAGTCCTCTTGTATCTTCTGAAAGCCTCTATCCCCACCTAACAGCAACCATAATCCAACTTTTGACAGCATAATCTTGATAATGAAACCTAAGAAAGACATTGTAAGGAAAAAAAAAATAGTGGCTATTGTTTCTCATGAATATAAATGCAAAATCCTCAACACTAGCAAACTGATCCAGCAATATAGCTACTTGTAGCCAATAATATATCTGGAAGCTTGACATCTCTTGAAACTCTTCTTTCGTTATAAATAAAATTTGAAAATGTCATCATGGACTTCAAGCATTTTCTCATCCAGGATTATTTCTTCTCTTCCTGACTTTTCCACTCTGCTGGAAATTTGGTTACTAGGTATCCATGAATTTGAGGAAAGCTTCTCATTAACTTGGCTAGGTTGGACAAGTCATCAGTCACTCAATAACAACATTAACCTAGATGCTTCTGTAAATGAATTTTCCAGATATGGTAAAAGTTCATACTTAGTCGACTTTAAATTAGGGAAATTCTTTGAGTGGGCCTCAGTTAATCAGTTGGAACATCTTTTATGCTTTTCCCAGGGAGAGAGAGGAGCTCCTGCCTTTGGATCACAAGTCCGTTGGTTTCTTGTATGTTCTGCTCTTCCCTTCCTGATGGCCTCTTCTACACCCTTCAAACTTGCATGACCACCTCCTGCAGTTGTGTGAGCCAATAAATCAGTCTGGGTCACCCCCTACATCCCCCTTCCCTCCTATACACACACGCGCACACTCACAGGGTCTATTTCTCTAATCGAGCCTCAACTGATACAATCACTCTGTTGCTGTTGCCAAATCAATTACTCTACTTTCAATTTTCTCAAAGCCTTTGAGCAGCTGCTTTTCTGTTAGAAAAAGTTCTCCTCTGGGTTGCTGATTTAACAACGTGGAGGTGTGGAAAGCACTGTTGTCAAGAGATAGAAGTTCCCATGGTCACTTCAGTGCTCCAGACCTGTCTTTCCTCGTGGGCAGCATCGGTGTTGGCTGAACCATCCCTGGGCCAGAGCCCTTGAGAAGACAGAAGTGCGGAATGAGATGCGGTTTGGCCGTGTCACTTGCTTGGTTCAAAGTGCCTCTTTCCTTTCATGACCTCTTTCATCCATCATGTCAGTCTGTCCCAAGCCAACAACAACAACAAAAATGTACTCTTAAAATGATGAGTGTAACATGGACTGGTTTGAGGATGCTAAGTGTGCATCAGTAGATGGTGATAAATGACACATTTAATGCAATGGATGGCAAAGTTATAGATCTTCTTATTTCATACTTTGGATTCACTTCACCTGCTCGGAGTCTCCAGAACATGATTAATGACCCTTTGACAATTTAAGTGTCTAACCTTTATTTGCTGAATGAGATTACATAAAGAATCTTAGGGACAATTTAAGGGACAAAGCACTGAAAATTTTCAACTATAGTTGGTGACCCAGGAAAATGACAAGGTCGCTACTCTCCTCTCCAGTCCTGCTTGCCTACCTACAACTCCAGGATCTTTTTCCTCTCTGGGATTTGGCTCCAGCTGTTCTTTCTGATGGTTCATTCTTTCCTTCCAACCCCCCGACTGTGACTTTAAGCAAGTTAACTTAACATCTCCTGGCCCCAGACTCCTCCTCTGTGATGCAGGGCTAAGACAGATGAGCCTTAAGGTGCCTTTATTCCAGCTGGGAAACCGTCTGAGCATGAAATTTAAGTATGAATTTTCAGCATCACCTTTCTTTGCAAGATGGAAAACAGAGGGATGAGAGAATGGCTTTGGCTCATTATTTGCAAACGAGGGCTTGGGAAGATTGATGTGTTTGCCCAGAAGAAAAATAAACTTGGATGTAAGGTCTGTAAAGTGTACCCTTTATGAAATTGTGAATTTTTCAAGAGGAAGAAGCTACATACTCTCAGGGTTATTGCTTGACTTGAAGCAGAGAAGGTATTTGTAGTCCCTGCCAGGACTGGGAAAAGCAGTGAGACAGGGGCCAGTGTCCTGCCTGCACCATCCAAGACATGCACCTTGGCCTCCCCAGGCTCCCCACGGCCGTGGCCTTCCTGTTTCCTCTCCTTGCCATCTGGGTCAACCTGCTCGCCCTGTGTTTGACTCTCCATCCTGCAGTTATTCCCTTCGTCCTGCTGGCTCACATTCTTCTTGTTCAGGCCAAGGGAAGGCTGTCTTTTGCCAAGAACCCCAGAAGTCATGGCATAGGGAGTAAGTAAAATGCCAGCTGAGGCTGCAGAGATGTATAAATGGATTTAGACTCAACCAATATTTATCACATGCTCACTGGGTGCCAGCCCTCTGTCAGAGCTTTTACTTTACTTTTAAAATACTTACTTATTTATTTGGCTGTACTGGGTCTTAGATGCTACAATGGCACCCCACCCCAGTACTTTTGCCTGGAAAATCCCATGGACGGAGGAGCCTGGTAGGCTCCAGTCCATGGTGTCGCTAAGAGTCGGACACGACTGAGCGACTTCACTTTCACTTTTCACTTTCCTGCATTGGAGAAGGAAATGGCAACCCACTCCAGTGTTCTTGCCTGGAGAATCCCAGGGGCAGGGGAGCCTGGTGAGCTTCCGTCTATGGGGTCGCACAGAGTCGGACACGACTGAAGCGACTTAGCAGCAGCAGCAGGATCTTTGATCTTAGTTGCTGCTGCTAAGTTGCATCAGTCATGTCTGACTCTGTGAGACCCCATAAACGGCAGCCCACCAGGCTCCCCGTCCCTGGGATTCTCCAGGCAAGGACACTGGAGTGGGCTGCCATTTCCTTCTCCAATGCATGAAAGTGAAAAGTGAAAGTGAAATCACTCAGTCGTGTCCAACTCATAGCCACCCCAAGGACTGCAGCCTACCAGGCTCCTCCATCCCTGGGATTTTCCAGGCAAGAGTACTGGAGTGGGGTGCCACTGCCTTCTCCGGATCTTAGTTGCAGCATGTGAACTCTTGGTTGTGGCATGTGGGATCTAGTTCCCTGACCAGGGATCAAACGTGGGCCACCTGCATTGACAGCAAGGAGTCTTACCCACCGGACCACCAGGGAAGTCCCTGCCAGAGCTTTTAAACCCACTGTGTCACAACAACCCTGTGGTTAAGTGTAGTGGGCTGAGTGGGGATCAACCCCCGCCCCAATAACACACAGACACAGAACACACACACAAGTCACTCAGTCGTGTCCAACTCTTTGCGACCCCATGGATTGTAGCCCACCAGGCTCCTCAGTCCATGGGATTTTCCAGGCATGGATACTGGAGTGGGTTGCCGTTTCCTTCTCCAGGGGATCTTCCTGACCCAGGGATCGAACCCAGGTCTCCCGCATTGTAGGCAGACGCTTTACCATCTGAGCCACCAGGGAAGCCCATCAAAAACACAGAAGAGTAGTAGTAGTAGTAAGTTTCAAAAGGACGTCAGTTGAGATCTGTTATAGATGAAATCACAGAAGAACTGTACAAAAAGATCTTCACGACCCAGATAATCACGATGGTGCGATCACTCACCTAGAGCCAGACATCCTGGAATGTGAAGTCAAGTGGGCCTTAGAAAGCATCACTACGAACAAAGCTAGTGGAGGTGATGAAATTCCAGTGGAGCCATTTCAAATCATGAAAGATGATGCTGTGAAAGTGCTGCACTCAATATGCCAGCAAATCTGGAAAACTCAGCAGTGGCCACAGGACTGGGAAAGGTCAGTTTTCATTCCAATCCCAAAGAAAGGCAATGCCAAAGAATGCTCAAACTACCGCACAATTTCACTCATCTCACACACTTGTAAAGTAATGCTCAAAATTCTCCAAGCCAGGCTTCAGCAATATGTGAACCATGAACTTCCAGATGTTCAAGCTGGTTTTAGAAAAGGCAGAGGAACCAGAGATCAAATTGCTAACATCTGCTAGATTATCAAAAAGCAAGCGAGTTCCAGAAAAACATCTATTTCTGCTTTATTGACTATGCCAAAGCCTTTGACGGTATGCATCACAATAAACTGTGGAAAATTCTGAAAGAGATGAGAATACCAGACCACCTGATCGGCCTCCTGAGAAATCTGTATGCAGGTCAGGAAGCAACAGTTAGAACTGGACATGGAACAACAGACTGGTTCCAAATAGGAAAAGGAGTATGTCGAGGCGGTATATTGTCACCCTACTTATTTTATATGCAGAGTACATCATGAGAAACACCCCAATTACAACCACATACTAATCCCCTGAAACTGAACATCTTATTTGGAAAATGGTCTTTGCAGAGATAATTAAGTTTAGCATCTTGGGTTATGAGATCACCTGGATTATCCAGTTCAGTTCAGTCGCTCAGTCGAGTCTGACTCTTTGCGATTATCCGAGTGGGCCCTAAACCCGATGTGAAGTGTCCTTCTGAGAGCAAAGCAGAGGGAGAGCTGACACGTAGAATAGAGGAGGAGGCCAGGTGACTAATGAGGCAGAGACTCCAGGGCTGCAGCCGCCAGCTCGGGCATGCCTGGAGCCACCAGAAGCTGGAAGAGGCAAGGAATGGATTCTCCCCTAGAACCTTTGGAGGAAGCATAGCTCTGCAGACACCTTGATTTTTGACTCTGGCCTCTGGAACTATGATCAAATAAATGTCTACTGTTTTAAGCCACAAAACCATGATAATTTAATTCAACAGTGCTAGGAAACTAACAGAGAAGACAATGGCACCCGACTCCAGTATTCTTGCCTGGAAAATCCCATGGACGGAGGAGCCTGGTAGGCTGCAGTCCAGGGGGTCGCTAAGAGTTGGGCACGACTGAGTCTTCACTTTCACTTTTCACTTTTCACTTTCATGCATTGGAGAAAGAAATGGCAACCCATTCCAGTGTTCTTGCCTGGAGAATCTCAAGGACGGGGGAGCCTGGTGGGCTGCTGTCTATGGGGTTGCATAGAGTCAGACATGACTGAAGTGACTTGGCAGCAGGAAACTAAAGCTCGAATACTTGGGCCACCTGCTGTGAAGAACCGACTCACTGGAAAAGACCCTGAAGCTGGGAAAGATTGAGAGCAGGAGGAGAAGGGGACGACAGAGGATGAGATGGTTGGAGGGCATCACCAACTCAATAGACATGAATTTGAGCAAGCTCCAGGAGATAGTGAAGGACAAGAGGGGTCAGTACTGCAATCCATGGGGTCACAAAGAGTTGGACACGACTTAACAACTGAACAACCACCACCACAAAGAAAGCTAACACACAGAGGTATCCTCCATAGAGGGAATAACCAAGAAGCTTTGACATCATTGGCGTCGGTGGTCCCCTAATATCTATTTGAAAGGGGATTTCTTTCTCAAGTCCCACCTCTTCCTTTCTATTGGAAATTTTTTTCTTTTTTTTTTCTGAGTGTCCGTTGTTCTCCAGGAAGCAGTGTGCCGCAGAGAAAGGGGTCTCACTCCCGCTTCAGGGCGTGTGTTCATTCCTTGGGAAGGAACACAGGGCCTCGTCCTGGCTGCTGACTTACCAGGTGAGGTCTGACGAGCCTTCTGGGAAAACAGTCCTTGATCCTAATAGAGAACCAAGAAGACACTCCTTTCTTCCACAAGGTGTCAGTGGATCACTTATATGATTATAAGCAATCTTCCTCCTGGCTTGGGGGTGAGGATGGCAGAATGGACAGATTAAAAAAGGAACAACAGTTTTTGCAGATATCTTGAAGGCACTGAAGCCTATGTTATCTCTGGATTGAATATTGTGTGAGGTGATGGATGTCCTTATGTTTTTATCTCGACTAGACCTATCTCTGTATCCTATAATGATACAGTTTCTATTTAAGACATCTATGTACCAGGGGGTTTCCCTGGTGGCTTAGGCAGTAAGGAATCTGCCTGCAATGCAGGGGACTTGGGTTCCATCCCTGGGACGGGAAGATTCCCCTGGACGGGGAGGAAGGCGTGGCAACCCATTCTACTATCCTTGCCTGGAGAATTCCATAGTCAGAGAGTCTGCGGGGCTACAGTCCATGGAGTCACAGAGAGTCGGACATGACTAACACATGTACCAGGAATTGTACAGAAGCCATTTATTCTTCAGCAAGACCTTGGCCATTTTACACACGAGAAGACTGAGGTTCAAACTCACGTGTCTTGTGCAACGATACATGACTGATAATTTGGGTCATCGGACTCAGATTCCAGGTCTTTGATTCCCAAGACAGACAGTTAATTAGCTGAATTAAAGTCTCTGTCCTTCACTTTCACATCAAGTATTTACAATCTATCAAATGTTTATATCCTTTTAAGAATTCCTTTAGTAGAAAATGTTTCAAAGAATTGAAAGATTTTGATAAGTACAATATTCTGCTGAAATAAGTCAATGACCACTCAATCAATATTTATTTCAGATTGTTTCCTTAAAACAAAATATTGGCCAAAAATATTTGAAGAACCAAAGGGTATGATTGAATCTTGAAAATAGCCTGGATGTGGTTGAGTCTTATTTTTCTTACCTGATACAGGGGTGGGTGGTTACCTATAGTGATTCCTTTCCAACTTTGTTCTGAGGATCAGATGTGATTATGCATGCAAAAATGCTGAAAAGCTACGACAAACCTAGACAGCATATTAAAAAGCAGAGATACTACTTTGCTGATAAAGGTCCATCCAGTCAAAGCTATGGTTTTTCCAGTAGTCATGTATGGATGGGAGAGTTGGGCCATAAGGAAAGCTGAGTGCCAAAGAATTGATGCTTTTGAGCTGTGATGTTGGAGAAGACTCTTGGACTGGAAGGAGATCAAATCAGTCCATCCTAAAGGAAATCAGTCCTGAATATTCATTGGAAGGACTAATACTGAAGCTCCAATACTTTGGCCATCTGCTGTGAAGAGCCACTCATTGGAAAAGACCCTGGTGTTTGGGAGATTAAAGGCAGGAGAAGAAGGGAATGGCAGAGGATGAGATGGCTGGATGGCATCACCGGCTTGATGGACTTGAGTTTGAGTGAGCTCCAGGAGTTGGTGATGGACAGGGAAGCCTGACATGCTACAGTCCATGGAGTCGAAAAGAGTCGGACACCACTGAGTGATTGAACTGAATGGTGATGGGAACCACCATGTTTGGGGCTTTGAATTCTTAATCTGGGACCAGTCACCAGGCAGAAACCACATAAGTTATTTTAACAGAGAAAATACAGAGAATTGTTAATTGGGTAATAACAGTATTACAGAGGTTGGAGTTCCCTGGAGGCTCAGAAGGTAAAGAATCTGCCTGCGATGTGGGACACTCTGGCTGGATCCCTGAGTTGGGGAGATTCCCCTAGAGAAGGGAATGGCAACCCACTCCAGTATTCTTGCCTGGAGAGTTCCATGGACAGAGGATCCTGGTGGGCTACAGTCCATGGGGTCGCAAAGAGTTGGACACGACTGAGCGACTGACACTTTCACTTTCATCACAGAGGTAGCAATTTCAGGGCTAGGGGATTGAAGAGAAAGGGCTAGAAGGACAGGTATTAAGATGTAGACATTTGGAGAAGGGGTTATGGAGCTGAAACCCATCCTTCTGAGAAAGGGTCTGTGCTGGGGACCAGCCCCAGCTGATCCAGGGAGTTCAAGGTGTAGATGGCGTCGGTGAGGATCAGGACACGATAGTTATAATTAGAAATATGAAGAATAATAAAACGAGGATAGCTCAGTAGGAAAATTCAGTGGAGAAAAGAGGCTGAGTAGCTTGGTTTACGCGGGGGACCAATAAAACTTCAAGACAAGAAGTTTGCACCACTTATGTAGGCCGCAGGCGTCTTTCCGTTCTCCCGAAGGAGAGGAGACACTGAGGCCTCCCTGGTCCGATCTTAGAAGCCCAGGCATAATTAGTAAGCATGGTGGGTTCCACGCCCCAGATGGAGACTCAGCCAGAATTTGAGAGAGAGAGCAACATGGGGAGACCAGTCTTTCCAGGAACTGATCCCCCTTCTTTATTTTCCATGGTCTACTTTTATACACTGAGATGTTATACAAAAGTCACGTGGGGTCAGCAGCCCTGACTTTTATCAAAGTCAGGTGCTTCATACAAATGTATACAGAGGTCTTAGGGGTGTTACATCATCTTCTGGCCCAGAGGCCTATTAACATTTTAAGGAACTTATTTTCTCTAAAGGTGATTATTTTAAAGTCAGGTGCCACCCTCCAAAAGCGTTGGCGTTGCATATCTATAGGGCAAAGTTGTGGTGGGTTGTACTCAAGGGTCCCAGGTTACAAACATTAAGGCTACTACTTACATTTCAATACACTGCCAAGGACACAGTAGGTAAGGGATATGGAGACTTAGCAGCAAACATTGGCCCAACAAGTGAAAAACCCTTCACCAATACAATTTCTAATCAGCCCATTATACTTATGCTAATAGTTTTCTAACTTCTCTAAAGAACCTGTTTTTTAGAAGGTTAAGAGCATCTCGTGCCTCCCACTGTTGGGAGGCTGTGAGCAATCACATGTGGCCGGAAAAACCTATTCAGGAAGGCTAGAGGATTTCCAAAAGGAGTTTGTAGGCTGAAACACTGTCACACTCAGGAATTATTAACTGGAGCTGTAAGTTAGCTCTTTTTTCAGAGAAAGGTAGTGGGGGACAGGCCCCTGTAAAGTCAGAGGTGTAGGTGAGAGCACAGGTAGTAAAGTAGGCAGGCTCTGGTTTGGGGGGTAGATGCTCGAGAACCTCCAAGGGGCTCCTGAGGCTCGACCCCACCTTTGTGTATGTCAAGCCTCCTTCCTCATGACCTTTGCCACTGGTGGAGTGCTAATTCAAACCGGCTCCCAACAGGTCTGCTCTGTGGGTGCTGGTGTCTGAGGTGCCCTGAAGAAGCTGGTTCTGTGAGTGTTGGGAAAAAAACAACTACGAGCTAGATTTCATGGCCCCCAGAGGAAGGAGTGAGCCACCGCAAAGGTGGAGAAACTGTGCTGCGAGGCTCCCGGAAATAGGAAGTCGATGGGGCCTCCCTGGGGCGCAAACAAGAAGGAGTTTCTCTTTCCCCAGTACCCACTCCAGAGTCCTTGTTGCCAGACTGAGCCAAACAGAAATGTGGTTTGCAGTCCCAGACCCAGTATTGCAGAACGGAGGACTTGAAAGGTGGGTATAGGGCTACGACCTCATAATTTAGTAGCTGGCACTTGGTCCTCATGTTTAAGTCCTGCAAGATCCTTGCAAAGTAGCTATTGTCATTTCCATTTTATGTTGTAGAAAATCGTAGTTGGGAGACATTCGACTTTCCCAGAGTTCAGAATGTTCCAGAACCAGGATTATAATCCAGTTCTGTTTGTCCCTGCAAAATCCTCTGAGGGTTAGTTTCTGACTCATTTTACTTCATATTCAACTACAATATTCAATAAATATTTATCAGTCTCCTAGATGCCAAGCATCATGGAATGGGGATATGGTAGTGAATAAATCATAATACTTCTCCTCCTTGAATTTATAATCTCTATTAAGCATTACTAACACATGCACATAGGCACTCTATTTATGGTATGTGTCTCACAATTTTAATGTCTGCATACAAATAAAAGTTATTATTATTATTATTTTTTTACAAATGAGAGCCACTAGGAAGGGAATTTTAGAACAAAATGTTAGTGAGTTCTGAATTTTTCATAGATGTCTTCATTATTTTCTCCATTCCTTTATTTTTTTGTAGGTGGTTGCATACTTGCTTACATTTACTCTTTCTTGCTTTTTTTTCCTTCTGTGATTTCAAACTACACTTTCTTGGTTCTGTTCTATTCTTTGTTGGTTTCTATTTTAACTACGGTACGGCAAGAGATTGTGAACTGTTCATCAACTCACTGAAATGTGTTGAGACATTTTTACAAGGTTTGTGAGGGGAATATGTGTTCGCATGTATTTGTTCAGTCATAATACTGCTAATCTTTTACATTAAATCATTACATTAAAATATACCATGAATCAAGGAACTGTCACTTTTTCTTTGATTTTTTATTTTCTATATTTTTAGACTGTGTTTTGTACAGAAAGATGCAGGCAAGGTCCTGTGCATAGTATCTTTTGGATGGATAGTTTATCCTTCTGTTCACTGGATCCTTTTACTCTTTCAATGTTTTTCTCTTGATTCTTTTTTTTTTTTAATCTAATACTGCATACTAAGTCGATTTAGTTGTTTCTGACTCTTTGTGACCCTGTGGACTGTAGCCCACCAGGCTCCTCTCTCTATGGATTTTCCAGGCAAGAATATTGGAGTGAGTTGCCATGCCCTCCTTAGGGGAACTTCCCGACCCAGGGATCGAACCCATATCTCTTGCATCTTCTGCATTGGCAGGTAGGTTCTTTACCACTAGCACCATCTGGGAAGGCCAATTTAATACTAAACATTGCTAAAATAACTTTCTTGGTTATATAACTGGAAGATTGTTTTCCATATTGAATATCTAAGTATATATCTTGAGTTCATTATCTAAGTATATATCTTGAACTGTGGTGTTGGAGAAGACTCTTGAGAGTTCCTTGGACTGTAAGGACATCAAACCAGTCAATCCTAAAGGAAATTAATCCTTTATATTCATTGGAAGAATTGATGCTGAAGCTGAAGCTCTAATTCTTAGGCCACCTGATGCAAAAAGCCAACTCATTAGAAAAGACCCTGATGCTAGGAAAGATTGAAGACAGGAGGAGAAGGGGATGATAGAGGATGAGATGGTTGGATGGCATCACCGACTCAGTGGACATGAGTTTGAGCAAACTCAAGGAGATAGTGAAAGACTGGGAAGCCTGATGTGCTGCAGCCCACGGGGTTGCAGAGTCAGACACGACTGAGCGACTGAACAGCAACGTCTTAAGTTAGTAGCTAACCCTTCAACAGTGCGTCTATATGTCAAGTATTGTTCTGAGTGTGATTACATATGCAAATTCATATAATTCTCACAACTCCCTATAAGGTGGTTATCTTTGTGTTACAGGTCAGAAAACTGAGGCTGGAATCCACATAAATAAGTAGCCGAGCTGAGTTTCAAATCCACATCTTCTAGCTCCTGAGGCACACATTTAGCCACTTCTTTTCACTGCGAATGCATCAAGCTTAGTTAGGATTAGAATTTGGGGCTGAAAATTACTTTCCTTTGGCACCCGAAGATATCATCTCATTCCCATCTGCATCAGTTCTCTCGTGGATGGGAAATCTGTTCTGAAACACATTTTCGATAAGCGATCTATTCTTTTTGGAAAGCTTCTGGGATTTTCTCCTCTTTCTTTATGTTTTAAAGTCTCTCTAGACATCCATGCCTTTTGCTTAGAGCTCAGAATATCATCCTCAAAGTGAGAGTCTCTGTCAAAAATCTCCACTTTCGGAATATTTTTGGCTACTATCTCCTTCGTCAGCATCCACTCATTTCCTGCTCCGGCACGGTTACTCCACGGATGTTGGAGATTCCCTGTGTAGCCTCTGGGCTGCTTCCCATGTCTTTCGTGTTCTGTATCATCTGCATTGCATTTGGGAAATTTCCTCAGGTCTCTCTCTCCACACACCACCTATTTGTTCTACTGGATCTAGTTAAGGGTTTATCCTAATGGAATTACAAAATCATGTTATTTTTTATTTATCTATTTTTAGCTACACCATTCAGGATCTTAGCTGGGAACATGTGTGCCCCTTGCAGTGGAAGAACAGAGTCTTAACCACTGGATCACCAGGGAAGGCCCATAAAACCATTTTATTATGACAAAATTTATGGATCATAAATCAAACTCATTTAAAGAGTACATTTCAACTTTTTTTTTTTTTTTTTTAGCATATTCACGGAGTTACACAAGTATCACCACTATTTAACTTTGGAATGCTTTCATCACTCCAAAAAGAAACCTACCCATTCAGTCTTTCCCCATCTCTTTGCTCCCTTCAGGCCTTCAGGGCCCTGGAAAGGGAACTAATCTACTTTCTGTCTCTAGACATCTGTCTGTCTGGAAACACCGTGTAAGTGGAATCATATAGCATGTGGCCTTTTGTGTCTGGCTTCTTTTAATTAGTATATTTTTTTTAACCTAAGTTGAGGTATAATATTGTATGCCTCAGCTATACAATATGGTGATTCATGTTTTTTAAAGGTTATACTCCATTTATAGCTATAATAAAATTTTGGCTATATTCCCCGTGCTGTACTATATATCTGAATTAAATAGTAGTATGTACCTTTTAATTACCTTCATTACTATATCTTTGCAGTACGTTTTAAAATTGTGAATCATCCAATTTTGCTCTTTTTCAACACTATTTTGGCTATTGTGATCCCTGGACTTTCAAACAAACTTCAGTATTTTGTGGTCAATTTCTGCAGAATAAACTCCATTTGGATTTTAGGAGATTACATAACATCTGTAGATTACTTGAGGGATTATAGCTGCTTTACCAATATTAGATTTTCTGATTCATAAACAACAGCTTTCCTTACATTTGCATTGACCCTCCCTTGGTGGGCTTCCTAGGTGGACCTGGTAAAGAATCCTCCTGCCAGTGCAGGAGACAAAAGAGATGAGGGTTCCATCCCTGGGTTGGGAAGATCCCCTGGAGAAGGAAATGGCAACCTACTCCAGTATCCTTGCCTGGAAAATTCCATTGACAGAGGAGCATGGTGGGCTACAGTCCATGGGGTTGTAAAGTGTCTGAGCACGATATTTTATACTTGCCATGTAGAAGTCTTGCATTTCTTTTTTAAAAAATGTATTTAAATACTTTAATCTTACAAATGCTATTATAGATGGAATTGTTTCCTTAATTTCTCTGCTGGTATATAGAAGTACAATTGAAGTTTATGCATTGATTTTGTATGCTGCCATGTTGCTGAAGTCTTTTATCAGCTTTAGCAGTTTTTTTAGTGGGTTCCTCCAGATTTTCTATATACATGATAATGTCATCTGCAAACAGAGATAGCTTTATGTCTTCCTTTTAAAGCTTTTCCTGCTTAATTGTGCCAACTAGAACCTTCACTAAAACGTGGAATAGAAATGGCAAGGGCAGACGACCTTGTCCTGTTCTTGACCTTAGGGGCAAACATACAGTCTTTCACCCTTAAGAAGGACGCTGGTTGTGGGTTTCTTATAGATGGACTTCCATCTGGCTGAGAATTCTCCTTTTATTCCTAGATTGTTGGGTGTTTTCATTATGGAAGGACAGTTGATTTTTGTCAAACACTTTTCCTGCATTAATTGAGATCACCATGTGGTTTTGTTCTTTAATCTGTTAATATAGTGTATTCCATTAGTTAATAAGTAATAGTCCAGGCCATAGTTTTATCAGCAAGATGTTTAAGCCTCTGTGGATGGGGCTCCAAACCTCAAGTGCTAGTCCTGGCAGTGAATACACCTTCTTATGGGGCTGAGGGAATACTCCCTCAGTTTTGTTTTTTTTTTTTTTCTGTGTCCCCAGTATCTAGGAACAGGGTGTGCCTGTCATAATAACTAAAGAGAGCAAGGATGCTTCTCCATTTGTTGAAAGATGCATTCTAGTTGTCTAGAATTTTAATGAATGGTTAAACACACAAAAAATGAGGTTGGGAAAAATGCTTTACCAGAGATCAGCTATCCCTGACTTGCTCACTCAGACTTTGAGTCCTCAGGGTTAGGTTTCTTACTTTGAGCCGAAGAAAATTCTTGCACATGTGCTAGCCCCATCAGCAAGAGTGGCTTTTCCCAGCTCTTGATTCAGGTCAATGTTGGGTCACCTGGGCTCTCAGGGACTGCAGGCTTTAAAACACTGGGTGTCTATCTGTAGCAGATTATCCAGAGCCATGGAGAGTTTATATGCACAGAAGTGAAATGATCATTCCGGTAGTCATGGAGTAGGACAGTGGTTCTCAAAGTGAAGTCCTTAGACCAGCGTCAGGAGTCTCCTCTGAGAACTCTTTCGAAACGTAAATCTGTGACTTCCACCCCAGACCTCTGAATCAGAGTCTCTGATCTATGTCCTTAAAAGCCTTCTGGGTACCTCCTGTGTATACTGATGCTTGAGTACCCACCCCTGGGGAAAATTAGGGGAACACAGGGAAAGGGCACTGAGCCATTACAGATGAAGGCTTTGTTCAAGCTGGAGGAGATGAAACCAGAGAGGAGGAAAGAGAAGTTCAGGAAAGAGAGAGATAGGCGGTGATGACTGTGTGTATATGTGGGGAGAAAGGAAGCCAGGGTGAAGAATGGTCCTGGATTTGAGCTGGGCGACTTGGCAATGCCGTGGACCAAAATAGGGACTCAATAAAGGGAGAGAAATAGGTTTAGAGCAAGAATGGGATGGGCTTCGTACCTGACTCACCCATATATTTTGGAGTCAGGAGACCTTGTTGGAAATCCTCAGCAAGCCACTCTTGAGCCATATGACTGTTACGTGAGTCACTTTCAGCTCTTTGAGCCTCCGCTGCTTTGGCTGTAGAGATTAACTGACAGCAACATCTTTGTGTTGTATCGAAAAAAAAAAAAAAAGACTACTGCTTGTGAAAGGTCTTTGTTAGGGCTACAACACCTTGAAAGTCTCACAGTCGTGTCTGACTCTTTGTGATCCCATGGACTGTAGCCTGTCTAGCTCCTCTGTCTATGGAATTCTCCAGGCAAGAATACTGGAGTGGGTTGCCATCACTCTATGTATTTGCAAAGTCTTAAGAGTCGGAAGGAATGGAGGTCAATTCCCAACTTGCCACTTGTTACTGGGAACCCTGGGTCCACCACTTCCTACCTTAGTTTCCTCATATGTTACTTGAAGGTAATAGAATCTACCTCAATGGTTGTTGTAAGAAATAATTAATTTGTGGAGATCACATAGCACAGATCCCGACTCTGGTGGGTGCTTGTAAATGCTAATCATTATTACTAAATATAACCAGTGTTACTTCTGGAGATAACATGGGACACAGCTTAATATCAAGTTTATAATGTGCATTTCCAATGCTTTAGTTCTCACAGAACCCAGGTTTCAGTTCAAGTCGACTGCTCACTACCATCACGACGTGGCTGGTTTTGTGTGTCTTAAGAAGAGCACGCAGAATAAAAGCTTCAGGGCCCAAACTAGCATGCTGTGTCGCTCAGTCCTGTCTAACTCTGCAGCCCCATGGAATACAGCACGCCAGGGTCCTCCATCCATGGGATTCACCAGGCAAGAATACTGGAGTGGGTTGCCACTTCCTCCTCCAGGGGCTCTTCCCCACCCAGGGACTGAACCCATGTCAACTCTTGCGTCTCCTGCATTGGTGGGCAGATTCCAGGCCTTTGCTAATTATGTGGGTCTTATTTCCTGAGGTGAGTGTGTTTGGGATCCTATGAAATGGAAATGATAGTGCCGATGCGTGAGTTCTATTTTGAGGGGGATCCAAAAACAGACCCTAAAATTAATTATGATTATTTTTGCCAGAAACAGGTGCAGGAGGAACGCTGAATCACACTATGCCCTCAGATCCTTGTTGCTGCAGCAGAAGCTGCCTGTCTCCGGATCGCTGCCCTGCTGGACCTCCAGAAATCACGCCCCACTGTGACATCATCATTAAAATGTTCTGCATCGCTCCCTAAAAATCACCCAGAGAACAAAGCCGGCGCCCCTCGTGCTGAGCCTCTAATGAGACTCCTAATTGGGTCTCCAGCCCTGAAATTTTCATTTAAGCACATTGTTAAACTGTTCATTCTAATCAACATCATCTACACAGCACTTCATCTGTTATTCACACGCTCCAGCCCGTCTCCCGACTCAGGAGAGGCAGATAACAAGCGCTCAAGTTGCCCAGTTGGGGAACAGTGAGTTCTGATGATTTTCTCCCAGTGGTCTCTCCTCCACTCTCCGGCTCCTCCTGCTGCGGGGTCTTTGCCGGGACCCTCCTCACGCTGCCGCCGCCTCCAGTCCCTCTTCCGCTAATGAGCTACACAAAGGGCCACCGGCGATTTCTTTGAATCCAGTCCTAATTGGGCCACTTCTCCACCACCATACCCCGTGGAGATCTGTATTCCTCGGGGAATCAAATCGAAACTTCCTGGAGAGGATTCTGAGCTCAGGCAAACTACATTTCCATTCCCGCCCGCTCTCTTTCTTCCTCCTTTCATCTGCTCTCTGCTGACTCATCCCTCCCTGACCCACTGCCAAGGTCAAGGTCAGCTCAGAACCCTTCCCCTGTGCTTCCTACCCTCTGGTTCCCCACTCTCTCTCTAGGAGGGTGTCTCAGTTCCATCAGCCTTCAAGACTCAGCTCAAACACATTTCATTCCTGACGTCTCTCTTTGTCTCCATCCCCACCATGGAAATTAAACGCTATTCTTTGCATTACATTGTTCTTTAAGAAAAAAAAAAAACAACTATCTTATATTGGAGTACAGTAGATTAACAACGTTATGCTCATTTCAGGTGGGCAGCAAAAAGACTCAGCCACACATAAGCATGTATCCGGTACATTTTTCTCTAGAACACAAGGAAGCAAGCAGATACACAATAATGTAAATAATTGTGTTCAAGGAGTCTCAGCCGCTTGCCAAACTGTTTGGGAACAAGAACTGTATTTCCTCCCACTTTATAGGGTTCATAACTCTAGTGACATAGGACCTGTTTGCCCTGAAAGACCAGCTCCTGCCAGTTCCATCAGCATCCTCTTCATTCTAACATTTGTTCCCATTTAGCTTTTCCACATGGTTGTTTTATTATTGAAAGTAGCAGTAAAACAGGCCTGGAATCTGCATTACATGTACTCTGCGGTGTGAGAAGCACGGTCTCCGTGGAGTGTGGAGGGTGGGTTTTGATACAGTACAGACTCTATCAGGAAACCTGGTAGAACCCCTACCCAGCACCTGACTCCAAGGGTTGGTGGTGAGGAAAGGGAGTGATGATGGCAAAAACTAACTGGCTTGGGGAGGGGGCAGGGCTGTGGCCCAGGCCAGCACCAGAAGATTGGGGCTATCCTTTCTATTTTTTTTTTTTTAATATTTATTTTTATCTTTGGCCGCATCAGCTCTTGGTTATAGCAGGTGGGATCTTTCACTGCGATGCTCAGATTCTTCAGTGCAGTGAGCAGACTCCAGGGTGTTCAGGCTCTGCAGTGCAGTGTGCGGCCTCAGTGGTTGTGGTGCGTGAGCTCTACAGTGGTGGCGCATGGGCTTAGCTTATCTGCGGCACGTGGGATCTTAGTTCCCAGACCAGGCATTGAACCTGGATCCCCTGCATTGGAAGGCGGATTCTTAACCACAGGGAAGTTGGGGTTATTCTTCCCAGAAGAACTACCAGCTCCGGCGTGGGCCCACACAGTGACAGCATCCAGGAAGCAAGTGCATAAAAGTGCTTGGCCCAGGGTGTGGTCACTTCCTAACACTGTGAGGCCATAGCACTCCAAAGAGCGGTTCTGGCAGGGCGTGCGTCGGGTCTCTCCACTCTCTATTTCTTATGTAGAAGCAGGACTAACTCCATTAGAGCAAATAAGCCCCTGGACAAGAAAGAGACACACACTGACAAAGCTGTTCTGAAGGCCTCTGGGACTCGCCTTATTCATCCATCCTCTGCAATGCTGAAGGGGGTCCCAGGGTCCACCTACCTGTCTTGATTTATTTCATGACAATCTCATAAAGCAGATACTGCAAGTCTCCACTGTCTGTCTAAACTCATGTCTAGGCTCTTCCCAAATTCCAGCTTCAGGTGGTAACAAGGGGTTAAAGGCTGAAGGCATGTATGCATGCTAAGTCGCTCCAATCATGTCCAACTCTTTGAGACCATATGGACTGTAGCCTGCCAGGCTTCTCTATCCATGGAATTCTCCAGGCAAGAAGATTGGAGTGGGTTGCCATTCCCTTCTCCAGGGGATCTTCCCAACTCAGGATTGAACCACATTGCAGGCAGATTCTTCACCATCAGCATCACCAGGGACACCCTCAAGGCGGAATATTAAGGTATAAATTAAACAAGAGGCATCTGTCTTGCCCTGACAAACAGAAAACACTCAGAGAGGAGCAGGCCTGACATGCCTGAAATGCAAACGAATAGGCAGGGGCCTGAGGATCTGCCATTTGGTCCACGGTCCGAGCAGGGGAGGGCTCTCGCGCTTTTGGGAAGCGGCTTCCTGGCTCCAGCATGGTACTCGTCAGGCGGATCGGCCAACTGCAGATGCACCAGAAGGACCACAATCTGGCCCGGATGCTGCAGAGGAGACCTTGGCACCTGAACTTGACGTTTGCCTCTGGCAGCGAGATCCGTTTGCATTAAAGTGATCCCTTTGCTGAGCACACAGCTCTTTTCAAAGTCATTTCTCCATCAGTCATCCAAGTGTTTGTGCTACTTTCTCATCAGCGAGTTGATTTCGTGTATGTACGATGAGATGGTTGGATGGCATCACCAACTCAATGGATGTGAATTTGAGCAAACTCTGGGAGATAGTGAAGGACAGGGGAGTCTGGCATGCTGCAGTCCATGGGGTCGCAGTGTCGGAGATAAGTTAGTGGCTGAACAACCACAATCTTCCACCCATCCAGGCTTCTGGAGGCCGACTTTCTGGGTTGGGATCAGCGTTCCAACAGTGATTACAAGGGAGGCCTTCAATAAGTTACTTAACCTCTCCTTGTCTGTCTTCTTATCTATAAAATGGAGTTTTTTGAGGATTAAATCAGAAAACACAGGTAAAGGGCTTACTCTCATGCTTGGTCTATTGTAAATTTCCAATAAGTATCACCTTTATTTATAAGGTCAGACGAGTGTAGGATGCATGCACGAAGGTGTATCTGAAACCATTTTGCAAACACATGTAAATAAGGAGTGTTACTATGACTTGTCCTGTCTTCCTGTTGTGCAGGCCTGCCATAGACGTGACAGGCAACGTTTCCTTGTTCCACACGAAGTACCTGCACAGAGAGTAATGGGTGAAGATGCGTGCCACCTGGTACCTGACAGAAGGGCCCTTCCTACACTGCTGTAGTTTCTCTTGGTGCCTAATTACAGGGTTCAGGCTGGGCGTGAGGCCTCCCTGAAGGCCTGAGTCTCCAACGTCGGAGGCTGGTAGGCTCGTCCTATCTGGCAGGTCTTACCATGACTTCTTTGTGACCTCCTTTGTGCTCATCTTCACGTGTCTGTATCAGCTTAGTTATTAGTTATTCTGAGTGAGCTGGGATGCAGACTCCAGCCCTTCACTAGATTTCTTGATAAATACAGGTTCCCTCCAGACTTGTGTGGTTGAAAATTTCCCTGTGGGCCCGAGGAGTCACTGGGGGTGATCTCTCGAAGGACTCAGAGGTCTTTCCCTCCCCCTGGCTCTCCAACCCTACACGAGGCTGCCTTTGTGATGGTTCTTACTTGACATGGGTGACATTCCTCACTCAGGCAGGATGCTGGAAAACACAGTCCATCACCCCACCTGCCGAGAGGTGGAAGACAAAGTCATGGCCCCTAACCTGAGCTCTGGTTCCAGACGTTTTGGGTTCAAACCCAGGCTCTGCAGCTCACAAGCTAGCTCCATGAATCTGTTCTTTTATCTGAAAAACGGGGACAAAAATGGAAGAAAACCCACAGGACAGAGATATAACAGTGCTGTCCTGACGCTCAGCCTCTGCTTTAGATTGCCAGCCACCTGGCACCCATCTCATGATTTGCTGTTATTGTATAAGCAAAATTCCTTCACTGTATGATATGCAATGAAGGCAGATTCTATTCCCATTTTACAGGTAACTTTAATTAAATTCAGAGAGCTTGTGGCTCATTCTCAATGTCATAAGTGTTACATAGTACAATTGCAACCAGAAATCCAAACTGCTAACTCTCAACTCCAAGTCTAGTGCTCTATCCACCAAAGCTGTATGACCAGTCAAGCCAGGAACAACCCAGCAGTCACATTTCTAACTACAAAGACAGACAGACACACAGATATACACACAGACATATGTGTGTATATATACACACTCTTCAATCCTATAAGGGATGAGAGAGTCCAGTTTTGAGAGTATTTGTTTGTCTAGGGTAATGCCTCTTACCTCTTGAGGTAATTGGAAAGATAAGTGGTTTTGCTTTTGAAATCATAAGATTCCAACTAGCTCAAACTGGGAGCTCAAAGACTTTAATTTCTCATTCGCTTTTCTGTTGGAATTTCATCAACTGACTTTTTTTTTCTTTTAAGTGATAATCTCTTGAAAATAACCCCATTTATTGGACCTATTGTACTTGGGACTAAGCCAAGTGCTTCACGTGAAACAAATTAGCCCTCACAGCAATCTTTTGGGTAGGTGTTACCATTATCCTGATCTTGCATATTCGGAAAATGAGGCAAAGAACTTTTAAATAGCTTGCTTGCTTAAGGTCATACAGCTTCAAATCCATGAAGTTTGATCTCTACTGCTAAGCAGAGTATTCATGATTGCATGTGACTTGATACCTGGCATTGTAGTCAATACATCCATGTATTAAATGTGCAACTTGATAAAAAGCCAGGAAGGCATTGCATCAATTGGGATAAAAATCAGGAAAGCAGACACCATTCTGTTTTGGAGGAGGTTGAGAGGATATCACCTCTGGTTGACCCACGAGCTAGATGCAGGAGGTTGGACTCCTCAGCCCCCTCCCCTGTCCTTGGAACACAAGCTGGGCCCACATTCCCCACAGCGGGCACCATGTTCAAGGACACAGCCTTGAGAGGGCAGTGTGGTGTTGATTTCATCTGGATGACGTAAGTGACTCACACCTTTAAGGCCTTTCCATAAACTTTGAAGATCCTGGTGGGTGAATGCAGAGATCTGCCATCTTGAGGCCCAAGGCTGGCCTTGTAGGTAAGCTCCCCGCTTATCCAACTTTCAACCTTCCCATCTGGACTGGCTGCCTCTTCCATCTCAACTTCCCCTCTGTGCACGAGGGCCAGTTAGGAAACCAACAGTTTTTTGAATATTTGAAAGAGAGGGTATTAGATGTCCAGAGTTGGTTAAACAGATAGTAGAAAAGCTGATGGTGAACAAGTGATGGTGAGCCAGCCCAGCTTTAGTAACACCACAAAACCACTACCTCCCTTGTTTTGGCATCAGAAAGTACCATTACCCAGCCCAGCAGCCAGCATCCCTTGACAAGAGTGGGGACCACCAGGGATCCTCTGCTAGGAGGTGTGGCCATGCAACACGTGGAGCTGCTATGGAAACATTGCCTGTTTGGTTGCAAATTTCACATAGGCAGGGGCCAAGTTTTGAGCACTGCCCTGACTCATTACCTGGGCTTCCCAGGTGGCTTAGTGGGTAAAGAATCTGCCTGCAGTACAGGAGATTCAGGAAACATGGGTTCAATCCCCCGGTCAGGAAGAGCCCTTGGAGGAGGGGATGGCAACCCACTCCAGTATTCTTGAATCCCACTCGAGAATCCCATGGACAGAGGAGCCTGGTGGGCTGCAGTCCATGGGGTTGCAAAGAGCTGGACACGATTGAGTGACAGCAAGGCACAGTAGCACTATGCACTGCTCAGCAAAGGGTACATGCGAGTCCTACAGGATTCTTCCATGTTTGGTTCAAAGAGTGGAGAACTGCTTATTGTCCAAGGGAAAGACCAGGACCACTGGGAAGGATTAAGAGTGAGGAAGGGGTATACTTAGAAATTCAATGTGTTTACCTCCTTTGTGTGTACCTAGAAGAAGACACATTACAGAGAAGCATGAGAGGTCCAGTCACCGTGTGCTAAACATGTACATGTTCAGACCCTTCACTGTTGCTCAAGTCACCTTCTCCCCGAAATGCTCCTCTCTGTTGGCTTCCACTCTCAGCCTTCCCACCAGGACCGAGTTTGTGAGTGCCTTCGCCCTTTCCCCACATTGGAACTAATTACTGACCATTTTTGAGGCTTTGGGTAAAGTTACATTTTAGAGCATCTGTCAATTACAGATCATTAATGGACTGCATTCTCTTCCAGGGTGTAAAAGTCTCAGAACATGAGGTCACTGGAGAGTCTGGGCAACTAAAGCACCGTAAAATGGACACAAAGGTAACTCAATGTGCCTGTGAGGTATCTGCATCTCCTTAACAAAAAAACTGTAAGTCGCATTGAAGACATTCAAAGCCATTTGAGGCTGAGGGCAGAAAGGAAATGTTGGGGCTCATTGTGGATGAAAGGGGGACACATTTTTGCATCTGTTCTTTCCAGCTCATTATACTCTCTCCCTCAAGTTCAACAAATTAAAACTTGGCTGGTTTCCATCTCATTAGGGATCAATTTGCATGAATTATAGGTTTGCATTATTCAAGATCTGTGTTTAACTACAAGAATGGCGTTAAAAAAAAGAAGAAAAGGAAGTAACAGAAGAAGCAACCCTTACCTTTAAGCTTTTTATGTCCGTTTCACATTTGGCTTTATTGCCAAAGCATAGAAAATATTTGAGGGTTAAAAGCTGCTGGAAGAAAAGAGTGGATAAGGCTGGTCATGAGTTTAGAGCCTTCTATCCAGCTGGAACCCGCCCCCCCGCACCCCCCACCGCCTCCATCTTCTTTGGGCTGTTCCAGGTCTACTTGCCTGGGTCAGGCACCTCATCCATCCCCTGCGGGAAGCAGGACATGAGTGTGAAAGAAACAGACTCCTGGCTCCCACCCTAGTTGATAATAAGTACAGTTCTAGGTGTTTTCACACGTGTATTCCTACTTCATTTATCCTCTCAGCAAGCCGGCAATATGTGGACTGCTATTCTTACCTTGGAACCTGACGTTTAGGAGGAGAAGTGACCTTCCAAATTCCCAGAACTGGGAAGTAGAGGTGCCCAAACTGAGACCTTCGTCTCTCTACTCAGAGCCATGCTTTCAGATCTTGTCCATAGAAGACAAGTGCGGGTGCCTCATTCTTGGGAATGCAGTCCCTTTCTGTCACCACTAAGTCACACCAGAGCTGCCCACGCCTCTTTCCTGCCCGCACTTGCCATATCCCTGTACTGTTCAAACACCTCTCTCTGCAGACTGGCCTTATCAATAAGAGCAGTGAAATACAAGCTTTCATCCATCTATTGGTTATTAGCCAGACGGAAGCCGCGTCAACTGCATTTCCATAGTTTACTTGCTGTTTAATCTTGGGAAAGCGAATTATTTCAGCCCTCTTGAGCCTCTGCTTTTACATCTGTACTTTGGGGTAAGGAAACCTATACCTTGATGGGTTTTGTGATCACTGATTGTGATCACTGGTTTTTAACTGATCACTGAATAACATATGCAAAGTCCTTAGCATAGGAACTGGCCTGTAAATTACAGTCAGGATAAAAGCACAGGATTTGAGCTTATCCTCCAAACCTTCCTGGTAAATGGTGCAATCATCCCCATCTTACGGGTCAAGAAAATGAAGCTCAGAGGAAGTTAAGTCATTGATCCAGTGTCATGGGGTAAGTAGGTGGTGGGACAGCCATACAAAGTCAGGCCCCTGGGCTTCATAGCCTCTGCAGTTTCATTATACTTACTGTGAAGCTTCAAAAGTAGTTTTCCAACAAGACCCAGCTCCTCCCTATGCAAGAGCATCTTGCTACAATGACAGTCCCTTTTTCTGTGAGACACTTCCTTTAGCCATCAAGCTCTCTCCTCTAAGTAAACACTTCTTAGAAAGTTGATTATTTTACAGATGAATAGAGAGTTGCCTGGGCTTTGCTCGTGGCTCAGATGGTAAAGAATCTGCCTGCAGTGCAGGAGACCCAGGTTTGATCCCTGGGTCAGAAAGATCCCCTGGAGAAGGGCGCGACAACCCACTCCAGTATTCTTGCCTGGAGAATCCCATGGACAGAGGAGCCTGGTGGGCTACAGTCCATGGTGTGGCAAAGAGTTGGACACGACTGTGTGACTAATAGAGAAGCTGCCCATTTGTGGCAGGAGAGGACCCCTGCTCACCGGCCTTTTAAGACATATGTGAAGTTACTCCTGGTCAGAACACTCCAGGGCCAAGTAAAGACCCACTGATGCGGATCAAGCGCTTATTTCCCTAATGCCAGGGCCAAGAGCTGCAGAGGAAAGTGAATTTCCCAGGCTCACACAGCGACACAGGTGCCAGCAAGAGGACTAGAACTTGCATCTCTTGCTACTCGATGTCCTTTCCTGCCTACTGTTTCCCATCTCAACCCACAGGGACCATGGCACATAGACGTTCACAGATGAAAAGGCCTGTGCGTCATCTCAGTCATGCGTCATCTCAGGCCCTTCACTCTGCAGAGAGGAGCAGATTCAGACCCCCATCCAAAGGTGAGTTCCTACAACTGAGCCACTTGCACTTCACAGATGATTGTGGAGTCTGTATGACCTTGTTGACATAATGAAGTCCGAATGGGCCTTAGTAGATACACCTCCTTTTATAGTTTTAAAGCATTTCATTCCTTTCAACACAAGTGAATATCTTTTCATGATAAGAAGTCAAGAATGAAATGCTGTGTAAAAATCAGAAGCAAATGTCCCTATTTATACCTTATCTCCCAAACCAACACCCCAACTTGAAGGTGAGTTCCATGAAGTAGTTATGAACTTTCCAAACTTCACATTCTGCACTTACAAACACCTTCATGCTTTACAAACACATGCAGTCACACACGTGGACACTGTCCACATATACAATATTGACATCTGTCATGGGCTGCGTTGTGAACCCCCAAATTCTTAGAATCTTTGAGATTCTAACCCAATACTTCAGAAACATGACTATTTGAAGTTAACGTTGCTAGAGAGGGAATTAAGTTAAAATGAGGTTACTAGGGTGGGCTCTAATTAGCGTCACTCAAGTCCTCATAAAGAAGAGGAACTTGGGACACAAATAGGCACAATGAGAAGACCAGGTGAGGATATGAGAAGCACACAGCATCTATAAGCCAAGAAGAGAGGCCTCCGGAGGCACCGATCCTGAGGATACCTTGACCTTGGACTTCTAGCTTCCAGAACTGTGAGAGAAAAAATTTCTGTTCTTTGAGCCATCCAGCCCGGAGCACTATGTTACAGTAGCCAAGCAAACTAGCCCAGAGTCATCTGAGAACAAACAGTATCACACCACACCTGTTTGCTGAGGTTCGCTTTTACACTTTCTCAAGGACACCTCTGGTAGACTTATAAATCTAAGTTACATTGTTCTCTCAAATGCATCAGTGTGAAGGTAATATATTACAGTCTATTTTACAGCAGGACCACGGCAAGGATTTTGAGGCCAGCAAGAAAGGACATGTCCAAAGAACTTGCTATTTCATCTACAACAATTCTGTGCATTTGTCTATCTTAGAGCAAGTGGCAAGAATGATGGATTCTGGAATCCGAAGATCCTGATACTCTGGACTGAAATACGTCCCTCCAACAAATTTGTATGTTGAAGCCCTAATGTTTAATTGTGTTTAGGAGGTAATTGAGGCTAAATGGGGCTTCCTTGGTAGCTTAGACAGTAAAAAAATCCCCAGTGTTCTTGCCTGGAGAATCCCATGGACAGAGGAGCCTGGTGGGTTATAGTCCATAATGTTGCAAAGAGTCAGATGTGACTGAGTGACTGAACACAAGATTAAATGAGGTGATAGGAGTCAAGTCTTAATCCAAGGGGAACTGGTGGCATTATGAGAAGGGGGAGATTTCTGTGTGTGTGTCCGTGCACATGTTTTGAGGAATGGCCAAGTGAGGACCCAGCCACAGAATGCAGCTGTCTGAAAGTGGGAAAGAGGGTCTCCATCACGAGATAAATTGGCCAGCGCTGTCATCTTGGACTTCCCGACCTCTACAACTGTGAGAAAATACATTTCTCTTGTTTAAACCTCCCAGTCTGAGGTATGTGGTTAAAGCAGGTCAAACTAAGACACTTGGCTTGAGTTTCCCTGGATATGAGACAAGATGGTGGTGGTTTAGTCACTCAGTCGTGTCTGAGTCTTTGCGACCCCGTGGACTGCAGCCTGCCAGGCTCCTCTGTCCATGGGATTTCCCAGGCAAGAATACTGGAGTGGGTTGCCATTTCCTCCCCCAGGAGATCTTCCTGACCAGGAATTGAACCCGTGTCTCCTGCATTGGCAGGTGGATTCTTTACCACCGAGCCACCAAGGAAGCCCCAAGAGACAAGGAAACGTAATATCTATGTCTCTTGTTTCTGGGAAGTGTCTTAAATCAGAAATTGCAAACCAAGTTACTTGTATTTCAGAAGTTTGCAAAGACAGCTGGTGAACCTGTCCCCTATCCTACCACGAGATATTTCTCTCATCCCATCAGACTTGAAACTCCCGGGGAACAAGGAATGTATACAAAAATCCTTTTGTATCTTCAGTGTATCTTGGGTGGAATGATACATTTAATACATCATCTCCTTCTAGTACTTAACTTCACACCAACACACTACTGTTCACACTCCTGGACATGCTGATTCCTGAAAAATCATGATAAGGACTCTCTTTCTGTATCCTTTGTCTTCCTCTCTTGCCCTTTCTTGCTTTGTCGTTTCTCTCTTGGAAAAAAAACCTAAGCCTGTAAAAGAATTATTTTCTGTTCTGTGCCTGCATCCAAGTAGCTAAACATGGCAGGAGAGCCCCAGAACAACCACGGTCCCACTTAAAATATATGACTCTGAACGTCTAAGCAGGAATATTGGAGTGGGCAGCCATTCCCTTCTCCAGGGGATCTTCCTAACCTAGGGATCGAACCTGGGTCTCCCGCGCTGCGGGGAGATTCTTTACTGTCTGAGCCCCTGGGGAAGCTGAACCTCTAAGCTGTGCTCTTTAATGTAACCTCACCACCTTACACCTTCTCCCGGTCTGGTCAGACTCCCATACCCTGCACAGTGACATGCTGTCCCTCTCAGACCAGCAATCTGTCCCTTATCCTCACTCTCGGGGTTGGGAGGATGATGTTGCTTCTAGTTAGGAAAACAGAATTGATAAGAAAAGAAATTCCACATGTTTTCATGCCCACACCTCCCCATCTATCAGTGTCTGTCCCTACACCTTCAACCTTCCCTCCAAGTACCATGGATAAATTCTCGAAGTAACAGTTGGTGGCCAGCCCCTCCTCTCCTACATGCGGTCATACCCCCTTCTCCTACTCAAGGACACAGAGACAGTGATTTTCCACTCCTTTCTGCATCACCACTTCTCCGCTTGACTAGATGGCTTCCCTGAGCGTGAAAGCTCGCTATTATTTCTCCCACCTTAAAAACCCAGCGCTGATCTCACTTTTCCTTCCCTGCTCTGTTCCATTTTCTGCTCCTGTTTACAGACAAATTGCCTAAAATAGTTGTCTCCTCTTGTTGTTTCAAATTCTTTTCTTCCTTTTCTCTCTTCGACTCTGAGCTCTTGTCCCACTTATAAAGACATGACTTGATAACATCAACATCTGTTCCCTGTTGTGAAACCCTGTGGTCATTCCAGAGCCTGCATCTTAGTTAAACTGTGAGTAGTGCTGTGACTTCATCCTTCTCCTTCAAAATGGTAAATGTTTCTCTTCTTCCAGGACAACACATGCAAAGAACCTGCCTGGCAATGCAGCAGACACATGAGACACAAGTTTGATCCCTCAGTTGGGAAGATTCCCCTGGAGTAGGAAATGGCGACCTGCTCCAGTATTCTTGCCTGGAAAATCTCATGGACAGAGGAGCCTGCTGGGGTCCAGTCCCTGGGGTCAAAAAGAGTCGGACACGACTGAGTGATTGAACACATACATAAAAACGTATATTAGTTGAGGTCTTAGCAGATATAGATAAAATAGCAGGGATTTTAAAGAGACATTTTCATGAATGTTGAGAGAAGCCTGACAGAGCAAAGGGATGTTATTAACCTGAAGAATAATCACCCCAGGAAGCTGTTGGCATTTTCAGACCTAAAGGGGTGAAGGGTGCAGTTGTTGTTATAGGACCTTGTTGGGAGTTGGAACCAAAAAGGGGGGTGCACAGAGAGTGGTCCTGGAGAATGTAACCCCTGCCAGAGCTGCTCTGAGGAGGGATGGCAGGGAGACGTGCCCATCACTCCACCTGTATCCTCTGTTGTCCGGACAGAGATGCTCATTGGATAAACCCAAAGGGGAACCAGACGGGAAGCAAACCCACAGGATGGATCAAGCGGTGGCAGCCTTCCAGGGCACACACAGCTGGGAAAGGCAGAGGAAGGACCTCAGAGGGCAGCAGCAGCCGCAGAGCAGGCCACACTGACTGTCCCTCTCCATCTGGGCTGGGTCCCCTCCTGCGAGGTTGGACTTCCCGGTTATTCTGTCCTCAGATGTCTTCTTCCCTTCTCTAGCCACACTTCCTTTGTGATCTTTTAAGGTCTCATGGCCTCCAGTACCATCCATTTGCTAATGACCATGACATTTATATCCTCAGATGAAACTTCACTTGGAAACCCACTCTTATATTCAACCTCTGCTCAACAGTAGCCCTTGTTCCCAGGTTCACAATGAAATTTCTGAGCATCCGCACACCACCCTCCGACCCCAGGACCTGCCCCTCCAAGAGTCTTCTCTGTCTCAGGTCATGATGATTTGATCTTTCTAGTTGCTAGGTCAACAGTCTTGGCTTCATTCTAGCTTAGTTTTGTTAAATCTCACATCACATATCCAGTTTATATCAACACATAATTTTTACTCTACTTTGAAAATAGTTGAAGAATTCAGCACTTCTCCGCACCTTGACTGCTAAGACCCTTGGCCAAGCAGCATTGCCAGTTATACAGACCATTGCAGTAGCCTGTGTGGAGGGTGCTATGGTGTGCTTCCCAGACCCTGTGGCCCCCTCAGAACTGAGCCCGCATTCCCTCCACGGCTGAAGGGCTGGTGGCTGAAGGTTCTCAGTGAGTCGCTCACTGGGAATTGTCCTCCCCTGGAGAGAGCTGCCTAATTCAAGTCCCATCTTTGTCTTGGAATCAGTATGCATCTAGTTTCTGGCTCCTATAGGGTAGAAAGACCCAGCTCTCTTAAGTCTGGACAACACTAAAGGACCATTGCAGCTTCCAAGACCCCTGGGATCCTATGAAGCTTTCTTGTACCCGCATCTCTGAACAAACCCTCCCTCTGCTAAATCTGTTTTTTTTTCCCCTCCCCACATAAATACAAGGTGATCCCTGCTAAAGTTTCTTCATGCAGGTTTCTATCTTTGAGTCTGGCAGGGAAACATACCTAAGAAGGCTTCTCGGTGACCTCCCTGAGATCATTCTTGTCCTCCTGTAGTCTATCGCTACACAGCACAGCAAGAGTGCCCAAGTTAATGCTATGGACAATAATATGGCAGTTCCTTGAAAAATCAAACATAGAATAGCAGATCGATCCAGCAATTCCTCTTGTGCGTATTTATTTATCCAAAAGAGTTGAAAGGAGGTCTTAAAGAGCTCTTTGCACACCCACATTCATAGCAGCATTATTCATAATAGCCGAAAAGTGAGAACAATGCAAGTATCCATTGATGAATAAATGGATAAAAAGATGTGGTGTAGATATACACAATGGAGTATAATTCAGCCCTAAAGAAGAAGAAAATTCTTACATAAGCTATACCATGGAGGAGCCTGGGAGACATTATTCTAAGCAAAGTAAACCAGTTACCCAACCACACGTTTGATTCCAATAATATGGAGCATCTTGTGTGGTCAAACTGATAGAGATGCAAAGTAGCAGGGTGGTAGGGGCTGGGGGAGGGGGAATGGGGAGATGGTTAATGATTACGGAGTTTCAGTTTTGCAAGATGAAAAGGTTTGTTAGGAGAGTATGTTTTATGTAATGTGTATTTTATCACAATTGAAAAACAAGCCAAAAAAAAAGTCAGATAATGTCATATCCTGCTCAAAACTTTTTGGTGGTTCCTCCTTTTATTCAGAGCAAGATCAAAGTCCTTAGGGTCAAGCATCTTGGTGACACGACCCCATTAACTCTCTGAGTCTAGTCTCCTCCTTGGCTACATGGGCCTCCACGAAGTCCCTCCAGTACGGCAGCCTTGCTGCTATGCACCCTATCCTTGCTGCTTCTCCTGCTGGGAACCCCTTCCCTGTGATATTGTGTGGCTCATCTCATCTCCTTCAAGTCAATGTTCAAGTTCACCTTCTCCGGGTGGGCTTTCCTTATCTGTGTGATTGCAGCGCCCCTACCCGCTGGCATTCTATCTCCATTCTCGAATTCACTCTTCTCCCTAAAACATAATTCTCCCATACTCTAGCACTTACCTCCTTTAATTATTGCAGGCCCTTCTGCCTCCTCTAGAATGTCCTTTCTAAGGACAGGAATGTTTGCCTCTTTTTTCATGGCTACATCACAAATGCTGGAAAAGTGATTAGCACATAGTAGGTGGTCAATAAAAATTTGCAGAATGAGTGTTAGGAACTGGGGATATATTTTATTGATGAAATAAAATTTGTTTGCCCCTTCTCCATCTTTAGGATGGTTAAGAAGAGGTTTCTAAAAACATAATACAGTTTGGAACATTTCCCCCCCATAGATTTAGTTTAACCTAGGAAGGATTTAATCAGAACAGTTCATTTTTTAAGAGGAAATGCCCCTGAGGATGGATGTTTTTGTGCCTGGTATAAAGATGATCTTTGACTTTGCCTCATGCGATTGAAAGAACACACTTGAAATGTTTCTGTCTCACTTTTGGACTAAAGTTCCTGGACAGGGAGATGGTCTGGCCATCAACAGATGAATGGATAAAAGAAGCTGTGGTACACATACACCATGGAATATTACTCAGCCATAAAAAGGAACACATTTGAGTCTAATAAGGTGGATGAACCTTCTAATAAGGTGGATGGACTATTACTCACCATGGAATATTACTCACCATGGAATATTACTCAGCCATAAAAAGGAACACATTTGAGTCTAATAAGGTGGATGAACACTTCTAATAAGGTGGATGAGCCTCGAGCTTATTATACAGAGTGAAGTAAGTCAGAAAGAGAAAAACAAGTATATTAATGCATATGTATGGAATCTAGAAAGATGGTACGGATGAATCTATTTGCAGGGCAGCAATGGAGATGCAGAGAGAATGGACTTGTGCACACAGGTTGGGGAAGGAGAGGGTGGGACGAATGGAGAAAGCAGCATAGAAACACGTATATTATCATATGTCAAATGGAGAGCCAGTAGGAATTTGCTGTATGACTCAGGGAGCTCAAATCCTTGCTCTGTGACAACCTAGAGGGGTGGGATGGGGTGGGAGGTGGGAGGGAGTTTCAAGAGGGAGGGGACACATGTACACCTATGGCTAATTGGTTCTGATATATGGCAGAGACCAACACACTATTGTAAACCAATTATCCTTCAATTAAAAAATGATTGTCTTTTTTTTAAAAGGCAGGAGATACATTTCTAGAAACATGGCAAGTCTTCCAATATGAATGATCCAAGTAGGTCCCTGTGGAGTAGAGGGAAGTGAGAGGTGCCAGAGATGCAGGGCCTCAGCTCTCACTGTGGGCTGCTGCAACGCCCCAGATCTATACTCACTCCTATGCTTGGCAAATATGAGAGTGCAGGGCTCCGCTACCTTTTTCAGGAGCCATTCCAGTCATGCCTTTAAGACTAGAATCCAGTCAAAAGGACCCACTGAAGACTGCACCATGATTTCAGCTTATCATATATCTTCCATGCTGTAGTGCTGAGGGAGAGAGGAGAATGAATTATTTATTTGAACTTCAAATTATTAGGCCATTTATTAAAATAAATTTAAAGTCATGATCCATTATGCATTCCAGTTTATTGCATGCTAAGGTGTTAATTGGTTTCCCTGGATTCAGAGAATTTCGGCTCTGTTGGCTCGTGTTCAGCCCTAGTTTCTGGACTGAAACATTCAGAATTCAGCTTGCAGGCCTGTGCAGATAGGACCATGCATTTATTAAGTGGTCTGCTTTCCTAGGGCAATGCTTTCCAAGAGTACTGAGTGATAAAATCTTATATTTTGCCCCAAACCTTATTTTTATAATTTTTTTTCAAATTTAGACAGAGGAGAAATGGATATTTTCTTAATCTAATGAAGGCATCTAATTGAATTCATCAGTGCTCCAGACCCAGGAGGACTAGGAGTGCTGGTGCATGAGGATGACGAACACAGAGAATGGCGATAACAAACAGATGCACCTCTATCCCCAGGTTTCCTTGCGTCTCCCTCGGTAACCTCTTCCACACATGCTTCCTCATACTCTCAGGTTCCCAGGTGATCATCAGCCTTCTTGTAGTTATCACAGAGTGGTGAATTTTGTGTGTGTGTGTGTTAGTTTCCGTTGCCCAGCTAAGTGATTCAGTTATACATATATCCATCCTTTTTCAGATTCTTTTCCTGTCCAGGTTGTTATGGAACATGGAGTCGAGTTCCCTGTGCTGTACAGTAGGGCCTTGTTGATGATCTGTGTTATATTTAGTAGTGTGTATATGTTAATGCCCGGAGAAGGAGGTGGCACCCCACTCCAGTACTCTTGCCTGAAAAATCCCACGGATGGAGGAGCCTGGTAGGCTGCAGTCCACGGGATTGCTAGAGTCGGACAGGACTGAGCGACTTCACTTTCTCTTTTCAGTTGCATGCATTGGACAAGGAAATGGCAACCCACTCCAGTGTCCTTGCCTGGAGAATCCCAGGGACGGGGGGAGCCTGGTGGGCTGCCATCTATGGGGTCACACAGAGTGGGACACGACTGAAGTGACTTAGCATAGCATAGCATAGCATATGTTAATCCCAAGATGCTAGTGTATCCTCTCCTCCACATCTCCCCTTTGGTAACTCTTAAGTTTGTTTTCAAAGTCTGTGAGTCTGTTTCTGCTTTCTAGAAGTTTTTGTACCAGTAGTGAATTTTTAATGTGTTTGAGTTTGTTTACTTATTGGCTGTGCCTGTGGCAAGTAGAATCTCCGTTCCCCTACCAGGGATCAAACTCACACCCTCTTCATCAGAAGCATGGAGTCTTAACCACCGGATTGCCAGGAAAGTCTCATGTATCAGTAGTGAGCTTATAAAATGGAATCATGCAGTTTGGACTTCTTTCATCTGACTTTGCTTCACTGGGAATAATTATTTGGAGGTTCACGCATGTTGTTGCAGGCAACGATGGTTTCTTTCTCTTTGTTCTAAGCACTATTTCACTGCATGGACATCCCAAAACACATCTACGCATTTACTTGATGGATATTTGGGCTGGTTTCCAGTATTTGTCTGTTAGAAATCAAGCAACTAGGGGTGTTTGTGCACAAGTCTTTGTGTGGACCTGAACTTCCATTTATTTGGAGGGGCGGGGGTGACCTGAGGGTGAAACGGCTAGATCAAAAGGCAGGTGAATGTTCATTGCCTTAAGAAACAGCCTGTTTACTATCATGATTGTACCATTTCATGTTCATACCAACTCTTCTCTACCAGGTGGAGGCAGGAGCTTGGGATCCCTCCTGGACCTCCCTCCAGTGACACCCAAGGAGGAGTCTCCTACTTATTGCTGGGTGGGATGGGCTCCTGGCTGCCCATGTGGTCTCCACTGACCTGGGAAGCGGGAATTGTGCCTTATTACCGGTGGGCAAGCATTGCAGCCCTGACTCTCTACGTGGCCACGATCCTAGTGAGACGCAGGGGGCCCTCAGCACAGCCTCCACAGGGTGGAGGGACTCTGGCTCCACAGGTTGGTGTGGGTGGACAGCCAGTTTTATCCAGGGGTGTTTGTAGGGCAAAGGGTGGTCATTGTCTAAAAGGTCTCTGTCTCGCTAGGTTGCCTCTTTCCTGGTCCTTTGGCTAGACGGGCTTTCGTCGGAGCATTTTGGTTGCAGCCATTGGTGTTTCTGAGTTGCTGTTTCCTTCAGCTCCAAACCTGAGATATGGGAGGCAGAAAGAAAACCGAGGGAGAGCCCTGCCTTCTCATGCTTGGGGGCCTGAGGCTCCTAGCTGGCCTGCCTTCTCTCCGTGGTTCAGAATCCTGCTGGGTTTGTCTTGTATATCCCGTCAAGCTCATTCTCAGGTTCCAAGTGTTTTCTGCTTCTGATTAGTTGAGTGTTTTTATCATAACAGGGTGTTAGATATTGTCAGATGCTTTTTCTGCACCTGCTGAGGTGATCATGTGGTTTTTGTCCTATATTCTATTAATATGGTGTATTACATTGATAGTTTTTGATTCTTGAACCAATCTTATACTCCTAGGATAAAACCCCACTTGGTTGGGTTGTATAATCCTTTCCATATGTTGCTGATTTGGTTTGCGGGTAATTTGTTGAGGATTATGCATCTACATTCATAAAGGATATTGATCTGTAGTTTTCTTGAGATGTTGTAGTTTGATTTTGGTATCAGGATAATACTGGCTTCACAGAATGAGTTGAGGGAAGTGATATATTATTTTTTGCAAAAAATTGAAAAGAATTGGTGTTAATTCTTTAAATGACTGGTAGACTTCACCAACGGAGGTTGTTCTGGACATTTTGTTGAAAAATTTTTGATTACTGATTTAATCTCTACTTGTTAGAAGTAGAGATTAGTTAGAACTATCTTCTTCAGTCAATTTTAGTAGTTCTGTTTTTTTTAGGAATTTAACCATTTCATCTAGGATGTTTAATCTGTTGGCATAAACTTGTTCCTAGCATTTTCTTATAATCCTTTTTATTTGCTATTGACTTCTAATTCCATTCCTCTATGGTCAGAAAACATACTTTGTATGATTTAACTTCTTTTTAATTTATTCAGATTTGCTTTACAGTCTCACATGTGGTCTGTCCTGGAGAATGTGTGCTTGAGATGATGGTGTGTCTGCCAGGGTTGGATGGAGTCCTCTACATAAGCCTGTTAGGTTCAGTTTGGGTTTATCGTGTTCACGTCTTCCATTTGCTTGTTATCTTCTGTCTAGTTGCTCTGTATGTTATTAAAAGTGTGGCCTTATTCAGCTGTTTTGTTAAATTGTCTATTTCTATCTTACATCTTCCAATTTTGCCTTATATTTTATTTTTGTCTTACCCTTCACTGCTTAATGAGAATCTCTGGAGATGAATCTCATACCTATGATTCTTAACATGTTCATTGAAGTTTGAGAACCACAGTTCAAAGCAGAATAACATATTTTAGTGATGGCCTGAAGCCCAGAGAAGGGAAGAGATTTTCTCAGTCTGCTGGCATCTAATCCAGACTATCTCAGTGAATTGTATCGGAAATGGGGTTAGCAAGGTTAAAGGCTATGTTCTTATGGGCTTCCCTGGCAGTCCAGTGGGCTAAGCTCTGTAATCCCAGTGTAGGGGGCACAGCTTCAACTCCTAGTTGGGCAGGGAACTAAGATCCACATGATGCACGGTGTGCAGCCAGGAAAGAAAAGAAAAAGGCCATGCTCTTACTTTGAGAGCATAACAAACTCCTTAACGCAGCAACAGAAACAAAGAAAATTTATAACGCAAATGCCAAAACCCACAAGAAAACAATGAAATTCAAAATGACAACACTAACATGATAGCCGAAGTTATTTTGCAGGAATGAAATGCTGATTGTAACATGGATGATCACAGTTGCTACAGGACAAGTCTTGTTGAATTTTTCATAGCTTTACTGCTCTTTGCCACATACAGACTTAATTTTCTCTATGTGTCTCACTCTAAACTATTGAAAAATCTTGTCTCATGCAGCTCACTAGCATTTTCTTCTACTGATCCAGACATAAGCACATTATTTACCCGATAATCTGCTTTATTCTTCTCTCATTAGTCTGAGACAGTTAATGCAATATTATTAGCCACTTGGTGCCAATATGGTCATAAACAAAAATGATTATGCCTTGATAACAGGTTTCTGTAGATTAGTATTTCAAAAGTATGCCTGTATCCCCACAGCATTGGGGATGAAGAATCTAATCCTCTTTAATATATTCATGCAATCAAATCAGATATCAAAGCAGGAGAAGCTAGTTAAGCAAATGGGTATTAAGAACAAGTGTACAAACAAAAGCACAGTTGATTTTCTAACTGTTCTTCCCTTTGGAAAACCTACATTACAAAATAAGTTTGCTTCATATATTGGGTGGCAGAATGGTTTTAATCAGCTTTTACTACATATAGATCATCTCAAAATGTAGTGGTTTAGCATAACATCAATTATGGATGTTGTAAGTCTGTGGGTCAATACTTAGGCTGGGCTTGGCTAGGTTGTCTGCTCATTTATCCAGGCTTAGCTGACCTTGACCGGGACTCACTGGTGAATTTGTTCAACTCCCAGAGCAGAAATTGAACAGGGGCACCAGGATTCTCCTCCATGGAAAGTCCTCCAACAATAACAACAACAACAGCTAGACCCGTTCCCATGGAAACTGAGGTCCAAGAGTGACAGAAGAAGCGTGCATCTCCTCTTGGGGCCCGGGCTTAACCTGACATGACAGCAGAGCAAAGCAAGTCAGAGGATGGAAAAATAGACGACACTCTTGTTGGGAGAAGCTGCAAAGAATTGGGGCTGATTTTTTTTTTTTTTTAAATCTACCACAGAGTTCTACCTAAAAAGTCAGAATAGTTCTGAATTCCATGAGAACTGCCCATGTGTGCTCTGAATTCTAGATTTTGAGCAGATACCAGAAGGTGGTAAACTGCAGTCTGTGGGCCAAATGGAGCCTGCTGTCTGTTCTTGCAAATAAAGTTTTATTGGAACACATTTTATATTGTTAATGGCAGCTTTCATGCTACAACAGCAGAGCTTAATAGTTGCAACTGAGACTGGATGGCTACAAAGTCTAAACATTTACTATCTGGCCTTTTACAGAGAACTTTTCTGACCTCTGCTCAAGACTCTCATGCAATAGTAGGACCTGACATGCATTTTAATGTGTGACCATGTTGGCACCAAGTGGCTGGTAATAGTGAATTACCATTTAAATACTATTAAAATTATTTTAGACTTATTACAGTTGCTACCTGGAGAGGCAGTTTCTCCCCAGCATTTTTTTTTTTTAATATCTTGGCTAATATCCTATACTTACTGTATTCCAGATAAACTTTAGAAGCCCTTTGTTTTATAGTATCACACTAAGATTTATGTTGCAGCTGTATAAACATAAGTCAAAAAGACTTTGTCAGATTTTAGTCTGGGGGGTGGCTCTTTTGGTTTTCATTATTTTGTTTGTTTTCAACTCACTTGTGTCCATCTATTTTAAGCTTGTCAAGGTATTTCATCCTCTTTATTGCTCTTAGGAGAGAAAAAAATGTTTTAATGTACTTCATAGTAAATGTTCAGGCACATTAGAAGAAGCCATTAAGAAATATTTAATGGGTAATTTAATTAAAGCCAGTTCTCTGAGACTGTTTACTCTGCCTCTCTTTATTAGCTTTCTTTGCATATTTGCATACATTTGAAGGTAGAAAATTATATATTACTTAAAAAGTATTTGAAAATACATATCCCTCCCTGTGTCATCAAATAGTGACAGCTAATATTATGTGCTTCAGGTGTCTGCACATCAATCACCTAAACTCTTCTCTTCTGCTCTGCACTTAAGCATTTTCACTGTATCTTTTGGTTCCAGGTTGTACCCTCTGGTCCTTTGGCTGAATCAAGTCAAAATTGTTCAGTGATGTTTACACAAGGCCTGTGTATCTCTTTGGGCTCCAACTTAGGTCAGAGAGCATCACCTTCGCTTTCTCTCCGTGGTGGGGACCTTGACATGGCCTTGACAAGGATTTGGAATGACTTGAACCCTGGAGTTGAGGCGACGACAGCCAGGTAATGGGAAAGATGGAGAGGCTGTCACATGTCCCTCCCTACTGTTACAGCGTCTCGACCTGAGCCAGCATCCTGGGAACTCTAGCCCCAGGGCGCACGCTCCCCCAGCCTTGCCACAGGCTGGAGTGCATGGTGGGGATGGAGCACCTACAGGACTCTTCCTTGCCACGTTTGTGCGGGCGCCCGTCTCCGGGTTCTGCTTTGAGACAAGCCGCTTCCTCCAGGTTCCTCTCAGCGGCTCTCATTTCCACTTAACAGATGGTGATTTTCACTTCATTGCTTCATCCATTGGCAGCCCGAGTCCAGGCTCTAGGTCACTCCCAATATGTCTTTGGCTCGGGGAGAAGGCAAACTGGTGGTGAATAATTTCCTGTGCCTGTGCGTTGGTAAGGATGCCAAATTACACTCATCTCAAATCATGCTTGTCCATTTTTTAAGGATGGCTTTGCTAATTGGACTAGGCAACTCTCTGTTGACCTAATTTTAGTGTTATAAAGAAAGAATTTGGAAATATTATGACATGAGAATGCTTTCATGATTTTGTCATTGCTTTGTTTTGAGAAGAGAGAGACAATACAGACACAACTGTCCTCTAACGGAACTTGAAGCACTTTCCAGGGACATAAACAAATACTTCTTCCATGCTGCTCCAAAGACAGAGATGTAAAGAACTGCGTGAGTATTCTCAGATGACATTTGTTTCCCATATAAGGAAAATTTATTTTTACACGCTCAGATGTTCAAAAATATAAATGGCTTCTTTGATAGGTGGTGAGCTCTCTAGCAATGGAGGTATTTAAGGCATTTGGTGGGACGCTTACCAAGGGATCCACACAGTCAAAGGCTTTGGCATAGTCAATAAAGCAGAAATAGATGTTTTTCTGGAACTCTCTTGCTTTTTCCATGATCCAGCGGATGTTGGCAATTTGATCTCTGGTTCCTCTGCCTTTTCTAAAACCAGCTTGAACATGCTAAAGCTGAAACTCCAGTATTTTGGCCACCTCATGCGAAGAGTTGACTCATTGGAGAAGACTCTGATGCTAGGAGGGTTTGAGGGCAGGAGGAGAAGGGGACGACAGAGGATGAGATGGCTGGATGGCATCACTGACGCGATGGATGCGAGTCTGAGTGACCTCCGGGAGCTGGTGATGGACAGGGAGGCCTGGCGTGCTGCGGTTCATGGGGTCACAAAGAGCTGGACACGACTGAGCGACTGATCTGATCCTACCAAGGGAACAATTGGCCCGAGGATCTCAGCTGTTATTTCTTACAGTGCTTGAAAATGGTATTCTGCACTTGAGAAGCAGCACAGAACAGAAATAGTACACACCCTAGCATCAGATTGACTTGGTTCAAATCATCTTTTATCGCTTACCTTGGGGCAAATCACTTAATCTCTCTGAGGCTTAGGCTCCCCTTCAGTCAAATAAAGGTCACCTACATGTCACTGCTCCTCTGTCTTCATTTGCTAGGGCTGCCAGAGCAATACCAAAGACTGGGGTGGTTTAAACAGCAGAAATTAATTTTCTCATAACTCGGGAAGCCAGAAGTCCAAGATCAAGCTATGGAGAAGGTTGGTTTCCTCAGAGGCCCCTCTCCTTGCCGTGCAGACAGCCGTCTTCTCCCTGTGTCCTCCCAGGGTCTTCCCTTCTGCTTCAGTTGTGTCTGACTCTGTGTGACCCCATGGACTGTAGCCCACCAGGCTCCTCTGTCCATGGGCTTCTCCAGGCAAGAATACTGGAGTGGGTTGCCATGCCCTCCTCCAGGAGATCTTCCCCGCCCAGGGATTGAACCTGCAGCTCTTACATCTCCTGCATTGGCAGGCGGGTTCTTTACCACTGGTATCACCTGGGAAGCCCTTCCTTTGAGTGTCTGTGTTCTAATCTCTTCTTATAAACACATCAGACAGATGCGATTAGGGTCCACCCTGGCAGCCACATTTTTAACTCAATTATCCTTGTAAGATTTCACAAGGGAGAAGGAGGACAGGCTCCAGGATTCCACCCTGTCTGGGGCAGGATTCAGAATCATGAATCAGCATTTCTCTTTTTGACACAAGTGAATCCCAAGCTACTTAATCCCTCAGTGAGTAACCCTTCACTGCTTAAATGCCTCCACTACCGGTGAGCTCATCACCGAATCCAAGCAGTAACTTCCATTTCTGAACATGTGAGTGTATAAAAATAAATCCCCCCTATAGGAAAGAGAAATGTCATCTTAGAAATTTCACCTAGGTCCTTACTGCTCACCCTTTGGAGTGGCATGGAGGGTCTATATCTTTCTAGCACCTGTGCCTCTTCTGCGATTGTTTAGTTGTGTTTTCCCTCTGATCTCTCCACCTGCTCCCTCAGTAACATCAGTCTCTGAAGCCCCTCTTTATTTCTAAATTCCATGTCCTATTCTGTTATCCAAGTCTCCCTCACCTCTGCCGCTAAGCAGAGCACGTCTCCTCGATACTTCTGTGGACAGACCCCACCTGGTGCTCTGCAAACACAGGGCCCACCTCTGAGAAATGCACCTCCTTCTTGGAAGGCAATTTACAAGGCGTCTAGAGACTAGCCTCCTGCCCAGAAGGCTTACGGTGGGATTTCTCCTGACTACACACAGGGCTACCTCACTCTCTTACTGGGAGGAGTTGTGCTGAACAAAAGTTTCTCTGTCTCCTTCAACTGGCTACTAATTGCTTGTGTCTCAGGTGGGAGAGAGGGAGGAATGAGAATCCTAGCCATGCTCATAAGGTTTTCCCCCTCAAATGAATGCATAAATAGATGCATGCTGTAAAGAAATTCAAGGATTCAAAAGGGTATTGTACTATGTGAGCTGGCTCTGAGATGAATTTGATTTTCTGCTCCCAAGGGGTGTTGTATAATTCAGAATTGCTCAATCTGACTCGTTTTCTTTCCATTTCTACACAGCTCTATGTTTAATAGTGCACATTTGTGGAATACTCATTGTGGGCCAGATAGATACCTGTCCAAGAGCGTTAGTTATGTTGACTCATGGAACCTTCACGACCATCCTGTATGGACAGTCTCTGGCTATTTCCCTTTTATCCTGGAGAAACTAAGGCAGAGGAAGTTAGTAACCTGCCTAAGCTGGTGAGGCCAGTTAGAGGCAGCTGCTAAGTCACTTCAGTCGTGTCCGACTCTGTGCGATCCCATAGACGGCAGCCCACCAGGCTCCTCCGTCCCCGGGATTCTCCAGGCAAGAATACTGGAGTGGGTTGCCATTTCCTTCTCCAATGCATGAGAGTGAAAAGTGAAAGTGAAGTCGCTCAGTCATGTCTGACTCTTAGCGACCCCATGAACTGGAGCCATCCATGGGATTTTCCAGGCAAGAGTACTGGGGTGGGGTGCCATTGCCTTCCCCAGTTAGAGGCAGAGATGGTTCAAATTCAGACATCCTGGATCCAGAGCCCACAGGTGAAGCCAACACCACTTTTTCCCAATGACGGCACATCCTGAATTCACTTCAACAAGGTCTGTCTATGATCAGGGGTGTCTTGAGTCCCAACTAGTGATGAGCTGATTAAATGACGGCCAAGAGGAAGCAGAGATGTTCTGGAGAAATAGATTATAAACGGGAGCTGGTTGACCACAAAGACCACAGAATCCCAGGGCTCTAAAGATACCATCCGATCACTTAGTCCAACTATCAGCTGGCTGTTTGGGCCACTTTGCACGGCATCTCCTTGTAGATTGTGATAGAGTCAAATCCCAAGCTCCATATTTCCCAGCTGACTTTAAGATGCTACTTACATCACCAAGATTCAGCCGCTCATCATTAAGATGATATATTGATGCCTGCCTACCGGTTGTGGTGAGTGTTTTAATGAACAAAATAAAGCTATCAGCACAATGTCTAGAATATAGCACATGGTTAATATTGCTGGCTGTAGTCATCATCACGCAGTCAGCACACTGCAGTTAACGTAGAACTTTCACATCTTCTGGTCTTGTTGGAAGTAGAGGATAAATCAACCAAAAAGCAATACTATGGGGCTTCCCTGGTGGTCCAGTGGTTAGGAATCAGCCTTGCAATGCAGAGGACCTGGATTCAATCCCTAGCCCAGGAAGATCCCATGTGTCACAGAGCAATAAACCCCGTGTGCCACAACTCCTGAAGCCTGAGTGCTGAGAACCTGTGCTTCGCAACAGAGGAGCCACCACAGTGAGAAGCCCGTACCTGACAGTGGAAAGCAGCCTGCCCACCCACATCCCTGAGGCACCGCAACCAGAGCATGTAGTGAAGACCCACCATAGCCAAAACATCCAATAATTCTTTTACTTAAAAAAAAAAAGCAATACTGTGTATGAATATTTTCCTCATTGCAAGTAGCAACAGAATGTTAATTATTTTTTTCTAAGGAAAACTAAGCTTGTAAGTGGTGGAGCTGGTGTGATTTTAGGGCTGCTGCTGCTGCCTTTAAGTCGCTTCAGTCGTGTCTGACTCTGTGCGACCCCATAGACGGCAGCCCACCAGCCTCCCCCATCTGCTTCAAAATCTGAGCCCTTTGCTCTATTCCTTGTTGTTCAGTCACTCAGTCATGTCCCACTCTTTGCGTCCCCATAGACGGCAGCATGCCAGACATCCCTGTCCTTCACTATCTCCTTGCGTTTGCTCAAGCTTATATCCATTGAGTTGGTGATGCCATCCAACTATCTCGTCCTCTGTCGTCCCCTTCTCATGCTGCCTTCAATCTTTCCCAGCATCAGGGTCTTTTCCAATAAGCTTTGTCACCTTCCTCATTTGTTTATTTGAAAGGTATTTATCACCAGGTGCTATCCTAGCTGTTGGAGACACAACTGTGAAGCTAGCTGTTAGACGACCTGGGCAGAGAGAACCTTAAGCTGAATGGAAAATGCCTGCAAATTCCCTGAGCTTATTTTGAGGAGCAGAAAAAAAAAAAATGCCTGTCCTGGAGTTGAGGGAACAGGGTGAGCTCAGAGAGATGCAAGAACTTGGAGAATGCAGAACCTTTCCACTAAACACTAAGGACCTGTGTAGCTGCTAAATTTGGTATATTTGTGAAACGCCTATTTTCAAGTGTCAGAACGCCAAGTCAAAGTGACTTAAATTTTAAAAAAAGGAAAGGAATTTACCATCCTACCATTTGGAAAGCAGTCTGGGGCAGCTCAGAGAATCAGGAAGGACAGGAACAACCTGACCCTTGTCTCTGTCCTCTCCAGAAGCTCCACTGGTCTCTGCATAGCCGGTCATCCCAGTGTCGCCCTCCACTCCATGGGACAAGTCCCAGCTCAGCACTCTTGGGGGACAAAAGGAGCCTTTGTCATCCAGCACCTGGAATAGAGACCCCCTCAAAGGTGAATTCAGCTTGGCTGTGTGGGTCCTATGACCTGTCCTTGGCCAAAGCCCTGCCCTCAAGATGTAAGTGATAAACTTGATCAGCCCCATCTGTGTTGGGCAATTTCAGGAGGAAGAGAGGGATGGTCAAGCTGAGTGGACTGTTGCTGTAGTTGTTAAAAACAAGGCAGCAGGCCCAGCATGGAGCTGCTTCTGTTAAGTCCACGTCACCACACTAAGATTCGCCTCCATTACAGTTTCTGCTCTCCCAGAAATGGAACCACAAATCAATTAGGAATTATCTGATCAGGACTAGTTAGGTCACCTGGCTGAGACATCCCTGCCGTCCCTTAAAGAAAAGTGACCTTGTCGTAGCCCAATCTGCTTTTTTTTTTTTGGTCTAGCAGAACATTCATGTCCGGCTCTCTTCTACCCATAAAAGTCTTTCATTTTGTACAGCTCCTTGGAGTCCTTTCTATCTGCTACATTGACTACTACCCGAAAATTGTTGAATGAAGCCAATAAGATCTTTAAAATATACTCAGTGGAATTGTGCTTTTTAAGACAGTCCAGGATGACTGCAGACCAGAGGAAACCCAAACCACAAGAAGACCGGTCCATGTCCAGATTTTCCAAACTGTGTCCCCTCCACTGAGGGAAAGGTTTGCTCCTCCCAGGAAGGGGGCCTGCTGCCCCCCAAAACTGGCACAGAGGGAGGCCAGGTGTAGAAGGAAGAGAGAGGAAAAGGTGCAGAATGTGAATGGGAGTTAAATCAGTCCCTTTCCTCCTTAAGCCTTTCGTATGTAAATTTCTCTGGGGGGGTAGGGGGAGGGAGGGAGGGAGTCTGAGCTCCAGCTGAAGGGAGAGGGAAAGAGGGTGAGTTCCAGAAGGGAAAGCGGGAGAAGAGCACAGCATGTTCAGGAAATCATAAATAACCCAGGGTTTGCAGTTCTCCCGGTGTAGGTTGGAATGGTTGACGGGGCCAGATGACAGTGGCCTGAATCAGGCCATGCTGGGGACCGTGCACTCTGCTAGGTGAGGGGGACCTGGGGCAGGTCTGTGGGTTCAATGGGATGTGATCTTTGGTCAGTTCAGTTCAGTCACTCAGTCGTGTCTGACTCTTTGCAACCCCATGGACTGCAGCACATCAGGCCTCCCTGTCCATCACCAATTGCCAGAGTTTACCCAAACTCATGTCCATCGAGTTGGTAATGCCATCCAACCATCTCATCCTCTGTCGTCCCCTTCTCCTCCTGCCTTCAATCTTTCCCAGCATCAGGATCTTTTCCAATGTGTCCATTTTTCGTATCAGATGGCCAAAATACTGGAGTTTCAGCTTCAGCATCAGTCCTTCCAATGAACATTCAGGACTGATTTCCTTTAGGATGCACTTGTTGGATCTCCTTGCCAGCAGTGATTTAAAATATTTTCTCCTTCCTGAAGTCTTCCCTGATCGATGTTGTTTATGCCAATTTCTTAATTCTTTGTTTTCTAGGGATGCATGGTTTGCCTGAAAGTGGAGAACAATTTAATGTCCATCCATGGTTAAGAAAAATCCACACTGTGGGATTGGTGGGGCATTAAAAATAATGCATGGGTGGATAATGCATGACACAGCAAGGTGGCCAGGAGATATCGTAAAGTGAGAAGAGAACAATGGGGGGTGAAGTGTACGATAAGATCCCACTTACTCTTCTGGAAAGGAAAGATGATTCCAGAATAGGAAAAGGTAAGGAAGGGGATGTGGAAATATGAGGGGTGAGTGGTGGACCCTGGTGGGGCTATGTCAGCCAGCGGCCCAGGGATGGTCTCTAAGAGGCTGTGAACTCAGGATATTGACTAAGAATCAATACACACATGAGGTTTTTTGGGAGGTGGGGAGAGCCCTTTACCTCCATCCCATTTTCAAAGATACTGAAAGAGGCCCAGATGCACCAAAGGGCTCAGAAGTGTGGCTGTCAGAGCAAGATGCCTTCCTATTCCAGGAGGCTGAGCCCGTAGGATGCTAAGAGGGTTGACCTGAGTTTCTCTGGGGATGAGGATTTGAGTGTGACAGTCTGTGGCTGCTATTCAGTGCCCCATAATCGGATTATTTCAGCAGAAGTATACTTCATTGCTAATTGGCATAGGGAGAGCGCCAGGAGCCAAGGTGTCCCTCTAGAGGAGGGAGGGGGGAAATTAGAGGAGGCTTGAATACGGAGAGGTGCCTTTGGAGACGTTTAAATGGGTTTGAGAGGGAGCCTGTCACATCTGGTTGTTGTGATAATTAGATTAGGAAGCAGAGAGATGAAGAGAGACGGCGTCCAGTGTAATCTGCACAGACTCGGCCGGAGCCCGGAGGTGGATCTGAAAATAGATGGTGTGCAGAGGTGACCTCCAGAGGACCACACAGCCTGGAACCTGAGGCATGCAGGCCCGGCCCTGGAGGGCATCTGTGCTGAGGCCTCCAGGCCCGTCCACAGAGCTGTCTGCGGACCGGAACCCTTGGGGTGCTTGTTTGACAGTACAGTTTCTCAGGTCCTGCCCCTGCACATCCCTGACCAGTAGACCCAGGTTTGGCCCCGGGGGTCTGTATTTTAAACAAGTTTCTGGGTGATTCTGAGGCTTGTTCAATTTAGCAGTCACTGACCTAGTTGGACAGCAGCATCTGAGAGCAGGGTGAGGACATTCTCCTGGGGTCATGCCACGAGCACACCAGCACAGGCGCTGTGCCGTGAACTGCATACGGTGTATCTTGTTTATCCCTCCCGAGCAGCCCTGCAATTGACAGATGAGGGTACCGAGGTTCTGAGAGGACTGGAGACACGGCCAAGGTCACAGAGCTAGTGAGCGACCCAGAGCAGACAGCATCAATTGCCTCCAGGGACGCTTAGGTCATTGTTGTCTGGGCTTCCTAACACAGTCACAGAGCCCCCCACCCATGAAATGGTACCTAGTTGATGCCAGCTGATCCAGCTGATGCCAATTCTCCCAGCTGATCCCTGCCCACCCACCCCTACCCCACCACCGAGGATCTCAGCTCTTGACTCCAACTTCAACTTTCTCCTGTGCCCTCACTTTATTACAGATGTAGCCACTCACGTTTCTGCTGTTGTTGTTGGGAGAAGAAATGGAAACCTCCGACTTGTCACTCCTAGTTCCTGGCTCTCTCCATTAAACCATGCAGCTTCCCATCCACCGTGTTTTGACCCAACTGCTGTGCACATCAGGGGCTCACTTGCAGTCTGTGCGGTCGGCTGGTGGGGCATTCGGCAGTGACCGCAGCCAGGCTGGCTTTGATGAATGTCAGCCACAGCCCGGGCTTAATCTCCATTCACCATGCCCTGGACCCATGAGCCCATTGATTATAAAGACAAGACGACTGGGGAAAGAGGTCAGCAGACATCCAGATCAGTCGCTCAGTCGTGTCCGACTCTTTGCGACCCCATGAACTGCAGCACGCCAGGCCTCCCTGTCCATCACCAGCTCCCGGAGGTCACCCAGACTCGCATCCATCGAGTCAGTGATGCCATCCAGCCATCTCATCCTCTGTCGTCCCCTTCTCCAGAGAATGAATCATTTCACCCACCTGGTTACAAAGATCCTCCTCTGGCGAAGGTGCTCTTTGGTGAGCAGTCACTCATGACACAAACGTCTTCATGGTTGTGCCCATTCAGAGAGGTCTATCTACACACATCTTCCCCAGACACCCTCATTATCAATTTCCCAACCATCTTCCTTTCGAGTCCTCATCTCTCCAGCCAAATTGTTAGTCAATGTTCATGAACCAGTATAGATGGAGACCTCTTCTTTTAAGCAAACTGAATAGCCAGAGGTGTGTGTGTTTCTTGAGGTTCTGGCCACTGCAAGGCCTTCACTTTATTGCCTTGAAGGCCGTTTAGGTCTTCTCTGTGGCTGAAGCTCTGCCTCTGTCCACCTTTGGCCTATTGCTAGAATCTTGTGCAGAACTCTCTGTCAACAGGCTTGCCTAATTTCTTCTTTAGTTAACTGGTCATGGGGAATTCCCCTTGAGGTGATGGGCACTAACTTGAGGGAGGGGAGATGATGCAGACAGAGGAAGAGTCCTGGGAGTCATGGTCATCTGCCCATGGACTTTGCTTGAACCTTCAGATCCTATTAATCCAATGTGTACACACCATTTTCCCTGATGATGGAGTGCTGCCAGTGGGTTATAACGTGATGGGTCAGAGAACATCTGATTCACAATGGAGAAATCAGGTTGTCTAGTAATTTGGTGTGTGGCAGCCAAGCATTTGCTCTCTACTAGGGCCTATATCAAACCAGGGAATCTCAGAAGAATAGGATCTGAAGAGGATGGCATAGCTTCACTCTAAATCCTTCAAAATTTATGCTGTGATTCTTCCACGGGGCCTGCCATGGGCTCCAGAAACCATCTGTATCTACCAGAGACTTCAAACACCATCAGATCGGCTGGTTACACAGCCTGAGGGCAGAGCAGCTTGAGTGACAGCTCTGACCTGATCCAGTGCCTTTTCTCCCTCTGGTTCTTAATCAACGTGGGCAGCCTTCATGTTCCTTGGAAAAATGGGTCACCAAATGAAGCATATGTCACCTCTAAGATCCAGAGAGACCCAGAAGGCATTGTGTCTATTTCATAGAGGGAGAAGGGACCAGATACAGAAGCCTGTAGTTCACCTTGGAAGAAATACATCAACATGCCCCAGATCACTCGATTCCTAGAAATCTCACTGAATTTTCTTGGAATTAAAAAGAAAATTTTGACCACACCACATGGCATGTGGGATATTAGTTCCCTGACCAGGGATCAATCCCATGCCCCCTGCAGTGGAAGCATGGAGTCTTAACCACTGGACCACTGGGGAATTTTCTTGGAATTTAAGACTCTGCTGTTGGTCAGCATTTTGGAATGGGCTCAACTGGGTGGCTCTTTCACTGCTACTCCCCATTTGGCTCTGGCGGTGGCATCATCTGGAAGTTCACCTGGGGCAGGTGAGTCCCAGGTGGCCTCACCCACATGTCTGGCAGTTGGTGCTGGCTCTAGGCTGGACTTGTGTCTCCATTTGGTCTCTGATTCTCAGGGAAGGGAGTCCAGGCTTCCTCGTATGGTGCTGTCAGGGTTCTAAGAAAGAGCAGAAGCTTAGGGATCATCAGGTCCAGGATCAGAACTCCCCACAGTTTTGCTTTTGCTCCATCCTAAAGGTCAAAGTAAATCACAAGCTGACTCAGACTCCGGGGGCTGAAAGAGGAGGACTAGGTGGAGAAATAGACTCTACTTCTTTTTTTTTTTTTTTTTTTTTTAACTTTATAATATTGTATTGCTTTTACAATACATCAAGATGGAGCCACCGCCAGTATGCACGTGTTCCCCATCCTGAACCCTCCTCCCTCTCCCCTCCCCACACCCTCCCTCCAGGTCGTCCCAGTGCTCCAGCCCCAGGCATTTGTTATCGGGCATCGTACCTGGACTGACGACTCGTTTCAGATATAATATTATACATATTTCAATGCTATTCTCCCCAATCATCCCACCCTCTCCCAGTCCCAGAGTCCAAAAGTCTGTTCTATACATCAGTGTCTCTTTTGTTGTCTCATAAATAGGGTTATTTTTACCATCTTTCTAAATTCCATATATATGTGTTAGTATACTGTATTTGTGTTTTTGTTTCTGGCTTACTTCACTCTGTATAATAGGCTCTAGTTCCATCCACCTCCTTAGAACTGATTCAAATGTATTCTTTTTAATGGCTGAGTAATACTCCATTGTGTAGACTCTACTTCTTGATGGGAAAAGCCACAAAGCTGTGCTGTAGTACAGCACGGATACAGGAAGGGGAGGAATTTGTGGCTATTGCTTGTAGCCCCCCACAGAATTCACTGATGTATGAAATTCAGGTCAGCCTCCGGGGGCACAGAGCCAGCCTCAGGGGGCACAGAGCAAGCCCCAGGATGTGGATGACACCCAGAATAACACTTTAAGAAAACCTATGAGAATACAAGCAAGAGTGATGCTTTCACAGAGGTAACCTTGCATTTCCCCCAAGTTATTTATAAAGTACATCATTCGAAGTACATCAGTTATTTAATGGTCATTAACCTCCAGTTGCTAGTGCTCACGAAGATACACCAGAGACCTAACATCAAATTTGAGACCAGCTCTTCTAAGACAAGAAGAAATATCCAAGAAGAAGCAAGAGAAGATAATTTTTCCTGGAATTCCTGTGTCCTGTTCTGGACAAATATTATTTCTGGAGTTTATACCTATCAGTTTATAAGAGGGTTTAGTGATCTAAAATTCAATTAGATGATTTAATCTAGATGATCACCAAAGAATTGATACTGTGGTGCTGGAGAAGACTCATAAGACTCCCTTGGACTGTAAGATCTAACCAGTCAATCCTAAAAGAAATGAATCCTGAATATTCATTGGAAGGGCTGATTCTGAAGCTCCAATACTTTGGCCACCTGATGCGAAGAGCTGACTCATTGAAAGAGACCCTGATGCTGAGAAAAATTGAAGGCAGGAGGAGAAGGGGATGACAGAGGATGAGATGATTGGATGGCATCACTGACTCAATGGACATGTATTTGAGCAAACTCTGGGAGATAGTGAAGGACAGGAGAACCTGGTGTGCTGCAGTTCATGGGGTTGCAAAGAGTTGGATATGACTTAATATATTCTCTTGAGTTTACTTACTATAGAATTAAGAAATGATGTATTGACATAGAAAACAAAGTTATGGTTACCAAAGGGGGAAGGGGCCAGAGGATAAATTAGGAGTCAGACACACACTACTATATATAAAACTGATAAACAACAGGTGCTGCTGTATCAGATAGGAAACTATATCCAATGTTTTGTAATAACTTAAAAACAATCTGAAGTCTGTTAGCCAAGAATATGCATTTGGTAATCTCACCTTTAATCTAATCACATTCTTGGCTTAAACTTGTTGATTTTGGAATTCTGTAGATATTCCTCTATTGTTTTATGACATTTAAAGATGGATCTGGAAAGCTTGAGTTCTGCTTGATGTTTTGTTTTCCTTTGTGTGTGATTAATTTTTTTCCTGCTTGAAATGTATTGTTTTTTAACTTTTGAGCTCAATATATCAACTAAGAAATGCCGTGGAGTTGAAGACTTTGAAACAGTTCCCCAAGTGATAGATTCATATCTGTCTTCCTCTATCATTTCTATATTTTAGAGAAATCCCCTTATATTTTACCTTTAAATATGTCTTCTGCACCTTTGTTGGGTTTTCTCCTTTAGAGCCACCAGTTATAGTTAGTTAGTCTTGTTTTTGTCCTATGTACCTGCTTGGCATCTTCAGTTGCTTTATTTTTATTTATTTGGCTGCCGTGGGTCTTAGTTGTGGCATGTGGGATCTGGTTTCCTGACCAGAGATCAAACCTGGGCCCCCCTGCCTTGGGACCATGGAGTCTTAGCCACGGGATCACCAGGACCTTTAGTTGCCCTAATATTTCTCCTTTTCATCAGAAATCACTTATTGAAACCCATCCCTCTATGCTGATGGTTCAACAGCTTATTCTGTTTAATAAACTTACTAGTTCTGTAACGTCAATTTGATAAATCTTCCATATATATTAAGAGAAAGAATAAAATGGACTCATTATTCTAAAACCTCTGTACCTAAAAGGGGAAAGATAAAGATCATTTCAGAGTCTTCCTCCATAGGGATACAGCTGTTGACACATATTCAAATGTTAAGATTTAAATTGAATATTGTTACCAGGCCAACTCGGTTGTGTAAGCTACATCTGCAGTCCAAGGTGTCGCAAAGAGTCAGACAACGACTGAATGACTGAGCAACAACCACATCCATCTCTCCAGACTCACTTGGCGCACTTTTACACTCTGCCGGGTGTTCCAGGAGGCTGCCCGCTGTGGGCCGTGTCCCATCGGCTGCCTAGGACCTTCCTTCCGATAGAGTTCAGGCAAGAGAGGCAGAAGCAGGAGCTCAGAGGGGAGCCGAGAGAGGTCCCTCTCTCCTGGGCCACAGCTGGGAGGGCCGGGGCTCCTCTCCCCAGGTCACAGCCCTTCCCTACAGCTCCAGTCCTTGCGGGCTTTCAGCATCAGCCTCTTCCCTGCATCCCCTTAGCCAGCGGGGTTATACCTACCTCTTGCTGTTGTTTGCACCTCTGTGCTCCACCACCTCCTGCTGATTTTTCTGAATGTTTCCCTCACCTTTGTTAATAGACTCTCTGCTTCATTATTTTCATTCACCCTTTTTGAGTATGCCATCTGTTTCCTGTTTAACCTTGACTGTAATGATCTATAAGCATAAAATCCTTTAGCGATTAAACTTTATATTCCTCGGGAAATGCATTAAAGCCTTGAAATCCAGATGTCTGGAAAGAACTTGTTGTGTTTGTTTGTTTTGTATGCTTATTTTTGTTGCCTCCCCTTCTAGTGTGCTCGAGTGGCTTAGGAGCTGTTTCTTTGCATTTCAATCACCTCTAGATGCCTCTCACTTCTGTTCACTCAGATGTAGTGAGAATACTTATTGACTGACTGCTCACCACCACCAACTTTGCCAACAAAGGTTCACCTAGTCAAGGCTATGGTCTTTCCTGTGGTCATGTATGGATGTGAGAGCTGGACTGTGAAGAAGGCTGAGCGCCGAAGAACTGATGCTTTTGAACTGTGGTGTTGGAGAAGACTCTTGAGAGTCCCTTGGACTGCAAGGAGATCCAACCGGTCCATTCTGAAGGAGATCAATCCTGGAATTTCTTTAGAAGGAATGATGCTAAAGCTGAAACTCCAGTATTTTGGCCACCTCATGCGAAGAGCTGACTCATTGGAGAAGACTCTGATGCTGGGAGGGATTGAGGGCAGGAGGAGAAGGGGACGACAGAGGATGAGATGGCTGGATGGCATCACTGACTCGATGGATGTGAGTCTGGGTGACCTCCGGGAGCTGGTGATGGACAGGGAGGCCTGGCGTGCTGCGGTTCATGGGGTCGCAAAGAGTCGGACACGACTGAGCGACTGATCTGATCTGATCTGATCACCATACGTGAGGCAGGGCCTTTTCTGTAAAAGTCACAGGTTCTCTCTACTCTTCTGACTAAGGGAACTGCTAGAGATTAGATGAGAGGTTACGTCAGCTGAGATGGATTTGGGATTAATGTTAGAAAAAGAATTCAGTACCACCTTTGGGGGATTTGATGACATGTCTGGTGCCAGGTAGTACTCCAGCTTTTGGAGACAGTAACTCATTCCACGGGGGATACCTCTGGGCTTCATATCTTCCTCCCCAGTGTAGTTTGCCACCCTCATTTCTATCAGAGCGATACAGAAGCCAGACCCCTCTGTGGCAGATTAGAGATAAACACGAAGTGTCTGATACTCTGCCCACTGAAAATGGGTTCTACTTCCCTTATCCTTGAATCCAGACTGGCCTGGGTCTGCTTTTACCATAGATTACACAGGGCTTCCCTGGTGGCTCAGCTGGTAAAGAATCTGCCTGCAATGCGGGAGACCTGGGTTCGATCCCTGGGTTAGGAAGATCCCCTGGAGAAGGGAAAGGCTACCCACTCCAGTATTCTGGCCTGGAGAATTCCATGGACAGAATTCCATGGACAGTATTCTGGCCTGGAGAATTCCCACTCCAGTATTCTGGCCTGGAGAATTCCATGGGTCGCAAAGAGTTGGACACGCCTGAGCTACTTTCACTTCATTTCACACAGGATGATGTAATCCGATACTCTCTCTAGGGCTGCCCTTTAAGATCGGCAACTTCCGCCTTGTTCTCCTAGAAGACAGCCCCCAGAGAAGGACAGCTATCCCGAGATCACCATGCTGTGAGAAGCCCACCCTGCATGTGGCAGCCCCTGCAGAGGACCTGACCTGTGGGGACAGAGGGACCTAAGGACATAGAAATGATGAACTTGGGTGTGAAGAAGCCGGCTTGGAAACGGGTCCTCCAATCCCAGCTGCATCCCTGGACACCCCATGGTTAGGAGTCCCCACAGACGTTGTGGGTCTGAATCTCTGACCCACAAAACTGGGAGCAAAATAAATCACTAGATATGGGGATAGTTTGCGATGCGGCGATAGATAACAAGAATAATCTCTTTCAATGGTTTTGCCCCAGTGATTATTTTTCTAGTGCTCTTTCATCAGATGAGAAAAATTTCCACTCAGTTCCATTGCCCTCTGAACTTGCGGTTGGTTCAAGAGTTCTGCTTCATGGATAAAGGTGGGATTAGAAGCGGTGCCATGCTGCAGTTCTCCTTATAGAGGACAGGCCTAGGGGAGGAGAGCGTGAAGTCATGGCTTGGAAATTGGGTGATCTTGCTGGAAACAGGGGAACTAAAAGGAAGGTGGGAAGATCTTTTATTTACTCCTTAGTTGTCCAACATATATGCGGTCCCTGGCATGTGCTAGACAGTGGACGAACCATGAGGATAAATGGATGAATAATGAGGAATGCCTTGCAGGAGTTTACAGAGCACACAGACCCAGAAACCAATGACTAGGAAATCATGTGATAAGTGCTTTTTGTAGAGCTGCAGAGAAGAAGCGCCCTCTAAGTGCTCCCTTAGGGGATGGGCACTGAATTGAGTCCAGGAGGAGGTGCTCACAGACGGGAGAGGAAATGCATTACATGCAGAAGGAAGGTACCACAAAATCAAGGAAATATAGAAGTTCTGGGAACTAGAACTTCTAACCAGGCACAAAGCAGAGAAACTTGATCATGGGCTACAATCTTTATATCATGGGTAAAGCTTTTTTCTTTTTCAAATTCATTGATTTGTAGTATTGGCCATTTTTTTCCCTAGAGCAAATTGTTCTACCATAGTCAGTTTCAAGCTAATAACAGTTTGACAACTGGCTTGTGAAATTCCTGAGTATTAACAATGGATGCTCAGAAGATGATATGAACAGACTCTAGCACACCACTGGGCCAACTGAAGGAGCTTTCGAGCTTTATGTATATACAAATACAGGAACCAATTTGTATTCCACAGTATCATTGTGTAACTGTTGCACAGCCCATTGCAATAATCTAGATGTTATTAGATAGATAGTACTAGATAATCACCCTTGGAACTTCATTCTTAGTTCAGCTATATATATGTTATTAAATACATTAAAATAAGCATTACTAAAGTGTAGCATTGTATATTAAATATAATAAATACATTTGTTTTAGAGGAAAGTTAATAAGCTTTGGAGAAGGCAATGGCAACCCACTCCAGTACTCTTGCCTGGAAAATCCCATGGACTGCAGCCCACCAGGCTCTACAGTCCATGGGGTCTTGAAGAGTCGGACATGACTGAGCAACTTCACTTTCCCTTTTCACTTTCACGCATTGGAGAAGGAAATGGCAACCTACTCTAGTGTTCTTGCCTGGAGGATCCCAGGGACAGGGGACCCTGGTGGACTGCCGTCTATGGGGTCGCACAGAGTCGGACACGACTGAAGTGACTTAGCAGCTAATAAGCTTTGATGCCAGGTTAGATGCAATGGGTAAAGAAAAGGGGCCAGAGATAGGCAGAGGATTTGGAGACACGATTTGAGAATCCAATCGCATGCATCAAAGGATCTTGTCTTCAGAAGACAGTGGCGAGCCACTGAAAGATTTAAATTGGGGAAGGAGACAATTGGATACATGGTTTTCTCTTGAAGACAAATTATACCTCTCGGAAAATGCTTATGTAGAAAGGCTCTCAACATGACCATGTATTATAATAGGTTAGGGTGATTGGCTTTAAATTTAAAAAAAAAATAAATTTCAGATGGCAACATTTTATCTCAGAATTGCAAAGATGGTTTAACCAGGACATTCACTAAGGCAATGAAATACCTTAACATATTTCAGGAAGAAAAGATAAGGTTATTATCACTTGGCACAGGAAAAAAAAATAGTGTTAGAAAAAAATTCAACACCTATTTATGATAAAAATTCTTATGGGAAATATAGAAGCCAAAGGGAACCTCCTTAACTGACTAAACAGTATTTACTTTAAAACATTATAGTAAGCATCATATATAGGGTGACCTGTTAGAAGCATCTCTATTACTATATTGAAAATGGGAGCCAATACTTTCTATCATGCTCTTCTATCAAATAGCATGTCTATTTGACATTTTACTGGAGATCCTACTTAGCATAGTAAGAAGAGAAGAATAAAAAATGAGAGACACAAGAGTTACAAGGAAAGAGAGAAAGTCGCAAAAAAGAAAGAAGACCATATAAGGTGAGTACTATTACCTCCCACAATTATTCCGATCTGGATAATGAAGATAAGTAATTTGTGTGACTGCAAAGAGGTGGAGTCCTTTAATAAGACATCCTCCTCGCAGGCAGAAAGTTCCTTAAAACCCATTAGATGCATTACTTCCTGGGCTTCAAACCACTCAAGGGTCCCCCAACAGCTGTAGGGTATCGCTCAACTTCTTTGCACGGCATATCTTCTTGTAATCTGGGTCCCATCCTTCTACCCCTTCTCAGATTCTGCTACCGATGGCTCAGTCTTGGGCTTGCTTGGATTCCCTCATGCTGTGCTTAGCTGCTCAGTCATGTTGGACTCTGAGACCCTATGGACCGTAGCCCTCCAGGCTTCCCTGCTCATGGGGATTCTCCAGGCAAGAATACTGGAGTGGGTTGCCATGCCCTCCTCCAGGGGATCTTTCCGATCCAGGGATTGAACCCAAGTCTCCCACATTGAAGGTAAATTATTAACCATCGGAGCCACCAGGGAAACCCTGGATTCCTGTGGGCACCCTGAAATTTCTTCCCAGGTGATGCTGTTCACCAGGCTCCTACTTCACCATAACGCTCCAGAGTAGCACCTGGAAAGCTCTTTGCTTCCCCCTACTGGCCTTCGTGAACTATTGGTGAGGACAAGGAAGTCCATAGACTTCCCCCATGATAATCACCCTTGGAACCTCATGATCTCCATGGATTTTGTACAGACATTCCTGTTGTTTTGTGCTGCTCAAATTCCCCTTCATCACTAAAGGACCCATTTTGCCAGCTGCTGGGAAGGCTGTCGGCTGACTTGTCCACTCTCAACTCTTTTTGGAACTGCTGAGGAAGGCTACTCAGCCCTGGGCCACACCCCTCACCTTCTAGGCCAGTTCATACCCAGGGGCTGCTCAAGAAGTGGAGTAAAATGTGGCCCCCTTCTTCCAGCTCAGGCCAGTTCTGAAGGGTTATCCCAGCTCCAGAGTTTCCAGTAGGTTCCTCGGAAGCCTTGTCATGACTTATTACAGTCCAATCTGCACCCCTAGAGGTGAAGATCTGAGGCTTCTCCCCAGTGAGTGTCCTGCACCTTCTTTCTACCTGCTTCTGAGGAACCAGGCCCAGGGCCCCTACCCTGAGGCAGGTAGGTTGTGCTCAAAGCTGGGGCCTCCCGCATTGTCCATGAGTATCTTAGATGACTCTCTGTTCAGGAAGGTTTGTGAAAGTCTAGTAGGTTGCTGTCTGCCAGACCTGGGTCCCAGATTCTGTTCTGTCACTGTTTTCCCACCCTTGGCAAGTCAAAGGCCTAGCTCTTTCTTTTCCTGAAAACAAAACAATGAACCGAGATTTCTTAAAACCTGCCTCAGAGGACTGTTGAAAAGTTTGAATAAGATAAATGCTTGCTAATCATATATATTGAAAAATTTAGCTACATGCCACACGTAGATGGTGGATTGTGTAAATGCTTGCCTCTTGAGAAGTGGAGAGATGTGGGTGAATATAAATTGAAATCTAAGAGCCACAAAATACTAAATAGAACACACCAAAACCCTCTAGTCCCACAGGATCTGAGCTCAGACTGCTTGAAATTCTTTTCTTTGGCTGAAAGTATCATCTTTCACCCCTGTTAGCATGCATATGCCCTCTGGGTAACTTCAATTGTCACTCAAAAAATTCCTAAAGTTTTTGAAAGTCCTTGCTATAGCCCAGGGTCTGTTAATCAGATTCTCTCCAGGGCTGGTTTGAGGGAAAACTGAGATCAAGAGGCACTAAATACTTGGGGGAAGAAGAGAGGAGTGTATGTGCAGGGCCTTGGGGAAAGCTTCAGAAGAGGAGACAAGCCAAATACCCCAACACCTGCTTGCTCCTGGTCCTTGGAGCATCTGGCCGCTACTTCCTGGAACTCTTGCCCAGCTCCATCTCCTCCAGACTCCCTGACCAAGTCCATTCCAGAAACCTGTGGTTCAGATTAAATTCTGAGAAAATGACTTCAGTGCCTAGAGGATCATCATCACCTTGAAATGAGAGTGGAGTTGGCATCAGGAAGCTGGCGGCAGCCTCCTGCCGCTAGGTGACATGACCACCTGCTTCTCATTTTAGATCCTGAGGCTACATCTCCATGCCTCTCTGAAGTCTCCGCTCACCAGCCTCTCCCTCACTGTGACCTGCCTGCTATGGTGCCCAGCCCCAGGCACACCCTGTCCTGTTGGCCCCCCTCAGCCTTCTTAGGAGCATCAAGATGCCAAGTGCGGTGGGTTTTCTCCAGAGGGCAGGCCCAGGTCATCAGTCATACCCCCAGGGAATAGAGGACCCTGCGAGCTCGATTCCTGACCCTGACATTCTGGGCTGGACCTCCTGGAAGGAGACCTTGGACCTGCCCTTGAATGCTGACACTTCCACCCCAGGTTCATCCCCAGCCGGTTATACCTTCCCTGATCAGGATATGGGTGGAAATGGCCAGGCCCCCTGCCGGGCTTGGTCACTGTAGACGGATCCTCAGGTGTGCAGTGTTCCCTGAAGCTGCTCAGATGGATGCTGTCAGGAGACTGCGCGGGAGGTGGTCGGTCCACATGCTGTGTACTCCTCTGATAGACACAGAGGAGACAGGATGAAGGAGACAAAATCATAAAAGAGAAATAAGAAATAAAGATGAAAATGTGAATGGGGTTAGCATGATCTAGGAACATGATTATCCTGAGACTCATAGATTTCAAAGGTTTTCAGGCCCCTGAGTCAACTTTAACTCTCAGCCTTCAATAATCAGAACTCCCAGTGCCCACCTAGCTCCATCATGTCCCCTGGGAAGACAGGAGCAACAATTTCTTAGAGTTACAATAATAAGGTCCAATATATGTACAGTGTCTTATACTTTTCCAAGAACATTCACATACCTTCTCAGACTTAACGACCATTGCATTGTTATATGAAGTTAGTTTCCCACTTAGGACACTCTTTTCTTCTGTACTGTGTTATTTAAAGTCTATCAGAACTTGGAGGTGAAAATAGCACCACCATGCGTATATCCATATTCAGGTGAGTGAAATTAACCCGAGATGAAGGGATTTGCTGTAAGCCACACAGATGTTAAGTGGCACAACTGAACACACGTGCCCTGATTAAAAATCTTGAGTTTCAGTTTGTGAGAGCAATTGTAGGAGCCCCCCTGACCCCAGCATATGCTGCACCTTTCAAGGGAGCCTGTCTGAGCCAAACATGGTCTCAGTGCCTCTCTGGGACTGAATCTCCCTTCCAAAAGCCACTCGGAAAGCATCAACATAGATTTATTTAAAGGTGGAATGGAGAGATCCAAAAATAGTCTTCTATCTGAGTATCATAAAAACCAGATTTTGGAGAGCAGGGGGAGTAGCAAGTGTTGTATTTCTAGTTCTATATGAAAGAAAAACAATAAAAAGATCATGGTGAAAAAAGACACCCAAAATATCAGATCAGTTAAAAAAAAAAAAAAAAAGGGCAAAGAAAAAATAATAACAGCTCCTCAGTTGGGAAATTTACAAAAAAAATTCTGTCTTCATCACACTTCACTCTTTACAAAAGAGAAAGAAAACAGCATCTGATTTTCCTGGAATAAATTTGTGAAAAATATGTTTTCTATGTTTTCCTCCATCCTAGTAGGATGCCACGTTCTAAGAGGTGTCTGTCCTTGCCTCCCCAGCGAGAGGCTCTCTCACCCTCTCTCATTCTCATTTTCTGCCCTGTGGAGCACAAAGCATTAACTTCCTGACTTACCCTGAACCAGACTTGCAGGATCTCACTGCCTGTTGGCCAGAGACATTAGTTGCTCACCTTGAGGGCCTCTCCATGGGGCAGCTGACAGCATGGCTGCAGGCTTCCCCCAGAATGAGAACCCGAGGGCGAGAATAAGAAAGGGCCAGCGAGAGACAGAAGAAACAGTCTTTTTATAACCTAATCTCAGGAGTGCGACCCCATTGCTTTTGTCTTATTCATTCATTAGAAGTGAGTCACTAAACCCAGCCTATACTCGAAGGATATAATACTGGGGTGTAAATATCAGGATGTGAGGTCCTTGGGGGTCATCTTAGAGGCTGCCCCCTCCCACACACTGAGTCCTGGACTGGGAAGATTTGTGGAATCCAGCTGAATAAACCTGAACTGCAACTGACCTCAAGACTCACAAATGAGAAATAAATGATGGCTGTCATAAGTCAATGAGATTTGGCAAAGGGTTATTACTGCTGAGAAAGTTGGCTAAAGCACTCAGTCAAATGGAAACTTCCTCTCCCCGACTCAGAGCTTCATATCCTCTTTTTCTGATTTATTTTTCTCCATAGAATCTGTAGTATATTGTATCTGCTGCTGCTGCTAAGTTGCTTCAGTCGTGTCCGACTCTGTGTGACCCCATAGACGGCAGCCCACCAGGGTCCCCCATCCCTGGGATTCTCCAGGCAAGAACACTGGAGTGGGTTGCCATTTCCTTCTCCAATGCATGAAAGTGAAAAGTGAAAGTGAAGTCACTTCAGTCGTGTCTGACCCTTAGCAACCCCATGGACTGCAGCCTACCAGGCTCCTGTGTCCACGGGTTTCCAGGCAAGAGTACTGGAGTGGGTTGCCATTTCCTTCTCCAACAATATAGTATATCTTATGAAGAAAAAGTTGTTCAGTCATGTCTGACTCTTTGAAACCCCATGAACTGTAGCCTGCAAGGCTCCTCTGTCCATGGAATTCTTCAGGCAAGAATGCTGGAGTGGGTTGCCATTCCCTTCTCCGGGGCATCTTCCTGACCCAGGAATTGAACCTGGGTCTCCTGCATTGCGGGCAAATTCTTTACCATCTGAGCCACCAGGGAAGCCAACAATTTATCTCATCTCACACGCTAGTAAAGTAATGCTCAAAATCCTCCAAGCCAGGCTTCAGCAATATGTGAACTGTGAACTTCCTGATGTTCAAGCTGGTTTTAGAAAAGGCAGAGGAACCAGAGATCAAATTGCCAACATCCGCTGGATCATGGAAAAAGCAAGAGAGTTCCAGAAAAACATCTATTTCTGCTTTATTGACTATGCCAAAGCCTTTGACTGTGTAGATCACAATAAACTGTGGAAAATTCTGAAAGAGATGGGAATACCAGACCACCTGATCTGCCTCTTGAGAAACCTGTATGCAGGTCAGGAAGCAACAGTTAGAACTGGTCATGGAACAACAGACTGGTTCTAAGTAGGAAAAGGAGTACGTCAAGGCTGTATATTGTCACCATGATTATTTAACTTACAAGCAGAGTACATCATGAGAAACGCTGGACTGGAAGAAACACAAGTTGGAATCAAGATTGCTGGAAGAAATATCAATAACCTCAGATATGCAGATGACACCACCCTTATGGCAGAAAGTGAAGAGGAACTAAAAAGCCTCTTGATGAAAGTGAAAGTGGAGAGTGAAAAGGTTGGCTTAAAGCTCAACATTCAGAAAACGAAGATCATGGCATCTGGTCCCATCACTACATGGGAAATAGATGGAGAAACAGTGGAAACAGTGTCAGACTTTATTTTTCTGGGCTCCAAAATCACTGCAGATGGTGACTGCAGCCATGAAATTAAAAGACACTTACTCCTTGGAAGTAACCAACCTAGATAGCATATTCAAAAGCAGAGAATTACTTTGCCAACAAAGGTTCACCTAGTCAAGGCTATGGTCTTTTCTGTGGTCATGTATGGATGTGAGAGCTGGACTGTGAAAAAGGCTGAGTGCCGAAGAATTGATGTTTTTGAACTGTGGTGTTGGAGAAGACTCTTGAGAGTCCCTTGGACTGCAAGGAGATCCAACCGGTCCATTGTGAAGGAGATCAGCCCTGGGATTTCTTTGGAAGGAATGATGCTGAGGCTGAAACTCCAGTATTTTGGCTACCTCATGTGAAGAGTTGACTCATTGGAGAAGACTCTGATGCTGGGAGGGATTGGGGGCAGGAGGAGAAGGGGACGACAGAGGATGAGATGGCTGGATGGCTTCACTGACTTGATGGATGTGAGTAGGAGTGAACTCTGGGAGCTGGTGATGGACAGGGAGGCCTGGTGTGCTGCGATTCATGGGGTCGCAAAGAGTTGGACACAATTGAGCGACTGAACTGAACTGAACACTATATATGTCCATTTTTTGTTTTATTGTTTGGCTTCACCTACTAGAATGTACATTCTGTGAGGGTTGGGATTTTTGTCAATTTTGTCTACTGCTATATCCCCAGCAATTATAGCAGTCAGAATAGTGTCTAGAATATAATTCCTCCTGATAGATATTTATTGAATGGATGAATGAGTAAATGCTGATGCAAGAGGCAGTTCTGGGGAACTGATGTTAAAAGGAGTCTATTCTCAGAAAGAGGAGTGACTACCAAATCAGGGTGTAAATATCAGGATATGAAGTCATTAGGAGAGGCTAGTCTCCCACTCTGAGTCCGTGGCTTCAAGTACTTATTGTAAACCCAAGGTGGATGACAAGTTTACATCAGTTGGTCCAATATCACAAAAGAAGTTTGCATCCAGGAGAAACAACTTAACATGTTGCTGCAATAGTCACACACACACACACACACACACACACACACACACACACATCCCACAACACCGGAAGTGAGACAGACATGCAAAAGGCCCCTCTAGGCAGGGCTGGTGGATACAAGGTCAACAGTCGTCACCCTTTGAGTTCCTGATGTCTACGTGATGTTGAACACAAATCACAGGTGGCTTCTCTAGTAGTCTGCGAGGGCTCCATAACTAAGTACAACAACTGGCTGGCTTAAAACAACAGAAATGTATTCTCCTGTAGTTCTGGAGGCTAGAAATTTCACAATCCAGGTGCCAACAAAGTTAGGTCCTTTTGAGAGTCCCTTGGCCTGCAAGATCCAATCAGTCAACCCTAAAGGAAATCCATCCTGAATGTTCATTGGAAGGACTGATGCTGAACCTAAAGCTCCTATACTTTGGCCACCTGATGTGAAGAGCTGGGTCATTGGAAAAGACTCTCACGCTGGGAAAGATTGAGGGGAAGAGGAGAAGCGGATGACAGAGAATGAGATGGTTAGATAGCATCACTGACTTAATGGGCATGAACTTGAGCAAACCCTGGGAGATAGTAAAGGGCAGAGGAGCCTGGCAGGCTGCAGTCCATAGGGTGGCAAAGAGTTGGACATGACTTAGCTGAGCAACATGCATAACTGAGTCACTTTGCCGTACACCTGGCGGTAACACAACATTGTAAATCAACTATCCTCCAATATGAATATTAAACACAATACTGCCACTGGGACACTCAACCCTCATTAAGGAAGCAGCGTTTCTGGCAAGTCCTTCCCCAGCCAAATATCCCATCCTCTGTGCTCATCTGGGTCCCACATCCTCCAGGAAGATTTTCTGGTTGATTTCAGTGCTTACTTTCCTTTTCTTTCTCTGAAACCTTATGGAATATAAAGCCTACATCTCAGAACTCATTTTCAAGGAGATATCTAATTTGTCTATTCGTCCTTGATTCTATTATAAACCATGAGGGTTTGGTGGAGGGTTAGAGAGAGGACTACTTTGAAGGCTACGACAATCTAATGCCCAACCAGTTGGAAGTTGAATAACTGCCTGACCCTGTTCTGCTCACTTGCACTAACTCAAGCAGTCACCTCAAATACCCTCTGGAGCTGCCAGAGGACGATTCTCTGCCTTGTTCAAAGTCACAGAGCTGGTAAGTGACAGAGCCAGGATTTAGGCCTGAGCTGAGTGATTTTAGACCCCATGTTTTTAAAACCCTCTGCCATGTCCGGGCTGCAGCCTGATACAGTCCATCATGGCTGTATGATGAGGACCAGCACGTTGATGTCTCTGAGCTACAGATCTGTGCCAGGCGTGTCAGTCTGCCCGTGCATCTGACTTCCTTTGTTGTGACTGTCTCTGCCCGCGACCCCAGGCGCTGAGCCATTTGTTGGGCAGCTGTATGTGTGTGTGAGGAAGAGCTGGTAACTGGAAAGGCTCTGCCCACGCTGAGAAAATCAGATCCCCTCCTCCTTGTAGGAGGAAAGACACAGGGCAGTTGAAAATCAGCAGTGGGGCCATTTCCCTTGGTCTCTATGAGCTGAGATGGAAAAGAAGGGTATGAGACAGAGTCTGGGAACCAGAGGGCCACCCTCCATGCTCTCCAGTACAGGTCTCAGAGGAGTCTGAAAAATCTAAATGCAAATCGCTTGGTAGATGGTTATGACTGCATATTTGTCAGTGTAGGGATATTAGAAAACATGTTACTCACAGCTTGCCAAGCTTGGCTTGTAGCTTGTAAATAATTGGATGTATTATTATTGGGCTTCTCTCTGCATCCGTGCCCTGGTCTGATGCATGTTGGGGGCCAGTATGAGTAAGTCATGAGGACAAATAAACCAGGCTGGGTGGAGAGTGATGGTGGGGAATGGCTATTTTAGACTGGTGCTCAGGTGCTCCTCCGGTGGGCTCAGACCAGAAGGGAGGGAGGGAGAAGGCTCCCGAGCAGCCTGTGGGAAGGGACCCTGGCAGAGCGAATCCCAGGACTCTGAGATGGGAGGATGCTTAGGAGATCTGGAAGCGGGGAAAAAAATGTCGTGAGTATGGTCTCAGCAGAAGAACAGAGGAGAGGGCTGTAGGAGACAAAGAGAGAAATGCATTTGGGGGCTAGATACTACAGGCACCCTTGGAAAGTGTTATTTTTTTTTTTTTTTGCATTCTATTCTCAGTGAGATAGGAAGCCATGGGGGTGGTTATTTTTCTTTCTTTTGTACCATGCAACTTTCTAGTCATAAGTCAATGGAGGAGAGATAAGCCAAGTATTATAAAAGCATAACCCAACACAACAACAAAAAAACTAATTAAAGAATTATAATAGACTTTGGAAGCCATGGCTTCGGCAGGCCAATCTTTAGTGGCTGGAATGAATAGAAACGATTCCTACACACACACTGAGTTTAATTTCTTGTATCACATTGGCTAAATTAGGGGCAAGATCTTTGGCGCCAGACGACTTCTGGATTTCTCTGAGCTGCTGAGCGACCTTGGTCTCTGGGCTTCAGATTGCTTTTCTTGTTTTAACTATTTTAAGTGCATGGGAAAGAACAGAAAATAGCATAAAAACAGGTGTACACTCACCATCCAGTTCGACTGTGTTCTAACATCTTGCCAGGCCAGAAAGACTGTAAGTACAGCTGAGGCAGAGTAACAACAGACAACTCCCCATCACATGCCCCACGCCAGACCCTTCACACCCGCCAGCTTTTCCAACCCTCGCCGCAGTCCTTCGAGGCGCGAGTGGGAGCGTCCTCCTATTATAAAGGGGGACCGCGAGGCGCACACAAATCCTGTGGCAGATAAAGTCTTGCTTGTCTCTGGGAGGCTGCTGTCTGAACCCACCAACCAGATTCTGTGCCCTTAACTGCCTTGCTCCTTTGACTTTCAAACATATAGTTTTTTTGTGTGTGTTTTGTTCACCTTTCCAAAATTGGTATCATACTGGCCTTATCATAATGCAATTGTTCTTCCTACCACATTTATGAGATTCATCCATGTAATGTATTTAGGCATTCATTCAAACATTGTCTGGTATGCCAATACTAAACACTTACAAATTTATTATTAAGGTTTCTGTTGATAAATACTGATACAGTTTCTTTTTTTTTTTTTTTTTATCTCTCTCTTATGGATAATACTGGAGAAGGCAATGGCACCCCACTCCAGTACTTCTGCTTGGAAAATCCCACGGACAGAGGAGCCTGGTAGGCTGCAGTCCATGGGGTCGCTGAGGGTCGGACACGACTGAGCGACTTCACTTTCACTTTTACTATGGATAGTACAGAGAACATTCTTCTCTCCTATGAACATTTATATGTATTTCCCTTGGGCAGTGTCTCTCAGCTCTGGCTATACATTGAAAAGACTTGTAAAATGAAAAAATTTAAAAGAAGGGAGAATGAAGGCGCACTCGACCCCTAGACATTCCAATTTCATTAATCTTCTTGGTTTAATTTGGCTTTTAGCTTGCTAGGCAATTCTAAGGTACATCCAGGTTTCAGAACCACGACCTGACGCCATATCCCCATGGTGCTTCTGTACAGAAGGGCAGAATTATCAACATTTGTATTATATTACCAAACTGCTCTTCAAAGTAGTCTTCCCAATTTACTTTCCCATCAATGACGTACGAAGATCAATTATTTCTCCGTTTTACTTCTTGACCTTGGTAAAACATTTTCATTCGCTCATGCTTTTTTTTTTGATGGAATTGTTAGGGAATTAGCAATTCTATTGATATTTTCAAAGAATCAGTTTTTGGTTTTGATGAACTTTTCTATTTTACATTTTTCTAATTCTATCAGTTTCTATTTTTAGTACTTATATGTTTCCTTTTCACTTTTTTTTCCAATTTTTTGAGATAGAATCAAATCTTTCCCTTCACTCCCTTTCTAACAGTATGTGAATTTGAGGCTGTACATTTCTCTCCGGGGACTGCTTTAGTTGCCTTGCAGAAGTTTTGCGACCTTGCCTCTTCAATGTTCAGTTCAAAACCTTTCTGCTTTTTGTTGTGATATTTTTTCTTTAAGATGCATTATTTAAAAGCATATTGCTTAAGTTATAGTTTGATGATTTAAAATTTATCTTTTGCCGTATATATTTCTAGCTTAATTTTACTATGATAATATAATAAGGGGCTTCCCTGGTAACTCAGTGGTAAAGAATCCACCGGTCAATGTAGGAGACACAGGTTTGATCCCTGGGTCAGGAAAATCCCCTGGAGAAGGAAATGGCAACCCACTCCTGTATTCTTGCCTGGGCAATCTCTTGACAGAAGAGCTTGGTGGGCTACGGTCCACGGGGCTGCACAGAATCGGGCATGACTTAGTGACGAAACGACAACAGTATAATAAGAACAATCACAACCATTTGAATTTTGTAAAGGGTTGCTTTTCAACCCATCCTATGGTAAGTTTTGGAAAGTGGTCGTGTACACTTGAGAAGAATGTATATATAGGTGCAGGGTTCATGACATGAAATAATGTGTTCATTGTTCTGATTTTCTTTGTATAGATTTTTCTTTCCTTTATGATCTAGCAGCTATTGTAAGGACTGTTATAAAACTGCCAGTATCCTTGTGAATTTCTTTACTTCTCCTTCAGGTTCTGTCCATTTTTGCTGTATGTGTTCTGAAGCTATATACAGGCTTGGAATTGTTCTTCCTTCCAGGTGATTTGGCTCCTTTTTCGTTAAGGAAAGGTCTTGTTTTCTTTGGTAATGTTTTTGCCTTAAAGTCTACCTTAGTATAGCTAACCAGTTCTCTTAGGTAGTCACAAGATATGCACATTTCATCCTTTGCTTTGTGTGTTTCTGTGTCCTTATACTAAAGGCATGACCCCTGTCTGCAAAAGTATTACTGTATTTTCTTTTACATCTACTCTGGTAATCTCAGTGTTTTAAGTGAATGTTTATTCCATTCACAATTAAAGTAAGCACTAATAAAAGTGGGGGTCCATCAACCTTCCTATTTGTTCTCTATTTGAGTCATCTACTTATTCTATGCTATTTCTGTTCTTTGTAATTTTTTGCCTTTTAGATTTAAAAAGTTGCTTTCTTTTTCTGTGAAATTAGTTATACATGTGTTATTCTTCTTCTAGTCATTACTCAGTAATTAGAATGTGGGTCCTTGATATATTGTAATCTAAAACAATAACAACAAAGAATAAAGGTAATAATTAGACTATTCCAAGGCCCTACCATTATGAGAAAACTGATTTGTATTGGATTTGTGGTAAGTCAGGGGGCAACCACTAGAATGCTAACAAATTCATCCTGTAATTCTATATCTAGCAAAAGTAGCTTCAAAGATGAAGGGAAAACAAAATTACTTCTGAAGAAATGAGCGATAACTTAATATCATCAGATCTGCTCTAAATACCAAAGGCAGAAGAAAGTGATTCCTTATTAAACTAGGAAATGTGGCATGAGATGAAGAGCCCAAATTCAGCAGACATGTGTAGAACAGAAATTTCTAAAAGCCAGGCAAAAGATGAGAGGAGTAAAAAGAGTTAAAGAATTTTAAATTTCAATGATTATGAGAATTTGTATGAAACACAGATAATTTTACCATGGTTTTAGCCTTCCCTATCATGCAGCTTCAGAATTCAGCAAATGTCTTGAAAGGGCCAGATAGTAAATGCCTGTCTAGATGGGGCCAGACTTTATTTAGGCTTTGTGGGCCATGTGGTCTCTGCTTAGCTCTGCCATCAGAGCAGGAGAGCAGCCACAAGCAATCTGTAAACAAATTGACATGGCCATCTTCCAATAACTGGCTTGAGATGCCATTTTTGGTAGATATAGTTTGGAAAATATAGAGAGATTTCGTATCTGAGTGTGTCTATTTCTGGAACTTGTAACTATGCCTTCGGACTGTTTACTTAGGTCTTAGTTATTGTGGTTTTAAAATTAATCTTTATATCTTCTAGATAATAAAAATCCTTCCCCTTGTTATTCCTCAAAATTGTCTACGTTATCCTTGACCTTTTACTTCACTGGATCTATTTTAAGATCAGTTTGCCAAGTTCCTGAAAAGCCCTGTGAGACTTTTCTGAGTAATGGAAAGGTTCTAAGTCTTAGCTGGGGTGCTGTTTCCCCTGATGTAGATGTTTGTCAAACTGTAGCCTTGAAAATAAGACACATTTTAATGTAAATTATAGTGCAAAAAATTGATGTTACAAAGAAAAACCAACCCACTAATGAACCAAAACTTGTCAGGGGTTGGCCTGGAAAACAATTCATTGGAAGGACTGATGTTGAAGCTGAAACTCTAGTACTGTGGCCACCTGATAAGGAGAGTCGACTCTTTGGAAAAGACCCTGATGCTGGGAAAGATTGAAGGCCGGAGGAGAAGGGAGTGGCAGAGGATGAAATAATAAGATAGCATCACTAACTCAACGGACATAAATTTGAGCAAACTCTGGGAGATAGTGAAGGACAGAGAAGTCTGGCATTCTGTGGTCCATAGGGTCACAGAGCTGGACTTAATGACTGAACAACAGCGAAACCATGCTTAACATATGGGGGGAAAATGACATATTTCTAAAGAATTCACTTGAACTAGGATAACTGGATCACAACTGCATGTCAGTCCATTTTGTAGGTCCTGATGGTGAATCTTCCCATCCTTAACCACGGTATATAGATCTTCATTATTGCAGGTCATTTTATGTTTTAAATATTTTTTTTATCTTCTTTGTGATTAACTTGCACACATTTGGTTAGACGTATTCTTAGTTAACTTAAATTTTGTTTCTTTCAGTGACAATCTTTTAAAAAATTCAATGTCTAATGGATTATTAATGTTGATTTTTGAGTGGATTTCTGTATGAAATATCTGTTTCTCAGAGCTTTATTTCCTACAGTGGTAAAATATGCAAGTTGGATTGAACTGTTAAGATCTTTTTCAGCAACACGATTCTATGTTTTATTCTTTGGGGCTGCTAAAACCTTCAAGAATGTCAAGGACACTTTTAAAATTGCATCATCAAAAGACCTTTCTATTTATGTCTAAAGCTTGCCCAGTCCCAGTCTGGGTCACATTAGGGCAATTTCCTTTGCAATTTATTCCTATTGTCTAAAGAAGGCATTGTCTGCAGAGATTCTACTTTTAGAAAGGAAAACAAAATAAACTTTATTTCCTCGCAGAAAAGACAAAATGTATTGGTTTAAATATTTGTAAGATACAGAAATGCATAATAGGAAAAGCAAAATCCCCCTGAAATCCCATCTCAGAGAGAAAAAAAAAACACGCTAATCAATTCACTATCCGTTTCTCCCACATTATTGGTGTTTACACCGTTTATGCATATTTATACACTCAACAAGCATTTGTTGATTCCCTCTGAGAGGCAGATTTCAGTCTCATCTTACAACATAGACCATCACTGTTACCGTTGCCTAAAACCTCCAGTATCTTATACAGATAACCAATAAGCACATGGGAAGATGTTCAAAGTTGCTAATATTAGAGAAAATGCAGATCAAAACTAGAATGAGGTACCACCTCACCTTGGTCAGAATGGCCATCATTAAAAAGTCTGCAAATAACAAATGCGGGAGAGGGTGTGAAGAAAAGGGAACCCTCCCACACTGTCAGTGGGGTGTAAACTGGTGCAGCCACCATGGAGAGCAGAATGGCAGTTCCTTAAGAAACTGAAAACAGAGCTCTAATATGATGCTGCAATCCCACTCCTGGGCATAGTATCTGGACAGAACTCTAATACAAAAAGATACAGTCACCCCAGTGTTCATAGTAGCACTTTTTGCAATAGCCAGGACATGGGGACAATCTAAATGTCCATCAACAGATAAATGTATAAAGAAGATATGGTACATATGAAACGGTGCGATGGTACAATGGAATATTACTTGGTCACAAAAAGGAAATAATACTATTTGCAGCAAGGTGGGTGGGCCTAGAAATTATCATACTAAGTGTAATAAGTCAGAATGAGGAAGACAAGTACTGTATGATATCACTTATATGTGGAATCTAAAATATGACACAAAGGGCCTTATCTACCATACAGGAATCAACTCGCAGACACAGAGAAGAGACTGTAGTTGCCAAGGGGTGGGAGTCTGGGATTAGCAGATGTAAGTGATTATACATGGAGGCTTCCCTGGTGGCTCAACTGTAAAAAGAATCCACTTGCCAATGCCTGGCACTACAGGAGATGTGTGTCCAATCCCTGGGTCGGGAAGATCCTCTGGAGAAGGGAATGGCAACCCACTCCAGTATTCTTGCCTGGAGAATTCCATGGACAGAGGAGCCTGGTGGGCTACATCTCATGGGGTCACAAAGAGTCAGACACGACTGAGCACGAACACTTTAACTTTCACCTGCGCGGAGAGGTGTTCTGATGACTTTGGAGAAAGGCTATATCCTGCATATGCTTCTGGAGTTTAAAAAATTAGTCTAATCAATTTCAGGGAGGAAAGGGAGAAAGTGCATTGCCAAGCCCTTGAGATATTTTTGAATCTGTCTGTATTCTGCAATGACAATGGGCTTCTTGGGGTCCCGAAGGAGCCCTCATTCCCTGACCACAAGATCAAGATTTCCTTTGGGAAGAAAGTCAGGGGAGTGGACAGTGATGTGTCCAGGAAGGTCAGGGGTCCAATTCTTGGTTTACCATTTAGGGACAGATTCCCCAAATCTATAGCAATCTTAGAAATCATCTCACCTTATCCTCTCATTCCTTGTAAACAGCTTGAGAAAGCAGCTTGACAAAGATGGCTAGCTTTTAAATTAGAACCCTTTGCAGATCACCATGCTGGAATGGCAGTGTAGGCAAGTGTTAAATTCAGATTTTGAAGCTTAAAGCTTTTTCTTTAGACCTTGGCCCCACCATATTCTAGCTGTGTGTTATTTTTTCTTATATTTATCCAGTTCTTCCTGCCCCATTTGTTGAAAATTTATTCTTCTCTCCATTGAAATGTCAAACAACAGATGATATATATGATTTGCTCTATCCCTTTGACTCTATTCGTCTATTTGTCTAGTGTTAACACCAATGCCACACTCTCTTGGATACTGTAGATTTCTATTAAGTTGTGATATCACATAGTGTGAGAGTTTTAGACTTTTCTTCAAGATTGTTTTGGCTATTTTAGGTCCTTGGCATTCCTATACAATTTTAGAAACAATTTGTCTTATCTGAGTAATAAAATCAGTAGCACCAAATATGAATAAATAACCAGCATTCATGGGACAAATTACTACATGTTGGAGAATATGCCAAGCACTTCAAATATACGATCACATTTAATCGTCAATAAATCCTAACAATAGGTGCATGCGTGCTCAGTCATGTCTGACTCTTTATGACTGTATGAACTGTAGCCCGCCAGGCTCCTCTGTCTATGGGATTCTCCAGGCAAGAATACTGGAGAGGAGTGTCATTTCCTTCTGCAGGGGATCTTCCTAACTCAGGGATCGAACATGAGTCTCTTGCACTGGCAGGAGGGTTCTTCCCCACCGGGCCACCTGGGAAGCCCAACAATGGGTACTCAGTATAATCCTAGAGGTGCAAAAATTGAGAGTTAAGTAGTTTTAATAACTTTTAAATTTTAAACCCAGTTTCCTCTCTCTTCACATCCGATGGTTGTTAACACCTCTGAAGGATGCCTGTAAAGCCCTTGACTTTTCCCATTAGTTCTTATTTTCACAAGAACTTGATTTTATTAGTTTCAGGTAAATAGAGCATCACAGCCATCAGGGGCAAAGGAAGAGTCAATCAAATTAAACACCTCCAAGGAGCTTGCAAAGAGTTATAATAAGCAAATAGATATCAACAGTAGTAATTAGCACACTTGTGGCTGAAGGAAAGTCAATGATGATGATTTGTGAATTTCACCACGAGGATAAAACATTTTCTTTTCCTCGCCTGACTTGCTCAATATGTCTGTTTCTCCATTGCTCTTGTGTCTATCAACTTTGAGCCTACATTCTGAGAATGAATCTTAGTTCTAAATCACGGAGAGGGCTTTGGTGACAGTTTCACATACGTGAATGAAGGGTTTATAGAATAAGCAGTGGCAGAAAAGGTCAAGTTCTTGGAAATGACTTCAAATTAAACAGATGTGTAAAGGTTTGGGATCTCTTTTACCCCAAACCTTTGGCTTTTACCCCGATCTCTGTTCTGTTGAGAGAGAGACACAGAGAGAAGGAAAGAGAGAGAGAGAGGGAAAGAGAGAGAAAGAGAGAGAGAGAAAGAGAGACAGAGAGAGCACCAAGTAAGACTCCAGGAGAAGCAGCTGCTGGTGCCATGAGCGTATTTTCTAACGAGACGTTTTGTGGGGTAGATTCCATCCCCCTGAGCTCCATGGGGGAGTGGAGGCCGTACACTGTTCTGAAACAGCACACACACACTTGTAACCCAAGGAAATGCTCTACTAGGGACTGCAATAGATGTGGAAATTCTGTTTCCCAAGACACACCTATTAGACTCAGAGTTTGGAAATACGTGATTGACAACCAAGGGCTTGCCTCCAAAATAAACCCTAGAATCCAAGAGCAGATCCTTGAATCTCACCACATTTTGAACTTCTCTTTTGGGACAGCTTTCACCGTGAGGAATTTTTCCTTCCCATTCAGCTAAGATTGGCTGCCACACAAAATTCCGTCCCTTATTCTGCTCTTTTAGGTGAAAATGACAAATACGGTTCCTCTTCTAGGAGCCTGATCTTCAGCACTGAAGACCCTGATCAGGATTCTCTGAGATACCTGTAGGACCCTTGGTCATACACCATCACCCTTTCCCTTGAGCATTTCATTTCAGACTAAAAGCTAACAGGGTGCACAGGTGGCATAATTATGTCCCTACTGTATTGATGGAAGAGGGTGTTCTGGCTTACAGAAGGATGATGTGTGAGGAAAGTTCTAGATTAAAGAGGTAGATTTGCAAGTACATAGGGTAGAGAAGATATTGGAGTAATTTGAACCCGCCAGTGTAGACTAGGGGTTTTGAGATCCCTGCAACTGTGATCTGCATTGTCATATACTTGTTTATGGGGCTTTTCTTGGTGAGGGAGTCAGGCTTCCAGGGAGGATCTATGACCCCTTCCCTTCCCAATGGGAGACAAGAATGGAAAAGCTTGGAAGCCTGAAGGATCAGGCAGAGCAAAGGAACTTATGAACAATACAGGAAAAAACAATTAGTTTGACCCCAAAGGTACTAAGATATTTCCATATACATAGGAGCTGGGGGACACGGGGACACGTGTGCCCCTTCTCAGCTCCACAATTCCCTTTGTCTGACAGATGCTACACTCTGATATCAGGGTTCTCTCTCTTGAGCCCCATTATTTTCTACTCTTGTGCCCAAACAGCCATTTCAGGAGGTAGAATCAAAGTTGAGTTTATTAATCAACCCAGAAGAGAATACATCTCCCACCTAAGAGTCATGGAGCTGTCTGGCTGGGGAAGATGGAAACACTCCCCACCCATGCACCTGGCACCAGCATCTTTATCGGTTGTGTAGGGAATCAGATTCAGCTGCATTATCTTTCCTCTCACCCGGTAAGGGCTGACAGAGACACGATGGATGGAAATGAACATGCTCTGAAGCAGCACTTCATCCGGCCTCCATCTTGATCACTGGCAGGCATGGCCGAGGAGAAGTCTCAATCTGCTGGGTTAGGCTGTCTCTGTGTGTCTAACCTTGGCACTTTCTGCTGGGTTGTGTGAAATGTCTAGAATTTAAAGCCCAAAGACTTCTGGAATCACAAGGTAAACCCTTTTCTCTCCAACAAACTCATCTGTAAGGTCAGAAACTGGACTCGAGTTTTCCTAAGATTCCTTCTCATTCTTCAGATCAGATCAGTTGCTCAGTCGTGTCCAACACTTGGCGACCCCATGAATTGCAGCACGCCAGGCCTCCCTGTCCATCACCAACTCCCAGAGGTCACTCAGACTCACATCCATCGAGGCAGTGATGCCATCCAGCCATCTCATCCTCTGTCGTCCCCTTCTCCTGCCCTCAATCCCTCCCAGCATCAGAGTCTTCTCCAATGAGTCAACTCTTCGCATGAGGTGGCCAAAATACTGGAGTTTCAGCCTCAGCATCATTCCTTCCAAAGAAATCCCAGGGCTGATCTCCTTCAGAATGGACTGGTTGGATCTCCTTGAAGTCCAAGGGACTCTCAAGAGTCTTCTCCAACACCACAGTTCAAAAGCATCAATTCTTCGGCGCTCAGCCTTCTTCACAGTCCAGGTCTCACATCCATACCTGACCATAGGAAAGACCATAGCCTTGACTAGGTGAACCTTTGTTGGCAAAGTAATGTCTCTGCTTTTGAATATGCTGTCTAGGTTGGTCATAACTTTCCTTCCAAGGAGTAAGTGTATTTTAATTCCATGGCTGCAGCCACCATCTGCAGTGATTTTGGAGCCCAGAAAAATAAAGTCTGACACTGTTTCCCCATCTATTTTCCATGAAGTGTTGGGACAGGATGCCATGATCTTTGTTTTCTAAATGTTGAGCTTTAAGCCAACTTTTTCACTCTCCACTTTCACTTTCCTCAAGAGGCTTTTTAGTTCCTCTTCACTTTCTGCCATAAGGGTGGTGTCATCTGCATATCTGAGGTTACTGATATTTCTGCCAGCAATCTTGATTCCAGCTTGTGTTTCTTCCAGTCCAGCATTTCTCATGATGTACTCTGCATGTAAGTTAAATAAACAGGGTGACAATATACAGCCGTGATATACTTCTTTTCCTATTTGGAACCAGTCTGTTGTTCCATGTCCAGTTCTAACTGTTGCTTCCTGACCTGCATACAAATTTCTCAAGAGGCAGATCAGGTGGTCTGGTAGTCCCATCTCTTTCAGAATTTTCCACAGTTTATTGTGATCTACACAGTCAAAGGCTTTGGCATAGTCAATAAAGCAGAAATAGATGTTTTTCTGGAACTCTCTTGCTTTTTCCATGATCCAGCAGATGTTGGCAATTTGATCTCTGGTTCCTCTGCCTTTTCTAAAACCAGCTTGAACATGTGGAAGTTCACGGTTCACATATTGCTGAAGCCTGGCTTGGAGAACTTTGAGCATTACTTTACTAGCGTGTGAGATGACTGCAATTGTGCCATAGTTTGAGCATTCTTTGGCATTGCCTTTCTTTGGGATTGGGATGAAAACTGACCTTTTCCAATCCTGTGGCCACTGCTGAGTTTTCCAACTTTGCTGGCATATTGAGTGCAGCACTTTCACAGCATCATCTTTCAGGATTTGGAATATCTCAACTGGAATTCCATCACCTCCACTAGCTTAGTTCGTAGTGATGCTTTCTAAGGCCCACTTGACTTCACATTCCAGGATGTCTGGCTCTAGGTCAGTGATCACACCATCATGATTATCTGGGTCATGAAGCTCTTTTTTGTACAGTTCTTCTGTGTATTCTTGCCACTTCTTCTTAATATCTTCTGCTTCTGTTAGGTCCATACCATTTCTGTCCTTTATCGAGCCCATCTTTGCATGAGCTGTTCCTTTGGTATCTCTGATTTTTTTGAAGAGATCCCTAGTCTTTCCCATTCTTTTGTTTTCCTCTATTTCTTTGCATTGATCGCTGAAGAAGGCTTTCTTATCTCTTCTTGCTATTCTTTGGAACTCTGCATTCAACTCTCTTAGATGGTATCTATTCAAGCCACACCATCCTCAAGACACAAAAACCAGACAGGAATGAACGACAGCCCCACAATCACACAGCAAGTTAGAAAGTGTCTGAATGGTAAATAAGTCTGACCTGTGCAAAGAAACACACTGAGCAGATAACTGGTTTTTCAAACCTGCTCTAGGGCCTCTCGTGCTGTCCTTGCACGCACATGGTTACTTTTCACCAAGAGATAGGGAAGGTGTCATTGAACCACAAACCACAGCATCTGACTTCAAAGCTTCTTGTCCACAAATTCCAGCAAGAGGATCATCATCCATGAAATTTCAAGAGTGGAAAGTCCTTTATTCAGGTAAGATTGTGTTTAAGGGAATTTCTTCTCATCTACCAACCACCTCTAATTCCATAAATAAGGAAGAACCTTTAATACCTAAAGCTAGGCCTTTCTGTCATCTGTCAAAGTGCATTTATTTCTGCCAGGGCCAGTGTTGTGAGCTGTCGTCCACAATTCATCCCTCATCTTAAAAGAAGGATCTGAATTTGGCTGAGGGGTGAGTGCCAAGTTCTGTGATGGGGTTCCCCAGAGATGGCCAGGCTTTGTCCTGGCGTGACACTGCACAAACCAGTCAGAACTGATGCCGACGCCAGCCTCAAGCCTTACCGCGGACTGGGTACAGAGCAGACACCAGCCCTCACCTTCTCCATCTTTCAGAACAGGACAAACAGCCAGAAATGTGAGCAAACTGCCAACCTGGAACAGAGATGCAGAGGAAAAATTCAGACCTGCATCTGCCTGAACCAGGCCTATGCTCCTTGCATGTGGACACAGGCCTTCCATCTCTCCTGACATCTGGTCTTTCTCTGTCTCCCGTCCCCTCACTGCTCTGGGTCACCCTCCGCCGGGCTGTCCATGCAGACTGTTGGAAAACATACCAGCAACACAGTGGAGGGACAGAGAAACCACTCAAACTGTGCTTGGCACCAGCCCCAGTTCCTCTTAATCCTTACCACCACCCTTACAGGAATGCAGGAATGGTGTTACCAGCCTTCCGCTCCCAGCACAGACCTTAGGTACACAGTGGGCGCTTAACAAATATATGTTGAATTCATTTGCTGACTCGACATTTACACTGAGGAATCAGAAGCTGAGAATAGGGTAGCGATGGGCCCATGGAAACTGTGGTATTGGATAAAATGTTGGAACTTGAATAAAAATAAAATAAACCCTTGAGAAAAGTGCCAGGCACTCTTGGTAAATGTAAATTGCTTATTTTTTACAGGAATTCAAAGAGGCAAGTCTGGTGAAGTCATCCTTTTCAGAAGTGAGGACTCGGGCACAGAGAAGGTTATTAATTGCTCAAGGTCACAGATCAAGCGAGTAGCAGAACCTGAATGTGGCTCAAGGGCCTGAGCTCTGATCCCTCACTTTGCTGCAGCCACCATTTCTCATGGCATCTCGGCCTCCATCAGAGCATTGGCCATGATTCTCTGAACTAGTGAAGGGTTAATGGTTACGCTCATAGCAGTTGTTTCCATTGGGGCCAAATTTCCGGGCCTGGTAACCTGTATCAGGGCCCCGTGGACAGATACGAACCTTATACCAGCAGACTGGTGAGTGGGCGCTGGCCCTGGAAGGGGTCACCCACCCGTGTGGCCCCAGCACCCACTGCCCCCATGCAGAGCTGCTCGTAAGACAGGTGCTTTGCTGGGCTGCAAGTCCACCTTCTCACTCGGGCCTCTCCTCCTACGGGCTGTGCACACACCTGTGTCTCCTAGGATGGCTGCCTGCCCTGGACAAAGCAGTGCCTGACAGCGCGATGCCCTGGTTCTAGGATGCGGCAAAGAGCTGTGCAGATACAGCCAATCACAGACAAGCTCACAGTGGGCGGTACCGGAGGGTCTCAAAATGCACACTGAAACCCTAACTTCCCAGTGTCTCGGGTCTTGGAGAGAGGAGCCAATTATCAATTAGAGAGGAAATGTCATTAAATAGCAGTCACTGGTGAAAGTGAAAGTTGCTCAGTCATGTTCGACTCTTTGCGACCCCATGGACTATACAGTCTGTGGAATTCTCCAGGCCGGAATACTGGAGTGGGTAGCCATTCCCTTCTCCAGGGGATCTTCCCAATCCAAGGATCGAGCCCAAGTCTCCCACATTGCAGGTGGATTCTTTACCAGTTGAGCCACAAGGGAAGTGACAAGAGGTCACTGGGGTGTGCCCTAATCTAGGAGAGCTGATGTCCTTATACAGCGATGAATTCAGACACAGACACACATGGAAGGGCGGCCATCAACTACAAACTGCCAACTACAGTCAGTGTTCAGGGTTAGTTGCTCAGTCGTGTCTCTTTGTGACCCCAGGGACTGGCCCACCAGGCTCCTCTGTCCATGGGATTCTCCAGGCAAGAACACTGGAGTGTGTTGCCATTTCCTTCTCCAGGGGATCTTCCCAGCCCAGGGATCGAACCCAGGTCTCCTGCAACACAGGCGGATTATTTGCTGTCTGAGCCACCAGGGAAGCCTACCAACTACAATACAAACTGGCAATCGTCAAGGACCTCTACACAGATTAAATCATGAGCTGCTACAGCTGCTGACCTTTAACACCCCCTGAAAGGAGCTCAGGGTGGAGAGCAAGAATGAGGCACTCTGTGCTCTGGGGAACAGATAGATATTTTCCAGAGAAGATTTTCTGAGCCTAATTCTTGCATCTCCTCAGAGCTAAAAAAGTACCAAAATCCTTCATGGTGAAGTCTATTCCTTGTGTCCAGCAGAAACCTTCTGGGAAAATAACTGCTTGATTGTGTGTACACCCCCCTTCACCCAAATCACATGTCTACTGACCCTCCCCCACCCTCCTTCAGTAAAAAAATCCACCTGCCAATGCAGGAGACATAAGGGACTTGGGTTCAGTCCCTGGGTTGGGAAGATCCTCTGGAGGAGGGCATGGCAACCCACCCCAGTATTCTTGCATGGAGAATCCCATGGACAGAGAAGCATGTTGGGCTACAGTTCATGGGGTCACAAAGTGTTGGACACGGCTGAAGAGACTTAGCACTCACGTGCACTGGTAGGCAGCACACGGATACTGAGTAGACAAATTACAGGGTCTGCAGCCTCAGTCAGGGGCATCTCCTGAAAAGCCAAGCTACACAAGCCACTCCTGTCACAAGACCTTATCCTGGAGGTAGGGTCCCCTCGGCTAGCAGCACCATCTCCCTGCAGAGTGGAGGTGAAACTGAGCAGGACTCTGTGCGGCTCCTAGGCACAAAAGCCTTGCTGTGTTCCCTGGTTTTTGTTTTTTGCTCACAGGAAATAGGTTTCATTCAGCCTCCATGACCTTCCCTGAGATCCAAAGGGCGGGTTCAAACAGTTGCTAATCAGGGAAGGAAGGGAATGCCAAAACAAGGGAGAAGCAGACAAGAAACAATAGTGCAGCCTTGGGCAGGGTCCTGGCTCCCCCTCAAAGGATACACAGAACAGTATCTTTGAGCGGTTTTGCAGATACTGAAATCCCACCAGGTGGGAGAAGTTAACAGTTAGTTCAGTCGCTCAGTTGTGTCCATCTCTTTGCGACCCCATGGACTGCAGCACGCCAGCCTTTCCTGCCCATCACCAACTCCTGGAGCTTGCTCAAACTCATGTCTGTCGAATCAGTGATGACATCCAACCATTTCATCCTCTGTCGTCCCCTTGTCCTCCTGCCCTCAATCCTTCAGCATCAGGGTCTTTTCCAATGAGTCAGTTCTTTGCATCAGGTGGCCAAAGTTTCAGCTTCAGCATCAGTCCTTCCAATGAATATTCAGGACTGATTTCCTTTAGGATGGACTGGTTGGATCTCCTTGCAGTCCAAGGGACTCTCAAGAGTCTTCTCCAATACCACAGTTCAAAGCATCAGTTCTTTGGTGCTCAGCTTTCTTTATGGTCCAACTCTCACATCCATACATGACTACTGGAAAAACCATAGCTTTGACTAGACAGACCTTTGTTTGCAAAGTAATGTCTCTGCTTTTTAATATGCTGACTAAGTTGGTCATAGCTTTTCTTCCAAGGAGCACGTGTCTTATAATTTCATAGCTGCAGTCACCATCTGCAGTGACTTTGGAGCCCCCAAAATTAAGTCTGTCACTGTTTCCATTGTTTTCCCATTTATTTGCCATGAAGTGATGTTAACATGAAGTTAACAGTATACAGCCCAGAAGCATAAAGACCCTAGACCAGTTGGAACCAGAAGGTGGATGATGCTGACTCTCACTTACCTCCTCATGAAACTATCATGATCCACAATCATGGTCACCCTCTCTGAACCATTACTGTAAAACTCCTCACTACCTGCTATAGGTCAGGACACACAGTTTTGAGGGCATTACCCTGCTCTGGTCTCCTTTCTCTGGCAAAGCAATAAAGCTATATGCTTTTCTACTTCAACCAAACCTCTGTCTCTGAGATTCAATTTGCTACCAGTGTACAGAGGCAGAATTTTGGCTACACAGTCAGGTGTTCACCAGGTAGAGCCATCTGCCCACTTAGCAGGGCCATCTCATCATTTCTTAATGCTGCAAGGCGAACTGACTCCTGGGGTTGTGTGGGATACCACGCCACGTTTATTTGCAGATGAGAAATCCAGGCATTCAATCTGCTCCGTAGGAAATGAGAATTTGTGCCTTCAGGGCTTTTGGCTGCTCATCAATTTCCAGTTTGGTAAATGATCCTCACGAGGCAGAGCTACGCATACTCTGGTGAGATGGGGCGACTGCTCAAAAGTGGGTGTTCGCCCTGGCATGACAGTATCTGTTCCTGTCCCCAGGGTGTCCCTGGACCAGAAAAATCTCCTCCCAGTCCTTTCTAGGAGTGATGTGGGGAGACAGCCGCTCAGCAAATAAGAGGCGTTCGCTGCAGTGCCTACTTGATGGCCAGATGATGGGGTCGGGGAATTTCCGCCTAGGAGCTGGGAGGCGCTGGGGTCAAGACTGGCATTCCTGGACCTTGGACAATCTCTGCTCATTAGCACTGCTCTTTGGTGGCTCGGATGGTCAAGAATCCACCTGTGAGGCAGGAGACCCAGGTTTGACCCCTGGGTCAGGAAGATCCCCGGAGAAGGGAATGGCAGCCCACTCCAGTATTCTTGCCTGGGAAATCCCATGGACAGAGGTTACAGAACATGGGATTGCAAAGAGTCGGACACAGCTGAGTGAGTAACACTCACTTCACACTTCACTAAGACTCATTTAAGTGGTGTTTGCATCGGGTGAAGGGAGCAGCTGTCTGGTTGATTTTCTTTTCTTCCTGAGAAAGGTGGACAGAGCTTCTTCATAATATGCTGGGGTCCTTTTTGTTTGCTTCCGAGCCTTTATCACCAACAAGATCATCTTCGGGTTTGTCTAGTCATCCCATTCAATGGCTGGTCCAGTGTCTTAGTCCATTCGGCCGCTGTAGCAGGATACCATGGACTGTTTGGCTTATAAACAACAGAAATGGATCTCTCACAGTTCAGGGATCCAGGCAGTCCAAGATCAAGGCACCAGCCGATGCAGTGTCTGGTGGGAACCAGCTTCCTGGTTCATAGACAACTGCCTTCTCCCTGTCTCCTCACATCGTGGAAAGGAAGGGAGCTCTCCAGGGTCTTTCTTATAAAGGCACTAATCCCATGACGGTTTCATCTCCATTATCTAATCACTCCCTGAAGCCCTCACCTCCAAACACCATCATTTTGGGAATAAAGTTGCAACACAGGGGTTTTGGGGGGAACAAACATTCAGTCTACAGCATCCTGTGTTCGGCTGGTCCATTTAGGACTTGAATTTGCAGTAAGTTCTCTTTTCACAGGTCGCTACTGTCTTGTCTAAGCAAAGCCTAGATCCTCCCTGAATCTCCAGGCTGCACTGACTGCCCTCCTGGTGCTCCCATCAGGTCTTGCAACCTCCTTTGCTATCAGATCAGATCAGATCGCAAAGGCCATGCTGCTCCCACATTCGGCAGTTAGGAGAATCTTCTTTCCGAGACTGAAATCCATGGTGGCAAGCTGGGAGGCTGCAACCAAAGCATGCCAATTTCCTGCATCACAGTCCCTTCATCTCTGGAATGGAAATAATAGCAAACCTGTTCTTCCTTCTTCTCTTATTGGCTTGTGAGGATTAAATAAGCAACACTGATGAAGATAAGTGGAGAATGAAGTCCAAAAAGAATCAATTTCCAAACTCCGAGCTTTAGTCTCATAGTTTGAAGTTTGGATCTACTCATGTTTCCCATCTAAGTCCACATTTCACCTGGAAGAGATGGAAGTCTTCCAAGCAGTGCTTGAAGTTTAGGAAAAGAAACATTTTGTGTGGTTTTATGCTTGGAGCATCCATCTTACGTATAGATTTTTGTGAAAAAAAAAAAAAAAATAGGTGATTTACAAATATTACCTTGATGTGAATAATGGGGTTTGATCTGTTTGGAGTGGAGTATAAAGTGTGTAAGCATTTTTTCAAATAGAAGAGCATATTTGCTTGAAAGTACTTTTCTCCATTGGGTGGGTATCTCGGTGCGGCTGACCCAGATGCAGGAAGAGGCTCTGCTCTCCCGTATGGACGAGGGCTTTGGAGTCAGGCCATGGGGAGCAGTGGAGCCAGAGAACACACCGTCTTCCCAGCTCCTCCCGCCAGGATTCTTCCAGGAGGCCCTTCCCATCTGTCTCTGATTGGTCCCAACACAGCCTCGTGTCTGTCACCACAGCAAGAAGCTGCATCTCAGGAACATGAGAAGAGATAAAAATAGAGGTAGGGAAGGGAGCTGAGGGGCTGAAACGTTGTACTATTTGAAGGTTCCCATAAAGACCTGGCTTGGGGGACTTCCCTGGTGGTTCACTGGTTGAGACTCCTCACTCCCAATGTAGGGGGCTGAGGTTCCATCCCTGGCCGGGGAACTAGATCCTACGCACTGCAACAACAACAAAAAAGATTCTGCTTGACACAGCTAAAGATCCTGCATGCTACAGCAAAGATCAGAGATCCCGTGTGCTACAGCTGAGACTCGGTGCAGCCAAATGAATAAATAAAAAGACCTGAGTTGGGAGAAAAAGAAAGCTCTCTCCATCTTGGTGTGGGAAAGGCACCTTGCTCTCCCACAGCGCATACTATCTGAGAGTGAACATGAACCCGTGAGGACCCCAATGTGCCCTCGGGCTGCCCAGGGTCACTGGCTGCAATGAAAGGGGCAGGAGTCACATTGCCTGAGCATCTCTTAAGTTCAGTGCTGGGCATGTCCTGATCATCACATTGTTTAATCATTACACACACCCCTGAAGGCGTACTGTTCTCTCCACTGGGTAGACAAGGAACCAGAGACTACAGGAAATTCCTTAAATTGCCCAGAGTCACACTCTCATAGATGGCAGGACTGGGGTTAAAACATACATTGGTTTGAACCCAGAGCCCACTCACTTACCTACCATCCTGGGATGTGCCTGGAACTCGGGCGTTTATCATTTCAATGAGAAGGCAAATTATCCAACATGTGTCTAGCACGTAGCAAGCACTCTGTGTGTGCATCTTTCATGATCAGCTAGAAAGAGCACGGGGGGCCTGCCAATGTGCCTGCATTTGCTGTATACTGTGCTTGTGTTCACACTTTGCTCTGCACGTATGCCTGTGTGTGTGTGTTAGTCGTGTCTGTCTGTGCGACCGCATGGACTGGAACCCACCAGGCTCCTCAGCCCATGGGATTCCCCAGATAAGAATACTGGAGTGGGTTGTCATGCCCTCCTCCAGAGGATCTTCCTGACCCAGGGATCAAACTCGGATATCCTGCACGGCAGGCAGATTCTTTACCATCTGAGCCACCAGGGAAGCCCTTTATCTTTCCACTCCCTGCCTGTCTCATCTTTCCTTCATTCAAAGTTCTGGTTGGGAAACCACTCCAGCTCCCCCAGCCCGAAAACTCCTCTCCTTGGTTTATTCTTGATTTCATGTTCTTCTGGCATGTGTTTTCTTCTCTCTCCTGGCATCCAGTCATTCACCACGTGTTTTGGGTCTCTTCTGTGTCAGTCACTGGAAAGGGTGTGATGACTATGAGACCCTGACTTTGTTCCTGGAAGGGCACAGACCACAAAGTAAATGCAGGGCACCTGCTGCCCCAAGGAGAGTCAGATTGAGAACACGGACTCACAAAGCCTCAAATCTCCATCTCACTCTGTGTGTTGAAGCGTTTCAGAGCCCCCTTTTACTGACTCGGACAATTTCACATGATAAGCTTCAAGATGTCTTCACTGGAGATGAGGAAAGCCAGCCTTCCCTGAAGTGTCACAGTCTATACCAGAAGCTGTTCCATGGTTTATTATCCAAATCTCTCACATGAGCTCTAACCCTCGTGTTCAGTTCAGCTGCTCAGTCCTGTCCGACCTTTTGTGACCCCATGGACTGCAGTACGCCAGGCCTCCCTGTCCATCACCAACTCCCAGAGTCTACCCAAACTCATGTCCGTTGAGTCAGTGATGCCATCCAACCATCTCATCCTCTGTCGTCCCCTTTTCCTCCTGCCCTCAATCTCTCCCAGCATCAGGGTCTTTTCCAATGAGTCAGTTCTTTGCATAGAATGCCCAAGTATTGGGGTTCCAGCTTCAGCATCAGTTCTTCCAATGAACAGTCAGGACTGATTTCCTTCAATATTCAATAGACTGGATGGATCTCCTTGCAGTCCTAAGGGACTCTCAAGAGTCTTCTCCAACACCACAGTTCAAAAGCATCAGTTCTTCGGTGCTCAGCTTTCTTTATAGTTCAGCTCTCACATTCATGCATGACTTCTGGAAAAACCAAAGCCTTGACTATAACCCATGTGTTAGAAGAATCAATGAATAGTTTCAAAAGCACTTGCTCCTTTCCTTTACTCCCTTGAGCAGCACAGACACCTTTCAAGTCACATGTCGGTACCCTTTTTCCATCAACGGTGAAGCTGGGGACATTCGGTCACAGCCAGGGTTGGTGGCAGAGTGGAAGTGGGTGTGGGGAGGGATTTCAGTCCCAAACCAATCCTCATTTCGGTGCTTGCCGTCATGCTAACAGCAAACATCGCGGCTCACGTTTTACAAAAGCTTTCAGCCTTCATCTTACAGCACCTCTCTGCTGTGCTGCTGCTGCTGCTCACTCAGGATTTTGAAATTCTCTCCTTCCCTGGCTTTCTTCCTCCCAAGTTCTTCTGTTTAACTCACACTTTTTGGCCATTTTTCTGTTTCTTGGACGGCCTTTGCTACTCACTTTCTTCCTCTACAGGGCTTCCCTGGTGGCTCGGATGGTAGAGAATCTGCCTACAACGCGGGAGACCTGAGTTCAATCCCTGGCTTGGGAAGATCCCCTGGAGAAGGAAATGGCAAACCACTTCAGTGTTCTTGCCTGGAGAATCCCATGGACAGAGGAGCCTGGTGGGTTACAGTCCATGGCGTCACAAAGAGACAGACACAACTGAGCAACTAACACTTTTACTTTCTTCCTCTAGAGGCTGGGATCCCCGGGCCCTATCCCGGGTCACTGCAGCTGTGCTGGAGGGAGCCCCGTCTGCTCTCACGGTTTACCACTTTCCCACTCAGCTCCATCTCCAGCCCCCGCCCTGCTCACCAGCTCTGGCTCCGGCTCTGCAGGTGCCTCTGGTGGTGCCCGCTGTGAGGTTGTGCAGCCACTGTCCTCTCTGCTGGACATGCTGTCTCTCGCCTTTCTTTGGGTGTGTAGGGATGGGGCCTCCAGTGGGAGGGAGGCACACCTTTGGCACAAAGTGGGAAACGAGAGACTAGCGGATTTTAAGAGCTTACACTGCAGGTGGAAAAACCGAGGACCAGAAAGGGGCAGTGAGTTGTCCAAAGTCACACAGCAGAGCCACAGTAATGTCACTATTTTTCACCTCATTTTCCACCCAGGTAAATTTCAGGACATTCATTCAAACAACTACGCAAACATCTCAAACATACCACCACGAGGGACCTACAGTGTGTAGTCCACAGAGATAGAAACAGCCAGTAGCAGAGAGAATGAGACACTATCTCAAGAAACCTACGGGCCTGGGAGAGACAGACACACACTCAGCTAACAAATGACAAGCACCATGTAAGTCCTAAATATTTTGTGTATTTCACAAAGCACAATGAATCAAACTTTTCAGTGTCTGCTGCTCCTCTCTCCCTCCTACAGCTCCCAGGGATTTGTTTCAAAATGTTGATGTTTCCCCTTTATGCTGCAGTGGTGGCCCCCGGAGGGTTAGTGATGGGGGAAGGTAAAAGGCACTCGGGGATCTTGGCCTCAATGACCATTGTCTGTGGCTCCGGCTGCTCTGAGACTGTGAGCCCTGCGTCTGCGCTTGGCAGTCACTTACATATTTAATTTGACCTCAGGAAAATAGCTTTCTCTCAGTTTCTTGGGAAACTTTGTTTATTCTATTTTCAAATTCCCAGCCAGGAAGAAGTTAGAGGTTTGGCAGCAGGAACGGGCAGCTTCCAGGCCATTTGGCTGTTGCGGCCTCATTTAATTAACTGACCGTCTGTGCAGGCTGGATACGAGAGGCATGGAAATGAGAGGCTATTTGTGGAACTTAGGAGAAGAAAAGGAACGAGTGACTCAGGTTTGCAGGCGTGTCCTCCTCCTTTGCTCGGAGAACGGCTATACCCGTTCCCCTGTGCTGTGTCCCGGTGTGGGCTCCCCCAGTCCCTCTTCTCGCCTGCTTTCCAGGGGCCTCGTGCTGCATCAGAAAAAGCCGAGGAATCTGGGGGTGGGCCCAGACTCTGCCTCTAATGAGACACTTGCCCACAGACAAGTCTTCTCACCTCTCCAGGCTCAGCTCCCTCAGATGCACCAGGAAGGAACTGGACTCTGTGATCCAAAAATTCTTCTTCATCTCTTAATCCCTTGGTGGTCTTAACCCACGCCAGGTCCGGGGCTCAATGAGTGGAGATTCTGATGTCATGTGTGTGCTAAGTCGCTTCAGTCATATCCAACTCTTTACCACCCTGTGAACTGTAGCCCACCAGGCTCCTCTGTCTATGGGATTCTCCAGGCAAGAATACTGGAGTGGATTGCCATTTCCTGCTCTGGGGGATCTTCCCAACTCAGGGATAAAGCTGCGTCTCTTATGTCTCCTGCATTGGCAGGCGGGTTCTTTACCATGAATGCCACCTGGGAAGCCCCTTTGCTGTCATGGAACTTACCTTATCAGTAGGGAGACAGAAAATAAAGAATAAGTAGATAGGCACCCTTTGAGGATGTGATGTGTGCCCTGAATGAAACAAAAGAATGGAAAAGGAGCCCAGAGTGCATGTATCTGATGCCACCCCTCTTCATCCCTCATAGCTCCTCCCAAGAAGAAACCAGGGGGCCCCCGGAGCCATTGCTATGATCCACAGCTGTCAGCTTTCTGGGCAGAAAATGGTGGGGGGAGAGGGCAGAATAGACCTGGAGAGGCAAACAGCTTTTATTTCTCACAACCTCAAAAGAATTTGAAATTGCATCAAGTGTTAAACAGCTCATGGTTCAAAGAGGAAGCTGTAATGTGTACTTGTCAATATCCTGTCATTGCTAATGATGAAAGTATTACACACCAAACCATGTATTTTATGTTGGGAAAAAAGAAAAGCTTATGACATTAGACAAGCATCAAGAAGTTTGAAAAAAGGACAAGGCAGTTCTCCTGTACCTATTTCTAATATATGAGAGACATCTAAATATAAAATTAGAAGACAGTGACTTAGAAAACAAATATAAAGCAGAGCGATATTTGCTCCTTTGAAGAGCTAATGTCTTACACATGCTTGTGCTCTTGTATTCGATCGCTAAGTCCCGACCGATTCTTTGTGACCCCATGGACTGTAGCCGCCAGGCTCCTCTGCCCATGGGACTTCCCAGGCAAGAATACTGGAGCGCGTTGCCATTTCCAGGGGTCTTCCCCACCCAGGGATCCAACCCGTGTCTCTTGCATTGGGAGATGGATTCTTCACCACTGAGCAAACAGGGAAGCCCAATATTTTACACAGAATCTGATCATACTTGTCAAGAAAAAAAAAATGACAGAGTGTAAACATAAACGTTAGGAATTAAACAGGACATAACTTGCCAATGCTAAGACATTAAAGATATAATGGTCTCTGATGAATACGATATGTCAATAAATGAAAAGAGACAACATCGAAATTTTCTTGAAAAATAAGACTCACACGTCTTTAGAGTAGGGCCCTCCCAAGCATGAGGGGAATGCATATAAAATTCCAATTTGATACAAATGCCTCCAAAGAATAGAACTCAGCCCAAACTCATTTTGAGGTGAATGTATATAACCTCAGACCCAAAAGACAGCACCCAAGTTCTTCATGAAAATAGATCTAAAGTCTTGAACAAGATATTGACAAACTAAGTCTAGATGAGGAAGTGAGGCAAAGTTAAATGCTCTGTCCCAAGTTCACAGACTGTAGGTGGCTGATCCGGGTCTTCTTACCTTGACCTCTGTCTCTAGAGAGAGGGCTCTGTTGGCTGTTATTATCAGGATGGTGTCAAGAGGCTTGTTGTCCAGTCGCTTAGTCGTGTCTGACTCTCTGTGACCCTATGCACTGCAGCACACCAGTCTTCCCTGTCCTTCACTATCTCCCAGAATTTGCTCAAACTCATGTCCATTGGGTCGATGATGCCATCCAACTCATCTCATCCTCTCTTGTCCCCTTCTCCTCCTGCCTTCAATCTTTCCCAGCATCAGGGTCTTTTTCAATGACTTGGCTCTTTGCATCAGGTGGCCAAAGTATTGGAGCTTCAGGTTCAGCATGAGTCCTTCCAATGAATATTCAGCATTGATTTCCTTTAGGATTGACCAGTTTGATCTCCTTGACTCCTGCTGTCAAGAGACCTAGACTTTTGCAGATCAAGAACAATGAGGGTGTTCTCCATAGCTAGGCAGGACTTTGAGCACCTTCAAAGCTTTCCTTTTTGGTTCTCTTCCAGCCTATTTGTTGATCAGAAGTGGGGTAACCAACTCTTCCCAGCTTTCCTGAGACTGCTTCTATTTTTTTTTTTTTTTCCTTTTTGGCCAGACTGTTTGGCATGAAGCTGAAACTGAAGCGCCAATACTTTGGTCACGTGATGCAAAGAGCTGACTCATTGGAAAAGACCTTGATGCTGGGAAATATTGAGGGTAGGAGGAAAAGGGGGCAACAGAGGATGAGATGGTTGGATGGCATCATTGACCCAATGGGCATGAGTTTGAGCAAACTCCTGGAAATGATGAAGGACAGGGAAGCCTGAAGTGCTGCAGTCCATGGGGTTGCAGAGTAGGACACGACTGAGTGACTGAACAGCAACGACATGGCCTGCAGGATCTTCCCCAACCAGGGATCAAACGCACGCCCCCTGAGTTAATGAGTCTTAACTAGAATGCCTGCTCTTTTTTCAGAATTACAAGTCTCACTTCCTAGGAACCCCTCAGTCCTGGGCAAATCAAGACCACCTGGCACCCCAGATGGCCACAACCTGGGATTCCTTATTTTCCCGCAAAGAGCATGGATTCCGGGGGAAAGGTCAGTTTGGCTACTGACAGCTGGGGACAAGTCTCAGATTCCATTAGAGGCCTGACAGGTATAAACCTCCATCAACATCACATCTACTGAGCACTTTCTGGTGGTAGAACCTGAGGCAGACTCTCACTAATGCTGCATTTACCATGACAATGACCCATTGACATAGGTGTCATCACCTCCATTTTGTATGGGAAAGTGAGAAGCAAAATAGACAGAAAGATACAAGGGAGGAAAGTGTGAATGAGTTAATCAATGAATAAAGTAATAACCTCACTGCTTCCACTAAAGTGACAGCCTTGATTAATATGATGGCATCTGGGCTTACCCCTGCTCGCAGGGCCCACTGGAGCTTGAACAATGAGCCCCAGGCCCCCGAGGATGGGACACGGGCTCCCTGCCCAGGTCCGGCTGTCACCTGAGTCCTCCCCAGAGCGTCCCCTCTGCACGCTCTTGAAAGCAAGCAGGTGGCTTGTCCTGTTGCTGGCTGTGAGTCAGGAGAGAATGATTCCTTCTCCTTGAATGGGAGAGAGGTGGCTAGGCAGCTCTGGTGAGGCCCCAGGCTGACCTGAGACACCGGGTAGGAAGGAATTCTGCACTGTGGGCTGGAGCTGGCATTCAGAGGACTCACAGGTACTCAGTCTAGAAGGTCTGGGCTTGGGAATCCTCTGGACACTCGAGATGGCTGGGCTCAGCACATAGCCAGACACACAGTAGGCAATTAATGGACTTCAGGGCTCTCAGGCTCCAAATAATTGCCTTTATAACAAGCTGGTTATTCACTTCTTTCTCCTTCCAGAGGGTGAGCACTGGCAGACTAGAAGCCCACATTGGTACATCTCTGTGTTCTCTGCACTGAGTACTGTATCTGGTACCCAAAGATGCTCAGGAAATGCTGACTTCTTTTCTGCCCCTCTTCCCCTCCTGATGCTTATGCTGGCTTAATGAGCAGCCTCCTCACAATGAGGACGAGGTGTGACCTTGAATTACCTGAGTGGGCACACTCCCAAGTCCTCGCTGCTGGCTTAGCGTTGTGGGGACGGGGAGCCAAACAGACCTGGGTGCAACACCGTGGCTGGCTAGCTGGGTGGTTTTATAGTTAAAGGCTGTGTTGAATAGAACTGTATAAGAAGTATTCCACAAATGAATTCTATCTTCAAAGAAGTCAACTTCAGTGACACTTTTTTTTTTTTTTAAACTGCAGAACTTCTCAGAGCTTCTCATACCCTCTGGATGTTGTCTCCATGAGGAGTCTGTCGTGAGCCTCGCAAGTCAAATGTACCTAGTCATTTTGTCAAGGTATGTTTTGAACAACGAGTGTTCTTGGAACACAGTTTGGGAATACTCAGACATCTTTCAGTAGGCACTAAAAGTAGCTTTGGCTCGTAGTATTATTTTCAGATTACGGTTGTTTTATTACTTATTTACCAATGAAATCATACAGGGAGCCTGAACCTGAACAGCCCCGAGATCATGTTTCAAAATTCACAATTTTCCAAAGAGAATTTTGTGCCGGATTGAGTCAGGCCCATCTCCCATAAATTTGCAGCAGGTTTAAAACATACATATTGAAAGCAGACAAATCCCTTCTCTCCTTGCTAATTAGGATGATGGATTGTAGAGAGGTGATCCTGCATGTCACAGCAGAGATGATGCTGTTGCTTTTAATTAACCAAACAGGGATTTGAGGGAAGCGGGAAGAGCAGAGACCAGTCTCCAGATGGGCGCAGAAGGACTCACGCCCCAAACACACAGATCTCCAAGGATTGGTGACAAAGTGACTCAAGGATGCAGACACCACTTAGCGTCTTTAATGGTCTCTTTCCACGAGGTAAGGTAAAGAAGTTCAGACAGAGAAGAAATGGCAGGTTCCCTGTACCTGACAGCACCAGACTGTCTCCAAGTCTTCCTGGGCATGTGCTCTTATTCCTCAGACACAGCCAAACCCAAACAGCCACTTGAGTCATGAGTGATTTTCCATTGCTTACATGCACATGCCTGTATCCAATGAGTTCGTTGGTCTTAGGGTCTGTCCCTAAGACCCCGAGGTCTCTTGGAAGCATGGCTTCTGGAAACAGGCCCTAGACTGGAAGGCCACAGAGGGCATTTCTTTCTTTCTTTTTAAAAAGTGTATGTATTTGTTTATTTAAATTAACTTACTTATTTTTGGTTGCACTGGGTCTTCATTGCTGCGTGCAGGCTTATCTAGTTGTGGTGACCAGAGGCTACTCTCTAGCCTCAGCCTGTGATGCCCAGGCTTCTCACCGCAGTGGCAAAGCTCGTTGCACAGCATGGGCTCTAGGCGAGCAGGCTTTGCCCTGTGGCATGTGGAATCCTCCCAGACCAGGGCTCAAACGCAAGTTCCTCGCATGAGCAAGCAGACTCCCAGCCCCTGGACCACCAGGGAAGCCCTGCAGAGGGCATTTCTGAAGGCCCCTGCTCCATGCATCTTTCCTTTCCTAGGAGTTGAGTCACTTCTCCATGAGAGCCTTTGGACTGTGGCGGGCCCTGACTAGTTTCTCTCAATTCAACAGACATTTGATTATCACCTGCTAGGTTCTGGGTTGCGGGGTATATGGAGAAGCCCAAACCCACGTCTGATCTCAAGGACCAACCAGTCTAATTAGATTGGTAAACACACAGATATAATGTACATCACACACAATAACTCAAGGGGGGCTGGGTGGTCAGGAAAGGTGTCATGGAAGAAATTCCCTCAAGTCTGGTTCAGAGGATTTGTAGGAGTTCATTGGGTGGGCTTGATGGAAGGAAAGGCTTTTTGGATAGAAGGAACAGCAATTCCAAAGTAACTAAATGAAAAGGCATAGTTTATGTAAAGAACTGAAGTCAATCAACTATTGGGACAACATGCATGTCTGTGTGTGTGTGTGTTATAGGGACAACAGGGTGGGGAATGGGCGGGAGACGGTGAGCAGTGGAGTGACCAGCTTATATTTCAAGGCAGGCATGTCTCCTAACTTTTTAACTGGAGTTGGTGCTACTTAGTGGGATGGGGGTATTGATGGGGAACAGGCTTAAAGATGCTTTAGAATCAAGAGCCTCTTGACACAAGTTAGAAAAGTCTACAAATTAATTGTTTTCTTTCAGAACTCAATGGACCATCACAGAAGCAACTCATTTGCAGCGAACGCCACCCCTGCGTTGAAGCCCACCCATTCTCCCTTAACAGCAGACAGTGAAAGTTTGGGGTTTTGCCTTAAATTCTGCCTCCTCTTTGCTTGCTGATTTTGAAGAAACAGATCAACTTCCCCTGTTCAGTTGAAGAAGGAGAGGGCAGGAAGAAGGGGTGTTTGGGAGGTGGGGGTTTAGCTGTACCCTGAGGTGTGGAGACCGTGAGGTGAGCAGACCAGGAAGCTGACCTTGTTTTCACAAGGCAGGGGGCTGGGCTTCACCCGCCAGACAGCATCTTCTTTTACTTGCCTCCAACTCAGCACCACAAAGAGATGCTCCCAAAATGCAGTCAGTCGGATCTGTGAGTTTTTTCCCCAGGCTTCTTCCTTAAACTGCTCTTCCAAGCCAGGTCCCCTCCACTCTGGACCCTGACTCCCTTCCCAGCATCACCCCCTTCTCACCACTGACCTCTGATGGTTTCTGAGTATTGTCTGCCGAGGGCCCCCAGCATGTCCCCTTCTCCTGACCTTTGTCCTTGATGGAAACAGCCTGCAGCCAATGGCTGTCTGATACAGACGCAAATGACCAGCCTCCCTGCTTAAGGGGACCATCCCCAACCTACCCTGTGGATCCAGGCTGAGCTTCGTCCGCTCCTCTGTTCTGTGCCCCTTTATTCCCTTTCAGGTTTCTCCCAGAGTCCCCCCCTTAACAAGTCACGTGATTCCAAACCTCAGTCTCAGGCTCTGCTGCGAGGGAGACCTTGGACAGACTCCCAAACCCAGATCTGCTCCTCAGGCCACTTCCAGAGCTCTCCACTCACTCAAAGTCTCTCTCCGTCCTGCTCTGTGCCCTGCGATGCTCATAGCAAAACTGTGCTCAGGACTGACCGCCTCCTAGCATCCGGGTGGTTTGGCCAATGGAGGCTGGACAATGAGGGGGCGGGGGAGAGAGAATCTGGGTGTTTGCTCCTCTGCGCCTGCCCTACTTGGGCTCCTGTGCCTGCGTCCATCTCTGCGAGGGTCTGACGTTGAACCCAGCTCTTAACACTGAGAGAGAATCCGGGTGTTTGCTCCTCTGCTCCTGCCCTACTTGGGCTCCTGTGCCTGCGTCCACCTCTGCGAGGGTCTGACGTTGAACCCAGCTCTTAACACTGAGTCCCCCTTTCCCTTCCTCATTAGGGGTGGCAATGTCTCCCCGCCGCCCACTGCTGCTCCCCTGACTCCGCATCCTTTGTTAGGGCCCCTTCTGCACAGAGTCCCTTCATCCAACACGTCCAGCTGCGGGACATCTGCTTTGAGCCAGGCACCCTCACTTCTTCAGGTTTCATCTGACAGGTTGATGCGAATTGATTGTTAATGGCTGCCTGCAGCGCTGTGTTTTGAGAGACGTGTGTGTTTCTTAGCCCAGCAGGGAAGGGCACTGACATCTACTAGTGATGCCTGTCAGTGTGCAGCACTCTGACACGAGTGCCGTGATTGGCCATCCCTGGACGAGATGCTCAATCCCTGACCTCCCTTCCTGCTCAGACTTCTAGTGATTGAGACTTCTGAATCATTCTGTCCATTTATGGAGAGGTGAGCTTCCCTGATAAGAGCAACCTAAGAAAATGCCAGAGTTAATCACCCTGGCCAACAGGCCGACAACTTACTCAAACAAACCCATGATACCTGGAACACCTTTTCTGGGTGGCCTGCGGCAGCGGAACTGTGTGCTTGCCGCAGACAGTCGTGGACACCAGGGGGCAGCCTTCCACAGGCTGTTGGATGCCAGGTAGAAAAGACCAGGTGGTCCACCTACTGTAAACCCTTCCAGCTACAGGTAGGCTGGTTTAGACCTGAGAGCAAGGATGGACTTGCTCAAGGCCATGGGAAGGTAATGGGAAGGCATCACAAGAGCACAAGAGAGCATCCGCGCCTACTGGACTGCACCTGGCGGAGCCGGCGGGAGAGCGTCATGGCCGCTTCGGAGCAGCCCCAGGTCGGGGAGCTGCTGGCCAAGGCCCGGAGAGCCTTTAATTAAAAAAACAAAACAAAACAAAACAAACAAACAAAAAAAACAAGAGCACAAGACCAGATCCAGGAACTTTTTCTGGAATTTTTCCTCTACCCCAATTCTCTTATCTTTCCTTTAAAATACTTCTTGACCAGTTACTGTGGGCCAGTTTTTGGCATATTCTGAGAGTTTCCTCAGAATAACTCTACATGCCTAAGCCTATGAAAAGATCCGAGGCTGGGAAAAATTGAAGGTAGGAGGAGAAGGGGACGATAGAGGATGAGATGGTTGGATGGCATCACTGACTTAATGGACATGAGTTTGGTGAACTCCAGGAGTTGGTGATGGACAGAGAGGCCTGGCGTGCTACAGTCCATGGGGTCGCAATGAGTTGGACACAACTGAGTGACTGAACTGAACTGAAGGCTCTGAAGGTAGGTATGGGGGCCCTGGGCTTCCTAGGTGGTTCAGTGTGTAAAGAATCCACCTGCAATGCAGGAGACTTGGGTTTGATCCCTGGGTTAGGAAGCTCCCCGAGGAGCGCATGGCAACCCACTCCAGTATTTTGCCTGGAGAATTCCAGGGACAGAGGAGCCTAGTGGGATACAGTCCATGGGGTTGCAATGAGTCAGACATGACTGAAGCAACTGAGCGAGCACACATGCATACACATGGGGGCCCTAAACAAAAATCACACAGATCGACGTGAAATTTCTGAAATTGATTTCAATTATGAAGGTGATGAATGTGGATAGGGGTGGACTTTAGGTAGAGGGACATTTTGGTTACAAAAGACCTGAGCTGTAAGGGGTTAAGAGCAGGTGGGTTACTGGTCCAGGCAGTGGGCATAGTAGACAGAAGGACCCTGGGAAGAAGGGAGGATTGGGACCCAGGCTGGAGTGTTTGGACTCCAGTGGTGACGAGGCAAGTCACTGGGGAAGAGACGGGAAGAGGCGGGGAGAGGTAGGGCCGCTCGAGAGGGGTGAGGCCAGGAACACAGAGTCAAGGCCGACCAAACGCATCCAGCAAAGCACTCCATGAAGCTGGGAGTAGACTAGCTGGGGAAGGCGAGTGCAGAGCTGAGGAAGGTCCAGAGGGGCGAATCAGGACCTGGGGGTCCTTGTCTGTTCTGTGCAGATACCAGGTGTGTCCACGTGCTGCGAGCTTCCAGGGGGTCTGAGTGGGAATGTATCTTGCCCTTGTAAAGGGCAGTGGGCATGGCCCTCTCGTTCCCCTGGATGGTGAGCCAGCCTCACTCAGCTCCTGCATGGCAGTGAGCACACCGCTGCTGATACTCACCAGCCCTGAAGCCCTGGGGCCAGGACCCCTGCCATCCAGAAAGTAAGCTATCTCCCCCTCCCTCCAGACCTGGCTCTGTCTTCTGGCCCCTGCCCCTCCTTCGACCCCCGCCTCACTCTTCCCTCAACCCACCTCCTACCCAAACAGTGGCTTTAAAATTTCCCTTTGGGGTCGCTGACCTGTTCCCCTCCTCAGGACTCTCTAGGGCTCCGTCTGCCCTGGACGCAGATACAGTTAAAGATGCTTCATCACACTCTGCCCTCACCAGCCATTCACTCTCCTCACATGGCACCTCCTGGCTCCTGGGCTCCCCTCTGGAATGCCCCTGCCCTCTTCTTGACCCCCTGGGCCTCTATTTGCCCTGGAAAACTCAGTGAATTGACCTTTCTGAATCCCCGAGATGATGGGTGTCTTCCGCTCCCCCACCCCAGTCCTCCCAGTCCTTGCCACATGGAACACACATATGACTGTGGGGCCTGCTTCTCTCCTGCATGGTCAGCTCCCTGAAGGTTGGGGTGTCCTGTCCCCAGTGAGGCCCAGTATAGGGCTCCTGCTTAGCAGGCAGTCAGCGAAGCTCATCAGAATATGAATATGTGAGTCAAGGAATAAGTAACTGAACACAAGTCTATGGGACGTTTCTCCTAAATGACGCATTGACAGTAGCTACCCCCTGCCCCTCCTGCCGGAGTGCAGCAGACTGAGGGGTAAGCCCACCACATCCTAGAAAGCCCCTCTCATCCTACAGAAAAAACAGTAAAAAGATACAAGTATCGTTTGATCTTCAGCTGTTTCTTTCTGCGGCAGCCATCAAGAATAAACTAGATTCCAATTAGCAGCCAAGACCCAGAAACCGAAGGATGAGTCTTCCTCCCTGCCATTGTGAGCAAACCAACCAGCAATAAATTCCCAATTAGCGGGAAGAAAAATTGATTGAACCTTTTTTTTTTCCCTTCTTCCACTTTTGTTTAGCGCTTCCTGTAAACAGGCTGTGTGGCTGGCATTCAAGAGGAAAGAAAATTGAATGCAGTGTCATTTTAAGCTTGCCGCAATTAATGTCATGCCAGGTAAGCCATGCAAAGGAACATTAAAAGACTACAAAAGTAATTTGACACTTAAACACCAGCAAAAGTCATCTCCCTATATGCCTGTGTATATAATATATAGATCTCTATTTTAGCTGTTGTCGTTTAGTTGCTAAGTTGTGTCTGACTCTTTGCAGCCCTATAGACTTGAGTCCACCAGTCTCCTCTGTCCATGGGATTTCCCAGACAAGAATACTGGAGTGGGTTGCCATTTCCTTTTCCGTATCTTAGCTGGGGCTGTAGCCCAGGCAGCTTAAACAACAAGCATTTACTTCTCACAGCCTTGGAGGCTGGGGAATCTGAGCCCAGGTGATGGCAGAGGGGGCGTCTGGTGAGGCCTGGCTTGCAGACCCCTGCTTTCTCGCCACTGTGTGCTCACATGGCCTTTCCTCAGTGTGTGCCCCTGGAAAGATCTCCTTCTCTTCCTCTTCCTGTGTGCTCAGTCGCTCAGTCGTGTCTGACTCTTTGTAACCTCATGGACTGTAGCCCACCAGGTTCCTCTGTCCATGGTATTTCCCAGATAAGAATACTGGAGTCGGTTGCCATTTCTTCCTCCAGGGGATCTTCCCCACCCAGGGATTGAACCCACGTCTTCCGCGGCTCCTGCATTAGCAGGCAGATTCTTTACCACTGAGTTACTTGGGAAGCCATATGAGTGGGTATGTATACGTATATATTCAGTTTAGAACAGTATTTTTAACAATATTTTCCCCCAAATATTTTTATGCTCATTACCTGTGTAGCTATGATTCAAAACCAGGTTTGGGATTTGCAGCTGGATCTGGATTCATGTCATGTCTTGACCTAGTTCTGCAAGATACTTGGCCTCCCTGAGCGTCAATCTCCTCTGTAAGATGGGAACATTAGAAAATCTACCATAGAGAGTGCTTGTGGGGATGAAATGAGTTGATTTATTGATTTGTCCATTCATTCCTCTGGTCTTTCTTTCCCCAAAGAAGAGGGTGTGAGGAAAAATGTATGGAGTTCCACCCTGAGATGAGCACACCATGGGCAAAGCAGGCTTGGAAAGATGCTGAGATGCTGGTGTCTGCAGGCACAGGGGTGACGGTTACAGGGGTCAGTAGCTACCCTGATTGGCACTGAGACCCAGTCAAGAGGCAGACGATGAGGTCAGCGGAATTCTTACCTGCCAGTCCTTACTTGCTGCCCAGCTCTGTGTATATTCTGTTGTTGTTCAGTCGCTAAGGCATGTCTGGCTCTTTGCAACCCCATGGACTGCAGCACGCCAGGCTTCCCTATCTTCCACTATCTCCTGGAGTGTGCTCAAATTCATGTCTATTGAATCAGTGATGCCATCTCCAATGAAAGGATACCATCTCATCCTCTGTCGTCCCCTTCTCCTCCTGCCTTCAATCTTTCCCAGCATCAAGGTCTTTTCCAGTAAGTTGGCTCTTCACATCAGGTGGCCAAAGTAGTGGAGCTCCAGCTTCAGCATCAGTCCTTCCAATGAATATTCAGGGTTGATTTCTTTTAGGGAAGGTATTAATATTACAAGTGACTCCACAGGTGGTAGGGGACCATGGCTTTCACTCTGCCTCTATCCTGAATCCCTAATGGCCCGTGCTGGACTCTTGCCCCAACAACTGACTTCAACCTGGCAGCTCTGGAGCTATTTTCATAAAATGTAAGTCTGATACCAGTAACTCTACTCACACCTCCAGTGCTTTCTTTCTCTTGCTCACCAAAGAAGCTAATTTTCTTCCCTACAGTCTGGCCTCCTTCAACCTCCCCCACTCCATGTTCTCACCCAGGACTGGCCCTTGGTTTAGAGGCATGGGGACCAGGTCTTGGAACCCCCGCACAGTCCCTCTCTGGATGTGGGCTGCAGCTGGGGAGGGGGAGTGTTTGGGGAAGGCAGCTGTCTCCAGGAAGAGCACGTGTCCCATGAGCCCTGAGATGCTGGTTCTGGCTGAGGGCTTCCCTATCAGAATACGTGTCAATTTCAATCAAGATGATTTACGCCCTTTCCAGGGAGGATGGGCTCCAATGAAACTATACTTGATGTCAAGTGGGTAGCTGACCTCTTTGAGGAATGGTGCTGTCTCAGAGGCTCAGTGAACCCAAGCATAGCCCCCACTTCCTGCCACTCACCGTGGTTATATTTATGGGAAAGTCTGGCTGTCTGGGATCAGGTGTTCCTTCTCTACCAGGACCAAGGGTCACACTGGCCGCTGTGTGTTGGAAAGACCTTACTCCAGACATATAAGGTCCACATTGTGAGTCTCCTTATTAGGACATGGTGGTAAAGAATCTTCCTGCTAATGCAGGAGACACAATCAGATGCAGGTTCAATCCCTGGGTCAGGAAGATCCTCTGGAGAAAGAAATGGCAACCCACTCTAGTACTCTTGCCTGGAGAATCCCATGGACAGAGGAGTCTGGTGGGCTGCAGTCCATGGAGTAGCCAGAGAGTCAGATAAGACAGAGCAGCTGAACACACACGTAAACCTCACCCAGCATCTTTCCCCACCATAAGTACTTGTAGTACCTTAGGGTCTGTGAGCTTGTAGGGCCAGACTGACCATGTGTAACACTACAGGGGGACCTGCCTCAGAGCCCTTTCCTGGTCCTGCTCAGAGCCAGCGGCCTTCTTCGCTGCAGGGTATATGGGTTGGAGCAGCGTTGCTAAAGCAGGATATGCGCTTCCTCTGGAACTCAGCCAGGGCTGCGAGACACCCGCTTCCTTCTTAGTGGTAGAGGAAGGGTGGATGTGGTAATTTGGCATTTTCTTTGGTAGGAAAGCCCCAGAATGCCTCAGGTCACCAGAGCCCTAAAAATGCCACTAGTCCCAGAGTGTTCCAGACCACTAGACCCTTAAATATTAGCATAGTTTATTTCTCACACTTCAGAGCTCATGTTTCTTACAGAGATCTCTTCAACATCCTTGGTATTGTCTTGTGCGTCCTGTCCAATTAGCAAGGTGCCACTGATGGGTTAAATCAATGGAATGTCCAGACAGTCATAGTCTCACATTTAAGGTGGCAGAGAGTTAGCATACTGGGAAAGACTAGTCATGTACCGGTGTTCTTCTGAAATAAAAAAAGAAGGGTTTCAGTCGTCCTTCCTGCTGGGACTGGAAAAGAATGTCTTCACAAAATCAATGGCTGGGTACCATGCACCTAAAACACCACTGAGGCAGTGAAAACACAGACTTCAGGAGGAGGGCTTTGCGAAGTATGTATCTAAAACAGACTCATATCTGGCATGTAAAAAGAAAAGGAAAAATCAATGAAAACAGACTTGGAATTCAACAGAAAAGAGGGCAGAAGACTTAAACAGAGATTTCACCTATGGCTGATAAACAAAAAAGGTGGTCAGTTTCATGTCCTCAAGGAAATAAAAGTTAAAGACACAATGACATAAAACCACACAGCAGCCCAGGAAGGGCTAGACTGATGAATGTCTGGCAATACCAAGCATTGGCAAAGAAGGGGAGCCGTGGAGCTTCTGTGTTACTCTGGTAGTACGAACTGATTCGACCGTTTTAGACACTGGCATTCTCAAAGACGCAGCAATTTCATTCCTTTGTATACTTCTGAAAGAATTGTGTTCACATATTTATCAAACGATACAAACAAGCATATTTAGAGCAGGCTACTTTGTAACAGCCCTAAACAGAAAACAACCCAATGATCATCCACAGTAGAAAGGATAAATGAAGTGTTATGTTCAGGGAAAAGGTTACATACTAACAATGGGAATGAATAAGCACAACTAAAGAAAACATTGTGGGTGGTTCACAAGCTATTTGAGGGGGCCGGAGGAAAGCCAAACATGAAGGACAACCTACTTCATGATTCTATTTGGATGAAGTTTAAAATATAAACAAAACTCATGTATGGTGTTTAAAATTAGCTGCAATGATTACTTTTGGTGGATAGTCAGTGATTGGAAGGGGGCCAGAGGTGTTTTTGCATTCTGTTCATGATCTGTTTCTTCATTGGGTTGTTAGTAACAGGTGTCTATTTGGTTTGAAAAATGTCATTGAGCTGGATTTTGTTCACTGCTTTGTATGTGTTATACTCTGATGAAATCTGCAATGAAAAACTGACCTTATGCATAAAATTGCCATGCACTCCTCTGCTCAAAACCTTTCGGTGTTTTATTGCACCCCAAAGAAGAACTAAACCCATTGGCCAGGTCTCCCTGGCTTTTAGGATGTGGTCCAGCCTGTCTCTAAAGAAGACATAATAAAGACAGAAGAATTGGTCAGGCTCCGGGATACACTGCCTGAGTTGAAGTCCCAGTTCTCTGCACAGTACCTAGGAAGCTTAATTCTTTGCTGTATCTCCATCCAATCAATTTTGAGACTAACTCTCTAGAATTATTATGATGCTAAAGCAAAATGATGCATATAAAGTTAAAAGTGAAAGTCGCCCACTTGTGTCCAACTCTTTGCAACCCCATAGGAATAGTCCATGGAATCCTCTAGGCCAGAATACTGGAGTGGATAGCCTTTCCCTCTAGGGGATCTTCCTAATCCAGGGATCGAACCCAGGTCTCCCGCACTGTAGGCAGATTCTTTACCAGCTGAGCCACAACTGAGAAAATGTCTGTCCATAGCAAACAATATAACTAGCCTGGTTTGTTTTCATTACCTTGAACATATCAACTCTTTTTTCCCTCCATCTCAGGCCTTCCATACTGTGCTCCCTCTAGTTGGAATTCCCTTACCCCATCTCAGGAAACAAATCTTATGGCAGAGTCGTTACATTTGGACAAAGAGTTCCTTGAGGTTAAGTAATTCATCTAAGATCCCATGGTTTGGTGGTGGCAGACTTTAAGCTTTAACTCTCATCATCCATGTTCCAGCCCAGGGCTTTTCCTGGAGTCACATGTCAGTTGCTTGAAGGAAGAGGCTTCATTGTGTTTGAGTGCCTCCTGTGGAGGTACGGGTCAGCAGTGGCCTGCCGTAGGGGCAGGGGCTCAGGGTACAGGAGGCCTGGTCACAGAGGAGACCTGTGGCATCAGCCCTCTCGGAGGAGGTTGCCATTAACCCCACTGTAGAGCTGCCGAGCAGATGACCCGCTAACTGCAGAACAATTATACTAAAGAAATTCTTGCACTGTTAAGAAAGTTCTAGGGCCCACAACAGATTTCCCAGCCTGGGGATCTGGAAAAGGAACTGAGAACCCCCAGGGAATTTGACTTTGGAGGCCAGTGGGATTTGATTATGGAACTTACACAGGCCTGGGGAAACAGATGCATGGAGGGCACAAATAAAATCCTGTGGGCACCAGGATCCAGGAGAAAGCAGTAGTGACCCCACAAGAGACTGGCCCAGACTTGCCTGTGAGTGTCCAGGAGTCTCCAGAAGAGGGGTGGGTGGGCTGTGGCCTGCTGCAGGGTCGGGGGCACTGAGTGTGCCAGTGTGTGCCCAGGACCTTCTGAAAGAGGTCCCATTATCTTCATCACCTCTACCATAGCTTTGTCTCAGGTCAAACAACAGGGAGGAAACACATCCCCACCCATCAACAGAAAATTGGATTAAAAATTTAGTGAGCATGGCCCCATCCATCAGAACAAGACCCAGTTTCCCCCACAGTCACTCTTTCCCAACAGGAAGCTTCCATAAGCCTCTTATCCACGCAGAATGAAAACCACAATCACAGAAAACTAATCAAACTGATCACATGAAGCACAGCCTTATCTAACTAATGAAACTATAAAACATGCCATGTAGGGCCACCCAAGATGGACAGGTCATGGAGGAGAGTTCTGACAAAATGTGGTCCACTGGAAAAGGGAATGGAAAACCACTTCAGTATTCTTGCCTTGAGAACCCCATGAACAGTATGAAAAAGCAAAGATATGACACTGAAAAATGAACTCCCCAGGTCAGTAGATGCCCAGTATGCTACTGGAGAAGAGTGGAGAAATAACCCCAGAAAGAATGAAGGATGGAGCCAAAGAAAAAACACTGCCCAGATGTGGATGTGACTGGTGATGGAAGTAAAGTCCGATGCTGTAAAGAACAATATTGCATAGGAATTTGGGAATGTTTCTATGTTCCTGGAATGTTAGGTTCATGAATCAAGGTAAATTAGAAGTGGTCAAACAGGAGATGGCAAGAGTGAACACTGACATTTTAGGAATTAGTGAACTAAAATGGACTGGAATGGGAGAATTAAATTCAGATGACCATTATATCTACTACTGTGGGCAAGAATCCCTTAGAAGAAATGGAGTAGCCCTCATAGTCAACAAAAGGGTCTGAAATGTAGTACTTGGGTGCAATCTCAAAAATAACAGAATGATCTCTGTTCATTTCCAAGCAAGCCATTCAGTATCACAGTAATCCAAGTCTATGCCCCAATGAGTAATGCTGAAGAAGCTGAAGTTGAATGATTCTATGAAGACCTATAGACCTTCTAGAACTAACATCCAAAAAAGATGTCCTTTTCATCATAGAGGACTGGAATGCAAAAGTAGGAATTCAAGAGATACCTAGAGTAAGAGGCAAATTTGGCCTTGGAGTACAAAATGAAGCAGGGCAAGAGCTAACAGAGTTTTGCCAAGCGAACACACTGGTCATAGCAAACACCTTCCAACAACACAAGAGAAGACTCTACTCATAGACATCACCAGATGGTCAATACTGAAATCAGATTGATTATATTCTTTGCAGCCAAAGATGGAGAGGCTCTATACAATCAGCAAAAACAAGATCAGGAGCTGACTGTGGCTCAGATCATGAACTCCTTATTGCCAAATTCAGACTGAAATTGAAGAAAGTAGAGAAAACCACTAGACCATTCAGATATGACCTAAATAAAATCCTTTATGATTATACAGTGGAAGTGATACATAGATTCAACAGATTAGATCTGATAGAGTGCCTGAAGAACTATGGATGGAGGTTCGTGACATTGTACAGGAGGCTGTGATCAACACCATCCCCAAGAAAAAGAAATGCAAAAAGGCAAAATGGCTGTCTGAGGAGCCCTTACAAATAGCTGTGAAAAGAGGAGAAGAGAAAGGGAAAGAAGAAAAGAAAAGATATACCCATTTGAATGCAGAGTTCCAAAGAATAGCAAGAAGAGATAAGAAAGCCTTCCTCAGTGATCAGGGCAAAGAAATAGAGGAAAACAACAGAATGGGAAAGACTAGAGACCTCTTCAAGAAAATTAGAGATACCAAGGGAACATTCATGCAATGATGGGCATGATAAAGAACAGAAATGGTATGGACCTAACAGAAGCAGACGATATTAAGAAGAGGTGGCACGAATACACAGAAGAACTAATCAAAAAAGATCTTCATAACCGAGATAACTACAATGGTGTGATCACTCACCTAGAGCCAGACATCCTGGAATGTGAAGTCAAGCGGGCCTTAGGAAGCATCACTACAAAAAAAGCTAGTGGAGGTGATAGAATTCCAGCTGAGCTATTTCAAATCCTGAAAGATGATGCTGTGAAAGTGCTGCATTCAATTTGCCAGCAAATTTGGAAAACTCAGCAGTGGCCACAGGACTGGAAAAGGTCAGTTTTCATTCCAATCCCAAAGAAGGGCAATGCAAAGAATGTTCAAACTACCACACAATTGCACTTATCTCACAGGCTAGCAAAGTAATGCTCAAAATTCTCCAAGCCAGGCTTCAGAAATATGTGAACCATGGACTTCTAGATGTTCAAGTCGGATATAGAAAAGACAGAGGAACCAAAGATAAAATTGCCAACATTCATTGAATCATCGAAAAAGCAAGAGAGTTCCAGAAAAACATCTACTTCTGCTTTATTGACTATGCCAAAGCCTTTGACTGTGTACATAAACAAACTGTGGAAAATTCTTAAAGAGATGGGAATACTAGACCACTTTACCTGCCTCCTGAGAAATACATATGCAGGTCAAGAAGCAATAGTTAGAATTGGACATGAAACAACAGACTGAATCCAAATTGGAAAAGGACAACATCAAGGCTGTATATTGTCACCCTGCTTATTTAACTGACATGCTGAAGACATTATGCAAAATGTCAGGTTGGATGAAGCACAAGCTGGAATCAAGATTGCTGGGAGAAATATCAGTAACCTCAGATACCCAGATGAAACCACCCTTATGACAGAAAGTGAAGAAGAACTAAAAAGCCTCTTGATGAAAGTGAAAGAGGAGAGTAAAAAAGCCGACTTAAAACTCAACATTCAAAAAACTAATATCATGGCATTTTGTCCCATCACTTCATGGCAAATAGATGGGGAAACAATGGAAACAGTGACAGACTTCATTTTTTTTTGGGCTCCAAAATCACTGCAGATGGCAACTGCAGTCATGAAATTAAAAGATGCTTGCTCCTTGGAAGAAAAGCTATGACCAACCTAGACAGCATGTTAAAAAGCAGAGACATTACTTTGCCAACAAATGTTCAACTAGTCAAAGCTATAGTTTTTCCAGTAGTCATGTATGGATGTGAGAGTTGGACTATAAAGAAAGCTGAGCATCAAAGAATTGATGCTTTTGAACTGTGGTGTTGGAGAAGACTCCTGAGAGTCCCCTGGACTGCAAGGAGATGCAACCAGTCCGTCCTAAAGAAAATCATTCCTGAATAATCATTGGAAGGACTGATGCTGAAGCTGAAACTCCATTACTTTGGCCATCTGATGTGAAGAACTGACTCCTTGCAAAAGACCCTGATGCTGGGAAAGATTGAAGGCAGTAGGAGAAGGGGATGACAGAGGATAAGATGGTTGGATGGCATCACTGACTCAATGAACATGAGTTTGAGCAAGCTCTGGGGGTTGGTGATGGACAGGGAAGCCTGGCGTGCTGCAGTCCATGAGCTCACAAAGAGTTGGACATGACTGAGTGACTGAACTGAACTGAAAACTCATTTTGTAAACTTTTCCTGTGGCTTAAAAAGCTTGGGAATGGTATTTAGTAATTGAATGGCTTTCTTGAATCTTGGTCCCTGAATGAGCTTTCAGTCCTGTTTGGAAGACAACACATAAACACTCAAAATCAAATAGCACATTTTTGTTCCAGTGTTACAGATGAAGAACTTTCATGAAGCATGGTTAACTTCTAAGGGGCCAGTGCAGATGGCATTCAGGTTCAGAGCAGGGAGGGCTCTGAGTGGGTGAGACTCTGCAGAGAAGCTTCTGGGAGGACTGAGACAGTGAACTGCAAGTTGGAGAGAAGCTGGAAAGTCAGAGAATGGGGCAACCATTCCTGGAGGGTTGAAGAGCACAATCCAGATAATCCCAATAGTGTGTGGTCAGAACAGTGAGAACCCGGCCTATCCAGAGTCAAGCTTTTCAAGCAGAGTGAACAGGAAATGTACCAGGGAGGTGGCACCTAGGTTTTGGAGAAACTTAGATGCTGGAAAAAGAAGTGTAACATTATTGCTGGGCTTCCCTGGTGGCTAAGTTGGTAAAGAACACACCTGCAATACAGGGAGACCTGGGTTCAATTCCTGGGTTGGGAAGATCCCCTGGAGGAGAGCATGGTAACCCACTCCAGTATTCTTGCCTGGAGAATCCCCATGGACAGAGGAGCCTGGTGGGCTACAGTCCAAGGTGTCACAAAGAGTCGGACATGACTGAGCATCGAAGCACAGCACAGCATAACTTTATTGCTGATTTATAGTTGTGTTGCTTTCCTTAAATGGAACCAGAAATGGGCTGGCCAGATTACAAAATCTGGTCCTGGTTTGAGGATTGGTGGAAGAGTAGAAGAGAGCTGGGCTGAAGCTATGTTCATTTGGTGTCAGAACCAAACCTGTCGCAAAGCAGCGCCAAAGACAAAAACAGCAATAACCCACAGTGGGTGAGGGCGTGGTGTCACACAGCGCTTCACACTGGTGAGTCTTCCATCCACATTCAACATATCCCTTCCGGGACATACTCCTTCCCTGAGCCCTTGAGCCCCACTTGCTCAGTCACAGGGGTGGACTGTCCCCAGAGGGGCCTGGCCTCAGACATGGGGGCTCCTTACAGCTGAGTTAAACCCCAGAGGAGCTGAGAGCTGGAGGCTGCCTGCTGCCCCTGCTGCCCCGTGCTGAGTGCCGGGCAGTAAGTCCACCCCTGTAGGGGTTGGTGATGGAGTTTCCAGTTTCCATGGTGATGTTTATCATTATGGTACTTGAAGTCTTGAATACAAGGCATGCCTGGCCTGGGAAATGGATGACGCTTACAGGCTTGAGTCTTACTGATGGTGTCTTGGGTGGAGATTGGAGGTGACATGGTGTTTTTAAGAAGGGCGAGAAGAAGACATGATACAGACTCTGGGGCCCTTTCTGAACTCCTGATCATCAATATGGACGTGTCGACTGAAAAAAAAAATGTTGCAGAACCTAAAAGTTGAGAACTATGCTTTATTCATCAGACTTTCTTAGGACTTCAAGCCCTGGAAACAGAACTCTCAGATCACTCTGAGGAGCTGCTCTGAAGAGGTAAGGGAGGAGAGGATATACAGGAGTTTTGTAACAAAACCAGGTAGCTGGAATACCAAAAGATTATTGTTAAATAAAGAAAACCAGACATCTCAAGCTTCCCTGGTGGCTCAGATACTAAAGAATCTGCCTGCAATGCTGGAGACCTGGGTTCAATCCCTGGGTCAGGAAGATCCCCTGGAGGAAGGCATGGCAACCCACTCCAGCATTCTTGCCTGGAGAATCCACAGGGACAGAGGAGCCCAGTGGGCTACAGTCCATTGGATTGCAGAGAGTCGGGCACAACTGAAGTGACTAAGCACAGCACAAAGAAAACCAGACATCTCAAGGGAAGGAGCTTCATATTTTCTATGTACAGGAAGATGCAAGAGTCTGGGCTCATTGAAATCACCCCTTTGATGTGCACTTCAGCCATCTGGGGCCAGAGTCTTGTGCTTTCTCATATTGAGTCCCTTGGGGTACCCCATTGGGTGGGCCTGCAGTGGCTGAGGGCTTGGTGGCACCATTAGGGGAGATTGCAAAGTGATGGCTTAATGGCCGCAACATCCTTTGTTTCGGGGAAGGCAATGGCACCCCACCCCAGTACTTTTGCCTGGAAAATCCCATGGACTGGAGCCTACCAGGCTCCTCCGTCCATGGGGTCGCTAAGAGTCGGACATGACTGAGCGACTTCACTTTGACTTTTCACTTTTATGCATTGGAGAAGGAAATGGCAACCCACTCCAGTATTCTTGCCTGGAGAATCCCAGGGACGGGGGAGCCTGGTGAGCTTCCGTCTATGGGGTCGCACAGAGTCGGACACGACTGAAGCGACTTAGCAGCAGCATCCTTTGTTTACTGATATCAGAGTAAACACTTTTCATTTACAGAAGAGAGGAAAGTCTGAGGGCATCAGGGCAGAAAATTCCCTCCTTCCTTCCTTCCTTGAAAGGAACCAACATCAGGTTAGAAGCCATAGGAAGAAGAGTAGGCCAGAGCAAGGGCCCCAGAGAGGCTAAAACATCGCAGAAAACAGCCTCACTGACTACGGTTTTTGTTCCCTGACAGCCCGCTCCCAAGCCACCAGGGGTGGAGGCTCTGCAGCCGCAAGTCCTGAGGTCCAGGATAATGACAAGGCTCCTTGGAGAGAGCGGGTGTGAGTAATGCCTCATCTACATGCAGGCAGTAGCAAGCAGGATAATTATCCACCACCTGAGCGCTCTTCAGCCCCCAGGCCTTGAGCATGGATGTGCCAGGCTGGCAGGGAGAGGGCCCTGGGGCCGGTGTGCACAGCCTGTATGTGGCTCTGGGTCCCCGAGTGGCCAGTCTGGAGCTGCTGTCTGGAATCCAGCCTGAAAACTTTTTTTTGGAAGCATGTCAGAGTCAGGGATGCTGCCAACTCTGCCCATCAAACTGAATATGTGCAATGACCCGCAGGTGGCTCAGATGTGGCAGGCACAGCGCTGGAGCTTTGGAGCAAAATGCTAGTAAAGCTGACATGATGCAACAGCAGCCCTTGGCCCATGCCAGGCTCTGAACCACACTTGTAAAACTCTCCCTATGAGAACTATGTGGTGAGTCTTGTTAACCCGTTTTAAGAGACGACTCTTGAGAGACCCTTGGAGAGCAAGGAGATCAAGTTAGTCAATCCTAAAGGAAATCAACCCTGAATATTCATTGGAAGGACTGATGCTGAATCTCCAATACTTTGACCATCTGAAGCAAAGAGGTGACATTGGAAAAGACCTTGATGCTGGGAAAGATTGAAGGCAAAAGTAGAAGGAGGCAGTAGAGGATGAGATGGTTAGATAGCATCACTGACTCAATGGACATGAATTTGAACAAATTCTGGGAGATAGTAAAGGACATAGCAAAGCCTGTTGTGCTATAGTCCATGGGGTTGCAGAGAGTCAGACAGGACTGAGCAACTCAACGATACTACTGAGATTGGCTGTGCTAACATTTTGGAGGGTTTCTCTCATCCAACACTCACAGCTCAATGACATGGGTGCTGCTATGACCTCCTTTCAACAAAACGAGGAAACTGAGGCCAAAAGATTTTGTCTATAATTTAGCAGCTTTGGGTTCTAAGCAACGAGCTGGAAGAGTGAGGGCAGCAAAGGATGTCATACTAGTTCCTGTTATCCTGGCTGAGAAGGGCAGGTGGAGCATTGCTTTAAAGGGAGGCCTTGAGATAATTTGGCTTCCCAGGTGGCTCAGTGATAAAGAATCCACCTGCCAAAGCAGGAGACAGAAGAGATGCGGGTTTGATCCCTGGGTCAGGAAGATCCCTGGGGAGGGCAAGCAACCTGCTCCAGTGTTCTTGCCTGGGAAATTCCATGGATAGAGGAGCCTGGTGGGGTACAGTCCATAGAGTCGCAAAGAGTCGGACATGACTCAAGTGACTTAATATGCATGCATGCTTGAGATAACCCAGGCCACCTTGTGGCCTCCTGCTTCTTACTTGTTCACTGGGAGCCATCAGAGTTGACCTTGACATCATCAGGCTGTTATGCAGAGAGGGAATAAAAATATAGCAAACTCCATCCCAAAAGCAATTGCTGGTCCCTCTTGGTGTTCAGGGCAGTGACCTGAACTCCTTGAGGGAGGCAAAGACCAAATGAGTAATGCCCCAGAGGAGTGTGTGGATCAGCAAGGAGACTTAAGCCATCACAGCCTTTGCTCTGGGTCAGCAGACATGCAGGGTGCTTTTACATGTTTGTTTCCCCATTTAAAGGTGGGGCAACCAAGGGTGCTGAGTGACTGGGCTTAGGAACATTTTCATTGTAAGGCAACTGGAATAATAAAGGGTTCATATTCCAAATGGTAGGGCTCCCCTGATAGCTCAGTTGGTAAAGAATCTGCTTGCAATGCAGGAGACCCCAGTTTGATTCCTGGGTTGGGAAGATCCCCTGGAGAAGGGATAGGCTACCCACTCCAGTATTCTTGAGTTTCCTAGGTGGCTTAGCTGGTAAAGAATCTGCCTGCAATGCAGGAGACCTTGGTTTGATCCCTGGGTTGAGAAGATCCCATGGAGATGGGAAAGGGTACCCACTCCAGTATTCTGGCCTGGAGAATTCCATGGAGTTGCAAAGAGTCAGATATGACTGAGTGACTTTCACTTTCACGCCAAATGGTAGGAGAAAATGTAGAGGGATCCAGCCTTGTTTATTACCATCTACAAGAAATGATAACGGTGTTGATGATGATTGTGTTTGCCATACCAGCAAACAAAGCGTGTTGCAGCTATCAGTCCATCAGCCACTTCAGTGTCCCCAACGGTGCACCCTGAGCAGATTCAGGATGGAAAAGAACAGGATATTGGCCCCAGATAAAAGTGCATATCAAAGGAATGATTTCCATGAGCCCAGACTCTTGCACGTTCCCATACAGAGACAGGGCTAAAATTCATTAACTTGAGATATTTTTTTCCCCCTATCAGTATTCTTTTGATATTCCTACAACCTGGTTTTTGTTGCAAATCCCTCTATGTATCCTGGCTCCTCCCATATCCCTTCAGAACAGACCCTCCCAGCTGTCTGCCTTCTGGTCTTAAGTCCTCAGTATGTCTGCAGAATAAAATATAATTCCCAGGTGGCACAGTGGTAAAGAATCCACCTGCCAATGCAGGAGACACAAGAGATTTGGGTTTGATTCCTCGGTTGGGAAGATCCCCTGGAGTAGGAATGGCAACTCACTTCAGTATTCTTGCCTGGAAAACCCCATGGACAGAGGAGCCTGGTGGACTCCTCTGTACCAGTGTACAGAGGCTGAATTTTGGCATCAGAGACGTGAGTGCAGCAGGTGGAAGCAACCTAACGGGCTGGGTTGCTGGGGATGAGGCTCCAGAGAGAAGGGATAGAAGTCCCTGTCCATCCCACTCTCTGAGATTCTCTGGTTATGTTTCAACACTTTCATTTGAACATCTGTGCTTTTTGCAAGAAGCAAGATCAGGGTTAATCTGCTTCCAGGTAAAGGCAACCCACTTGCTTTTTCTCTCCGGAAAATGCAAGATTTGCAAAGTTGACTCTGATTAAGAATCACAAACCTTCTTAAGGAAACAGTGATTATGCATCACAATGAAAGGGTAAACACAGCTTAGGAATGGAGAATTGGCCAATTGTTCTTCCCAGCTGGGAGCACCAGTCCCCTTTTGATAGCAAGCTTATTGTCTGTATGTATAAATTTTCCAAATTCTCCCCCAGTGGCTCAAAGGAGGAATAAAGAAGAACCATTTTTTAACCTTCTGAAATGAAAAGGAGTCCCAAACCTGCTCTGAATTTTGGCTGAGCAGACACTCCTGTCTAAGGACCACATTTGTTGCTCTGGATCTCCCTGGGAATCAGGTTTATTTTAGAGGAATCCGTGTCCACAAAAGAGGAGAAACAAAGACTTGGACTTACTTGGGAAATGGCTTTCAAATCAGTTATGCCCTGAATTAGCTATGCTCAGTTGCTCAGCTGTGTCCAACTCTTTGAGACCCCATGGACTGTAGCCCACCAATCTCCTCTGTCCATGGGATTTTTCAGGAAAGAATACAGGATTGTGCTGCCACTCCCTTCTCCAGAGTATCTTCCCAATCCAGGGATCAATAGCTTTATTGCTTTGTCAGGCAAAGGGGACCACAGCAGGTTAACTGTGTTAATGTTCTCAAAACCTTGGAAGGGGTAATGAGGAGTTTTACAGTAAAGGTTCAAGGAGCAGGGCATGGTCAGCGCGTGGACATCCTTCTGATGGGTTTGTGGTAAGAAGTGGGAGTCAGCATCATCAACCTTCTGGTTCTAACTGGTCTAGGATCGTATGTGCTTATGGGCAGCATGCAGATAACCTCTTCCACCACGTGTGAGTTTCAGCATCTGCAAAACAGCTCAAAGGACATGGCTCAGAATATTGTCTACGTCCTTGAGGAGAACTAAGTTCTTGATTTTCTTATGACAAAAACATTCTTATTTTGTCTTAGTTCGTCACTCTCTCCAAATCTCGCCGGACTGCAGCACACCAGGCTTCCCCCTCACCAACTCCCAGAGCTTGCTCAGACTCGTGTCCATTGGCCGGGATGCCATCCAACCGTCTCCTCCTCTGTCATCCCCTTCTCCTCCTGCCTTCAATCTTTCCCAGCATCAGGGTTTTTCCAATATGTCAGTTCTTCGCATCAGGGGGCCAAAGTATTGGAGCTTCAACTTCAACATAAGTCCTTCCAATATTTTGTTTAGCTTGACTGTTTTTCTTTCTTTCTGCATTTTCTCACTTCTCTGATTAAAATAATTCTTTGACTAAATTTTTCTACAGAAAAAATCAGGTGGAGAACATGGGTTGGGGTCTATTCTGGGAAGGCCTCATAGGGTCCTGCTGGACTACAAGGCAGGGTTGTCTTCAAGGGCATTGCCAACTCAATGGACATGAGTTTGAGCAAGCTCCAGTAGATGGTGAAGGACAGGGAAGCCTGATGTACTGCAGTCTATGGGATATCAAAGAGTTGGCCACTACTGAGCAACACATTCAAATGATAAAGAGGTTAATAGGGCTACAGCACTGAGAGGAGCGGGCCTGGATATGGGTGTCAGATAGCAAATGACACTTGGGATGGGAGGGAGGGGCTGTGGAAATGGGGCATCACGTGTCCCTTCCAGAGGGTTGTGGTTCCAGCCCATGCTGGCCCCATGTCCCCAGAGAGTCTTGTTTCTGAAGACGAGCTTGGCATCTGGATCCTTCTGAGAAATATCATCACCGTTAAGTATCAGCCACTGAATCAGTTCATCTTTACATGCCCAGGACAAATGAGATGTAATCTGGGAGGCTAATTTGACCTTTACAGTTCCAGCTTTCAACTCATGTCCTAGAGGATGAGAAATGAGGTTCTGCTAAGGTGGTGATAAGCACCACATGCTTTGTCCCCCCAAATTTATATTCTAAGACTGACGCCCCTGTCTCCAGTGATGGTATTGGAGGTAGGACCTCTGGAGGGGGTGACTAGGGCATGTGAGATGTGAGTGGGGCCCCCATGATGGAATTAGTGCCCTCCTTTGAGGAAGAAGAGAACTAGCCCTCTCTCTCTGCCATGTGGGGACACAGTGAGAAAGTGGCCATCTATAAATGGGGGGCCCTCCACCACCCCAGAACCAAATGGTGCTGGCATACTGCTGATGGGCCCCCAAGCCTCCAGAACTATGAGAAGTCAATGTCTGCTGTTAAAGCCAGCCAGCCTGTGGCATTCTTTCTCCGCAGCCTGAACTCAGATGAGTCCACTCTGGGGCCAGCAGATCCCTTGACGACCCCCACTCATGCAGTTTGCCTGTGAGGAGAGGCTTGTCTGCTTTCCTCTTTGCTCTTCCAGGATGCTGTGAGCAGGGGTGCATGTGTATGTGAAGCTGTATGCAGCCTCCCTCAAGGCCAGGGCATAGACTCAAGCTAAAGAGACTTTGGTTCTTCCCTGTGCTTGTGAAAAGTGCCACAAGTGGTCCCCAAAGAGCTGCTTAATTATTCTTTTGGTTACTCCGGAGAGCATCCGGGGTGGGGGGGGGGGGTGTTGCTGACACAGGAGGGTCTAGGAGGGCTTCACACAGGTACCCTCTGCCTTTTAAAAAGTTTTTATTGGAATAGAGTTGCTTTACAGTGTTGTATTATTTTCTGCTGTACAGCAAAGTGAATCAGTTATATGTATACATATAACCCCTCTCTTTTGGATTTCCTTCCCATTTAGGTTACCATAGAGTACTGAGTAGAGTTCCCTGTGCTATACAATAAGTTCTTATCAGTTATTTATTTTGGACATAGTAGAGTATATATGTTAGGGCTTCCCTGGTGGCTCAGACAGTAAAGAATCTACCTGCCAATGCAGGAGACATAGGCTCAATCCCTGGGTTGGGAAGAACCCTTGGAGTAGAAAATGGCAATCCACTCCAGTATTCTGGCCTGGAGAATCCTGGCAGGCTACAGTCCATGGGGTCGCAAAAAGTCGGACACAACTGGGCGAGTAAGCATGCACACAATGTATATATATTAATTTCAATCTCCCCGTTTACCTCCTGCTTTTTGAAAGCTTTTCTTTACCACTTTATTTTTACAAAAAGCCTACAGTAGTCCCCTTTATTGAAAACAGAAGAGGATATTCACTTTTATAAAAATAGCGTAAAGGGAAAATCATGCCCAGTGTTTGCTTTGCGGGAAGCTGAGCTGTTATGGAGGCGCTGAGCACACCGCGCGGAGAGAACGGCCCCGGCAAATCTCCTTTCTTCCCCGGAACGGCCTCACATCTCAGCATCCACCTGCGGTAAGCTTTGAACCGATTTTGTGCTTTATCTTGATTTATTTTGCGTATCCATTAGCAAGACGTGTCCTAAGGCAATTGCTTCTTTGCTTTACACCATTTCGACTTAGGAAACATTTCATACGTATGCTCTGCTTTTGCGTATCAGGGGACGCCTGTGTACTCAGAGCTGACAGATTTTAATGGCACCACTCCAGTTCAGTGTATCACCATGGACTCTGTGTGATGTAGGACTGTGCCCAGCGGGGAGTGGGTTAGTTAACAAGGAGCAGCTCAGAGGTAAGGGCTGAGGGAAGTGGGTGCAGGCACCAACTCCGCCTTGCTCTGGTGATGGAGCTAATAACATGAACAGAAATCCTACCAGCATCTTCCCTGGCTGACTGCCTGTGTGTGTCAGTACTTGACAATGTTATTGGGATCAATCTTCACAACCACCCCCAGAGTGACCTGGTATGATTAGTTCCCACTTACAGGGGAGTCCATCACTGGCATGTACCCACAGATCAAGCCAGCTGACCCACCAGCCAGCCTGGCCACATTCCGCCCCCATCGCGGGGCTCTGGCCGCTTGAGCTCCTAACCATGCCTTCAGCCCTGCTCATTCCACTTGCTTCTGCACTTTCTACAGAGCAGGCAGTGGGGGAGGGGGGACCCCCTGCACCAGGCTGCTCTGATTACACAACTTACTGACATCCACTCTTCCAGAGGGTAGGAGGGTGGATGACATGGACTGTGTAAAGTGTCCCAAACAGTGAGTGCCACAATAGGTACATTTTAGGGGACCCCACCTCAATATAGAGTCTTCCCTGATGGTTCAGTGGTAAAGAATCTGCCTGCTGAGGCAGGAGATGGGGGTTCAATCCCTGGATGGGGAAGATCCCCTGGAGAAGGAAATGGCTATCCACTCCAGTATTCTTGTCTGGAGAATCCCATGGACAAAGGAACCTGGCAGCCTACGGTCCGTGGGGTCACAGAGTGTCAAACACAACTGAGCACAAAAACACACACACACAGTAAACACCTCAAAACCTCAGTGGCTTCGAGCATCAAACATTTGTATTTCTCATTCACAGGGTTCAGGTCAAGTTCAGCTTTGCTCCAGCATCCCCGTTTTCCTGGGACCAGTCGCTGCCCATGGCTGCATCTGCTCCCTGTGGCAGGAGCACCAGCGGAGCGAAGGAAACAAAGAAAATGGGCAACTTTCAATGTTTGAGGTTGAAGTGGGTTGACATCTGAAATCCTCTGTGTCCCAAAGTCTGGATCAGGGCAAGACTCTTCCCTGGCCAGTGGGAGGTCTTGGCAAGTCACATGATCAAGAGCAGGATGCATCACTGTCTGGGGTGGGGGGTGAAATTCAGGAGCAAGAGGAGCTTCTCCAACAAGCTAAGATGAGAGAAGAATATGCCCACATGAAGAGGTCCACCATCAGCTCTCCAATACCAGCCCCTCTGTTACATCCCTCCAGGCAGAGACTGGAATATTCCTCTTCCTGGCCTGTCCTGGGGAGAGGTCACAGTCCTGAGCATTGCAGTTATGCACACAAACCAGCTGGTTGTACTTCTCTCTTTTTTTCCCCTCCTGACTGTGGTATCATTCGCCTTGTTTGCACATATTCTGAATCACCTACTTAAAGGAAATTTTTCTTGCCCAGATCTATGCATCTTTGTAAGCTACCTAAACGCAAATGAACAAAAGAGTACAAACCTGCCAAGATGTATTTTTAATGACTTGGCACTCCTTGAGAGAAAGCCCTGGGCATGTTGCTGCTGCCTGCCAACTCCATACGTTTGCTGTGGATGAGCACCCACAGGAAGTAATCAGTGCGTGGTGAAGGCTGTAACACACAGAGGGGATGACTCAAGGCCGTCATGGCCCTTTAGTTACCAATTGCTGGAAGCCTCTACCTCCTCATCTGTAAAAAGGGAGTGTTGCCTATGATGCTGAATTAAAGGCAGCCCAGCAGTGTGCTGAGAGAGTGGTGTTGGAATCAGACCTAGAATATGAATCCGGGTGGGCACTTCCATCGCTTCCCCACGCCTCAATGTCCTCATCTAAAAATAGAGGAGAACAGCTCTGAACTCATAAAATTACCCCAAGGACACAATACATGAGGATTTGGAAGGGATTTCGTACAACAACGAGCGTGCAGCACTTCCACTAGGGTTTGATGGCATTGGAATGATTGTCCCTGTTTGTTTTTTAGACCAAACAATAAACTGTGGTTTGCTGATGTGTGGTGAGTGGTAGGGTATTTGTTTTATCGCTTTTATTGACTCAGCTGCTGTAGAGAGTTTGTGCCAGACAGAGACTGCCAAAAAGAGTATACTGGAGTCTGCTGGCTTTCAGTCACTTAGCTCAGAGCCTGTGGTATGTCACTTTTTTGTCTGTGATGCCAGGCTCCTGGGAGCACACTAGTGTCCCAGTGTGGGAGGTTACAAGAAGGGCTGCAAATTCTCCCCTTGCCTGTACCCACGCCTGGCCCCGTTTTGATGCACAGAGTCTGTTTCTCTGCCTCTTGAGTCTGGGTCAGCCATGGCACTAGCTTTGGTCAGTGGGAGGTTAGCAAACATAAAGCAAGCAGGGACTCAAGAGTGCTTATCCACCAGGGCTCTGCCGTGGAGCGTCTGAGGTCCGACTGCATGGCGCACCTGGCTGACGAAGAGAGCCACCCCACCCAGCCTCCCCCACCGCTCTTATCTGGCGTCCAGCCGACCCCTAAAGCAGACTCATTAGCTGGTTGGTACTTGACTGCATGAGCCCAGCTAAGAGAAGAACAGCGGGCTGGCTGAGCCCAGTCAAAATGGAAACCTACAAAATCATGACTCTTGTGTGATGCTACGAAGTGTGGTTTTCTTATACAGTTAAAGCTCATGACACAGTCAGTGCTTCCTGGGAAAGACCATGCACTTTCCATCTTGATGGGGCTCCTCCCACAGATATGTGATATGTTGATAAACAGAGTAGGGGGCTGTATCTGGGTCCCCCCAAACCATGCTCATGTTCAGTGGTTCACTAGAAGCATTCATAGAACTCAGGAAAGCTGTTATGGTTACAATTTATTACAAAACAAGGTTACAATTTATTACAAAACAAGGTTACAATGTATTACAAAACATTAAAATCACCAAATGAAACAAGACACACTTCCTGTTGTTCACTCCCCGTGAGGTTGTGTGGCCCACCTTTAGTTCTCTGAACAGCCCTGTGTGTGTGACATCATGCAATCTTCTGTGCCCTGATAAAGGGGAAGAGCCCTTCTCTGGCAGGAGAATAACTGAGATCCAAATGTCAGAAGGTTCATGGCTCAGATGATGTCAAATGTGTGCTATGTATAGAAGCTTTGTGTGGTTGGCGCACAGGTTGCTATGAACATCCTAGAACGCTGTCATTCACATGAAAGCGAATAAACCAGACTTAGGCAAGGCTCCTTTTCAGATCTCTTCAGTCAAGTCTCCCTTCCCCTCACCCTCAGTCTCCTACGTACAGAATGAGCTGGTCAGATGAGATCACCTCCCAGGCCTCATTTAGTTTCATGATGCTCTGACCCTCCAAACCTGAAATGTCACTTGCAGGACTCACTGACTTGGGGCCTGGATTCTGACAATGCCCTTTAAATGTCAGAGATTGTATTTCCTTAGTCATTATTCTAATGATCTGCTTGTCTTATTCATTCCAAATGGAGATGTGATCTATTTCCAGTCCCCAAGATAATCAAGTTTTAATTAATTTGGAAGAAGGATCCGGGGGTATCAGTAATTCCACGTGTCTTCCATCTCTTGAAAGCGTGAGAGACATGAACCTTGTGTTCATCCCCAGGTTCATTCATTCAACAAACACAACTTTAGCTCGTGTTGTGTACCAAGCACAGAGCTGCATACTTGGGGCACATGGATGCAGAGATATGCCTACGTGGAGCTCACCGGTCAAGGATGGACAGTGACAATGAGTGACAGCTGTGGTGCAGGGTGATCTGTGCTTTGCTGAAGGAAGCATTCGGTCCTTCATGAACCCAGATGGGGCCACACAGCCAGGTTGCGCTCCCCTGCCCCACCGGAGAATGCTCCCTAAAAAAGCAAGCTGGGCATTTAAGATGAAGACGGCTTGCCAATGATGTGGGCTGGGGGTAGGAGAAGAATGGGAGGATGCACCAGGCAGAGTGGGCAGTGGCTGGCAGGGCGAAAGACATCAGGGACACCCACCAAACTGAAGGCAAGTTGGGCGCTTACAGTGGGCCATTCAACATACTAGGTTCCTCACCTAAGCCAGCCAGTGGGCCGCTGCTTTCACGATCTCCTCTCCATAGAAGAGTAAACTGAGCTCAGGGACCTTACACATGAAAACCAGAGAAAGCAACTCAAGTTAGTTAAAAGCAGAACTTGATGCTAAGAATCTCTGTCTGCAAACAAGAGCAGGCGGGATATTTGGAGAAGTCCTTCCACGAGGTTAGAGAAAAAGAAGACAAGTGGGATCACGTGGGTCTAGGGAGATAGCTAAGGGCCAGGGAACTGGGAGCAACTTGTTTGAGAGGCTCAATTTGGCTTTTACTCAGGGAACCAACAGCAGACAGAGGAGGATGAGGTGGTTGGATGGCATCATTGACTCAAAGGACATGAACTTGAGCAAACTGGGAGAAACTGGAGGACAGGGGAAGCCTGTCATGCTGCAGCCCATGGGGTCGCAAAGAGTCAGACACGACTGACAACTGAACAGCGTGGAGCCAACCATGTGCAGTGATGGGAATGGAGTCTGGAGCCCAGGTAACACCTGCTGCAGTGACCCAGGGAGAAGTCAGGGATGTGAAGTCCTCCAGGAGCAGTGGAACAAAGATCTAAGAGGTCAGCCATGCTGTGTGTGTTCAGAGTCATCCAGCCTTGGGCCTGACTGTAGGCAAGCCATGGTCTCAAGGACAAACGGGAGTCCCGGATTCTAGTCACGGCTCAAATTGCTTGGCTCTCCGACCTTGAGAAAGTTACCTGAACTCTTCATAGCTCCATTTCCTCGCTGATTAGTGAAGCTAAGTAGAATCAACATTGAATTGTTGAGGTTTCATCTATCTAATGTATGCTATGCAGGAGATCTGTTGTATAAGGCAGGAAGAATAGGGGACAATTGAATTAATAAGTTCACGGGGGAATGAACGAATCAACAAATGAAAATCTTGAAGGGAAAAGGACTATGGGTAGACCTGAGCCGCACCCCTGCACCTCCTTCTAGGTCTTGGTATATGTCAACATTCTACTTTTAAATTCAGCTGCAATCTCAGGAGACTGGCAGGATTTGCTCCTAGATTCTAGTTGTGTGACCTTGGGCAAGAGGCTTGGGTTCCTATAAGATTCAGATGACAGGATTCTAACGGCTTCAATTTCATAGGATCATCATGAGGATTAATTGACTTAATATACATAAAGCACAATAGAACTTAAAAATTCAGTCCTTTGAAGGTCTAAAAATGCTTTCGTAAACATGAGCTCCTGTGACAGTCACAGATTCTCTTTGTACATGTAGGTCAGAAGTTTTCATAGGTGAGAAGGCAGAGGGACAAATATAAAGTTATTTTCCATTTTTCTGAAGTCAAGAATCCTAGAGTCCTAGGCTTCTTAACCCACCTGCATGCGCTGTTCATTAAGCCAGTCCATGTATCCCCAGGTCATGTTTGATCAGTTCCTGCTCCTTCTCGAAGGTCAAGACTTCAGGCCTTTCCTCCTGTGAAACTCTCCATGACCTCCTGAAAAGCGTGAAGTCACTTATCCAAAGTTCATGTGGCTGAAATGGGATAATCCAAGTTGGCATTCATACCCTCTCCCTCCATAACCAGTGTGCTTTTTTTTATTTGGCTGTACTACCCCAGCATGCGGGATCTTAGTTCCCTGACCAGGGGACCAGGAATCGAACCTGCACCCCCTGTAGTGGAAGCATGGACTGTTAGAGATGTCTCAACCTGTGTGCTTTGAGAGACACTGAACATCATGAAAGACTTGGAATGGGCAAAAGGGGATTGGATATTTTTCCAACAGAACCCTAGGCATTATCTGGGTTTATCTGATCATATAAGGTTCTGAGTCCCTCAGAGTCTATAACTGGACTACTTTACAACTCTAAGATTTATATATATATATTTAAAGACTTTTTTTCCATAGAGATGTAAAGGAATTTCAAATTTTATCTGGTGGTGATGTAATTGACTTCCCCTGATCCAATGGAAGAGCTTCCTTCCACTTTTGGTCGGATAGCAACCAGTTTTGTATCTGTTAGCAAATTCTTTACAACATCTCTGATTCTTGATTATATGTGTCTCTTCTTCAGATTTTTCTCTTGAGGAGTGTTAATGTGTTACCGATTCTCCTGTTAACTAATGGATTTAATAAAATCTTTTGATATATGTTCACTTTATATTTGTATGAAAGTCATGATCTTTGTTATTCTGAAAATTATCTTTTAATAACATCATAGTGGGCTAGGGATAGAGGGAAGGAAATAAACATATATATGAAACAGAATTCAAGGATATGTCAAAGGGATGTATACAAATAAATGTTTGCAGAATGGACATATACATTTTTGCATATCTCTAGACGTTTCTTTGGTGGTAGTTTTGTCGCCAGGTCATTTCCAACTCTTGTGACCCCATGGACTATAACCCCTCCAGGCTCCTCTGTCCATTGGATTCTCCAGGCAAGCACATGGGGGAGGGTTGCCATTTCCTTCTCTGGGGCTCTTTCCCACCCAGGAATCAAACCCAGGTCTCCTTCATTGCAGGCAGATTCTTTACTGACTGAACTATGAGGAAATCTCCTCATGTTTCTTTAGATGAACACATACATCTCTAACTACATAAGTGCACAGCCTCAACACTAATTTTGAGGCTAAATTCGCTAAAGAAATTACTTGAGGATATACTTCAGAAAGAAGAAAAAAAGCCTTCAAAACAAGAAAGAATAGTGAATTAATAGATGGATAAACATGTAAATAACTCCCAAACATTCTTGGTGTTTAATAACAACTTAAATATATATGATTGAAAATACATAATAAAATACCAACATAATTACATGGAAGTGAGTATGGGTTTATAAGAACCAAACTGATACAATTTACTTGGGAAAGAAAGATGTGGTTTTTTTATTAATCTTAGAATGTGTAGAGTAATTTTAATAGCAAAATGTCAAGGACGGACTCTAAAAGATTGGAAATGAAAACTGTAAACAAGTTCCAAATTGGGAAATAAAATAAACAAACAAGTAAAATTAGAGGAAAAACATCTCTCAAGATTTAGCAGGTGTTCCCAGAGCCTACCCATCCCTTCTCAACACACTCTGGTATTCAACTGTGAGATTCTCCCAGTGACAATGTCTTCGTGCTTCTCTCTGGCTCAGATACAGCAAATTTAATGCCTCTGAATTTATGTAGGAGTTATATTCACAGAGAAATACAACCATATAAGCCATGGTCTAGCTCTTTTTGCGGGGAGGTAGGTTTTTACTGTTCTTATATTATTATACTCTATACATTGAATATATACACGCACATACAAAACCTCTCCTGTGTTTCATGGGGCTTCCCAGGTGGCACTAGTCGTAAAAAGTCTGCCTGCCAATTCAAGAAAGAGACTCAAGTTTGATCCCTGGGTCAGGAAAAATCCCCTGGAGGAGGGCGTGGCAACCCACTCCAGTGTTCTTGCCTGGAGAATCCCATGGACAGAGGAGCCTGGCCGGCTACAGTTCATGGGGTTGCAAAGAGTCCAACGTGCCTGAAGCGACATAGCACACAGCACACTGTTGCCTCTTGTTTAACGTTTTACAATTTTGGTGAAATATGCAGAACATAAAATCTACCATTTTAACCATTTTTAGGTGTGTCGTTCAATGGCATTAAGTACATTCACATTTTTGCTCCAGGAGAAGGAAATGGCAACCCACTCCAGTGTTCTTGCCTGGAGAATCCCAGGGACGGGGGAGCCTGGTGGGCTGCCGTCTAAGGGGTCGCACAGAGTCGGACACGACTGAAGCGACTTAGCAGCAGCAGCAGCAGCAGCATTTTTGCTCCACCGTCAACATCCATCCCCAGAACACTTTTCATTTTCCCAAACTGGAAATGTATGCCCATTAAACAACAGTGCCCCGTTCTTTCCTCCCTACCACCACCTACCTTCTGTCTCTATGAAGTTGACCAGACAACTCCTACAAGTGGGATCATGCAGTGTTTATCCTGCTGCTCCCGGTCTCTTTCACTGAGCAGAATGAACTCAAGGTTCATCCGTGTTCTCCATGAGTCAGAAGTTCCTTCCTTTTTAAAGACTGAATGACATTTCATGGTAGGTACGTACCACATGGTATTTATCCATCCTTGCATCAGAGGACATTTGGGTTGCTTCCACCCCAGGGTTATTTGAACAGTGCTGCTGGGAAAAAGGGTGTGTGCAGATTTTTTTTTTTTTTTTGGAGTTCCTGATTTGAATTCTTTGGGCTTGTATACTCAAAAGTGGGATTGCTGGATCATATGGTAGTTCTGTTTTGAATTTTGGGGGAAACTCCATATTGTTTTTCATAGTTTTCACTGTTTCGGGTTCCCACCAGCAGTGCACAAGGGTTACGGTTTCTCTGGTATGTTATTTTGAAAGAAGAGGAAGCCATGGCTGACTGGTGCCATCTGCCACAGATGTAATAAGAGGAACCGCACACGTGTGGGGTGTGAAGCTCCTGACCTACAGGCGTATCTCCTCCTCCATTGAGCAGGAAACCCCAACAGCTGCCAGCTCAACAGCAAGAGCCAGCTCTATCCTCAACCTCATGCAGACTCATGGGAACGGGCACATAATTAACGATGAGTTTGGGACTTCTGACTGTCCAACTGACAGAAAGTAATAGGATTTATAAAATTTGTGACTGGCAAAGGATTAGAGAAAAAGGACTTTTCATATATTGCTGATGGGATTATAAATTACCAGGGTCATTTCTGAAGGTAATCTGTTCTATTAAAATTAAAAATCCATCTAACTTTTGACCCAATAATCTACTTTGGGGAATATCTACTATGAAAATAAAATTACTGGCATGTAAGAACATACAATGATATCTTTGCAGAATTTTTTGTGGCAAGGGAAAAAATCTGGTAAAATACAATTACAGTATAGTTACTATGCTGCAATTTACCTATTTCCCCTGCTAGAAAGTAGCTGCAAATATGTAAAAGAAAAGATGTACATCTCAATATATTGATTATAGATACTATGACTATATGAGGGCAGAGAAAAGTCTAGAAGGTAGATACACAACTCTTAAAAGTGAGCACCTGAAAGACTTGATTCAAATTCTAAGTTAGTTACTCACCAAGACAGGCTACCGTCTCTCTTGCGAATATCCATCACTGTCTTAGCAACATGAAAATTCCTGTTCATCCTCGAGGGCCCAGCCTGAGGGGCTCGAGGCCCCTCCTTCCTTGTGGACACCTCATAACCCTTGTTCCAGGAGGAGACTACTTCCTACACAAACCTCCCACATCTAGGGCAGGATTTAGTCATAATGTTCACTGCATGGAATTGTAATTCAGTGAATCTCTCTGAAATGCTTTACAGGATTATAGACTTCTCAAGGACAGGAGATTTCATTCATTCATTTATTCATTCTTTCTTGATACCCATGTGCCCCCTTCTCCTCCCCAGCCAGTACCCAGGCCCTGTAATTAGAGATGAGGGGTGGGGAGCAGTATCCTTCGTGGTTATGTAAATTCCTATCATAACGTGAGGTTGGAGAAGGGCAAATACTCCTTTATCATTCTAAAGTCAAGGCTATGATTTGCAAACAGTAGGGATCTCTTATGTAAGTTTTATGAGATATTTTGGCAAGAAACTAATCCTCATGGTGCAAGGCATATTTTTTAAAAAATATTAAGAAAAAAAAATCAAGTGAGGCCTGAAGTGGCCTCAAGTGGGATCCTCACCAGCTCTTTCGCCCCATTCCTGAGACTGGTTGTCACTCTGGCCATCCAGCAGCAGAAATGGGGTGGAGGAGGGTGTGCCTTCCCCTGATTCCCGGGGCCTGGACTGTTGACATTGGCCAGAAGGAAACTTGTGGGGAAGGATGGAGAGGTTGTCCTTGGAGAAACGGGAAGCGGGTAGGAAGGGACCCAGAAAGGCTGGTATGAGGGTTTAAGTTCTTGCAGGGATGGGGAGAGGCGATGACCAGATCAGTGATACAGCCCCATCTCTCTTGTTGTCAAGGACTTGTAGCTCTGGAGCCTCTAGGGCAAGAAAGTCTTACTTCAGGAGAACAGTGTGAAAGGCCAGTCGTCTTCTAGTTCCAAGATCTCTATGGATAACCAAAATTCATGAATGCTCCAGCCCCTTATATAAAATGGCATGGAACTGGGACTTCCCTGGTGGTCTAGTGGTCGAGATGCTACACTTATGGTGTGGGGGGCTCAGGTTTGATAGCTGGACAGGGAACTAAGATCCCACATGCTGTGGCAGCTTGGCTAAGGAAATGTAAATAAATATTTAAAACTAAAAAAATAATTAAAAACAAAAGAGAAGAATAATACAGTAAAATGAAAAAGTTTTTAATGGAGTAGTATTTACCATCTATGCACATCCTCTGTATACTTTAAATAATCTCTAGATTACTTATAATACCTAATACGATATAAATACTATGTAAATAGTTGTAAATACAATGTAAATGCTATATGAATAGTTGCTGAGTTACAGCAAATTCAAGCTTTGCTTTATGGAACTTTCTGGAATGAAAATACACTGGTTCCAAATTTGTAGATTCATTCAACCACAGATCAAAAAATATATATATTTTAAGAGCATTTATACTGCTGGTTTATCATAGGATATTGAGTATAGTTCTCTGTGCTATACGGTCAGTTCAGTCCAGTTCAGTCGCTCAGTCATGTCCGACTCTTTGCGACCCCATGAATCGCAGCACGCCAGGCCTCCCTGTCCATCACCAACTCCCAGAATTCACTCAGACTCACGTCCATTGAGTCAGTGATGCCATCCAGCCATCTCATCCTCTGTCGTCCCCTTCTCCTCCTGCCTTCAATCCCTCCCAGCATCAGAGTCTTTTCCAATGAGTCAACTCTTCACATGAGGTGGCCAAAGTACTGGAGTTTCAGCTTTAGCATCATTCCTTCCAAAGAAATCCCAGGGCTATGGCACCCCACTCCAATACTCTTGCCTGGAAAATCCCATGGGTGGAGGAGCCTAGTAGGCTGCAGTCCATGGGGTCGCTAGGAGTCGGACAGGACTGAGCGACTTCACTTTCACTTTTCACTTTCATGCATTGGAGAAGGAAATGGCAACCCACTCCAGTGTTCTTGCCTGGAGGATCCCAGGGACAGGGGAGCCTGGTGGGCTGGCGTCTATGGGGTCACACAGTTGGACACAACTGAAACAACTTAGCAGGATCTCCTTCAGAATAGACTGGTGGGATCTCCTTGCAGTCCAAGGGACTCTCAAGAGTCTCCTCCAACACCACAGTTCAAAAGCATCAATTCTTTGGTGCTCAGCCTTCTTCACAGTCCAAGTCTCACATCCATACATGACCCCTGAAAAAACCATAGCCTTGACTAGATAGACCTTTGTTGGCAAAATAATGTCTCTGCTTTTTAATAAGCTATCTAGGTTGCAGGTTGGTCATAACTTTCCTTCCAAGAAGTAAGCATCTTTTAATTTCATGGCTGCAATCACCATCTGCAGTGATTTTGGAGCCCATAAAAATAAAGTCTGACACTGTTTCCACTGTTTTCCCATCTATTTCTCATGAAATGATGGGACCAGATGCCATGATCTTCATTTTCTGAATTTTGAGTTTTAAGCCAACTTTTTCACTCTCTTCTTTTACCTTCATCAGTAGGCTTTTTAGTTCCTCTTCACTTTCTGCCATAAGGGTGGTGTCATCTGCATATCTGAGGTTATTGATATTTCTCCCGGCAATCTTGATTCCAGCTTGTGCTTCCTCCAGTCCAGCATTTCTCATGATGTACTCTGCATATAAGTTAAATAAGCAGGGTGACAATATACAGCCTTGATGTACTGCTATATAGTAGGACTCTGTTATTTATCTTACATCTCCTATCCCCAACCACCCACTCCATCCCTTCCCCAACTACCTCCCTCCTGGCAACGACCAATCTGTCCTCTGCATCCATTAGTCTGGTTCTGTTTCGTGTGTTCATCTCTCAGTTGTGTCTGACTCTTTGTGACCCCATGGACTGTAGCCCACCAGGCTCTGTCCATGCAATTCTACAGGCAAGAATACTGGAGTGGGTAGCCATATCCTTCTCCAGGGGATCTTCCCGACCCAGCGATTGAACCTGGGTCACCCGCATTGCAGGCAGAGTCTTCACTGACCAAGCCACTAGGGAAGACCGACTCTTTCATACATGGGTTCCTGTGTGTCATGTTTTAGATTTCACATAGAAGTAATATATGTCAGCCCACTTCTGGTCTTGGGCAGAACTGAGTAGTTGCAAGCTAAGTCTCCTCTAGGGTTTGTATAGCAGTAAATGTTTAATGACTCTTTAAGGCAGGGTGGGGAAAGCTGCTCTCTTGATTTGCCGATTTTCCTGAAAGAAACACATCCACTGAGGTCACAGTCAAGCTCCCAGTGGGATGCTGTCACTGAAGAAAGAGGCAGAGGCGCTCACATTCTGTGCTTACAAATCACTGTAGCTGGCTCCTGCTCTCCACTGGTTTTTGCAGCCCCAGCCCTATTACTCTTCATGCTCTAAATGTTTGTTGGGAGCCTTTCCCTCTCCTGGCAAAGGTGGGCAAGTGAGAAGCCAGGCAGGAGATGAGAGCTTTTGCAATCTGTCAAGATGATTGATACTGCCCAGCCAGAGGGCCCGGGCAGTGGTTGCTTGCACAGCAGACAGAGAAGGATGAGTGATATCTGTGATATAGAGAGGGCAGGCTATTTATGAAGGTGGGCTTACTTTTTCTTCAACAAGAGGGATGGGGATTGCCACTCCATAGCCAGGACATTATTGCTCTGCCCCTGCTTTTCTTGCTTTTGCTGTAAGACTTTCATCACAGGAGGGCGGCTCTGCAAGTCAGTGCTTGCTCATCCCCTGGCATCAGGCTCCTGACCTCTGACCCATCCTGCAGGGGGACACGGGGACCTCTGGGCAGCAGTCCTACCCCTGGAAGACCGGGTGGGATTGAACAAGGTTTGAATCTCCTTGGCTTCACCCGCAGAATGGAGATCATAACGTCTACCCCACATGTATTCACTTAAACATTTCTTGGCACCTGCTGTGTTGCTTCTTGGGGACTAACCTCATGATTAGTGAGGTGTTGTGAGGAAAATGCCTGTTATCTATGGGGCATGCCAAGTACAGATTATGTGCTCCATACACGGTGGCTTTCTTCCTTTTCTTCTTTGCTGAGATCTGTTTCACAAACCAACTTCTCTGTTCTGACATCCCCATCAGAGGAACCCTTCCTCTATACTGGAAAAAGCCCACGTCCCTTGGCTGATTAGACTCTCACAGTTAAGATGCTCGGGAAAAATAATCTCTCAGAATTGAGGCTGTGCCTACTCTCTGACCAAGTGATGTCATTTCTAGAAATGTAGCATAGAGACATGCAACAGAGCAATACGAGTATACACACACGCAGATTTGTTGCAGTGTGCTCTGTAATAGGAAAAGTGAGAGAAAAACACCCATCACTGGAGGAATAGTAAAATAAAGAACAATATATTCTACCATCAGAGAAGAGCTTTCTAGTGCTTAGCATGGCACCTGGCATGTGATAGGCTCTCAATAAATGCTGAATAAATAAATAAAACACATTGCGACCATTTCAACAAAGAAACTAGGTCTCAGTCAGCTGAAATTGATGCCCAAGGCTGGCGTGTTGCAGTCCATGGGGTCACAAAGAGTTGGGCACGACTGAGCAACTGAACAGCGACAAGATTTTTAAGTGAAAAAAGCAAGTTGCAGAACAGAGTATTTTTTTTTTCTATTTCATAAAACAGATTCATTCTCTTTCTCTCTCTCTCTGCATCTAAATACCTTTCAATGCCCAGAAAATATATGCAAAGCTGTAGAAGAAACACTTTGGCATTAACTTCTACAAAATGAGATAGGAGACTGGTTCTGTAATGTGTTTTTATTCAACGATATCCATTAGGCAAATTTACATGAAAATCAGCACAGCCCTACAGTACCATTCCTCACAATGGCCTAATATCTCATTACACGGAGTTCTCATCATTTGTTTGTGTTGCTATTTAGGTTATTGCCACTTTTTCACAATTATAAGTAGTGCCAAGTTGATCACCCTTGTGCATACATCTTTGTCTATAGAGACTATATTCCTAGGTGTCAGGGGAAAAAAATCATTTTCATGTTTACCTTGAATATTCCATTTCTTGATTAATTTTGGAACCATGAGACAGCTCAGCCACTCACCTGCTTCAAGACCATGAACCAAAAAACCTCTGTATCTCAGTAAATCTCAGTTTCATCATTTTAAGATTGGAGTTTCCAATCCTGAGGGGTTGTTGCAAGAATAAGACATGATTAGTGAATGGAAATTGATCAGCTCACAAGGGCTCACCGTCGGCTTACACTACGTGATCAATAACTAGCAGCTGTTATTACTTGAAGCCAATGGGACCAGAAGAACCAGGTGATAGAGCAAGTCATGCTTGAGAGAGTGGTGAGTCCAAAGGCAGATGAGCGAGAGGTCAAACACTGCAGTCAGGTCCTGGGTGGGGGTGTGGAAGGGGTCAATTTCAGCAAGCACAGGTCACTTGTTCCTCCTGTCTTATCCAGAGAACCTTTTCCAGGAGAAAGAGAATCTTCTTCTTGATTCTAAAGATGCAGGCCTATGAGGTCACAGGGATTTGATCACTGGCAGCCAAGACTGACTCTCCCACTCAGTTAGGGACAAAGCCCGGGCAGCCAGGCCAGCAGAAGACTCAGCACAACCAGACTGGTCCTTATTTGGAGGCCGCAGCGGTCTCATGGTCAGGTCCAGGAACACTGGGTCTGAGGGCCTGTGGTGGCCTAGGGCTACCAGCTGTGATGGCAAGAGGAACCAGGTCGACCCATGGATATGGTCACCTCTCGCCTTCTTAGGATGCCCAGAAATTCTAGAAGCAGGAGCTTGTTCAGGGACAGAAGTGGGCAGGGGGCCCAGGGGATTTGAAATTCAGTCTTTGAAGAATCTGCTTCTGTCTTCCAACCCTGCGTTTGCCCAGGTGGCTGGCCAGGGCACGGAGGGAGGTCATGTCAGTCTCTCTTGACTCAGTTGAATTGAAATTCAAAACTGCTAAAGAACTCAGCTGCAGTGTCTCCTGTCTCCACTGACCAGGAATGTGTGAGCATCAGACACAGTTCGGGCAGGACACCCAGCACCTCGCATGTAGGTGTGATGACTCTCACCAGTTTCCAGGAAACCTTGAGACTACACCTTGAGACTCTCAGCAGGAGACAGACACAGACTGTGCAGATTTCATTCATTCAGCAAGTGTTTGTTGAGTGCCCTCCTGGTATCAGACTTCGTGAAGGGCCAGGCACCGGCTCTTCAGAATTTCAAATTCAAGTGGGAGATTTTGATGATCAACAGCATATTATAAACAGTGATGATTGCTGGTGAACAAAGGCATCCAGGGAGAGGAGATAAGGTTTGTGATGCGGCTGTTGATGTAGAAAGGATGGTGAGGGAAGGACTGTGGAAGGAGGTGATTTTTGAGCAGAGGCCTGAGGGACGTGAAGGTGCAGGATGTCTGAAGAAGTTTTAGCCTGTGACACCCCAAAGTGGGAGAGCTTGGGGTGATTGGAAAGAACAGCTGGCTGGAGAACATTGAGTGAAAAGTGGTCAAAAAGGGCCGTTGGACAAATCACGAGGAACTCAAAGTACAGAGGAAGGACTTGAGGTTTGATTTTCTGTGTGAAGAGAGGCCTTTGAAGGGTTTCCAGGAAGGGTGATGCAATTTGAATTATATTTTTAAATGATCCCTCTGGAGGCGGCTGCTGGGAGCAGAGCCTGTGATGGGTGAGTTGGGGAGGGGCTGACCAGACTCTCCTTGAGTACATCACGCATTCCAAACACCCTCTCCACTTCCAGAGGATACTGAGGTACATGGGCCCTTTTTATCCCATTAAGGTGAACGCAGAAAAGACTGTGGTCGCAGCTCCACAGAGGAAATCATTTTTTCAATTTGCGGTCACATCTACTTTTGCTCTGACATCACTGAAGACAGATGCATCCACCCTTATGGGTGCCATCCCGTGAAATACTGGTAAGGTTCCTTCAGAGCGGAGAATGGCTACCCACTTCAGTATTCTGGCCTGGAGATTTCTGTGGCCTGTATAATCCATGGGGTCGCAAAGAGTCGGACACGACTGAGCGACTTTCATTTCACTTTCTCCAGGGCCAGGCTGCGACAGCATCACTATAGCTGCCCCCTGCGTGCTGTCACCCAGGGCCCAGGTACCAGCAAGTGCAGGACAGGTGAAGGCTGGCATCACACAAGACCAAGGACCCCAGGCAACCGATCATTTGCGTCCACCTTGAAAAGTCTGGCTTCTGGAGCAGAGAGATAGTGCAAACCCTGCTCCATGTTCTGCTAGACACAGATGTCATTTTTTAAGAGAAGCCTGTAATTTTATGGAAAGGAATAAATGGATTTCTAACCCCAAATCTTATCTTTATGTGCAATTTTCTCTACTTTTGAAATGAAAAGAAAATGGAACAAAGACGAAGCTTTGTAAATAACAAAGCATTATCCAGCAAAGTATGGAAATAATGGGTCTTTGAAGGCTTAATAAATCCTCCACATGTTGTCCATTGTTTAAAAGTGAAATTACTTTTGTGGAAGACCCCTTACAAAGATGACCAGGGGAAGGGATGGCCAGTCAAATCTTAGCTTAGTACAAGCATCCCCTCTGGACTGTTGAATTGATGCAAGAGTGAGTCTTAGAGTGTTTGGGGCACAGATTGACAAGGATTCATACATGAGATAAGCTGCTGATCAGTGGTCTTATCTTTGGAATTATGAGACCAAGCAGAACAGTTATTTGTGTCGTCTTACGGTGAGTCATAGGGATGGGAAGAGTGGCCACAATAGCAATCTATGCTCTGATGCTTCGTGTTGTGAAATTCACACATGGATATAGTCCCTTTGTCTTGACAGTAAGGATTAGAGTTCATTCACAAATTCTAGTTTTCAGTTTCTCACTATTTCAGGGAGACTTGTGCAAGTTATTCTTTGGTTTACCTACCTGCCAAACAGGTGGGAGGATGATCTTGTTTGCTATTTAAGAAGCTTGTGCATCCACATATTCTATAAGTTAGCAAAAGGCAATCAATTCCAAGGCTTATGAAACACTTGTGTTTGTAACAAGGATGTTAAATGTATTGGGAGATGTAGATCACTCTTCTATGTGATTTCTAAAGATACTGGCACATGCACATGCACACTCACACACACACACATACACACTGAAGGGTGTAATAGGTTATTAAATAAATACACTACTGATTCAATCAGAACCCCTGCAGGGGCCCACACATGGAACCTCTCCTTGAGCCTCAAGATTTTACTTTCCTGTGTCTTCTTCCCTTTGAAACCCATCAAGTGTCTTAGGTTCATCTTATAATAGAATATCTTTCCAATCAAGTTGTGAATAGCTTAAAAGGTTCAGTTCAGTTCAGTCGCTCAGTCATGTCCGACTCTTTGCGACCCCATGAATCGCAGCACGCCAGGCCTCCCTGTCCATCACCAACTCCTGGAGTTTACTCCAACTCATGTCCATTGAGTCGGTGATGCCATCCACCCATCTCATCCTCTGTTGTCCCCTTCTCCCGCCAAAGAGAAAGGGCTGCCTCTTTTCAAGCAATTTTAATGGAAAAAAATCTCATGACAGCCTATGAGAAAGGCTGTGTTCAACATGAAAGATAAATCTATGTCATTTTAATTTTTGTTTCATCTATAGAACAGATCTGCTGCTAAGTCACTTCAGTCGTGTCCAACTCTGTGCGACCCCATAGACGGCAGCCCACCAGGCTCCCCAGTCTCTGGAATTCTCCAGGCAAGAACACTGGAGTGGGTTGCCATTTCCTTCTCCAATGCATGAAAGTAAAAAGTGAAAGTGAAGTCGCTCAGTTGTGTCTGACCCTCAGCGACCCCATGGACTTCAGCCTTCCAGGCTCCTCCATTCATGGGATTTTCCAGGCAAGAGTACTGGAGTGGGGTGCCATTGCCTTCTCCATAGAACAGATCTAGAATAGACTAAAAATCAAAATATTCATTTACTTTAGGTGATGGGACAGAGGGTGATGTTTGTTTTTTGCTACTCAACCTACTGTTTACAATGTATTCATCTGTCTTTACTCTTTGATTTAAACTGATCTTAGTTATTATTAACTTTCAAAGCTACTTCTTTCTGTACCCCTGCTTTGGAAAGTTGGTCCATTCCAGCTTACATGGAAGAGTGATTCTGAGAAAGGTTTAAACTTTAGGGCTTTCGTTTGGTTGACAGGTTTCTCAGTGGTGCATCCAGCGCAGTAGGGTGTGGTCACGTGAGCGTGAAGTTGGCTTCCCCCTGGAACACAGTCATTTGCCAGCTTGGGAGCCCTGCCTCTGCGAACCTCACTTTCTCCATCTGTGAAATGGAGGTAATAACCTAATGAGCAGGGGAGTTTTACAAGTTTACAGCAGAGCGCACATAGTAGCCATACAGCAGATATTATTTTAGTTATGATTTAAAAACCTGATGGTTGCCTCAACAAAGAATTTATATAGCTACAATTACATGAAAAGATGTTCCACATCATATGTCATCAGGGAATTGCAAATTTTAAAAATTAGAACTTCTATGCACCTATTAGAACGGCTAAATTCCAAAACACAGACAAAACCAAATGCTGGCAAGAATGTGTAGCAGCAGGAACGCTCATTCATCGCTGGCGGAAATGCAAAAAAAGATACAGTCACTATAAAAGGCAGTTTGGCAGTTTCTTACAAAACTAATTATACTCTTCCCATATAATCCAGTAATTATACTTTATGGTATTTACCCAAATGAGTTGAAAACTTATGTCCACACAAAAATCTGAACACAGATGTTACTCAAGCTTCATTCATAATTGTCAGAGCTTGGAAGAAACTAAGATGTCCTTTGGTAGGTGAATGGATAAAAAGCTGTGGTCCATACATATGGTGGAATATTATTCAGTAGTAAAATGAAGTGAGCTATCAAGTCATGAAAAGACACGGAAGAACCTTGAAGGTATATTACTAAGTGAAAGAAACCGAGCAGAAAATCTACACATTCTGATTCCAACTATGTGAGACTTTGGAGAATTAAAACTAGGGGAAAAATAAGAACATCAGTGATTGTCTGGGGAGTGGAGAGTGAAAGGATGGATAGGTGACCACAGAGGATTTTTAGGGCAGTGCAGCGGCTCGGGATAACAGTGTAGTTGTGGACACATCTTTATACATTTGTCCAAACCTGCAGAGTGTACAGGGAGTGACCCCTCATATAACCTGTGGATTCAGGTTATAATAATGTGTCCGTGTAGGTTCATCAATTGTGACCCACGCACCACCCCAGTGGGGAGTGTTGATGGCAGTATTGTGGGAAGGAGGGATGTGGGGGTCTCTATTTCTCTCTGAACCTAAAACTTTTACAAAGAAAAAGTCTATTAGTTTAAGAAAGAGGAAAAACTTTCTCTGGGACTTTCCTTGTGGTCCAGTGGCTGAGACTCCAAGCTCTCAATGTAGGGGGGCCGGGGTTCAACCCGTGGTCAGGGAGCTGGATCCTACATGCTGCCGCTCAGAGTTCACACACTGCAAATAAGACCCTGCGTGCTGAAACTAAGACCCACCCCGGGAAGCCAAATAAATAATAAATAAATAAAATATTAAAAAAAAACAAAAAACTAACCCTGCTTGTTTAAGTCACCTGATATACATTCAATACTAGGAAGTTTACTTTTTGCAAAGAATGAGAGAAAAAAGAAAAAAAAAAAACAAGAATTTTAAAAGTATCAGCTTAACAACTAAAAATTATTTAAATGGTAAGTGGTTTTAGTTTTCAGACAGTCTTCCAAAGAGGCTGCAAATTCTATAAGGCCTACAGTAAAGAAAGTTATGAATCATTTAGGGCTTAGGTTACTAGATAGCCAATCTGAACTTTAAAAGCATACTCTGTTCAAGTATCAAATGAAAAAAATCCCTCATAAAGTTGAGCTAATGGCTTTTTTATGAGGTAGTATTGTTTCTTAAATTTTGGAACTGGATCTATGATGCAAATGTCATTATTTAATGTTGATACTGAATATCATAAGCTCAAAATCAAAGTGAAAAAAACAGTGTTCTAATTGTATGCATCCTTCTTCAGTTTTTTACAAAAGCTATGGCTGCACATTCAGCAACATATTTAGGAAAGGATTTATTATGACCAGAATTTGTGGCTAAAAAATAATCATCTGGTGGATGGAGAAATAATCATCTGTGACAATTCATAGAGTGGAATCAGGTCAGATCAGATCAGTTGCTCAGTTGTGTCCGACTCTTTGCAACCCATGAATCGTAGCACGCTAGGCTTCCCTGTCCATCACCAACACCCGGAGTTCACTCAGACTCAGGTCCATCGAGTCAGTGATGCCATCCAGCCATCTCATCCTCTATCGTCCCCTTCTCCTCTTGCCCCCAATCCCTCCCAGCATCAGAGTCTTTTCCAATGGAATGGAATGGAATACAACCTGCCAATAAAAATAGACGCAGCTACTGACATACATACTCTGAATGAATTTCAAAACCATTATGTGGCATGAAAGAAGCCAGACACAAAAGAATACTATATGATTCCAATTATAGAAAACTCTAGGAAAACCAAATCGTACTGAAGTGACAAAAAGCCATCAGTAGTTGCCTGGGCTGGAAATGTTGCCTGGGCTGGAAAAAATAAATATTTTATTTATTTGGCTGTGTCAGGTCTTAGCTGCCTGTGGTATCTAGTTCCCTGACCAGGAATTGAACCAGGGACTCTTGCATTGGGAGCATGGAGCCTTAGCTACTGGAGCATCAGTGAAGTCTCCTGTAACTATATCTTGATGTTTATTTACATTGTTGTATTTATATATCAAGACTATTCAAACTGCACACAAAAATACACCTCAATAACATTTATTAAAAAAAAAACAAAACCAAGAGTGATCAATGTCATCAGTAACCCTCCTACCCCCACCCTATTCATTGAAAGATTACAGTCTATCAGGGTTTGTTCTTATTCTGAATTTCCTAGACCCTTCTCAACTGTATTCAAGATTTGGCATAATTTTGAGAGCAATTTTCCCTCTGGCAATTGCTCGAAGCTATCATCAAAGAGACAATAAGCTCTTCTAACCCAAAAATAAGAGTTACTGGACTACAATCAAGAGTGTCTGATGACTTTACATAGCATTTGAGAATTTTTTGAGTAAGTTGCCAATATGTGAAGTTCAGGAGATTTCTCATTAAAAAAAGTAGAAAACAGAATTTCTGGCTTTTCGGGAAATGCCAAGTTTGCATCGCGTTGCTTTAATTTCTCAGAGGCAGCAAGCAGCCAGCTGGAGCTGAAGAGCAGGTCTGCTTTTGTTGAGACCTTGAGGGTGCTCTCTAGCCACAGTGCCCACCCCTCCTGGCCTTCCCTGATGGCTCAGTGGGTAAAGAATCTGCCTGCAGTGCAGGAGGTGCAAGGTCAATAGCTGGGTCAGGAAGATCCCCTGGAGGAGGAAGTGTATTCTTGCTTGGGAAATCCCATGGACAGCCCTGGTGGGCTACGGTCTATGGGATCGCATAAAGTCAGACATGCCTGAATGACTGAACACACATGCTGATCTGATGTCTTCTTCTCTCTCTCCACCTCTCCTTACCTGTCTTGGGAGCTCCTATCAACCAGGGACATCCTCTAAGAAGGGGATGGCACTCTCAGGAACCAGGGAGGAGGGCGCCAGCTCTGCAGTTGGGGTCTGAGCACCAAGGAGAACCAAGGCCCAAGTCTGGGCTTTATTGGCAACACATTTTTGCTCAGAAGATAAGAAATTAAAGAGGGGAGCTGTGAATGATTGAAGGGACAGTCCCATAAGTGGGGAGGCTCCCCTAAATCGTGTTCAAACAGAGGCTGCACAGAACTTAGACAGCTCTCAGACAGCAAGTAACCCCAGCCTTGGAGGCTGTGCCAGGCATCCTTTCAAGTTCCTCCCACAGCAGAGGCACTTTGACTCCCAAAGAGCTGCTTTTCACTCAACTCTTCCTCTTGCTGTGATTGAAGCAAGGAGAGTGTGAGCAGCAGAAACTGATGGTGCAATTACCACATGCCAGGCTTGCAGGTCCACTCCATTCAGCCCCATGGTAAAGAGATCAGGACCCACACTTCTCAGATGAACTCATTAAGGTTCTAAGAGTTTGATGGTCTTTCCCAGGTGCCCACCATGAACATGTAGAGTGGCCAGAGGCAGAGCCAGGTTTGAGGGATGCCTGACTTCTTGCCCAGAAAAAGCTAGTATTTAAACAAAACAAAAACCACAGAAGTTCCAAGCGTTCAAACAAAAGACCAGTTAAAAGTTCACCAAAGAGAATAAGGACATAACACGATGGAAAGGATGGAACACGGTGATTGTTAGAGGTGGAAGAATAAAAGGAATTAAATGAAAATGAGCAGACTGAAAGGAAGCCAAGGAACCAAAACCAAACAATGAGAAGCTGAGATCAGCCTCTTGTCAGGGAAGGAAATCAGTGTGCGTCCAGGAGGGGGGTCAGGCAGGGAGTTCCAAGGGCTCTGGGGAGTCGGGGTCGGGGGGCTCAAGGTGGTTATGCTAATCAGGTGTGGGGTCTGGATTCCAGACTGTGCAGAATGGGTCCATAGGTCTGAGCGGAACAGGTGGATATGAGCCCCATGTCCACCGGTCAGGAAGGAGTTCTTTGGAAACAAGATTGATTTTGATCCCCCTTAGACAAGCGCATCTGTGAGGGGGGAGCGGGGTTCATTTCCCTCTTGCAGAAACCACCCCATGTCTCAGGATTGATGGTCTGATGAAATTGGCTATACTTTTCAAGAGCACATTGCTGCGAAGTCCAGTCCTCCCATCTCACAGAAGAGCACACTGTAGCCCAGGGAGCGTTCACTCCTGTGAATCACTTATCACCAGCAGAGCCAGGATCATGGGGGCGGTCTCCTGAGACCTCAGGCGCAGGTGGGCTGTGTCTCCAGTGTTCTAGCTTGTGATGAGAGTCCCCGGAACCTGAGGACAAACTGACATCTCTCCCAGAGTGGTTTGTCCAGGACCCAACAGAATAGAGGATGAACCAGTGTGTAAATGGATGGACGAGTAAGTGAACACATAGCCGGGCAGGCCCGAGCTCCAGCTGGCAGCTGGTCCACCACCTGTCTCAGGACCTATTTCTGGAGCAGTGTTCATGCCATGATGTCTAGATTTCAAAGTGATTCCTCTCTCAGAAGTCATAATCCCTAACACAAATGGCTTCCACAATCCTTCCTGATGGAATGATGCTAAATTGGAAGAAACATTTTATCTGAGACTGCTTTCTCCAACCCCAAAGACACTGGTTTAATGATTTTTATTGTTTAGAGTTTTCTGTTTTTATGGCCTTTTGCTCATTCCTACATTGTGAGTGGAAGCTGAGGAGGCTCGTTCAGGAAGGAGAGGGGGCTGACATCTTACACTGAGTCCTGCTGATGCAAGAGAAAGGAACTTGGATGCAACAGGATTAGCTCAGTGGTTTACAGTCAAGGTGACTGTGTGCCCCAGGGACCCCTGGCAGTGCCTGGAGACACTCCTGGGGTCCCAGTTAGAGAGGAGGTTCTATCACTACCTAGTGGGTGGAGCCAAGGAGGCTGCTCACCATTCTGTGGTTCATGGGGCAGCCCTCACAGCAAAGAGGATCTAGTCCCCAAAGTCAATAGTGACGAGGGTGGAAAATTAGCTGAAGAGAGCTGGACAAAACAGATTTTGACCACAAGTGGGAAAATGAATTGCTTCATTACGAATACAATTTATGTCTGACTATGATTGTCTTTCTGACAATGATATCAGAAAATAAGTTCATAATATTAAAACAAAATTATCTATACTCCCACCACCCTAAGATACCTCTTGGTATGTTTTAGGTAGTGTGGTGGAGGAGGTGGTGGCAGTTTAGTTGCTAAGCTGTGTCTGACTCTTTGTGACCCCATGGACAGAGGAGCCTGGCAGGATACAGTCCATGGGGTTTCCCAGGCAAGAATACTGGAGTGGATTGCCATTTCCTTCTCCAGGGGCTCTTTCAGGATCAGGGGTCAAACTCATGTCTCCTTCTTGGCAGGTGGATTCTTTACCACTGAGCCACCTGGGGAGGTTTAGGTAGTAGGTTCAGTTCAGTTCAGTTGCTCAGTCGTGTCTGACTCTCTGCGACCCCATGAATCGCAGCACGCCAGGCCTCCCTGTCCATCACCAACTCCCAGAGTTCACTCAGACTCACGTCCATCAAGTCGGTGATGCCATCCAGCCATGTCATCCTCTGTCATCCTCTTCTCCTCCTGCCCCCAATCCCTCCCAGCATCAGAGTCTTTTCCAGTGAGTTAACTCTTCACATGAGGTGGCCAAAGTACTGGAGTTTCAGCTTCAGCATCATTCCTTCCAAAGAAATCCCAGGGCTGATCTCCCTTAGAATGGACTGGTTGGATCTCCTTGCAGTCCAAGGGACTCTCAAGAGTCTTCTCCAACACCACAGTTCAAAAGCATCAATTCTTTGGTGCTCAGCCTTCTTCACAGTCCAACTCTCACATCCATACATGACCACTGGAAAAGCCATAGCCTTGACTAGATGGACCTTTGTTGGCCAAGTAATGTCTCTGCTTTTGAACATGCCATCTAGGTTGGTCATAACTTTCCTTCCAAGGAGTAAGCATAGAGTGGGAGGTAAAATAAGGGTTTTTTATTTTAAAAAGTCAAATGGCCCCGAGTTCAAATGACGTGGCATCATATGGTCACCGAAGGGCCTTGGAAAAGTCAGCTTGCCTCTCTCATCTCAGCTCGCCCTGTTTTAGAAACTCTGGTAACTCTCATTTCTGCAGATAGCCAAGTGATTAGAGCAGAACAGCTATTATTTAAAGCACTGTGCACATAGTAGTTGTCCAAATTTTATTTTCCAGTTCCTAGGCACAGGCATCCGTGGCTATAACAGAATTGTCTTCACAACACTGATGCAATTTTTCTACGCCACTTTATTTTTTAACAATATTAATTATGATTTTAGGGTGAATGAACACCATTTGCTTTGTACTCTCCCAACGGTGGGATAATCCATACTTAACAAATCCAGTGAACATCACGCGCATCCAGCCTTCCCCACTGGGGACTCTTTCCTTCAGGTAAACTCTGGATGAGGGGTGGGAGTTACTGGGTTAAAGAGCGTAGACAGTGTAATGGTCCCCAGTGTTTCAGGACATAGCATCAGTGAGGAGCTAGAAGCCAGGACAGGAGGCACGAAACAGGAGGAAGGACCAGCAATTACGTGGGAATCCTGAGGAAGACGGACCAGCCTCCACCATGCCCGTGAAGCTCTGCTTTGTCAAGTTCAATCAAGTTAACACGGGTAGAATATTTTAATCTATTCCGTCACCTCCATTCCAATTCTGTAAGTTGACCCTCACGTGTCATTTATAGCAGTTTTCCTCACCAGGATCCAGTCTAGGGTCAGGTATCACAGTTGGCTGTCAGTTCTTGATATCTCTCGATTTAATAGATTGAACAATAACTTGGTTGGTGCCTATCTGTCTTTATCCACATGCTATTAACCATCTCCGCATCTCTCTGGGGTTCACAGAGCTGGCTGCCACTCTGACCTGCTGATTTTTCTGGCCAATGTTCCCACCTTATCTATGACAGTCCAGTACTGCCACCTGGCTCCTCATGTAAGGATCCTGTAATTTCTTTTGCAGTGTACCAGCATCCTGCCCTAGACCTGACCACCCGCCCCGAGGAGCCTGGGGTGAGATGAACATTGGTCTGACTCCCTCCTACCTCCTCCCCTGCCCTCCAACTGCCTCGTTGGCACCAACTTCTCAGAGGGCTGGAGAGAGGGAGGCTTGGAGGAGGAAGAACAATGGTTTTCTCCTTCTTCAGAAACCATGTCGTGGTCTGCTCCTGGCGGCCTTATTTTGCTAAGACGTTCAGATGCTGCCTCTCTCATGGGGCTTTGTGAATCTTATAAGATTCTTTTCCGTATAGTTCATTACAGAGTGATGGGTAGAGTTCACTGATTCCGTCTCCCTGCCCTTTCCCCCAGAGAAGGAAATGGCAACCCACTCCAGTGTTCTTGCCTGGAGAATCCCAGGGACAGAGGAGCCTGGTGGGCTGCCGTCTATGGGGTCGCAGAGTCGGACACGACTGATGTGACTTAGCAGGAGCAGCAGCCCTTCCCCCAGCCCCTTCTTGGGGGTTTCAAACCTCCTTTCCGTTGCTGGATAGCTCTGTGACCTTGAACAAATTACTTGCCATCTCTGAGCATTAGTCTCCTGAGCTGCAAGCAAGGGGTGATGCTGACCATCTTGCTGGATGCCTCCTAAGGCTATTTTAAATGAGGTTGCCTGTGTAAACCTCCTGGGGTGATGAGGACCAGGATCAAGAGTTATGAAGATAATTCTGCATCTGCACACAGTTTGATCTACTCAGTATTTTATGTGGGTCAAAATGCACTGTACCGTACCTTCCACCATAAATGTCAGCGGAAAAATCAGGGAAAGAAAATGAATGAGGTAGAAGAAATGAGCTTCCTGTGGGCTGCTGTATAGGAACAATAACCCAGAGGTTTCTTCTGGCTTCTGTTCTTCCTCCCCTCACTGCTTCTAGGCATCCACTGTCATCCTTTATGTAAATAACTCCCAAATCCATGCCCAGCCCTTAGTTAGCACATGAACGAATGAGTGAAGAAAAAGATAACAAAATCCCCAGTACCCCCACCCACGTTCATGGGGTAGCTCAGACTGATGTCCGCCTCCGCAATGCTCTGTTATAAATACAACAACGGCAAATGTCATATACTGGATTTCACCTTCTAAAACATCCTCACTTCTAGTCTTCCACGTGATCCTTGCAAGCCTGTGAGGTAGGGGTCACCGACCACACTTAACTGGTGAAGAGATTGAGGACTGACAAAGAGGAAAACAGCACAGACTGAACACTTAGGGGGCTGTGTTCTTGTCACGTGACGCCCTGACAGCTCTATGAGGTGTCTGCTATTATCCCTGATTTACAGGTGCAGGGGCCAAGACAGAGAGGCTCCGTGACTTACCAAGTGCCTGCTAGACTTGCACAGACAAGAGACACTGGGCCCTTGAGCCCAGGCCGGGAGAGAACTTGTACGCTTCTGTTCATTCTCTTACGAACAAGCCCTCGATAGGGCTGGAGAGAGGGGGACCACAGAGCAGACACCAGCTACGCCAGCTGAGTCCATGGTAGCCTGGCCAGCCCCAGGTTAACTACACCTGGCTAGGGAGTCAAGTCTCAGCAGCACTGAAGCCAGAAGGGACAAATCTGGGGACAAATGAATGGCAGTTGTCTTAATTTACTAAACTTTGAGACAGTTCCTTAATGTAGCAAGAATCTACCGACTCATGAAAAGATACCAAGCATCATTATTTATTAAGGGAATTCTGATTAAAGCACTTAAAGTGATTTCAACACTTCACACTCACTAGGGCTGCTGTAATTGAGAATCAGTTCCAGGCCTCTCCCTCACTTTCTCCTGGTTCGGTGGCAAGCTTTGGAGTTCCCCAACTTGTAGAAATGTCATCCCCATCTCTGCTTTTCCCCTCACACAGGGCTGTATGAGCATGCGTGTCTGTGCCTAAATTTCCCCTTCTAAATGACACTGGGTTAAGGGCCTCCCATGGTATGACCTCAACTTTACTAATTATATTTGCAATAACTCCATTTTCAATCAAGGTTGTATTCTGAGCTGGGAATTAGGCTTTCAACATATGAATCTGGGGGGAGCATAATTCCATCTGTAATAGCTGCTTGAACACGTGTGTAAAATGAAGCTCTGTACCTAGTTTTACAAGCAAATTGAGAGAACCCAACCTTCACTTTTGGATGCGCAAGTGCACCCTTATACAGTTTTAAGGACTATCGAAATGGTCTTTATCAAACTTCTATTCACATAAGGGAGGAAGTGGAGTCCCAGAGGGAGGTGACAAGTTGTCCAAAGTCACAGGGGCCAGAAGCCAGGACACCGGATGGCTTCTTTTAGAAACGTTCCTGCCACATCACACTTCATTCTCACAAACACACAATTTAGTCCATTCCTGGGCCTTTAGTAGATAATTTCTAAAAGCTATAAAGGGCTCTTAGGTGAGGCCTCCTGAACTCAAAAACCCTTCGCAGCCCTAAAACAGATTTGCTGCAGGATTAAAGCCTCCGGAGACAGAGTCTGGCCTGGCCCTGGGCCACAATTATCCTGAAAGCCTGGAGATGCTCTTGCCCCCAGGACAAAAGGACAGGCCTCAGTGTCGAGAAGAAAAGCTCCCAAGAAAGATCTCTCAGTCTAACAGTTGGGCAAACACACTCAAAATACTTTTATTCTATTAGGGACCAGCTCTGCCAAGGCAGGGATTTCATTCAGCTCAATGGCATACAGATTTTGACATGGATTTGGAAGAAATGCAGGTGAAAGTAAAAAATGTCAGTGGTTCAGTCATGCTTGACTCTGTACAGACTCCATGGACTGTAACCCACCAGGCTCCTCTGTCCATAGAATTCTCCAGGCAAGAATGATGGAGTGGGTTGCCATTTTCTCCTCCAGGGGATCTTCCTGACCCAGGGATCAAACCCACGTCTCCTGAATTGCAGGAGGATTCTTTACCATCTGAGCCACCAGGGAACTTCCATTTATGACCAGGAGAAAATAAAATGGGCCAAATTTATTTTCCACTTTAAATAAGCAGAAAACTGGGTATATATTTCATTCAGATATAAGCATATATTTTATATAATGTAATGTACCCCCAAAGAAAAATGCTGCATCTCAGTCTCTCAGTCATGTCCAACTCTTTGCGACCCCATGGACTGTAGCCCACCAGGCTCCTCTGTCCATGGGACTCTCCAGGCAAGACTCCAGGAGATCTTCTTGACCCAGGAATCGGACCTGTGTGTCTCCTGCATCACCAGGTGGGTTCTCTACCGCTGTGACACTTGAGACGCCCCAATAATATACACATGCTATATATACATGTAACGAATTTAAGACTTTGGAAACATGAACTGAGTTCCCTGAGAATGTGAATAAAGGAATGCAGAGTGAACCCTGGGATTCTGAGTTTTCAACCCAATGGCAACTTCCAGGCCGTAGTGAAGGGAGGTGTGAGCCAGGCAGAGCCCAGCAGTCACACCGAGTTGAGAAGACAGGAATAAGAGCTGGGAGGTGGGTCAAGGGGACAGAATTTGTGGAGCAAAATATCAAAGAGAGCTTCAGAGAGAGAACACTTGAGACTCGCAGAGGGCGCCTCATTGTTCTTCGTCTGGTGACTGACTTTGTAAAGCTCAGGCGTTTGGTAGAGGATTCAGGATGGCACCTCTATAGTAGGGCAGCTAACTTAGCTCTAGGCTAAGAGCTGCTTTGGACCTTCCCTTATAAAGCTGAAAAGCAAGCCTCAAATGGATCACCATCTCAAAAACTTTACTGTATCCCAGGACAAAGCCAACACCATTTAAAGGAATACTATGAAATCCAGCCCCAATGCAATTTCTAGAATTCAATCAATCAGGCACAGAAGGAGGAAAATATAATCGAGATTCAGAAGGAAAAAAAAAAAAAATCAACCAACAGAAACTGAATAGGGGAAATAGAGATGGAAGGATCAGATAAGGCCATCAGATATATTATACTGTCTTGGCCAAAAGTTTCAAAAGATGTTACAGAAAAGCCCAAATGACCCTTTTGACCAACCCCATAAATATGTGCCGTATATTTAGAAGATAGATAATAACAGAAATACAATAAAGAGACAAATAGAAAATACTAAAATATCTTAATACTTGTAGAGATAAAAATATTGTATCAGAAAAGAAATATATTGGATGGAATTAACAACAGAATAAACTTGAAGAAATTATCCGTAAGCTGAACACATAGGAACTGTTCAAAATGAAGCACAGGGAAGAAAAAGGGAGGAAAGTGATGAGAATAGAGAATCAAGGGCCATTTTCATAATATCAATTTATTTAACATATATACAATTGGAGTCCTTAAAGAGAGGGGCCAAAAATAAGTGTGTGAAATAATGGAAGTTTTCCAAATGGTAAAAACCATAAATCCAAAGAAGGAAGTTCACATACAGCAAGCAGGAAAAAAATTTAAAGTATCAAGACCTCTTATATTGTTGAAAATCAGTGATAAAAATCATAAGGCTCCCAAAGAAAAAAAGACATATTACATACTTGACCCAAAGGTCTCTATGAAAGAACCATAAATGGTAAATATTTCAGTGAAGATACATCTTATTTTCAGTACCTTACAAAGATCATTGAACATTTAAAGCAAATGTAATTTCAATTGTGAAATTTAAACCAAATATAGCAATATATAATAAGAACTAGAGCATGAAGGCCAGGAAAAGATATTGGCAACATACTGTCAGGGTTTTAAAGTTATGTGAAATGTGACTATATGAAGACATTTAATATTATTTGAAACCTTAGCATGCCCACTTTTAACAAATATAAAACTAAGAGAGACAGCTGAGACATTAGTGGAAATAAAATGAGATTAAAATTTGATCCAAAAGAAGTCAGGGAAAGGAAGTAACAGGAAGCAGATGGAACAAATAGAAAATGTATAGCAAGATGGTAATTTTAATCCAACTGTACTGATTAAACACTGTAAATGCACAGTGACAGAAAAGGTCAGAAGGAATTTTTGGTGGCGATGGAAATTGTTCTGTATCATGAGTGTGATGGGAGTTTCATGACTGTATTTGCCAAATTGCACCAATCTGTACAGTTACAATTAGTGAGCTTTATTTGATGAAAATTATACCTCAATAAACTGTTTCAAAATAAAAGCAAATAGAAAGTTGCAAGGAGAAGCAAGTGAAAAATAAAATGGGCTGAAGGTCAGATTGGAAAGTCGATACATACTTGCACGCAGGTGTGCATCGTGTGTGCAAAGCTTTGCTGCTTTTCCTTTTTGAAATTAATAATTTACACAACTTAGAAAATGCCAGAGAATACAAAAATATTCTGCATAATCTTATCTTTCTAGATTTTAGCACTATTTTTTCTCAAGCGTATTCTTCCAAGCATCAACACATCTATGCTTACATAGATACTCAAGTGTATTTTTCTCACTAAGAAGATTATCACATGACACATAAGGTTTTCAAGCAACAATATTTTGGAAGCATTTTCTGATGTTGATAAATATAAATACATTTTTATAGCCATCATTTTAGGAGCTGCCTGGAATTGCACTGTATATGTATATGCATGTATGTATATTTAACCATTCCCATCTACCATGGCTGGATGGCATCACTGACTCGATGGATGTGAGTCTGGGTGACCTCCAGGAGTTGGTGATGGACAAGGAGGCCTGGCGTGCTGCGATTCATGGGGTCACAAAGAGTCGGACACGACTGAGTGACTGATCTGATCTGATACAGGTGGTTGGGCTTCTCTGGTGGCTCATTGGTAAAGAATCTGCCTGCCAATGCAGATGTGGGTTTGTTCCCTGAGTCGGGAAGAGCCCCTAGAAAAGGGATGGAAACCCACTCTAGTATTCTTGCCTGGGAAAGCCCATGGACAGAGGAGCCCCGTGGGCTACAGTCCATGGGGTTGCAAAAGAGTTGGACATGACTTAATGACTAAACGTCAACAACAGATACAGATGGTTATTCGGGTTGTTTAATGGTTAACAGATTGTCTCCTATTTAAAATTTTTGTCTTTAGCAATATTGTATTGAACACACTAGAGTTTGCTATTTTTCTTTTCATTAGGATAAAATATAAGACTTGGAATTGTTCAAAGTGAAAACCCTCTTTTCACAAGGACTTTTACAATCTCCCCAAAGATCATGCCAGCTCACCCTCCTATCCAGCAGAACACGTGAATGCCCGTGCTCTCATATCCTCCTGCACCATGAGTATCTTCAGATTTCCGATCTAACAGGGTGTGTCACAACATTGTTTCAGTGGGGGGTGTGTGTGTACGTTTAAGAGCTTTTGCAAAGTGTTTCCAGAGACTTTCAGCTGCTGTTAACAAGTACCCCTGTGAAGCTCAAGACCCAGGAAAAGGTAAGGCTGGGGCCTCTTCGTAACAAATCTTTGATGGATCTCTGTGATGCATTATAGCGTCTAACATGCTTTCCAATATTATATAATTTAAAAAATGAATGTGATTAGGCCCACTTCACAAGGTTAGTATTGGGAGTAAAGAACAGAACACTTTTTAGTGGAATGCTCTTTCTTACAGAAGCATTGGAAACCACTCAATTTTCAACACCTAGAGATTTAGCTCAATAACATATGCCATCCATGTAATAAAACACACCGATAGCTGTAAGGGTGTTGTAGGAATGAGCTTATTGAGCTCGGGAAGTGGTGATGTTTGTGGAGGGAAAAACAGGTTATAAGTAGGCATGCACACTATGGTTGCATTCTTTTGGTAAAGAATCATATACAAGTAGAAAATAATCTGAAATTACATCCATTTTTATATTCACATTGATTTTTCTGGATAGGTGGGTGAACTTTTTATCTTATGTTTTTCTCTGGACTCTTCTGATGGCCAACATGTTGGCTGTAACAACAAAAAGGCAATTTCATAAAAATAAGCAACACCAAAATTACTTAAAGTGCGTAATGGGTGCCCAGTAAATACTTATTATTCTCTGACATTTCCGCATCTCTGAGTGCAGGTCATTATCTTCTCCATGTGCCGTGTGACGCTGGGGAAGTCGAGCTTCCGGGGCTGCGGGTACTTGACCCAAGGTTACCCGGCTAATGGGAGGCAGGGCTGACACTTTAACCAGTCCTCCGACCTCAGAGAGCACGCCTTTCTGCTTCATTCGTCACTGCACAGCTCAATTGCCCCAAACCCTTCCTCTCCTCTGCCTTCTGGCAACAAAATTCCATGGCAACTTGGTCCTCATCTTACACCTGCTCTTCCAGCATGGGTCAAAGGACTTTGAGAAGTTCCAGCTGGTGGATGTCTTTAGAAAGGACCCGGGCTCACCTGCATGAATAGGGGCCCTGCAGGGACAGCTGGCCTTCCCACAGTCACCCCACCCTGCCCTGATCCCCACAGCCTGTGAGCCAGGATGCTTTGGGCTCTAGGGAGAAGCTAGGATGGTGATGCTGTAAAGAGAGCCGCCTCCCCTCCACTGTTGGAGCTGCATGGTGGTTGCTGTGACCCATCCCAAGCGCCATCAGAAAGGTGGATGGAGGGGGCCCTGGAGGAGCCACTGAGGTTGCTCAGGGCCCAAATAGGTTCACATGTCTCAGACTGCAGCACCACCCTCACAATACTGCATGCTTGATGTAAAAAGCCTCCCTCTGTGTGATTGTTACTCTGCAGCAAATCACCCGAGGAGGAAGCTGGGTAGATGCTAGCGTGGTACCCACTTCACATAGAAGTTAAATGGCTGAGACACAGTCAGTGCGTAGTCCAGGTAGGTTGGGACCAGCACTCTCTAGGTTCAATCCACAACCGCCCAATGGAGACGCACTGAGCACAGTGCCTGCCATTAAGTTGTGTCCTCCTTCCTTTGGGCTCCCCTTCCCTGGTAGGCAAGAGCTAGGGGACACAGAGTGCTGTGTTGCAAGCCTAGTTCTATGGCTGTGGTCAGTGGCTTGCTGCTGCTGCTGCTCAGTTGCTTCAGTCATGTCCGAGTCTGTGCGACTCCATAGACAGCAGCCTACTAGGCTCCTCTGTCCCTGGGATTCTCCAGGCAAGAACACTGGAGTGGGTTGCCATTTCCTTCTCCAATGCATAAAAGTGAAAAGAGAAAGTGAGGTCACTCAGTTGTGTCCAACTCTTAGCGACCCCATGGACTGGAGCTTACCAGGCTCCTCTGTCCATGGGATTTTCCAGGCAAGAGTACTGGAGTGGGGTGCCGTTGCCTTCTCTGATCAGTGGCTTAGTCCTCTCTGAACATCACCTTCTACTTAAGCAAAACGGGGATGTAACTTGTAGGATAGTCAAGACTGGAGCTGCTGGTTATATAAAGCACCTGTTATAGCAAACCAGCGTGTAGCGTGCAGGGCATCCATCCATACAAACAGGCCCATGTGTGAGCAGGTAGAACTCCTGCTCCCTGGCGGTGGTGTGTGTGCAGTGGAGAGGCGCTTCAATGAGCTCAGACTCCCCAGGGCCCATCACTGGCCCCCACCACTCCCAGGGGTGTCATGACTCAGGGTGGAAACAAGCCCCCAGCAGTCAGCCAGAAGCACATTCCAGTCCTGTCTTTGCCACTTCCTAGCCATGTGTCGCGTGGGCTGTTTAATCTCTCAGTCTGCCCATCTGTAGTGAAAGTGAAAGTCACCCAATCGTGTCCGACTCTTTGCAACCCCATGCACTATAGAGTCCGTGGGATTCTCCAGGCCAGAATACTAGAGTGGGTAGCCTTTCCCTTCTCCAGGGGATCTTCCCAACCCAAGGATTGAACCCAGGTCTCCCGCATTGCAGGCAAATTCTTTACCAGCTGAGCCACAGTAAATTGAGGGTGATTACACCCACCTGGAGAGAGTGAAAAAATTAAATCCAGCAGGTAGAAAGTGACCCTGAAGAGGGCAGGGCTTGCTGTCTTTTGTTTGCTGCTCTCTTCCTAGCCACCAGAAGAACTGCTTATAGCAGACAATATATTGTGAACACAGGAACCCAGTGGAGCATGAGGTGGCGTGGGCTGGGTTCTGAGCCTTGTTAAGGAATGGAGGGCAAACGAGCTGATGTCTGTGTGTTAGTCGCTTCAGTGGTATCCGACTCTTTGTGACCCGATGGATTGAAGCCTGCCAAGCTCCTCTGTCCGTGGAAATCTCCAGGCAAGAATACTGGAGTGGGTAGCCATGCCCTCCCTCCAGGGCATCTTCCCCACCCAGGGATCATACCCGGGTTTCCTGCACTACAGGCAGATTCTTTACCATCTGAGCCACCAGGGACGTCTGAGCTAACATTTACTCTCGGCTTACTGATCACTATATCCCAACATACACCAACATGAATGTGGAAGTCTTGCATCCTGATGGGCACCACGTCTGAATACTGCTGGTCACTGGCACTGCATGTGGCTCCCAGCATCCCTGCCCCTCAAAGCCCCACAGATTCTGCTTGGCAGGGATGCTCCACCATCCTCCTCGAAGCTCCCCCTGCCTGTATCCTCTCAGAAGGGATGGCTTCTTTCCCCCGACTAGCGCAGAGTTTCTCCTGCACCAATGCTCCACGTGCTGGGAAGACAGCACTTGGCCAAACACCAGCTGGAATCCTGGGCCACCAGTTCGGAGGTTGATTACCTTTGGGTGGCTCATGATCCCTCACTGAGGGATCCCTCCAACTGTTTTCTCATTGGAGTAATGGAGCTACTTGTTTTGCACAGTTGTTGGAGCTAACAATATATCAAGATCCCTCCACCCTCCATTCCTCCATACACTAGGAATCCTGCAAGACCGTCTCCACCATCGGCACCAACGGTGAAAACTTTGTCTCTGGTGACACCTACTGGTGCATGGTCCGTGGGGGTGGAGGACACCCTGAGGCTTTTGGAGTCGCAGGGTGCGGGGAGCTGGAGCTTACGACATCCTAGTGTTAGAGCTGAGGATGAGGCCCACGCCCCCATGGCGCCCCCACCACTGGGATCACCTCCTGCTCGTGCTCACGACCTCCACAAACCTCTCTGCAGTTCGGCAGCTGGCGGAAGAAAACAAGAGGTAAAAGCCTGCCTCTCCAAGCCTGCCCTTGGCTTCCCCTTACACGTGGGATGAACCCAAGCTCAGTGCCTTGATGACAAGACCCCCCATGTCCGGCCGCTTCCTCTGTGCCCTCCCTGTGCTGGGGACCCTCACAGATCCTTCTGCTTCGGACACTCTTATCCTGCAGGTTCATTTCCATCTGAGGGTCTCTGTTCACCAGCTGCCCAGCCCCATCCCCAGCATGTGGTCTCTGCCCCAAGTCCACCCTGCATCACTCTGCTTCCTTCCCAGCAGCAGCCATCAGCTCAGGAAATGAACAGAGAGCAAACCAATGACAGGTCCTAGTTACATCCATCTCTCCCACTGGAGGGGGCATCCCAAGTGGTGCTAGTGGTAGAGAATCTGCCTGCCAGTGCAGGAGACGTAAGGGACGTGGGTTCGATCCCTGGGCCAGGAAGATCCCCTGAAGGAGGGCATGGCAACCCACTCCAGTATTCTTGCCTGGAGAATCCCATGGACAGAGAGGCCTGGCAGACTACACTTTATGAAGCCACGAAGAGTCAGACCTGACTGAAGCAACTGAGCACTCACACTGGAATGGGAGCCCCACAAGGGCTGGGGCCCATTTTCATTCTCCAGTGCTGATGCACAGCAAATTCAGGTTTGCAGACTCTTGGGTTTTCATCACTTAGTCACAGTGAGGACACAGGAGACGCAGCACTTCCATCCATCACAAGACCCACCAGCTACCCAAGTACAGCTTCCTTTCACCCCTCACCCATACAGGTGTGTCTGGGAAGAAAGCTGGCAGTGGGGGGGGGGGTCCCCCTAGGAGAGAACCTCTGGGCCCATTTTCTCACCAGCCTCTTACGTCCTTCTGGTCCTGTCTAGTCTACTGTTTTTTTTTTTTTTTTAAAACTTTATAATATTGTCTTGGTTTTGGCATATATCAAAATGAATTCGCCACAGGTATACATGTGTTCCCCATCCTGAACCTTCCTCCCTCCTCCCTCCCATACTATCCCTCTGGGTCGTCCCAGTGCACCAGCCCCAAGCATCCAGTATCGTGCATCGAACCTGGACTGGCGACTCGTTTCATATATGATATTATACATGTTTCAATGCCATTCTCCCAAATCATCCCACCCTCTCCCTCTCCCACAGAGTCCAAAAGACTGTTCTATACATCAGTGTCTCTCTTGCTGTCTCGTATACAGGGTTATTGTTACCATCTTTCTAAATTCCATATATATGCATTAGTATACTGTATTGGTGTTTTTCTTTCTGGCTTACTTCACTCTGTATAATAGGCTCCAGTTTCACCCACCTCATTAGAATTGATTCAAATATATTCTTTTTAATGGCTGAGTAATACTCCATTGTGTATATGTACCACAGCTTTCTTATCCATTCATCTGCTGATGGACATCTAGGTTGCTTCCATGTCCTGGCTATTATAAACAGTGCTGCAATGAACATTGGGGTACACCACCAATTCTGGTTTCCTCAGTGTGTATGCCCAGCAGTGGGATTGCTGGGTCATAGGCAGTTCTATTTCCAGTTTTTTAAGGAATCTCCACACTGTTCTCCCTAGTGGCTATACTAGTTTGCATTCCCACCAGCAGTGTAAGAGGGTTCCCATTTCTCCACACCCTCTCCAGCATTTATTGCTTGTAGACTTTTAGATCGCAGCCATTCTGACTGGTGTGAAATGGTACCTCATAGTGGTTTTGATTTGCATTTCTCTGATAATGAGTGATGTTGAGCATCTTTTCATGTGTTTGTTATCCATCTGTATGTCTTCTTTGGAGAAATGTCTATTTAGTTCTTTGACCCATTTTTTTGATTGGGTCGTTTATTTTTCTGGAATTGAGCTGCAGGACTTGCTTGTATATTTTCGAGATTAATTCTTTGTCAGTTGCTTAATTTGCTATTATTTTCTCCCATTCTGAAGGCTGTCTTTTCACCTTGCTTATAGTTCTGTTTGTTGTGCAGAAGCTTTGAATTTTAATCAGGTCCCATTTGTTTATTTTTGCTTTTATTTCTAGTATTCTGGGAGGTGGGTCATAGAGGATCCTGCTGTGATGTATCTCTGAGAGTGTTTTGCCTATGTTCTCCTCTAGGAGTTTTATAGTTTCTGGTCTTCCTTTAGATATTTAATCCATTTTGAGTTTATTTTTGTGTATGGTGTTAGAAAGTGTTCCAGTTTCATTCTTTTACAAGTGGTTGACCAGTTTTCCCAGCACCACTTGTTAAAGAGATTGTCTTTAATCCATTGTATATTCTTGCCTCCTTTGTCAAAGATAAAGTGTCCATAGGTGCATGGATTTATCTCTGGGCTTTCTATTTTGTTCCATTGATCTATATTTCTGTCTTTGTGCCAGTACCATACTGTCTTGATGATTGTGGTTTTGTAGCAGAGCCTGAAGTCAGGCAGGTTGATTCCTCCAGTTCCATTCTTTCTCAAGATTGCTTTGGCTATTCGAGGTTTTTTGTATTTCCATACAAATTGTGAAATTTGTTCTAGCTCTGTGAAGAATACTGTTGGTCGCTTGATAGGGATTGCATTGAATCTATAAATTGCTTTGGGTAGCATACTCATTTTCATTATATTGATTCTTCCAATCCATGAACATGGTATATTTCTCCATCTATTAGTGTCCTCTTTGATTTCTTTCACCAGTGTTTTATAGTTTTCTATATATAGGTCTTTAGTTTCTTTAGGTAGATATATTCCTAAGTATTTTATTCTTTTCGTTGCAATGGTGAATGGAATTGTTTCCTTAATTTCTCTATTTTCTCATTATTAGTGTATAGGAATGCAAGGGATTTCTGTGTGTTGATTTTATATCCTGCAACTTTACTATATTCATTGATTAGTTCTAGTAATTTTCTGGTGGAGTCTTCAGGGTTTTCTACGTAGAGGATCATGTCATCTGCAAACAGTGAGAGTTTTACTTCTTTTCCAATTTGGATTCCTTTTATTTCTTTTTCTGCTCTAGATTGCTGTGGCCAAAACTTTCAAAACTATGTTGAATATTAATGGTGAAAGTGGGCACCCTTGTCTTGTTCCTGACTTTAGAGGAAATGCTTTCAATTTTTCACCATTGAGGACAATGTTTGCTGTGGGTTTGTCATATATAGCTTTTATTATGTTGAGGTATGTTCCTTCTATTCATGCTTTCTGGAGAGTTTTTTTTTTTATCATAAATGGATGTTGGATTTTGTCAAAGGCTTTCTTTGCATCTATTGAGATAAAAACCATATGATTATCTTTCAATTTATTAATACAGTGTATTACATTGATTGATTTGCGGATATTGAAGAATCCTTGCATCCCTGGGATAAAGCCCACTTGGTCATGGTGGTCATCTTTTTAATGTGTTGTTGGATTCTGATTGCTAGAATTTTGTTAAGGATTTTTGCATCTATGTTCATCAGTGATATTGGCCTGTAGTTTTCTGTTTTTGTGGCATCTTTGTCAGGTTTTGGTATTAGGGTGATGGTGGCCTCATAGAATGAGTTTGGAAGTTTACCTTCCTCTGCAATTTTCTGGAAGAGTTTGAGTAGGATAGGTGTTAGCTCTTCTCTAAATTTTTGGTAGAATTCAGCTGTGAAGCTGTCTGGACCTGGGCTTTTGTTTGCTGGAAGATTTCTGATTACAGTTTCAATTTCCGTGCTTGTGATGGGTCTGTTAAGATTTTCTATTTCTTCCTGGTCCAGTTTTGAAAGTTGTACTTTTCTAAGAATTTGTCCATTTCTTCCACGTTGTCCATTTTATTGGCATATAACTGCTGATAGTAGTCTTTTATGATCCTTTGTATTTCTGTGTTGTCTGTTGTGTAGTCTACTGTTTCAGATTAGATCAGTCGGTCAGTCGTGTCTGACTCTTTTCGACCCCATGAGTTGCAGCACACCAGGCCTCCCTGTCCATCACCAACTCCCAGAGTTCACCCAGACTCACGTCCATCAAGTCAGTGATGCCATCCAGCCATCTCATCCTCCGTCGTTCCCTTCTCCTCTTGCCCCCAATCCCTCCCAGCATCAGAGTCTTCTCCAATGAGTCAACTCTTCGCATGAGGTGGCCAGAGTACTGGAGTTTCAGCTTTAGCATCATTCACTTCCAAAGAAATCCCAGGGCTGATCTCCTTCAGAATGGACCGGTTGGATCTTCTTGCAGTCCAAGGGACTCTCAAGAGTCTTCTCCAACACCACAGTTCAAAAGCATCAATTCTTTGGCACTCAGCCTTCTTCACAGTCCAGCTCTCACATCCATACATGACCACAGGAAAAACCATAGCCTTGACTAGACAAACTTTGTTGGCAAAGTATACTGTTTAAGGGCTATTTACTACCGATTTGCCATCCCCCTACCCCCCGCACTGGCCCTGTACATTCCCTAGATCAGAAGCAAACCCAGCACATGAGGATCTGTTGATAGATTTATCCATTGATCAGAACTGCTTGCAGGATTTTTGTGAGGTTTCAATACCATAATATGGGTATTGTGTGTGGTTCAGAGTAGCTGGCATTACATAGCTGGTTGGCAAATAGAAGCAGACAATCAGGTGCTCTTTATGGCCTTTCCAAGTCAGTCTGTGTGTGAAGGGACCAGTGTTGTTTTTAAAGCATGTTTCAGGAGGCTCCTTAGAGACTGTGATGGGCTAGACCACACCCCTTGCCTGTTCTACATCTTGGACTTTGGAGAAAGGTTTTGTTTAAGGAAAACCTCTCTCCCTCCCCTGCAATGCCCCTCCCCACCTCTCCCCACCCTGCTCCAAAAGAGTAGAATGTTGAACTGTGTGTCATCTTCTGTGTGGAAAGAGGTCTGCTCACCACTCAAGGGTCCTGGCTCTGATCCCAGTTCTGTCTCATCGGGGGGTTGTGACCATGGACGACTCACTTCTATTTTCTGGGAGTCAATTTCCTGGAATATCCACAAACTATTTCACCTCCCTCTCTGGTATGTGAGGATTAAATTCAGTGTCTGCATCCCTAGACCACTATTAACCACTCAGCAGAAAGCAGCTCTAAAGCCAGGGAGCCTGGTGCAAATATTCCTCTGCCCATCCATCTAGCTGTGTGATAGTGGGTTAATGTCTTCATCTCTCTGGGCCTCAGATTTAACAGGTGGAAGATGGCTAACCTTAGAGTTGTTGTGAAAATTGATTGAGCCAAGTGTGGGGATGGTGGCTAAAGCACCCGAACCCACAGCTGGTGCATCAGCCCTTGGGACTGAAAAAATGTGACTTCCCCTGCCTCCCAGATTCTGACCCCAGACTGTCTGGAGCTTTCTGAGGGCTGCTGGGGAGGGCTGCACAGAGTTCTTTTCATCCAGGAAAATACTCTGCAACTCCTGCGCAGGGCCAGCCCTGGACCCCCCTCGTGGCCCTACCTTCCTCCATCTCCAGCGTCCTGTGGACGATCTGCCACACCTGCAGGCAGAGGGAAGCGCAATGGTCCAGCTGGTGGGTTCTCCTCTGTTCTGACACCATGGTGAGGGTAGGGGCTCTGCAAAACATTTCCCCAAAGCCAGGGCTCTGGTTTCTTCTGCTGAGAAAATTCTGAGTTAGGACCTGGTCTCTTTCTTTCATAGCAACAGAAAGAAAAGGAATCCGGAAGCATCTGCAACAAAGCCAGCACTTGGTCAGATCACAGGGCACTTTAATTTCCCCCAAAATCAGGAAATTGTGATCATTATACCCACTTCTCAGGCACTTAAATGTGCCAGGTTAGAAACGCTGAGAGTAACACTTGTATAAGAAACTGAAGCCCAGGAGCAATGCTTTTTGACCAAACTTGAGAAGGCAGATTAGCAAAAAGAAGGTAAAAATTCACCCCAAGGGCCAGCACTGTTGACATCTTCAAGTACATTTTTCTGGACTTCTTTTGAAAGGTCCCTGTAAGTGGAGTGGCATGGTGATATGAAAGACTTCTGGAATTACACTGAGTTTGAATCCTGTTTCAACCACTTACTAGCTGTTGACCTTCAGTAAGTCTCGCTCTTTGCCCTTGATTATCTTACCCCCAAATGACAGTGTTAGTATGGATGTATCTTGGAGATATTAACGGTTCAGTTCCAGAGAACTGCAATAAAGCAAATCATGCAAATATTTTTTGGCTTCCCAGTGTCTATACCAGTTTTGTTTCTTTTATACTATAGTCTATTGAGTATGCAATAGCATTATTTAAGAAAACAACATACATGCCTCAATAAAAAAAATACCTCATTGCTAAAGTGTAACTTTCCCAGTAGCTCAGTGGTAAAGAATCCGCCTGCAATGCAGGAGACACAAGAGACCTGGGTTCTATCCCTGGATTGGGAAGATCCCCTGGAGGAAGAAAGGGCAACCCATTCCAGTATTCTTGCCTGGGAAATTCCATGGACAGAGGAGCCTGGAGAGCTACAGTCCATGGGGTTGCAAAGAGTCGGACACAACTGAGCACACACATTCCTAAAAAAGCTGGCTGTCATCTGAGCCTTCAGCAAGTTGCAGTAGGAACAAAGGTCACTGATCACAGATCACCAGAACAAATACAATAATTAAAAAGCAAGCATTCCCAAAATGGGACAAAAGAGACATGAAGTCAGTACATGATGTTAAAAGAATGGTCCTGGTAGACTTGTTTCATGCAGGGTTGTCACAAGCCTTCAATTTCTGAAGAAAAAAAAAGAAGAGAAAGAAATGGAGTATCTGCAAAGTCCAATAAAGCAAATCACGGTAGGAGGAGATGTGCCTTTGTCTACGCCATGGGGACGCTGTCAAGAGCAGAGGAGATGGATGAGCAGGTGAAGTACTGGTTTGTGAGAACTCAGGAAAAACCAGCACAGGTGTGCGGAGATGTAGCCATTCAGAACATTGAGCCAGCATTATATGCCAGGCAGCTCCTGTGGGTGTGTGAATTGTTTACCAAATTTGATTTGACCCTTCACACCACCTGTCATTCTGTAGGTCTGTCTGGGTGAGGAAAGAAAGTTTAACTCAAAGAAGAGCAGACTCTTAATCCCTGTCGATGACTTTTGAAAGCAAAAGGGGACAAACTGACCCTCCCATTTTCAATGTGGTACCCAATACCTAGCAAGCATCCAAGAAATGTTTGTTTGGTGAAGAAATGAATGGTGGAACAAGTGAGCGAGTTAATTCTGAGAGCAATTTTAGATGAATAGCTCTAAAGATTGGGAGGACAGATTCTAGTTCTCAAAGATCTTGGTCCACAGTAGAACTGTCCAAGGGGGTACGGCAGGCAGACGAACTGGTGTGTGGGGGCTGTCCATACCCACCGTGTGAGGTCAGGAGCACTTCAAGCTTGGCACCTCTGCCCTCCTATGTGGACTACACCATCTCATGGGGATCACCTCTGAGCCTCAGTCCCTGGTAGCCACTGCAATCATCATCACTGCTGACCCTCCTGCCAATCCTGGTGTTGGCTGGCTGGCCTTGGGGCTGCAAAGGCATTGTGCCATGAGGCTGCCAGCTGTCTGACTCATCCATCTCCTCCTTTGCTCCGCCCCGGCCCACTTGGGATGTCATCATCTCGTCTGTGGTTAGCTGCACTCAGCAGCGGCTGTTGGGAGGTGATGGATGGGCAGTGATTTCTTCCTGTCTGCTACCCAGCAGGGCCATCCGGGCATTCTTTCCCAGCTTCTACTGGTCCTGCTGATCCTCTGCCTGGTCTCCAGCCTGCATGTTGAATGTGCCTGGATTTTAAAATATGACTCTCCATTTGGCAGAATTTACCAAATTCTCTACTATTCTAACCTCCAAACATTTCCTTTTTTAATTTGTGCAATGGGAAAAGAAATCTACCCCCTGCGATGGCCACTGTGTGGAAATTACCCATCCCGGTGCTCGGGGCAGCCTGTTAGTATTGGCGGTCTGTCACTGCTGTCTGACTATGGGAGGAACATTCAGGCAACTCAGAAACAGAAGCAAAGGAAGGGCCAGAGGCTGGGTGTGCTTGTCTTCTCTGCAGAAAGACTAAGGATGACTGAAGTTAGATGGTCTTCAGAGACACCCTGTATAAGGCTGGACCTCCTCCCACCTACACAACACACGGCCTCCCATTTTGCCAAAGAGGAAAATGAGCCCCAGGTCACACGGTGGATGCCAGATGCTGGAGGAGAGCCGTGCCTCACAGCTGCAACAGAATTTTCCTCAGAGCAGCAGCTGTGAACAATATAACTGACATTTGCTTGATTGCTTCTAGTAACATGGAGCTCACTCCCAAGTAGAGGCCTTTTTCACCTCTAGGATTCCAGGAGGGTTTTAGTCATACAAGTTCTGAGGGAAACTAAAGTAAATGAGTAAAGAAAACTATGGCCCTAGAAAAGATGCTTCCTAGTGGCCAAGCTCATGGTAAGCAGATTTTATCCCTCATATTCGAAGGAGAGAGAGAGAAAAACAAAAATCAACCCACAAAAACTAAATAGACACAATCCCAAATTCTGATAACTCATCCTTCTCTTGGTAAAAGGATTACTTCTCTGATCCCAAATGATTGCCAGCTGGACCCGAGATGACTATTATAGTCAGTCCCTCTCTCCTTTACCAGAAAGCAAGGTATTTGTTTTTTTCTTAACCAGACTCATTAACTGGTTCCAGAAGTCTGGGAGGAAACCCAGCACCCAGATTCACTCAATGGCCTTGGAAGAAAAGGTGCAGTCACAGACACCTGAACTTGATTTAAACAAATAGATATTGGTAGAAAGAAAGGGATTTATCTTAAGGTATTGGCTCTCATAATTTTGAAGGCTGAGATGTATCACAACCTGACATCTGCAAGCTGTAGACCCAGGGAAGCCCAGATGGTTTTAGGATGCAGTAAAGGATCACTCAGCAGGGGTCCACATCCTGCACTTTCTGAAGTCAGAGCCTTGCCTGATTCCTGGGAGGTCATCTCTAACCCCTTGGAATGTCTTACCTGATATGAGCATCTAATGGCTTTGCTGAGTCCTTCTAGTGAAATACTGTGACTGAGGGTGGTTTTGGGGACCCAAAACACAACTATTCTGAACTCATGGGTTGCCTGCGCCCTGTTTGTATCTTACCCTCAGAAACACCACAGTAAATGTTTGGCAAATGTATGAAAGTGGAAGCGGATGGATAAACGCAGACTCATCAGTTCCCTCCACCTTTGCTGTGGATAGAACGGTCCTCCCACTATACGCTGGGGGTACCTTTCTCAAGGTGACGGTGAACGACTTTTGTTCATCCCTCTGCCCATCTCCCCTTGGCTTTCCCAGGTGTTTCTCCTTGGTATCTGGCTGGAAAGTCCTCTTTCCGTGTGCTGGTGGAGAAACCAAAGCAAGCCCAAGTAAGAATCAACAATTCACATACCGTTTACCTCTGTACGTATTTTTTCTGATTCTGATGTTCATTTTACCTGAATTTAGCCTCCATCAATAACCCTTTTCTCACCTTCATCAAAAGTAATTACAAAACAATACACATTTTTGTGTGCAGGCTTCAACTCACTCCAGTGGACCATCTTAGGGTAAAGACAGGTCAAATCTACTTCATTCAACCCCTTCATCTCTCTCCAGGCCAACTACTTGCTCCCACTGCCCTGGCCACGGTCAGGAAAAAGTCAACGTCACTTCGCAGGAGTGTCTTTAATGGTCTCTGAAAGGTCCGTTTCCAGCCCTCCTTGCCCATCCCCCTCACGGCTGGCAGAGTGACATCCTCCCCTGTGGCTCTGATCATGCCTCCTGCCCTCCCCATGCTGAGCATCTTCCCACGGCTCCCCATTGACTCACATCTTGCAAAGGCAAACACCCCCCGCGTGGCCAATGTCCAGACTGATCTGGTCCCCAATGCCCCCTCCTCCACGTTATCCCCAGGAGGCTTTGCTGGCCCCTCCGCATCTGCTGTGATCTCCTGCCACCCTGTAACAGCTGCTTTTTCCAGAACCAACCTGACTCATTCAGGCCCTTAGGCCTTTGCCCAGCCTTTACATCTACATGGCATTTCGCTCTACCTGATCAACTTTGAGCAGTCCTTCCAAATTCGAAGCAGGGGTTCACTCCTCCAGGAAGCCCTCCTTGACTTAGCAGCTAGGTGAGGAAAATAACCCATGTGCTCCTATAGGATCTTGGGCATCTGCAGCTCATCATTTGCTCATTACACTGAAATGATGGATTTATGGGTTTGTCTTAGTCTCCGTATATTGAACTCATGGAAAGCAGAGACTTTTGTTAACCACTAGAATCTGAGCTAATAGAGGCCCACCTCATTTTACTGCATTTTGTTTTATGGTGCTTCACAGATACTATGGTGTTTCATGAGTTTTTATTTGTTTAAAAAACAGAAAAAAAGTGAAAGGCTGTGGCAATCCTTTGTTAAGTAAGTCTGTTGACCCAATTTTTCCAAGGACATCTGCTCACTTTGAATCTCTGTGTCTCATTTTGGTAATTCTCACAATATTTCAAAGTTTTTCTTTGTTATATATGTGATGACAATCTGATCAGTTGATGTTTGATTTTACTTTCACAAAAAGATTATGACTCACTGAAGGATCAGAGGATGGTTAGCATATTTTAGCAATAAAACATTTTAAACCTTTTTTAGACATAATGCTGTTGCACACTTAGTACACTACAGTCTAATGTTGTTTCAGTCAGTTCAGTTGCTCAGTCGTGTCCAACTCTTTGCAACCCCATGGACTGCAGCACGCCAAGCCTCCCTGTCCATCGCCAACTCCCGGAGTTTGCTCAAACTCATGTCCATCGAGTCGGTGATGCCATCCAACCATCTTATCCTTTCTCATCCCCTTCTCCTCCCACCTTCAATCTTTCCCAGCATAAGGATCTTTTCCAATGAGTCAGTTCTTTGCATCAGGTGGCCAAAGTGTTGGAGAGTTTCAGCTTCAACATCAGTCCTTCCAATGAATATTCAGACTGATTTCCTTTAGGATGGACTGGTTGGATTTCCTTGCAGTCCAAGGGACTCTCAAGTCTCTTCAACACCACAGTTCAAAAGCATTAATTCTTCAGCACTCAGCTTTCTTTAAAGTCCAACTCTCACATCCACACATGACTACCGGCAAAACCATAGCCTTGACTAGATGGACCTTTGTTGACAAAGTAATGTCTCTTTTTTTAATATGCTGTCTAGGTTGGTCATAACTTTTCTTTCAAGGAGTAAGTGTCTTTTAATTTCATGGCTGCAGTCACCATCTGCAGTGATTTTGGAGCCCAAAAAATAAAGTTTGTCACTGTTTCTCCATCTATTTGCCATGAAGTGATGGGACCAGATGCTATGATGTTAGTTTCCTGAATGTTGAGCTTTAAGCCAACTTTTTCACTCTCCTCTTTCACTTTCAGCAAGAGGCTCCTTAGTTCCTCTTCACTTTCTGCCATAGGGGTGGTGTCATCTGCATAGCTGAGGTTATTGATATTTCTCTACCAGGTCAGTAGATGCCCAGTATGCTACCGGAGATCAGTGGAGAAACAATTCCAGAAAGAATAGAGAGACAGAGCCAAAGCAAAAACACTACCCATTTTGTGGATGTGACTGGTGACAGAAGCAAAGTCTAATGCTATAAAGAGCAATATTGCATAGGAACCTGGAATGTTAGGTCCATGAATCAAGGAAAATTGAAAGTGGTCAAACAGGAGATGGCAAGAGTTAATGTTGACATTCAAGGAATCAGCGAACTAAAGTGGACTGGAATGGGTGAATTTAACTCCGATGACCATTATATCTACTACTGTGGGCAGGAATCCCTTAGGAGAAATGGAGTAGTCGTCATAGTCAATGAAAGAGTCTGAAATGTAGTACTTGGATGCAATCTCAAAAATGACAGAATGATCTCTGTTCATTTCCAAGGCAAACCATTCAATATCACAGTAATCCAAGTCTATGCCCTGATCAGTAATGCTGAATAAGCTGAAGTTGAATGGTTCTATGAAGACCTACAAGACCTTTTAGAACACACACCCAAAAAAGATGTCCTTTTTATTATAGGGGACTGGAATGAAAAAGGAGAAAGTTAAACACTTGGAGTAATGGACAAATTTGGCCTTGGAGTACAGAATGAAGCAGGACAAAGGCTAATAGAGTTTTGCCAAGAGAACATGCTGGCCATAGCAAACACCTTCTTCCAACACCACAAGAGAAGACTCTACACGTGGATATCACCAGATGGTCAATACCGAAATCAGATTGATTCTGTTCTTTGCAGCCAAAGATGGAGAAGCTCTATACAGTCAGCAAAAACAAGACCAGGAGCTGACTGTGGCTCACATCATGAACTTTTTATTGGCAAATTCAGACTTAAATTGAAGAAAGTGGAGAAAACCACTAGACCATTCAGGTATGACCTAAATAAAATCCCTTATGACTATACAATGGAAGTGACAAATAGATTCAAGGGATTAGATCTGATAGATGGAGTGCCTGATGAACTATGGATGGAGGTTCATGACTTTGTACAGGAGACAGGGATCAAGACCATCCCCAAGAAAAAGAAATGCAAAAAAGCAAAATGGCTGTCTGATGAGGCCTTACAAATAGCTGTGAAAAAAAGAAGTGAAAAACAAAGGAGAAAAGGAAAGATATTCCCAGTTGAATGCAGAGTTCCAAAGAATAGCAAGGAAAGATAAGAAAGCATTCCTCAGTGATCAGTACAAAGAAATAGAAGAAAACAATAGAATGGGAAAGACTAGCGATCTCTTTAAGAAAATTAGATACCAAGGGAATGTTTCATGCAAAAATATGCACAATAAAGTACAGAAATAGTATGGATCTAACAGAAGCAGAAGATATTAAGAAGAGGTGGCAAGAATATACAGGACTATACAAAAAAGATCTTCATGACCCAGATAACCACAATGGTGTGGTAACTTACCTAGAGCCAGACATCCTGGTATGCAAAGTCAAGTGGCCCTTAGGAAGCATCACTACGAACAAAGCTAGTGGAGGTGATGGAATTCCAGGTGAGCTATTTCAAATCCTAAAAGATGATGCTGTGAAAGTGCTTCACTCAATATTCTAGCAGTGGCCACAGGACTGGAAAAGGTCAGTTTTCATTCCAATCCCAAAGAAAGGCAATGCCAAAGAATACTCAAACTACCGCACAATTGTACTCATCTCACACGCTAGTAAAGTAATGCTCAAAATTCTCCAAGCCAGGCTTCAACAGTATGTGAACCGTGAACTTCCTGATGCTGTTGTTTAGTACAGAGTAAACATAATTTGGGGGCTTTCCAGGTGGTGCTAGTGGTAAAGAACCAACCTGCCAATGAAGGAAACAAAAGGGACCTGGGTTCAATCCCTGAGTTGGGATGATCTCTTGGAAAAGGGAATAGCAACCGCTTCAGTATTCTTGTTTGGAGAATCCCGTGGACAGAGGAGGCTGGTGGGCTACAAAGTCCATAAGGTTATTATAAAGAGTTGGAACACAACTGAAATGACTTTGCGAGCTTACATACATTATTTTTATACAAACTGGAAACAAAAACATTCATAAGACTCCCTTTATTGTGGTGGTTTGGAACATACGTCCAGTCTGAGGTATGTCCAGAGTAGAAGGGATTAGTAGGTGAATATCCTTTGAATTCCTCTCTTCCATCTCCACCTGCTCTCTTGATTTCCTTTGGACAAGAGCACCTCAAACAAAATTATATAATTTTAGGGGTGAATGAAACCCTTTTCCAAGCTCACCACCTGTGAGAGGGGGAGAAAGGAGCAGTGATATTTCTGTACACGTTTGGAACTACTATACCTGTGGGGAGTCAGGAAAGGCCATCTCCATGCGGCCACCACCCCACTCCCCCAGGATGAGGGGAGACGCACACGGTGGTGATGGAGCTGGTCACAGAAGAGGCTAGCTGTCAACAAGCAGTTAACCATCCACCATTGGCACTTGAAGCCACCTGATTTGGCGATCTGGGGACTTGAGTGAGCCGCCTTCTCATCGTCTCAGCATTAAACAATTGCCTCTCTATCTCGCAGAGCCTCACGTAAGAGTCCGCTTACCTCAGGAACATTTTTCATTTCCTTCCCGGCCTTATTTATTGCAGGCAATTCATCTTTTTCTCAGTGCCCTTTGCTGCCACCTCATTAATTGCTTGTTGTGCAAAGTTTTTCATGTTTACTTTTTTATTCAGTAACCAGGAAACACAGCTTTAAAAGAAATATGTGGGAAACTATACTAGAAAGAGTTTAGAAAAATCAGGAGTTTAATGGGGGTTCTGAGAGTTTGCCATGATGTATTTCAGGGGTGACAGAAGGACAATACAAGGAGCTAGAAGTAGACGGGACCTTGGGGAACCTGTGAGTTTTTCCTGCTTCACGATGCATGTTTCTATTTATTCCACATGTCATTTGTGTCCTGTGGGTCTTGGGAAGGAACGGCCTGGATTTGTGTCCATGGAGCTTGTAAGAGGCACAGGCAAGCACAGAAGGCCATTTCTCCTTCCTCATCAATCAGCCATTACCTTCCTTTGGGACAGTAGTTCAAGTCTGAAAGCAATTGCCTGGTGAATGTGCATCTTCTCAGGAGGGCCGGGCAGGCAGGAAGCCTCCGGAGGAAGCAGTCACCTTGATGAATTCTCCAGCCCTTGGGGACTTGCAGGTTCAGAGAGAGCTTCAGCAGCCCATGGGGGCTGTGCTTTGGCTCAGTGGGGCACTCACATTAGCTGACTGCGTGGGAGTGGGTATGTGAGCCAAATCCACTTTATCACATTACAGTGAGAAGCAGCTCTCTCCACTGGCAGGCTCGTGTTAGTGTGACAATCCCATTTGCTCCCTGTAGGTGGACCAATTAAAGGCAGTCAAAATACCCAAAAGCTTCGAACAAATCCATGGAAGTAGATTTACAAATTCAGGAAATAACCAGATACGTGCACGTAGATAATTCTGATGGTGTAATTTGTGGGTGAAACTGGAGACCATTAGAATGTCTTGCAGTGGGGGAACTGGTAAGATTGTGCTATAACCAAATAGTGGCCTAGCCTGCAATAGTTTAAATTTGTATTTGGTAAAATAGTGGTTATTAAGTGTAGACAATATGTTCATTTTACAAAACATATTGGAAAGCTTGTATGAACATTGTATCGTGTGCGTGGGGAAAGGAAAAACTAAGGTGCAATACCTGACATTTTTTAAATTATAAATTTAATTGGAGGCTAATTACAATATTGTATTGGTTTTGCCATACATCAACATGAATCCGCCACGGGTGTACATGTGTTCCCCGTCCTGAACCCCCCTCCCACCTCCCTCCCCATACCATCCCTCTGGGTCATCCCAGTGCACCAGCCGTGAGCATCCAGTATCATGCATTGAACCTGGACTGGCCATTCATTTCACATATGATAATATACATGTTTCAATGCCATTCTCCCAAATCCCACCATTGCCCTCTCCCAGAGTCCAAAAGACTGTTCTATACATCTGTGTCTTTTTTGCTATCTAGCATACAGGGTTATCATTACCATCTTTCTGAATTCCATATATATGCGTTAGTATACTGTATTGGTGTTTTTCTTTCTGGCTTACTTCACTCTGTATAATAGGCTCCAGTTTCATCCACCTCATTAGAACTGATTCAAATGTATTCTTTTTAATGGCTGAGTAATACTCCATTGTGTATATGTACCACAGCTTTCTTATCCATTCATCTGCTGATGGACATCTAGGTTGCTTCCATGTCCTGGCTATTATAAACAGTGCTGCGATGAACATTGGGGTACACGTGTCTCTTTCAATTCTGGTTTCCTCAGTGTGTATGCCCAGCCGTGGGATTACTGGGTCATATGACAGTTCTATTTCCAGTTTTTTAAGGAATCTCCACACTGTTCTCCATAGTGGCTGTAGTAGTTTGCATTCCCACCAACAGTGTAAGAGTGTTCCCGTTTCTCCACACCCTCTCCAGCATTTATTGCTTATAGACTTTTGGATCATAGCCATTCTGACTGGTGTGAAATGGTACCTCATGGTGGTTTCGATTTGCATTTCTCTGATAATGAGTGATGTTGAGCATCTTTTCATGTGTTTGTTATCCATCTGTATGTCTTCTTTGGAGAAATGTCTATTTAGTTCTTTGACCCATTTTTTTGATTGGGTCGTTTATTTTTCTGGAATTGAGCTGCAGGACTTGCTTGTATATTTTCGAGATTAATTCTTTGTCAGTTGCTTAATTTGCTATTATTTTCTCCCATTCTGAAGGCTGTCTTTTCACCTTGCTTATAGTTCTGTTTGTTGTGCAGAAGCTTTGAATTTTAATCAGGTCCCATTTGTTTATTTTTGCTTTTATTTCTAGTATTCTGGGAGGTGGGTCATAGAGGATCCTGCTGTGATGTATGTCAGAGAGCGTTTTGCCTATGTTCTCCTCTAGGAGTTTTATAGTTTCTGGTCTTCTATTTAGACCTTTAATCCATTTTGAATTTATTTTTGTGTATGGTGTTAGAAAGTGTTCTAGTTTCATTCTTTTACAAGTGGTTGACCAGTTTTCCCAGCACCACTTGTTAAAGAGATTGTCTTTAATCCATTGTATATTCTTGCCTCCTTTGTCAAAAATAAGGTGTCCATAGGTGCATGGATTTCTCTGGGCTTTCTATTTTGTTCCATTGATCTATATTTCTGTCTTTGTGCCAGTATCATACTGTCTTGATGACTATGGCTTTGTAGTAGAGCCTGAAGTCAGGCAGATTGATTCCTCCAGTTTCATTCTTCTTTCTCAAAATTGCTTTGGCTATTCGAGGTTTTTTGTATTTCCATACAAATTGTGAAATTATTTGCTCTAGCTCTGTGAAAAATACCGTTGGTCGCTTGATAGGGATTGCATTGAATCTATAGATTGCTTTGGGTAGTGTACTCATTTTTCACTATATTGATTCATCCCAATCCACGAACACAGTATATATTTCTCCATCTATTAGTGTCTTCTTTGATTTCTTTCACCAGTGTTTTATAGTTTTCTATATATAGGTCTTTTGTTTCTTTTAGATATATTCCTAAGTATTTTATTCTTTTCGTTGCAATGGTGAATGGAATTGTTTCTGTAATTGCTCTATTTTCTCATTATTAGTGTATAGGAATGCAAGGGATTTCTGTGTGTTGATTTTATATCCTGCTGCTGCTGCTAAGTCACTTCAGTCATGTCCGACTCTGTGCAACCCCATAGATGGCAGCCCACCAGGCTCCACCGTCCCTGGGATTCTCCAGGCAAGAACACTGGAGTGGGTTGCCCTTTCCTTCTCCAATGCATGAGAGTGAAAAGTGAAAGTGAAGTCGCTCAGTCGTTTCTGACCTTCAGCGATCCCATGGACTGCAGCCTTCCAGGCTCCTCCGTCCATGGGATTTTATAGGCAAGAGTACTGGAGTGGGGTGCCATTGCTTTTTCATTGATTAGCTCTAGTAATTTTATGGTGGAGTCTGTAGGGTTTTCTATGTAGAGGATCATGTCATCTGCAAACGGTGAGAGTTTTACTTCTTTTCCAATTTGGATTCCCTTTATTTCTTTTTCTGCTCTGATTGCTGTGGCCAAAACTATGTTGAAAAAAGTAGTGGTGAAAGTGGGCACCCTTGTCTTATTCCTGACTTTAGGGGAAATGCTTTCAATTTTTCACATTGAGGAAAATGTTTGCTGTGGGTTTGTCATATATAGCTTTTATTGTGTTGCAATACCTGAAAATTTTAACATTATTTATCCCAGAATGATAGTCCTTACATTTAAAATTCCTACTTATTCCACAATGAACCTCCGTTATGTTTATACTTATAGGATGTTTATATTTTTTATAGCTTATATTTTAATATGAAATGTGTAAACATGCATCTTATAAGGATACAGAAAAAAATCTGATCAAGTATGCTGGGAAAACACTTTTAAAATGAGGCAGACCTTGTTTATTAAATCATTGATTCTGCCATTTTCTAACCTCAGACCTTAGATTTAAAACAGCAGTTCACCTTTGTTTATTCAAATGGAGATCTATAAGAACTCTGACACAATTTCTGTGAGATATAGCATAGAGCCCATAGCACATAATTTCTGCTCAAATAAGGGAGCTGTTATCACATTGTTAGAGAACATTCCAGTTTTCTTCTGTGCAGGGACTTGCACGGATGTGATCTTGTGACTCAGAGCAAAGCATGCTGACTTGGGGGCCGGGTTTCAGTGTGAGGTGCCGGGGTCCTGGGCCTTGGGGCACCCAGGTCCTGGCAGCACCTGCTGGCATGGCCACCATCGGCCTCCACGACTGCTTTCTCTGGGTGCTCCATGGACCAGCCTCTCCTGCTTTGCAAGTTTTCTCCCATGCACGATGATGATAATGACTTTAGTTAGAATGGATGGCCATTGTTTCCCCTTCGGGTAGAAGGGAGGTCTCTGCTCTCATCCCTTCTTCATTCTTGGGGATAGCTCTCTGAGGAGCTCAGATCTTACCTTACCACCACATTAAAAACCCAGAAACACAACCACGGGACTACCTCTGAAACCCCTGCCCAGGAAGTGATTTTTTTTCTTTTCCTTTTGTACTGCAGGCGGTGGCCGGGAGGACCAAACCCAAGTCCAAGGAGCTGTGGCTGTGCTGGTGCAGAAGGGCCTAGAGGAGCTATCCCACGCTGAAGGTCAGGAAGGGCAGCGGTGAGGAGATACCCCTTGTCCAAGGTAAGGAGCAATGGCTGCACTTTGCTGGAGCAGCCGTGAAGAGATACCCCACGCCCAAGGTAAGAGAAACCTAAGTAAGATGGTAGGTATTGCAAGAGAGGATCAGAGGGCAAACACACTGAAACCATACTCACAGAAAACTAGTCAATCTAATCACACTAGGACCACAGCCTTGTCTAACTCAGTGAAACTAAGCCATGCCTGTGGGGGCAACCCAAGATGGGCGAGTTATGGTGGAGAAATCTGACAGGATGTGGTCCACTGGAGAAGGGAATGGCAAACCACTTCAGTCTTCTTGCCTTGAGAACCCCATGAACAGTATGAAAAGGCAAAATGATAGGATACTGAAAGAGAAACTCCCCAGGTCAGTAGGTGCCAATATGTTATTGGAGATCAGTGGAGAAATAACTCCAGAAAGAATGAAGGGATGGAGCCAAAGCAAAAACAATACCCAGCTGTGGATGTGACTGGTGATAGAAGCAAGGTCTGATGCTATAAAGAGCAATATTGCATAGGAACGTGGAATGTCAGGTCCATGAATCAAGGAAAATTGGAAGTGTCAAACAGGAGATGGCAAGAGTGAATGTCGACATTCTAGGAATCAGTGAACTGAAATGGACTGGAATGGGTGAATTTAACTCAGAGGACCATTATATCTACTACTGCGGGCAGGAATCCCTCAGAAGAAATGGAGTAGCCATCATGGTCAACAAAAGAGTCCAAAATGCAGTACTTGGATGCAATCTCAAAAAGAATGATCTGTTCATTTCCAGGGAAAACCATTCAGTGTCACAGTAGTCCAAGTCTATGCCCCAACCAGTAATGCTGAAGAAGCTGAAGTAGAACGGTTCTATGGAGACCTACAAGACCTTTTAGAACTAACACCCAAAAGAGATGTCCTTTTCATTATAGGGGACTGGAATGCAAAAGTAGGAAGTCAAGAAACACCTGGAGTAACAGGCAAATTTGGCCTTGGAATACGGAATGAAGCAGGGCAAAGACTGATAGAGTGTTGCCAAGAAAATGCACTAGTCATAACAAATACCCTCTTCCAACAACACAAGAGAAGACTCTACACATGGACATCACCAGATGGTCAGCACCGAAATCAGATTGATTATATTCTTTGCAGCCAAAGATGGAGAAGCTCTATACAGTCAGCAAAAACAAGACCAGGAGCGGACTGTGGCTCAGACCATGAACTCCTTATTGCCAAATTCAGACTGAAATTGAAGAAAGTAGGGAAAACCACTAGACCATACAGGTATGACCTAAATCAAATCCCTTATGATTATACAGTGGAAGTGAGAAATAGATTTAAGGGCCTAGATCTGATAGAGTGCCTGATGAACTATGGAATGAGGTTCATGACATTGTACAGGAGACAGGGATCAAGACCATCCCCATGGAAAAGAAATGCAAAAAAGCAAAATGGCTGTCTGGGGAGGCCTTACAAATAGTTGTGAAAAGAAGAAGCGAAAAGCAAAGAAGAAAAGGAAAGATATAAACATCTGAATGCAGAGTTCCAAAGAATAGCAAGGAGAGATAAGAAAGCCTTCTTCAGCAATCAATGCAAAGAAATAGAAACAGAATGGGAAAGACTAGGGATCTCTTCAAGAAAATTAGAGATACCAAAGGAACATTTCATGCAAAGATGGGCTCGATAAAGGACAGAAATGGTATGGACCTAACAGAAGCGGAAGATATTAAGAAGAGGTGGCAAGAATACAAAGAACTGTACAAAAAAGATCTTCACGACCCAGATAATCACGATGGTGTAATCACTGACCTAGAGCCAGACATCCTGGAATGTGAAGTCAAGTGGGCCTTAGAAAACATCACTATGAACAAAGCTAGTGGAGGTGATGGAATTCCAGTGGAGCTATTCCAAATTCTGAAAGATGATGCTGTGAAAGTGCTGCATTCAATATGCCAGCAAATCTGGAAAACTCAGCAGTGGCCACAGGACTGGAAAAGGTCAGTTTTCATCCCAATCCCAAAGAAAGGCAATGCCAAAGAATGCTCAAACTACCTCACAATTGCACTCATCTCACACGCTAGTAAAGTAATGCTCAAAATTCTCCAAGCCAGGCTTCAGCAATACGTGAACCGTGAACTTCCTGATGTTCAAGCTGGTTTTAGAAAAGGCAGAGGAACCAGAGACCAAATTGCCAACATCTGCTGGATCATGGAAAAAGCAAGAGAGTTCCAGAAAAACATCTACTTCTGCTTTATTGATTATGCCAAAGCCTTTGACTGTGTGGATCACAATAAACTGGAAAATTTTGAGAGAGATGGGAATACCAGACCACCTGATCTGCCTCTTGAGAGATCTGTATGCAGGTCAGGAAGCAACAGTTAGAACTGGTCATGGAACAACAGACTGGTTCCAAATAGGAAAAGGAGTTGGTCAAGGCTATGTGTCACCCTGTTTATTTAACTTATATGCCGAGTACATCATGAGAAACGCTGGACTGGAAGAAACACAAGCTGGAATCAAGATTGCTGGCAGAAATATCAATAACCTCAGATATGCAGATGACACCACCCTTATGGCAGAAAGTGAAGAGGAACTAAAAAGCCTCTTGATGAAAGTGAAAGTGGAGAGTGAAAAAGTTGGCTTAAAGCTCAACATTCACAAAACGAAGATCATGGCATCCGGTCCCATCACTTCATGGGAAATAGATGGGGAAACAGTGGAAACAGTGTCACACTTTATTTTTCTGGGTTCCAAAATCACTACAGATGGTGATTGCAGCCATGAAATTAAAAGATGCTTACTCCTTGGAAGGAAAGTTATGACCAACTTAGATAGCATATTCAAAAACAGAGACATTACTTTGCCAACAAAGGTCCGTCTAGTTAAGGCTATGGTCTTTCCTGTGGTCATGTATGGATGTGAGAGTTGGACTGTGAAGAAAGCTGAGCACTGAAGAATTGATGCTTTTGAACTGTGGTGTTGGAGAAGACTCTTGAGAGTCCCTTGGACTGCAAGGAGATCCAACCAGTCCATTCTGAAGGAGATCAGCCCTGGGATTTCTTTGGAAGGAATGATGCTAAAGCTGAAACTCCAGTACTTTGGCCACCTCATGTGAAGAGTTGACTCATTGGAGAAGACTCTGATGCTGGGAGGGATTGGGGGCAGGAGGAGAAGGGGACGACAGAGGATGAGATGGCTGGATGGCATCACTGACTCGATGGACGTGAGTCTGAGTGACCTCCGGGAGTTGGTGATGGACAGGGAGGTCTGGCGTGCTGCGATTCATGGGGTTGCAAAGAGTCGGACATGACTGAGCGACTGATCTAATCTGATAGCCGGTTAACCATGTTGTGATAGTTTCAGGTGAACAGCGAAGGGACTCAGCCATACATAACACATGTGTCCATTCTCCCCCAAGCCCCATCCCCCCAGGCTGCCACAGAACACAGCAACGTTTCAGGAAGCACATATTCTGATGCAAGTCCTGGCAGTAGGACTCTCCAACCTCCAGCAGTCTCACCGACCCTCTCTCGCAGTTGGGCAGCTTTCTAAACAATATTTAAATTCAAGCTCTGCCTAGTCTTAGCTGATGATTTGGGGTGAGTCACTTCCCCAGGCTGGGCCTCTGCCAAGTCTCATCTCCCCACCTGGCAGGGCCTTTATGCATCATCTTGTCCAAACTCCTCATCTCGACAGATGAACAGTCACTCCGCCCCCGGCCCCATCACTCAGCAGCCCCACTGATCAGGCTGGGCCCCTCCTCACCCTCTGCTGGAGAAGCGGGGGCTGGGGCATCCCAGGCCAGCAGAGGCAGTGGTGACTCACGGGCATGGAGGGGGCCCCCCACTGCAGAAAAGTCTATTAATCAGAGTTGCAATGCCGAGGAAATTCAGTGTGAAGTCTGACTCCAAGAAATATTTCTGATTTGAGTTTTCTGTTATTTATGTTGCTGATTTCAGGAATGAGCATCATGCATGGGATCCCTACTGTATGCTAAGCAAGGGCAAGGTATGCTAATACTTCCTAATTCTTCCATCAGTGCTTCAGGAATATTAATGTTATCCTCATTTCAAGGAAGAGGTTATTATACTTTAGAGATGAGATGGAGAGATTTAGAGATGGCCAGTTGTCACAGTTGGTAAGTGGGCTATAAAATGCAATTGATGGTTATTATTGAAGTAAGGAGTTGAACTCTTTCTAAATCCCATTTTTTTCCGTTCACAAGTGAGTAAATTGAGGTTTCAAGCATGCCCTTCCGGATGCTGCAGCTCCTTGGCGTTCTTCACCACGTGCAATCGCTTGAGGCCATGTCTGTGGCCTCTGCCCCTCATTTTGGAAACTCATCTGTTTTTCCACATTCAGTAATATCTGTGGATCTAGGCGTGCCTGTCCGTTGTTACAAGGCTTCCTGCGGGGGAAATCTGCCTTGATGACAAGATGAGGCTGTGGCTTCGAAGAGAAACTTGCAGCCTGAGCTGGGGATGTGGAAGGAAAGGAGGAGGGTGTGGATCCAGGTGGCCTCAGGGACAGAGGAGCAGAGGAAGGTGCTTCTCCGAGTGCCCGAGAGGCGAGCTCCAGGTTTTTGTTTTTTTCTGTTTTTTTCACATTCTGTTATTTTTGATGACCTGCCTTCCCCTCATCACCTGTGTGCAGGAGTGTCTTCTCGGTTCCTGAATAGAGGACCTGGAACAAGCTTGGTATGAGCATCACCATAGTTCAGACTCATGTCAGAGTCTATTGTTTGTATATTCAGTGTAAATGAGTAAAAAAAAAAAACACAGTAAAAAATAATATAGCAGGTGCCAACAAAACAGTACTAAGAGGATAGTTAAAACAATAAAGGCCTACAATAAGATCAGATAAACAACCTATCTTTATGTCTCAAGGAACTAAGAAAAAAACAAAGCCCAAAGTTAGCAGAAGGAAGGAAGCTAAGAGCAGAAACACATGAAATACAGATTAGAATGATAGATCAATGAAAATAAGAGCTGTTTTTTAAAAAAATAATTTTAAAATGATTCATATAAATGTAGAAATGAAACAGGAGACATTACAGCTGATGCCACAGAAATATGAAGGACATTAAAAATACTACGAGAGCAGAGTGGTAGAGGGAGGTGGAGGGGAGACTATTTTTCATTAAGTTTTTGGTTTTCATTGGTTATGAAGTTTTTGTTATGTGAGATGAATACATTTTTAGAGATCCACTCTACAACACAGTACCTTTAGTTAACAAAAACTGAAGGTTAAGAGTATGTGCATTTAAAGTATTCTTACTTTAAAATGTTAAGAGGAGAGATCTCGTGTTAAGTGTTCTCACCAAAACAAAAACCCATGAAAGAACATAAGGACCTTTTTGGAGGCGATGAACATGTTAGTACCTGGGTTATGGTGAAGGTAAGTAAGTAACTGAAGTTGCTCAGTCGTGTCCGACTCTTTGCGACCTCATGGACTGTAGCCTACCAGGCTCCTCTGTCCATGGGATTTTCCAGGCAATAGTACTGGAGTGGATTGCCGTTTCCTTCTCCAGTGGATCTTCCTGACCCAGGGATTGACCCCAGGTCTCCTGCATTGTAGACAGATGCTTTACCATCTGAGCCACCAGGGAAGTCATCACAGGTGTAATTATATGTCCAAACTCACCAAGATGTGTACGTTAGATATATGCAATTTTCTGTATACCAGGTATACCTCAATAAAGCAAATAATTTCATTTATAGTGAGTAAATGAGCAAATGAAGAGAAATCCCAACTTCCATGCATCCAGATTGTGACCTGAGGACCAAAAGGCAGCTCCACTCAGTATGAAGACCGCAGATTAGCACCAGACTTGACTTCAAATGCTGGCTTTGATGCATATTAGTGGCTCAATTCTTTTGAGTCTATTTCCTTTTCTCTAAAAGAGGGTAATAATTCTTACCACTATGGTTGTTGGGAAGATAAATGTTAGCTTTGTTTATGTTATTCACTCAGTCATGTCCAACTCTGCGACCCCATGGACTGCAGCATGCCAGGCTTCCCCGTCCATTACCAACTCCCGGAGTTTACTCAAACTCATGTCCATTGAGTCGGTGATGCCATCCAATGATCTCACCCTCTGTCATCCCCTTTTCCTCCTGCCTTCAATCTTTCCCAGCATAAGGATCTTTTCCAATGAATCAGTTCTTCACATCAGGTGACCAAAGCATTGGAGTTTCAGCTTCAGCATCAGTCCTTCCAATGAACATTCAGGACTGATCTCCTTTAGGATGGACTGGTTGGACCTCCTTGCAGTCCTTATGTTATTCTGTGACTAGTTTTCAGTCCCATGACAGTGATTAAACTGGTCACCAGACCTGGCCTGAGTCGGCCAAGCCCAGAGGGGCCGGAAGCAGGGGTCAGGGGCTGCACTGGCCCGCAGTAGACCTCTCCAGACGTCTAGTCTTTGACCTTGTGAAATACGACCATATAAGCAGAAGTGGACTTTAGGGTAAACCTTCCTCAAGGGGCAGCTGAGCCATCTGGTTTAGAATGATGTGGATTCCACTGAGCTATGCAATCTGTGAGTAGAAAAGGGTGCGGGTTGGCTTTGTTGCCTTTTTAAAATTATGCCGAGATCTATTTCAGTGAATCCTGAGAGACCTTCTGCTCTGAAGACCAGAGCCAGATTGGATGGAGAACCCCAGAGGGGACACCCAGCGCAGCTGCTTCCTGGGCACACAGCGCCCTCTAGTGTCAGGGGGCGCAAGTGTTCTGGCCGCTTCCTTTGAGCAGCTGTTTCTGAAGGGATGCCCCCAAGATTCCCACCATCCTCTGAGCTATTCTGTCTCCCTTGGGAGCCTGGAGATTTAACAGGGAAGGAGGACAAGGGGAGTCCTCTCATTGTGCTCAGATGTGGGTTCATGTAATGGATCTGGGCTGTACCACGAACTTGCTGAATGATCCACAATTGTTTACCTGGCCTCTGTTTCCTCAGTATTTGTAAGAAATTAGAAGACAGATAATGCAGGTGTAAGCACCCTGAGCATTTCCTGACACTCCGTAGACTCACATTAAATCATTAGTTACCTTGACTTCAATATTTTCCTTTCTATGCTGGATGAAATTGCTAAGGTCCAGAAAAAAGTCTAAATCCTTCCAAAGAGTGGTGGATTCAGAGATCTCTAAAACCTGACCATCCCCCCACCCCCAGGAGCTCATAATCTCAGAGAGAAAGCACTGTACAAAAGTATAACTTTATTTTTAAGATGGTTGCGTGAAAGTGAACCTTCTTAATGTATCGTTAAGCGAGTTAGGTTGAGGCTGTGGTCTCATTGTAATTGCATCCCTGCTTCAGAGATGGGAAAGGAGTTAATGGTTCTAATAACCATGCCCGGTCCATAGGGTACACACGAGAGGGAGGAGGCAGCAACAGTCACATGAGCAGAATCCCTTTGGAGTTAACTTGAATCTACTGCACCTCGAAAGGAACAATTAGGAAATGCAATTAAGTATGCTATTGCCTTTGACCCAGTATTATATTCCCAATAAATTATTCTAAGCAAACAGTTTACATGAAAGTTTTAAAAAGAAATTAGTCACATGCAGAAGATACTGTTAATAGGACTTGGTAAAGGACACAAAAATGGACATAATCTAACTGTAAATAGAATTACAGTCAGAGGGACCCTGATGCAGCCATACAAAGTTAGAATTAGGGAGATACTGAAAGGTGGAAAGATGTATGCAGTTAAGTACAAATATAAGAGCAGAGTATAAGGTTGAAGATATTTACAGCTAAAAAAGGATGTACCCACAGTAAGAGGAGATAATATACTACTACTACGACGTTGCTTCAGTAGTGTCCAACTCTGTGCAACTCCATGGGCTGCAGCCCACCAGGTTTCTCCGTCCCTGGGACTCTCCAGGCAAGAATACTGGGGTGGGTTGCCATTTCCTTCTCCAATGCATGAAAGTGGAAAGTGAAAGTGAAGTCGCTCAGTCGTGTCCGACACTTAGCGACCCCATGGACTGCAGCCTACCAGGCTCCTCTATCCATGGGATTTTCCAGGCAACGGTACTGGAGTGGGGTGCCATTGCCTTTCTCCGGATAGTATAATAGGATGTAATTTGGGATATGTTCTTTTGCTAACATGATAAAAATTGAGGAGCACACTTTCACATAAAGATACAAATTTTACGTGAAGGTTTTAATCCTAATACAAAGTGAATAAATTAAAAACACAGTTTATTAACTGTGCAAAAGAACCAAATGGTGATGTGATTTCAGAATGGCGAGAGGTCCCTTCTGGGTTGGGTGGTTTGTACTGCCATCTGGGAGTTGGCGATTCATTTTCTGAATAATTGGAAGTAGGAAAGCTGTAGCTGTCCCTGGAGATGGAACAACCCAGGGATTAGGAACATAGGCTTTGGAGCCAAAGTGGGTAGATTTGAATCCTCCTCTGCTGTGCTGCTCCACCTTCAGCGACACTCAAACCTTGTGACTCAGTGTCATTCCTGGTCCCGTGAGGTCATAAGGACTTAAATGGCTCTTAGGAAGCTCATGTTAGTTAATAGATAGGAAGAGTTCAATGCATAGTTAGCATTTTTTGATGTCTTATCACCATAATTCTCATCACCATTGTCATGTAGTCTGAGAGCTAGGAGAGGCTTTAGAGACTGAAAAGGCTTGGATGTGGGTCAGCAGTAACCTTTACCCAGGGCCGATTTCCATGGAGTACACAGTATCAGATGATATTACTGGGTGGGTCTGTGCAGGCATGTAAAAATCCAGGATACACTCAGATATCTCATAGGGACCTTTGAGGTTCATGGGGAAGATATGGGGACAGAAGGCAACACGTCCCATAAAGACATGCTTATGTCAGCCACCAAAATTTCAGACGCAGCTGGCAGCAGTATTACCAAGAAGCCATTTCTTTCGCGTCTTCACTGAATTGCATGAAGCAATAAATAAAAACCTCATATCGATTTTATGCTCCAATTTTATGCTTGGGATGCTGGAAAAAGTTCAGCAAGTGAATAAAAGAAATCCAGCTGAATTTTGGAGTTGGTGGACTCAGCATCAGAATTTTGGATTGCACAACCCTGAGTTCATTGTCCTTTAAGTAAGTGTTAATCAGTCGTGTCCGACTCTTTGCAACTCCATGAACTGCAGCCCACCAGGCTCCTCTGTTCATGAGATTTTCCAGGCAAGGATACTGGAATGGGTTGCCATTTCCTTCTCCAGGGCATCTTCCTGACCCAGGGATCGAACCTGGGTTTCCTGCACTGCAGGCAGATTCTTTATGGACTGAGCTGCAAGGGAAGCTCATTATCCTTTATGGGACCATAAACCTGGCAAGGGATGAGGGTGGGGAACAGGGAGACTCTGAGCTGAGACAATAGCCAAGGAAGCTCTGTGTCCAGAGGGGCTACCTTCCTATGGCTTTTCCAAGGGCTCCAAACCAGAGATGCCTGGTGCAACAGCGATCAGCACATGCGTGTTCTACAAATGAGCACCAAGACCCCACACAGTGGCTGGCCACACAGGTAAGGGGCTACGTAGGTGATGGGAAGAGAGAATCCAAGGTTCAGATCAGGAAGGCTGTGCAAGCCGTGGGTTTCTATCCACCAACTGAGCATGTGTGGTGCTGCGAGCGCTGGGGCTGCAGAGGAGTCTGGTTCCAGGCCTATTTGTTCTAAACCCAGGTCTCCCCAAGGTCCCTAGGTTCCTAAAGCTCCTTCATAAAATTCTCCAACATCTTCACGTTATGAGAAGCCAAGAAGGATCCTCCCCACTCTATGGACTTGGAGGCAGATGACTTTGCAAAGGTGCAGTGACCCAAGTTCAGCCTTTGGCTTAAATAGAAGCCAGTACCTGAGAGGCTGTGGCACCCACCTGGCTCCAGCCCTGCCTGCAAAATCCATGCCCCACAAAAGGGTGAGAGTCCTGCATTTTTCATGGCACCAGATGCCCTTTTGAACTTGGTTTTTCTTGCAAAGTAATTCTTAACAGGACAAGTGTTAATCTCCATATGTATCATTGATTATCCACTGGGTGCCAAACCTTTGCTAGATACTGTGTAGATGAAGGAAGAGAAGTCCTATTAGCTTATAGGATGAACACTTTGCACCTGAGGTTAAGAGGAAAAAAAAAAGGACCTGATCCTAGTTATTTCCTGGAAGGACCCCCTTGTCCACAGGAGGAAGTGTTGACCAGAAACTACAGCTGAATGGATGTAACCGAGTAAATGCGCCTATAGCTCTGAGTTACCTCCATGGGCACCCAGAGCAAAGGCACCCATGTCCCGTTGGGGAAGTAGGTGCAGGCCTGGAGTGCTTCCTGGAAGAGGCAACACTTTAGCTCAGTAGAAGTTAAGCTCAGGGTTTCTCAGTTTTAGCAGCATGGACATTTTCGGCTGAATGAATCTTTGTGGTGGGGGGTTGTCTTGGGCACTGCAGCATGTTTAGCAGCATCCTTGGCCTCTGTCTCAGTTATAAAAACCAGAAATGTCTCTAGATATTGCTCCTGTCTCATTGAGAGCCACGGATGGAGCTCCATGAAGGCAAGTGGGGGTGTGTCTAGAAAACACAACTCAGCTTTATCTGTAGGGGGTCCTTGTATGCTCTGCTGTGAGGCTCAGCTGGCGGAGGCAGTAGCTAGCAGTGATGTCCCCACTCAGCTCAGCTTCTAATTAGGGAGAAGTTTTAGAGCAGCCACTGGTCGGATCCTGCCCCAGGTGGCTTTGCTACAGAAAATCGTGTCCTCGTGGTTTCTGGGCAGTCCTACATGGATCCAGGATGTCAGCATCTGATTTCAGTGTGGTGTGGGCTTCCTCTTACAGTGTAGACAGCAGGTGAACAAAGGGAGTTTGAAAACAGGAGAATCCAGGTTCTGGTTCCAAGTGAGGGTCTGTTCAAAATTCTGAGATTCAAAGAAGTTTGGGGAGCTAGAAGTCGGCCATGGAGGCCATCTGATCCAGTACATGCGTGGTCGGTAGAAGGGAGGGGCTCAGAACAGTCTTTTCCCCCAAAGACCCTCCACACTTCAGCAGTGAATTTATATGAGCTCCAGACGCTGGAAGGGGACTTCTACTTCCCTGGGTAACAGTCCAGGCAGAATAAGCCACGACAGGGACAATGACGCACCCTGTTTCATGCATTCCTTCTGGGTGCACACAGCAGGGGCATTAGCAACAGCAGGACAGACGTGCAGCCGTTAAGAATTATTGGCCAACACTTTGTTGTAACATGGTAGAGAGTAGTGAGTTCTTGCTTAAAAGGCATCACAAGGAGACAGTACTTGCCAATGAGCTATTTGTTTAGTCGCACAGTCGTGTCCAACTGTTTGCAACACAATGGACTGTAGCCCACCAGGCTCCTCCACCCATGGGATTCTCCAGGCAATACTGGAGTTGGTTGCCATTTCCTTCTCCGAGGGATCTTCCCGACACAAGTATAGAAGCCGGGTCTCCTGCGTTGCACGCAGATTCTTTACCATCTGAGCCATCAGGGAAGCCCATTACATCCTGAGCTATTAGCAGACCTTCTCCTGAGCTCCCAACAACTCTGGAGAAGACGTGACCTGCCAGGGGCCACACAACAAGCAGGCGACCCGCGTGTCTGACTCCAGGTCCCCCGCTCCTAACCCCTGTGCTGGCCAAGGTGCTTCCAACCCATTTCCCATTGATAATTTAAGGGCTGGTGAAACTGATGACATGTGAAGTCATTCTCGAAATAAAACCATGATTCTTAGATAAAACAGAGTGACCTGGAGGACTTAAGGCAGATTGCTGGGTTTCTCCACCCCACCAGAAGTTCACCCTGGGTGACGGTGCCAACACCCGCATCTGAAGATGCAGGACATGCGTGTTTGGACAAATATCTTGAAGTCCCACACATACAGTTTACCCCGATCCTGGTCGCTCACGGCTGGCTGAATCAGTGCCCCCGACTCCTATTCTTAGCCCGTGCCTTCATGTGCATTATTCATGGTTATCGGGTTGGATAACTGTGGTCGACTGTCTTCTATTCTTATCATAATTAAAGGGTTTTAGGGGAAAATCAGTATAACTGCTACATGCCCTCACATAGCCTTGTAGGGTTGGGACAGAAAATGATGGGGGTTAGAATGAAGCACCACAGGCCTGTCCACGGTGACGAAACCCACAGACACTTCAGTGCAGGAATCTCCCAGCCCAGGCAGAGGTGGAAGAGGACAGTCGGTCTTTCCTCCAGCTCCATCTGATGCTCACGAGTTTGCCAAGGGAATGGTCCCAGATCTCGGGCCCCTGGCACAGCTGGACTCCACACTTCAGCTTAAGTGCAGTGCACAGAGATGACCCAGAGGTGCCCAGGGCTGAGGCTAGATCAAGGTCGTTGGCCATCCTGCGCCACTACATACGTCCGGCTGCTTCCCTGATGGTTGTCAGGGTGCTGAACCCAGAGGCAGGACAGTTTGAGCCTGTGGACTCTAAACATGATGGGTTTATTCAAACCCGTGAGACTATTACCCCATAAGCCTTGGTTTCCTCATCTCTACGTTGGCCACTAATAATAACTCCTGCCTCAGCATTAATGTGAGTATTAAATGAAAGATAATCACATATGGGAACACTCAAGATTAGTTGTAGCTGTGCTTACCCCAGAGAATTATTGACATTTATGTATACCTTGTATACCTAATGGTGTCATCTATACCCTCCAAGTCAATGTTCCCCCAGAGGCTGGCCCACAGCTGACCACATCCAAGCTCTGAAGAGTCACCCTAAGGATTCCTTCTTAATGCCCACAGCTTCTTGAGATGTAGCACAGAGCTTCTCAATGAGCACACAACTCGCGTGGGTCTCTTGTTAAAACGCCTTCACTTCTCAAGGTATGGGCCCTCGACCAGGAGCCTTGACATCACCTGGGAACTTGTGAAGACAGCAGATCACAGGACCCACGTCAGACCTGTTGAATCAGAACCTGCCTTTTAACTAATGCCGCAGACAATTTGCATGTTCACTAAATCTTGAGAAGTCCCAGCTCAACAGGCAAATCCTGTTAGTAACTGCTTTACTTGGGGTGTTTTAGAAGGAAATCATTCCTTGGCTCATTGTATTGCTAATCCTCTTTCTTCCACGGCCATTTACACCTACTACTACTACTTCTCAGCACTTACTGTCAGATTACATATATACACATGTATTCGTGACTTTAATCCTTGGAGCAACTCCATAAAGTGGATACTGCAATCTACAGATAAGCCAGCTAAGAATTGGTAACTAGGTGACCTGAGGCAGGTAGTGTTAAACTCTCCCAACCACCAGGCCAGGATCTGATCCCAGCCCCTTCTTACAGTCAGTGCTTCACTATCCAGGACTCACTGAGTGGAGGACCTCCATTTCTGCACAAATTGGAAGAAGATACAGTCCAAGTGGCAAACAGATGACAGTATCACAGTTACACACAACTAACTGCAAACAACACAGCAACTTCTTTGTAAAAATTCGATAATGAAAACATAGTAAACTGAGATACCAAGAAGTCTTCCTCTGACCTCTAGGTCTTGCCCTTTTGGTATAGACAGTCCTTAGACCCCCAGGTGCTGAGAAGTGGGGTGGTGCTAGATTTCTTCCTTGATGTGAGCCTTCTGCAGGAAGGGGGGATATTTGGACGGCATCTCAGAATCAGAAGGTGCCTGCAGAGGCCAGGTGATCCTGGTGAAGAGGCTACATAAGCCTCCATAACCCCTGGAACTAACAGAAGTGTTTCTATACACTTACTCAGCTTTTTAGTTTTCAGAGCATTTCATATTATCTAATTCCATCCTCATGAGTAAGCCATGTTTGAAATACTGATTTCTGTTTTACAGGAAAGATTTGAAATACTGATTTCTGTTTTACAGGAAAGAAAACGGGGGCATTTTCCCCCTCAATGGCATTCCTGGTGCCATTTATAAATCAGCATCCAGAAACATTTTCACAAGCAAAGTCTGGAAACAGCACTGACTCCCTTGTTAGCAGTATAAACCAGATCTGGGAGGCCAAATGACTTATCCCATCCACCTAAATCACTCCAGATTCAGTAAGGCAAAACTAATACAATATTGTAAAGTAGCCTCTAAAATAAATTTTAAAATGTGTGATTCAGTAACATGGAAAAAAAAAATCACATGTGAGTCAATCAGACAACACCTTAGGAACAGTTTGTCTCTGACCAAACCACAATCCTCACCATTACCAGGGTAACAGTCTTGCAACCCCAGGAGGTCTTTCCTTCTGTTCCCAGCTCAAGGAGTCTGTACAGACCCATTTCCAACAGGGAGACAAGCCATGACTCACCTCCATGGGAATGTCAGCGTTCTTAAGATGTAGTGCACAGACCTCAGTCAGGTTCCCCATTGACGCGCATTTGAAAGTAAAAGTATTGAGTCTGAGACTCAAAGAGCTTAAGTGACCTACTTCGTGGGTACAGAGATAGAAAGCTGGAGCTCCAAACTGAACACAGTTGTTCTGAATGCACGCATCCGTATCAGGATTCCTCAAAGGACAGGCCACAGACTCATCACCAATGAAGAATGGCTTCAGTACTTACTATACTACTGAGTCCTTGGTGCAGACAATAAGGTACTTGATGAGAACCTCTGGAGTGGGGCTGTCACCTAGAGTGGGGTTGGCTGCTGGCCGCTCAAAAGCCATTAAAGAGGCTGGGTTGGTGGAAAGGAAAGTTTATTTTGGATGCCAGCAACTGGAGGGGAGCGGAGACACCTGTCCAAAGGCTGACTCCCCCGGCCCCACACACAGACAATCAGGGGGCAAGAGCTTTTGTAGGCTGAGGGACGGGGCTACGGGCAGTAACAGCACGGTCAGCCCAGGCAGTCATCTTGAGCTTGGTCATAGTTGTTTGACCAGCATCGTCTTGATTGGTTTATGCACAGTCTTCAGTTCCAGGGTCGGTGTGTTCCTGGAACACACTTCCACCTGGAACTTCCCTGGAGGGCAGTTCTTGAATTGTTTCAGCTTACATTATGGCTTCTGTCTGGTCATGATGCACGTATTCAACCTCTCCACCTGGTGGGAGTTTCCGCATCTATATGACAGCTTATAGGGTATGGCTCAGAATATTATCTATAGCCCTTGAGAAGGAATTAGAATTGGGTATCCTCTGATTGTTGCTTTTGCATATTCTTACTTCCGATTTTTCTTTAAACTTGGAATAGATTTAAAATTTTTCCATAGACAAAAGGCAGGCAGAGGACGAGGGGCAAGGACCATAGGATCACGCTCCATTTCAGGGCCTGGGATCTGCTTTTTAAAAGCTCACCAGCATCTTGCTGCTCTCTCTCAGCTTTGAAAGACAGCCATCAGCACACTTAGCACTGCTGAGTCAATATAACCATCACATCACATTTTTCTCAAATGTCTTTCCTTGCAATGTCCTCCCCCTGCAACTTTCAGGAAAACCATTGTCCTTTATTCTACTTGATGACTTCCTAGTACTTGCTGTGACATTAACAGGTGGCTGCTCTGAGATGATTTGTCACCCTTGTATCATCTGAGAGATCAGCAATCCCAATGAACAGATGTGACAAAGACTTAGGGAGATTAAGGAACTTCACTAGGCATTACAGCTAGTAAGAGATGGGCCAGCCTGAATTCAAATGCAGGAGGACCTGATGTCAAAGTCCAGTGTTTGAGTTTAACTATCTCAGTGATGACACAGAACAGCATTTAATACATGGTGTGTGCTTGATGTTTGTTGAATGACCGAGTCACTGCACCCTTGGTGAACTCACTTGTTCTGAGCTCTTTCATCCCATGTTAGAACTCAGGGAGGGTCACACCTGTAGCGTGGCCATGAGTACAAAATGACAGGCGGTGTGGAGGGTACCGCAGGGCACCTGCACTGGTGATTCCCCTTCAACTCCTGACCAGGGGCTGCCTCTGGTTGCTTCAGAAGGTATTTAGGCTGAGCTGAATTGCATTAGAGAGAGAAAAGCTTGAAATCTCTGGAGAAACAGGCAGCATTTCCTAGAGACATCAAGCAGACCAGGGCAAACAGCCTCCTTCTAAAACACCCCCAAGGGAAGCAGGGGGATGAGGAGCCCCCTCCCCCAGGCTCACCACAGCTGGTGGTGTTCACACCTCTCCCCCAGGGCCAGACCTTGATGGCAGCCTGGCTTGTGAGACATCCACTACTTGTCAGAGCACCTCCCTGTGGGTCTTGCATCCTTGCACTGAGGATCAGGAGGGATGGGAGCTCCTGATCTCTTGGGCTTAAGATCCTGGGCAGCAGGCTCCAAGCGGAGCTGCCCAAGGCCCTGTTTTGGAGAATACAGTTAGGGACACGGGGCAGGGATCAGCATGAGGAAGTATGGTGAGGGCCCCGGGAGGTTGAGACCTTGCAGTGGCTTCTGGAAACTTGTCCAGGAACATGGAGGATGGTGTTCCCAGAGCCCAGGTTGGGACACAAGGAGCTCTGCAGCCGATTTTCCATTCAGTTCAGTTGCTCAGTCGTGCCCAACTCTTTTGTGACCCCATGAACCACAGCACACCAGGCCTCCCTGTCCATCACCAACTCCCAGAGTCCACCCAAATCAATCATCACCCATTAAGTCAGTGATGCCATCCACCCATCTCATCCTCTGTTGTCCCCTTCTCCTTCTGCCCTCAATCTTTCCCAGCATCAGGGTTTTTTTCCAATGAGTCAGGTCTTCACACAAGGTGGCCAAAGTATTGGAGTTTCAGCTTCAACATCAGTCCTTCCAATGAACACCCAGGGCTGATCTCCTTTAGGATGGACAATGTTCTTGACTTGATCATTGAAGAAACCAAGACAGCAGACAACATGCACACCAGAAGCTCCCTAGAACTCCTGGACCCCGAGCTGCCTGGTTACTGGCTCACAGAAACAGCCTGGAGGTCCCTTTCGCTGCCACCCCCTCATGAGGCCAGAGCCAGGCTCTCTAGTGGGGTGGGTGGCTTGGACCTGAGTGCACTGCTGAGGCCTGTTCTCTATCGGGTTGACATTTCATGCAAGGCACGGTTAGATCAGTTAACTGGAATTCAGGTATTCCTAGAACAGACCCACGTTAGCCTTTTGGTCAGCCTCAGACAGAATTCTTCTAACCCCACACTGAAAACAGGTCATCGCATTTGTCCCTGAAGCTGCCATAAAAAGTACCGCAAACTGGGCGAGTCAGAAACAAAACTGAACCACGGCTCTGGACAACAGGAGTTGGAGGTCAGGGCGAGAGCAGACTTGGCTCCCGCTGGGGGCTCTGAAGAAGGTCTCTTTCACTCCTCTTCCGTCGCTGCTGCTGGTGGCTGCCAGGCCTTGGCTTGTGTGTGATTCCCTTCAATCTCTGCAGCCGTCTCATGTGGATTTCTTCCCAATGTATCTCCGTGTCCAAGTTCCTTCCTGATAAGGACAAAGTCATTGAACCCCGGTTCACTGAATCTAATAGGCCCTCATTCTAAAGGTGATTACATCTGAAGAGATCCTATTTCCAAGTAGTGTCACATTCAAGAATATTAGAGATTAGGATTTGAACCTGTGTTTTGAGGGCCTTACATGTGATTTTGGACCAAACTAAAATTTGGTCCCTAAGGATTCAGGCTGGAGGGTGCTAAGTTCTTTTAAGGCTTATGCAGCATGGATAACTATTTAGAACATCTTTGGCTATACATAATGGATACCACCTGTTTCTAAGAAGGTCTATTTCCCATATCCAACATGTTAACTAGAAAACCACTTAGTATTGATCAAAGGTAAAGCCTACCACTACCCATACCTGGAGGGGTTTTCTGACTGAAATGCTATTTGACCATCTGAGATGTGATCTTCTTAAAACAGTAATTTCCCCTCAAGAGGTGGTGTAAATTCACCAGCACACATATAACTGTTTATGATAAAGTGTAAGTGAACTAAAGATGCTGTAACATCAAGCAACAGTCATATCTACTTCACTTGGTCGCCAAGGTAAAAATACATTCAATTATCTCTGGTTAATAAACAACTCGAGGAAGAGATATAAAGCCACTAGCTCAGTAAACAGTCTATGTCATAGGAGGGAAGTGAAAATACAGTCTATGGTCCTCAGTTTCTCACTGAGCTTAGACTCACTTATTCCTTACTCACTTGACAGTTGAGCGACCTTGGATAGGTCACTTGCCCTCTCCCAGTGGTAGTGTCCCCAGCTGTTTCAAGGTTTAGAAATTGCTTTCTCTGCCAGGACACTTGTTGGTCAACAGAAGGATGAGTGCTCTGTGGACCCTAAGCTGATAGGCATGCCAGGAGGTTTGTGATGGGGCGTTTTCTGCTTCCAGAATGGTCTAATGTCTTAGCTCTTTTACCAAGCAGATGACACCACCCTTATGGCAGAAAGTGAAGAGGAACTAAAAAGCCTCTTGATGAAAATGAAGAGAGTGAAAAAGTTGGCTTAAAGCTCAACATTCAGAAAACGAAGATTATGGCATCCAGTCCCATTACTTCATGGGAAATAGATGGGGAAACAGTGTCAGACTTTATTTTGGGGGGCTCCAAAATCACTGCAGATGGTGACTGCAGCCATGAAATTAAAAGATGCTTATACTCCTTGGAAGGAAAGTTATGACCAACCTAGATAGCATATTCAAAAGCAGAGACATTACTTTGCCAACAAAGGTCTGTCTAGTCAAGGCTATGGTCTTTCCTGTGGTCATGTATGGATGTGAGAGCTGGACTGTGAAGAAGGCTGAGCGCCCAAGAATTGATGCTTTTGAACTGTGGTGTTGGAGAAGACTCTTGAGAGTCCCTTGGACTTCAAGGAGATCCAACCAGTCCATTCTGAAGGAGATCAGCCCTGGGATTTCTTTGGAAGGAATGATGCTAAAGCTGAAACTCCAGTACTCTGGCCACCTCATGCGAAGAGTTGACTCATTGGAGAAGACTCTGATGCTGGGAGGGATTGGGGGCAAGAGGAGAAGGGGATGACAGAGGATGAGATGGCTGGATGGCATCACTGATTCGATGGATGTGAGTCTGGGCGAACTCCGGGAGTTGGTGATGGACAGGGAGGCCTGGCGTGCTGCGATTCACGGGGTCGCGAAGAGTCAGACACGACTGAGCGACTGATCTGAAAACAGGTATGGGAGGTCAGGCATCTAGGTCTAAAAATAGTTTCTCTGTCGATCAAGGAAATGCAATGGAAGTTACTCTTTGAAACAATCTTCCAGCAGAGTCTGATCACAAGGAGATGGGCAGGACTTTTTCTTAGAACCAGGTTTTATGGGTCTCCCTGTGTAGCCAATCTTCTACACAATCTTCTCTAGAAGGATAGTCATTGAGATGACCAGATGTTTCTTCATGGAGTAAAAATCTCTTATCCCCTTAGCTCAGCCATACTGCAAAACATTTCTAAAATACAAGAGTTTTTACCATTTTAAAGTAATATAGCTATGTATTAGATACCTGAAAGCCAGAGAATAGCCTGTAACATCTCTCCCCGACCCATGACAATGATTATTTGTATTGGTTTCAGGATATTCTTACATATTTCAATATTTACATAGATGAAATCATTCTGCTTTTTATCCTGTTTTTTTTTTTCCCTGCTTACATCATGGTGTAAGTTTTCCCATGTTATTTTACAGTTTTAACTCATTTAAAAGAGCTGAGTGTATATACTGAAATGTATATACCCATTTCCCTATTATTGATTATTCAAGGCTCTTTCTAGTTTTTTTCCCCATTAAAAATGCCTTAGGGAATATATTTATACATAAATGTTGCTTTTGTGTCTCAGACAAGAAATTACATCTTTAGGCTCAGTTCCCAGAAGTGAGTTATTGGGTCAAAGAGTATGAGTAGTTCTTTGCTTCTGGAAGTATTTGCCAAACTGCTTTCCAAAATAGTCATTTACAATAAAAGAGGGACACAGAGAGTTCTATCCCAACTCCAGTGATTTTTATTTTCTCCTCCAATCACTGATATTTTAACAAGCAAAGCATTATTTCTTTGCATTTGGGCTTTCTTTGCATGTGAGACTGGCCATTATGTGTCTATTTGCTTCCTGTGATTTCTGTAAAGCCTATGACCTTCTTTATATGTGGTATCAGGCCTCACTGGAGGTCTTTGCCACTCCCTGGACTGTAGCCCTCCGGGCTCCTCTGTCCATGGGATTTCCCAGGCCAGAATACTGGGAGGGGGTCATCATGCTCTCCCCTCCAGGATATCTTCCCAACCCAGGGTTGATCCTGCATTGGCAGGCAGATTCTTTAACACTGAGCCACCTGGGAAGCCCACAGAGGTTCAGGCACAAGGCAGTCTTGGCTGATTGCACAGACATGGGGTCCAAGTGACTGGGAAGGGATTTGAGCCTTGTGGTCAGTCTTGAGCAGGGTTTAGGGAACTGGAGGGTAACAGAAGCAAGGGGAGGGTGGAGATCCAGGGTCTGTAGGGTGTGGTGCTCTGCTGTAATTCACATCCCCAGTGGCAGAGAAAGCCTGGGAATGAGGAGTTCGATGGTGGCCACTGTCCCAAGGTGCAGGCTCATCCCCTAGCCTGGTGTGTGTCACTGGAGCTGAATCTGTCAGCCTGGGGCAAGTCTGCTGTGCACCTGGCCCAGCATCAGTACCCGGTCCCAAGCAGCCCACGTGAAGTGCAAGCCCTGTCTTCAGAGCCCAAGAACAACCCTCAGAGGGAAGGTCACAAATGGGCATAGGGGCCATTGAGTCCCCAGAGCTCAGCACAATGCTCACCACAGTGGCACACCCTTGCTAAGTATGCATCATGTTAATTAGCAGGTAACAGTAGAACAAACAGTGACAGACTCTTCTTGGGCTCCAAAGTCACTGCAGATGCTGACTACCACCATGAAGTTAAAAGACACTTGATCCTTAGAAGAAAAGCTGTGACAAACCTAGACAGTGTTTTGCAAAGCAGAGACACTTTGCTGACAAAAGTATGAATACTCAAAGCTATGGTTTTTCCAGTAGTCATGCATGGGTATGAGTTGGACCGTAAAGAAGGCTGAGTGTTGAAGAATTGATGCTTTTGAACTGTGCTGCTGGATAAGACTCTTGAGAGTCCCTTGGATAGCAAGGAGATCAAACCAGTCAGACCTAAAGGAAATCAGTCCTGAATATTCATTGGAAGGAGTAATGCCGAAACTCCAATACTTTGGCCACCTGATGCGAAGAGCTGACTCATTGAAAAAGACCCTGATGCTGGGAAAGATTGAGGGCAGCAAGGAAAAGGGGACAACAGAGGATAAGATGGTTGGATGGCATCACCAACTCAGTAGACATGAGTTTGAGCAAACTCCAGAAGATAGTGAAGGACAGGGAAACCTAGAATGCTGCAGTCCGTGGGGTCACAAAGAGTTTACATGACTTAGTGACCAAACAATGCAACAGTTGAATGGTTAGCATGTCTGTGATGTTTAACGTCCTGGAACCAGACCCATGCATCAAGGAGAAGGAACCAGAATTGTCAAGATTAGAGCTGAGGCCTGTAATGTGACACCATTTGAGTTTTAGCAGCTCAAGAAAATCCCAAAGGAGAGGACAGCTGGAGACTGCTCTTTCCTTCCTATACTTGGTAGAAAGTTCCAGTAAAACGCTAAGAGCATTGGCTTTTGAGTTGGAACCTAGACTCCTACCTTGACTTGGCCACTTACTAGATCTTAGATTGTTCAAACATACTTAATGTCTACTCTCCAACCTCAAAATTAGGGAGGAAACCACATCTCTGAGAGGTTCTGAGGATTAACTAAATGAAAACAGTTGGCACCTGGTGGATGCTTCATAAATGTTCCAGCAACAGTCAAGTTTGAAGGGGCTGTAATCATGATCCATCCGACTGGTGGGGACCCTACCATCTTTACCACATTGGTTCTAACTGCCTTATATCATCTGATCAGAAGAGCCATCACATCCAAATAACAATCCTGAGTCTTGGCAGGGATTTCAGATGAGTTTTAATTCAATTAAGTTTTAATTAAACAACCTTTTCCTGGATGAGGGGCTGGTGCTGAAGAGACAGTTTCACTTATCCATTTATTAAATACTTGCCAGAACCTACCATCATAAACAATGGGGAGAATCTAGCGAGATTCCTATCTCTAGCAACAGAATTCACATCTCAAGAGTCAAGAGATTGACAACTTAAGCTCTCAAACACTGAGTTGTGAAACTGGCTACCTATTCAAGGAAAAATTGCTTTTATAAATTGGCTTGTTTTACAATTTCAACTGAGACTACCAAAGCTTTATCTCATGATGCCATACCATTATCTGGAGCACGTTGGTCCTAGACATAGGTTTTACAGTGACATTTGGAGAGCAAACCCAATCAAGGGGATCTTAACAAATACTAGAAGAAGAAAAAAAAACCTTTGGGTTCATCCTTAGACCACCTGGAAAGCACACAGATTCTTGTTTTGTGGGATTGTAATCAGGTCTGTGTGGGCTTGCTGATTGAGTCATCTGAATCATTATTGTAGCCCCAGGGAATTTCATGGAACTTGGAGCAGAGTTGTCGCTCGAGCTACGCTTATGGAATGACAATCTCATAGTCATAATGGAATCAGCCAAAGCAATCCATTTATTTGTTCATCTTCTTGAGTGTTCATTGAGCCTTTCCTGTCTGCCAAGCCCTCTGGAGAATATAATTGAATCAGATGATGGCTGTGCTCACAGTCCAGTAGAGAAGACATGCCAAGTGCAGAGTGGAGAGAGCTGAGACCTGGGGGAAGAGCTGATAAAGTTATTCGGCTTTAAGAGAGATTATTTCTGGATGAGATGAGAGGTGGAATAGGAGGTCTGGATCATCTTCATGAGAGCAGTTGAATTGAGTTATATATACAACACCAGAAACCAACACAATATTGTAAAACTATAATTCAATAAAAATTTAATTACACTTTGCCAATCTGATAGGTAAAAATAATATATAACACACATACCATGCGTTTTATCCACTACATATCTGGCACTTTTCCTATGATAGCTTGTAAATTCTGACCCCACTCCCCCACTCCAAAAAAAAAAAAAACTCAAGTTGGTGCATATACGACTCCCATTTTATGTGTAAAAAATGGCTCAGACGTTAGCAGTGTTCAAGCCCACTATGGAGTACAGATGTAACAGCAGAGAGTTTGGGGCAAGGTTAGTCTGTCTCACTCCAGCTCTGCTCCTGGCACTGTGCTGCCCACATCTTTGGCTGGCCGACATTTAAATGGAGCCCAAACACAGCCAAGTAGGGAGGCAGGGTGTGTGACTGATGGAGGGCACCGCACCAACGGTGGTGGAGGGAGCGAGAGTGGAAGGTGTACGCTTTCTCTTGAAGGCAGTGGTGTCTGTGGAAGTCTGTCGTTTGTGGGAAAGAAATAGCTGGAACAGAACACAAAGGTAAATGAAGGTGAAGAGATGTAGCCTCAACGATTGAAGCTGGATGGGGAGACCTCAGAGAGAGGAGAGGACTTGGCTAAGCCTAGGTTAGCACGAGGACGAGCGCCAACTCCTGCTGAGGAGTTCAGAACACGCCACCCCAACGTGTCCCACCCCAGCATGTTATTTTGAGCTGAAAGTACTTGAGAAATAGATGTAGGAAGGACTGCTGGTCTATTCACTTCTGCCCTTAAAGCAGGTCATAAAATTTCCCCGACCAAAGTCACACTACGGCAGGTGGAGAAGGACATTCTTATCACTGGAGACAGTGACGACACCAAAGTACCCGTGAGAGCCAACCTACTCAGAGAGCCCTTCTCTCCCATTCTTTCCCATCCATTTCCCGCTTGCTGGTCTACAATTTACTGCCCTTAGACCAAGCCCCTTGGTCTTCTCACATCCCCACAATCATTGTGGATAAAAAGATGTGAAAACATTTTAGGACCAGCAACTTCAGGTCTTCATTTTCCTTCTGAAGACTCCCGTGTATGTATTAAAGAAGTTGGTATGTTTTGCTCCTGTTACACTGTCTTAGGTTCTAAGAATCAAGCTGACAAGAGGGTAGAAGGAAGCTTTTCTTCGGCCTGTCTTCATTTCGAAACTGCTGGTGCTTGTCAGTTTCCTATGAGCTTCGTCACCGTGAGCTTGTACGTGGTGAGGTAGATGAAGACAGACACACAGACCCCTGAACCCCTGATGCTCACAGACAGGCAGGACCCTCACTCATACACACACGGGATGCTCGCCTAATAGATCATAGGATTCTTTCCAAATTCAGAAACATGGAAGAAATGCAGAGATGTGTGGCTTGCAAGCAGGTACCCACGTTTATTGCTCAAAGTAGCATATGCACTCCATCTACTGATGGAGTTGAAGACTCGCTGGTGGACGGCACCAGGACCGTCCCTCCCTGGCCTCCATTCTGAGACTCAGAAGGGTTAAGACGCAGGTTCAAGTCCACATGGCCGGGAAAAGGCAGGGCCAGGACCAGCTGGCCCAATTCTGTCAATTCCCGTTTCCGTAAGATAAGGCCTAGTCTTCAGGAGCTTGCTGTGGGCATTAAATAACGCATGCACACTGCTCATTTAGGAGCTGGCAGGTGCTCAAGGCACGAGTTCGTTGTAACTTACTGCACAGACACACAGAGCGTCCTGACAATCACAGGATGTTAGAACCTGTGATACCACAGCAATCTTACAGCCCAGCTCCCTTGCTCTGCAAAGAGGAAGTGGAGGTGCCGAGATGGTGGGGCCAGGGACTGACCAAACTGGAGTGGAGCACTCAGGTTTCTGACTCAGGCCAAGAGATTAGCCTTTGAGCTGGTGGAGGAAAGACTTGTCCAATTGACATAAGCTGCCCCCTGTCTTTGGCCTCCCCATTGCCGACACAAACAGCACATGAACCAAGTGACCAAGGAGACAGGCACTGGCCAAACAGCACGGGCTCTCGGCCACCAAAGTTGATTTAATGACTCTGAATCTCTGGCAAGGACCAAAGTCAAGTCAGGGGTTAATAGCCATGAGAAAATCACCACGGGAAAATAAAAGCAAAATATACCAATACAGCATAACCCAAATAAAAGTACATTGGGTTGATCAGTTGGGGTCGTCACACCCTGCTAAGCTAAGGAAAAACAGTGTGGACCTTGGAACACCGGGTCAGCGCAAGTTCAGAATGCTGCTTGTGCACACACCAAGACGTTTTCCCAAGGTATATGTGGGTCTATGACCTCCAGCTAGGTGATAGCCCTTGTACAAGAAAACAAAGATAGTTTAATCAATAAAATGGGAGACATGACCAGGGACATAGGAGGCTGACTTCATAGCACAACAGATCCTTTCTGCGTGACAAGACACTAAAGAAAAGCCACGTGGCTCCAAGGAGCAGGGCTCTTGACCCAAGAGGTCTTGGTCCCCTAGAATGACGGTGCCAGGCCAGGGCCTCGACTGCTATGGCCAGCACAGTAGGTAGGGATCAGAAGTGGTTGACGCACAGTTTAGGAAAAAGAAACTAGAGACAGAAGTAAAGTTTTAAGGATGGGACCAGGGGACCCAAGTCGGAGCTGAGTGGACTCCTGGGATCCCTCTACCACTGACAGAGGAGGACTCCTGCTAATAGGAGCAGGCATTCGGGGCATGGGCTCATCTTTCCTCTGGATTTTAGCCAGCATCCTCACCAAGTCCTTACTGACTGAATGTTTGATCCACTGGCCTCGGGTCCTACTTAATATATCATGAAAACAGGCTTTTACAAAGGGGAGGACCAGTGGGCATAAGAAATGCAAGTCATGTGACAGACTGACACCCAAGTGCCGTCTGCCTTCATAAAGCGTGAAGTGGCTAGCTGCAGGCATAGCCGCAGCCCCAGCTGAGAGGTAATACTGTGAGAATTTGGGCCCAGCCCCCAGGATTCAGTAGATGTACTGAATCGGACAGTAAGTCTCTGTCCCCAGGAGGAACAATATATAGGTCCGGAAATAAAGGAGTATAAGCCAGTGGGTGCGGGGAGCGAGCTCTGCCTATGGCAAAGGTCATGAGGAAGGAGGCTCAACATACGCAAAGGTGAAACCAAGCCTCAGGAGCCCCCCTGGAAATTCTTGATCATCTACTCCCAAAACCAGAGTCTGCCTACTTTCTGCTTTGTGCTCTCACCTACATCTCTGACTTTACGGGGCCTGTCCCCTACTACCTCTCTGAAAAGAGTCAATTTACAGCTCCAGTTAATTCCTGGGTGTGACAGTGTTTCAACCTACAAACTCTTTTGGAAATCCTCTAGTCTGCCTGAATAGGTTTTTCCAGCCACATGTGATTGTTTAGAGTCTCCCAACTGTGAGAGGCATGAGATGTTCTCAACTGTCTAAATACAGATTCCTTTGAGCAGTTAAAAGATTGATTAGAAATTGTATTGGTGAAGGGTTTTTCACTTGTTGGGCCAATGTTTGCTGCTAAGTCTCCATGTCCCTTACCTACTGTGTCCTTGGCAGTGTATTGATATAATTGGTGTATATAAATGTAAGTAGTAGCTTTAATGTTTGTAACCTTGGACCCTTGAGTTAATTCTTTTTCTTGTTATAACCCACCACACCTTTGCCCTATAGAAATGCAACTCCAATGCTTTTGGAGGGTGGCGCCTAACTAATCACCTTTAGAGAAAAGTAAGATTTCTGAAGAAAGTCTTAAAATGTTAACAGGCCTCCAGGACAGAAGATGATGCAAATCACCTAAACTTTTGCATATGATAAGTTTGCAGGAAGAAAGCCTGGCTTACTGCATGACTCTACTCCTTCCCCCATTATCCTCTATGCATAACTTAAGGTATAAAAACTACTTTGAAAAATAAAGTGCAGGGCCTTGTTCACCGAAGCTTGGTCTCCCCATGTCGTTCTTTCTCTTACCTTCTGGCTTAATTATTCAGCCTCTTTTCTCCACTAAATGTTCTCACTGAGCTATCCTTATTTCAGCCGCTTTTCTTCACTGAATTTCCATCCTCTATTACTCTTTATATCTTTAATTAATACCTAATTGTTTCCTGACCCCCACTGATGCCGTCCCCGCTTCGAATACCCTGGATCAGCCGGGGCTGGACCCCGGCAAGTGGGGTCTCACCATCTACCCAAAAGACTCACAATGGCAAATGTGTGTTTACTGAGCCCATAACGCTGGGCTTTGCAGGATTAGGTGTCCTGGTCCCCTGGGGGGAATCATTTCACCAGGGGGCAATAGAGGTTGAACTATAAGCTCTAGCTTCCTTTAGGAACTTTAGGCTACTTGTGATCAGAGACCAGCAGACAAGAGCTGTCAGCACGTGAGGAGTCGTCATTAGTCCTGATCAGGAGATGGGGGCCGCTCTGATGTAAGAAGGGCAGGAAGGAATATGGCCCGGACCTGAATCATCCATCCAGATACTTCTTGGAGCTCTTCTGCCCACTGTGATGGTAAATGGGTACATACAGCAAACTGGTTCAAGTCCCCAGGGATAAGAGTCTGGATCCAGCAGAGGTGCTAGGTGAGGGTGATATTGTCTAGGATGGAGAGAGGAATGGGCACCACATGTATCCATTACAGGTTTGAGATCAGGTGCCACAGTGGGGAGGGATATTTCATCTCACCCTTTAATCTCCTTGCATGTAGACAGGCCCATCGGAGTGTCTGATGAATACAATGGCCCTCCCCTTTCCTGTAGTCAAATTCAACCTTCACCAGCTCTCAGCTGCCTATGGATCAGGCAGAAGTGAGGGTTTGTAATGCCCTCAGTTGAAGGTGAGGGGTCACTTCTCAGCACCCCTTGCAAGGGTTCCACATACTACACTGTCTGCTTCTGTTTCAAACTGTAACAGCCTCTCATATTCCTGGAGTGTCTACCATGTGAGTGCCCGTCATAACTTACAGGTCACACTGTGGACTCCATAAGTGGTTTGCTGTAGTTATAACTATGTTCTTACAAATAACTTCTGAGATGCATGTAATTCTCCTCTAAAGGTAGGGAAAAACTCAAATTGGTCAGCGAGTAGGTGAGACCTGCAATGAAAAACCAGCTCTGGCTCCACTGGGTTGTATCCCTCCTCCGGTTATTTTTTGCATATTGAGCAAATGACTGTTAGCTAGCATTTGACTATGTTGACTTTACAGATCATAAATCTGACTCATGAGTTATTTCCTTTAATCCACACAACCTACCATGTAGTCAATCCTCTTTAACCCTCACGCTACAGATGAGGAAATTGTGGCTGGTTCTCTCCTATTCCTCCTCCATCTCCTGCCTGACCAGGGTTTGAAAAGTGATCAACTAGGATGTTAACTCTAAAACCCTACTCATTCCTTAGTGAACAAGAAAATGTGAATGCCACTTATGTTTTAAGCACATTAAGATCAGTTAATGAGTTAGCTACCTAAAGTTCTGAACCTCAACTAAGATAATTGAATGTAAAAATTGTTTTCACCCTATAAGGACTTTGCCAATGGGTTGACAATAAGAACCCATATTTATAAGCATTCTGGAATTTCTAGATAATCTTGATTTTCAAGGGAACAGGGGTAGTAAGATAATATGCTCAGTATCATAATGGAAATGGGTGGTGAGAGGCAGACCTGTGTGTGATAAAGAATGATTTTTCACCCAGGCTCACAGCACTTTAGGAGACTTTCAACACTGTAGATAGATAAGTTGGAAGATGGAGGGGAACTCGGCAGGAGGAATCCAACTCAAAGACAGAGGCACATCCCTTCTACTCGGTGTGACACAGCAAAGCTCGTGTGAAGGTCACTGCCTGACTCAGACTAGTCCCAGCATATCCTGAAAAATAAAGGAAAATCTGCTTCTGACACTTTTAGGAGACAGGGTATGCATTACAAAGAAATATTGCCTGTACCTGCTGAGAAACCTCAGCTCAAGAATGCAGACAGAATGACGCGGTCCTCCTAAACTCCCTCCCTTGCAACTCATCTCCAGGGAAGCAAGGCCTCTCTCCCCTAGGTTTCCTTTGCTGCTTTATGCTACTATTTTAAAAATAGCTCTTAAAACCTGAAGACTCACTGTATGTCTGCAAACTTGTATCCAGATTACGATGTATCCCATTCATTAACTGACAGGCGAAGGTGGTGGTGAATTCAAAGGTGTCAGTTGAAGCTAGATGTCTTGTTACTGCTGTTGAGTGTGTGCCTGTACATGTGTGTATTTTGCACATGTGTTTAAATACAATCTAACCACATTCCCTCATTTGTTTCATACCCCTGCTATTTAGGAAGCAAATCAATACATCATAAATAGGCAGAGAAGGGAGTGTTGGGTAAGTGAGGCTTATTTTCCTGGGAGAGCTATTAAAATTACTATTAGAAATGCCTCTGTTAACTCTTGAGAGAAGGGAAAAATCTTCAGGGTCATGAAATAGAGGAAAACAGGTACCTCATAGCTCAGCCAAATTCCCCTCTATTTCTGCAAGGTGAGAAGGCGGAAGCACAGGAGGTCCAGGTGATCTAGGCCAGGCTGCCCAGTGGATGGACAAGGACACAGGACTCGGGTTAATTCTACTTGGATGAGGTGGGAGGCATGGATCCCAATACTGGGCTGCCCACGACTTGTGCAGTGTTAAAGAGATTACCTCCACAGATTTTCAGTGCTTGTTGTCTCTAGATAATAGGAATAAAAATACTGAAGAAACAAGATTCTGATCTCAAAACTTACTGGCAATAAGACTTTGGACTTTTAAGTTTCTTGGCTTATCTACACCTCAATTCCCTTATCTCTATCTCTAAAGAAGAGATTTTATGGCTCCTTATCAGAATCAAGTGAGCTCAATATTTACTGGACTCATCTCTTTCCCAGAGACAGAGGAGCCCCTTCGGGGACAGGTGAGATTGCTACACAACGGCTACAGCAAGAGTGGCCAAGCGGGTGTGGGGACTTGCAACCTCCAGCATAGGTCAGTCACTGGCTACGGTCACTGTGGGGAGGTGTGAACTGCCAGGCACTTCTCGCCACCTGTGCTCCAATCAGAGCAGCCCAGGGTCGCAGTGAGGATGACCACCACCCTATGAGCGACCCGCTTGGCTTTTGAAGGAGTCCATCTAGGGCTATGGTGGGCCCACCAACTCCAACTCAAGGGCACCATTCGCCTCTCTCATTCCACAGGAACCTCGGCTGGGGTTGGGGTCCATTGGGCCTTTCCTGCCATTACGGCTCCCTACCCCACTGGTCAAGTAACTAGTGAGCATTTGGCCAGTTGCTGGGTCCATCCTGATGGGGCACTTGGAAACTGGGGATGTAATGGATGGGCCTGTGGACCATTCTGAGCTCTACTGATCAGAGCTGGGTCAGATCCATTTACCCTTTGACCTTCAGAAGTCCTTACTCTCATAGGGGACTTTGGGACTCCTAGAATCATGTCAGTTAACTTTCACATCCCTGCTGCTACAGCTAAGTCGCTTCAGTCGTGTCTGACTCTGTGCGACCCCATAGACAGCAGCCCACCAGACCTCCCCATCCCTGGGATTCTCCAGGCAAGAACACTGGAGTGGCTTGCCATTTCCCTCTCCAATGCATGAAAGTGAAAAGTGAAAGTGAAGTCGCTTAGTCATGTCCGACTCTAGTGACCCCATGGACTGCAGCTTACCAGGCTCCTCCATCCATGGATTTTCCAGGCTGGAGTGGGGTGCCATTGTCTTCTCCGTTCACATCCCTACTGTCTAGTTATTTGAGAACACCATAGGATCCTTTGAGCAAGAACTGAAAAAAATCTGTGATCACCTATAGTGGTTTAATGCCAGGTGTTTGTGTGTTGCTAAATCTATTCCAAAGGAACCTTTTCTTTAAATAAGTATGTCCTCAGAACTGGCTCAGTTCTGAAAACTGAGGAATCAAAACTTTCCAGTAGCTCTGCTCACTCTCCCTATCTCTAAATGCTTATGTGTGCATTTATATGTATTTTCACATATATACAATATTTTGCTGGCTGCCTCTCCTGTGTTACATTTATAGATACAAGATCCCTTCATCAGCTGCCTACTCATCTTGTCCTTATGAATGGCGTGGCCCACTGTATTCCTCTGGGTAAAGGCCCCTGGGTGTCGTTGTGGTCTTGGATCTAGTCAGTCATGTGATCCTCGATTTTACTGGTTGGTCACGGCCCCTCCATGGCCTGTGCTCCTCTGTAGTCCTGTCATTTCAATGACACCAGGGGGCCCAGCATTTCCAAACATTACCCTCCTTTGAGAGCTGACAACATGGCTCAATGTCAACACCCTCCCCCAGCACACTGAACTGAAACGTGTTCTCTAGAACGCTCTGAGAATGCTGTTGGTTGATGGGACTTTCTGGTCTCATATCATGGATCCTTCCTAGTACGTCTTCTTGCCTGAGCCTTCCTTTCTGGGGACAGAGTTCCAGGATCCCGTTGAGATCTTCTCCCCACTCATAGCATTCATTATCTTTCCTATCATGTAGAACTGTCTCAAGAATCCTTGCCAAGGCATTAAATCCCAAGCCAGGGAGAATGCCCGTGTTACTCATCTTTTTACCTTTTGTTTGTCGAGGATCCTGAAGCTCTCTTCTCAGGTATATTTCTCCCGGTTCCTCTAAGTAAGTACACTTGAGTCATGTCTTGAAGCTGATTTAATAACTTATTCCTTGAACACTGTTCAGTTCAGTCGCTCAGTCATGTCTGACTCTTTGCGACCCCATGAATTGCAGCACACCAGGCCTCCCTGTCCATCACCAACTCCTAGAGTTCACTCAATCTCATTTCCATCGAGTCAGTGGTGCCATCCAGCCATCTCATCCTCTGTCATCCCCTTCTCCTCTTGCCCCCACTCTCTCCCAGCATCAGTCTTCTCCAATGAGTCAACTCTTCACATGAGTCCAATTACTGGAGTTTCAGCTTCAGCATCATTCCTTCCAAAGAACACCCAGGGCTGATCTCCTTCAGAATGGACTGGTTGGATCTCCTTGCAGTCCAAGGGACTCTCAAGAGTCTTCAACACCACAGTTCAAAGGCATCAATTCTTGGGCGCTCAGCCTTCTTCGCAGTCCAACTCTCACATCCAAAACATGACCACTGTTAGCATTACCCAATCTGGTCACAGTGAAACTGACCCTAGTTAACATGTATGACTCATGGCAAACTTCTGCTAACTAGAGCACAGTGTATATGCACATTTGCTTTTGTCTTTAGCCTTGCAGACTCCACTCTTAAGTTTGGGATTTCATTCCCCTACCTGCTTTTAGTGAAGTTCATTCTTTTATATTTTTTCATCACATTCTGAACCGAATTTGGTCCTGGGGGTGGGGGTCTCACAAACTCCTTTTTTCTACACTCAAACATTAAGGTTCAGACTTTCATGCCTTTGTAAAATGTCCAAAAAGAAATCTAAAGCATAGTATTCACCATTCCATATAATACAGAATTGTTATTATATTGTATATCCAGAGCTTCACCTATTCTGCCTGTCTGGTTTTGGTATGGTCTGATCAGTAATTCTAACCTTTTATCCTGAATTGTTACCTCTACTTTTAATTTCTGGAATAGATTAGTGAATCAGTACTATTTCTTAAATGTTTAGAGCAATCTGGGCCTGGTACATTTACATTTTAATTATTGGTTCTATGATATAGGGCTGTTAAGATAGTCAGTTTTCCCTTGCAAGGTTTTGTAGTTTCTCTTTCAGAGAGTTTGGTCAGCTTCATCTAAATTATCAACATGGTGGGCCTCGCATTGTCACGGTCATCTTCTTATATTATCCCTTTAATGTCTGAGTTCAGCAGTGATAAGAGCCCTGTTTCATCTGTCACTGATACTTTGTTCTCCACTAGCCTGGCTAGAAGTTCACTTTTACCGATCTTTACAAAGAACCTGTTTTCCTGATTTCAATTCATTCTTTTTCTTCTGTTTTAGGCTTAATTTGATCTTCCTCTAGTTTTATTTAGTCTACAAGTTTCCCTCTAAGCACAGCTTTTGCTTCATCCTAGAAGTTGATATGTAGAATTTAGTTCAAAACTTTAATCTTGATACTTTCTTTGAAAAGTGTTTACAAGTATGTTTAGTTTGGATATGTTTGAAGATTCTCCATGTATCTGTTATGTTGAGTTTAATCTAATATAGTGTGAGAACACTTTATGGTTTCTTTTAAATTTAAGGTGCATTCTAAAACCCTGAATGTGATCTATTCTGGTGACTGTACCATGCAGGCTTGAGGAAGGTGTATTCTGTTGAAATATTCCACACAGGTTGATTAGATCAAGTTGATTGACAGTGCTGTTCAGGCTGACTTTAAAGTTATTGGTTTTCTGCCTTTCCATTCAGCTCCCTGTTTGAGGAATTCCCATGTTCTCATTAGGCAAATAAATTTAAAATTGTTATGACTGCTTGAAAAATCAATCCTTTATCATTGTGTAATGCCCCTTCTATTCCTACTAAATTTTTGTTCTAAAATCTGCTTTGTCTGAAATGCAGCTAGTTTTATTTTGGGTAGTTTTAACAGTCTTCATCCCTTTAACTTTTAACCATTTAGGGTCTTTAAACTGTCTACAAGAAGCAAACTTCTTATGTAGACCTTTCTTTAAATCCACTGGAAATTTCTTTTAGTTGGTTTATTTACACCATTTAATTGACATATCTTCATGTTTCTTAGTCTGCTCAGTATGCTATAACAAGATGGCATAGACAAGGTTGCTTAAACAACCTGGAGGCTGGAAGTTCAAGTCACCAGCTGATTTGGTTCTTGGTGAAGGCATTTTTACCTGGCTTACAGACACTCAGCCTTTTCACTGTGTCCTCTCGTAAGAAAACAGAAGTGAAGTCTCTGGTGTCTCTTGTAACATTAACTATCCCAGATTTGGTTGTATGTCAAAGGTCTTTGATCTTTATACAATTTTTTTTTGCCCCCTTATAACTATTCAGGATGTGGTTTATATTATTTTCTCCCGATTTATACATGAGAACTGAAGGTGGCTCTTCAATGTCTAGAAGTCTTAAAATTTTTAAGTTTCTCAAAAGATGCACTTTAAAATAGAATCTACCTATACAGCATAGGCTTCCCGGGTGGCTCAGTGGTAAAGAATCCACCTGCAATGATCCCTGGGTCGGGAAGATACCCTGGAGAAGGGCATGGCAACCCACTCCAGTATTCTTGACTGGGAAATCCCATGGACAGAGAAGCCTGGTGGGCTATAGTCCATGGGGTTGCAAGAGTCAGACTCAGCAACTGAAAACAGGGTATAGAGCTAACAAGTACTAAGGACCCTAATACTGAGTCATACTCTGCAAGTTGGCTTTTGCAACATTATCTTATTGACTGCAAGGGTGCTATGAAGTGGGCATTATTGATCCAGCTCTGTTGGTGAGGAAACAGATTCAAGGAAATACAGCAATTTTTGTGTTTCATCTACAAGGTATGAGGCTTTTCTGGATCTAAAACCTTCTGCTCCAGGCTGCCACCTCCATTGGAGTGTGTTTCTCACACACCCAAGCTCTAGCTGGAGGATCTGTGGCTGACTGGCCATGGGCAAGGCCCTGTAACATACTTGGCCCATACTGGTTTCATCTGGACCGCACACCTTCTGTGCACCATCAGTGAGCTGACAGTGATGCCGGCTTTCGAGGGTGGGATCCCTGAGCATCCAGAAAGGGTCATGAGAGTTTTGCCAGTGGCAGCCTATACTGAAATTGTTTCATTTAGGTTTTTAGCCCGTCTGCTTGCTTTTCCTGTTCCAGATGGCAATAGCATCTGGAATGAATAGGTTTGTGGCACTTTGTGACAGGGATGTGCTTTATGTCAGGGGTTCCAGGTGTTCGAGTGCCCGACTTCAGCCTGACCCAGAACACAACGCTGTTTGACGTTTGAAGGCATAGAAGAATGGAGACCAAGAGAAAGATGGGGCAGCTTAGAACCTCTCGTGCAAACAATTTGCCAGTTTGCCCCTTCTTTGGGCCACATGAACTCCTGGCTTAGGAGTTGTTGCCTTGAGTTTTCAGGCTTCCCTGTTCCATGTGCATACAGGCTGCTTTTCAACTACCAGCTCCATTTAGCACATCAGCATTCAGGCTGGTACGATAAAGCACACTTTTTATCATAAGTCACAGATTAAGCTTCTACCCTAACAAGATATTTGTGGACATGAGGGGAAAAAGGCAAGGAGTACATTCTTTAGCCTCAAAGTTGTTTAGTTTTGCCAAGTTTGCTTTGAGGAACACTTGCTTCATCACCACAACCAACTGTAGGGACCCGAGACCAAAATAACACATCATTGATATGACTTCTACAAGGATGGTTACTAGCATTATAATTGTTTACTACATGCCCAGAGTTAAGCACTTTGCCTGCTGTGTTAGCCTGTCTAGGATGCCATAATGAAATGTCACCACCTTGCATGGTTTACATAAGAAATTTCTCACAGCTCCAAGATCAAGATGCCAGGGTGGTCGGGCTCTGGTGAGAGCTGCTCCTAGCTGGCAGAGACCTCCTCCTACTGTATCCTCACATTATTACTGACCAGGGTTCTTGGCTGCCTTAATAAAAATTAACCAGAGGCCAGACAAAAAGTTCAGGCATGGTTTCACTGGGACCCCTGATGCAGAGGGTGTGCCTAAGTGTTAAGTAGGAGGGGTCACTTAGGTGGCTTGCTCACCCTTAGGTAGTGTTGTGTGCAGGAGGAATGGGGCATGGGCAGTACCCTGAATTTGTTTAACCCCCTGCTTTTGCTCCAGGCTGTTCAGAAATGGCAGTTGGGTTGTTTGTTCTCCTCATATTTTTTGTCCAGGATTTGTCCCAACTGCTCATGCATGCAGTGATTTTTAGTCCCATACAGTTTTTGTATTGTCTTGCTTGAGCAATGTCTAAGTGCAAGCATTATAGCATTGCAGAGGGTCTTAGGTCTCGGCCTGTCTCAACATGGTGCTTCTTCCTCTAAGGTCACTAATACCATCTTGAGGCCCCATCCTCATGACCTCATGTAAACCTCATCACCTACACAAAGCTCCACCTCCTAGTACGATTACATTGGAAGTTAGAGCTTCAACATGAGTTTGGGGGATGAGGACACAGATATTCAGTCCATAACACGTGCATTACATTCCCATTGAATCTTCACAATAATCCCATGAAATTAAACTAGCCCTTAGCATTTCCATTTTACTGATGACACAAGCAGTCAAGACATTTATGTCAGTCCATACAAGAAAGAGGTTGAATGGAGTTTCAGATTTGGGTAATGAGTGATACCAGTCTGTGCTGGGAAACAGTACAGGAGCTCAAAGTGGGAAAACAGCTCTACACACTCTTCCTTATTCATCTTTAAGATGCTCCTTTTCATTGTTATCTGTTATATTTGTATATCTTGTACAGGTGGCTTTCACAAGCATTTCCCTCTTCATTCCTACTTTTAAATGATGAGTTCCTCAATCTGAATTATAATTCAAAGGCTGAGCAAGATTAAGTGGTTTTTCCTTCCCTATCTTAGCAACATGTTGATCTTGAACTTGGAAACTTTAGTGACTCATGTTACACAGGAAAGTAGAGAAGGCTACACTGATCATTATGTAGGTTTCCATAAGATTCTATAGCCATGTTAATATGCACCCAGAACTAAGATTACTAGGGGACTGCACTTTCACATATCCTGGAAAGAAATCTTAAATGCAATCTGTATTGGGCCTTGAACAGACTGATAAAGCAATACAATTCATCACTATGTCCTGAGCAATACTCTGTGCCAGGTGTGGGTGGAGTTCTCAGGGAAGAGGAAAGAAAGTGCTCCGCTGTTATGAGCTGAGTGCCCACAGGGCAAAGCAGAATGGGACAGGTGCTGTGGGACTCCCGAGGACAGGCTATTTTCCCTGGACAGGCAGAGACGCTCTGTGGGGGAACAGGGACATTGCAGTCAGGTATGCCTGGGTTAGAATCACCTTCACATCCACAGCAAGGTCTGGGGCTTGTGAATGGCATTAAAACATGTACAATATCATGTAAGAAATGAATCGCCAGTCCAGGTTCAATGCAGGATACAGGAAGCTTGGGGCTAGTGCACTGGGATGACCCAGAGGGATGGTATGGGGAGGGAGGTGGAAGGGGGGTTCAGGATGGGGAACATGTGTACACCCGTGGTAGATGTTGATGTATGGCAAAACCAATATTGTAAAGTTAAAAAAAGGACTCTTGCTGCCTGTCCCTGGGGCTTAGTTCTACCATAATCACATTTCATCACACACTCAACCAGGCTTGATACTAGTTCAGGTTTATCTGTGATATCTAAGATCACTATTTCTGCAATCAGATTATCACATATCATATGAAATGAGTCTCCAGTCCAGGTTTGATGCTCGATACTGGATGCTTGGGGCTGGTGCAGTGGGATGACCCAGAGGGATGGTATGGGGAGGGAGGAGGGTTCAGGATGGGGAACACATGTATACCTGTGGTGGATTCATTTTGATATGGCATAAATCAATACAATTTTGTAAAATTAAAAAAATGATCATATTCACCTGGGGAGATTAAAAGCCCCACAAATCCAATAGAGCTCCTCATGGCTCATGTCCCTGGAAGGTTTTGTCTTCGTGGCACCAGGGAATCGGCAATTCTAGCTTGTTTTGTTACTGAGGTTTCCTGGGAGGGGAACACTCAGGAAGTAGAATGACATAGGAAGATAAATCGGCAAAGCCACAGAAGCAAAGTTGAAGCAGAGATAAAGCCATCACTGCAGCCCAGGCAAGATAATCACAATGACTTGTACTGGAAGAGTCAGCAAGGATTGGAAGTGGTTTGATTGACAGTGGAAGGGAGGATGTTCTAAGGTTTAGAAGAGAATCAGCTTTCTAGAAGTTAGAGCATGTTATCTAAAACATTTTATTGGCTCAGTGGCTCCCATGACTGAGGCCCCCCAGGGCTATTTGTGACCTACCCTCATCACCCCAACTTTCCTGCCTCATTTTCAGAAACTCTGCATGGGATATAGTTCCTTATATATGCAGGCATCTTAGTCCTCAGAATTTGCACACACTCTTCCCAGTATGTGGAACACCCAAAAATCCACATCCAAGGTCTTCCGTGATCTAAACATTCAGAAAATTCAAATTCACAACTGTAATAGCATGTGTTATGGACTGGATGTTTGTGTCCCATAAAAATTCATGTTAGACCCTGACTCCCAGTATGGGTATATTTGGAGAAGAGGCCTTAAAGGATTATATAGGACTCTATCAGTTTGTAATGGTGGACCTCTGGTCTGATAAAGTGAGTCCCGGTAAGGGAGACCAGGTAGCTCAGACTGTCACACGAGTGAGAAGACCACTGGCAAGCCAGAAAGTCTCACTAGAAACCAAATTGACCAAAGCCATGAACTTGGCTTCTAGCCTCTAGAACTGAGAAAATACATTTGTATTTAAGCCATCCAGTTGGTGGTATTTTGTATGGCAGCCTGAGCAGGGTAATAGAGCACATAAGTTGGTAGGGAGGTAAGGAGTTAGTGCTCTAGGACTATGTTCCTATTCATGAGAAGATGCTAGTGTACATTAGACCTTAGTATTCCAAGAAAGCAGATTAGAGTGGTCCTAGGATAAACTGCTGGACAGTGGAAGAGGCGGCAAGAGAGGGAAAAGATGAACGATATGAATTTTGTTAATCCAGAATAAGAACAAAAAGAACACAAGATGAAAGAATACTCCATAAAACACTAGGAGTAGCTGAAAAATGCTCCAGAGCCAAAGGCATTTCAGGCAGAAGAGGAAACTACTCAGAAGGTGAACAAAATGTTATTTTTCGGAGCTCAGTATAGATATGATCAGTGTATTTCTAAAGACAACTGCTTTCACTTCGCAAGCTACCTATGCTAAACAGTCTTGACCTCTGTCTAGTCAGTGACTGGTCACATGGCTAGAACATTTGACACAGGGAAGGTGAGAAGTTCCAGCCGGTGTATTCTACAACACCACAACTGTGGTGAGGGGCAGATCAGCCACAAGACATAACAGGTGTTTTATATCTATGTGGCTTTGTAAGATCATGTTAATAACAGAAGTTGTGTCTACAGCGTCTTCCTCTCACTGGGGACCCAGGAGCTTAAATGCTCAGCTTCCTTAGCCTAACACGTGTGGGGCACAGGACTGCAGTGGGGTGTACACCTGGCTCTCCACGGAGCTGAGCTCTGCAGCCTGGAGAAGCAGTGCTGTGAGCAGGTAGAGGCAAGGTCTTGTCAGACCTGAGGATGGGTAGCTCACCAAAACAACACGGAGGAAATTAATGCTAAAGGCTTAAGTTTAAAAAGACCTGTCCTGGACAACGGGATGTCACCACTTGTCTTTTCATGTTACCAGAACTTAGTCCGATACCTCTTGTTTCAGCAAAGGTTGCTGAGTGTCCTTCCCACCCGCCACTTTCTCAGAAGAACAGGTAGTGTACATTTCCACTTAGCAGGTGTGGTGACTCATTCATCCCATCCCTTCCTAAAGGTTCTCCCTCAAGTCACCTGAGGTTCCCTTATCCTGGTCCCCATGCAGTCAGGAGAGCGCCTCTTTGCCCCCTGCCCATCAGGAAGAAGCACATCAGAGTGGTGGGGAGAGCTGGCCCCGCACAAGCCCTGAGCCTTTAAGATCTGACCACAAACCACAATGAGCCCTAAAAATTAGGTGCTAGATTCAACACCTAGGAAGCATTACTACCAAAGCTAAGAGATGAATTTCAGCTTGGTGATTTAAAAATCCTAGATGCTGCTGTTAAAGTGCTGAGTCAATTTGTCAGATTTGGAAAACTCTTAGCAGTGGCCACAGGATTGGGAAAGGTCAGTTTTCATTCCAATCTCGAAGAAGGGCAATGCCAAAGAATGCTCAAACTACCATACAGTTGTGCCCAATTTGAATGCTAGCAAGGTTATGCTCATCTTTTAGCTAGGCTTCAACAGTACGTGAACCAAGAACTTCCAGATGTACAAACTGGGTTTAGAAGAGGCAGAGGAATCAGATCAAATTGCTAACATCCATTGGATTAGAGAAAGCAAGGGAATTGCAGAAAAGTATCTACTACTGCTTCATTGACTATGCTAAAGCTTTGTGTGGATCACAACCAGAAGATTCTTAGAGATAGAAGACCAAGACCACCTTACCTGTCTGAGAAGCCTATAAAGAGGTCAAGAAGTGTTAGAACCCTACATGGAACTAGCTGGTTCAAAATTGGGAAAGGAGTACAAGACTATTTTGTCACCCTGTTTGTCTATGAAGCCTCTATTGCAAGATGGTGTCTCCTCTTTTCTTTGAGCAGGGAAAGTATGCAGGAAGCCCAATTGTGGAGAGGTCAGCTATTTTTATTCTTGGTTTTCTGTTGCCTTCCTTCTACAAGTATATTAGAGAACCACTGGAGAGAGAAACCTATGAAGTGTTGCTTTTTAGAAATGACTATGAAAGCTTTTATCACTGCTATACCCTTAAGAGCTTAAGCTCTATGCTTTTTGAAGTTTTAGGGAGAGTGAGCCTATAATTTCAAGATATCTTAAATAGCAAAATTTGAACCACGTCTTCTAAGCGCCATTCTTCATAAGTCTATTTAGAATCAAGCTTAAAAATCACCACCAGCAAATCATTTTTGTAGCCTATATGGCAACTGAACTTTCTTCTAGTTTTTTAGCACTGTTTTATTATAAGACATAGGTTGCAAATAATAAGCTATTTGTATTGTAAGCTGAAAAGAATGAGAATCAGAGTAGGTCTGCAGCAGTCTCTTCTGAGGATGGCAAGAAAAAGACATTTCAACTGTGCCTTTAGATTCAGTCATGTTGATGGAAACAAATAGCCCCAGGTCACTCACCTTAAAACCTAAATAAGAAACATCGGCCAACCAGAGGTGTAGAATTGGTATAGAATTTAAAGACTCAAGAGACAGTTTTCTATAACAGGTTAACCTGGGGTATCCTCTAATGCACATTAACAAAGTCTCCTATGTATAGTTGGGAAGGTCCCCTGGAGGAGGACATGGCAACCCACTCCAGTATTTTTGCCTAGAGAATACCATGGACAGAGGAGCCTGGCAGGCTACAGTCCATGGGGTCGCAAAAGTCAGACGTGACTGAGCAACTAACACTTTACTATAGAGGGAAGTGAAAGTCAATCATGTCTGACTCTTTGCAACCCCATGGACTATACAAGTCTATTGAATTCTTTAGGCCAGAATGCTGGCGTGAGTAGCCTTTCCCTTCAGGGGATCTTCCAAACCCAGGGATCCAACCCAGGTCTCCTACATTGCAGGTGGATTCTTTACCAGCTGAGCCACAAGAGAAGCCCTATATGTAGAGAATACCATGTGAAATACTAGGCTGGATGACTTCACAAGCAGGAATCAAGGTTGCCAGGAAAAATAACTTCAACTATGAAGATACCACTCTAATGGGAGAAAGCAAGGAACTAAAGAGCCTCTTGATGGTGAAAGAGGAGTGAAAAATCTCGCTTAAAACTCAATATTCAAAAAACTAGGATCATGATATCTGGTCCCATTATTTCATGGCAAATATAAAGGGAAAAAGTGGAAGCAGTGTCAGATTTTATTTTCTTGGGTTCCAAAATAGTGCAGACAGTGACTGCAGTGCTGAAATTAAGATGCTTGCTCCTTGGAGGGAAAGCTATGACAAACCTAGACAGTGCATTAAAAAGCAAAGACACCACTTTGCTGACTAAGTTCTGTCTAGTCAAAGCTATGGTTTTTCTAGTAGTCCTGTATGGATGTTAGTTGGACCATAAAGGCTGAGCAACAAAGAATTGATGGTTTCGAACTGTGGTGCTGGAGAAGACTCTTGAGTCCCTTGGACTCCAAAGGGATCAAACAAGTCAATCCTATAGGAAATCAACCCTGAATATTTGTTGGAAGGACTGATGCTGAAACTCCAATACTTTGGCCACCTGATGAGATGAGCCAACTAATTGAAGAGTCCCTGATGCTGGGTAAGACTGAGGGCAGGAGGAGAAGGGGCAGCAAAGAATGAGATGGTTAGATGGCATTACCGACTCAATGGACATGAACTTGAGGAAACTCTGGGAGATAGTGGAGTGGAGGACAGAGGAGCCTGAAGTGCTGTAGTCTGTGGGGCTGGCTACAAAGAGTCAGACACTACTTAGTGACTGAACAGATTCAACACCCCAACTCTTAACATGACCACAGTGGACAAACATTTGATTTACCCAGAGACGTTGTTGCAAGCATCCTTCCTCTGCAGCTGTTTCCGTTTGTGATGTAGTCTTGATCTCAGGGAAGCTGGCTCCTCCCCCACTCCTGAGGATCTCAGTTTAAGAAAACATAGCTTCTTTTGTTTGCTGGTCTCTTCAGTGTCGCCTTGGAAGCAACAGGCAATAAACTAAAGCCCCATGGAGCTCATCAAAAGCCTCCATACCTTCACTGAAGCCAAGCACCACACAAGGGCCAACAAGTTCCAGGGCAAGACATACCAAGCAAATTCTCCAGCAACACAACCCTGAGCTCCAATATACAGGCTGCCCAAAGTCACCCCAAAACCATAGACATCTCATAACTTATTACTGGACACTTCATTGCACTCCAGAGAAGAAATCCAGCTCCACGCACCGACACAAGCTTCCCTAACCAAGAAACCTTGACAAGCCACCTGTACATACCCACACACAGTGGGGAAACGCCACAATAAAGAGAACTCCACAAACTGCCAAAATACAGTAAGGACACCCCAAACTCAGCAATTTAAACAAGATGGAGAGAGAGGAATACCCAGAAGGTAAAGGAACAAGATAAATGCCCACCAAACCAAAGAGGGAGGGAATCTCTCTCCCTTTGGAATTCCTTTGGAATTCTGATAAACAATTCCTAATAATGATAGTGAAATTAATCCAAAATCTTGAAACCAAAATGGAATCACAGATAAATAGCCTGGAAGCAAGAATTGAGAAGATGCAAGAAAGGTTTAACAAGGACCTAGAAGAAATAAAGAGTCAATATATAATAAATAATGCAATAAATGAGATCCAAAACACTCTGGAGGCAACAAATAGAACAGAGACAGAAGATAGAATTAGTGAATCAGAAGATAGAATGGTAGAAATAAATGAATCAGGGGAGAAACAATGAATTAAAAGAAACAAGGACAATCTCAGAGACCTCCAGGACAATATTAAATGCTACAACATTCGAATCAGAGGAGTCCCAGAAGACAAAGACAGACCATGAGAAAATACTAGAGGAGATAATAGTTGAAAACTTCCCTAAAATGGGGAAGGAAATAATCACTCAAGTCCAAGAAACTCAGAGTCCCAAACAGGATAAACCCAAGGCGAAACACTCCAAGACATATCAAACAAAGTTCAAACACAAAGAACAAATATTAAAAGCAGCAAGGGAAAAACAAACACACAAGGGAATTCCCATAATGATAACAGCTGATCTTTCAATAGAAACTCTCCAAGCCAGGAGGGAATGGCAAGACATACTTAATGTGATGAAAGAAAACCTACAGCCCAGATTATTGTACCCAGCAAGGATCTCATTCAAATACGAAGGAGAAATCAAAAGCTTTACAGACAAGCAAAAGCTGAGAGAATTCAGCACCACCAAACCAGCTCTCCAATACATACTAAAGGACATTCTTTAGACAGGAAACACAAGAAGGGTGTATAAATTTGAACCTGAAACAAAATGGCAACGGGATCATACTTATCAATAATTACCTTGAACACTAATGGGCTGAATGACCCAACCATAAGACAAAGACTGGCCGAATGGATACAAAAAACAAGACCTACGTATGTTGTCTACAAGAGACCCACCTCAAAACAGGGGACACATACAGACCGAAAGTGAAGGGCTGGAAAAAGATTTTCCATGCAAATAGGGACCAAAAGAATGCAGGAGTAATACTCAGATAAAATAAACTTTAAAACAAAGACTGAAGAGAGACAAAGAAGGTCACTACATAATGATCAAAGGATCAATCCAAGACGACATCATAAATATATATGCACCCAACATAATATTTGTCTTACATATTGTGGTGCTCCTAACAAGTATGAAAGGAGAAATCAACAATAACACAATAATAGTGGGAGACTAATACCCCACTCACACCAATGGATAGATCAACTAAACAGAAAATTAACAAGGAAACCCAAACTTTAAACGATGCAATAGACCAGTTAGACCTAATTGATATCTATAGGACATTTCATCCCAAAACAATGAATTTCACCTTTTTCTCAAGCACACACGGAACCTTCTCCAGGATAGACCACATTCTGGGCCATAAATCTAGCCTTGGTAAATTCAGAAAAATTGAAATCATTCCAAGCATCTTTTCTGACCACAATGCAGTAAGATTAGATCTCAATCATGGCACCCCACCCCAGTACTTTTGTCTGGAAAATCCCATGGACGGAGGATCCTGTTAGGCTCCAGTCCATGGGGTCGCTAAGAGTCGGACACGACTGAGCGACTTCACTTTCACTTTTCACTTTCATGCATTGGAGAAGGAAATGGCAACCCACTCCAGTATTCTTGCCTGGAGAATCCCAGGGATGGGGGAGCCTGGTGAGCTTCCGTCTATGGGGTCACACAGAGTTGGACACGACTGAAGCGACTTAGCAGCAGCAGCATAGGAGAAAAACTATTAAAAATTTCAACATATGGAGGCTGAACAACACGCTGAACAAATCACAGAAGAAATCAAAAAAGAAATCAAAATTTGCATAGAAACGAATGAAAATGAAAACCATCCAAAAGCTGTGGGACACTGTAAAAGCAGTCCTAAGGGGAAAGTTTATAGCAATACAGGCATACCTCAAGAAACAAGTCAAATAAATAAACTCTACATCTAAAGCTTGAGAGTCCCTTGGACTGCAAGGAGATCCAACCAGTCCATTCTGAAGGAGATCAGCCCTGGGATTTCTTTGGAAGGAATGATGCTAAAGCTGAAACTCCAGTACTTTGGCCACCTCATGCCAAGAGTTGACTCATTGGAGAAGACTCTGATGCTGGGAGGGATTGGGGGCAGGAGGAGAAGGGGACGACAGAGAATGAGATGGCTGGATGGCATCACTGACTCAATGGACGTGAGTCTGAGTGACCTCCGGGAGTTGGTGATGGACAGGGAGGCCTGGCGTGCTGCAGTTCATGGGGTTGCAAAGAGTCGGACACGACTGAGCGACTGATCTGATCTGATCTGACACCTAAAGCAACTAGAAATGGAAGAAATGAAGAACCCCAGGGTTAATAGAAAGAAATCTTAAAAATTAGGGCAGAAATAAATGCAAAAGAAACAAAAGAGACCATAGTAAAAATCAAAGCCAAAAGCTGGTAAAGAAAAAAATTCTGCCTGCCTTCTTTCCTTTTTCTCTGATTTCCCCGCCACAAAGATACTTTCAAGATTTTCTTTATGAGGCTCACATAAGTAGGTATAGACACAGGGAAGGGAAATAGGCCCCTAGCTAGCTACTGTTGACATTCTCTGTTGTAGAAGAGCCCTGGGCCACCCCCATAGGTCAGCAGTTCACCTACCCCCAAAGAAATGCCAGTTACCACGTGACACCCAATGGAATGTGCTGTCCAACTCACTTTGTACTAACCATCAGCAGGATCGAAAATGACTCCTCCCCACCATCACCCCCCTTCCTTCCCATTTCCCTCCCATTCTCATGTATCCCTTCCTTTGCCCACTTTCCCTTGCCTTCTGACTCCCTTTCCCTCTCACTCAAAAAAAAAAAAAAAAACATTGTATGGGCTTGTGCTGGTGGCCTGAAGTTACATGAGCCCCGGTTTGTAGAAGACTGATGGAAAGCACCTTGTTCGTGTTTGCGTACAGAGATTTTCCTCTGGACTTCAGTCGTGCTCCTTCTCAGAGTTCTGTTCTGCTTGTCTCTGATGTGTCTGCTAAGCACTGAGATCCCAGGAAACAAGGCAGCCTGGATACCAGGCCTGGCTGCCCTCCCTGGACCATTCAGGGAGCTACAACCAGCCAGGGTGACTATTGGGAAAAGAAGTGTCTGCTGCCATCCAGGACTTCCATCGTCAGAAAAACCTGAGCTCCGTCCTCAGCCATCCTAGTTGTCACAGCTTTAAGTTAAAATTCACCCCCATCATTCAGACATCCAATGGGTGACTCACCCACATCCCTTCTAGAAAACGAGACCTTGTTAAGCCCTCGATTCCTGCCCTCACATCCCATCCCTTTTATTACATGGTGAGATAGGACCTAGGTGAGAACAAGTCATTCCATCAGTCTTGCAGAGAAACCAGGACTACCATGAATAAAACATTCTAGTCAACATTAATAGCTTTTGAAAATGAGTGAGTGAAGTCGCTCAGTCGTGTCTGACTCTGTGACCCCATGGACTGTAGCCTTCAAGGCTCCTCTGTCCACAGGATTTTCCAGGCAAGAGTACTGGAGTGGGTTGCCATTGTCCTTTCCAGGGGATCTTCCCGACCCAGGGATCAAACCCGGGTCTCCCACATTGCAGACGTTTTACCGTCTGAAGCCAGGAGCAAAAGCTCACAGCCTTCTCCACAGGCAGATTCTATAACTCAGAAGTCTGCAAAGCTAAGAGAAAATGTGATCGTTTAAGGCATCATTACTTAATGTACTTATTCCAAAACAGGTGTGCCCTGGGCTAAGTCGATGCATGCAGGAGCAGGGGGCTTTAGGTAACGAGACATGGCTCATACACGCTGCAGTGTCAAAGTCCATAGAGCCAGGAGGACAGTTTATTTCCGCACTGACAAGGACTTGGGTGACCCTCTGGTTACAATGCTATAACTGAGATGCCGAACGTCCAGTGCAGCAAGGAAAACCTCAGCCACGTCTCAGCTGATTCACATTCCAGCTGGTGTCCTGGATGTCACAAAGCCCCCTCCCCAACACGCCCACCCTCCGGTGAGGGGGTTTGCTATCCCAGGGAAGAGAATAAGGTGAGAGCGAGTTCCCTTGCCTTCTGGGCACCAGTACCTCCAATCCTCTCCTACTCAAAGGTTCCCTTCCTGACACAATCTCCATGATAAGTCTGCATCAAACCTGGTTTCTAATGATCCACCAGAGGGTAAATGTTAAGAAAAATTCTGAACAAGCCCTCTAGACCACCATTTTCCATAACTCCAGGTTTCCTCGTTTGAAGAAAGTGGTTGATCAGCCTCTAGAACATCAAGACATCGCGCTGGAGCACAAAGCATTCCTTCACTGCGGGCACAAGGTGGTCCGCCTGTGGTGCCCAGCTTGGCAAGTCCATGAAGTCAGAAAAGCCAGGCTCTGTGTGGATGTGCAGTGACCCCTCCCCTCCCACTCGTCCTTGAACAATCGAGGAAGATTGGAGGCAGCCAGTGCAGATCACAGACCAGAGACAAGGTTGGAGGGTTTGAGACACAAGTTTACGTACATTTAGAAGCCTTTTTTTTTTTTTTTTTTAACATGAGAACCAGGAAGAGTGTGGTCTATACAACCTGACTAGGATGAAAAGTCACTTCAATGCTCCTGAAATTGACTGGGAAGGATGACAGAACATGCTTCTTCTAGAAAAGGAACCAAGCCTGCTAGGGTCAGAGACTGCACCATTTCTTGACCTGGTACTTTCTGCCTTCAAGCCTGACCCACCTGTGTACATACGCCCTCGGCACTATGCCCTGTTCCCAGGGCCAGTGGCCTTTCTCGACCCTATGATTAGCACCAGCCATCTCTAGCCACAGGCCGGCTTGCATCTAGCCCCACGTGGACGACGTACCATCCCTCACCACTCAGCCTTGCTCCTGGGGGTTCACTTCAGGCCAGGGCACTAACATCCAGCCTCTTTGCAGGGATCATAAGCCAGTTCAGAGTGGAGTATGAAATGCCAAACAGATACAGTGTCTACTAAGATGCTCCCTTGGTCCCTGTCCGAGTTTTTAGGGGGTTCAAGGACAGTACATTTTAGGTCCAGAAGTTTCTCCACAGAAATCTGTCTAGTACATAGTTCTGTTTCAAACAGCCCTCTTTGCACTTATGGCATCACAGCACTGGTGGGATAATGGTCATCTTGGTCCTGGGTAATGGGTCTTTAAGGGAATATTCTCTACACACAGTTCTAAAACTGCCATGGGTTCCGAGAGGGAGGTTGTGGACATGAGTCCTGGCTTGCTGTCTTGAGCAAATGGCCACGCTTCTAGAAGCTGACACCAGTCAGCAGGCTGAGACTACTCGAGTTGGGAAGTGGGAGATCGATATTGGGCCAGGAGGGTACAGAGTGAGGTCCAAGGACAGTCAAGCCGTGGGCATGGACAGGCCCTCCTGGAGTAGCGTGCAGCTCTGAAGGGGCCCCTCGCTGCCTTCACGCTCTCGCTGGGCATTGAGCACCATTTTTCAGTTCACACCAGCCCTTAATTTGAGATCCTGTCTCTGCAAAGATTCTTGCTCCTATACTTCATACACCTCAGATTTCTCAGCTCTCGGATGGGTCCCTACTGGCAGCCTGGGAGGCCCAATGCTGGCTTGGGATCCAGCATGTGGATTTTATCCTGGAGACAGTCATCACTTGCCTCAGGCCGTACCATCCTGACTTCAGATGCAACTACCCATCCTCCCACCCTCCTTGTAAAGACAGCATTCACTCCCTGTCCTCTTTCTGCAACTTGTTTGTAAACTATGGCTGACTTACAGTGTTAGTTTCAGGTGTACAGCTTCAGATTCTTATTCGTCGTAGATTACTACAAGATACAGAATACGAGGTCCATGTGCTATATACAGTAAATCCTTTATGGCTTCCTGTGTTCTTAATGGATCACTATTAGAGACGTTCGCCCCTCCAGGCCTGGGAAGTCCTGTTACCCCAGATGTGTCACCCCGGCTTCCTTGCACCTGTGCCAGCCTCTTAGCTGATGACTGAGCTGCCTAGTGTCTGCCACCCACACCTCTGTAATGAACAAGGGTGGAGCAGCCAGTCCAAGAAGTCACTTCATTGAAGTCAGGGCCATTTAGTGGGGTCTCTCCCTACAGGGCCTCCCTTACCTTTTTCTTGGGCAACCTGGTTTTGCAGAGGGGTTCCTCCCAAACTCATTTCCTCCCAAACCAGAGGCTACTGAGGTGCCCAAAGTCTTAAGGGTTTAAAAAGAAAAGTCTTTGGTGCCTGAAATCAAGGCCAGTTTCCCCTGTACTAGAGTTTTGCCAACTCACTGCCACATCAACATTTCTAGTTTAGTATGTACAATTTCATTGAGAACTCAGCTTTACTCTTGACACTTGTTTTACGACATTCTCTTAAACTTTTGCTTTGAAAAGTCTGTTCATTTGAGATATCACGATCTAAGTTGACTCATGACTCCCTAGATATCTAGATGGACAACTCTGATCATCACTGCCCGTCTGGGTTTCAAGGACTACAAGGACCAGGATGAGGCTGAAAACTCCTTTATGTTTATGTTTTAAAGAGAAGCAGATTTGGACTTTGACATATGAACCAATGCTCTCAGACCCTCATCCCTCAAGGGTTCTCACAAAACAAAACTCAGAGAAAATTGGTATTTGCCAGAGGGGAAGAAGGTGGGAAAAGATGGGTGAAGGGCAGGGCCATGACACATTTCCAGATAAAATCAAGGGGATGTCAACTCCTCTTTTACTAGAGCTGCTATCCTGTATATCTAGAGTCAGAGCAAACCTTCAGTTCTCATCACAAGGAAAGACACCCTTGTCACTTGAGTGGTGATCACTTCAGTGTACACAAGTCATGATTTTGTATACCTCAAACTTATGTCAATTTGACTCAATTATGAAAACTGACACTCAAAACAGGCTCATGCTAATAGAAGTAATTTCTAGTTCGGTAAATGCTTCTTTAGTAACAATAGGCATGCTTCACTTAAGACCAAAATAAATATTCGTTGTAGTGGCCCCAGGGCTTTTTCCAGCTCAAGTGATTCCATGGTCTGTGAAGTTCAGAAATATCTTCAAACCTTCCAAGCCTGGAATACGAAAGAGACATTCCTATTCTTTGAGAAGGTAAACACGAAATTGGGGCTCTGGCTTTGGTCTCTTGTGGGTGAGCCTGGAGAGGGAAGGCCTGGTGTGTCCTGCGTCTCGTGCAGTGCCCTCATGGAGATGGGAGGAGTCCTCTGTCCGACTCCTGAACCACATACAGTGGAGGTGCAAGTCCATGGATCCCATCACCATCTGTCTCAGAGGCGAAGAGCAAGAGCTGCCCCAGAGACACCCCAAAGCTAACAGTGCCTCGACCACACTGCCTTTAGGAAGGGCAGTGGGCGTGGCCTGCAGCCCCCTCCAGGGCCTGGCGAGCAGCTGAAGACTGTGCAACTGGGAGGACAGGAGCACTGAGCCCCACTGGACAACCCCGCAGCCTCAGAGCCAGAATTAGAGGAAGGAAGGTGCTCACAACAGAGGACAAGGAGCAAGGCAGGAGACACGGAAAAGCGATACGCTTACTGAGGGCGAGTTACGAACAGACATAGGGATAGAGGACCTGGGCCGCTCGCTGAGCAGCCCCTCCGGCAGGTGGATGCAAATGATCCCTGGTTTCAGAGACAAGCAAGACCTCAAAAGTAGAGCCTATTGCCAATTCCTAAGGGAAGACCAGTTGCATCCACAAGAATGGCCTCAAGCTTGGGCTCAGGAATGCTTATAAAAAGCAGCCAGGGGAAAGCAGACATTGTCACTCCATCACAAACATCAGTATCCTCTCCAAGCCTTCGAGGACCAGTTTCCTGGTATTGCTGTCAGGGAAGAAATGGGCTAGACAAGCAGGCACACCTCAGAATCCAGGTGCAGCTTTAGAACCAGAGAGGTGGGCACCTAGAGATGGGCCCCGAGTACCTCAGGGGGCCCTGGTCCCAGGCCTCAGCTGACTGCTCCCCTGGACCAAAGCACCCCGTCCACTGTCCCCAGAGGCCCTCCCCTTCCGCCCCACCATCTTCTCAGGAGCATCCAATCATTTGCTCAGCAGAGCTCTTCTCTCCCCCACATATTTTGGTCAAGTTCCTCGGGGGGCTTTGAGGGCCAGTCACAGGAAGATCCAGCCCACCCAGATTGTAGGGGAGAACTCACCCTCCAAGGACACTTATGAGGTCACGGACCAACAGCGTGACCCGGGGAGGGCTCCCATCCCCTCCCCAACTTGGAAATGGCAAGGAGCACAGTGGCCTGGGCTCACTGTTCACCCCCAAGACCCCCTTCGAGCCTGACTCTGACCATCCCCAGTAGTGGGGCAGCATTTGAGTCAGCCAGGAACATTCCACACATTAGACAGAGGTGGGATGAGCGGCCCCAGGTTGTCCTTGCAAAGGGGAGGGGGCGGAGGAAGGGGACAATCCTGTAGCTTCGACATACGTAACAAGCACTGTGTGCTAAAGAGCTACAGACCTGACAGCCCCAGAGTCTGCAGAAACCTAAGTTAAGCCCCTAAGATGGGAGCTCCTCTCAACCATGAAGCCCCAGGAAGGGAAGGGGCATCACCTCTCCTATGTGACAAAGGACAAGAAGAGGATTTTAAGAGACCCTCTGCAATGAGGAATGTCAGGCTCCTCTGAATACATTGCAGAGCTCAGCAGGGCCTCAGCTTGAGGAGAAAGGCATCAGCTTCTCTCCTCCACCCTCGTAGGACTTCTTTCTAAGGATGCAGAGCCAGCCTGACAAAGAAACTAAGATAATCATGTTGGGGACCAAGACAAAAGCAAGAGCAGCCATCGCCTGGAAGCCCAGAGAGGGTTTCCTCCATCCTGTGGGTGGCACCCTCTCTGCCTCCCTGATGGTTGCCAAAGCTCGGATGGCCTCAGCAGCCCACCATGGGTACCAGGCAGTAGATGTCCTCAGAGTCTGAATGAACTAGAGCCTTCTGAGGACACAGGATCCCCTCCCTGCCATCTCCTCGATGCCAGAACTGAACATGTCAAGTGTAGATCTGAAAATTCACCCAACACAAGTGTCCCTTCAGGCAGGATCAGAAGTTGAACCCGAAGGTTGGTTGGTGTAGAGAAAAGGATGCTCCACATCTGGGCCTTGGGCGTCCAGGAGCATGCTTGTGTCCTAGCCCTGACCACTGGATCTGGCAACAGCCTGGTCTTCATCTAGCAATGGCTAGCTCAAAGGTCAAGCCCATAGGATACTGGAATCTTTAAGTCTTGGAGCACTTAAAACATGTAGAAGATAGCAGACAAAAGTATAATAGCGACTCTATGAAATCCCTCAGTTTGTGAAACTCTTAGTTGTAGCAACTTTGTACATGAGCACGAATGTTTACCCATGATCTTTCCTCATGTTTTTATGAAGCGCAAGTTGTCTAAGTCTCTTGGTGGTCTTCCATCTGTCTCCTCCCTTTTTTAAGTGTGAACTTGGAAAGACAGCCTGGATTATCAAGCTATGTGACTTTCCATTGGTGTAAATCTTTGTAAATTCAAAATTGTTCTCATTCATATAAAGCGAGTCAACTGGGTGTTACCCTAATTCTGGGTTGTCTGAGAAATGTAATCGAAACCTTTGCGTTTGTTCCTGGATAAATGTCAGGAGTTATTGACCCTCTGTACTTTCTAGAGGCTCTTCTTCCATTTCTCTCAAAATTGCCGCCCGCCAATTTTGGCAGACACCAGCTCTGTAGCAGATAGAATACCTTAAGATCTTTTTTCTCTTCTCCTACAGCATGTGAGATCTTAGTTCCCTGCTTAGGGATCAAACCTCTAAACATTGCAGTGAAAGTGAGGAGTCAACCACTGGCCCACCAGGGAAGTCCCATTCTATCCCATCTTTGGGGTCTTCAATCTGTTATGGATGGCAAGGACCTTCTGAAAGTTTCATTTTGTAAAGCTTCTTTTATGATTAAGCTACAGGCTAGGCACACACTATTCACTACTTGACCACTCAATTTGTCTAGACTTTGGAGATTCAAATTTTTAAAAAGACATTCAAGGCAGCTACTATAGATGCCCCAGTGAGTTGTTAGGCTTTTGGTGGTACCAGAGATCCTTGCATGAACTGCCTGGAGGAAGAGACAGCTGGAGGTCTAGTAATGTAGGATTTAGACATCAAGACAAGTTTCATATCAAAGCCAGATTCCATCTCACACTGCAGGGTCCCTTTTATCATCCTGATATCCAGCTTCTCCTTTTGAAAAAGCTAACAGGCAGCCTGAAATCTTACACGAATAGAAAAGGGAATGTAGGTTTACTAAAAACCCTGGCCTTGTGGAAGTCACATCCTTTTCCAATCTTGCTGTGGACACGAAACCCAGCGGGCCTCTGTACCATCCCTGGGGGCTGTTGGCCCTGCCACTTCATAACGTTAAGTGTTTAGCTGCACTTGCCCCGATGGCAGCCACAAGTTGTAGAGACGTTTCCTCCTAGAGGGTGTGTTTGTATCTGTGTGTGTAGATGTGATCTAGTTTCTGGAACTCTGCAAAAGTTTAACACCTCACATCCCTTTAACCTGTCACCACCACTATCCTAGAGGTTGTTAGCAGAAAGCCTCTTGAATCCTGGCTAACTCACAGATTAACTCAGTGAATGTAATCAAAGCAGGAGATGCCATCAGCGAGGTGGTATCAAGAGAAAAACAGAAGACACAGAAGTAGCATAGGGAATGCGGGATGCAGCAGAGAGGGGGCTGACATGCATGTGGCTGTGGTCTCAGCAAGAAGGTGAGACGATATAACAGCAGTTTCCCCAAACTAAGATCTACATTAACTTTTGCCTTCAGTGAGAACTAATTTGCATTTTACTTTAATTGATATCTACTTTAAGTCCCACATCCTGGTCCAGATCCATCACATTCAACCCCCAACCAGTTCCTAAAAGTATACCAAGTGTCACCAGAAGCCAGGACTTGATATAAAAAGCTTGGCTTCTAAACCACTGTGATGTAGCCAGGCAGGTTCTGGGGGCTCTCATCTGCCACCAGGCCCAACACAAGGCACAGGAGAACACCCAGTCTTCGTCCACGTCTAGAGGATCTCCTTTGGATAGGACTCCCAGGTGGCCAGGCTCTTGGCATCGAGTTGGGGCAAATCTGGAAAGATTTGAGTCATTCCCTTGGTTTGGAAAGGCGCAGGAGATGGCGGTTACACTTAAACGGAGGGATAAGAAGTCCACAAACATAGGTCACCCCAAATCACTTCCTGGAATAATCTGAAGCTCAGTTGTGAGGCTCAATTCCAGACACAATGTTCAGGAATGTTCCCTGAGGAACCTTGTGGTACTGCTGGGAGAAACGAGTGGAGTTTTAGGAAGAATTCTTAGGATTTGGAATTAAGATGGCAGGGTAGATGTTTCCAGAAAAGATTATCCCTCAAGATACATCCTACTAACACCCAGGATGTTGTTCCCTTCTCCACACTTCCTCAAAAGTAGCCCCTACTTCCCCCCGCTCCAAGTAGCCAATGTTTTATAGTAGCTATAAAGCATAATCGTCAGGCTATAAATCCGTATATTGTACACCTGTAACAATGTCGTATAGCAACTATAATTCGATAAGAAAGTTAAAAGCGTTAACGTGAATGAAAGCGACTCCATACCCAACAGCACGTGGTTTGTGTTTTTTTTAAACACAGGGATTTACACTTGTAACCATCCTGGTAAACCCCGTTACCAACCTCATCTGTCTGTCCCTCATTCTCTGCCTGCTAACACATCCCTGAGTGTTATGACAGACGTGAGGAGCAAGGTTGTACGGCTGACCTCAATTTCCTTATCTTTAATACAAATACGAATTTGCCCAACCCTTTGTGATCACAAGATGAGTAGAGGCAGTTTTGAGTGGACACACCACAGATCTTATGTCGACTTGCATTGAGTCTACTCAAAAGATCATATTACAGGGTGGACAGGATCTGCCTGTTAACATAAGGCAAGGTGGCTGTTCCTAGGATGAAAGGGCTCGTCTCATCCTTAGGCTTGGATTCAGAGTTTATTTGGCTCTTCTTAAGTATAGGAAAGGAAGACACCTAAACATCACTTCTTCCAACTGCCATTTTCAAAGATTAGGGACAGAGGAATATAGTAGATTCAGACACCTGCCAGTTACTCCTACTGGCTACTCAACTAAGACTTGAGTTTGGGCTGTCTAGACTGGAATTCGAATGTATGACCCAGACATCAGAAAGTCCCACTAGAGGTGGAGGTCAGAGGGCAATATGAGCTTGCGAGGGGCAGTTGACACCACATCAACAGGCACCCACGAGGGACTGAGACGACCAGTGAAAGCAGAGCTTAGGAGTGATGGTCGATGCCGCCACTTTGCTTCCTGCATCTTGCTGCATTTTTATGGGCAAATAACCTTGAGAACAGATTTTCACATCAGGCAGCTGACGGAAAGTATAGGAGACTGTCGTCAGTCTACCTTTAGACTGTGTGTAGGTTAGCTACAGGACACCATGTAAAGACACATCACATTTCTAAGCCCTCCTGTCACACGGCTGTTTGTGCTGTCTTGGGTCTGTAGGTCAGAGTGTGGCTCATGCAGGATATCTAGCTGAGCATAGAACCGGATATAAATGACCATCCTCAGGGCAAGACAGACACACCCTAGTGACAGGGAGACCTTGAAGCCAACCCTCACTGATTTTAGGGCTCAGGCTGTTTACCAGGAGCTTCCCTGGAAGGCTACCCTTCAGGGGACCATTAATATTTTAGTTACTCTGATTTGCAGCATCATGAAGCCTTCCAGAAAAATCTAGAGATGTTTGGCAGATGCCAGAGAAGGAAGAAAACTCCACAAAAGGACATCACAGATAAGTAGAAGAGGTTTCTTAGGTGTAGACCTCCCAGCATGGGAGGATACGCCCAGGGAGACCTGAAGAGTGCAAAATGCAGGTCCAAAATGCAGAGGGACCACTTTTAAAGTCTAGTCAGAAAAGCTGGACCAGGACCTCCAGGAATGTATGCCAGCTACCAACTGCCACCAAAAAGATGTCAGGGGAAGCCCCTACGTGAAGGGCTATAAGAAAATTCTATCAGGTTTTGGGAATAAAAATGTCAGCGGCTTATAGCTATTGTGGCCCCATGAGTTTTTCACGTTAAAATGGTGATGAATCAGCACCCAGAAGGTCACCAGTGAGAATCCTGCAATGTTGGGGTCACCCCAGGCTCCCCACAACTCGCCTTCAGCCAGTTATCATCCTGGCTCAGTCCCTCCATGCTTCACACTCTGGAACGTGCATCATGAAAACGGGTCCGGAGCGCCTTGGGGTCATTTTCGGACCCCCATCCTCCTGCCAACACACGTCCAAGATCAAGCCACATTCATGCAGACTCGTTCAATTCAGACTCTTAGGAAATAAATTTTAAGATACGTGAATTCATGGATTTAACCTGTCTCAGGTTGTCCTGAGGGTCCTGTTCTCCTTGAAACTAGTCTGAAAAGTGGTCAGTTCTTCCTTTGCCAGGCTAGCGTCTGAATAAAGGCGCTGAGCAGTCATGCAAGCTGGGTGCCAGAGGAACAAGGCGTGGACATAGTGACATTGACCACCAGGACAATGTTGCAGCAAAATGAAATGAGTGAACAGCCTTATGGCACATACCAGCCAAACAGACCTACAAGAGTTAAGTAATCCTGGTTACTGTTTAGCTGTTCCTAACACACACTTGAGCTTTCCGAAGGACAAGTCTAGCTACATCACTGACTCCATGTAGATTACGCTCCACACCTAACATTCTTCTCCCCTCTCCTGTAGAATTCTGCATTTCAGAAAGAAAATCATGGGCCAGTAACTTCAGGGACACCAGAGCTGCTTGCTGAGTTGCCTGAGGCTGGATATGGCCATTGGAAACTTCTCAAAAGAAATGCAAAACCTTCAAGAGGATATAAAAGCTCTCCCTATTTCCAAAAGGGGGGGGGGGGCATGTTCTGGAGGCACTAACCCGCTGTACATTTCCCTTGGACTGGCAAAAATAAAGCTGCTCTTGCCGATTTCTTCCACAAACTCAGTCTCCATCTCTCTCTCTGGCATCAGTAGACACAGAGCCAAGATTCTGGCAACAGAACCAGTTCAGCAGGCGAAACACTAGTGGAGGCGGCCCCCGCCGGCAGCTCGCCTCTGTGGGGCCCACAGGAAGCATCACCCGCGTCCCTCACTGCTCCCGTCTGTCCTTTACCACCCCTCGGCTTTTTCTCCCATGACTGTGGAGCCCGCTGGATAATCCTAGGTCACCTCCAGGCTCTGAGAGGTCCACGACTCCCTGTGACAGTCACTGTTGTAAGGGGGCAGGAATCAAGGACATTTCAAGCTGACTAACCCAGGACAGCCCTCCAGACCCTCTGCACTGCAACAACTTAGGGTCATCAGAGGTGCCAAACCAAGTACATTTACCCTGTCCCCAAGTCTGCTGTGACAATGTTACAGTTCATCAGCTCAGGTCCACCGGTGAGCCTTGCCCTCTCTGCCCAGATGACTCTGGGCCCCTCCCTTCCTCCATCAGCAGGCAGCCTCTCCCGGCTTCCCCCATGGCCTTAGGGACAGCCGTTCACCCTTGCAGGGAAGAGGGGCATCAGAGAGAATCTGTGTCCTCACCCACCGAGGGGCCACGTCTTCACCTAACACGCAGTTACCCCAAGGGCAGTTCACTCCACACTGTCTTACAGGAGTAGTGAGCATTACTAAAAGCCACTGGAGGAAACGCTGGCCAGCTTTAACATGAAAGTGAGTTTCACAGTAGGACTGTCGGACTTCAGGTCCTAGGCTGACTGAAGTGAGTACGGTTGCCATTCTGTTTAGTGCTTTGTAGAGGGTTTGTTGTGAAGAGCTTGAAGGAAGAGCAAACGAGATGCCACCTGCATGCCTGCAGGTGGCCCTCATCACCTGCCCCGTACGTAGGACCTGCACTCCTTGGTAAGCAGCGACTCGACACCTGTTCTGAGTGGAGGACCACCGATCTCGAACGATCCTGAAGCTGCCCCAAGAGCCCATTTAACTCTCACGGCCAGCTGTCTGATAGCTAAGGCCTCCTCCCTGGGTCTAACGAGACTCTTCAAAAGGTTACAGGTCCCAGGCCTCAGCCGTTCAATCACCTACACCAGGCAGCACTTAGGCAACACCTGTGTTGGGATGGCAAGTGGCGTCTTGTTTTATGGAGAAGGAGAGAGTGAGGCGGCGTCTTCTGGCTAAGGAGCCAGCACTGCCATTTTCCTTCTGGGTCTGTAAATTTAGGGACAGCCCAGCCCTGTTTCCAGCTCCCCAGGTGGCTCTAGTAGTGAGGAACCCACTTGCCAATGTAGGTAGACACAGGTTCAATCCCTGGGTCAGAGAGATCCCCTGGAGGAGAGCATGGCAACCCATTCCAGTACTCTTGCCTGGAGCATCCCATGGACGGGAGGGGCCTGAGGGGTACAGTCCATGGGGTCGCAGAGTCAGACGCGACTGAGCGACTTAGCATGCAGCCCTGTCTGCTTCTCTAAGGACAGAGATGCAGCCTGGCCAGAGCATCCTCCCCGGGCCTCCCCGCATACTGGTCTCACACACTCCGGGGCAGCCTGCTGTGCCCTCTCCACACCCACCACCCCCCACTTTGCTTTCCCAGCCCCCCGCTTCCCTAGAAGGCTCAGAGGGACAGGGGTCCTCTCTCCACCTTTTCTATAAAGCAACCTAAGCGTCACCCTGCCTGCTGGCCTGAGGACAGGCACTTTTCAAGGTCCTTTTGCTGAAGAATAAAGGGCTGGGAAGGAAGGGGGCTTCAGAAGAAGAGAGGCTTGTCTGTGTGAGGAGGCAGCTCAGGCTCTCCCAAGCAGAGAGGCCGGAGGCAGAGTGAGAGGGGAGAGCAGGAGAGACTCGCAGTGAGAGTGGGCTCAGAGAGGAGAGCGCCAGAGAGAGAAGAAAAAGCAGGGACTTTGCCCTGAAGAAAAACAAAATCCTTCCAGCCCACCAGCCCCGACCTCCCCAGAAACTCACTCAAAGCAAACCTGACCCCCAGGGCAGAGCCTGACTCAGCCCACACAAACGACAGAACCGCCCCCAACCCTGATCGGCAGCTGCGGGCTTCCCCTTATATACCCGCTGCGCTTCCCCACAATCAGCAGGAACGACGCGAGCCTGGGCTGGGCGTGCTCCTCACCCTCCTCTGCTACAGGTGGAAGGGGGCCTTCTAGAAGCTCAGAGCATCTGGCTTCTAGCACTGGGTCCACGTGGAGATGGAGGTGGGGAGGCAGATTCTGAACAGGTCTCAGTAGTTGAGCAGCTTCTCTCAATAAGAAAATCTTGCACTTGCAACACCTGTGGCTCACTTACAGAACTGAGGAAGGGGGTTCATCCTTCGCGTGACACATTGAAAGGGCAAAGAATATTACTTCAATTTCACAGGGAAAACCTTAATTTGTGGAGTTGGTGTGTGACCCTGGCCTCACTGAGTTGATAGCATTTGATGATGTTACATGGTCACATTTGACACAGAATAAATTCTCTGAGTTTCCCTAAAACATCTACCTGCTGCTGGAGAAATACCTTTGAAATATGCTCTAATGTTTCAAAAATATTAACAAAATCCGGCATCCTTCAATTCCTATCATGTACATCATGTTAATAAAAGAGATCTACTCATGGAATTTAAATTTAACAACTTCTTGTGAGAAATTAGTTTAACATTCTTGTGGTTTTGTATAACACCATTGATCATGAATTTTATTTTTAATTTGCTTTTATTGGTGTTTTAATTCTCCAGGAGACTTGGAAGGTAGAACTGAGGACCCAGAGGACGTAGCGGCTGGGAGAGGGCTCGGCACACCTTTCCTGTGCTACCACGGCAGCCCTGGCGTCCTCATAAGACAGACCACATATATGTTTAAGGATATAAGACAAAGGAAGAGCCCCCTATAACAACCCAGGAAATGTCTGGCCCACATGACTGTCTAGCCTAAGTACCAGGAGGGCTAGAGGGATGCACAGGGCGGTCACCAGGAAGCGAGGCTCAGGTGAATGGTCCAGTGTGGAATTTGCCATAGAGTGTCCAGCAGTCAAAACATCTGATGGCTCAAGCCACTTGGACTGCAAGGAGATCCAACCAGTCCACCCGAAAGGAGATCAGTCCTGAGTGTTCATTGGAAGGACTGATATTGAAGCTGAAATTCCAATACTTTGGCCAGAGCTGAAGATGCAAAGAGCTGACTCATTTGAAAAGACCCTGACGCTTGGAAAGATTGAGGGCAGGAGGAGAAGGGGGTGGCAGAGGATGAGATGGTTGGATGGCATCACCAACTCAATGGACATGAGTTTGGGTGAACTCCGGGTGTTGGTGATGGACAGGGAGGCCTGGTGTGCTGTGGGTCTATGAGGTCAGGAAGAGTCGGACACGACTGAGCGACTGAACTGAACTGAACTGAAGCACATATCTACAGAAGGTGATATGTAGTATGTTTGACATAATAAAAACTTCATGGGCCTTAAAATTTTATATTGCATACTTCTGTTACAGCTCATCTGCCTAGTATCCACAGAATTTAATAATGACTCATTCCGAATTCTAAGAATCACTGTACACTTGGCAAAAGCGATTGTATAAAGAATCCTTAGGGATGATTTAGGCTGAATGTGATGTGCATTTTGACCAAAATAATTCATTCAGAAACAGTCTGATCTCATTACCCTTCCCTCCACCCTACACTCCAGTCACACTAAAGTAGCTGAAGTTTTACAAGCTGTTTTCCTTTGGGGCATCTGATTCAAGCAGTTCATTCTGAGTGATATATCTCTTTCGCTAAGAACCCGAGAAGTAAGGGCACGGTGGGTATATAAGGTTTACAATTGAACCAATGGGAACCTAGAAGCAAATTGAGGATCCACCACTATTCATCGAGCACCAGCCCTCAGATGGAGCCTTAAATGTATTGTCTCACATAGGCCTGGGTGTGTTGAGTCATGCACTGCAGACTGATTAGTGAGAATAACCTTTGAGATCATTAAAGCCAGTAGTCTCCTAACTGAAATATTTTTTCCAATCAGATCAGATCAGATGCTCAGTCGTGTCTGACTCTTTGCGACCCCATGAACCGCAGCATGCCAGGCCTCCCTGTCTATCACCAGCTCCCGGAGGTCACTCAGACTCACATCCATCAAGTCAGTGATGCCATCCAGCCATCTCATCCTCTGTCGTCCCCTTCTCCTCCTGCCCCCAATCCCTCCCAGCATCAGAGTCTTCTCCAATGAGTCAACTCTTTGCATGAGGTGGCCAAAATACTGGAGTTTCAGCTTTAGCATCATTCCTTCCAAAGAAATCCCAGGATTGAACTCCTTCAGAATGGACTGGTTGGATCTTCTTGCAGTCCAAGGGACTCTCAAGAGTCTTCTCCAACACCACAGTTCAAAAGCATCAATTCTTCGGCGCTCAGCCTTCTTCACAGTCCAGCTCTCACATCCATACATGACCACAGGAAAGATCATAGCCTTGACTAGGCGAACCTTTGTTGGCAAAGTAATGTCTCTGCTTTTGAATATGCTATCTAGGTTGGTCATAACTTTCCTTCCAAGGAGTAAGCATCTTTTAATTTCATGGCTGCAGTCACCATCTGCAGTGATTTTGGAGCCCAGAAAAATAAAGTCTGACACTGTTTCTCCATCTATTTCCCATGTAGTGATGGGACCAGATGCCATGATCTTCGTTTTCTGAATGTTGAGCTTTAAGCCAACCTTTTCACTCTCCACTTTCACTCTCATCAAGAGGCTTTTTAGCCCCTCTTCACTTTCTGCCATAAGAGTCGTGTCATCTGCATATCTGAGGTTATTGATATTTCTCCCAGCAATCTTGATTCCAACTTGTGTTTCTTCCAGTCCAGCATTTCTCATGATGTATTCTGCATATAAGTTAAATAAACATGGTGACAATATGCAGCCTTGACGTACTCCTTTTCCTATTTGGAACCAGTCTGTTGTTCCATGACCAGTTCTAACTGTTGCTTCCTGACCTGCATACAGATTTCTCAAGAGGCAGATCAGGTGGTCTGGTATTCCCATCTCTTTCAGAATTTTCCATAGTTTATTGTGATCTACACAGTCAAAGGCTTCAAAGATGGAGAAGCTCTATACAGTCAGCAAAAACAAGACCAGGAGCTGACTGTGGCTCAGATCATGAACTCCTTATTGCCAAATTCAGACTGAAATTGAAGAAAGTAGGGAAAACTACTAGACCATTCAGGTATGACCTAAATCAAATCCCTTATGATTATACAGTGGAAGTGAGAAATAGATTTAAGGGCCTAGATCTGATAGATAGAGTGCCTGATGAACTATGGAATGAGGTTCGTGACATTGTACAGGAGACAGGGATCAAGACCATCCCCATGGAAAAGAAATGCAAAAAAGCAAAATGGCTGTCTGGGGTGGCCTTACAAATAGCTGTGAAAAGAAGAGAAGCGAAAAGCAAAGGAGAAAAGGAAAGATATAAACATCTAAATGCAGAGTTCCAAAGAATAGCAAGAAGAGATAAGAAAGCCTTCTTCAGTGATCAATGCAAAGAAATAGAGGAAAACAACAGAATGGGAAAGACTAGGGATCTCTTCAAGAAAATCAGAGATACCAAAGGAACATTTCATGCAAAGATGGGCACGATAAAGGACAGAAATGGTATGGACCTCACAGAAGCAGAAGATATTAAGAAGAGGTGGCAAGAATACACAGAAGAACTGTACAAAAAAGAGCTTCATGACCCAGATAATCATGATGGTGTGATCACTCACCTAGAGCCAGACATCTTGGAATGTGAAGTCAAGTGGGCCTTGGAAAGCATCACTACGAACAAAGCTAGTGGAGGTGATGGAATTCCAGTGGAGCTATTCCAAATCCTGAAAGATGATGCTGTGAAAGTGCTGCACTCAATATGCCAGCAAATTTGGAAAACTCAGCAGTGGCCACAAGATTGGAAAAGGTCAGTTTTCATCTCAATCCCAAAGAGAGGCAATGCCAAAGAATGCTCAAACTACCGCACAATTGCACTCATCTCACATGCTAGTAAAGTAATGCTCAAAATTCTTCAAGCCAGGCTTCAGCAATATGTGAACCGTGAACTTCCTGATGTTCAAGCTGGTTTTAGAAAAGGCAGAGGAACCAGAGATCAAATTGCCAACATCCGCTGGATCATGGAAAAAGCAAGAGAGTTCCAGAAATTTTTTCCAATAGAACTTTTAATTTTTTTTCAAATGGAACCTGCACATCACCTCACTAACTCACATACTTGCAAGTGATTTGTAGGTAACCTGCCCAGCCATGACTCAGCCTGTGCTAACAGCAAAGTGCCCTGCTGGAGATTCATCCCATGCTGTCTCCAGGGAGCTGACCAGTTCACGTAGAAAGAGCTGAGGGAGGCCTCTAGGGCCAAGTTTCTTTCCTTCTAGGAGAGAAACCTGATACAAGACGCTCTCCCTTCTCCCCTTAGATCTGGTGTTCATATGTGACCCATGGAATTATTGTAGCAGACTTTCTCTGAAGCTAAGAACAAAGTCGCAGAGCTCATGGCAATGTGAAGAGAGAAAAAAAATACACAATTTTTTTTTTTGAGTCACTGAACCAAGCAATGATGAAGTCCTGTATGACCTTTGGACTTGAAAATACGCTGTAGTCCATGCCTTCGACGTTAAAGTTGGGCGTTAGGGGTCTACTTTCATGGAGCCTGGATCATCCTCACTGGGAAAATCACTCCTGGGGACCTGTTTGCTGCTGCTCCTCCTGTGGGCTCTAAGAAATAAAGTTTGAAACCCTTCTGAGATGTTCCAAATCTTCTTATAAATGTAACAAGAGGAAAATGTTATTTACAAGAATTTATGAGGTAGGTGATTGACCATACACTATCTTCATAAGTTTATTCTAAAAAAGAAATACTGGTTAACTTTCAGTTTCTTTATCTTATGATTAGCATAAGTGTGAATATTGTGTAGACTTCTAAGTCATTTAGTTGTGAGTAACATAGAGTCAGACACGACTGAAGTGACTTAGCAGCAGCAGCTTTGTTTTATTTTATCTCTATAGGTTATTTTGTCTCTTTATATTTTTATTAATGGTGTTTGATTTAATTCGTTGTGGTCAGAGCCTATGAGCTGTATCTTGGTTATTTCAAACTTGTTGAGATTTATTTGTGATCTAGTGCCTGGTCAAAATTCCAAATGTTTCATTTGCATATGAAAGATAAATTTCAAATTAGGTGTGTTAATACACTATCCTTTTGTATATTTTATTAATTTGTATCACTCTGAGAGAAAAATTTAAATCTGTGAATAAGTCTTAAAGTGGTCTGCAGTAGCAGAATGCCTACCCTTTTATTCTGAGTGTTTTCAGGAGCTTATTTAGTATATTCAATATTTTAAACAAATTCATGTATTCAACAATATTGGCCAAGCCCTTTTACTGTGTGCTCATAATGTATCAGACAGTAATGGTCAAAACTGAACAAGAAAAACAACCTGCCAAGAGGGATCTTTCATTGCAGGAGGAAAAAACTGAGTCATGAATGGAATGCCATAATATAACTGGTGATCTCAAGGAGAGGGAGGAAGTAGGGGTGGGGGACGGGAGGGTGACTCATAACGTTTAGAGAAACATAGAATAGCAAGGCAGGGATCCATTACTGTCTTATGCCTTGGAGGAAACAGCATATTGTGGTAGCTTCTGGAAGGAGGTGACACTGATTTGAATTTTAAGCAGGAGTGGGAGATAGATTCATAGTACAGCCACTTTGGGGAATGAAAAAGAGAAAGTAAATTGCAGAGAAGAACACAGCATGTCCTCTTGCCTTCCTTTAGAAAAACATTTTAATTTCATACCTGAAAATTATCAAAGTTCCAAAAAGGAAGACTCATTAAGAGAATTAAAAACCAAGCCACGGTTTGGGAGAAAATATATGTGAAGCATGTATCTGATACACAACTTGCATTTAAAATGTACAAAGAACTCTTAAAACTCAAAAATAAACACTCAAGTTTTGGCAAAATTGGCAAAAGACCTGAACAGACACTTTACCAAAGATGATATAGAGATGGCACATAAGCATATAAAAAAGATGGTAAATATCATAGGTCATTAGAGAATTATAAAGTGAAAGGAAAAGATACCACTACAAACATATTTGAATGGCTAAAATCTAAAGAACTAACAAGACCAAATGATGACAGGGATGCAGAACAAAAGGGACTTTCCTTCATTGTTGGTGGAAATGCAGAACGGTACAGCCACTTTGGAAGACTGGTGGGCAGTTTTTTACACAGCTATACAGAGTCTTATGAGTCAGCAGTTGTGCTCCTAGTTATCTTTTCAAATGACTTGAATACTTGCTGCTGCTAAGTTGATTCAGTCGTGTCCGACTCTGTGCGACCCCATAAACGGCAGCCCACCAGGCTCCCCCATCCCTGGGATTCTCCAGGCAAGAACCCTGGAGTGGGTTGCCATTTCCTTCTCCAATGCATGAAAGTAAAAAGTGAAAGTGAAGTCGCTCAGTCGTGTCCGACTCTTAGCAACCCCATGGACTGCAGCATACCAGACTCCTCTATCCATGGGATTTGCCAGGCAAGAGTACTGGAGTGGGGTGCCATCGCCTTCTCCGACTTGAATACTTAGGTCCACGCAAAAACCTGCACACAGAGCTTTAGATCAGTTTTATTTACCCATCACTAAAAACTGGAGACAACCAAGATGTCCTTCAGAAGGTGAATAGATAAGCAAGCTGTGGTACATCCATACAGTGCATCCCTAAGTGACAAAGGGAATGAGCCATCATGCCATGAGAAAACATGGGAAAATGCCTGCTGCTAAGTAAAAGGGAAGCTATGACCAACCTAGACAGAATATTAAAAAGCAGAAACATTACTTTGTCAACAAAGGTCTGTCTAGTCAAGGCTATGGTTTTTCCAGTGGTCACGTATGGATGTGAGAGTTGGACTATAAAGAAAGCTGAGTGCCAAGGAATTGATGCTTTCGAACTGTGGTGTTGGAGAAGACTCTTGAGAGTCCCTTGGACTGCAAGGAGATCCAACCAGTCCATCCAAAAGGAGATCAGTCCTGGGTGTTCATTGGAAGGACTGATGTTGAAGCTGAAACTCCAATGCTTTGGCCACCTCATGCAAAGAGCTGACTCATTTGAAAAGACCCTGATGCTGAGAAGGATTGAGGGCAGGAGGAGAAGGAGGCGACAGAGGATAAGATGGTTGGATGGCATCACCGACTCGATGGACATGGGTTTGGGTGGACTCCAGGAGTTGGTGATGGACAGGGAGGCCTGGCATGCTGTGGTTCATGGGGTCCCAAAGAGTTGGACATGACTGAGTGACTGAACTGAAGTGAAAGGGGCTAAATAGTGTCTTATTTTAATCACATAACATTCAGACAAGCAAACCACAAAGAATGTATAAAGAATGGTGGTCTCCAGGAGTTCAGAGGAAGGAGAAGGGTGAACAGATGAAGCAGAGATTTTTAGGGCAATTAAACTATCCTGTATGATGCTGTACTGGTGGTAGGCTCATGACACAATATATTTGTTCAAACATATTTTCACTGTACAACACAGAGTGCACTTTCATGTAAGATACAGTCTTTAGTCAGTACAAATGTATCAGTACTCATTCTTTATTTGTAACAACTGTACCACAGTAATTCAAACTGTTAATAGAGGTAATTTGTGCAGGGGAGAGAGAAAACATGGGAACTCTATAGCATCAGCTCAATTTATCAGTAAATCTATTAATTTATTTAATAAATGCAAAACTTCTAAAATAGTCTATTAGCTAAAAAAAAGGCTAATCTAAAAATAAACATCTAGAAGAACATTACAAAGCAGAGGAAGTGAGTACAGAGTTGAAAAATAGCACGTGGGCAGATGAGTTGCAGGGATTATCAGGTAGATGCGGCAGTGGGGTTGCCTACCAGTAATTCCACGTGGTTGCACCATAAGTCATAAGGCAGAGAAGTCATGAGTGATGGGCTGGGGAAAACTGGCAGAGGCCAGTCCATGGATCTAGTTTGGAGAATGAATTCTATCCTGGAGGTAATGGATTTTAAACATGGACATATAAAGTTTGTCTCCTGGGGTGGTGTGGACAATGCCCGTGTGGCTCATCACACAAGGCTGCTGTGTGGACCCAATCAGACCATGTCTGTTGAATGCTGACCCCAGATCAAGTTGTCAGTAAATGGCCTGTTGCTTCTGTAGGAACCTCAGGGTCTTGATCCCTCAAGGGAGGATCAAAAGGCCTTACACATCTAACTTTCCATGTCTAACTTTCTGCTTGTGATAATGTCCACCTAAGTCTGAGGCCTGTCAAATCACTTGTATGGTGTAACCAGTAACAATGAGAGGTGGACTGTCCTGGACCGTGACTGGACTACTGGACCATGACTGGACTCTCTGGCTCCTCCAAGAGATGTTGGAAACAGCCTCATCCACTCAAGATAACCTGGATCAGAGCAAAATTCTAGAAAGTTAAACTCACAGTATGGAATTGTAGTAGAATCATGCTGTCTGAATGACACGGTGTGTGCAAAATCTTGAGAAAAATAAACAACCAAAAGAAGTGGACAAAAAGCCCGATGTATCGTGACTATCTGGAGGAAGTCACGATAATTTGTTCAACAAAATTAGTTTGCATTAACATAGCTATAAAAACAGTGGACAATTAATTGGGGTATAAAGTGAAATAATAATATTTATTGAGCACTTTCTATATGCTAGGCACTTGACTGTCATTTCCCTCATTTCTATAGTTAAAGATGACTTTGCAGAGAATTGAACTCATGTAATTTGCTCAAGGGCTTCCCAGGTGGCCCAGTGGTAAAGAATCCACCTGCACTGCAGGAAATCCCTGGGTCGTGAAGATCCTCTGGAGGAGGAAATGGCAACCCACTCCAGTATTCTTGCCTGGGAAATCCCACGGACAGAGGAGCCTGGTGGGTTGCAGTTCGTGGGGTTGCAAAGAGTTGCACATGACTTAATGACTGAGCCAAACAAAATCGGCTCAATATCAACCACGCAAGAAGCAGAAGTAAGATAGAAACACAGGAGGCTCACCTCAGACGTCACGTTCTCATCACAGTGCATTTCTGTCCCCTACTCCATAAGAAAATATCCTAGCAATAAAATACAACATCAAGTTTCATTAATTCCAGGAAGATATTAACTTTTCAGGAGTAGAGTGCTGTGAGAATACCTTTCTGGACAGACAGAAGTAGGTTCAAGCTCTGGCTCTGCTATACCCCAGCTCTGGGGAAAGTACTGAAACTCCATGAGCTTCTGGTAGTTAATCTCAGAGTCTTTATTTGAATGAAATGTGATGAGATAAATAAAACGTCTAGCACCCAGTGCTTCACACATGCTCCATTCACGTTAGCTCAGCTCTCACCATTTAATTTTTCATGCCTTGGTCTCCCAAATGGCTTTTCCCAGCGTGAGAGAATGACCTGATTATTTAGACAGCTCTAGTCTCCCCATGAAACTGAATAAATAGGCACTCAATTTCAATCATGTGCTTGGTCAATATGAGTCATCCTGCAGAATGAGATAAACTCTTGGAGAACCTGTAAGTTCTGTTCTTTAGTTATATAAAGCTATTGACCAGAGTTTGAGTTCATGAAGTTCATTTTCTGAGCCAGCAGCCGGCTTTCCCCTCTCATATCTGCGCAGTTCATGCAAAATTCCTCTTTGATGACTTTGTTTTTATGGCTTCTATTGATGACCGTGTAATGAGATGGTTATTAATATCCTAAACTGCTTACCTGGATGGCATATCAATGATAACTCACTGAGTGAACAAAAACAAGATGTCTCGGTTGGTGAGCTCAGAAGTACACATCCTATAGATCTCTGGCATCTGGGTAGGGGGCACCTCCTGTGTGCAGTGCCAGCCCCAGCCTTGGCTCTCCTACTCCTCCCCATGCTGTCAGAGCTCAAGCTGCTATGCCCATGGAGAGCTGCTACCCTGCATGCGACAGGGTGACAACTCGAGAGTTCTAAAAGCAAGGATTATAATTGTGCAGGGCAATGTCCAGACCTCCTCTTGCTGCTATCAAGGGTCAGATACTCATTTCTCTATCGTAGCACTCAGGAAACTTTGTACCTGTGTTAGGCTATTTGGCACAAGTCAAACAGGAGGATTGCACAAGTTATATAGGAAGAAAGATGACACATACCAATATCTACTTGAAGAAGGCAGGGTTTTTCTATTTATTTCTTGATGTATCACAAGTATATAAAATAGAGCTTGGCAATAACAGAACCTCTGCCCTGTATGGTATACTCCTGGGACTATAATATACACATCCCTGGTGGTCCAGTGGTTAAGAGCCCACTTGCCAATGCAAGGGGCACAGGTTCAATCCCTGGTGTGGGAAGATCCCACATGCAGCAGAGCAACCAGCCCTTGCTACAACTACTGAGGCGGATGTGCCCTAGAGCCTGTGCTCTGCAACATGAGAGCCCACCACAGTGAGAAGCCCTCACGCCACAGCTAGAGAGTGGCCCTTGCTCACTGCAACTAGAGAAAGCCCATGTATAGCAATGAAGACCCAGTGCAGCCAAAAAATAAACAAATAACTTTTTTTTTTTTTTTAAAAAAAAGATGTATTCCCAATGCCTGATATGTAATGAATACTCTGCTATCATATATCCCCGTCCCCGTCACTGGAACCATCTCTAAGAAACAACCAGAGCACAACGACGCTGCAGATGGACCTCTAATCATACTCACTCTGAATCGCTTCTCCAACCCCGGAGTTTTCATTTAAGCATATTATCAAAACATTCTTATTAACTGGCATCATCTATATATCCTTCATCTATTATTCATATGCTTTACTTCTGCAGCCTGGTCTGGAAGAAACAGATACCGTGGGGGTTATATTATCCCGTGGTTGAAAATTGCTTTTTTCTGACTCTTCCTTTCTCTCTCTCCCTGTCAGTGCAGTGCTAGTTCAGTTTCTCTTTTTCACTGGCATGGACCAGTTTCAAAGCTTTCTCATTGCTTGCATTACTTCTGATTCATTTTCCCCGCAATGAAATAGAGCTTCCTGGATGCCTTCTAAAAAATGTGCCGATTGCACCACTTTTCCTTACTGGGCTTAGCATCACCTTCAGAATCCAAACTTTCTTTAGAGACAGTGGCTCTTCTTTGCCTAATACCAGAGGTGTTATTGGGCCCTGTGTGTTTGTCTGTTGCTCTTTGTGACCCCTTGGACTGTAGCCTGCCAGGCCCCTCTATCCATGGGACTCTCCAGGCAAGATTATTGGAGTGGGTTGCCATTTCCTTCTCCAGGGGATCTTCCCAACCCAGGGACTGAACCCAGGTCTCCTGCATTGCAGGCAGATTCTTTACCATTTGAGCCCTGGTCCAATGGACCAAATGCTTTGAATCAAATCCTAGGATCAATGGATTTAATCCTAGGATCAAATGCTTCATCCTAGGACATCAAGTGACTTAGCAACCTCAATTTATTGTCATTGGCTAATTGTTACCTAAACTGGCAAATCATTTTTTTTTAAAGTTGATTAGTTAAATGGAAGTTATTTAAGTGAGATCAAAACTGACCCAGAGGCACAGGTAACCTTCGAGAGAATGTGGCTCATAGTCCAAAGTTACCTGCTCTGACTGTGTTGTCCAATGAATGCCTTTCTGAAATTCGCATGTTGAAGTCCCAACCTCCATTGCGACTATATCTGGAGAAAGGGTCTTTAGGAGTTCAAGTTAGATAATGTCATAAGAGTGGATCCATAGTCTGATGCGAACATGGCCTGTGGCCTTATAGAAAGAGGAAATTCTCTCTCACTCTTGCTCTCCCCACCCTGTGCCATGTGAGGTCACCGGGAGAAGGTGGACCATCTGCAGGACAGTAAGAGAATTCTCTTGAGGACCCACCCATGCCTTCACCCTGACCTGGGACTTCGAGCTTCCAGAACTGTAAGGAAGTAAATTTCTGTTGTCTTGGCCACCCAGTCCCTGATATTTTGTCATGTCAGCACAAGCTTACTTAATATAAACTATTAATACTCTACTACTTCTCCGTGAACTCACATCTACAGAATCACATGCAGCTCCAAGGGCAGCTGACACAACTGGAAAGAATTATGGGTCTCTTTCACCATTGGAAGCGAAACCGTGAGAGAGCCCCCTCAATGGTTCCCCTTTAGGACAGTTACACAGTAAGGTTATGCAAGGAGGAATTTGGGTAGTGTTCTCTATATATGTTCATTATACAATGGAAAAGACAGAGCCTGTATAGTGATCTCAAATGGATGGGTTGCAGCTCATATTTTTTTTCCAAAGATAACTCTTGGAAATTACATGTCATATAGAGGAGTGATGTGTGGATATACCTCTTAGAAAGGGCATGGTGAATGAAAATATTTATGATAGAACTAAATAAACACTAGGAGACATAGCCCATTGGGAAAACACTCAATAACCAGGTGGACAAGGTGAACATATGTGGACATCCATCGGCCTCTTTATCCAGGAAGCCTGGCATTTCCTCTGTGGGCACAAAGGTTCTGTGGCATCAGGAAGGAAGACTATGCATGGTCTCCACAAGCTGGATGTCCTTCATCAAGCTGCGCTGGACACTGCTACTGCCAAATACTGATGGTTCTGTTTTCTTTTTTTATTTTTATTGGAGTTTAGTTGCTCTACAATGCTGTGTTAGTTTCTGCTGCACAGCAAAGTGAATAGCTCTCTCTCTCTCTCTCTCTCTCTCTCTCTCTATATATATATATATATATATATATATATATATATATATATATCCCCTCTTTTTTTGGATTTCCTTCCCACTTAGTTCACCACAGGGCACTGAGTGGAGTTCCCTGTGCAATACAGTAGTTTCTCATTAGTTATCTATTTTATACATAGCTGTGTGTACTCAGTTCAGTCACTCAGTCATGTCCAACTCTTTGTGACCCCAAGAACCACAGCACGCCAGGCCTCCCTGTCCATCGCCAACTCCTGGAGTTCACCCAAACCCATGTCCATCAAGTCGGTGCTGTCATCCAACCATCTCATCCTCTGTCGTCCCCTTCTCCTCCTGCCCTCAATCCTTCCCAGCATCAGGGTCTTTTCAAATGAGTCAGTTCTTTGCATCAGGTGGCAAAAGTAATGGAGTTTCAGCTTTAACATCAATACTTCCAATGAACAACCAGGACTTATCTCCTTTAGAATGGACTGGTTGGATCTCCTTGCAGTCCAAGGGACTCTCAAGAGTCTTCTCCAACACCACAGTTCAAAAGCATCAATTCTTCAGCGCTCAGCTTTCTTTACAGTCCAACACTCACATCCATACATGATCGCTGGAAAAACCATAGCCGTGACTAGATGGACCTTTGTTGGCAAAGTGATGAATGTCTCTGCTTTTGAATATGCTATCTAGGTTGGTCATAACTTTCCTTCCAAGGAGTAAGCGTCTTTTAATTTTATGGCTGCAATCACCATCTGCAGCAATCTTGGAGCCCAGAAAAATAAAGTCTGACACTGATTTCACTGTTTATCCACCTATTTGCCATGAAGTGATGGGACCGGATGCCATGATCTTAGTTTTCTGTATATTGAGCTTTAAGCCAACTTTTTCACTCTCCTCTTTTACTTTCATCAAAAGGCTCTTTAGTTCTTCACTTTCTGCCATAAGGGTGGTGTCATCTGCATATCTGAGGTTATTGATATTTCTCCTGGCAATCTTGATTCCAGCTTGTGCTTCTTTCAGCCCAGAGTTTCTCATGATATATTCTGCATATAAGTTAAATAAGCAGGGTAACAATATACAGCCTTGACATACTCCTTTTCCTATTTGGAACCAGTCTGTTGTTCCATGTCCAGTTCTAACAGTTGCTTCCTGACCTGTATACAGGGTTCTCAAGAGGCAGGTCAGGTGGTCTGGTATTCCCATCTCTTTCAGAATTTTCCACAGTTGATTGTGATCCACACAGTCAAAGGCTTTGGCATAGTCAATAAAGCAGAAATAGATGTTTTTCTGGAACTCTCTTGCTTTATCGATGATCCAGCGGATGTTGGCAATTTGATCTCTGGTTCCTCTGCCTTTTCTAAACCCAGCTTGAACATCTGGAAGTTCACGGTTCACATATTGCTGAAGCCTGGCTTGGAGAATTTTGAGCATTACTTTACTAGCATGTGAGATGAGTGCAATTGTGTGGTAGTTTGAGCATCCTTTGGCATTGCCTTTCTTTGGGATTGGAATGAAAACTGACCTTTCCCAGTCCTGTGGCCACTGCTGAGTTTTCCAAATTTGCTGGCATATTGAGTGCAGCACTTTCACAACTTCATCTTTCAGGATTTGAAATAGCTCAACTGGAATTCCATCACTTCCACTAGCTTTGTTCATAGTGATGCTTCCTAAGGCCCACTTGACTTCATATTCCAGGATGTCTGGCTCTAGGTGAGTGATCACACCATCATGATTATCTGGGTCGTGAAGCTCTTTTTTGTACAGTTCTTCTGTGTATTCTTGCCACTTCTTCTTAATATCTTCCTGCTTCTGTGAGGTCCCTATCATTTCTGTCCTTTATTGAGCCTGTCTTTGCATGAAATGTTCCCTTGGGATCTCTAATTTTCTTGAAGAGATTTTGTTTTCCTCTATTTCTTTGCATTGATCACTGAGGAAGGCTTTCTTATCTCTCCTTGCTATTCTTTGGAACTCTGCATTCAAATGGGTATATCATTCCTTTTTTCCTTTGCTTTTCGCTTCTCTTCTTTTCACAGCTATTTGTAAGGCCTCCTCAGACAGCCATTTTGCTTTTTTGCATTTCTTTTTCTTGGGGATGGTCTTGATCCCTGTCTCCTACAATGTCACATACCTCCATCCATAGTTCATCAGGCACTCTGTCTATCAGATCTAGTCCCTTAAATCTATTTCTCACTTCCACTGTATAGTCATGAGGGATTGGATTTAGGTAACACCTGAATGGTCTAGTGGTTTTCTCCACTTTCTTCAATTTCAGTCTGAATTGGTGTGTATATGTCAATCCCAATCTCCCAATTCATCCCACCCACTCCCCTGTCCTCCTTATGACTTACTTCATTATGTATGACAGTCTCTAGGTCCATCCATCTCTACAAATGGCCCAATGTTGTCCCTTTTCATGGCTGGGTAATATTCTGTTGTATATGTACCACTCCTTCTTTATTAATTCCCTTGCATATAGACACTCAGGTTGTGTCTATGACCTGGCTACTGTAAATAGGGCTGCAGTGAACATTAGGGTGAATGTATCATTTTGAATTATAGTTTTCTCTGGGTGTATGCCCATGGTGGGATTGCTGGGTCACATGGTAGTTATATTTTTAGTATTTTAGGGAACCTCCATACTCTTCTCCATAGTGACTGTATTAATTTACATTCTTACCTAGAGTTCAAGAGGGTTCCCTTTTCCCCGCATCTTCTCCAGCATTTATTGTTTGCAGATTTATTGATGATGGCTATTCTGACTGGTATGAGGTGATAGTTCATTATAGTTTTGAGTTGCATTTCTCTAATAATTAGTGATGCTGAGCAACTTTTCATGAGTTTGTTACACATTTGTATGTTTCCTTTGGAGAAGTATCTATTTTTGTCTTTGTTCATTTTTTTATTGTTTTGTTTTTTAATTGGGCTACACGAACTGTTTGTATATTTTGGAGATCAATTCTTTGTCAGTTTCTTTGTTTGCAAATATTTTATCCCACTCTGAGGGTTGTCTTTTCATCTTGTTTATGGCTTCCTTTTCTGTGCACTGATGATGTCCTTAGCAGTGACTAATGCCACGTAAATACAATAATAAAATAATAAAGAAGTCTAAGCACTGAAGAATTGATACTTTTGAACTGAGGTGCTGGAGAGGACTCTGGGGAGTCCCTTGTACAGCAAGGAGATTAAACCAGTCAATCCTAGAGAAAACCAACTCTGAATAGTCATTGGAAAGACTGATGCTAAAGCTGAAGCTTCAATAATTTGGCCATCTGATGTGAAGAGCCAACTCACTGGAAAAGACCTTGATGCTGGGAAAGATGAAGGGCGGGAGGAGAAGGAGGTGACAGAGGATGAGATGGTGGGATGACATCACGAACTCAGTGGACATAGTTTGAACAAACTCTGGGAGACAGTGAAGGACAGGAGAGCCTGGCACGCTGCAATCCATGGGGTTGCAAAGAGTTGGAGATGACTGAGCAACTGAATAACAGGGACCAAATAGAGTCATGGTTTATCCCTTCGGTTCTGCTGTCCCATACGCTCCTCTTTTCATTCTCAGAAGTATCCTTCTAGAGAAAGCTGATTGTGTGGCCGCCCTGCTGATATGGCACCACTGCCAAACACAATCACCCTGCTGCCAGGTGGTAGGTGCAGTACTTTTTTCCTTCCATAGTGCTGCTGCTGCTGCTGCTAAGTCGCTTCAGTCGTGTCCGACTCTGTGCGACCACACAGACAGAAGCCCACCAGGCTTCCCTGTCCCTGGGATTCTCCAGGCAAGAACACTGGAGTGGGTTGCCATTTCCTTCTCCAACGTATGAAAGTGAAAAGCGAAAGTGAAGTCGCTCAGTCGTGTTCGACTCTTAGCGACCCCATGGACTGGAGCCTACCAGGTTCCTCTGTCCATGGGATTTTCCAGGCAAAAGTACTGGGGTGGGGTGCCATTGCCTTCCCCCGTTCCATAGTGCAGTGGGCAGCAATTTATTGTAACAGAAACACATACATATTCTACATGCAGATTTGTCTTCCCTGCAGGAAACATTTCCAACAGAACCATCATCATTCAGTGGCTTGTGGAATTCATCACCATAGTATCCCACTTTGCATTGACACTAACCGAGGAAATCATTTTACTGTGAATGAGAATTCGTAATGAGCTAAAACCTACAAATTAATTTTGTGGCCATTGCCTTATACAACAAGGTCACTGGCTTGACAAACAGATGGAATTGGCTTCTGAGACTCAGCATAGATTTGAGGTAACTCTGTGCAAGGTTGGGGTGCTGTCCCACAAAATGAGGTGCTCCCTTATACCAACAGTTTCCTGCATTGTGGCTTGACACAGACCTTCCCTTTACTATTGTCTGGTTCAAAAGACCCAGAGAGCAGAGTTTAAAGCTCTAAAGACCTAAAGTAGAGTCTTCTTTTGTGCTGAGCCCGTATGAAAACTTGCAGCCTCTGGGTTGCCTTAAGAGTAAATGGATTTAAACAATATTCCCAAATGTGGTATGTGGTTACCCCTAAAATCCAGAGACTCACAAAGCAGCATATCCTGTTCTGCAGAGTGGTATGAGGTGAAGCAAGTTCTCTCTACCTTTAAAAGGACTTTTTCCACTTGCCCTACACTCTGGAGCCCAGAAGCTTCATGAATGTGGCAGAGTACTTACCCAACATGAAGCAGATGTAAATAAAAATCTGTCATCTCACTACCCTAATCCTGAATGAACTAATAGTATTCAGTAATGTTTTGGGTGCCCAGGACTAGAGACAGTGAGAGCCTGTGTCTGATAGAAGTTCTACGAGTTTCCATTTTTCTATGCACAGCTACCCTGGTGAATAGCCATAGGGTGTTTCTGTGGCCATTTATGTTTTAATAATATACAATTATTGTTTTTAGCAATTTAAAATTTCATTAATTATTTTGAAAGTACATTTCTCCATAAATTTAAATTATATATTTTAAACTCTGAATACATTATTATAGCGTCCCACTCCTGAAATTACTAATGGTTTTAATCTCAGATATTTTCTTCTGAAACCTGGAGGTATTTTTTGCATATTTGTGGTCTGCAATGCTTTATTGACTATGCCAAAGCCTTTGACTGTGTAGATCACAATAAACTGTGGAAAATTCTGAGAGAGATGGGAATACCAGACCACCTGATCTGCCTCTTGAGAAATCTGTATGCAGGTCAGGAAGCAACAGTCAGAATTGGTCATGGAACAACAGACTGGTTCCAAATAGGAAAAGGAGTACGTCAAGGCTGTATATTGTCACCATGTTTATTTAACTTATATGCAGAGTACATCATGAGAAATGCTGGACTAGAAGAAACACAAGCTGGAATCAAGATTGCCAGGAGAAATATCAATAACCTCAGATATGCAGATGATACCACCCTTATGGCAGAAAGTGAAGAGGAACTCAAAAGCCTCTTGATGAAAGTAAAAGTGGAGAGAGAAAAGGTTGGCTTAAAGCTCAACATTCAGAAAATGAAGATCATGGCATCTGGTCCCATCACTACATGGGAAATAGATGGAGAAACAGTGGAAACAGTATCAGACTTTATTTTTCTAGGCTCCAAAATCACTGCAGATGGTGACTGCAGCCATGAAATTAAAAGACGCTTACTCCTTGGAAGGAAAGTTATGACCAACCTAGATAGCATATTCAAAAGCAGAGACATTACTTTGCCAACAAAGGTTCGCCTAGTCAAGGCTATGGTCTTTCCTGTGGTCATGTATGGATGTGAGAGCTGGACTGTGAAGAAGGCTGAGCGCCGAAGAATTGATGCTTTTGAACTGTGGTGTTGGAGAAGACTCTTGAGAGTCCCTTGGACTGCAAGGAGATGCAACCAGTCCATTCTGAAAGAGATCAGCCCTGGGATTTCTTTGGAAGGAATGATGCTAAAGCTGAAACTCCAGTATTTTGGCCACCTCATGCGAAGAGTTGACTCATTGGAGAAGACCCTGATGCTAGGAGGGATTGGGGGCAAGAGGAGAAGGGGACGACAGAGGATGAGATGGCTGGATGGCATCACTGACTTGATGAATGTGAGTCTGAGTGACCTCTGAGAGCTGGTGATGGATAGGGAGGCCTGGCGTGCTGCAGTTCATGGGGTCGCAAAGAGTCAGACATGACTGAGTGACTGATCTGATCTGATCTGAATGTTTATTTGGGCCTATGGAATTTTACATCTCCATATTTTTTAGTCCTCAGTGTGACTTTTCTCTTTTTGTTTACCTTCCTTCACTATCTCATCCTATTAACTTTTTGTCTTAAATTTTGCTTACCTAGTGGTTTTCTGCTCTATTTTATAGAGGCTCTGCCTTCTTGAATTTTTGAAAAGCCAGTTTAATTCCCATTGAACTGCAATTATATTTCATAGATGAAGTAATGTTCTCTTTAGTCATTATTCAATGAGGTGATTTTTTTTTTCTGGATGTACTTTCAGCAGCAAGTATTGTGGGTACCCAGTGCTTCTCTTGGCATACTCAAGTGATGATAGATAAGACACTCAGTTCAGACTTGCAATTGGATGCCGCATTGGTATGTTGGAAGCAAGTCCGCCCTCAGAGAGCTGTCCAGGGTGCTGTCTGGGGCACCAAAATGCTTCTACTTTGACCACTCCTGTTTGGATAGTGCACTGAACCTCCACGGTATTTAAAAGCCAAGATCTAGATGCTAATTGCTACTCTAGTTGTTATTGTCCACAGTCCCTCCCAGTGGAAATGTGTTTGTGTACACATACCTCTTAAATCTAATTATTTTATGTTTACAACTACCTACTCATCTACTTATGTAATAACATACATGGTGTTACCATAAGATGTCTTTCCATATTTCTACCTTCCTTCTTGTCACTGAAACACTGGCTCCCATTCCCAGCATATTTACTTAGGTAAGTAAATGCCTGTATGCCAGTCTATGCCTCTATTGTCCTGTTCTGATACTGGATCTCAGGCTAGCATTTTGGTCACCACTGGACTGGCTCTGTGGTCTGGTTCTGATAGCATCCTATAGCTACTGTTGCTGATTCACTTTGGTCTTCCCAGTGACTTTTGGACTAAATTAACTGAAGAAAGAAGGAAGGAAGGCAGGAAGGGGGAAAGGAAGGAAAGAAACAGGGGGAAATAAAAGAAATTTAATTGTCTCAGATCGCATCCAAACTTCAAGGATCAGCTCAGAGAAATATTCCCTAGTTATGCAGAATAATAGCCTTCCAAAGATGCTGGTGCTCTAACCCATAGAACCTGTGAATGTGCTAACCTGCATGCAAAAAGAATCTTGAAGATGAGATTAAATTAAGCATCTTTGTTGGGAAGTTGTTACAGTGGGTCCAAAGTAACCACAGGGGTCCTTCTGAGTGAAATTGGGAGGAGCAAAGTCTGAGAGAGGCTTGACTATGACACACTGCTGGCAGTGAAAATGGAGACTAGACCACTGGCGGAAGAATACAGGAGGTCTCGAGAAGCAGAAAAAGGCAAGGAAATGAATTCTCCCTTAGAGCCCCAGAAGGAACACAGCCCTGCCAGACTGTGAGACCCAGGTCTGATTTCTGACCTCCAGAACCATAAGAAATCCACTGTGCTATAAGCCACCAGGTTTGTGGTCATTGGTTGGCGTAGCAGTAGGAAGTTAATGCACCCATTTCTGCTGATAACTTACTTAAGGAATCTCCTTATGATCCTCACCAGGGTTCAGACTCCACAAAGACAGGGGCCCTATCCTTGGTGCCCATGGTTAGAGCCAGCACATGGATGTGTTCTGGTGAAATTGACCCGTCCAATGGTTTAACTTTTGTGGTTTGACTCTTACTCATTTTAGTGGAGACTTTTAGGTCTTTGTGTGAATTACAAATAAAGGGAAATGACTCTAAACTCTACCTTCTTTTTGTGTTAACCTATGAAACAGTCAGCATGCCAAGGAAAAACATTTCAGTCAGTGCGTGATCTAAGCATGCCCCGCACGTGCATTTATTCTTCCACACCTTTCCTGCGCTGGTTCCTCCATCAAGAGCGCCTGTCCTGGGACTTCCCGGGTGGTCCAGTGGTTAGGACTTCACCTTCCAGCACAGGTGGTGCGGGTACGATCCCTGGTGGAAGAGCGAAGTCCCACATGCCTCCTGGCTGAAAAACCGAAACAGAAGCAATATTGTAACAAATTCAACGAAGACTTTTTAAATGTCCCACATCAAAAACATCATAAAAAACAAAAACAAAAACGAATGCCTGTCCCTTCTTCCCTTCAACTCTTACTGTTGCCACCCAGAACAAAGATTAGGAACGCATGGCCCTCTCTCCTCGTGCGTTAGAAGGCATCAGAGAACGTTTCCAGGAAGTCGCAAGGCTATAGTCAAGGTTGCATTTAAAGCATGCATTGATGACTTCAGGAAGTGAGCTCATCAAAGACACTGGGGACTATGAGACATTGGTGTATCTTCAGAGATTGCATAATTCACTCAAATTCCCTGTCATGAATGATTGTCTCCTAATAGGGTGGCAAAAGCTATAATAGAAACCTAAACTGCTTCTAAGCCTGAGCTAAGGGAAAATATCTGGGCTCATTTAGTGTAAAGAGGGATGCATTTTACATCTCTGCCTTCCTACTCATTACGTTACGTCTTAGAAGTTCAACAATCTGAAAGTCAGATTTTTCTATCACATTAAGGACCTGTCAATGACTTATGGCTTTGCATTATTCAAGGGTTTGTTTAATCAGGGTTTGCTTAATAAAAAAAGAAATGATGAAGCAGCTTTGACCTTTAAACTCTTCATGTCTGGTTTCGGATTTGGGTCTGCACTCATCTAAAAGGAAGATTTTGGCGTTGAAAGCAACTGAAGTGGAAGCTTTTCTTGCATAACAGTTAGACATTGTTTTCCTCTGAGATGCCTGCATATCTTCCTCCTGCGGTAATGCGTTCTCATCAGTGAGACCTGGATGAAGCGTCACTTTGTCCCTGAAGCCAGGTGGAGATGTGAAAGAAGTGAATTTCATTAGGCTGATTTCTGCTGTCAGCTTGGAACTCTGTAGTTTGGATTTGCTCTGGGACAATATCATTCTTTATGCTTTTATAAATGTTATAAATAATACTTTACTTATTTTTGTGAAATCTTGTGAAATGTTTGATGAAAGGTTATCTTCATGGATGAGAGTCATCCAAAATTCTGCAAAGAAATCACTGTTCTTTCTACCCTTTTCAGACATGAGAACTTGAGGCTTATAAAGATCATTCACCCAAGCTAACCTCTAGCCACAGTAGTGAGGGGTCAACGTGAAAACCACTGACGTAACACAAGTTCCTCATTTTCCCAACAGCAAGATGAAGGCTTGATTGAGAAAAAAGGAGTTTCCAAAAATTACTCCATGACTTCGGATCAAAGAAGCATTAGATTGCCAACTGAAACGTTTTCCTTCTGGTACCATATTTAGAGATAATTCATAGGGAATTTAGGTCAGAAGCCTGTTTTTCTGATTCTGTTGCCATGAAGGCATGGTGTCTACACAGTGTGAAGTTCTGTCGGATCCCTGGTGGTAGAATTGATAGGATATGAGGGCTGGATGAGTGGGATGGGTCAGAGTGATGGAGGAGTTGATGGTGACTTTTGATTTTCACAATTCCAGCATTTCAGTCCGTCTTTTTAGAAAATCTCTCTTTATACTTCGCATAGACAATCTTTCACCCACAAAATATTACCCAAGAAAACATGACTGGGTATGTACCTAGCAGTTGTCACTGGGAATATCTTTTTAATATGAAATAGATGTGTCATGCCATGAAGAATCCATAACTTTGCTCAAGTCAAGATATATTACACCTGTCCCCATCTTCCCATCTCTAAGCACCATTACCCTGTCATGGGAGATTAGAATCATCAGGCTGAAAATGGTCCTTCAGAAAATCTCTTAGGCTACTGCCTAATTCTCTGTTCTCTTCTGTGGTATCACGTTTTGTTTTGTTTTTTTTTTTTCAGTAAGCATTTCTTAACTATGTAAGAGACAAGATATCTGGCTTACAACTAACATAGCTTCTAAAATAATTGAAAAATTCATTTGGAAAATATATAGAATAAAATAGCCGAATTTCAATTAACTACTTGACGAAATAGGTAATTTTCAATACGCTAATATTCATTTGCTCTTGACTACAAAGGGAAGATGTAAAATTTGTTGTATATAATTACTTAACAAGTATTTACTTGTGTTCTAATGATATTATAAGCTAGGAGCCCAAAACATCTAAACCTCTGGGAATATCAGGTTTCCAGTCTTCATTCTTGCTCAGCTCCACCAAGAAAACTCTGTCTTATATTCTCTACTGCCTCAACTTCAGCAGCTCCATCAATAAGGGCTTTGGAAAATTCCCCTGTGTGTTGTTAGTCGCTCAGTTGTGTCCGACTCTTTGTGACCCCTTGGACTATAGCTTGTTATGCTCTTCTGTCCATGAAATTCTCCAGGCAAGAACACAGGAGTGGAGAGCCATTCTCTAGGGGGTTGTCCCGACCCAGGGATCCAACCCAGGTCTCCCGCATTGCAGGCAGATTCTTTACCATCTGAGTCACCAGGGACATCTCCCCTAAGGAACCTTTTGTTCTGTGACTGTGTACTACCGTCACTGGCTTGCCACCACATCTCAAAGTGTTGCCCAGCAAGTGCCCTACACCATGCACGACGCTTCCCTTCTGATCCTGTAATCAACCCTGCCCACGGGCCCTCCTCCGGACCAAGGTGCTTAACAGTTAAGCACCATAAACTGGATGGCACTTCTGGGAAAGGAGGCCTGGGGTCTCCAAGAAGACAAGGCAGGAAGGCAACTTTCACTTGGCATCTCTGGGAAGCCCTCCCAGAGGAGACGCAGTGTCTGGAAAACAAGTAGGAGTAAGCTAGGTGCACACAGTTAATGGCTAATGTTGGAAATCCAGGTCAGCAAGAAGAAGTCATGAGGAGGAGAAGACAGAGAAGGAGGAGAAGGAGGAGGAAGAAGAGGAGAGTTATATTATTGAAATCCCAGCATGTAGAGATAACCACTGTATTTTTTTACTATCTGGCTACAGTCCAATGGGGTCTCAAAGAGTCAATCACGACTGAGCGACTGAGCACACACAGACATCCAACCATTCTATATGCAAATACAGGACAAATGTACTCAATGCTATTGTGTAAACACAGACTGTTTTAATTCTCCCCCATGCAACTGGGCATATTGCATCGTATACATCCTGAAACACAAGCAGAAGTGTCTTCAGGGTCTTGAACAATCCTTGAGTAGTTCAGGTGACCCCACCTGACAATTGACCGACAGGGCACGTTCTCAGGTGGCAGATACTCGGCAACATAATTAGGATGCACCGTTAACTTTCACAGTGATGTCTGACTGAGTAACTTCTTTCTAGAGCAGTTAAAATGGACACACAAAGAAAGCTTTGTCATACATGCACACAGACACACAGGTGAATGAGGGCACGTGCAGGGCAGCTGCCTCTCCCATCCTGGATTCTTAGATGCTGCTTAAGTGGGAGACATATTTCCCAGGTCTAATGGGAAAACCGCCAGAATCCTGACTCATCTGCGTACTTCCTCAGGTTTTCAGTGACCTACGGCTGGTGAATAGTTTTCTAAGCACCACCTCAGAAGAGAAAGTCTGTGGGACTCTTCGCTCTCCTTCTCTTTAAAAGTTGTTGCTGCTGCTGCTGCTGCTAAGTCGCTTCAGTTGTGTCCAACTCTGTGCAACCCCATAGACGGCAGCCCACCAGGCTCCACCATCCCTGGGATTCTCCAGGCAAGAACACTGGAGTGGGTTGCCATTTCCTTCTCCAATGCATGAAAGTGAAAAGTGAAAGCGAAGTCACTCAGTCGTGTCCGACTCTTAGCGATCCCATGGACTGCAGCCCACCAGGCTCCTCCGTCCATGGGATCCTTCAGGCAAGAGTACTGGAGTGGAGTGCCATTGCCTTTGTAAAAGCAGAGTAGGCATATGGAATCAGGTTAAACACGACATCCTTCGTTGGTTTGGGGACAGGTGTATGTCTCACGAGTTAATGGAATGTAGGATGTAGAATCTTCCCTGGAATTGCCCCAAATCCACAGATTTTGAGTACTTAGAGCAGGGGTTATATGGCCACTGGAAGGACTAAGGTTTCACAAAAATACTAAATACCTTCTGTTGGTGAGATGATCTTATTTGAGTTGGTTTGGGTTTTATTTTTCCCATCCCAGAAGCATTAGGGAAAACCATTAGAACAACATTTACTCTCCAGGCATATGGACCACAAGGGCCAGAAAGAGTGAGGGAAACTCCGCCTGCTTTCTGATTTTCAGTGCAGTGTGATTGGTGGGCTTGGGGTGGAACATATATGAGTTCAAACCCTGGTTCGCAGCTTGCTATCTGTGAGATCTGGAATAAGCCATGTCCTTTCTATGAAAGCATCTCCTTCCTCTGTCCTGCTGCTGCTGCTGCTGCTAAGTTACTTCAGTCGTGTCTGACTCTGTGTGACCCCATAGACGGCAGCCCACCAGGCTCCCCCGTCCCTGACACTGGAGTGGGTTGCCATTTCCTTCTCCAATGTATGAAAGTGAAAAGTGAAAGGGAAGTTGCTCAGTTGTGTCCGATTCTTAGCGACCCCATGGACTGCAGCCTACCAGGCTCCTCCATCCATGGGATTTTCCAGGCAAGAGTACTGGAGTAGGGTGCCATTGCCTTCTCCTACGGGATAAGAAAATAAAGCCTGATTCCAAAATCAACTCTCCACAATTGGTGCCAACATCCTCACACAGCAACATCTCACAGCCCCAACGCCTCTTCTTCCCGGTGCAGCAGCTTAAACTGCTCACAGTGGGCCTTGGAGTCCTGGGATGCACCTTCTGGCTCTTCTGCTGAGTCGTCTGGAAATCTGCCAGGGACCGTTCCATAGCCACAGCTGTCCCCCACCGGCTTCCATCTCCTGCTCGGCCCTTGGCCACAGCCCCTCCTTATGCTCCTTGGCTGGGGACCTGACAGCCCTTTGACAATGATTCGCTATGACACGGGCCTTGGCGGGGAAGGGACCCCAGCCAAGGAATGAGAGATGGTGCTGGTCCCTCTCCTCAGTCCTCCCTGGCTGGACTTGCCAGCCCATGTTCATGACCCCGGGAGCCCTGGCGCTCCGTGGGCGCTGCAGTTTCCCACAGGGAGCCTGATTCCTTCCTAGGGACATACTTTGCTGTGTGATTTGTCTCCTCTCGATCATGTGAGTGCAAGTGAAAGTCGCTAAGTTGTGTCTGACTCTTTCAACCCCATGGACTATACAGTCCATGGAATTCTCCAGGCCAGAATATGGAGTGGGTAGCCTTTCCCTTCTCCAGGGGATCTTCCCAATCCAGGGATCGAACCCAGGTCTCCCGCATTGCAGGCGGATTCTTTACCAGCTGAGCCACCAGGGAAGCTTGACTATGTGAGAAGCAGATCCAACTCTGTGCAGCTACCTCTCAGGTCCTGTCCCCCACTCAGCAGATGGCGATTTTTTTACTCCACGGCTCCATCAGCCAGCTCCCTACATTCCTTCCCAGGTCCCTCCTAACATGTCTTTGGCTCAATAGAAAGCAAGTTGTTGGTGACTAATATCCTGTGCATATAAAACCTTTTTTTTTTTCCTTTAAAAATTACTAATTTCAAATGTATGCTCAGTCGCGTCTGACTCTTCAACCGTATGGGCTGTAACCGACCAGACTCCTCTGTCCCTGGGATTTTCCAGGCAAGAATAGAAAACTGGAGTGGGTTGCCATGCCCTCCTCCAGGGGATCTTCCCTACCCAGGGATCAAACCCGCATCTCTTATGCCTCCTACATTGGCAGGCAGGTTCTTTACCACTAGCACGACCTGGGAAGCTATTCTTGAAGACTGAGCATTGGTTGGACTAGGCAACCTTTGGAGAAGGAACTTGATATTGTTGTCATGGAAACGTTCATTCACAACATTGTGGTTCTTTAGCCTTGGGGAGAAAAGAGTCATTGCAGCTGTGACTTACCCTCTAAGAGTTGGAAAGACTTTCTGATAATTTGGGGGAAATATTTCTTCGATGCCACCTCAAAATTTTGAATGAGGACTAAGAGATTCAAATATCGAAAGTGAACTTCTTATTTTGAAGAATAACTTTAACCCCCCAAAATTAAAAGAAATCTAATCGGTTCCTTGGGAGGCAGTGAGCTTTCTGCCACCTTTGATTTTTCAAGTAGGAATGGGATGGGCACCGTGTAACTCTCGGAGGAAAGCCTTTGTTCATGGTTCATCTACATTACCACCTTGTAGCAATTCTCACAACTTGACCTCTTTAGAAACATTCTGGAAGTGTGTAAATGACGCAGTCATTGAAGCCAGACAATCTGAATTCTCCTTGAATAAGCTCTAAAGATGGGTTATTTCAGGTTACACCACAGCTTCAGACAATGTCCTTGCCAAACCTCAAGGTGCTTGTCCATAAAACAGAGGCTGTGCAGGTACCCCTCTGGTCTCTGCTGACATGCTGAAGCTGCTCTCACTACCTGCTAACCTGGAATAGAACTCATCCTCGTGGAAGTCCCCAAGATAACCCATCTGCACAGAGCCTCACTGAGCACAGCAGACTTTCCCGAGGTGTCAGGTGGAGGAGGGTTTACAGGGCATCCTCCATACATAATAGCTCACAGCAATGGGCAAATATCTCCCAAACTTCCTTCTCGCCTGTGCCTCCTCACAGGCTGGTGGGTCTTTGTTTTTCCTCATTCCTCTTTCTACCTGCTCCCTCGAAGATACTTATTCTAGCTCCCCTTTCTTTCCAGATCCCAGCCCCGCACCTACCTTCAAATCCCTCTGCTCTAATGAAATTACACTTCCATGGCTGTCTCAGATCATCAGATGCTCTTCAAAGAAGGGATGTACAGAGGACTCCCTCCTTGGACAGTTCTGTGTGTGCATGCTCAGTCATGTCTGACTCTCTGTAGCCCGCCAGCCTCCTCTGTCCATGGTTTCCCCAGGCAAGAGTACTGGAGTGGGTTGCCATTTCCTTCTCCACAGGATCTTCCCAACCCAGGGATCCAACCTGCATCTCCTGCACTGGCGGGCAGTCTTTACCCCTGTGCCACCTGCAAAGCCCCAAGAAGGCTTTATTCTGGGTTATTTTTGTGATTTCACTCCTACCTCAGAAAACTCTTAAAAATATTTCTCCTGAATAAACATATTGCCGTCTTCATAAGAAAATTTTTCTTTCTTTTCTTGATTCAATGAGTTAATACTAAGATGCCTCGGCTGTCTTATTCATAATGTGATTCATTATTATAATTGAATGCTGTAAAATGTATAGCACCCACTTTTCAGTGCTCCTTAGAGGAAAGAGATTAAAAAGGAGGATGACGATACATATAAACGCCCAAAGGGAATTTCAATTCAACCGAGGTGCTCTGGACTGAACTATACCCCTTCCCTCATTCACTGCTGAATTCCTAACTCCCATTGTGATGGCATTTGGAAGTGGGGTCTTTGGGAAACTATTAGGCTTAGTTGAGGGTGGGGCCCTTGGGATAGGATTAGTGCCCTTATAAGAAGAGGAAGAAATACCAAAGCTCTCTCTTCATCCTATGAAGACCTCTTGAGAAGGTGGTCATCTGCAAGCCAGGAAGAGAACTCAGCCATGCTGGCTCCTTGATCTTAGACTTCCAACATCCAGAACTATGAGGAAAACATGTTGTTCACTGTAAATCAATTATACTTCAGTAATTTTTTTAATGTCTGTCATTTAAGCCACCCAGTCTATTATATTAAAAAATGCTTGCTCCTTGAAAGAAATCTATGGCAAACCTAGACAGCATATTAAAAAGCAGAGACCTCACTTTGCTGACAAAGATCTGTATAGTCAAAACTATGGTTCTTCCAGTAGTCATGTATGGATGTGAGAGCTGGACTGTGAAGAAGGCTGAGTGCCGAAGAATTGATGCTTTTGAACTGTGGTGTTGGAGAAGACTCTTGAGAGTCCCTTGGACTGCAAGGAGATCCAACCAATCAATCCTCAAGGAAATCAACCCTGAATATTCATTGGAAGGACACTGAAGCTGAAGCTCCAATACTTTGGGCACCTGATACAAAGAGCCAACTCATTGGAGAAGACCCTGACGCTGGGAAAGATTGAGGCCAGGAGGAGAAGGGGACGACAGAGCATGAGATGGTTGGATGGCATCACCAACTCAATGGACACGCTGCTGCTGCTGCTGCTAAGTCGCTTCAGTTGTGTCCGACTCTGTGCAACCCCATAGACAGCAGCCCAACAGGTTCCCTCGTCCCTGGGATTCTCCAGGTAAGAATACTGGAGTGGGTTGCCATTTCCTTCTCCAATGCATGAAAGTGAAAAATGAAAGTGAAGTCGCTCAGTCGTGTCCGACTCTTAGTGACCCCATGGACTGCAGCCTACCAGGCTCCTCCATCCATGGGATTTTCCAGGCAAGAACACTGGAGTGGGGTGCCATTGTGAGTTTGAGTAAATTGCGAGAGATAGTGAAGGACAGGGAAGCCTGACATGCTGCAGTCCCTGGGGGTCACAGAGAGACACACAATTTAGCAACTGACCATTCATTCAAAGGTTGAAGAGCAATATCAACAGTATAATCCCATGTGTCTAGAAAGAAAAGCCTTACCTGTAAAGGTTCAGAATGAAGCACAGGAAGCTGTGCTGGGTGAGTGACAGGTGTGGCTGGCTCCTGTCAGCCACCGGAGGAGGCACCACAGGACTGACATGGCTCACAGCTCTGGAAAGGGGTGGGTCAGCCTGCATCTGTGCATTTACTTTCCTGGTGAAAGGCACCTTTCTACTCATCACATTCTCAAACACACACATATAGGCCAGGGAAGTATTTGTAGGGAGTTGTTTAGTCACTCAGTTGCTCCCTCTTTGTGACCCCATGGACTTCAGCACACCAGGCTTCCCCGTCCTTCACTATCTCCCTGAGTTTGCTCAGACTCATGTCCACTGAGTCGATGATGCCATCCAACCAACTCATCTTCTGTCACACCCCTTTCTCCTCCTGCTCTCAGTCTTGCCCAGCATCAGGGTCTTTTCTAGTGTAGGGAGAAGGCGTGCTACTCCAGGGGGCCGACCCCCGTGCTGTCTCCACGTGGGTTTGATTGTGAAGGTCTGCAGCTGCTCCTGGGCCTGATTATCGGATTATTCTGGCAGAAGGACATTTCATTGCTAATTAGCACAAGGAGATCTTCCAGGCTTCTCGGGTTGGGGCCTGGCAGATGATAAAAGGCCTGGGTCCTGAATGGTGCCCTTTGAGATGTTTAAATGGGTTTGGGAGAGAGCCTGTCACATCTGGTTGCTGTGATAATTAGATTATGAAACAGGGAGGGAGAGAAGGTGTCCAATATAATCTGCAGAGACTCTGCCAGAGCCTGGAGCAGGAAACTGGCCATGCAGTTGACCTCCAGAGGGTCACAGTCAATGTGGGCCCCAGGGCTGGAGCTGGGGGCACCAACCCAAGGAAGCTCTTTTTGGTGTCTAAGGGCTGTTGAGGACATCTTATCGAGTGACTTCCAAATATCAGGTGCTTGGCATGTTCATTTGAAAATATAGGTTTCCAGGCCCTGTCTCTGCAAAGTCTAGGTCACTGGACTTGGCTTTGATCCAGGGATGAGGCCTGTATTTTTTAAGTTCTTAAGTAGCTCTTTTTAATGTATACAGTTTAATAGTCCCTTGCCTAGTTCAGTATTGACATTTGGCAGACAGAAATGAGGAGACATCTTGGAGACGGTGGTGACAACGGAACCCACATATGCTTCCTGGCAGCCCTGCAGTGGTGGCTGTGTTTGCCCAACTTGACAGATGAGGATACCGAAGGTCTGAGAGGACCAGGGACTTGTCCACAGTCACCCGGCCAGTCAGCAATGAAATGAGACTCAGCAGTGCCTCCCAGGGGGCCGCTGAAAGCACTTGGTCAGAGTCCACAGGCTTATCACTGTCTGGTCCCTGCAGGGCTGCTGAAGGTAGTCACTGGATCCCAGAGGGAGGGGGTGCTGCATGGGGAACAGCATCTAAGATGAGCTGTGGTTGCCAAGGACACCGCCAACCTGCAGAGATTTTGCTGGGAGAGGAAAAAGAAGGAAGACCCTGATCTTGCCACCTCCCTGCCCTCAGATCTCTGCCAGGGCTCCCCTGTGAGCTTGGAGCAAAGTGAGAAGAGTAGAGAGAGCAAGTGGGGAGAGCAGTAGATAGAAAATTTACAGCACACAATTTGCAGGAGACATCAGAATGCAATCAAGTAGAATTTTACAGAGATAACCTTGAATTGCTCCAAGTTATTTATAAAGCCTGTAATTTGCAAACCTCAGCATGTTAATGGTTATTAGTCTCAAATTACTTGGGGGCACATCTCTGCATCATTGGAGGTGCATCAAAGGAGCCTCACCATGTTTACAAGGATCATCAGAGACACGGAGAAAAGATCATTTACCTGGAACATATATGACATGCTGTGCACCTGATAAACATTTCTACAATGTAAATATGTCAATTGGAAAGAGTATAGTTATCTAAAAAGTATAATTCACTTGTAGGATCATGTTCATATATCCTGTTAGGTTCTCCACCCCTTATAGGAAATGAGAGACATGACATATAACATATTTACACAATCTGCAATTCAGCAACTCCAAGGGCTTGTTATTTACTGACCACAGAGGCACCTGAGAACAATCACAATCCTTGTATTATCATCAAAACAACTGTTACCGTAATGCCCTTTATAGGATCTAGCCTGCCTGGTCTTTCCTGAACGGATTGGATTAATGGGGCATGGTGTCCAATTACTCAGGAGATTTCAATCTTATCATTCTTCCATTCTATGCCATTCAAGAGGGAAAACTGTTCTTCAATTATATTTGCACCTCTGATGTGAAAAGGCGTTAGGCCAACACTCCTTCCAAGAATACCAAGAAGAGTTTAAAAATATTTCATTTCACATTGCAATTCTATGAATGTGTAATAAACCACCCAATATATTCATATGCACACACACACACACATATTCCATGAGTGTATAAGGAACTACTCCAAAATTTAGAGGCTTAAAATAAACAAACGAATTCATTTTCTCTAGTGCTTCAACTGGGCATGTGGCTCCAGCTGGGGGAGCTTGAAGAGGGCTGGAGGACTTATTCCCAGAAGGGTTCACTCCTGGGGCTGGCAAGTTAGTGCTGGAACCTCAGCCAGGTCTTGGGGCCTGCACAGCCTCTCCGGATGGCTGGGTTAGCTTCTCACGGCACCCCAGCTTCTCCTAGGTTTGAAAAGGAAGCATCCCAAAGTCAGTGTCCCGGAGACCAAGCATCAGAATACATGATTTTGCTGTTTCAGGAGCTAAAAGTTAGCCTCAAGGCCAATCCAAAGCAGGGGTCAAGTTGACAGGGGCTTCAAAGGGCACATGTTCCAGGAAGCACAATGCATGGGATGTGCGTGTGTATTTGTGGATTTACTGGCACAGATAATTTGTCAAGGAAGTTAGAATTTGGGGCCGTAAATCATAGGGAAATTAAAACAAAGTGAGGTGAATCCAAAATCAAATCGCATATTGCTTCTTTCATCTGAGTCATTTTTATGTAATTACAAGTGATAAAAATAGCCAAGACAATCTTGAAGAAGTAGAACCAACATGGAGGACTTTTACTACCAAACATTAAGATTTATATAAAGTTAATAATTATGACAGTACACTAACAGATGCAGAAATGGGCGAATAGAGGAATGGAATACAATGAAGTTTCACTGAACACACACACACGTGTAATCAAATAAATGAATTATTGTGGATAAACTGGATATCCATATTTTAAAACTCTGAATATTGATTCCTTCTATGTTGGATCCATAAAATTCATTCCAGATAGATTATAGATCTAAATATAAAGAGAAATCATTATAAATTCTTAAAAGGTAACTTGAAGAATGGCTTAATGCTATGATACAGGCATCTTAAAAAAAGATTTTTTTTTAAGCAGGATAAACATTCATAAACTATTGAGTATTTTTTAAAGATAACTTGTCTAGGATGTAATTAAGAATTGCTATTCATCAAAACACTCCAGTAAGAGAAGAACTGTGCAAACCATGGATAGGAGGAGATGATTATATCTTATGAAGGACTCATACTCAGAATAAAAAAATCTTTTAAATCAGTAAGAAAAAGAAAGAAAATTCAATAAAAAATAAGCAAGAAATTGCTAATCAGTTTGCAAAAAATTTTATCCAAAAGGCGCACAAGTATATAAAGTGTGCTCAACCTCTTTGCATGCTCACTTGCTCAGTCATGTCCGACTCTTTGTGACCCCATAGACTGTAGCCCACCAGGCTTCTCCTGCCATGGGAGTTTCCAGACAAGAATAGGGAGTTGCCATTTCCTACTCCAGGGGATCTTCTGGACCCAGGGATAGAACCCAAGTCTCCTGCATTGGCAGGCAGATTCTTTACAGCTGAGCCCCCTAGGAAGCCTTCAACTTTTTTATGCAAATTTAATGTACAGTGAGATTCCAGTAAATGCCCTCTCACCTCCCAGAAGATACTAAATGCTGGTAGCTGACTGAGAATTTGTCAACTGCAATCTTCACCAACAGGAGGATAACCACAATTGCAGAGGTCCTCCCCAAGGAGTGCGGGGTCTCCAGTCTCCACAATGGGCTCCCAGCAAAGGGATCCTGAGCAAGGAAGACGAGCCCCTGGAACATTTGAAGACCAGGGGGCTTTTGTATGATAGATCTGGTGGTCTGTAGGAAAAAGAGTCTGCTCTTGAAGGGGCTACACAAAACCTCATGCACTCGGGGTCCTGCAGAAAAGCAGTAGCTTGAAAGGACCCTGGGTCAGAGCCATCTGCTCATCTTGCAGAGCCTTTTGGAGGAGAAGGAGGCAAACGGGGCTCCCCATTTTGGGGAGCACGTCCTACTCCAAGGACACTGAAGCTGGCAATTGCTATTTCGGGAGACCTCCCTCTAGCCCATGAGAGCCAGGAGCTTGAGCTGAGACAAGGATTCTAAATATGGAAACTCACAGGATTCGATTAAAGAAACATTTAGAGATGACAAATTATCAAGCTACAGTGATTGGCTGGATATGAGAGGCTTAGAAGAGAAGACAGATAAGGGATGAGTTTGGAGATGAGATGATGAGTGTGAAGGGCCCTGGACAGACTCAGAAAAGCCTGAAACTCAGAGAACAAAGAGAGGCCCTGAAGAATCACAGAGAGGAGAGTTAGATCATCAGGGGTGTGGTTTTATGCTAAAGATAGGTGACAGCTGCTCTGAAATAGTCCTCCTGGTAGACTCTAACCTAAAGCTCCATTTTAGCTTTAAGGTCAGTGGCCTTCATGAGTGATTTGAAATGGCAACATATTTCTGCAAAAAGAAAAAAAAAAAAATGGCTAATTTCAAAATATCTAGCAATGAGATTCAACACATGTACATCCTAAAGGAGAGGAAAGGACTGAGCAACTTAACAAGATTGATAAAATGGAAGGTGTTTTCACGTTGAACACTGTCTCTAAGGTAAGAGTATATAGGGGAGGAAAAGGCATTTCCCTTCACCCTCTTAGGCTTTCGGCTGAGAACCCCATACAAGGCACTAACAGGAGGAAAACCAATGTTTAGTAACGTGATTTCTCCTGTATACATGGGAGAGACCCAGGAAAACTGAGTAACCTGTTGAAATGGCCCATCCACCACCTTCAATACTGTGCTTGGAACAGTGACCACGGCTTAGCAGTGATGAACATTAGCGGCCGTTAATGTTATTATGTGTAAGTCTCCCGTGTCCACAGGATCGCATTTAGGACCTTTGTAAATACGGCCTCAGCCAGACTCCCAACTTCCCCTTACGTGTCTCTGGCATCCACCACTGGTTCCTCTGCTTTGTCTGTTCCTGGGGTCACTGCGGCCGGGCCTCTGCCTGCCCACAGCTGTCCTTGGCACATTGCCTGGCACTGTTCCCCTCTCCCGCCACATTGTGCCTGACTTCTGTGCTTTCTCCTTGGAAACCTGCCTCTCCTGACTCCTGGGAGGCTGCCTCACCTGTCCCCCTCACACCGGCCTAGGCTCACCCGTCCTCCCCATACCTGCCCAGGGAGGGGCCTTAAACCCTTGAATGGCAGTCCCAGTCTCACTCTCCTCTTCTCCATGTTCATTCTAACCCACGTTTATTCGTTTGTTCGGTCATCTCTCTGGGGGACTCTGATGACCCTCTGGACACAGGCTGCTCCTCGTCACTGTCCACTCTCAGACCCAGAGTCTCCCTCCTCAGGTGGACGGGGCCCCAGGCGGGCCTGCCTGCCCCTGGGGGAGCAGGCTGTTGCCTCCCGGCAAAACTGCTCTGTGTGGTCTCAGAGAATGGCCCACCCACCTCCCACCTTGCGTTCAGCCTCTCACCACCATCCTGTGAACCAGACCACAAATGTCTCTGTAATTACAGTGAAGATATTACTAATCTTAACACTTAATCAATAGTTAAGCACTTGGCAGACATCACAGTAAGCACTTTAAGTGGATTAATTTATTCAGTAACAACGTATGAAGTGGATCCTATCACTCCTCCCATTTTGCACCTCCCATTTGGCCTGGAGGGGAAGCTGCTTGCCTGGCAGAAGAAGAGGAAGACCCTTCCTAACAGGCTACCCCGTCTCCCCCAACCACCCCGTTTCATTGCCAGAACCTGCCCTGCAACTGCTACAGCGAGCTTCCGAAAACGTGGAGGGGCTATTCTGTTTAGGAACTCCCCATCTTCTGCAGCTGAAAGCCCACCTGTGACCTGCCCACCGACCAGCCTCCAACCGATGCTCCGAGGCGGTCAAGCCCAGAAACGCCCCGCGCGATGCCTCCACGGGCTCCCATCTCAGCCACACGGACGCGTGCGCGCAGAATGTCGACACATGGAAGCTCTTTGCTGCCCCCTGCCGGCCGCCGGCCGCTATAAGGGAGCCCCGTGGGAGGAAACCTGCAAACCTCCGTAATCATCCCATCCGCGGGGTTTCAGCCCAAGGATTCTGGGGGATCTTACTTCGCACCGGGTTCCTGTAACATTCTCCAAACATGAATCCCAGAATCCGCAGCTGAGGGACCCTAGCATCTGTAAAGTGCCTTGGCCGATTTTGTTGTTTCAAAAGTGCCTTTGCTGACTTATTATCAGGCAGGTTTAGAGAAATCACGTTCCAAACACATTTGAGATCCAGCCGAATGGGCTTCGCCTGTCAGCTCTGCCCCTCCTGCCCCCATCGCCAATCTGAGCATCTCTCTTAGGGTTTGCTGTGTGTGCAAACAGCCCCTGATTCAGTGGGGGAAAAGAGGTACACACTCTTTGAAAAGTATAGTGTTGCACACACAGGGATTCATATGTACATATTGAATGTTAGTGTCCTCTGGCACTCTTGGGTCCACAGGACGGGGGATGGGGGGTTGCTTAGATGATAGTGGGGAGTTTGAGTCTTAAGATTATAGAAAGGAATACAACTGGCTAAGGTATGTGTGTGGGGGGGTCTGGTCCCCTTTGGATGGACAGCACACGACTTCTTTCTTTCTTATTTCTTCTCTCATCTTGGTCCTTCTTCCTCCTTTTCTATCTCCTTCTATGGAAGACCAGCCTCAGGGCCCAATACAGGCTGAGGTCACATGGCGGAATGAGACCAAATTGCTCCCATCAAGAACCTTCCCATCACCTCACATGGAAGAGACAAGGAGGAGTCAGCGTGTGGTCCTCCATGGAGGACTCCCCACCCGCTGCCGCCCCAGGAGGATCACCCTCTACCTCGGCCTCAGTGAACATGCAGTTCCTGGGGTGAACATGCGCCCCACCCCATGCCCTAAGTCAGACCCAGACATCCAGAACAGACACTCATGCCTACAGTACTGAACTTTACTTTTCCCCCCAGACTATGTTTAAGGTTGTTAAAGTAATCAGGTGCCCTCGCTTAGATTGGATTACAAAATTTTGAAGATAGGAGACTAGTCTTAAAAAAAGTGAGTCAATTCTTTATTCTGAGAGGAGACCAAATTGCCCGTTTTTAGGGTAGACTCGACTTTGTTCTGGAAAATCTACGACATGGGAGTGTATTGTAGAGAATTTCTTACCCTCGTGCCTTGGGAAAAAATTTTAATTCAGCAAAGTGACCCAAATGAGTTCTCTGAGACAAAATGAAAAAGGACATGTTCTGCTTAGTTATGGGAATTAATTGGATGTGGTAATTGGATGTGGAAGAATTCCTGCAGATTTTGTTGCTTCAGTTGGAGCAAAGTCACTTTTCTCTGCGTGGGTTAGACTGCCATAGGCCTAAACTTACTTTGTGTTCTTACAAGATTTCATGGCTTCTCACAAAATGAGTTGCAAGGTGAGACCTTGAGGCCCTAGAAAAAAATCAAACATGTTTAAGATTCACTGCATCGTGCTGGAGGAGGAATTTAGGTGAAGCAACCTGAGAGATCTGTGTGGTGCTTCTTCTGGCTGAGCGCTGGAGCAGTGGGCCCGGTGGTGCCTATGGTCTGAAGTCAAGGCCCTTTACATTTTTCATCATGAGCTAGCCCTAACCTTGAATCGAACCCAACAAATAAGAGGCGCCATAAATTCCAAGTCTCTTAACAGGAACTCAGAGCTCATAACCCCCCCAGTCAAAAACAACCTTTGCAGCTTTATTTCCATCGCAGCCATAATTGTTTCAAATTGTCCCAATCAGGACCACGGCCCCTCACTGTCGTCTAATTCCAGTTGGCTCTGCTGGGAATGACTGTGCCACTACTTCTGTTTCTCTTGGTTGTTTGAAGGTTATGTGAAATGTACGTCTCTGTGACCCTTTTTCAGACTTGTCCTGCTCTGTAGAATTGCAGGCCTCCTTGCACCCCACCCCCGCCCGCATGTCACATCCTTCTGTAAGAGCAGATCACGTTTTGGAAAACAGGGCACAGTGAGGCAGGTAAGCAAAGTGGTTGGCAGATCCCACTGTGGAGCAAAAGTGCTAACATTAAAATCTACATTTCACAACTGGCTGGGAATGTGATTTCGAGCTGTTTCCATAAACTCTCTAAATCTCAACTCTGCACAAACATGCAGATAATTGTGGTAACTGTGCTAAGAGTTTTGAAGAAAATGCAGCAAAATATGTAAATATCTAACCAGAGTGCTTGGCACTGCTGCTGATGCTGCTAAGTCGCTTCAGTTGTGTCTAACTCTGTGCGACACCATAGACGACAGCCCACAGGCTCCCCCATCCCTGGGATTCTCCAGGCAAGAACACTGGAGTGGGTTTCCATTTCCTTCTCCAATGCATGAAAGTGAAAAGTGAAAGTGAAGTCACTCAGTTGTGTCCGATTCTTAGCGACCCCATGGACTGCAGGCTCTTCCATCCATGGGATTTTCCAGGCAAGAGTACTGGAGTGAGGTGCCATTGCCTTCTCCGTCTTGGCACTGAAGCTATGCTCAATTCCTATCCACCATCATCTTCACCATCACATCACCATCGTCATTATCAAGATACCATCATTCCCATCAGCAGCAGCAACATCATCACCAGTAACATTATCATCATCCTCACCATCCCCAGCATATCATAATTAACATCATCATCATCACCCTCATTGTTATGCCTGTGATGGCATAACAGATGCCTGTCATCTTATCACCATCATCTCATCATCCCCATCATCCTTATTATCATCCCCATCACCAACATAATCATCAACACCATCATCATCACTGTCATGCCCATGATGGTGTTCATCTCGCCATCTCCATCATCTCACCGTCTCCATCATCTCACCATCTCCATCATCTCACCGTCTCCATCATCTCACCATCTCCATCATCTCACCGTCTCCATCATCTCACCATCTCCATCATCTCACCACCTCCATCATCTCACTGTCTCCATCATCTCACTGTCTCCATCATCTCACCACCTCCATCATCTCCCCATCTCTATCATCTCCCCATCTCCATCATCTCCATCATCTCCATCATCTCCATCATCTCCCCATCTCCATCATCTCGCCATCTGCATCATCTCCATCATCTCCCCATCTCCATCATCTCGCCATCTGCATCATCTCCCCATCTCCATCATCTCGCCATCTGCATCATCTCCCCATCTCCATCATCTCGCCATCTGCATCATCTCCATCATCTCCATCATCTCCCCATCTCCATCATCTCGCCATCTGCATCATCTCCATCATCTCCATCATCTCCCCATCTCCATCATCTCGTCATCTGCATCATCTCCCCGTCTCCATCATCTCCATCATCTCACCATCTCCATCATCTCCCCGTCTCCATCATCTCCATCATCTCCCCATCTCCATCATCTCCCCATCTCCATCATCTCCCCATCTCCATCATCTCGCCATCTGCATCATCTCCCTGTCTCCATCATCTCCATCATCTCACCATCTCCATCATCTCACCGTCTCCATCATCTCCCTGTCTCCATCATCTCCATCATCTCGCCATCTGCATCATCTCACCATCTCCATCATCTCCCCATCTCCATCATCTCGCCATCTGCATCATCTCACCATCTCCATCATCTCCCCATCTCCATCATCTCGCCATCTGCATCATCTCACCATCTCCATCATCTCCCCATCTCCATCATCTCGCCATCTGCATCATCTCCCTGTCTCCATCATCTCCATCATCTCACCATCTCCATCATCTCACCGTCTCCATCATCTCCCTGTCTCCATCATCTCCATCATCTCACCATCTCCATCATCTCACCGTCTCCATCATCTCCCTGTCTCCATCATCTCCATCATCTCGCCATCTGCATCATCTCACCATCTCCATCATCTCCCCGTCTCCATCATCTCGCCATCTGCATCATCTCCCTGTCTCCATCATCTCCGTCATCTCACCATCTCCATCATCTCACCGTCTCCATCATCTCCCCGTCTCCATCATCTCCATCATCTCACCATCTCCATCATCTCGCCATCTGCATCATCTCACCATCTCCATCATCTCGCCATCTGCATCATCTCACCATCTCCATCATCTCCCCATCTCCATCATCTCGTCATCTGCATCATCATCTCCCTGTCTCCATCATCTCCATCATCTCACCATCTCCATCATCTCACCGTCTCCATCATCTCCCTGTCTCCATCATCTCCATCATCTCGCCATCTGCATCATCTCACCATCTCCATCATCTCCCCGTCTCCATCATCTCGCCATCTGCATCATCTCCCTGTCTCCATCATCTCCATCATCTCACCATCTCCATCATCTCACCGTCTCCATCATCTCCCTGTCTCCATCATCTCCATCATCTCACCATCTCCATCATCTCGCCATCTGCATCATCTCACCATCTCCATCATCTCGCCATCTGCATCATCTCACCATCTCCATCATCTCCCCATCTCCATCATCTCGTCATCTGCATCATCTCCCCGTCTCCATCATCTCCATCATCTCACCATCTCCATCATCTCCCCGTCTCCATCATCTCCCCGTCTCCATCATCTCGCCATCTCCATCATCTCCCCATCTCCATCATCTCCATCATCTCACCATCTCCATCATCTCACTGTCTCCATCATCTCCCTGTCTCCATCATCTCCATCATCTCGCCGTCTCCATCATCTCACCGTCTCCATCATCTCCATCATCTCCCTATCTCCATCATCTCGCCATCTGCATCATCTCACCGTCTCCATCATCTCCCTGTCTCCATCATCTCACCATCTCCATCATCTCACTGTCTCCATCATCTCCCTGTCTCCATCATCTCCATCATCTCGCCGTCTCCATCATCTCACCGTCTCCCTGTCTCCCTGTCTCCATCATCTCCATCATCTCGCCGTCTCCATCATCTCATCCTCTCCATCCTCCTCATTATCATCTTCATTAATACCACCATCATTCTCGTGATGCTCCTCATCCCTAGCATCTTCTCACTGTCATCAGTATCAACATGACTGCTGTCATCATCTGTGTTCCCAGGTCTAGTTCAGTTCTTAGCCTTAGCAACTCCTTGAGGTCGCCATCCAACAGTCACATGTGTGAACTTGGAATTTGAGATGATGGTGGCCATGCACTCAATGCTTACCTCCTGAGGAACCTTTAGCCAGAACCACCCAGAGAAGCACTGCAGATTCCAGGCCCCTGGAAACCATGAGATGATGCTTCCTTCTCTTTTTTCTTCAGAGATAAATGAGCCTGTAATTCCCTTATTGTCTGATATATGGAACCTATTTTGTATCTATTTTTTTTAGTAAATACCCTTATTTTTAAATAAATATTTAAATATATTTTATTAAATTTCAGTTATTATTAAATATTTCTATATTAATTCTTATCCTCTTAAAGACATTTGTACATTTTTAACTTCTCACTGAACACCCTTCTCCCATCACAGTAGTCCAATGTTTTTTAAATGTATTTTTTAAACCTAAATTATAGTATGAAGTCGAAGTGAAAATGTTAGTTGCTCAGTCATGTCTGACTCTTCACGATCCCATGGACTGTAGCATGCCAGGCTCCTCTGTCCATGGAAGTCTCCAGGCAAGAATAGTGGAGTGGGTAGCCATTCCCTTTTCCAAGAGATCTTCCCAACCAAGGGATTGAACCCGGGTCTCTTGCATTGCAGGCAGACTCTAAGCCACCAGGGAAGCCTAAATTATAGTGTATAGCCTCCTAAATGTTCTCATTTAAAATCATTTTGCACTGTCCTACAGGAATATGGCTCAGATGGTAAAGCATCTGCCTACAATGTGGGAGACCTGGCTTCGATCCCTGGGTCAGGAAGATCCCCTAGAGAAGGAAATGGCAACCCACTCCAGTATTCTTGCCTGGAAAATTCCATGGACGGAGGAGCGTGGTAGGCTACAGTCCATGGGGTGACAAAGAATCGGACACGACTGAGCGACTTCACTGCACTATAGGAATAGCAAGTAGAATGGGCAGTTTTTGTTTACATTATTGATTTTGCTGGCCTCCTCTTCGCTTGGATGAACTTCGTTTATTTCTTAGTGAGCTGTTTTGCTAAGGAGATGATTTTGACCCAGCGTAGCTCATTCTACATGTGTTTCCAGTCTTTGTGCTCACCCTTACTAAAAAGTCAACAGAAATGTCCTCATCCTCCTGTTTGCAGCCACGTGTTCCTATTAGTTACTTAGGGTCCTGACCTTATGGCCCAGCTCCTGCCCCTTCTGCTGGGCTTCTCCCTTCCTTCCTAGTCCCCCACGTTCTTAAGGAGAAGTTAAACTCAGAAGATACACTGGCGGCAGCTTCATTCGGCTTAGTTCCCTGAGCGCCACAGGAGTGTGCATGGGAGTTGAACTTGTCTGTCAAAGATGCGTTTGGTGCCCCAGGTGGCATTGTCTCTGGCTCTGATTTCAGCCTCACCTGTAGAGACTTATGAACAGCAACACGCCTTGGAGTCTTTCTGCCGTCTGCCTTGGTGCCTTCTTGGAAGCCACCAGAGTTCACTCAGCACAAAAGTGCTGTCAGGAAGTGTCTGTGGGTCTGGCTTTTCATCACTGATTTTTTAAAGTGTTCTTTATTGTGTGGATTTTCTCAAAGACTTAAGTCTTCTGTCACGTAGGCACTGCACCGACTCTTCCCCAGCCTGCAGCTTACACATCAGTTTACTTACAGATATCATTTGATGAGCACATTGAAGCAACAATGTGTTGAAGCCCAGTTTTTCTCTTGATTTCTTTTATAGGGTTGGTGCTTTTGTGTCCTCGGAAACCTTTGCCTATGTGAAAGTGGCATATATATGACATGTGTTCTTTTGCAAGTTTTAATGGCTCTAAATTTAGTCTACGATTCATTTAAAATGTATACTAAATAGTGTGTCTATATGACTGAGGTAGAGATTTCATTTTTTTTTTTAATATGGATACTCGACTGTTTAGCAAGTTGACCTTATGAAATTCACTTATCTGTTATATTCTTCTTTTTTTAGAGCCCTTAGATTTTTCTGTAGATACAACCATATCCATGAGAATAAAGAGTTTGAATTCCTTCTTTGTAATGTTTGTCTTCTTTCCGTTCCTTGCCCATTGCTCTAAGACGCCCAGTTCAAGGTTGGGTATGAAAGGTGAGGATGGGCATCTCTGCCTTACAAACAATGAGAGAAGACAAGCATTCACTATTTTATGACTAAGTGTGATGACAGCTGTGGGGTTTTGTAGATGGTTACTATATATTTCTCACTGATGCTGATTATCATCATGAATAGTTATTAAAATATATAAAATAATTTTTATTCCTTCATTAAAATGGTCAGATGATTTTTCTTATTGATACTCTTTTTTAATTGAGGTATAACTGATTGATACTCTTAATCTGGTGAATTACCATGGATTGTTTCTCAAATGCTGAAAACACCCCAACAGTCCTGAAATAAACTTCGCTTGGTCATATTTTAGATACTTCTAGATTAATTTTACCAACATTTTGTTACAAAGTTTTGCATATATATTCCATTCCTTCCTTCCTGATTTTGTACTCTATATTTCACTTAGACTTTACAGACTCCACAATACTGTTATTTTTGCTTTCTACAGTCATTATGTTTTAATGAAAAATGTACAGAATAAGATTTTTCATATATTTATGTACATATTTATAGTGTCTGATATTCTCTTATTTTTTCTGTAGATCTGAATTTCCATCAAGTGTCTTCTATACCTTTTCCACTGTATTTTCTTCACGTATTTTTCACAGCTGTGTTGAAGCCCCCATCTGCTAATTCCAACCTCTGAACTACCTATGGGTCTGCTTTGATACAACGTTGTAACATCTGATTTGGTTTGGTTTGCTTCTTTATATGGGGTGGAGGGGCTTCCTAGGCGGCTCAGTGGCAAGGAATCCACCTGGCATTGCAGGGGACGTGGGTTCAACTCTTGGGTCAGGAAGATCCTGTGGAGAAGGAAATGGTAACCCAGGGGGCCACAAGAAAATGGTCCAGGGGGCCATAAGGAGTCGGACATGACTGGGTGACTGTGAACAGTAGTCTGGGTGTGTCATGCTGGACTTGTTTGAGTCATCAGTAGGAACATGAGTTGGTAGGCCAAAACAGATCCTTAGAGGTCAGCAAGACAACCCCCCTCACATTTTAGAGTATAGAAAATTGGCTCAGAGAGAACCAGTCCAAGTTTACCCAGGAATTAGCTACAGGGTCAGAACTCCAACTCACCATCCATCTATCTCTTTGCTTTTGAAGCACCTGCCTAGGTTCCCTCATTATTAAACTAAGGGAGTTGGACTAGGTTAACAGCCGGTCCCTTACAGCAACATGATTCTATTTTTTCCTTTCATTGTGCCTGTGAAAGCTTTCAAGGGCATCAAGGACATGACCCATGCTGCATCATCGGAGGACCTTTTCTATTTACGCTTAAAGGTTTGTCAGACCATGTCTAGATCACAATTCCAGGGACAAAATAATAGCTTCATGTAAAAAAGTAATAAAAACCAAAAACAGAACATTTTTAAAAAATTGATTCTCACCAAATCCAAATGTGTTGGTGTGAAATATTTATTAGGCATTGTCAAGTATAATAAAAACACTATCATTTCCTCCTCCTTCCATCCCAGATATAACCGCTATAAAGAGTTTGATATATGATTCTCACAATACTAGGGGCTTACATTACATCTATGCTTTATTCCTTTTGCATATGCTCACTGATGTCCTTCTGTGTGCTGGAATACTCTGCTAGATCCCAGGGTAAGGCAACAAGACAGTCTCTCCTCTCATGGACTTTATATTCCAATGATGAAGGCAGACAGGAAGTAAGCAAGCATCCCACAGGTAGAGAAGGGGCAGTGCCTCAGAAGAGGGCTGCTCTGGAGAGGGTGATCAGAGCGCATCTGTCTCCGAAATTGAGATCCAATGATACAGAAGAGTCAGACGTTATAAAGTGTGGGGTAAGACTGAGCCGATGAGAAAAAGCAAAGGCCCTGAGGAAGATCAAGATAAGTGCATTCAGCCCTCAAGCAGAGTGGCTGGAGTGTGGAGGACAGGGAATAGAGTGAGGCGCAGGGCAGCTGGGGTCCAGGTCACGCAGGGCCTCAGCCAGTGAATTAGGTGTGGTCTAAGTGCAGCACAAAGTCAGTGAGCAGTGTTAAGGGAAAACCTGAGTCTAATTCATAACTTAAACTGTGGTTAAATATAGACTCACTCATAACACATGCTTATACTAAAATAGATACATATCCATTCACACTTCCATTTCATTGAAGAGATGATTCCTTCTTGCTTGAGAAGGATAGGATCTTTCTTTGTATACCCTCTGACACGCCTTTCAGTCCATGTCTATCAGACATCTTCACTTGTCAGCATCTAGAGGTCACACATGGTCTTTTCAACAGCGTTTCTGTTTTTTAAACCCCTTTGCAGAGAGACGTTCCTTTGTATGAAATGACCATATGTATGTATAAGTTCTATTTGCTTATTTCAGTTATTAACGACTCACCTATTCAGTTATCCAGCACACATTGTCTGAGCCTCCACAGTGCCTAAAACTAGATATTCATAGGAATATGAGTGAGTGGAGGGTCCTTGCCCTTAAGAAGCAGCGTTTGGGGAAAAGGGTACACAGTGTATGACCACGTCCTGCTGAGTTTCACGAGGTCTGGAGGGAAGACCTCACAGAGTAACAGAGGAGCGCAGGTGGGGAGGAGTCCAGTCTCGGGATGCTGGGGGTCAGGGGAGCCTTGCAGAGTGGCTGGCTCCCAGGGGGCTCTGAGACGTCGGTAGGAACATGCAGCAGACAGAGCCAGCAAGGGGAAAGCACGGGGCAGGATGCAGCCCCGCGTGTGAAAGGCATTGTCATTAACACTTGAGGAGATTTCACAGTGAGGAGAAAAAAAGGACTGGCGCTGGTGGTAAGGCCCCCGGGGTCCAACTTGCTTTTTCCTCTAATCCCTGTGTCTTCATCGCTCAGTCCCTTCCCTTGTCTGTGCCTCAGTCTCTGCACCTCAAAGGAGCACTCTGGCTTTCACATCCTGTGGCCTTAAGTAAAAATACGACATAAGCAAGACAGTTGGGTGGGGGCCGGAGCAGAATCTGCTTTGATTGCTCCCCAGCTCTGAAATGCTGCCAAGTCTTTTTCCCAGCAGACAATATTGAAACAATTAATGGAATGAAAAATACTGATCTCACAGAGGGCATCTTCGACAGACTAAGGGGAATCATTAAATAATACTGTAGTTAAAGTTTCAAAGTAGCAAGGAGGTAGTTTGGTCCCATGCCCAGTTGATAATTTTATAATCCGCAACAGCGCCACCTAGTGGTCTTCCGGCTTGGGCTTTAATGAAGGAAGATGTCCCTGGTGGCTCAGTGGTTAAGAATTTGCCTGCAATGCAAGAGATCCAGCAATGGAGGACCTGGGGCGTTGATCTCTGAGTGGGGAGGACCTCCTGGAGAAGGGAATGGCAACCCACTCCAGTATTCTTGCCTGGAGAGTCCCATTGACAGAGGAGCCTGGCAGGCTACAGTCCATGGGGTCACAAAAGAGACACGACTTAGAGACTACACAACAGCAATGGAGGAAACCCACCCTCTGCAGGATTTGCTCTAGGTGCCTGCCGCACCCATAACTTCTGCTGAGACCTCCTCAGGCTGTAGCTCTGAGCTGGGGTGTTCATGATCTTTACAAAGTGACTCCCTACAGTCTGAGTCGAAGCAGCAGGGCAGACCAGGGCAGGGCCCTTCTTTGGGGACATCAAGCTCCAGCCTGGTTGAAGAATTCAAACAGGGTGATGGAAACTGGCTGAAATGGGTTCCTTCTTTGAAGAATTTGAAATGGGGATGTAAACAGACAACTGATGGGAAGAGCAGAGGGACAGACGTTCACCATGCAGTACCCCGTGTTTGCCCTCCCATTACCCAACCCACTTTGCCACTGGGATTGGAAATGAGTTTTCAACTCTTTCCTAAGGTGCAGGGGCACTTAACCAGAAAGATTAATTCTCTCCTCTTCACTGTGTTGACCAGCATAGGCCAAGAGATCCCTGATTTCTCTCCCAGCCACAGGGAGTACCTTATGAACTCAGGATTTCACAGGCAATTCTGAGAAACAGGCTCCTTATCTGTGGTTTAAAAATGCAAAACTTGGAATATGATGACTGCCATTGTCTCCCCAGTATGAGAAAAGCCAATAGGAGAAGAAAGCAGACGTGTAGAGATGAGCAAAATAAAGGAAGTTGCAGAGAAACAGAGGTGGTGCTGTTCCACTGGTCCTAAATCTACTCTCTTTTATTGTCTAGGCCAGTTTGATTTGGAATTTCTGTTACTTATTAAAATGTATCCCCAAAACAAAAAAGAAAATAAAAACAGTGTCCTCTCTAAGACACCGAGGCAGGGTGCATGTACCATGAGAATCCTATACCCCAAGTTCTCCCTGTGTGGGGGCGTGATGATCTGGACCAGACTTAGTGCTAACTCAGATCTTGGTCATTCCAGACCCAGGAACCTGCTTGTATTCCAGCTTTCAAGTTCTATCTTTCCTGGTTACCTGACTTTACAACATATATTTGACTATATCTACCATCCTTGCATGTGTGTGTGCTTAGTCGCTCAGTCATGTCCAACTCTTTGCAACCCGGTGGATGGTAACCCACAGGCTTATCTGTCTGTGGGGTTTCCCAGGCAAGAATACTAGCGTGGGCTGCCCTTTCCTTCTCCAGGGGATCTTCCTGACCCAGGGATTAAACCTGGGTCTCTTGCATTGTAGGCAGATTCTTTACCATCTGAGCCAACAGGGAAGACCATCTCCCATCCTCACTCCTGCTTAAAACCTTTTATTTGGGTTTTCAGTGATTTAAGAATGCAGAGCCAAATCTCTCCTCTGGCCCGCAGGGCCCTGCATGGTCTGGCACAGGAGCTCACTCTTGGGTCTTCTTGATCGATGTCACCTCCTTCTCAAAGCTCAGGGCTCTGGTCCACCTGCAGCAGACACTCCCTGTCCCTAAGATAGCCCCTTCCCTGTCTCCAGCTCCTGGTGTGTCGGATGATTCTGCCAGTGGGTGTGTTTGGGGAGCCCCATGAGTACAGACCCCGAATCTGCTTTGCTCACCATTGCCTTCAGTCTCTGGCTAGAGGAGGCGGGACAGAATTAATAGGTCTGTGAATGAATTCCTACCACTAACAGAAAGGGTCAGTTCTTACTAAGCCAAATCTCTGCTATTAATCCCTTCCAGCAAGTCAGAGCATGATATAGAACTTCTTGAACCACCAAATCAGGTGTCATGATGTCCCCAGGGGTCTCACACCATCAGAGTGGGGGGAAGGCACACCTCTTCAGTGGATACAAGCAGGATCCACTGCTCAGTGATGCCTTGAGAATTGCCAAGGCATGGAGTTACTGCTGTTCTTCCCACTGGATTGAGTAAAAGACTGCAGCTGACACACTCCTATAGAGTCTGAGAAATATGTCTAATTGATTTCAGGGTGGTGTGGGGGTGGCTTTTATAAAATTCATTGCCAGACACTTGAAATGTATGTGTATTTGAAGTGACAAAGTGTGCCGTGCTTCCCAGGCAACTCCTACCCCCTGCCTGGATGGATGGAGGTCGTGCTGAGTCGCAGGTTGCCTCAATGGTACCAGCACTGAACTGTGCAGTCAGAACTGAGGTTTAGCTCCAACCTCACCACTTGGGAGCGTGGATTGTCAGACTTTAAGCATGCATTAGAAGCTGACCTGTCCTCTGCTCTCATCTTTTGTAGATGCTGATTTGGATGGCTGGCCGGCTTGGCATTTGGTCAGCACTCTTCCTTGTGGCTCGGGTGGTAAAGAATCCACCTGCAATGCAGGAGACCCGGGCCCAATCCCTGGGTTGAGAAGACCCCCTGGAGAAGGAATTGGCAACCTACTCCAGTATCTTGCCTGGAAAATCCCAGGGACAGAGGAGCCTGGCGGGCTATGGTCCATGGAGTCGCAAAGTTGGACGCGGCTGAGCTGCTAACACACACAGATACTTCCTGTCCCTTCATGCGAGATTAGATCTCAGGCTCTGATTCAGACTAGTTTGGAGCCCTGGCTCTACCCTGTGCTTGGGTTAGAGGCCTGAGCCATCATTAAACTCTCAGCTCTTTCCTGATCTATAAAGAGGGGTGGGGGTAGGGGGCATGGAATCTGCTGTAGGCCTCAACAAAAAGCAATCAGTGATACACTCTTCAGTACAGAGCAAGTGTTGACTATATCTGCCCCAGTGCTTTTCCCAATGAAGTCAAAATCCAGCTCCAGGTCTTGTTACCCAGCTCAGAATTCCACATCCTACACCACGAAGAGGGGCCTGCCTGGGAGACCCACAGGAGGCAACAGGTGAAGGAGCCATGCACATTTCTGACATTGGAAGTCTTGCCAACTAGAGGAGAGGGCCCTGGGATCTGCTGTCCATGCTTCTCCAAGAGCTGAAGGGAGCCCTGGGGTGCGGCCAGGCCCCATTCAGTGGGTTCCATGTCTCCATGGACTGGAGGAAGCCTCAGATGTAGGGCCAGGCCCCATTCAGGGGGTCCCGTGTCTCCATGGACTGGAGGAGGCCTCAGAGGTGGGGCCAGGCCCCATTCAGTGGGTTCCAGGTGTCTTCAAGGCAAGCAGCCCAAGACCTGTTTCCTCTCCCTGAAGCTCGGTAGCCACCCCTTTGGCTTCTCAGTATAAATGAGGATGGGCGATGGTATCGTTTAGCTCCCTTGACAATGTCAGACGCATAAAGAGCAAGACATTTTGAGAAATGGAGAACAGGTTCTTTGCTGAACTGAAACCTAAGCTGCTGAAGCTCTGAGATGGAAGGGATCTTAGACTTGTGCTTTCCTGAGGCCAGAGAGGGAAAGGAACTTTTCTGCACAGTGAGTTGGAGCAATGACAGGAGGAAAATGCTCATCCTGGCCCTGAGTTCAGTTATTTTCCATTATTCCAAACCATCTTTGCTTGCTCCCTGGGATAAATTGTACTGCAGCTCTTTGTGAGAATTAAATGTTGGGGAAAACTGCAGACGACCTGCAGTTAGAAGACCCCAGCCACTCTGACTGTGTGGCTTGCAGGAGGCAGGAGGGAGGCTGGGAGAGTCAGGAGGGCTGGTCCCTACCCTGCCTCTGTCCACCTCCCCCCACCCCCTGCCACCACTCCGAGACTCTGGGGAAGTCACTCTGCCTTTCCGCATCCTCGTCTCTAGGTTGACGGGCATGGATGACATTCTGAAGCATCCATCGATTCTGAAATACCTGTGGTCCAATTCCCCCAAGTGATCAGAGACCAAGATGATTGGTTTTCTTCCAAACAGCCCATCTTGGACATAGCAGTAAACACTCGAGAGAGATTTGAGGATAAATTAGCAAAGGACTGAAAGCTTTTTGTTTAAAAAAAAAAAAAAAAGCTGCACCAAGTGAAAGAAGCCAGCCACAAAGAACACATAGCGTTTGCTTCTATTTGTATGAAATGTCTAGGAAGGGAAAATCCACAGACAGAAAGTAGAGCAGTGGATGTCAAAGTGATTATGCTCAGAGCAGCGTGATGTCTGAAAGGACTTCCACGTGTGCCATCTGATAGAAGCCGTAGAAAGATGGTGCACAGAAGGATAATCACCGGTGTTTCATCCCTACAAACTTGGGATCCAGATATGAGAAGTGGCTTGCACAATGACCCGCACATCTCGACAGTGGCAGAAGGGGCAGAGGGACCGCTCGGTGCTCCTCTCCGGCTCTCCACAGCCCCTACCCACACCCCCCAGACCCAGAGCACTGATTAATGCTATTAATAAGAGCAACATATCCTGGACAGATGCAGGAGGTGGTGTCTGCCCTTTCCTCGAGGGGTGCTACGCTGTCTCCAATGCTGCTCACTCAGAATCCCTGAGATGCTCGACCCACCCGTCACTCTTCGCCCCCTCCCCAGCACCTTCACCCTGCAGCCCCTTGGTTTTTCTGTTTCCGGCCCACTGGCGACCGGTGCTCTCGGCCCCTAGATGGGCCAGCTTACTGTATGACCCCCCTAGGGATCTCTCCCTCCCTCGGGGACCCTTCCTGGGCTGTGTCGGGCTCTCTCTCCAGATCCTCCCCTCTCACGATCTCTGCTTGCACCTCTCCACGTGCTTCCTGAATTTCAACTCCTGCAGGGCCCAGGCCCATGTCAAACTCAACTTCATCAGAATCTCCTCCGCTGGGCCCTCTCTCGGCCCCCGCCCTGGAGGGTGCAGAAACCTCAGGTGCAGAGAAAGGGACCGGCTGTATTCCTCATTGCGGACTTGCCCACATCCGCATCAAACGTCCCTTCAGGATGGGTCTCGCCTGTCTCCTTCCCCCTCCTCCCCTTCTTCTCTCTCTCTCTCTACATCTCTCACCATGTCTGGTTCCTCCTCTGCTCCTTCCTCAGTTATACCCCTTGTCTCCCAAAGAGTAACTGCTGTGTGTTTGCTCTCATTCCCTGGAGATGTGGGTATCTTCGGGAAATGTATTAAGTTGTCTTCTGCGTACCTGTTTCGAATGTGTATTAACGATGTCTTGCTGACATTTCACTCAGCACTTTTAAGATGTAGCCATGTTACGGGGTGTTCCTCTGGTCTGCCGCTTCTGACTGCTCCGTGTCCACAGTGCGTTCACACAGCTCGCCTGTCTGTTCTGCCATTGATGGGTGACTGGGCACCTTCTGACACCTGCTACCGCAAATGGATAGCCGGCCTCGTGCCTTCTTATTTCTGCGGATTCTGCCTGCCTTTCTGCTCTGAGGGGCCGTCAGTGTCTCTTTCCCCACGCCCCCTCCCACACGCCCCATCGTACCCCCACGCCGTTGTTGTCAGGATAAAAAGTTGTACTTTCTTTCCATTAGCATTTTTAAATTACTGAGTCTCCATGTTTTCACTAAACACGTTAGTAATTTTGACTTCCCCATCTGTCAGTAGCCCTATTTATAGCCTCAGCTCATATTTGTACTCCATTTAGTGTCTTTTATATTTTATTTTCAGGAATTTTACCTTTTATTACTGATATTAATCATGTGTCTGTTTCGGAAGTTGGGGAAAAAATCTTTTCCTGGCCTGTCATTAACTTTTTTTTTTTTTGAATGGGGATTGTTATTGTTCATGTTGTAGGAACCTTTCTTGTTCCCTTGAGGCTGGGGCTTCCTGTGGCACCTGTCCTGTCGCTCTGCATCATAGCTGACCGCCCCAATGTGTCTTGTCTCAGCTCAGCACCACCTGCCTGTCCTCCCCGATGGCCCCCTCTCCCCCACCAGCCCACCAGCACCCCCGCTGGCCATGCAGTCTCTCCTCTCCCGGCGCCATCGCTGCCCCGGTTTGTTTCTCACTGGCTCTCACCTACACTGTCCACCGGACTGCTCTCCCTTCCCTGGACCCTACCTCTTCCCACTCCAGGCTCCCAGCTGCCTTAGTGTAGCTAGTTGCTCAGTTGTGTGCAACTCTTTGTGACCCTGTGGACTGTAGCCCTCCAGGCTCCTCTGCCTATGGGATTCTCCTTGCAAGAATACTGGAATGGGCTGTCATGCCCTCCTCCAGGGGATCTTCCTGACCCAGGGATCAAACCTGGGTCTCCTGCATTGCAGGCAGATTCTTTACTGTCTGACCCACCAGGGAAGCCCCCCAACTGCTTTAGTGCAATTAAAAAAACCCCCAAGTTTATTATTACTGCTACTATGACTCGTAGTGCTATGACTTCTCTTGATCTGGGGCCAACTGGACCCAGTTAAGGGCTCTCACTGGGAGGCAGCCACCGAGTTGCAGCCAGACGTGGTTGAGGTGGAGTCTGTCTGGAGGCCCCCTCGCTCCTGTACCTGCTGGCTGGGGTTGGTTATCGGCCACAGCACCTGCCTGTGGGCTCTCCGTGTAGCCTGGGCTTCCTCAAGGCACGGTGGCTGAGCTGCAAGAACGAATGGCTCCAGAAAGAGTTAGGAAGAAACTATTTCCTTCCACGAAAGTCACACGGGTCACTTCTGCCTCACTGTCGTGGCCCAGGCAGTCACCGAGACCCACCTGATTTCCAGGGGAGGGGACGGACACTCCTCCTGCCTGGGGAGCCCTGGGTCACGTGGTCCAGACAGCACATGGACTTTTGTTATGACCCACATTTGGAAACTACAAGCTGCCTCACCAGGGAGCTGGTTAACTTCTCTGAGCCTTGGCTTCCCAGTCTGTAAAATATGGACACCAGCACAGACGTCACAGGAAGGCTGGCTGAGAGGTTTTGTCTCCAATGAAACCTGACTTCTGTTAGTAAATATTGAGCATCTGCTGAGTGAAAGCAGAAATGGATTGAACATGCCTGAGGTTCATGATCTTAACAAGCCCACAATCACTATTAGCTTCAAGTTCCCTGTAGAAAATGACAACATGCAATGTTCAAAGTCGGTATCTCCGTTTGGGAGTGGGCCTTTGTAAAAAAACATTAGAGCAGGAAATTGCCTGCCTGTGTACTTCTCCCCAAGCCACCACTGCTCCCCGTCTTCCCTATTTTCACCCTTGTTCTGAGCTGCTTTCAACCAGAACTGGGCGTATTTCCAGCAACGAACACCCTTAACTGTTTTGTCTTCAAATATTTCATTTTGGAAGAAATCCATGTTTAATTAAATAAACAGCCTGGTCTGGGGTAAGGAAAAAACAGAATATTCCCATTTTTACTACAAGAACCCTTATGTATCTCTCTTATCTGATTATGCATCTCATATTCACAAATTTCTGCCCATTAATGTCACTATACAACATGTACAAATTTTATTAAATACAAGGCTTACTTTTTTTATCCCCTTCGCCTTTCCCCTTTGGTAACCATAAGTGTGTTTTCTATGCCTCTGGATCTATTTCTGTTTATATATATAAGTTCATTTGTATCACCAGGGGGTTGAAAAGAGTTGGACATGACTTAGCAACTGAACAAGAACAACAAATCATTTTCTTTAGATTTCATATGTAAATGATATCATATGATATTTATCTTCCTCTATCTGACTTACTAAGTGAAGTAAATCACTTACTTAGTACGTGACTTATTAGTATGATAATCTCCAGGTCTATTCATGTTGTGGCAAATGGCATTAGTTCATTCTTTTTAATGGCCGAGTAATATTCCAATGAATATATATGTACCACATCTTCTTTATCCATTCATCTGTCAGTGGACATTTAGATTGCTTTTATGTCTTGGCTATTGTAATTACTACTGCTATAAACAGTATGCAGTTCGAAGCAGTATGCAGTTTATAGCAGTATGAAGTTCGAGGGAGTATGGACTTTGGGGTCAGACAGATAGAAGTGCAGTTTACAGGGATGGAATTTACTTCTTGGCTTTAGACACATCACCTTGCCCACTGGGTCTCATTTTTCTTATCTAGGATGATTAGTTAGTTGTTTTTAGTGCTTAAAATATAAAAATCTATTCCATGAAATACCAGCTCCATGATGCTAATAGATATTCCACATATAAACAGATACATTATCAAACATGGCTCAACATTTCTAAGAAGAAACTATTTTTTTACATTTTATGACTCCTAAAGGGATCTTTCTAGTGACTATTCTAAATCTCCAAGGAAGTACCAGAATATTCAGTTTTTCAATACATCTCTGACACACTGGAAGCATTTTCCATAGAAAACCCTAGTGTTGTACAAACACGCCTGGTGCAAAGACGGTGTAAGACAGAATACACATTCCAAAATGCTACCTACTATTATTATTACTAATACTATTATTGCTAATATATCTATTATTCAGTTATTAATTATTACTTAGCAGCAACAATAATAATGCAAGAGGCCCAAATCTGAAGAAATCCAAGTTACAGTTCAAAATTCCGAGTTTTCCAAACAAAATTTTGCATGTTGGATTTTCCTTGGTGCATCTCCTCTGAATTCTACTGGTTGTAGAATAGACAACTTGAAAACAGACAAATCCCTCTTCCCCTTGCTAATTAGCAAGCTGGACTGTTAAGATGGGACTGCTCCATCACAGCAGAGATGATGCCATTGCTTTTAATTAACCATACAGGGACTTGAATTGATTCAAAAAGAAAGGAAAGTTCTGAACATGCCCACTCACCTGGGTTAAGGACCAAAGAAGTCAAAGAAATAACAGCTGTCGGCATGCATTTCCTATTGAGCTCCTTACATGACAACAAATTTATACGTACAATCCATGGGGTTGCAATGAGTCAGACACGACTGAGCTCCATCACCACCACCATGACTTTGAATATTTATAACTGTCTGCATTTTCATAACATGGGGCTAATGAGAGCATGGCCAGAGAAAGTGGTACACTCACATAATTCTGCAGTGCCAGCTTTTTGTCTAGTGTCTTCCTGGATTATGCTATTAATTCCTTGGAAAGTGTGAATCACAGTAGTTGCTAGGTGATGAGTGATTTTCCATTATTCGTGAATGCATTCTTGTATATAAACAACAGCCTCTGTGTGCCAGCATCTGTTTTATTCACTGAGACAGAGGCCCCCACCCCCTGCACTCTGGCTCTAGCCCTCCAGCATCCCTAGGTCTCCAGGATGAATGGAAAACCAGAAAGCACCCAGGCCTTGGGGTCTTTCTTGCCTCTGGGTTCTTTCTAGACTCTTCCCCATGTGGGAGTCTGGGCAAGATTCACCATCATTTCTCTTTTCTTTCCTAAGATGAGCTAGATGCCTTCCGATTCCAAGACTGCATAACTTCATGGCTTCGGGTTAAGGGAAAAATGAAACCCTTGGGTTGGAGGGAGAATACAGGAATATTTGCTTTGTCACTGGCCCTAGCTATCTTTTCTAACTGCTCAGCAAACATTTACTGAGCACTTAGTTACTAGGCCGTGGGTTGGACACTGGAGAAATAGAGCTCATGATCAAATTGGGGAGAAAAACACACGCCCATGAAATAACACAGTGTGTGGTATTCAGTCCTGATGTGGACATGCTACCAAAGAGATTACAAAAGGCAGGGTGATCGCAGCAGGCCTCACAGAAGTCATTGCTCTGAAGCAGAGTTCTGAAGGTTGAATGTTTGTTTGGCAGTTGAGTAGCGATGGGAACTCTGAGAAGAGAGAACTGCACATGAAAAAGTGCTGTTAGACTCAATATAGAAAAGGAAATACACACACACACATATAGTAACAATATATAGTAACATCAATCTACAGGCAATCCAGAAAGCCAACTCAAGGGCTTCCCAGGTAACTCAGTGTTAAAGAATCTGCCTGCAATGCAGAAGATATGGGTTCAGTCCCTGGGTTGGGGAGGATCCCCTGCAGAAGGAAATGGCAACTGACTCTGGTATTCTTGCCTAGGAAATCCCATGGACAGAGGAGCCTGGCAGGCTACAGTCCATGGGGTCACAAAAGAGTCAGACACAACTAAGCAACAACAACAACAAAAAGGAAACCAACCCATGACCCGCAGTTGGTCAAACTACTGTCTTTAGCAACCAACTCAGGAAGGCAAACAATAACCCCTGTAACCTCGCCCCACATGGCCAGGTCTTGTTTAATAACTGACAGCTTCCCTAATTTTTGCCCCCATTTCCAGCTTAGGGCCCAATGGAATAAAACAATTGTCACCCCTAAACTGTTACAGAGGACGCCCCACTGGAGGTAGATAGTCCACTTCCAGCTTCTCCAGGCCAACAGCCTCCAATCAGGGGACATCTGAACTTTTGTGTTTCCTCCACTATAAAGCTTTCCCACTCCTCTGCCTTGATTCTCTGCCAAACGTAAGAGATGGTGGTTGGCTCCCTTACTAGAGCAAGTTCAAAGTAAATAGCCTTTGCTTATTTTCATTTGGGAAATCTTCTTTTAATGTCACAGCACAGAAGCATGAAACCATATGTTTTGTGTAAAGAACTGAAAATGTGTGTTTACTGTAGGTGGTTTTGTGTGTGTGTTTCTGTGAATGTTAATATGCATTGGTTGAAGGGAGGATGATGGCAGATGGGTTTGGAAAACAGGCAAGACCAAAGCCACTTAGACTTTTGTATAATGTATTAGTTCACCATTGCAGTAGAATAATATTACCACAATGTCAGGTGCTTCAAGCAACACACACGTACTCTCCATTCATGTGGGTCAGGAGTCCAGGCACCCTTAGCTTCAACCAAGGTCTCCTTTGGGACTGGATTGAGGCTGGTCTGGGGAAGGTTCTGCTCCTGGACCACGTGGCTGCTGGCAGCATGCAGTTTCTTGTGGACTGTTAGTCTGAGGATCTCAGTTTCTTCCTAGTTATTGGCTGGAGGTCACTGGAGGAGGCAAAGTTATGGTCCCCCAAAGATGTCCATGGCTTCATGGCCTAAATCTTGAATATATGCCCTTAAATGGACAAAGAGACTTTGCACATGATGATAGCTAAGGACCTTGAGATGGAGGTGGGGGTGTTATCCTAGAGTACCTATGTGGGCCCAGTTTCATCACATGGATCTTTAGTACCAGGGAACATCTCCTAGTTATAGCCAGAGAGAATCGTGAGAACATAAAAGAGCCGAAACTGTGGCTGGACTTGAAGATGGAGGAAGAGGGTCATGAGCTGAGGAAAGCAGGTGCCTCCGGGATCTGGTAAAGGCAAAGGACAGATTCTACCCCAGAACCCCTGGGAGGAACCCAGCTCCTGATCTGTGCACTGCACAAAGGTCCCCCCAGCCTGAGCCTGTGGCCACTGAAATCCTGCCTGTGCTCTGCCTATGCTTTGCTCACCAAGCAACACCCTGTTAAGGGGTGTCCACCCATCTGTCTAATCTGTCCAGCTGAAGATGGTGCCACTTCCTGACTATCTCTAGAAGGAGCATCCCTGTGTACTTTGCCCACAGGTACCAGACAGCAAATCCTCCGTTTTCACAAACGCCTCCACAAAGTTACTGTTACCCACTCCCTGGGAACGAAGCTTAGAAATAAATGACATTTTGCTCTTAAGTCCAAGGGATCTAGGCTCTAATTTTAGAGCCCAAGCTCACTCCTGCTTCATGCCGTTGAGCCCCTGTGCTTCCCCAGATGGTCATGCTCCCTCCCTGCTGAGTCTATGCCTGTGCTTCCTCTTCCCCGGCTTCTACTGAAGCCACCAAACTAGCCACTCAGCTGCCACCTCAGAGCTGAGAACCAGGCAGGCAGCCCCTGGCCTCAGGCAGGCCTTGCGCTTTCCTGCTGAACCCAAACATTTCACAGAATATCCACATTAGACAAGGCCACTCTGCCCGTGACGGATCTAGACAAACAAGATTTGGGGGCAGTCATGAACAAGAACTTTGTCGAAACCACAAAAATGTGCACACGTCCCCCATCCTTGTTATCAGAGCAACTGCTGCTTTTTTTGAGAATCACAGCTGAAGCTGTCACCCTCCTGGCCCCTGAGAGCTGAAGGAGCCTTGCCTCGATTTATCTCTGTGTTTGTATCGAAAGCACCTCGGATTTTTGACAGAGATGTTTACAGCTGGACTTTAAGAGGTATGTGGTGGTCAACTGCCCTGAACTGACTCTGACTTGACCACAGGAAGAAGCCTGCACAGAAGAGATCTGGAAGTGTCTGAAAACACCCAGAACAGAGCTTTCCCCACCTCTTCCCACCCTGTGTCACCGCAAAGCCCATGAACAATTCCAGGGAATAAAAACTTAGTCTTGGTGATAAAATAAAGTCTAACCTTTTCTTTTCCTTTGTGCTTGGTCTAGTTTCACTGGCTCACAGGGGGCCACGTGCAGAAGCCTTGCACCTAGTGCTTTAGTCCAGAGTTCCTGATGAAAGATGGCTGCCCCCACACTTCAGATCTCCGGCCCTGTGTAGGATGCTGTGCAAGACACCACCTTAACCAAGATGGCGGTGGCGGCGAGCCGTGTGCAGAGGTGCCGCACACGACAATCAGGCCAAGATGGCGGCAGTGGCGGGCCGTATGCAGAGGTGCCACACCTGGGCCTGCAATCTGGGACATCAGGATTCTACTCACCGTCCAGGGCCCAATTCAAATGGCACCTCCTCCACGGAGTCTTCTCTGGAATTCGCCTTAAGAAGGAGTCACTTCTTCCTCTGTATTTCCTGAGGAAGAAAGCTAATCCTTATGGAGAAATGAAGACATGGAAATGAATGAAGACCAACTCCCTGGTGTGGAGACACTTCCAAAAGCTCACCTTGATCTTGCCCTTCTGTTTGTTCCCTCTCTTGCCACCGGTAAAATAATAAAAATGCAAAAATACCATTTTGTTTTGAGGGTTTGCCCCTTCGAGAAGCAGCTGGTAAACAGTTAACCTCATTGCACAGCACACATTCCAATTAGAAGCTCAAGGCCCAGGAATGGAAGGATGGGTCAGCCCCCTGCCACTGTGAACAAGAATATCTCTACTTACTCTTTACTGTAAGTCACTTCAGTCATATCCGACTCTGTGCGACCCCATAGACGGCAGCTCCCCAGGCTCCCCCATCCCTGGGATTCTCAAGGCAAGAACACTGGAGTGGGCTGCCGTTTCCCTCTCCAATGCATGAAAGTGAAAAGTGAAAGTGAAGTCGCTCAGCCGGGTCCGACTCTCAGTGACCCCATGGACTGCAGCCCACCAGGCCCCTCCGTCCATGGGATTCTCCAGGCAAGGGCACTGGAGTGGGGTGCCACTGCCTTCTCCAACTTACTCTTTCTAGCCCTGCAAATGGACTTGTGGGGTTGGTATTCAAAAGGAAAAAAATAAAATCAGTTTAAATTTGTGGTGATGTATGTCTTGCCAGGTAAGTTATTTAAAATTGCTAAACAGTAACATTAGGCCAAGTAATTATAAAATCAGAAAGGTTATAGCTATATATCTATAGCTACACATCTATATGACAGTATCTCATTATAGACAACAAATACTGATATAACAGAAAATTCAAGAAATTTGTTGTAACCAGATCTGGTGTTTATAATTAAATTAACTGTAGTAATTATAATTACTTCTATCACTTTCCAGATGGATGATATCAGTCAGGCTTTTTGAACCTAAATGCTGTCATCGTGTAGAGTGGTGGTGGTTTAGTCACCAAGTCGTGTCTGACTCTAGTGGCCCCATGGACTGTAGCCTCCAGGCTCCTCCATCCATGGGATTTTCCAGGCAAGAATACTGGAGTGGGTTGCCATTTCCTTCTTCAGGGGATCTTCCTGACCTGGGGATTGAACCCAGGTCTCCTGCATTGCAGGCAGATTCTTACCCACTAAGCTTTTAGGACAATTTCAGGACAGAGTTTTATGCAAGCAGTGAGTTCCCTTCCTTCCCTCTCCTTCTGACAACCGCATGTATTGTCCCTCCTGGCTGAGCAGCGCCAGCATTTGCTGGTCTGTCTCAAGACTGCTCTCTCAATCTTTCAACTCCAAAGAGTTAAACTCTATCAAACAAAGTGTTAGTCATTCAGTCATATCCAACTCTTTGTGACCCCATGAACTGTAGCCCACCAGGCTCCTCTGTCCACGGAATTCTCCAGGCAAGAATACCGGAGTGGGTTGCCATTCCCTTCCCCAGGAGATCTTCCCAACCCTGCATTTCAGGCAGATTCTAAACTCTATCAAGGCCTTTCTCAAATATCTTTCTGTTCCTGTGTCCACGTCGCTGCTCCATACTGGAACGCCTTCTCTGGTCACGAGCCTTACAAACGGTCCCCATCTTCCCAGACCTGGATCAGAGCTTGTCCCTGCCCCGGAGCAGCCCTCAGCCCTCGCTGCTCTGGGCCCAGGGAGCCTGGCCAGCTGTCACAGAGCTTTGACGTCAGGTCATCCTCTGCCCTCTGGGTTGGCGAAGGCAGAAATGTAAACAAACGATTACAGTGAACTGTGACAGTGTTCTGAATGGAGATGAAAAGGAGTCATTCTGTCTGTGGTTAATGAAGGGACCGCTGAGCCTCGGGTCCATTGAAAGGGGGTGGGGGGTGCTGTTTATAGGAAAATGGAATCTGAGATGCCTGTATGGTGGCTGGTGCTGACCAGGAGCAGACAGACCACCTGGAGGGCACCGGGAGGAGCAGAGTGTCAGCTTGGTCCAAGACCCACAGCAAGCAAGCGTCGCCAGTGCTGCAGTGTGACCCAGGCAGGCAGTGCCCGGCACTCCTGAGCTTGGTGCTGGGAAAGATGACGACAGGGTTTGGTCTGAACACCACATCACCAGAATGCAGTCCGTGGGGAAGGTGTGTCACTGTGGCTCCCCTTTCCCCCTCCCTCACCCTTCTTGCTCCTGCTCTGCATGGCCTGAGGCAGGGCAGGAGGTCCTGAGAGCCAGGTAGACAGGCAGGCAGCCCCACCGCACCCAGGGAGCAGGCAGATCTGACCAGCCCTCTGCTCCCACTGGGCCAGACCTTAGCCACTCTCTGGAATTGACTTGAAAACTTGGCCGGAAGAGCATCACCCAGGCTTATGCAATGTCCAGCACGTGGCTTGGATGTCAGGGAGGGAGAAGGCAGCATTGTAGCTGGAGATTTTTGAGAAAAATACTTATATTGAGGACAGTACTAAGAGCCATCAGCACACAGCCTCCCAGGCACCACTGCCTCTATGCCTCTCTCCAGACACAGCTGTGAGCTGCCTTTCACTCACCCCATTTTACAGATGACAGCATCACCAATATTTGTGAGTCATTTACACTCCACGGAGGGCTTCCCAGGTGGCTCAGTGGTAAAGAATCTGCCTGCCAATGCAGGAGATGTGGGTTTGATCCCTGGGTCAGGCAGATCTGCTGGAGGAGGAAATGGCAATCCACTCCAGGGTTCTTGCCTGGAAAATCCCATGGATAGAGGAGCTTGGTGGGCTACAGTCGGGTCACAGTCGGACATGGCTGAGTGACCGAGCATGCAAGCATGCAGCTCTGTGGGTACTGACTAGACACCAGAAGGCACTGCCTCTTTTAATAAAGTAACCTCCCAAGGAAAATGCTATTAAGATCTCCACTTCACAGACAGGCAAACCAAGGCTAGAAGGCTCTCAGTATTTACACACAATCACACATTGTGAGCTGATGTTAAACCTGCATAGAAGTCAGCCCCAAATACCATCTGGGGTCTGGCGGGACGGTGGAGGCAGGGATCCTGAAGGGCAAGGGGGCAGGATGGGGAGGGAAAACCTTTCCAGCGTGGCAGCTTTAGCCAGGATCCAGTCTGAGTAGAGGCCAAGAGTCCGAGGGGCTGCTGCACCTTTCCCGATGGCCTTGAGCAAACCAGCTCATCTCTTAGGCCTCCCATTTCCAAGGCGAGAACAGTAGCACCTGCTCTGGTAATGACGGTGAATTCCATTCCAAAGTCCAGCGCTACGGTGTGGTCAGACCTTGGAAACAGTATGCTAAGTGGAAGAAACCAGCCAGAAAGGTGACACACTCAGCAAGGACCTTACGTGAAATTTCCACTGTAGGCAAAGCTGTGGAGACGGAGAGGGCATTATTGGTCATAGGGACCAGACGGGGGGATGGGGAGTGACTGCTGATGGGCACTGGGTTTCTTTCAGGATGATGAAACTGCTCTGGAATTAGGGATGATATCATACAACCCTGTTAATATATGGAAACCCCTAAAGTACACAGCTTAAAATGGTAAATTTTATGTGTCAACCACAAATGGGCACCTGCCAGGGGTGTTGGCCATTTACCTCTACAAGGATGAAATCACGAGCTGTGGCAGCTGAAGGAGTTCGGCGTGGAGATCAGGAATGGGGCGCTCATGTGCTCCTGGAAAACTGCCAGGACAGGTCTCCAGATAGATATTCTCAGGAGCTGATTTTATGAGCCCAATTTTTGTATCTCCTTATATCTAAAGAAGCACTAAAATCCTTCATGGTATCAACTGTTTCTTGTGACTAGCTTCCCAAGACCCGCAGAAATGTTGCAATGTATGGCAAAACCACTACAACATTGTAAAGTAAGTAGTCTCCAATTAAAATAAATAAATTAATTTAAAACAAAAATTCGGGCTTGATTGCATGTACTCCCCCTTGACCAAAATCGCATGTCTACTGTCCTTCCTGCCTCTTTGGAGCAGGTGCTCAGAGCTGTCTGAGGTGCTTGCTAACCGTCTCCTGGGCTGCAGTCCTCATTTCGCCCCAAACCATTAACTCACAGCTCTCATTGTGTATTTTTTTAAGTCGACATATGGTATATGGATCATATCTCAATAAAAAAGATCAATTTCTTTTGACATTCAGGCTGCGCATTGGGCTCCAGATGTTTACGTGTTTTAATTTTTTTTGGTCTACCCTGGATCTGAGAAGGAAGGATAAAGGAGGTCAGGCTCTGGCACCTTAAATCCAGATTTGTGTCAGCATTTCCCCACACGTTAAATCATTAAAACTTGGCCTCAGATCTCTGAGCCTGTATCGTGGTTCTAATTTTATCTGCAGGAATCTGAACTCGGAGAGGGGTGAATTTAGCGGAGGAGGGTGATGTAAAGAAGCAGCACTTGGCAGCCTTAATAAAACAGGCAGGTGTCAGGGGAACTGCCCGTGACTGTCATTAACAGTGAAGCCCCGCCAGCGTGCAGAGGGTGCTGTATTCCCTGGACCTGTGGTCACTCACCTGCTTCTCACTAAGTGTGTGGATCGACTCCATGAGGCAGGAGCTGTTCTCACCCTTTCCTTCTTCCTTAGCTAAGCTCGCAGGCCCACCTGGAACCTACAGGAATGTGTAGCGACAGTGTGCTCAGAGGCTCCTGACTTCAAACGTAGGTGGGCATTGTGGAGAACGTACACAGTTGGGGCAGACAAGGCTCCGTGGGTGAAACCACAGAGGAACCACCCTCTCCACTGAGATGCATCATTTTCTGGCAGCTCAAGTTGCCCCGGAAGGGAAAGGCTGTCAATGAAAGAACTGAGCTCCCCGTTCCTGGAGGCATTCAAGCCAAGGCCACCCAGAAAGGAGGCTAAGGAGCAGACTCCCAAGGAAGGGGTGTAGGTTGACGCAGATGACCCCCAAAGCCCCCCCATCATTCCTGCGTCCAGGGGTCCCAAGACAATACACAGACGTCTCGGGGTGTCTGAGCCTCCAGAGTCTGGCATATCTCAGCAGGCCCCATCTTCTGTCCAAGTGAAGACTGCGGTTGGTCCACTGGTCATGGCAGAGCAGCTGTTTTCATAGCTTCCTTTTAGAAAACACAAGAATTACAAAGTCCAGTATGATAAAGGGACACCCTTTCTTAAGAAAATCAGAAACCCTGCTTCACAACGAAACCCCAACCAGAGGACTGGATGGTGAATTTACAGATCGTTCTCTGCGGCTGTGAGCATTGGCCTCCTTTGATGGGGAGCTGGTTGTGTGTATACTGATAGAGTCTACATGGGGGCTCATGGTTAAGACGGTTCATTATGTTGACCTCATAAACAAAGAAGAAAATCAGTGACCCTTCAGACTGACCAAATTGCCCACATGACATTCTTTTTTCACTGGTGCCTACCTTCTCAAAGCTATGAGATCTCCAGATTCCAGACCTCTGGCTATGTGACCGCAGGACTCAATGGCAGGCTAAAAATTAAGGATCCCTTCAGAGAATGTTTCGTTAGTGGATATAAAGAAAGACCCCATCAGAAAGGGAGGACGCTGGTTCTCCTCAAGTCGCCCTCTCATTTCCCTCTAATAAATTTCCCTTTTCTTGCCTGACTGCCCAGCTCCTTGTCTTTTTCTCTGCACTCGTCTTCCATATGCATGCTCTGAATTTCCCCCAGAGGCTGGACAGACGATTACACTGTAATGGTATCTCTACACACCAAAGCTACACCAGCAGATCCCGGGAACCAGGGTATTCAGGAAGCAGAAAATCCACGGTAGATGCCCTGGGACAGGAGAGGGGACACAGCGTGGCCAGCCTGTGCCCAAAGGAAGAAAAAGGGGGAAGCACCCGGCCTCCCCTCCTGCAGCTTACCAGTGGGGGCGGGACTTGGTGCCCACCCCCACTGGTAAGTCAGGAACAAAGCTGTCTGGGGAGTGCAGGTCCCGGCTTCGCACATGAGGGTGTGCCAGGGTGGGCGGCGCAAGAGCACACAGAAACCAAGACTGCAGCCGTGCCCACTCTCACACGTGTGCTCCCACAACCCCTCAGGAAAGGACCCACAGCCCCCACTTCACACACGAGGAAACTGAGGCTCAGAGGCAAATGACTCACTCGTTCAACCCCCGAAGCTGGGCAGCGTCACAGCAGAATTCCAGTCTGGGGGTCTTTCTGTGACAGCGGTCGGCCCCCAATGGCAGGGTCGTGCATGGCTCACTTTGTTATCCCTCCTGGGACCACAGCATCCAGCCTATGTGTGACATCCTAAACGCTCGCAGAATGTTAGTGGCGGTGATGAGTCACGACCGCGTGGGGAGCAAAGGCTGCAGGTGACAGGACTGTGACAGCCCAGTGGCTTCTTGACCTGGAGTGTGGACTTGGAGCCGAGGCTCGAGGGATACAGAACTGCAGTCAGAGGCCTCGGGCCTGTGAGGCTGCTCCAGGTCAGCTCAGATCGTCCTCGCGGTCCCCGCCAGGCACTCATCTCGCCCACTGGATACAGCAGGGTGCTTCATTTGTACAGAAGGGCCAGGTGCCGCCTGAGGATGGGGAGACAGCCGGGGCGGGGTGGCGGGGAGTGCACTAACTGTGGCAGACTGCGACACGCCCTTCCTTCTGGGGGCGGGGGCCGGCGGGGGCGTGGGTGCCCAGGGCGGCTTCACGGAGGAGCTAGGTAGGTGGTGCGCATGGGCGCTCAGTCGCTTCAGTCGTGTCCGACGCTTTGAGACCCCATGGACTGTGGCCCGCCAGGCTCCTCTGTCCATGCGATTCTCCAGGCAAGCAGACTGGAGTGGGGTTGCTATGCCCGCCTCCAGGGGAGCTTCCTGACCCGGGGATAGAATCTGCGTCTCCTGAGCCTCCAGCATTGCAGGTGAGTTCTTTATCGCTCAGCCATCTGGGAAGCTCTGGGTAGGCGAGCTTGAGTGTTAACTTTCAAGATGTTTAAATGGTGGTCATGAAGTCAGATTTTTTTTTTTTAATACCACACGGGTAATAATAATAACAACAAGAGTGAAAACTTTAAAGGTCGAGTCTGACCTGCGGGCCACTGGTTCTGTCCTTCGCCCTGGAGAATCTGACCCGGGCTCCGGGCCCGCAGGCCTGTCCTGGCTGCTATCCACCGGCCCTGCCAGCAGGGGGCGCTGTGCCTTTGTTTACGTATTTGCTTTCTGCCCACCTGTTCCCCTCCCAGGGCCGCTTTATGCGGGGCATTCGTGAAAGGCTTCTCTCGCCGCCGTGGCCTTCCCTTTCTGAGAAAGCGGTAAAATCAGAGACGCTGAGAGCCGCCCTTAGACCAAGGGAGTGCGGGGAGGCAGCCAGAGCAGGGGCCTGGGGGATGCTGCAGGGGCAGTGTGTGTGTGTGTGTGGGGGGGGGGTGCACTTGTACTCACACACAGCCTGGGGTCAGGGACACGATGTGCAGGGGACTCTGGAGAGCGTGTGTCTGTGCCCTGCTCCCCTTGGGGATCTGCATTCTGAGCCCCTGGCCTCCCGAAGCGGAGGGGCCTCACCTGGGAATGGGGGGAAGGCTGGGAAGGAAACTCAGCTGAAAGTGGTTTAGCTGACGCTGTCGGCTTTCCACCGGAGAGGGAGACAGAGAGAGATGGACAGAGAGAAAAGAGGTATAGAGACAGAAAGAGAGACACAGAGAGAGGGAGACAGACACGGATGGACAGACACAGAGAGAGACTGGGAGGGACAGAAAGCCAAAGAGGCACAGAGAGACAAACACAGACAGAGACGCAGAGAGACGGAAGGAGACGGACAGACACAGACAGAGATACAGAGACAGAAGGACAAAGACACAGAAAGACTCCGAGAGGGAGCACTCCCTGGGAGTGAGACGGTGTCGCCGGGAGCCCGTCCTTGGGTTCAGCTGGCCTTCAAGCAGCAATCACTGGTCTCTGGGCTTGGCCCAGGGAGCACTCGGCTCTTTGCTTGCTGCCAGCTTACAGATTTTGGACACATTCTCCTTGTGTGGCTCAAGCTCAGAGGGCAGCCTGGGCTCAGCGTGCGGGTGGCCCTGGCATCCAGGAAGGACTGGGTCAGGAGAGAAAGCCCAGGAGGACCGGGGAGGCGGGCAGGAGGAAGGCCCTGTGTGGCGGGGCCTTGGCTCTCCTGCCTCAGCCCACTATCCCCGGGATGGGATGCCGGCTTCACGTCAGCCCACAGCCCGCGTCACCCTGGTCAGTCCTCGGGATACTCAGGCAGCCCAGGCATTGCTATCACCCTCCCCTCCCCTGCCCCGACTGTACGGGGGATGAAACGAAGTGCAGAGAGGCTAATGATGTGCCCAAGGAGTCACAATTTCTAACTAGCAGAGCTGCCAGGACGAGGCACTCCCTTGATTGCTAAGAGGGTTTGGAGTCTCAGGACACTGAGATGCTGGCCTCAGCAGGATGCTGGCCTTGGCATTGGTCCTGCCTCCCCACGTCCCCCGCCCCAAGGCCCGCCTCCCTCCCAGTGCAGCTCTGTTCCCCCCAGGCTGCCGAGGGCGTCCTGGGGCAAGAAGTGACCCCCTCTCTAGCCCTAAGGTATGTGGGGTCCGGCCCTGATCCCGCCCCTCATTCACTGAGACTTTGTGATTGCCTCCCCCCTCTGTTGACCCTTTTTGTAGCTATTGGTTGTTCCTCTTATTTCATTTTTAAAATTGACTTCATACTCAATGTGCTCTGAGTTTTTGAGTTCTTCGCATGGAAGTTTGGGGTACTGCTTTGACAATTTCCCCCTAGCTCTTACTGAACAGCATTCTTTTCTGACACTTCTGTTCACTGAGGTTTTTGATGAAAGAAACCACAGCTGGTCCTCTGTGTGCCCCCAGAGCCTAGAGTAGCACCCAGCACCCAGCAGGTGTTGAGAACACACTGAAGCCACATGTCCAGGGGTGTGGGGCAAGATGAAGTTATCAAGGGGTGTCAGAGCCTCAGATTTATAGACCTTGCTGAATCATCCTTTCAAACTGGCTTAATAAGTTGGTTGTCTTAAAGGTTTGAAGTCAAAGTTAATGCTCACTTTTTATAGAGCAAGAAAGGAAGGGAACTATTAAAATAATGACAAAGGAAATCTCAGTGAAGTGACATTTAAAGGGCACTGTCGGACATCCAAACTGCATGACAGAGCTCCTCTTGTGACATTATCAAGTTTGCAGTCGCCTGGCCTTAGAGAGCTAAACAGGGCCTTGATGCTGGTTTTTATTCAATGACAAGGATGAGAGGAAGGCAGAGAAAGCAGCTGAGGAACCCTGGGCCATGAAGCCGCAGGACTCACTCAGACACTGCCTACCTCCAAGCTCCATAGGAAAAAGAGCCTTGTCCTTTGGTTTAAGCCTTAAATGCAGGGGAAAGCAGTCAAATAATGTAATGTTTGTGACATTTTTCCATAATATTGGAAATCAACCAAAATGGAGAATGATTTACTAAGATGATTATATAATTTATACCCTAAATAATATTTATATAAGTGGGACTTTTTAATAAGCATTTGAAATAATATTTAGGACATGTGTGTATTAAGAATCAAACCATGATATACTTGGACACTTCCTGTATATTCTCAGTAACCTTCAAAATAGCTTTTTCTTAATTAAAAAAGAAAGTCTAGATTAAAAATACTCCAAATTGTTCATAGTGAATATTTGCAAACTTAATATTTGGGAAGATTTTAATTTTAAACATTTTAGTAGACTACTTTTCTACTAAATATGCCTAGACATATTTTCTATGTCATCTGTTTTGTAGGAAAAGAAAAAATAAAAGTGTACACATATGAGAAAACTGAAAGCAAACATCTTTCTTGAGGCTCTGTAGATTCCTAGATTTCTTCTGGAATTTATTTATAAATATGAATCTATCCATTTATTTATGTCATAAAATTAAAATACATATATTTATACGTTACAGATTTATAACTTGTAAATATATGTTATAAATTTACTCATAAATATAAATTCAATAGTGCCTTCTTGAAGCAGACTTAAAAATAAATAAGAAACAATTGAATTTCATACTATGACGTAGAACTGGTTTCTGAGAGAACAGAGGCAGCTTTTGTGACCTGGGTCTCACACTGTGTTGGTCACACAGAAAGCCTTCCACATGGGCTTCCTGGCCACCTTTCATCCTCTCACTGACACCAGTGAATTATCATTAGGTTTGCTGTGTTGTACGAGGAGCAATTATTTTCCTACAGAAAAACACTCTATGAAGCTGAGTGACTGCAGACATCCCGGGCCCTGAGCTAACATCATTCCCCAGCTGACCTGTCCTGACCCACCCTACATCACCACTCTACTTCTTCTAACTCATGCAACTGTGAGAACTGGTTCATGTAATTACAGAGACCGGCAAGTCCAAAATCTGCAATGTGGGCTGGTAGGCTGGAGATGCAGGAAGAGCTGCTGTTGCCATTCAAGTCAGAAGGCTGGCTGCTGCAGAATTCCCTCTTGCTTGGAGGAGGTCAGGCTTTTGTTCTGGTCATGCCTTCAGCTGATTAGATGAGGCCCGCCCACACGTGGGAGGGCAATCTGCTCCCTCAAATTTCCACCAGTTTAAATGTAATTCAAAACATCCCCAAATAGCCTCGCAGAAACACTCAGGGTGTTTGACCACATATCTGGGTACCATGGCCCAGCCACGCTGAGGCAAAGCTAATCATCACAAGCTGAAAATATAACCAAGTCCATCTCCCCACCCTCATGCAAGCCTCCCTCTCGTGGCTCTTTGGAATTGGTACTGGCAGCATGCTGCTTGGTCCCTGCTGGGCTCTTGAGAGAGAGAAGCTAACTGGCTGGATATTGGCAAGTTCAGCTACCTGGACCATTGGGGCATCCTAAACTGGCCACAACCAGTCCACGTGTCTGTCCTGACCAGAGAGTGTGGTGGGGGTGGGGGTTGTGGTGGGCACTCCCCCGTCAGCATGGACCATGAGCAGAAGCTGGCCCTGAAGGGGGCGGATGCCAGCAGAAGCACGGCGTCTTGAGCACCGTGGAACCCAGGCGGTGGTGGGAAAGTTCAGAAGGAAAGTGCCAGCCAGTCCCTAATGGTGCCAATTCACTGCCAGCCTCGTCTTGTTAAAACAACGTGCCCACCATCAGGAACCGCACTGCCTACCATGCAACAGGGAGAGAGCTGTTCACTAGGTCTGCAGCTTTGGGCCTGAGCATGATTCAGTCTTTGACATCAGAAGTCAGAGCCCAGGGTGGGAGAGGGCAGGTTGTCCTTGTGGGCAATGGAGGGAGTGAGGAGTCCTGGGAACAGAGGGTGGATTTCTGGGAAGAGTCCACTCCAAACCCCTCGGGGTGGGAGTACGTCTGGGTCTTGCGAATATAGCAGATTAACCTCCTCCCCTCCACAGTTCGTTCTGGTGGCTTGTACCTTTCCCGGCTTATCCTAATAGTGCATGTGCTTTGGTATTTAAGAGCACACCGGGCAGTGAGACCCAGACAGACCAGAACGGGTCCGAGCGCGGGGCCAGGCCATTACCCGCGCCGTCCACCAGGGGGCGCGCTCCTGTCGGGAATCAGCCCAGGCAGAAGTATTGGCCCCTTGTCCAGCACTCACTCCCTTTTACCCGCTTTGCTGCGGTCTTTTGGATGGACCTCTCCCCTGCTGCTCCCTCTCCTGGCCCACCTGTTCCCCCTGCACTGGCTTGACTTCCGGTGTGAGTCCAAGGAAGAGCTCCACTCTGGAGGCCAGCCTGTGGTCACAGTCCCAGGCTGGACCAGTCCCGGAGTGACAGGAGGAAGCCTAGAAGCCCCCTTAAGCAGGGTCCATCACCTGCTCCCCCGCTTCCCTTCTCCGTGCTCCCGGACTTCCTCCAGCTCACTGTTTCAGGAGGCAGCTCCACCACGGGAATGAACTCTGAGCTCAGCAGCTTCACTCCTTCTCAGGTGGCTGCCCTTCAAAGCGTGGATGGGTGATTAGCATGGTAATTGATTGTATCTGCATTTTACAGGCCAGAACAGTAGGTTTGCACTTGTTATGGAAGTGGCCCTCCGCTACAAAGTTAGGGAATAGGGAATGCTATGATTCAGATAAAGATTTGCCAGGATTCATGCCTCACCTGTGTGATCCTTTGTCCAGATGCTTCCTTGTCCATGTGTTTGAACCTGCTTTCTCTCGAGTGGATGCCTGTCTCTTCCCACGGTTCAAGTTCTCCCCTTGGGAACCAAACAAAAAAACTCAGGCCAGCGTTTTTCCATATGATTTAGCACTTTCATCACGTGATGAACGTGCTGGATAAGAGCTTCTGGCTCTTCCATTTTCTGCATATGGACTCTGAGGCTCACGGAGGGGCAGAGAGCTTACTCAGTCTCCCCAGGTGCTGACGTGAATGTAGAGCACTGAGTTCTCCACCGGGCAGTGCCCTGGGCTCCAAGGGAGGAGAGAGAGAATTTCTTAGAGACAATGGGCCAGTAACAGGGCCACCAAGCTACTGGCCACTTTCCTCAAAGACAGCACCTTCCCAAAGAAGCCTGGGGCAGGGGAAGGTCCGCGATGCCCGTCCCCAGCCCCAGAATTGGAGAGGAGGGCTGTGGGATGCTGTGGACTTTGCCCTGTGGGGAGAAGGTATCAGGCTTCTGCAGAAGCAGAGCCAGGTCTCGGGAGGAGCCTGGCAAGCTGACAGGGCAGACGTCCCTGGACTTGGACGCGGGCGGCTGTCAGGCTGGCGTGGGAACTAGACGTGGCCCTCCCGAAAGTGCTCCACTGCCTCTCGTGTTTGATGTCCCCGCCAGCCTGGCTTTTGCGGAAGGTTAATGACCACCTGCAACTCTGCATCATCAGATGTGGCGCCCAGGCCAGCGTCTTCCCCAGAACAGTGACCTACACGGCTCCTAGCACGCTGCCTTTTCCTCTTCTGGTTTCAAACCTCTGGGTCCTTCCAAGGGGCGTTGAGAAGGGGCTCTCCGCCCACCCCTGCTCCTCTGCCCTGCCAGCCCAGAGGCCCCCAATGAAGGTCCCAGCTTGATCAGAGCTCCATGGTGTTGGAGTTGCCTAACTATGCTCCGCAAAGTGTTTTCCGGAAAGTGGTTTTTGTGCAGATGGGTCTGGGACTTCCCGCCGGCGGTTCACAAAGCTCTGGAGTCTATTAATGATGTTGTGGGTTTCCATGTATAGAGTTTGTTGAAATTTAACTTGTTATTTCCCAAACCATCATGTTGTTTTTGTTGTTCCCCTCCCTCCCTCCCTCCTCCCCTCCCTCCTCCCCTCTCCCTCCCTCCCATCTCCCTCCTCCCTCTTCCCCTCTCCTTTCTCCCCCTCGCTCTCCTCTCCCCTTCTTCCTCACCTTCCTCTTCCCTGTCTTCTTTTTCTTTCTTCCCTTCCTCCTCCTTTTTCCAAGAAACATGTATTTATACCTCATAGAAGACAAAGAAGTATTCCTCTAAGCCAGTCCTGACAGGGAACAGGGCTGGACAGATAAACACAGTCTCAGCAGGAAGGGATCCAGAAGCCATTTAGCCCTCGTGCTTAACATCCGATGCTCCCTGTGGTGGAGCTGGGAGAGCCTTGGGCATCTGCATCCCTAGCCAGGGTCTACATCCGCCATCTAGTTTCGAAACTGAATTTCTGCCTCAGTTTCCTGTCCAGCACCTCAGCTCTGTGCAGGGATGGAGGCCAGTCCAGGGATCCAGAGAGACTGGCTGGGATCCTGCAAGCTGCGTGGCCCCTGTGAACTTCAACAACTCTTTGATCCTGCCTCAGATCAAGTGTTGGAACCACGCCTCTTCCCTGCCTGACTCTGAGAATCGCTACAGACCCTGGGCCCTTGCTGTTCTTCCCCATGCACCTGGGGAGATGCTCTTACTTATGATAATTATTAAAACAAGAGTTGCAGTATGTGCCAGATATTTTACAGGTATTGTCTGATTTAACGGTCCTAACAACAAAGAATGTTCTCAAGGTGAGGAAGCAGACTCAGAGAGGCCCCGCTGCTCGTGCATGTAATCCCCACGACCGATTAAGTACTGCAGTACCCCTGTCATGCAGGTGAGAAGGAAGATGAAGCTCGAGTGTGCAAGGCTTTTGTCTAAGGTCTTCTGGCACAAGGTGGATGGGTGTGAACTTGTCGCAGCCTGTGGAAGGGTTTCATACAAGCTGAATCAGATAAAGCCTCCAGAGGAGTAGCAGTGACTGGCACCAGCGGCTGGGCCAGCCTCACATAGGAGACCCGTGTAGACACACGCAGGACCCTGTGGCCAGAAGGGCCTCGTGATGGTGAATTTTCTGTATCGACCTGGCTGGACCTGCAGATGGCCTGCTATCTAGCTAAACGTTATTCTGGGTGAGTCTGGGAGAATGTTTCTGGAAGATACTGACATTTGAGTCCATGAACTAAGATTGCCCTCTTCAACGTGGGTGGGCATCACCCAATCCACTGAGGCCGGGGTAGAACAAAAAGGTAGAAGAAGGGAGAGTCCGCTCTGCCGACCCCTTGAGCTGGGCTCTGGGTCTCCTCCTGCCCTTGGACTGGAGTTGCATCGCCAGCTTCCCTGGGTTGGTGTCCAACTTCAGACAGTAGCTCATGAGACTTCTCAGTCTCCATAACTCGTAAGCCGGCTCCTTGATAGACAGAGAGATAGATAACAAGGCACCCTGCGTGGGTGCGTGCCAAGTCACGTCGGTCACATCCGACTCTTTGCAACGCCATGGCCTGTAGGACTGTAGCCCGCCAGGCTCCTCTGTCCAGGGGATTCTCCAGGCAAGACGACTGGAGTGGGATGCCAACCCCTCCTCCAGGGGATCTTCCCAACCCAGGGATTGAACTTGTATCTCTCACATCTCCTGCATTGGCAGCTGGGATCTTTACGCTATTGCCACCTGGGAAGCTCCAACAAAGCATCCTACATTTTCATTTTGAGCTAGAATCTGCATAAAATGTAGCCAGTCCTGAACAGCAAGTTTTTTAGTTGAAAGGGAATTGGGAGGACTTCATTTTAACCCTCCTTTCACAGCTTAGCTCTCTTGCCCCACACAATCCGGCCCCATGCAGGCCCTGCCCAGCCTCTGCGGGGCTCACCAGCTGCCCAGGCCATGTCCAGGACACAGCTCTTCTGGGAAGCTGCCAGGAGCCCCAGCCAAGCTGGCCTCCTCTAAGGGCACAGGCTGTGTATTTAACTGTTTTCTGAGAAAGTCCCAGAAACTCCCTGCTTCTTCCCCAACAAAGTCTCTCTGGCCACGTGAAGCCCCATGCTGTGAGGCCCGTGGCCCACGGAAAACCCCTCATTGTGGCCAGCACAAAGCCTGAATGCACCGCCCGGCCCGGAATCCCGGCCTCTTTCACTGCATTATACCCAGAGAAAGACGGGCGCCTTGAAGTGTGCAGAAAAGAGGGGGCACGTCTCGCCTTGAGCGTGGAGTCAGCGTCCACCCTCTGGTTCGTGGGGCCTCCACTTTCCCACAGCAACTCCCACCGCCCCCCTGCTTTGGCCTCATCCTACTGGCTTTGAATCCGAAGGTCATTTCCAAGGGCCACCCGGTCAGGATGTCTTGGCTCAGTGGAAAGGAAAGGTGCTTCTTCAGGGAGGCAACAGCACCGTGGGTGGAGGAAGCTAGGCTGGGCTTTGGTGGCAGAGGGCTTGGGGCTACGCGGGCAGCAGGCCTCGGAGGTGCTCTGATGGGCCTGTGGCTGGACGCAGCGCACCTGCCCTGTCCTTAGGAGAGTCTTCCCAGCACAGCCTTTCCTCCCAGGTCTGAAGCACTGCACTCATTCTGCCGCCAACCAAATCTGAGCATGTCTTAAAGTCACCTACCCCCACCTCTTCCTTCCCCCATCTCACCAGCCTCCTGCGTTTGGTTGACTCAAGGCAGTAAGGAAGGGTTTCCCAGGTGCTCAGGGCTGAAGAATCCACCTGGCAATGCAGGAGATGTGGGTTTGATCCCCGATCCAGGAAGATCCCACACGTCTCAGAGCAGCTAAGTCAGCGAGCCACAACTATTGAGCCTGTGCTCTGAAACCTGGAGCTGAAACTACTTAGCCCTCATGCCCTAAGGCCTGTGGCCCGCAACGAGAGAGACTGCAATGCGAAGCCGGCGCATCACCACTAGAGAGCGGCCCCCACTCACCGTAACTAGAGAAAAGGCCGTGCAGCATTGAAAACCCAGTGCAGTCAGAAATCAGTAAGATTAAAAAAAAGAAGATAGCAAGGAGTCACGCCCAGCCACCTGGCTCCAGCCCCTTCAGCTCTCCCTGCCCTGGGCCCTGACCTCCACGTGCTCACTCAGCTCAGACTGGACACAGGAGGGGTCTTGGCTCCAGCCGACCCTGCATGCTAACTTCCGTGCTGGAACTCAGGCTTCCTGGTTAGTCTGGTGCTGACCTTGTACCTCACCTATAACATATGCACAGTTAGTCCTGACTCTGGAGCTGGTGAGAATTGCAGGCGCCTTACTGGCTCAGACGGCAAAGTGTCTGCCTACAGTGCGGGAGACCTGGGTTTGATCCCTGGGTTGGGAAGATCCCCCGGAGAAGGACATGGCAACCCACTCCAGTATTCTTGCCTGGAAAATCCCATGGACGGAGGACCCTGCTGGAGCATGGCTCCCAGCAGCATGACCCCAGTCCGTGGGGTCACAAAGAGTTGGACACGACTTCGCGACTTCGCTTTCACTTACCTGAGAGCAGGGATGGGGCCAAGAAGGAGCACCAATTACCGGGTCACGCGGGTGACCCAGGGGCGCCTGAGTTTCCTCTGTACCCAGAAGCATCTTCTCTTCCATTCTCAGCACCTCACACACATCCCACGTGCAGACCACTCTCCTGAGACTGTATGGTTCAACAGAGGACCAGGACTAGCTTTTCTGAGCACCTACTCAGTGCTGGCCTTTGTGGCTAATTTCGCAGAGGGGATGTCATTTACATGAGGAAACTACTGGAGGCTCGAAGTCACCCTCAGAAGACGTGCGTGAACCCACGGGATGGGCGCCACAAGGCAGGACCTGGGAGATGGTGGGTGTTTCGGCCAAGGTTACGCAGCCGGGTAGGCAGCAGAACAAGGGTTCCGAGTGGTCTCCCCTCTCTGCCCTGAGTCCTTGCAGCGGGTGATACTCAGATTTCAGGGTATCTCTCCGAGACCATGTATGGGTCCCCCTCCCCAACCCCTGCAGACAGAAGGCGGCCCCTTCCAACCGTTTCCTTGTCCAGATAGCCTGAGGGCAGGGCGCATCCCACGTGCAAGCCCACGCTCAGTCCACTGTCGCCCTGTAAATATTTGTCTGCGCCTTTCTCACAGCCTGTAAAGGTGGGTGAGCGCAAAGCCAGACGGGGCATGTGAACACAGGCAGTTTGTCAGCATAATTGATACTGCGAGGCCGGAGGCCCGGCTCAATGGATGCCTGCCGAGCAGATGGGCGCGGATATGTAATCCCTATAATACAGGCAGGCGTGTAATTTAGGAAAGTGGATTTGTTTTTCTGGAACAACGGGGACAGATAATGCCACTCCACGCAGCCAAGACGGTCTCTGGAGAGTTCAGATCCGCACCGCTTTTCCCTCCTGCGTTTCAAACGCTTGCTCTGCAGGCATCCATCACCGGATGGTGGCCCTGTGAGTGAGCGCTCCATCCTCGATGGTCCCCCCCACCCCCTCCCAGCTCCCCACGGGGGACACAGATTGACCTCTGGGCGGCAGCGGGGCGTGGAGGAAGTTGAAAATCAGCTTCTGTTTTCTCATCTCTGCAGCAGGGATGATGGTGCCTTCTGCATCGTCACTCATTCAGCCACATCAAGCATACTTGTGGAGCCCCTGTCTCTGTGGGCTGGGTGTAACCAGCTCTGACAGTGCCGAGCAGAAAGTAGATGCTCCACACATGCATCGTCCAGACTTTTCCTTCTTTCCTAAAACTCCAGTTTATAAAGCAGCCTCCCATCTCCAAACCCCCTCCCCCATCACTCTTGTCCTGTACAGAGTAAGATCGCCATTTCTTTATTGGGCTCTAGCATTGAAGCTATCCAAGAAAAATAAATCTATCAGGAAATTAGGTGTACACATCCTTTAACCACCTGGGACCATTTCTAGGACCCTGCCTAATTCACAAGCACAGATAGAGAACAGAGTGAGACGCACACGGAAAGATGTTTCCTGCAGCCTGTTGTCAGTGAATAAAGACTTGGGAATAGCCACCTATCCCTTGAGGAATCGCGATGGAAATTCCTGTTCTTCATTCACTAAGCTTAGTGAAATTTCCTGGCATGTGACGGGCGTCTAGTGTGTGTGTGAAATAAAAGAACAGATGGAAATCAAGGTGGCCATGAACAGAATAAGGTCAGTCTAAGGAAAGACACTGACAAGTGCCCAGCATACAGGGTTGGATGGAAAATCAGCTACAGAACAGGATGTGTAAGGGGCTTCCCAGGTGACGCTAGTGGGAAAGATCCCCCCACCCTACCACTGATGCAGGAGACGTGGGAGACACAGGTTCAATCCCTGGGTGGGGAAGGTTCCCTGGAGAAGGGCATGGCAACCCACTCCAGTATCTTGCCTGGAGAATCCCATGGACAGGGGAGCCTGGTGGGCTACGATCCATGGGTCGCCAAGAGTTGGACACAACTGAAGTGACTTAGCACACATGCAGGGTATGTAAAGAACATGTTCTCATTTTAGAAAATAGAATGTAGAAAATATTAAGAAAGCTACAAAAGCATCTCTTCAATAAAGACTTTTGGAAAGGGAGAGCCTGCTTTTTTTCCTTCCTCCAACTCTTCTCTTACTTTATTCTTTCTTACCTTGTATGAGCATAAGCCTAAATCTCCACTTGAATGACTTTCCATCATTTCTTTCATCCGATCCCCTAGCGTTGGACATTATGACTGTTGCCCATTTTTCACTTTTGTAAACAGTGCTGGTCTGAACACTCTTGGGAACATATCTGTGCTGATGAGGAATGCATTCCGGGAAGTACAATCACTGCCATTTTTGCTAATGTTCCTTCCAGTTGTCTTTGATCCACTGCACATAATTTAATTGATTTCACAATCAAGGAATGGTCCAACCTTTACTAGCTCTGACACAGAGCAAGCGACTCTCCAAAGCTCACTTGCCTCCCCTGGAAGAGGGAAGTTTCTGGTTTGAGATGCTGTCAACCAACAGGGAAGATCCCTGGATGTGGACAGTCATAAAACCCATGATGCCCAGGAATCTTAGCAGGGGACTTCACAGAAAGAAGGAGTTACTGATGTCAGTGTAACTGGCTCAATTTCTAAAACAGGGAAGCCTGGGAATGGGGTGTGAACCCAAGGGCAAGCAACTGACCCAGGACTTGCCTAGGTGGCTTTGGGAGGATCGCACCATGAGTGTGATGGCTCTGGCTGAAATCACCCTGAACAGGACACCTGGCAAGACCCAGGAAGAAGGAGATTCTGAGTTGCCAGGAAACCAGTGTTTGATTTCTCAGCAGATAACTTCGACCCACTTTTCAGAAATCAGAGCATTTTTGTGCTAAAAAAAGGGAATTTTCAAGTCATGTTTCAGGCTGGGATATGTAGAAGAAAAGCTTCTAGAAGAAGACCTAGATTCATAGGCAGGTGGACAACTCTGGCAGGATTCTCAGCAACCAAGCCTCCGTCTTGTATCCATGACAGGAGGCTGGCCCTGTTACCCCGCTAGCTGTGCTCAAAGTGACACATGCGTGTCTGGAAGTGTTTCTAGCACACAGGTGCCTAACTCGTGGCCATGGTGACTGATGTCGTTGTTGTTTAGTATTATTTGCTGTCTCTCCTGGAGAATTCCATGGACAGAGGAGTCTGGTGGGGCTACCGTCTCTGGGGTCACAAAGAGTCAGACACAACTGAGCTACTAACACTTTCAACTTCACTGGAGATGTCAGGAGGAGACATCAGCCCAGGGATTAAGTCCCCTCACTCACCAGTTCCTCTCTGCTCTGAACCAGGCACTGTCCTCACCAAAGGATGCAACAGAATTTCCTGCCCTCTTGGGTCTCGTTTCTGTCTGGGGAGACAAAGAGGAAACACTCAAACATAAAATACGCTGTCAGAAAGTGCGACTGGCTTGTGCTCACTCAGTCATGTCCTATTCTTTGCAACCCCATGGATTGCAGCCCACCAGACTCCTCTGTCCGGGGGGATTCTCCCAGCAAGAATGCTGGAGTGGGTTGCCATGCCCTCCCCCAGGGGATCTTCCCAACCTGGGGACTGAATCCAGGTCTCCCGCATTGCAGGCAGATTCTTTACTGTCTGAGCCACCAGGGAAGCCCATGACAGGCCAAAGCCAAGTCGGGAGCAGGGACAGATGTCGAGCTGGTTTGCAGTTTTTTTTTTTTTTTTAATTTCTTATTGTCAGGACCCTTAACATGAGATCTACCCTCTTAACCCATTCTTGGGTGTGTGATACCATACTGTGCACACTGTTGTAGAGAATCTAGAACTGATTCATCTTGCTTACGTGAAACTTCGTACCCCTGGAATAGGGACTCTTCATTTCTTGCTCTCCTGGATCATGGCAACCACCATTCCATGCCGTCCTGTTTATCTGACTACTCCAGGTGCTCAGAAGTGGAATCATACAGCGTTTGTTGTTCTGAAACTTGCCCATTTCACTGATCGGAATGTCTTCAAGACACACCCGTGTTGTCACATATGGCAGGATTTCCTTCTTCTTCAAAGCAGAATGACACTCCATCGTATGTCCGTACCGCACTGTCTTCATCCATCCGTCCACAGTGGGCATTTAGGTTGTTCTGAAATAACCTCAGATATCCCAATAAACGCAGACGGGGTGGGAAGGGGGCCTGCTGAGGAGGGGGCCTTTGACTCGAGCCCTCTGTGGAGGAGCACACGACGCCTGAGGCAGGCCCTCATGGGAGGGAGGGCCACCGAGAGCCCGACTGTGCAGGGGGCTCCAGGTGGGAGGAAAGGCAGGGAGGCCACTGGGCCTGGCGCTCTGGGATGAGGGTCCGGGGACAGACGGTGGGGAGGGCAGGGTCCTGGGCACTTTGTGAAGGAACACGGTGTGGCCTGGGGGCTTCAGAGTTGGTTCTAAGCAAACGGGGAAACCCACAGGAGCATTTCCAGCAAAGATAAAGAACCTGGATTTGATTTTCAAAGGATCCCCCTGGAGGCTGGTGGGTGGAGGGAGGAGGGTGCCCAGAGTCCATTCCAAACATGCCCTCCCCCCGCCCCACCCTTCCAGCCACCGCAAGCTGGCCCCCTCGCTTTCCCCGCGATGTTCATCCTGTCAATTGTATTTGATTTGTAACGTACCTGTTACACGGCAAGCACCACCCTGGGCTTGGGGACACAGCAGTGAATAAGAAGGTGCATTTACTGCCCTCATAGAGATTGAAGTAAGAAAGAAACGCAGGAAATACCCCAGTTTTCTTAAGAGGAAGGAAAAGAATAACTACAGATTTCAATAAGTGCAGAAGTTTGATAAAAGGGCGTGGTGGGTCAGAGTGACTCCTCCCAGGAAAACGTCCCTCTCTAACCCCTACAACGTCAGCATGGGGTGGGCTATCACTCTCGGGCTTGTGTTATGTGATGGGGCCCACCTGACATTAATAGAGGGAGCTTATTGAGATTGTCTGGGAGAGCCTCACCTAATCCCATGAGCTTCTGAAATCAGCCAAACTTTCTCTGGCTGGTGGCAGAAGAAGGCAGAAAGAGACACGAGAGCGGTGCTCCCACTGGGCTGGCCCAGGAAGAAGCAGACATCTGATGGAGAGCGCTGACCTCTCACAGGCATGCTGGGGCCACGCTCGGCCCTGACGGGGAGTCAGATAACAGGGATCTCTGTGCCACAAGCAAGGCACCACAGCCAGCAATCTCAATGTGCTCGGCAGCCAATTCTTCCCCAGAAATTTCTGAGGGAAATGTGGTCTGCAATACCTGAACTGCACCTTTGGGAAACCCTGAGTAGAGGATCCCATGATGTTTCCACCCAGAAAATGCGAACTATGACTGGCAGTTACCTTAAAGTTGTTAAATATGTTTACCGGGCATTAATCATCACCATGATGGGATAAGTGGAAGAAATGAGAAGGAAGGAAGTCACAGGGGACATTTTCTAGCTCTTTGTCTAATGGATATCCATACACTTTTGTATGTAGAATGGTGTGTGTGTGTGTGTGTGTGTGTGTGTGTGTGTGTGTGTGTTAGTCACTTAGTCGTGCCTGACTCTTTGTGACCCTGTGGATTGTAGCCCATCAGGCTCCTCTGTCCATAGGATTCTCCAGGCAAGAATACTGGAGTGGGTAGCCATTCCCTTCTCCAGGGGATCTTCCCTATTGAGTCCAGGTCTCCTGCATTGCAGGCAGATTCTTTACTGTTTGAGCCATCAGGAAGCCCATGAGGAATGATACCCATGCATATTTTCTATTTCTGTTTAACACATCTTGAAAATGTGAGCAGCTTGGCATCAGAGTTGGACTCAGCAACTGGACTCAGCATAGAATGAGTCCAGAAGGGAAGGAGGCTAGACAGAGCTTTCTGGAATTGTCTTTGCAGAGCCCTCTGCTCACTTCTCCAGGCTCTCAGCCTCTTTTTGCAGAGATGCAGAACAGAACAAATCCTCGTGTCCATTTCTCAGAGGAAGGGGATGACCTTGTGAACCCATGGATCCGTTTTCGTGAAGAGGTTTGGTTTGGAAGAATGGCAGTGATGAGGGGCTGGACGGCAGTCCCGAGTATGCCCAGCCTCCTCTCTGGGCCTCGGGGCGCTCAGGTGGGGAAGGAGATGGAAGGGGAGGCCGCTGGTCTCCGGAGGTTTGTCCAGCCCAGAGAGGCCTTCATCCTGGTTTAACAGTGGCAGCAGGGATTTCCCTGGCAGTCCAGTGATTCAAACTCCGTGCTTCTATTGCAGGGGCAAAGGTTCAATCCCTGGTTAGGGAACTAAGATCCTATGTGCTGCTGCTGCTGCTGCTGCTGCTAAGTCACTTCAGTCGTGTCTGACTCTGTGCGACCCCGTAGACGCAAAAAAAAAAAGGTTATCATTGCATTTGATAAAAATTAAAAACAAAATAACTTTTAAGAAACCACTGGCAGCAGCGGAAGGGAAGATGGGAGACTGAGGGCTAGGGTGTATGGTGGGGGCCGTGGGCTCTGTCCACAGTTGGTGGTGAGGACACACTCCGTCATGGTGAGGCGTGGGGCAGGGGCACAGGGAGAGCCCTGGGTGACAGGACCACTGCAGGGCAGGGTCCCAGAGACAGTCGCAGTGGTGGAAGGGGCCTTCTGTCCTGTGAGCCGACCTCCCTCACTAGGTCTCAGGGGGTCATCAGAGGGGAGAGGTTGTTTGGGGGACCCCACTGGGGCCGCCCCTCAAATGTGCAAGCTCATTTTCAGCACGGGGCTCAGCACTAGCTGTTCTAGGAGCTCTCTCTCTGATCTTGGATGGTATCCCAGCTTACCTCCCTACCATGGCCCATGGGCTCTAGAAAGCCCCCCACTGGCCAAACTCCTGCCCCCCAAGCGCTCCAGACACTCCTGATCATCCGGCTCCAGTCCATGCTCTTCTCAGGCCTCCCCAGCTGCATCAGTCACCTGTGCTCCCCTCTCTATCCTGGTCCTGGCCACAGTCCCCCCACGAACCCCAGGCCACAAGGGGCCCTCAACTCCATGCTCAAGTCCTTCACTCTGCCTGAACAGCTGCCTGTGCCCTAGTGACCTCTGGGCACCCTGAGAGCCTTGACCCTGGGTGCCCTCCTTCACCAGGCAGGGCAGAGGTGCTCCCATCTCTAGTCACAGCCCCCTGGTACTGACTCTGGAGTCCGGCTCCCTCTCCATTCACTCTCTAATTCATCTTTCTTCTCTGTGCCCTTCACAGCACTTAGGACAACCTGGTCATTCAATGTGGTGGGCTGCATCCCTGTTTTCTGTCTCCCTGTGGTGATGGACACAGGCAACCTCCCCCTCCCAACCAGGCTCACCATGATACCTGGTACTGGGCACACACGGGCCCCATGATGCCTGTGTGTTAAGTGACTGTGCCATCTAGTCCTTTCACGCAGGTGTGATAACTCTCTTCCTAGCCTCCCTACCCTACCTGTGACTCTGATAACCAGGGCGCCCATCTCAGTTTGTTGCCATCCCATGCTAGGACAGCGCCCACCCCCCGCCCCCAGCATGCCTCCTGTGTTCCATTTACCTGGCACCTGTTACTCTGCCTGGTACCAAGTGGGCTCCCAATCCACCACACGTGGAATGAACTGCCACAGGGGCAAAGGGAAATGAGGAGGAGAGGAAGGAAGGGGCTGGATGGCTGAGAATTCCCTGGGTCACAGATGAGCCCCACTCTGTCTGTTTATTAAATCCCTGCTGCGGAGCAGGAGGCCAAATAAAGACACCCCCGAGCTTGGGAGTCTGATTTGGGTCGAGTGGGGCTGAGGGAGGTCATTCAAATTAAGCCATGTTCTCATCTAGTTCAAAATACTCATGCCCGGCCCATTTTTAGGAATGGAGGTCAGCAAGAAAAAGCAGAAGAGCCCCTGGGGCCAGCACCTGTTCCTTCTCTTCTTTTGGAGGCTTGGCAGCCCTTGAGGAAGGAAAGTGTGCTCCTCACACCCACCTGGCCCCACCCCTGCTCTTCTGGGGGACCCCGCGGGCGGATGACAACGGCTCTCCCTGAACTTTCCTAGTCCTCATCTCAAAATAAGGACATCAACCCACCCCTCGCCCAGGATGTTCTGAGAGCAGGGAGAGGGGCCACCTGTAGCCAGAGGCGGGCAGGTGCGGAGCCAGGAGAGGGGCTCACAGAGCGCGGCAAAAGCGAAGCCCCCCACCTCCAGCCCCCTGCCCCTCCAAACTTTCCAAACTTGCAGGCAGCTGCTGCCTAGCGAGGCGGCTATTTCAGACCAGGCTGTAAAAGGGACCGAAATACCCGCTAAAGTCTATAATTGGACGAGAGTTGTCAGGCCCTGTCCCGGGCTTCTGAGCGACTTCTCTTTGCCGCCTGGAGCCTGACGCTGTTCCTGCTGCCCTGACCCCTCCTCAGCCTTCTGCCCCCACACCCCCACCCCCCCGCACCGCGACCCCCAGAGGGACACCCAATCCTCCTCTCCCCCTTCTACTGGGAGCCTCCCGCCGCCCCTCCGGCCCCTGGCACTCCAGAGGACCAGGCGTCTCCTTCTCCGCTCGCCCCGCCCCCGCCCCTTCGCCCGCCCCGCCTCTCTTAGCCCCTCCCCTCCCACCGCCCGCCTCCCTCCTCGCCCCGCCCACCGCCGGGCCCCGCCCTCCGCGCTCAGGGCTGGGGATCCCACCGCCCTGGCCGCTTCGCCCCTGGGGGGGACCAGAGCAGCTTTGTTCTTGGGCAGCAGCTGGGCTGGCTGCCGCTGCTGCATTTTTTTTCCCCCAAGGAGATGTCTCCCGTTTCCTTATTTTTCTGTTTCTCACAAACTTTCTGTTTTATCCTCTAAGTGCCAAGCCTCACCTTTTTTACAGTATTTATTTAGTTCGTGGTCGGATAACTAGCTCTCTCTCTCCGGACCCCGGCCGGGGCCAAGTCGCCAGAGCTATTACAGGTCTAACCTAGGGAGTCAGTTTGCTAGATTGGGGGGAGGGTGGGCGGGGCCGCTGGCAGGTGACACCCCCCCACCCGCCCGGGAGGGGGCTGCCTGGGGCTCGCGGCTTCTCCAGACTTCGCTTCTTCTGGATCAGCCTGGACTGGGACCCCGGCTGGCATCCCCCTGAGCCTCACCCCTGCCAGGTAAGGCCGGCTTCTCTTTTCTGCTGGGGGCTACCGGGGGTCACAGGGCTTCAGGCTTCCCCCATCTCCCCCGAGACCAGGAGGGGAGCGTCCTGAGGAAGTGAGCCCGGGGGGCAATGCCCTCTCCTCCCTGGGATCTAGCTCCTTCTGGAGCACCAGCGCACTGAGCTCCTCAGGCAGTGTGACTCGGTCCTGACAGGTGGGCCTGTGCTGGGCCCAGGTTCAGAGTGGGATGGAGCAAAGTCGGTGAGAAGCACCTGTTTGATTCCAGCCAAGCAACCCTGGGAAACAGGAGCACAGGGTGGCTGGCTGGCACCCGGCAGCCTGTCAGATGCGAGTTGGTTTCTGAGTTGCTGCTTTTGAGTTGTTGAGACATCCTAGCTTCTTTTAACTTTCCAATAAGAAATTTGGAACAGGAACCAGAAAGAAAGAAAAAAAAAAAAAAGACAAAAAATCACAAAGAGAGTGAAGTGGGGAAGAATAGTGTCCCTTTGGTTTTGCATTCAGTGTCCAGGAGCTTTGCCTTTTGGTCTCAGTTGACATCTCTCTCCTATCTGAGCACTGTGTCTCCCTCTCCCAACTTTCTCCGGCCCAGGAAGGCGTTTTTGTTACTTTTCTGCAAAGCCAATCTCTGCAGCAGACCTGAGCTTCTTGTCCCAAGTTATAAAGTGTAATTAGAATTAGTCACATTTTTGGGAAAATGTGCCCTCCCTTCTCCCCACTCAAGTCCAGACTCAGAGATGACAGACAGGGGAGGGGCTTATCAGGCATGTCCTGAAGGGGGCGACCCCCCTGGTCCCCTCCCCAGAACATTATTCCATTACTTGTCATCTTCCAGCACCTTGTACGGCACCCCTGTGGGAACACAGGTCATTCCAGCTCCCGTCTGTCTGTGTCTCATTGAGGATATACAACCGGCAAAGTCCTAGGAAGCCAGACTTGTGCTGTGAGAGCCCCTGCTGATGGGCTGCATCTTCAGACCCTTCTAATTTAGTTCACTGAGTTGTTCCAGGGAAGTTCTAAAGCCCAGGGCTTCTGTATTGCTGGAGGCTGGGCTGAGTGGGGTGTGCTGTCTGGTTGGCACTGATGCTGGTGAAGGGCAGGAGCCTTGCTGCTCATCTGGCCTCCTGGTCTTAACTCCGTTGCTCTCATTGGCTGCCCTGAGGTGGGGGAGCTGTGCCCAGGGAGGTTCGGGTTTCTTATGTGCCAAATGGACATGATTAAAGCATGCAGGGAGAACTCTGAGAGTGCCCAGGACCTCGTTGGCATGCGGTATATCTAAGTTAGCTTCTGCTGTTGTACCCCCACCCCATCCTGCATCTCCTTGTCACTCTGCTGCTCAGGGGCCAACTGCGTAATTTGGGAGATATTGTCACCTTGTGTCAGTGGGTGTCCTGTGTTTGTCAAGAGGCTGGAAGAGCAGAGGATTTCCTTTCCTGTGGATCCAGAAGTGACTCTGGGGATCAATGGGGCCTTGAAGGGGCTTCCCAGGTGGTGCTAATGGTAAAAAATCCACCTGCCATTGCAGGAGACACAAGAGACTCGAGTTGGATCCCTGGGTTGGAAAGATCCGCTGGACTACGAAATGGCAACCCACTCCAGTATGCTTGCCTGGAAAATCCCATGGACAGAGGAGCCTGGTGGGCTACAGTCCCTGGGGTCGAAAAGAGTCAGACACAATTGTCGGAGCACACACGCACGCCTCCATGGGGCGTTTAAAATGTTGGGAGCAGAAATTTGTAACTTTTTTTTCCCCTGGAGTTCTTCAAAGTTTCATCAGGTTCTCAAAAGTTTTTTCATATTTACAAAATGATTAAGGAAGTGGCCTACAGGCTGATCCAGCCCACAGACAGTCTTAATGTTTCTTAGGTGCATTTTGCGTTTGTTTTAATTACTTTTCAACATAAACTGAATGAATGGAGATTTCATGTACACATCTTAATCTCTGGCTTCTCTTGAAAAATGAGAAGATGGGATAGCCTTGGGCTTGTGTCCCAGGGAGGCCATCCATGTGGCTGCTCACCAGACAGGCGGATGCCCCCTGGTCATCCACGGTCATTGGTGTGACCGGCAGGGGGCTTGCCCCCTCTGGACTGGAAGGTCCAGGTTCTCTCTCTCCCTCTGGCTCCATTCTAAGAGGGTTGCAGATAGGCGGAGTCACTTTCAGAGGAGAGAATGTAGGCTGCCCTGGGAACAGAGCTGTGAACTGTAAGAAAGAGCCTCTGTTGTGGAGGAGAGAAGACCCGTGGCTGATGGAATCTGGGGGGATGCCGTGGAGAAGAGACAGCTGACCTGCTCTCTTGGTCCCGAGGGTGGAAGCAGGAGGACCGGTGAATGAAATTTCACTGGATGCTGGATTCCTGTCCAGTGGGAATATCGGGTCAGAGACAGGAGGGGTTCCCCTGGATTCAATCACTGGGAGATGAGGCTCCGATGCTGGAGGGATTTAAACAGAGGTTAGACGGCCATTTCACAGGGCCGGAAGGGGTGCTGATCTGAATGTCGATGGCCAGGTGAACATTTAAGGTCTTCTCCCAGCATGAGGGTTTGCACTTCCTAAGTGCTTCCTTTCCACCCCTAAAATTCTGGTTATCTGCTCTGGTCCTCTGCTCTTCTTCCAGTGCTGCTGCTGATAGAGGCCAGCATGGGTGTGTGGTCACTCGGGTCAGGACTGTGAACTCTCTGTGGGTCATTTGTTTCTTGGTTTTGTGAACAAGGAAACGGAAGGTGAGAGTCTGAATGGCTTACCTCAGGACAGGTAGAGGGAATACAAGAGCTAAGATTCAAAGCCACATCTGGGGGATCAAAGCCCTTATCACACCAACAGAAGGAGCCACCATTACAGATGCAGGCAGCTGAGGAGAGCCAGAATGAAAAAGGCTCACGGGGATCTTTAGGGTGGGAAAGGTCCCTGAGGATTTCTTAGCCCATCTTCCTACTCAGGAGTGGAAGACACGGCAGCTTGCCTGACAAAAACAATTTTAATCATTTTTAGTAAATAAATGAAATACATATTTTTATTAATAAAAATCAAATAACAGAAATCAAGGAAGACGTATCTGGTAAGATGAGAAGAGTACAGTTGCCCCATTTTACAGATGAAGGGACAGAGTCCAGGAGAACGTGAATGACTTGACTGTTTTGTATTTAGAGATAGAGATGGGTCTTAAATGCATGTCTACTGAGAGATACCCAGGCATAGAGGGCTTCCCCTTGGTCTTACTGCCCATTGTGCGTGTGTGTGTGTGTGTGTGTGTGTGTGTGTGTGTGTGTGTGGAAGGCCAGGCGGCCACACTGACCTCTCCTCCTTGCACTTTGCAATGAGTAAATGAACAAATGTCCATAGGAATTGCAACGTTGAATGAGTGAATGACATATACCACTCCTCAGCCTTATGATTTAGCAAAATTGGTCACTTTCTTTGTGGTTTAGTAAGCACAGTTTTTTTTATCACTTCTAATTCCTTCGGTGGATGCGCACCCCCAACTCCCCATTCCCGCTTGCTGCCCCAGCGAGCATCTTTCTGCATGTGACTTCTGCCCCTTGTGATGCCGTCCCTGAGATTATTCCTAAGGAATAGGCATTCTGGGTCAAAGGGCACAGCCATTTTAATGGCTTTCAGGAGGTTTTGTGACTGGCCCTTCATGAGAAGCCAAAAGCTGGGTAACGTCGTGGTCTGAACAGAGGGAAGTCTTGGCCGAGATCCAGGGAATGTTCCGGCCAGTCCTCCTGCTGTGGTCGTGGAGCTTGTCAGAACCCTCTAGTGACAAAACCCATCTGATGGGGTTAAGTTCTCATCTGCTGTCCGCCTGCCTTAGCTTGGACACTCCCAGCTACCGCGTGCTCACTACTTCTAGCTAACTCTGCCTAAGTTCTGATAGAGATGAGAACATCATTTTAATTTCTTAAAGTTGGGTTCATAATACAGTTTTGGGAAAAAAAAAAAGCCATTTGCACATCCTTTTTGGTTGGAGCTCTCTAAAGAGAAGACTTTCTTTTAACTGCATCCTGAACAGAGAGGAGCCAATTGGAATTGGTCTTGACTGCCCTGGAGCCAAGTGGCTGAAGCCGGAGTGTGCTGCATAAAAACAAGAGAAAGGAAACTGAACTCAACAATACATTCTACAACATCTCAGTTGAAAATCAAACAGTGCTGCAGGCTTCTTGGGGTGATAGATTCATGACCACACAGGGCTTTACCAGATAGTCGTTCCTCTAACAGGCTCTTTCTTCTCAAGCCTGTGAGATGACCATCACAGCCACCTTGCCCCATCTCCTTGTCCGGAGTTGGACTCATCTCTGTCCCAGCCTTTGCCCACCTTCTCCTACCCTACTCCTGGGGCAGAGGAACTGCCGCCTCCCAAGGGGAACCAGTGGTTTGTTAGTGGATATCTTGTTAAAATGAAAGCTTTCTCCCTGCCACCTCTGTCAGCCCTTACTCCATGTTTTTGACGGTACTTAGAATAATTACAGGGGGCTTCCCTGGCAGTCCAGGTTAAGACTCTGTGTTTCCAATGCAAGGGGTTAGATTCCATCCCTGTTCAGGGAACTAAGATCCCACATGCCATGCGGTATGGCCAAAGAAAAAAAAAAGTAGAATAATTGAAATTTCCTTTCCCATGACATTTTTTTGACCTCTATAAAAACAAGACTAGTGTGACCCTGAGCCTGAGATTGGACCCCAGTTGGTTCCAGGGTATATAATCCACATTCTCCCATCACTCCTGGGGATCAGTTATGCTGCTACCCCCTGTGCAGATGGATAGCCCAGTGGCCTGTACATCTGGGGCTTACAGATGTTTAGTCCCTCAGTAAGTAAGCGGCTGAGCTGGGACTCACACCCATGTCTTCGTGCAGAATCCATGGCCTGAACCAAAATTCCGATCTGCCTTAAGTGTGTAAGGTAAATGTATAACATTCATCCAATGAGGCATATATACCATATGGACAATCTTTGTTCTTTTTAGAAAATGTTTTTCATTAGAATGTCTTAAATTATAAAAGCAATGAAAGCATGTTTTTTAGCATTTAAATACATGAATATTTGTTTTATTTGTTTTATTAGTGTATAGTTGCTTTACACTTGAAAGTGTATTTTTACAAGGGCAAAATTACTGACAATAGCCTGTGTTCTCATCTCCCCAGCTTACCCAGTAGTAACATTCTGACAAATACCCTTTCAGAATCTTATATCCAAACATACACATCAATCAAAAATCCAACATTTGAACAATTGTAGTAACAATGACTACTACAACGAGTTTACCTACCACTGTGTCTAGCTCATAGGAGGGGCTCTATTAATAACTGAAAGGTTGAATTGTCTGTTTTGCCTGGTCTAATGGTTCCTCTGAGGCCGCTGGGCTGTGGGGCAATGGTCTCCATTGGCCTTCAGCAGAACGGACGGGCAGGATTAGACCTTGGATGGCATGTTTGCAGGTCTCTGTGGAAACACCTACTGCAGCTCAGCTTTTCCCCTTGCTCCTGAGTTGCTGTGGGTGAATCTGCGTGGGCTTTCCTTGCAGCTCAGTTCTCTCCCTCGACCTCTGCCCTCCCGGTGCTCTTCACCCCCAGCCTCCCATGCTGCCACAGCTTCACATCCTTAACTTTTGTAATCCCCTGAGGGCTGGTCTGTTTCTGCCCCTTGCCAATGAATTCCTGGAGTTCATGGGTTTTGTGTTTCTTATCTCTGAACTACTAGTGTCTGCACGATGGTGGGCGCAGTAAGGAACTCAATACATCTTTGTGGGAGGAAGGAATTTCCAAATGGTGATAATCAAGTGCCTGGCACATAGTATCCGATTAATAAAATTACAGCTTGGTTTAAATCACAAATAAGGAAGTGAAATATCAAGATTGGAAAAGTGGTACTGATTTTTCAGTGTCTGGTGCAGCGTCCCACATACAGGCATGTGTGGCGGATACTAGTCCTTCCCATCAGTTTGGTGTGGTGGTGGTGGTGGGAGGGGGGTGAGCTCTGAGTGATGACCCGGCAGCTCTGGACCTTTGGCATTGCTGGAGGTCACACTGAGCCCTAGGGGCCTGGATTAATGGACCGGGCTGTGTTGGTGGGTGTAAGTCTGGCTTGGGTCTGAATTTGGCCCTTCTCTTGCCTGTCTGTGTGGTCCCCTCTGCCGGAGCAAGGGAATGGGCTCAGAAAACACGGTGAGGAATAGCTCAGGGCCCAGAAATCTCTGGTCAGTGAGTAGATCTGACATCCTTAATGCCTGGTAGGTCAACTTGCTAGAACCTTTAGAAGGTTGTACAGGCCCTAGGATTCCCTGTCAGCCACACCAGCCTGTTCTTATGCTGGAAAAGAAAGTCCTCAATACCTGATCACCCCTCCCTCAGACAATACACTGGCTATACAGCACATACTGAATGTACTGTGCTAAGTCGCTCAGTCATGTCTGAATCTTTGCAATCCGGTGGACTGTAGCTTGCCAGGCTCTGTCCATGGGATTCTCCAGGCAAGAGAGGGGTTGGCATGCCCTCCTCCAGGGGATCTTTCCAACCCAAGGATCGAACCCAGGTCTCCCACATTGCAGGTGGATTCTTTACCGTCTGAGCCACCAGGGAAGCCCAAGAATACTGGAGTGGGTGGCCAATCCCTTCTCCAGGGGAACTTTCTGACCCAGGAATCCCACCAGGGTCTCCAGCATTACATACTGAATACAAGTACCTGTATCTCTTGCTTCTTTGGTTGGTCATTTCCTGCCTTGCCCCCAGGGCTTTAGTACTCTGAATGCCTGCTGTGGGTCAGATGTGCTTAGGGCCACAAGGGGCAGATACCCCAGTGCCCTGAGGCCAAGCTGCCCCCGGTGTGTTCAGGTGGGGGTTTGGGTGCCCCTAGCCAACCACTCACCATGCAGCAGTACTTACTAGAACACAGACCACTGGCACTGTGTGTTTACACACTCGCCCCGGGTGATTTTTGCAAGAATACTAGAGGGAGTTTATCATCACTTTGTGTAGGAGAAGAGACCTAGAGCGTTAGGCGACCTGTCCAGGGGCAAATGGCCAGATAAGAGCAGAAGCCTCTTGCCCTTATGCTCCCCCCACTTTCTCCTCCCCTCCCCTCCCTTCCCTTCTCTGTGTTAGCGTGTTGTCTGTTAAGGCTGGGCTCTCACATCCGACTTCCTAGAGGGTAAACACGGAGCCGTGGAGGAAAGTGGAGAATTCTCCAAACTATTTTTTTTTAATTGGAGTATAATTGCATCACAATGTTATTTTAGTTTCTGCTGTGCAACAAAATGAATCAGCCATACACACATATCCCCTCCCCCTTGAGCCTCCCCGTCCAACCCTCACCCCCACCCACCCCTCTAGGTCATCACAGAGCAAGCACCGAGCTGAGCTCCCTCTGCTATGCAGAAGCTTCCCGGTAGCTTTACACACGGCAGTGTATATATGTTAGTGCTACTCACGCTCTCCTTCCCCCCGCAGGGTCCACACGTCCCTTCTCTTTGTTTGTGTCTCTAGTCCTGCCCGGAGGCAGGAACTCTGCCTGGTTTATCTCCGTTGCCGAAGCTCTGGTGTGGGCTTGGGTGGGAGTGGGTTGGGTACTGGGCCTGCAGCGTGAGTGAGCGCCTGTGTGGGTGGATGGTCGGTGGTGATGAGGTGGGGAGGGGGGAGGGGGTGCAGAATTGCGTGACTCCCTGGGTGGAGGGCGGGCGAGAGAGCAAGCCCGCGGGTGGATGGATGCACGAGGGCCTTGTGATGCGTTAACATCACCGCCCATGTGTGGGCGGTTCTTAGGTGAAAAGGAAAGAAAGAGGATGGGGTGGCAGGGTTCAGTCCTCAGGTAGAACCTTTCAAGAGGCTCTTCTCTGTTGCTCCTGCGAATTCTCCCACCTAGAAATGCTCAGACTGTGTTTGAAAAGCCTGACTTGACTGGACATGGCGAAGCACAGAGGTGATGAGCAGAACCCCTCCCACTGCCGCGCCCCCCCCGCCCCGCCCCGCAGCACCATGAAGGGGAGGTATTTCTGGAGCTTCCTCTCCGCCTTGATCCTGGAGTCCCCGCACAGTGATGCCAGAACAGTGGGTCCTTTGAACAACAATGAGCCGGAGCCCCGGGTCACGCTGGGCACGAGCCTCCCTGGTCCCGCCGAGTCAGGCACATCTGTGCATTGATTCCCTGAGAAGGAAACTCACCCCGTGGGGGTCTCTGTTCCTGGTTCCTCCCCAGGCATCCCTGACATTCCCCACCTACTCACACCTGCAGAGCAGTGGGTCCTAGAGATCTGAGAAGCTCTCTTAGAAAAAAAGAAACACCCTTCGTGACTAGACAGAGACGGTAATTCCTGTGCTCATAAGCCACATGCTTGCTCTATTCTCAAGACGTAGAAGTTTTAAGATTATATTTTTTAGTTGGGTTTTTTTTTTTTTTTTTTAATAAAAGAACGTGCTTTTATTATCTAAGTCAATATAGAGTTAAGTTAGTGGAGACACTCTGTCATGGTTATGCTGATGCATGGAGCGTCTGCTCTGTGCCTGTCACCCTTCCAGGCCCTGGGACATGACTGCTAAGTCTAAGGAGCTCCATGGAAAAGACAGACCAATAAGCTGTTGTGCTTAGTCTCTCAGTCATGCCCAACTCTTTGCAGCCTCATGGATTGTAGCCCGCCAGGCTCCTCTGTCCATGGGGATTCTCCAGGCAAGAATACTAGAGTGGGTTGCCATCCAGGAGATCTTCCCAACCCAGGGATAGAACCCAGGTCTCCCACCTTGTAGGTGGATTCTTTACTGTCTGAGCCACCAGGGAAGCCCAAGAATACTGGAGTGGGTAGCCTATCCCTTCTCCAGGGGGATCTTCCTGACCCAGAAGGAGAAAGAAAAAAAGATCATAGGAAATAAGATAAAATAACATAAACGCTAGATGAGGGGATGGGAGGAGTCAAAGCTGCCTGAGTTTACCTCTGCCCACCCCCAGAGGCCTGGCCAGAGGGGAAATGCCTTAAGTTCAGTTCAGTCACTCCTCAGGCTCATGGATTGATGGCCCAGAAAGAGGGAGAGAGAGACAGTTATGCTGGAGCCCATCATAATACAACCTGAATCAACCCTGAATATTCATTGGAAGGATTGACGTGGAAGCTGAAACTCCAATACTTTGGCCACCTGATGCAAAGAACTGACTCATTGGAAAAGACCTTGATGGTGGGAAAGATTGAAGTCAAAAAGAGAAGGGGATGAGATGGTTGGATAGCATCAACAACTCAATGGACATGAGTTTGAGCAAACTCTGGGAGACTGTGAAGGACAGGGAAGTCTGGAGTGCTCCAGTCCATAGGGTCACAAAGAGTCAGACCCAAATGAGCTACTGAACAACAACACACTACAATATCAGCTTCCCACTTGACAGGATTCAGAAGATAAGGAGGTCAGTTTTAATATTGTTTGTGAGATGATAAAGCAGTATCATCCCAGGGGTCTGTGGGAGCCTGAAGAAGATAGTGACACTCTCTCCGTGGGAAATCAGAGAAACCTTCACAGAGGAGAAGATGCATCCTAGAGGTTTTGAAGGATGAGTAGGAGTCTGCCTGGCAAGGAGAAGACTGTTATCATCCCAAAGGTAACGACAGAGGCAGTGGCAAAGGCTTAGGGCAATGGTGGAGTGTTGAAGAAAGAGGGGGAAGTTGCTGAGGTTGGAGGAAAAGGCTCATGAGGAGTTGGTGGGGACCACAAACCTGGAAAAGATCAGGACCAGACTTAGAAAGGCTGGAAAGAGAAGGCTTTCTGCTGGGAATGATGTGAACAGACCTGTGTGCTCCAATGACATCTGTGCCCAAGGCTCTTTCCAGACTTACAGAGCTTAACCCACAGGGTTACAACCTGGTTCAGATGTCAGAGTCTCACCTTCAGAAGGAAAAGTGTCTTCAGAGATTCTGGGGTCCTGGGTACCCCCAGGGCTGAGCCAGGAGCTTGGATGCTAGACTACAGCATCTCTTAAGGTAGGGGCTCCAAGTGAGGGCTGGATCCTCCTTCAGCTTCCTCACCCGAAGATGGTTAACATCTCTCAGACTCCTTGCAGCTCCAAGAGTGCAGGATTCTGAGATGTTCTTAGTGCCTTGCAAGGTTGCTAGCACCTGATTGCTGGGGGCACTCAGGCTTAGGTGGAAGCATGAGAGGGGCTGAGAGTGAATTCAGTTCAGTTCAGGTGCTCAGTTGTAGACTCTTTGTGACCCAATGGACTGCAGCATACCAGGCCTCTCTGTCCATCACCAACTCCTGCAGCTTGCTCAAACCTATGTCCATTGAGTCTGTGATGTCATCCAACCATCTCATCCTCTGTTGCCCTCTTCTCCTCCCCTCCTTCAATCTTTCCCAGCATCAGGGTCTTTTCAAATGAGTCAGTTCTTGGCATCAGGTGGCCAAAGGATTGGAGTTTCAGTTTCAGCATCAGTCCTTCCAATGAATATTCAGGACTGATTTCCTTTAGGATGGACTGGTTGGATCTCTTTGCTGTCCAAGGGACTCTCAAGAGTCTTCTCCAACACCACAGTTCAAAACCATCAATTCTTTGGTGCTTGGCTTTCTTTATGGTCCAACTTTCACATCCATACATGACTACTGTAAAAACCATAGCCTTGAGTAGACAGACCTTTGTTGGGAAAGTAATGTCTCTGCTTTTTAATATATCATCTAGGTTGATCATAACTTTTCTTCCAAGGAGTAAGTGTTTTTTAATTTCATGGCTGCAGTCACCATCTGCAGTGATTTTGGAGCCCCCCAAAATAAAGTCAACCATTATTTCCACTGTTTTCCCATCTATTTGCCATGAAGTGATGGGACCAGATGCCATGATCTTCGTTTTCTGAATGTTGAGCTTTAAGCCAACTTTTTCACTCTCCTCTTTCACTTTTATCAAGAGGCTCTTTAGTTCTTGCTTTCTGCCGTAAGGGTGGTGTCATCTGCATATCTGAGGTTATTGATATTTCTCCCAGCAATCTTGATTCCAGCTTGTGCTTCATCCAGCCCAGCATTTTGCATGATGTACTCTGCATAGAAGTTAAATAAGCAGGGTGACAATATACAGCCTTGACGTACTCCTTTTCCTATTTGGAACCAGTCTGTTGTTCCATGTCCAGTTCTAACTGTTGCTTCCTGACCTGCATACAGATTTCTCAAGAGGCAGGTCAGGTGGTCTAGCATTCCCATCTCTTTCAGAATTTCCCACAGTTTGTTGTGATCCACAGTCAAAGGCTTTGGCATAGTCAATAAAGCAGAAATAGATGTTTTTCTGGAACTCTCTTGCTTTTTCCATGATCCATCGGATATTGGCAATTTGATCTCTGGTTCCTCTGCCTCAAGCATGGGGCAATGGGGGAGTTTGGAGTAGACCACTCTTTCAGACAGAGGTCTCATATGGTGGTACAGAAGGTACTGTCAACTTGAAACAAGTGCTAAAAAGGGCTCTCTCGTAACTTCCTTTAATTGAGTGCTCATAGCTTTTTTTTTTTTTTAATTGACTGGCAACTGGGCACTGTGGTAGGGACCCTAATCCTTCCCATAAACTGGTGGGACAGGCTAATCCCCTTATTACAGACGAGGCGCGGAAGCTTAGACAGTAGCTGAGATCATGGAGCAAACCTGACAAGTGCTGGACCCGGGAACCAAAATCCAGTCTTTCTGGCCCCACGGCCCGTGGCTCTCTGTTGACTGCCAATCTCAGCTCTCACTGGGGGACACTGCTTATGACTCCTCACTGTCCTCCCCACCCCAAAATGAGGACTCTACTTGGTCGGCACCTCCCAAATCAGAGTGGGCACTGCAGCACTATTTATATGCATTGCTTCATCAGACCAGATGCTACTCAAAATAAGTTAAACAGAAATATCTCTCTGTGTCCTCAAGACCCTGTAATTGGAGACAGTCTCTTGTGAAATGAACTGAGACAGTCTATTTGGGGTGGGGTGGTGGAGAGAGAAAATAAAGAACAAAATCAAGAAGAATTCAGTACTGAACATGAAAGAGAGAAGAACAGGGTTACGGCAGCTGTCGGATGTTTGCACAGACTCACAGAGCCATCACGGGCCTTGAGTGGTTTCTGGTGCGGATGGTGGGGCTCTCTCAAGGGAAGGAATCCTTCTCTGTGCCGCCCTATTGGCCCGGGAAGGATGCAGGGGTGCGGTATCTGGATGGAATTTGGAAGTCAGCCCTTGGAAAGGGATTCTGGGAAAGCCAGTCTAAGCTGAGTTGTCAATCAAACATAAAAAGAGGTGAAGTGGGGAAAAGAGACAGAGCAAGGAAGGAGATTAAGGACTCGGGGTGGGGAGGGCACTTGGAAGGGCCTGGGTGAGCGCGAGATGGAGCCATTATCTGCAGAGCCATATAAAGTCCAAGGCCTGTCTGTGGTTTGGAAGTGAAAGAAGCCCAGGTCAGACTGGCTTAGATTTTTTAAAAAATGGGGCTGGAGAAATATTTATCCCCAACACAAAAGCTCTGAGTGCTTGTGGACTTTGGGCAACACTGGGCTAAGGTGTTCAAGTGACAAAACTCATCTCATTCCCCTCAATGGGTGACTTCCTTCTGCATCAGGATTCCCCCACCCCGAGTCATGGCAAATGGCCCTCCACGTCTCCAAACTTAGCATCTCTATCAGAAACACACCTCTATTCCCGGAAACTCCAGTAGAGTTTCCAGAGATGCCGTGGCTTGAGTTTCATTCACAGTTTTTAGCAACTGGCAGAGAAACGCGACTGGCATCTGGTCTCTTGATAAAAAGAACTGATAGGAAATATTTTTGAATTCCACAGCACAAAGAAGGAGGTTAGCAAAGCACATTTCTCATTCTGTTTCCATCCCCTGCAATGAAATTAATCCTGCATTTTGGTAGCCTGGGGTTTAAGCTGATTCCACGTAAGTCTTTCAATGTCTGAATGGAAGGAGGGCTGGGTGGATGTTCTTGCTAGTAATTGGGACTAGACTCCTAAAGTCCCGAGTTCCTTTGTTTCCTCCTCTTCTATGAGACACCAGCTAGTGCTTTCGTTCTATGGAGGGCGGGGAGCAGTCCTCTGTGGTTACTGATGGTATCTGTCTACGGCTGAATTCTAGTTCTGCATGTTCCTGGGTGTATGATTTGAGACACATTTGTTAACTTTCCTGAGTTTGAGATTCCTGGATTCTAATCACTGTTTGGTCAGCTTGTTGTGAGGAGATAAAACAATTCAAGTGAGACCACAGCATGGCTCTGGCTACTGTTTACATCGTTCCTGCCCCTGTATGTTCACCACATCTGTTATCGCATAACCTGTTGAACCAGCTGTCGTACTGAGAGTTTGGACATGTATTTTCACTGCCCTCAAAATCCTCTGTGCTCTGCCTGTTCATCCCTCCCTCCCTCTGTCCCCCCACCGCCCCCGACACACTCTTAGAAACCACTAATCTTTTTATTGTCTCCATAGTCCAGCCTTTTTCCTAATGGCACAGAGTTGGAATCATACTGTATGTAGCCTTTTCAGATTGGCTTCTTTCACGTTGTAATATGCCTTTAAGGTTCCTCCAGGTCTTTCCATGGCCAGCTGGCTCATTTCTTTGTAGTGATGCATAATCTTCCATTGTCTGGATGGACCACAGTTTATTGATTCACTTAGCGAAGGGCATCTTGGTTGCTTCTGCCTCTTGGAAGTTATACATAAAGTTCTATAAACATCCATGTGCAAGTTTTTGTGTGGACCTAAGTTTTCAGTTCCTTTAGATAAATACCAAGGAGGGTGGCTGCTGGATCATATGGTAAGAAGATGTTTAGTTTTGTAAGAAAGCACCAGAGTGTCCTCCAAAGTGGCCGTGCCATTCTGCGCTCCCACCAGCAATGATTGAGGGTTCTTGTTGCGCCACAGTCTCACCTGCATTTGGTGTTGTCAGTGTTTGGACCGAAGGTGATGGCACCCCACTCCAGTACTCTTGCCTGGAAAATCCCATGGACGAGGAGCCTGGTAGGCTGCAGTCCATGGGGTCGCGAAGAGTCGGACAAGACTGAGTGACTTCACTTTTACTTTTCACTTTCATGCATTGGAGAAGGAAATGGCAACCCACTCCAGTGTTCTTGCCTGGAGAATCCCAGGGACAGGGGAGCCTGGTGGGCTGCTGTCTCTGGGGTCGCACAGAGTCAGACACAACTGAAGCAACTTAGCAGCGGCAGCATCAACCGGTGTGGAGGGATGTCTCGCTGCTGTTTGAATTTGTGTTTCCCCGATGACAGGTGATATGGAATATCTTCCCCTGTGCTTGTTTTCCCTCTGTATATCTTCTTTGGTGAGGGATCTGTTAAGAATCTCAGCTTATTTTTAAAATCAGGTTGTTTTCTTATTGCTGAGTTTTAAGGGTTTTGGGTTTATTTTGGAGAACTGTTCTTTATCAGATGTATCTTTTGCAAATATTTTCTCCTGATCTATGACTTATCTTTTTATTCTCTTGAAGATTTTGTTTGTCTATAGTTGAAAGTGCACAATAGAGGGTTCTCCACTACGAAAGTCACAGGAAAACATTGGGTCACGGGAAGCAAAGCAAAGGCACAAAAGTACCCCAGCACTTGTGAGACCAAGTGCAGTAGTTGACCTTGAGGCCGACACTGTGTCAGCGGGGTTGGGGTGGGGGGTACTTGGTTCCTCTGCCTGCCCCTACCCTGGCTGCACACTGCTTTTCCCTCAGGGCTCTGTCCTCCACTCCCTCTTCACTTTGGGAGGGTCTCCTGCCCCAGTGTCTCTTCTGAGCTAGACTCAGATGTCTCTGACTTCTCCACCCGGGTGTCTTCCAGGCGACTCAGACTCACTCACTATGTCCTGCTTATCACCCCCACCGCACTTAATGACTGGCTCCCAGATGTTCAAACTGGAAGTCTGGTACCATGGAATCTGCAGCTGGGCCACTTGAAAATGTTAGTGTTAGTTGCTCAGTGTGTCTGACTCTTTGCAACCCCATGGACAGTAGTGTGTCAGGTTCCTCTGTGGGATTCTCCAGGCAAGAATACTGGAGTGAGTTGCCATGCCCTCCTCCAGGGGATCTTCCCGACCCAGGGATCAAACCCTGATCTCCTGCATTACAGGCAGATTCTTTACTGTCTGAGCCACCAGGGAAGACCAAGGACCACTTGACCTCCTTACTATCTTGTTGCTGCTGCTGCTGCGTCACTTCAATCATGTCCGACTCTAGGCGACCCCATAGACAGCAGCCCAGCAGGCTCTGCCATCCCTGGTATTCTCCAGGCAAGAACACTGGAGTGGGTTGCTATTTCCTTCTCCAATGCATGAAAGTGAAAAGTGAAAGTGAAGTCACTCAGTCCTGTCCGACTCTTAGCGACCCCATGGACTGCAGCCTTCCAGGTTCCTCTGTCTATGGGATTTTCCAGGCAAGAGTACTGGATGGGGTGCCACTGCCTTCTCCGCCTTACTATCTTAGAAGAGATTATCAGCATCTCTCTTTGGATGTTGCACTGACCTCCTTGTTGGTCCCTCTGCTCCATCTATCCTTCTCAATAGGGTTTTCGAAATTGCATTAATATAGGTCACTCCCTTGCATTAGAACATCCACTGCTTCCAAGGGCAAAGTCTGACCCCTTTTACTAGGTTACTGCCCAAGTCCTTTGCCTTTATTAACATGAATTCTGGCCTTCTGGTCCAGCCTGCATTTTCATCATTACTTTTACTTCCTCATCTAAATACTTTACTTATTGCTCATAAGTGATCCTGGAAGGGAGGCGGGCTATTCCTGGTGAAGACAACCCTTGTCTCCCTGCCTGCTCTCCACCCATCTTTCCCGACTCGGCTCAGGTGTTAGCTCCTCCAGGAAGCCTTCCCTGACTCTCAGGCCTAAGTCAAGTGCTGTCAGAGCACTGACCTACAGAAATGGAAGCATCTAATTGCTTATCTGTGTCCACTATTAGGTCTGAAGCTTCTTGCACAGTGTCCTGTTCTGTGTGCCTGGCACTTTGTAAGTATTTGACCTGCCTTCAGGGCATGACTGAATTGAGGAATAATTAGACATTAAAGTCCTGGGAGCCCTATGCAGTTAACACTGGCCTGTGACATAGGTGTTGTTACATGTGAACGGGCTGAGGTCCAGAGAGGTTAAGTGACTTCCCTGGTTTGCACAGCAAGTCACAGGCAGAACTGGACTCTGAACACAGGGTTCTAAACAGAAGCTCTGTCATTGTGCCAGCTGCTGTAGGAAGAGTCAGCGCCCCTGAAGGTGCTCAGTCTGTGGTGACTGAGGAGGATTTGTTGCAGGTCTTGAATCCAGGAGGCAGGCTCCCAAGCACTCCCCAGGCAGCTGGCCTCTTCGGCTTTCATAGAGACAGAAGCCAGCCAGCTCTCTCTGCCCCTCTGGCCCTGCAAGTGCGGTCTTCATCAGACAGCACAGCAGAGGCTCAGAAGGACCCTGCTCAGTGGCCTGGACACAGCCACGCCAGGCTTTCCTGTCTCCACCAGATTCCTGCCCAGAGCTTCATCCGTCGCCCCAGCAACACATCCGTGGTGCCTCACTCCATGCAGTCTCCACCCTCCGTGGGCAGCGGCCAGACCCTCTGCAGCAGGCAGAGCTTGCACTTTGCCCAGGCTGCCTCGCGATGTGCCAGATCTCATTTTCTCCCTCTAAATTGCCTTCTGCTCAGGGTCTTTTCTCCCCCACCTCTGAGTCCCTGAATAGGGAAGGCTGGTTACTATGGCAATCGGCTGGCTCGTGGAAGGAACTCAGCTCAGTAAATTAATTGCTGGACTTTTGGAGACTAATGGCACAGCCCTGCCTCCTAGGGACAGGGTGTGCCCTGCGTCGTGCCCACTTGGCAGCCAAGTCCTAGACAGAGCTGATGAGAGAAGTAGAATCGTGGTACCCATGCTTGCTGGTGGGGAAGCACGGCACGCAGATCTCACCAGGTACAGTGGCTGTGTCCCTGGTCTGTGCCGGTATCTCTGCAGTATGCTTTGTAGAAACGACTTCATGGAACCCTCACAGCATCCCCTGTGGAGTAGGGGTGATCCCCTCTTATGATGGGGATGGGATGCTCATTTAGTGGCTCCTGAGCATAAAGGTGCCTTACCTAGCCTGCCTCCTCGTGGGCATTTTGCCATGAAAACTCCATTCATTCTCTTCCCTACAACATCTTCCAGAAGACAGAAGTACTGCGAACATTTCCTATCTCATTCTGTGATGTCAACATGATCCTAATCCCAAATAAAGGCATTCAAGAAGATATGCCTTTATTTGGCACACCAATATCTCTGGTGAGACTCGTTGTAAAAACTCTCAACAAAGTTTTAGCAAATAAATATGACAGTGAATAAAGGGAATTCTAGGTCATGGCCAAACAGAGTGTATCCCAGGCTGGCAAGGCTGGTTCAATGTTTGGAAATCACTTAATGGAATCCATCACACCAACAAACAGAGAAGACCCTTCTCTGTCCTCTGGAGGATGCATGACTTGGTTTTGGTTATATCCTTCGCTATATCCATGTTGTCTCTGTGCTTAAGAGAGAAGTGTTGATCCAGCCAGATTCCAACATCCTGAGAAGCTCTGTTATGCTTGATTATACCCATGAGCCTGTGATTGCCTGGGACTGAATCCTGGCTACTGGGTGTGTGTCAGGGGCAGGTTCCTGAGCCCTTTGTGCCTCAGTTTCTTAATCTGTAAAATGGGTCTCATGATACCTGCTTTCCAGATTAAATGAGTTATTATGTATCAAGTCCTGTGAATGATTCTTGGCCTTTAGTAAGCATGTAATATATGTTAAAAAGGTGAGCGTTGGAGAGTGTGGACTTTGGTCATTCAGGCCTGATGGCAGGTCCAGCTCTGATTTTACTGGCCCGGGTGCCTAGCAGAATTGTCTGTGCTCCCAGGTTCGTCTTCAGGAGGGTAGGGCTCACAATACTGCCTTGTAGAGAAGATGTTGCTAAAAAGGGCCTGACTTGCAGCACACAGGTTTCCCCAGCCTTTTCTTTAGAGGACCAGATAGCAAGACTGTGAATTTTCAACTCCACACATATTCACTGGGACAGAGGTCAGCACAGACCAGCCCTAGGGGAGCTTGCTGTGTTGCTACCACTGCTAAGTTGCTTCAGGCGTGTCTGACTCTGTGTGACCCCATAGACGGAAGCCCACCAGGTTCCCCCGTCCCTGGGATTCTCCAGGCAAGAACACTGGAGTGGGTTGCCATTTCCTTCTCCAATGCATGAAGGTGAAAAGTGAAAGTGAGGTCGCTCAGCCATGCCTGACTCTTAGCGACCCCATGGACTGCAGCCTACCAGGCTCCTCTGTCTATGGGATTTTCCCATGGAAAGACGACTGGAGTGGGGTGCCATTGCCTAAGGAGTAGTTATTTCTGAGTCCTGTGGACCTGCTTTCACATGCAGCTCTACCCTTTACCAACTGCGTGTGCTGGGGGCATCTCCCTGCTTGTCAGCCTTGGCTTGCTGGCCTGAGAGTGGGAGATGCAGATGTCCACACCATGGGCTGTTCTAGAGATGGGGCCTATGATGTGTGCAGCGTGGAGGCTCCCCAGTGACGCCGGGTTTTACCCAGGTACAGGGACCCTTGGGCTTCCCAGGTGGCACTAGTGGTAAAGAACCCACCTGCCAATGCAGGTAGACATAAGAGACACAGGTTCAGTCCGTGAGTCAGGAAGATCCCCTGGAGGAGGGCATGGCAACCCACTCCAGTATTCTTTCCTGGAGGATCCCATGGACAGAGGAGCCTGGAGGGCTGCAGTCCATGGGGTCACAAAGAGTCGGACACGGCTGAAGTGACGTAGCACGCACATGTGCACAGGGACCCTTGGATGGTGATGGGCTGAGGAAGCAGGTGTGGTTGGCGTCCCTGCACAGGCTTCTGTTACTGACATGCCCTTAAGGTTGTGCTAAAGCTTTACTTGCAGGTTTCTTTCTTTTTTTTTTTTTTTAAGATTTATTTGTTTATTTTTGCTTTCACTGAGTCTTTGTCACTGTGCACCAGCTTTCTCTAGTTGCAGTGAGTGGGGGCTACTCTCTAGTTGCGGTGGGCTGGCTTCTCTTGTTGCAGAGCACAGGCTCGAGGTGCGCGGGCTCAGCAGCTGTGGCTCTCTGGCTCTAGCGTGCTGGCTCACTAGTTGTGCACTGGGGCTCAGTTGCCTTGTAGCACGTGGGATCTTCCCGGGGCAGGGATCGAACTCATGTTCCCTACATTGGCAGGCGGATTCTTAACCGCTGGGCTACCTGGGAAGCCCTTACTTGGAGTTTTCTTGTTTAATCCCCTTGCAGCAACCCTGTAAGATGGTTTCTGTTCGTATCTCACTCCTCAGTGAGGATGCTAAGGCACAAAAATGCTAGGTCGCTCTCTGAGATTGCAGAGTCGGTGATTGACAGGGATTTGCACCAGGAGGCACTTTGGGTTGAGGCTCCGCCTCCTGACCTCCGGTCGAGGTCTGCCCCCATCTACGTCTGCCCCCATCGACCGGAAGCTGCTTTTCTCTTAGTGGCGCTGGTGGGTGATGGAGCTGTGAGAGGGCTGAGCGTGCTGACCAGTGGCCTGGGATGTGGGGTCAGGCGGTCCTCAGCCCAGTGTGGGGATGCTCCTGGGTTGTTACAGAATCTGCTGCCTGTTTCACAGTCAGGCCAACCATCCACCCTCACTAGAGACGACCACTCCTGAGATCTCTTCTTCTTATAAGGACACTAATTTATCGTGGTGAACACACCCTCATGACCTCATCTAAACCTAAGTATCTTCCAAAAGGGGCTTCCCAGGTGGCTTAGATTGTAAAAAATCTGCCTACAGTGAAGGAGACCTGGGTTCGATCCCTAGGTTGGGAAGATCCCCTGGAGGAGGGCATGGCAACCCACTCCAGGATTCTTGCCTGGAGAATTCCATGGACAGAGGGCTACAGTCTGTGGGTTACAAAGAGTCAGACAATTGAGCAATTACCACACACACACTTTCCAATGACCCCGCTTCCAAACACCATCGCACTTGGGATTGAGGTTTCAACACGTGAATTTGGGGGGACGTGATTTAGTCCAGAGAAAAAGGCCTGGACAAACATTTGTAAGTGGTAGGTGAAGAGAAAGGGAGGGTGGGAAGTTGCCAGGAGGGACCACTCAGTACGCCCCTGGATCCACTGGGCCTTCCATTCCCCTAAACTGTCATTTGAATTCAGTGTCCTGTGGATGCTGTGACAAATCATAGAACAATTTAAGCAATGCAGATTTATCATCTTAAAGTGCTCAAGATCAGAATTCCAAAATGGGTCTCACTGGGCTAAAATCAAGGGGTTGGCAGGGCTGTCCCCTTCAAAGCCCAGAGGGGAGAATTCAGTCCTTGCCTCTTCCAGCTTCCAGAGGTCACTTGCATTCCTTGGCTTGTGGACCCTTCCTCTGTCCTCAGAGCCAACAATGGCTGAACAAGTCTTTCTCAGGTTGCCATCTCTCTGTGTTCTGACCCAGATTCTTCCTTTTGTAAGGACTCTTGTGATTACATGGAGCCCACCCAGATACTCCAAGTTATCTCCATATTTTAAGGTCAGGCGATTAGCTATGTATTTTTTTTTTTTTTTAGCATTAACTTATTCTTTGTTTTTTTTTTTTCATTTCTTTATGTATTTATTGGCTGTGCTGGGTCTTTGCTGTGGTGTGTAGACTTCTCCACTTGCAGCCCACAGGCTCTCTAGCTATGCGTGTGGGCTCAGCAGTTGTGGTACATGGGTTTAGTTGCCCGTGGCATGTGGGATATTCATTCCCCAACCAGGGATTGAATCCATGTCCCCAGCGTTGGAAGACAAATTCTTAACTGCTGGCCCACCAAGGAAGTCATGATTTGCATTCTTAATTCCACCTGTAGCTATCATTCTTCCTTGCTATGTAGCGTAACATATTCACAGAGATGAGGATATGGATATTGTTTATAAGGTTTATTGTAATAAAAAGTATGTAACATAACATTTACCATTTTAAGTGTGTGGCTCAGTAGCATCAGGTTCATTCAGATATTGTATAAACATCAGCATTATTTCTGGAACATTTTCATCACCCCAGACAGAAACCCTATAACCATAAAGCAGTAACAGAAGATGTCTTATTGCGTATTTAGGCCTTTCTTTAATTCCGTTCAGCAGTGACTTGTGGTTTTCAGTGTACAAGTCTTGCACCTCCTTGGTTCAGTTTATTCCTAAGTATTTTATGCTATTTTTTGATGCTGTTGTAAATAAAACTCTTTTCCTTAATTTCTCTATGGATTGTTCATTGCTCCTGGACAGAAATGCAGCAGGTTTTTGAATGTTGTTTTATTTTCGTTCTGCAACTTTGCTGAATTTGTTTATTGGTTCTAATGGCTTTTTGTGAGTTTTTAGGGTTTCTTACACGTGGTAACTATCATCTCCCCTTCTCCTGAAATGGTCACAGGACAGTCCCCCTCCTGTTCCTGACCCCCATAAACACCCCCCTTCTTTCTATCGGTGTCATTGAGCCTGCCTTGCCCTGGCCTATGTCTTACCTGCACTGCCCTGGTGTCAGTGAGTATGGATGTGGTGACATTCATCTGCCTGCCCTCAGAACCTGTCACATGAGGGCCACTGGCAAATATTTGTGAATGGTTTGTCTAGTCAAGGCTATGGTTTTTCCTGTGGTCATGTATGGATGTGAGAGTTGGACTCTGAAGAAGGCTGAGCGCCAAAGAATTGATGCTTTTGAACTGTGATGTTGGAGAAGACTCTTGAGAGTCCCTTGGACTGCAAGGAGATCCAACCAGTCAATTCTAAAGGAGATCAGCCCTGGGATTTCTTTGGAACGAATGATGCTAAAGCTGAAACTCCAGTACTTTGGCCACCTCATGCAAAGAGTTGACTCATTGGAGAAGACTCTGATGCTGGGAGGGATTGGGGGCAGGAGGAGACGGGGACGACAGAGGATGAGATGGCTGGATGGCATCACTGACTCGATGGACGTGAGTCTGAGTGAACTCCGGGACTTGGTGATGGACAGGGAGGCCTGGCGTGCTGCAGTTCATGGGGTTGCGAAGAGTCAGACACGACTGAGTGACTGAACTGAACTGAGCTGAACATCTATAAGCAGTTTCCTTTTCCTGGATCTTGGGGTTCGCAATGACAAACCATTTTTGAAATGGCTGTCCACATGAAAATAAAATACACAAAATGGGAAATCATTTAGCTAATAAACCTCAATGGATCAAAGAAATGCGTTGAAAGCAAGAAGGGATGTTGAGTTAGCCAAGATCAAAGGAATGGTGCCAATCTGTGTGGCCAGGTGCGCAGCGAGAGGGGCACCCACACATACATTCCTACACTGCTGGGGGCAGCGAAAACAGCACAGCCTTTTTGCAAAGCAGTTTGACAGTTCTTACCCTTTCAAAACCCATAGGACGGACGCCCCAAGTGTTTTCCTACAAATCTACTGTAAGAAAATAACTGAGTATGGGCAAAGAGATGTCCTCTTGTGACATGCTAAACAAATAAAGCAGCCTATTAATGTCTAAAAGTAGAAAATACAATCAGAATAATGACGTTAGTGTCACAGGTCAGAGCCTTAGGGAGCAGATAACAGGAGGCGTGCAGGTTCTTAATTAATTTGCATCTGCTAATGGATGGATGGGGACTGGAGAGATGGATGAATCAGGGATCAGTGGGTAACACTGAGCTTTGCTCTTAGAAAGTCACACCTTTGGCTGTGTGAAAAGGTGAGTCTTAGCAGTGAAGAGGGTTGGGAGGCTGGGTCTGGGGAATTCCTCCCCTGAGACAGTCCAGAGGTTACTTCTGCAGCTTCTTAGCTCAAGGGCCCTCCTGTAAAGGTGTTCTTCCTCCACACAGGACATGTTCCAGTAGACCCTCACGGCGTCTCTTCCTGGCCGAGAAATGCTGGTTCCCAAGCACGAGAGAGCCATGGGCCGCCTGCGAGGGAGCGTCGTGGCCTGCCTCCTGTGGATGCTGCTGCTTTGGAGCGGGGACCACGGCTGTCAGGCCCAGAGGGCAGGTAGGGCCATAGGCGGAATACAGAGCAGTGGGTGTGTGTCCATGCGTGTGTGGGTGTGGGCCGGGGGTGAGCTAGTGCTGGTGTGTGTGAGAGTGTGGGTCACCCCAGGTGTGGTGTCCACTGTCCCCCAGCCAGTGTGAGTCATAATGAGCCATGCCACTGGGGCGTGTGCACGTGTGTGAGAGAGAACACACGACTGCAGTCGATCATATAACGTGTTGAGGCTGTGTCTCTGTTGACCACATACATGGTGGGGGTACAGCGTGGGGTTAGCATCCTGTTACCTTGTCGGTTCTTGAGAGGACCTTGGGCCACAGCCCGAGGGGCACTGAATGCCCTGGAGTCCAGCCTAAAGGGGTGGCCAGGACAGTGAGCGGCCAGGAAGTGGGGAAGTTAGGAGCAGAAACAGCCCAGGCGGGAGGGGTGAGAGGTGACGGGACGGCTTGCCCACCCGTCTGAGGGCCTCCTGGGAGGAGTCATGGTCCGTGGGGGACCTGGGGAAGGAGTCAGGGATGGGAGCGGCTTGGGCTATCACGGCACCCAGCCCCAAGCCTGCATGCTGGGTCTGCAGTACACAGCGGGACCTGGTCTCAGGGAGAGAACTGCTGCTGGATGGCTGGGTGTGAAACGCTGCCCCATTTTACAGACAAGGAACTGAGGCAACAGATGCACAGCATTGGATAAAAGCTATGTAAACCACAAGGACTTACTGTGCAGTCCAGGGGACTATATTCAATATCTTGTAGTGACTTATAATGGAAAAGAATTTTTAAAAAGACTATAGACTGATACATAAATATGCATAAGCAGATCACTTTCAGGCTCTAAGCCCTGAAACTAACACAATATTGTAAATCAACTATACTTTGATTTTTTAAAATGTTGAAAAAAAAAAAAAAAGAGAGCCCCCCCCCCCCCCATGCCCCACCCCCTGTGAGGTTGAAGGAATGGGGAGGGCTGAGCTAGAGTCAGGCTGTTTATTTGGGCCCTCCAAAGAAGAGGAAAAACAAACAACCCCTGAAGTCTTGCTTTTCTCCATCACTTTATAAAGGTCTATTCTGCCTGCGACTCACAAAGCCGGGGTAGCTAGATAGACAGTGATGAGTGTGGACATCTTGTTTTCTGTGTGGGGAACATGGGCCTTTTGAGGAGATTTCTGTGCCCCCAGGACAGCTGCAAGTGCCCAGTTGGCACCAGGATTATTAAATTCAAAAGCGGGAAGGCCTGAGGACCTTCTGTCTCCACCCCCATTTCATGGAGTGGAAAGCAGTTTGTGGGGTCACAAGGCCCCTGCGAGTGGCAGGACCGAGGCCAGAAACCAGGGCCCCTCCCGCCTCATTGCCCTTCATTCTCACCTGCCCTCAACCTCACCTGTGCCCTGGCCTCCAGAGAAAGTGGCCCTGTGGTGACGCCTCCTGCACGAATGAACCTTCTGCTGCCTACACCCACATCACCTCAAGGGTTAGAGCCGTGGGCAGCAATCACCCTGATCAGGCTGGGACATCATGGTCCCAAAGGCAAAAGGATGACCTTTGTGTCCAGGGCAAAAACTCCCCAGGAGTTTTCTCTGAGTCCACACATCTGGGCAAACACACTTTGAAAGCTCTAATCCTGTTAGGGGATCTGTTCTGCAAAGGCAGGGGTTCACCTCGGCTTCTCAGGCGATTGGACTTGGATTTTAAAAAACTAGAGGGGAAGGTAGACATGGAAAATTCAAGGGGAGCACTGGAGCAGGGTGGGATGAGGACGTATGCATGTATGTGTGTGTGTGTATAAATATACCTAGCTATATTATTTTTGTTTTTTGAACTTAATGCATTGTGTGTAAACACAAGATCAGGACTACACAGAACTACAAGGTAATACAATTCGCTCATGGCTCTGTTTGCCAGAAAGAAGCAATGGTTCTTTTTGTAGCTTCTCTCCTCAATACACAGCTGTATACACGCACACGCACACACAGACACACACACACACACAGACACACACACACGTGCCCTAATGATAGATGATAGAGTGAAAAATGTATCCACATTGGTAAATATGGCAATGATAGAGTGGAAGGTGTATCCACGTTGGTAAATACGGCCATCACTGTGGTGGCTGCCTGGCATTCCACTGAATGATGCAGGCAGAATATTATTTAAGTGGTCCTTATGCGTATCCGTGAAGGCAGGCTCCGGGATTTTGCTTGGCAATGCTGCCATGAACTTCCTTACAGCTTTACTTTTGCCCTTTCTATTTATCTGCTGGTTTTCTTTAAGTAGATCACTGAATCTGGAATTGGCAGATTCAAAGATACAAGGCTTTTAGCGCTCTGACGATGGGGCTGACAAACCCCAGACTCACGACTTGAGCCCATAAAGGCATTCTCCTTACATCCTCACTGGTTACCACAGTCAATATTATTTACTTTTGCCAACTGGACTTTTTAACATACTGAGATCTCTCTTTTTTTAAAAATTTTATTTTCACTGATCAACTGTCTGTGCTGGGTATTTCCAGAAGCCTGATCCGATGCTCCTGTTGTCATGGCCAAGACTCAAATTGTGGAAAAATCGAGGCAAGGGCATTTTGATGATTCCCCTGTCTACTTGTGCAGCACTTTGAAGTTTAGAAAACACTTTTCTTCCTATTATCTAACTGTAAAATGGGGACCAGCAAGCTCTCTGCACAGGGTTGCCCTGTGGATCAGAAATAAATTATAGTGCCACACTTTATTTAATCAAAAGTGTCATATGGCTTATATAAAGTTTATATTTGTAAAAATGTGAGCATATTTTTATAAAGCACTGTAGACTTTCTGAAATATATGAATGCAATCCACTTTATATGATTTCTAATAGTGAGACACTGTGAACTGTTTAACTATCTGACAGGAGAGGACTGGCTAAATAAATTATGTGCATCCCTGCGGCGGAATCTCTGCAGCCATGGAAACCAGCATTATCACACTGGAAATGGGCTCCTGGCATATCACTGGATGCTGGGAACCAGCTTATATATCAGTGCCGTGGGTACAGGCCCACTTCTGCCAACAGCATAAATAAATACACCATGGGTTAGCAGTAGTTATCTCTGCCCAGATGGAAATATGAGTGTTTGAAGATTTTTTGGATTGCCTTTTGCAGGTTTGAAAGACAATGAAGTCACTTTTGAACCAACATAGTAGGAGGAGTTAAAGAAACTGACAACAGTAGTCAGTACTGTTACATGACTGTTACGCACTTACATGAATATATCTGTAACCTATATATAATCATATATACTTATATACAGTACATAATATATAATATATAGAATTGTTATTCACTTGTATAAATACATATAAACTATATATAATTATCTATAGTATATAATATATATGTTATTCACTATATATATATGAGTGTACATATTAACTATATACATAGTCAGGTGAACTTCACAGCAATCTTGGGGAGACTCCCCATCACATGGCCTTTAGGGAACCAAGGTTGGGGCTTTAAGGCGGCCGCCCAGCCCCCCTCCACCCCGCAGAGCGGGCGGGGCCTGGAGGCAGGTCTGGGGGACCCGGATGACCACGCCTCCAGCCCCCGCAAGGACCCTGCCTTTCCCGTTCCCCTGTAGGTTGCAAAACCGTCCACTATGACCTGGTGTTCGTGCTGGACTCCTCCTCGAGCGTGGGCAAGGAGAACTTCGAGAAGGTCCGGCAGTGGGTGGCCAACCTGGTGGACACGTTCGAGGTGGGCCCGGAGCGCACGCGGGTGGGCGTGGTGCGCTACAGTGACCGCCCGGCCACTGCCTTCGAGCTGGGCCGCTTTGGCTCGCGGGCCGCAGTGCGCGCGGCGGCACGGCAGCTGGCCTACCACGGTGGCCACACGCACACGGGCGACGCGCTGCGCTTCATCACGCGCCACAGCTTCGCGCCACGCGCCGGCGGCCGCCCTGGGGACCGCGCCTTCAAGCAGGTGGCCATCCTGCTGACCGACGGCCGCAGCCAGGACCTGGTGCTGCCAGCTGCCACGGCCGCGCGCCGCGCCGGCATCCGCATCTTTGCCGTGGGCGTGGGCGAGGCGCTGCGCGAGGAGCTGGAGGAGATCGCCTCTGAGCCCACAGCGGCTCATGTCTTCCACGTGTCTGACTTCGACGCCATCGACAAGATCCGGGGCAAGCTGCGGCGCCGCCTGTGTGAGAGTGAGTGGGGGCCATGCCCGGGGTGGGCTGGGCGGGAGGCAAACCCACCTTCCAGGCAGAGGCGGGCCTGAGGACACCCGGCAGCTGCTCTGCTGCTCAGGAACCTGGAAACCCACGTGCACCCACCCCCAGGGTTCTCTGGGCCCTGTGCCTTGGGCCCTGAGTCCAGGGAAAGAAAATTAAAGAGGGCTGGGTCCTAAACCCCAGCCAGCCTCAGAGTTTGGTTACATGTCTCTGGTTGCAGCTCCATATCTGCCATGGGGCCGATGCACTGGCTTCGCAGGGCCCTTGAGTCAGAGCAGGTGCTTGCAGAGGCCTCGCCCAAGCACCTGCTCACAGAGGTGAGAGATGTAGGGTCCTGCCCCTTTCCTGAGGTGTCACAGTGAAAGATCATGGAAGAATGGGGCACAGACTGCCTTGAGGAACTGTCCCCGACAAGCCCGAGGCAGCCACTTCAAGATGATGGCAGCTGCTGGTCCCAGAGGCCAGGGGCTCTTGACCTGTTACTCTCTGAGATCACCCAAGGCCTCCGAGTTATTTGTCTGGAATCTTGACTGTGGCTGGGGCTAGGGGGATGAGAGAGGGAAGAGTATGTGGGTGGAGTGGGGGGACAACTGGGCAGAGAGCCAGGAGCCCCCAGGGCTCTGACCTGGGCGGCTGACCTCAAGATTCTAGTGGGGTCATCCTGAGGCCAGCCCCCTCTCCAGGACAGGAGGGGCTGGAGTGGGTTTCTCCCATGTCAGCCTTTCCAGCTTCAGCCTGTGCCTGCTTCACTGGGGTGACATTCCTTCCTTGCTGGTAACTTCCCCCTCCTGGGCCCAGGTGGGGTCAGGGAGCAGTGTCGCCTCTGTCTTACTGACTTCTCTGGGGGACTGAGCCCTGGGTCAGGGAGCCCCGAGGGTCCCACCTAGACAGGGGCAGGAGGCTGGTTCAGTGGAGGAGGGATGACAGTGGGAACAGCTGGCCGGAGCTGCAGGGACCTGGTCTCAGGGATAGGCCAGCCTTGCAGCTAAGCCTTGTCTGAGCCTTGATGCTTCTCTCCATTTCTTTAGCACTCTGTGGCTTTTTCTCTGTGTTGACTTTCTCAGTCTCTACTTATTCACAGATACTTAATGAGAGTCTGTTTTTTGTGTAGCCTTGTGCTGATTTCTGGGCCTATAGAAACAAATAAGACACAGCCCTTGCCCTCAGGCTTTCCTCATCTGTTGCTGTTCAGTCTCTTAAGTCTTGTCCGACATTTTGCGACCCCATGGACCGCAGCACGTCAGGATCCCCTGTCGTTCATCATCTCCTGGCGTTTGCTCAAACCCATGCCCATTGAGTCAGTGATGCCATCCAGCCATCTCATCCTGTCATACCCTCTGCTGCCTTCCATCTTTCTCAGCATCAGGGTCTTTTCTGATGAGTTGACTCTTCACAAAAGGTGGCCAAAGTATTGGCGCTTCAGCATTAGTCCTTCCAAGGAATATTTAGGATTGATTTCCTTTAGGATGGACTGGTTGGATCTCCTTGCTGTCCAAGGCATTCTCAAGAGTCTTCTCTAGCACCACAGTTTGAAAGCATCAATTCTTTGGCGCTCAGCCTTCTTTATGGTCCACGCATGACTACTGGGAAAACCATAGACAGACCTTTGTTAGCAAAGTAATGTCTTTGCTTTTTAATATGCTGTCTAGGTTTGTCATAGCTTTTCTTCCAAAGAGTAAGTGTCTTTTAATATCATGTCTGCAGTCACCATCTGCAGTTATTTTGGAGCCCAAGAAAATGAAATCTGTTCCTCATCTAGATATTGGGAAAGATACCAAAAAAAGGAATGTGGTGGGTGAGGTCCTGCTGTGGTTTTGGTGGATGGTGACCTTGAGAATGAGGGAGGGCTTCCTGGAAGAGGTGGCACTTAGTTTAGAAGAAAGAGCACAAGTTCAGGATGAGGTGGCGACGTTTAGTCAGTGCACTATAATGATTGGAGGAAAGGAGCAGTGTGGGGGCTGGTGGCTTTGTGTGATTGTCAAGGCCTGGATAAAGGGGGGCCTTGTGTGCATGGCGAGGCATTGAGGGTTCTGGGCAGGACGTGACATGGTCAGGTATTTGCGGAGAAAGGAATGCTGGCCAGTTAGTGAGCCCTCTCACAAGACAGCTAGGCAACTTCAGAGAATGGTGTTGGGGTGGCTGCCCAGGCCCGTTTTACAGATGAGGAAAGGGATGCCCAGAGGGTTAAGGGACACTTACCTGCTCCATAGGATGCAGTTCACTGGCTGTGGACTTCCATAGTGACTTCATCTGACCCTCGTTACAGCCTCCTAAGATACAGATGCTTCCCTTCTTGCTGAATGCTGAGATCCAAGGGGGCACAGCTGCAAGGCCTGCGGGGCCCTCAGCAGCAGTCCAGAGAGGTGATGGCACCACGTGGGGAAGAGGAGGAAGGGAGGATGAACTGCTGCGCCAAGGCCGGGTGGAGACTTGATCTAGGTGCATATGGCCAGAAATACCGGCTGACAAGAGGCTGGCACTAGGACCAGGTCCAGCCAAAGGGCAGTCATCCAGCCTGGTAGCTCAGGGTCTCTGAGCACCCAGCTGACCCACCTCCTCCCCACCTCCATCATTTCTTCATCCTGGCAGCCTGGGTTCAAAATGGTTCTTCGTCTTCGCAGAGCAGAATCTAGATTTTGAAGAGGTTCCCCCTCCCAGGGGATGGTTTTGGGAATGGTTCAGACAACCCTGGAGAGGTCAGGTCACTGGATTGTGTTGCCCAGTTAATAAAGTGGCAGTGTGGGCACAGAATCTGGGCCGTCAGCCTCTGCCTTCATCCCTCTGTGCCCCTAGAACACAGATTTCACCACCACTGACCCTGGGTCTGAGTCGGGGACAGTGGTCACAGGTAACAGCAAACCCTGCTCTAACTGGCTTAAGGAGTAAGACAGTTAAGGGACATCACCCAGGATGCAAAGGCCAGCGGTCGGGCAGCCCCAGGTGGAGACCAGGCCCCTACTCTCCTGTTGCTTGCTTGCCCTTGGTGTTAATTCTGTTCTTGGCAGATTTGTGTGTTATCATCCAGCAGTGACCAGCGTGGATGGAAGAGATGCTGATGAAGTTCTGTTTGGAGAAGACTGAGGTTGGGGAGGGAGAGGGAGGCATGGGGAGCCGGTGGCTGGAGCAGGGATGGCAGGGAGCCAGAGCCCCTGGGTGGGGAGGGCCTGACCATCACGAGCTCTGGTCTCCTCATCTTGGGGAGAATCGTGGCTGCCACTAGGCCGTGACCCAGAGGGAGCAGGAAAGGAGTCCCTGCCTCACTTCCTGCCCGCCTGGCTGGCTGACCTCATCCCACAGCAGCCAGCGAAGGGGCCGGGTGACAGGGGCCCGAGCGGGACAGAGAAAGAGCGGGTGTGGCTTGGACCCAGGAGAGGAGAGGGTGACCCCACAGGCCTGGACTCATCTAGCTGGATGCCTTATAGGCCCTGTGACTGACCCCAGCCAATCACTGTATCCTCGGATTGAAAGCAGACTGACTCTCTGGACCTGGACCACAGGACTCTGTTTGACATTGTGGAGTGGAGTCAGTTACTGCCTCTCCTCCCCCGGGGAAAGGGCTCTGACCCCGGCAGGAACACCAGGGCCCAGACCCAAGGGGAAAGGATGCAGGTCCAGCCCGCCAGCGCGTCGCACGTCTGCTGTGGAAATGTCAGGAGAAAGTCAGGGCTCTCCCTCGCAGGCTTCTCCACATGCCTGAATGGAGGGAAGAGTCGAGTTATTCTTAGTCATATGAAGGGAATCCAGTTTGTAAATACAGCTGGAGGCTGAGAGGGTCCGCTCTATTCTGGAGGCTCAGGAAGCAAAATCTCTTCACAATTGCTTCAATTAGAAACAAAGCAAAACAAAACAGAAGAGCGAACAGGAACGCAGTGGGAAGCACGTGGTGGGTAAGATCAAGGAGCCCCACAGCATCCAGACAGCCAGGAGCCCCTCAGCACAGGCAGGGTACCTGCGGGTGATGGATGGTCTGGACCTGGGCTGTTCCCATGGGGGCTTCTCACTGATGACCTGGGAGATCTGAGAGTAAGGACATGGGCTTCCAGTGTTGCGATCATTCAGTCCATCCAGTCCACTCATTCATTTATTCATTCAACAGCCATGGTGGATTCACACTAATCTGTTCGTTCATTCGACTTCAACCCAACCGTACGTTGTAGTCGGCATTGGTTCACTTCAGTCCATCTGTCGGTCTGTTCATTCATTCATTGAGCAGTCACACACTGAGTGAGTCCTCTGCCAGGCAATTACCACGTGTCCAGGATGCGGTGTTGGAGCTGATGTCCTTCTTGTCCTTGGGAAGCTTTTTCTCCTGGTGGTAGCAGGGAAGTGACAGATTATTATACCACAGACTGTGCATGCTGGTCGCCTCCTACCGTTTGAAATTTCTGTTCATTTGTCTGCGTCAGAGCTGCCTTCACCCACGGAATACAATCCTCACCAGGGAAAGGCTGTTCCTAGGGGTACCAGGGCCTGGAACGGAGCCTGGGATGGAGGAGGAGCTGGCTGAATGTTGTTGAAAAAGAAATCAGGGGCAGCAACCTGCAGTGGATTCTGTGCTGTGCACGTTGGAAGCAACTCACGCAATGATCTACTGCCTCCCAAATGCAAAGACTAAGCATATTCAGCAAATCTGAAATCCTAGCCAAAAATAACTGTTTCCCTCGTGTGTATGTTGGTGAGCAGAGTGGAATGATTAGATGTTGAAGGTTGGTGAACGTGTGGAAAAGGCAGGCTGGGTCGTGGTGGGGGGGCGGTGAATCATACCTGCTCCCTATGGCAGGCCACATCTGGGGGAGAAGGACCCCAACCTGACTTCCCAGGGTGGGGGTGGAGGTGAACAGCACTCAGAGAGCCTGCTGTTCTCTGATCACCAAATGTTTTGAAGGCTGGGGAGGATATTTGCGTTTCACTCACACTGTGTTCTCACCCAGCCCAGTTGGGGTGGGGGGAAGGGGTGGTGTCAGTGCTCACGATTTGCATGTGGGGAAACTGGTGCCTCGTCCCACGCTGGCCATCACGTGTGGCCAGTGACCAGTCTGGAGCTGGTCCAGACTGAGAAGTGTGTGAGTGCCATACCCACTGGATTTTGTAGACAAGGTATGAAAAAAGGGAGTAAAGCATCTCATGCATCTTTTTATATTAATTACATATTTAAATGATAGTATTCTGGAAATTTCAGAGAAGGCAATGGCACCCCACTCCAGTACTCTTGCCTGGAAAATCCCATGGACAGAGGAGCCTGGAAGGCTGCAGTCCATGGGGTCGCTGAGGGTCGGACACAACTGGTGACTTCACTTTCACTTTTCACTTTCATGCATTGGAGAAGGAAATGGCAGCCCACTCCAGTGTTCTTGCCTGGAGAATCCCAGGGATGGCGGAGCCTGGTGGGCTGCTGTCTATGGGGTTGCACAGAGTCGAACACAACTGAAGTGACTTAGCAGCAGCAGCATTCTGGAAATTTGGGGCTTCCCTTGTAGCTCAGTCAGTAAGAGTCTGCCTGCAATGCAGGAGACCTGGGTTGGATTCCTGGGTCAGGAAGATTTCCCCTGGAGAAGGAAATGACAACCTACTCCAGTACTCTTGCCTGGAGAATCCCATGGACAGAGGAACCTGGCGGGCTACAGTCCGTGGGGTCGCAAGAGTTGGACATGACTAAGAGACGAAGCACACAGCACACACACATTCTGAAAGTTTAGGGTTCAGTACAACATGGAGAAGGCAATGGCACCCCACTCCAGTACTCTTGCCTGGAAAATCCCATGGACGGAGGAGCCTGGTAGGCTCCAGTCCATGGGATTGCTAAGAGTCGGACACGACTGAGCGACTTCACTTTCACTTTTCAGTTTCATGCATTGGAGAAGGAGATGGCAACCCACTCCAGTGTTCTTGCCTGGAGAATCCCGGGGACAGGGGAGCCTGGTAGGCTGCTGTCTATGGGGTCACACAGAGTCGGACACGACTGAAGTGACTTAGCATAGCATAGCACAACATATTCCTAAAAGTAATTTTACCTAGTTCTTTTTACTTTTTTAAAATTGTGGCTGCTAGTAAATTTAACTTTATGTATGTAACCTACATACGAGCTTCATTCCTCCTCCACTTCCTCCTCCTTCTCTGTCTTCCATGATGCTGATGCTGCAGATGGGAACTGCTGCTTCCAGAACCCGTGCTTTCCAGCCAGCCTGGCTACCAGAGGGAGGCAGGGCAGTCTGGGGGGTCAGCAGGGAAGCTGAGTCCCAGCTCAGCACACAGGAGGTGAGGGGCCAGTGTCCGGGTGGGTGCCCAGCCCCAGCCCTTAGGCAGCACAGGCTGGGGTGTGGGGGCTGGGGCTGCCCTGCTCTGGTCTGGAAGCCCAGCTGGGAGTGACTGTGTGAGCAGAAGAGGGGGTGACGTGGGGACAGGACCAGGCCTGGGATTGGACAGTGCTTTTTCAGAGTGGCTGCTGCAGGAGCTTCTCTTTGTCCAAATTGCTCCTGGACCAGCCATGGATTCGAACTGTCCTGCTTCTCAGGCCTCAGAATGCCATCATCCCTCACTGCTTGGAGCAGAATTCCCATAACCTGCCTCCTAAATCATAGCGGCAAATAGGATAGCTTAGTGCCACTAGCTGATTTTTTTTTTTTTTTTTTCTAATTCACTTACGGCTTCTTTCTGCATCCGTCCTTTCTCAGAGTTCATATTCACAACGCTTAGGTACTTATGTTGGCTTTTACTCCATGGCCACTCCTGGTCCCTCGGTGGGGTGGATAGTTCAGGTCACTCCTGAAGTGGCCCTGCTGGCTGGGAGCAGACCTGGTATTTTGACCTCACTCTGATTGCAGGGCCTGAGCTCTTCCCACTAAGTTTGGATATACAGGAACCATCTTTAAACTCTCCATGGCTTTGAAGTCTCACCCCAATCCCCTAAGTAAGTTTTCCTTCTGTTGCTGACGGCACTGAGGGGCCGAGTGGCTTATCCAGGATCACAGGGAATCAGGCCTTTGACTCCTTGCCCAGCACAGCACCCAGTACCCGCGAGTCTGAGCTTTTCTGAGCTGTCCTTCCGTAGTAATCCCATCAGATGTCTAATTATTGAACCCTACCAGGGCCTGGTCTAGCCCTGGCTCCTGCATGGTGACCAGTGGCTGTTTGTTCAATAGACAGATGAAGGTCATGGTAGCTGAAGAAATCTTTATCCTCATTTTGTAAATGACAGAGATGATCTGCAAACTTAGGAGTGGACCAGCAGCAGCAGCAGTAAGCATGCATGGTGGTGTTATCAGAGACCTGTTTCTAGCATCATGACCTCCGTGGCCTTGCCGGGTGTCCTCCCCTAAGGTCTGCTCTGGCCCATGGCTCACTGTCCCCCTGGCCCTGGGCTCATCCAGGGAAGCACTTCCATGTCAGGGCGTCAGCTCCTGCCCCTCCGTGGCCTGCTGAAGCCCCCAGGGGACTGGATCTCAGCCTGGCTTCCTGTAGAGTGTGGGGTGGAGGCCCAGCCCCAGAGCCGCGGCTGTAATTAAGAGCCCTCTCTATCCCGGGCTCCGTCACGGCCACAACATAACCTTTATATAGCTGGTGGTGTGGCCTTCAGCGATCCTGTGGCCTGCCAGCACCCACAGCCGGGGAGCCTCCGCCTACTTCTATTCTGGGGACACTGTCTGGTGGTCCTGCCTCCCCTCTCCCCAGGGACAAGGGCCATGTCCTGGGCTGTGTCCTGTAGCTCTTGGATATTAGCGTGACTGAGGGCCCAGGAGGAGCCTCTCGTGTCTCTGCAGCCTCCCTCCCTCCCTCCTCTGTGCTGTGTGTCCACATGCTTTCCCAGTGGGTTTTGACTACTGGATGCGATCCTTACCATGACAACACACACACACACACACACACACACACACACACACACACACACACAGGGGCTTTCTTATGTGTGAGGTGGAATGCATTTCACTGTTCTCCTGCAGATCTCACTGGGAGCATGTCGGCATCCCCTCCTCAGCCATGCGTTTCACCAGTTTGTGATTTTATGCATGTCCTCAGCCCCTGCAAGAAGGGTCCCGGCGTCCTCTGCTCGTTAGACCTGCTCACAGACTTGACTACCATGAGGATGGGGAAGGTGGGCCCCGGGGGCTGGGCGCTGAGATTCCTTGAGAGGCTCTTTCTTGCTTTTGACTGTATCTGCCATAGGCCACTTCACCTTCAGGTGAGGGAATCACTTGAAAATGTATTCTATGCTTTTTTTTGTTGTTGTTTTTAAATAGCAAAAAACAGTGTGAGTAAATCACAGGACTTATTTGTGTAACTGGGAACGGACCAGGTAGACCTTTGAAGACAGCAGCTCACGGCAGTGCGCATCTTAAGGGCTCTCTATGATACTCTTGGGTTACTTTCTCAACACACATTTTTTGTTTCCCTCTTATCTCCTGGACTTTGTTCTGAGGCAAGGGGATCACGATGGTGAGTGATTGCATCTGAGATTCTACTTTGAGGGCAATACTTTCCAGAAAGGAGATGGAGGAAAAAAAAAAATCAAGTGAACTTGATTGTGATTTCATAGAGTGGTTAAGTGCTTTGAAGAAATGAGAAAGGGTCACATGATAAAGGGTCTTAAGTGGGAAGGTTATAGGAAGGCCTTTGAGAAGAGAAAAGCTGAGTTGAAGCTGGAATGACGTGAAACAGCTGTTCACGCCAAGGTTGATGGGCCCAGAGTTCCAGGCAGAGGCAAGCAGGAGAGCCAAGGGCCTGCAAGAGGCCTGGGCCTGATGCTGGTGGAGGAGGGGCTGGGCCCGGCGGGGGCAGGCAGCAACAGTGCCCAGGAGTGGAGCATCATGGCGCTTAGCGGCTAGGGTCCCTTACCGCCAAGGGCCCTTACCACCGAGGCGCCCTTACCACCAAGGGGCGCTTACCGCCGAGGCGCCCTTACCACCGAGGGGTCCTTACTGTTGAGGGTGGATGCTGAGGCTTGACTTGGGGGCTTGACTCTCCAGAGTCCACCCAGCTGGGAGGTGGCTGAGAACCAGCCAAGGGCAGAGCGTACCTCAGCGCCCAGAAATGTCCCCTTGAGGACCAAGAGATACTGTCCAGGGAGAGCCTGGGCCCGGCTGTTGGCATGTCTGGGCAGCGTGTCTGGGCTGGAAGTCTGTTTGGGCCTGTCTCCCTCGGGGCCTGAGTCTTGTGGTCATCAGAGAGGGCACAGCCCTACTGGTGACCTTGTGCCCAGGGACCAAGTCCTCATGTCCCCATCTGTCTCCTTTCCCACTTCCCTCTGCGTGGCCTGGAGACTTGTGAGGTCAGCGTGTGCGTACACACACACACACACACACACACACTTACATACACCCCATAAATCATACATACACCCCCCGCATTCTACACACACCCCCACACACAGACACCCCATAAATCATATGTGCACCCCCAGACACTCTGCACACACCACACACACACTCACATGTGGGAGCACACACGTGCCCACGAGGCGACCCGCCCAGCTTGTCCCCCCTGGGTGGATCTGAAGCCGGGACAGAGCCGGCAGCCGCCCCAGCTGCGGGTTTGGAGCCGCCACGTGGATGCCTGTGGCCTGGTTCCTGGACCACATCGCCCTCAGGAAGCGAGGCCGGGGGTCCCACCCTTTGCCTGAAGGTCACTGGGAGGTCCTTCCTGGGAAAACTTGTCTTGATCGAGGTCACCCTCTGGAAATGGTCATGGGGTTTCTTAATTCTGATTATGAGCTGGGACATTTTATTGGAAAATTACTGAAAGCAATGGAAAACTAAAAACCACCCATCACTCATTCTTGATTTGTGTGCTTGGGGAAGAAGGCAGAGTCGCCCAGCCCGGCCCCATAGGGCGCACGCCCCCGATGAGGCCCCTGCCTGACTCCTTTATCGGCTGCATCTGCCTGACCCACATGTCCAAACCCCAGAGTTTCCGCCTTTAGCCTCTGCTAAACCAGGGAGGGCAGCTTGTGTTGTCCACACTTGCTGATAGATGTGTCCCGATGCACAGCAGGAGCAGGCCCCCTCATGTCCTGAGTGCTCCCCACCTGACCATTGCTCTCTGCTGCTGGGTTCTGGGGTCTTAGGATGGCTGTCCTGCCTTTTTAGTCCTGAGCTCTCTGCGGATTTATGCAGGTAGGGAGGCTCCTAGAGCAGGCTTGCACATGCCCAGTGACTCCCCTGGTGCAGCGTGGGCTGTGGGAGGCCTTGGCACCCCGCACCCTGGGTGAAGCCTCAGGCCCATTAGCTCACCTCTTCCTGTCCTGCTCATTGGTACAAAGAGGATGAGGGTGACATTTCTACCTTGTCGAGCATCCTGAAAATCTAAGGATTGGGATGTGGAAAGTGCTCGACACAACAGTGGGCCTGAGCACACATCCTGCCACTGTCTGCTCTTACTGTGTGTGTCAGCATGTGTGGGCCGTAGCCCCCAGGCTTCTCTGCCCGTGGGGTTCTCCAGGCAAGAGTACTGGAGTGGGCTGCCATTTCCTTCTCCAGGGGATCTTCCTGACCCAGGGATCGAACCTGCATCTCCTGCGTTAGCAGGCCAGCTCTTTACCACTGAGCCACCCGGGAAGCCCATGTGTGCAGATTTATTATTTGTCAGAAAGGTGATTGGGTTTATATGTTTCATGCAGGGCAGTATTTCTTGACCTTTTAAAAATAATTATCTCCTTTGAAGCGTATTTATGTAAATGTTTTGTTTCCTCTCATTGCCTCTCTGAAACTGTAATATTACACCTACTGTTTATGCTGTTTGGGTAGGCTGAACTTTGGAGGGCCCCATCCAAAATCCCTCAGATTTTTTTCAACCCCTCCCTGAAAGCCATTTTTGCTCCTTTGGAGGCAATATTACCCGCTTTGAGAACACGTGGTTTCTGGCGTGTGTGAGGATTACAGGATGAGAATTCGGGGAGGGCCTGTGTTCATAGCTTGCCCTCTGTCCCTGGGGAGCTACAGTGTTGTAGAATCTGGGTTGAACAGATGGACTGAGGTCTACAGGCCCCAGTTAAACACAAGTTTTTCTGTTTGACAGGTTCCTTTTTTAACCTTTAGTTTTCACTGTAAATTGAGGACAGCAGTATTACTACCTACTCTCTAGAGCCCAGGGGCCATGCACGTGAAAGGCTCCCTTTGTAGCCTGGCACAGAGCTCGTGACCATCATAATCAGGGCACGGCCTTGCCAGCACTTCTGATCTGTGGCACAGAGACTGGATGGAATCCCAGCTCTGCCCCCTGCCCGCTGGCTGTGCCTGGGCTGGAGTCTGAGCCTCTCTGAGCCTTGGTCTCCTCATCTGAAAGAATGTGATTTTTACTGATCTAGTGAACAATGTACTGTGGTTCTTGTTTTTATTGCACTGTTTATTATCATACTTAATACCGTGGTGCTGGGAAAGATTGAAGGCAAAAGCAGAAGGGGGCGAAAGAGGATGAGATGGTTAGATAGCATCACGGACTCAATGGACATGAATTGGAACAAACTCCAAGAGATAGTGAAAGACAGGGAAGCCTGGTATGCTGCAGTTCATGGGATCAGAGAGTCAGGTGCAACCGATAAACTATTTTTATAACAAATCTATATTTAAAAAAAAGTCAAAAACTGAAGTTCTGAGACATAACGACTGGGTGTGAGCTCCTCATCCTGGGAGGGAATCAGGCAGAATCTTGGAGTTCACGCACTTTGGATTCTGTAAAGGGAGCTAGCCTAGTCAGGAAGGCAAGCCTGTCCTTGACCTAGTGCATGGGCTGGCCAACTCCAGCCCGCAGGCCAGATCCTCTTAGGCACCACGTTTTACACACTGAGTTTTATTGGAGGATGTAGTTCATGTCGGCTTGTTTACATATTGTTGGTGGCTCTGTTCACACAACCACAGGCGGGGTGGTTGTGACAGTGACCACGTGGCCCATGAAGTCTGAAGTGTTTACTCTCTGGCTCTGTAGAGGGAAAGATCACGGACTCCCGATGATGGGTTCTGATGCAATGGTTGGGAGGATCTGAAGTCACTACCGCTGTCTCCTGGGGTGACCCTGGAGAGGGCGTTTCATGGGGTGCTGAGCAGGGTGTGTGGGGTTCCCACCCACCCATTATATTATAAATTAATATATCTGAGCGCCGAAGAATTGATGCTTTTGAACTGTGGTGTTGGAGAAGACTCTTGAGAGTCCCTTGGACTGCAAGGAGATGCAACCGGTCCATTCTGAAGGAGATCAGCCCTGGGATTTCTTTGGAAGGAATGATGCTAAAGCTGAAACTCCAGTATTTTGGCCACCTCATGCGAAGAGTTGACTCATTGGAGAGGACTCTAATGCTGGGAGGGATTGAGGGCAGGAGGAGAAGGGACGACAGAGGATGAGATGGCTGGATGGCATCACTGACTCGATGAATGTGAGTCTGAGTGACCTCCGAGAGCTGGTGATGGATAGGGAGGCCTGGCGTGCTGCAGTTCATGGGGTCGCAAAGAGTCGGACACGACTGAGCGACTGATCTGATCTGATAAATTAATATATTACAAATTAATATATACTATTATAAATGTTATATATAATCCCACCCATTATATACTGTAAATTATAAATTATGCAGAAGGCCCCTTCCCTTCTGTGTCTTGATTGTCATCCTGCATAACCCTCTCCCCTGCCCCCAGGAGCTGTTGCTTTATAGGTGCTTCCTTGCCTTGCCATTTTTTAAGGGTGACTCGTGTATCCTAAGAAGTCCTTCTGCCATCCCAGGTCTTAGACGAAGATTCACACCCCGGTACGACTAGAAAGGACTCAAGGTCAGCTGTGGGTCTGTGTGCTCCCCTTGCCACTGCCCAGCTGTGGGATGGACAAAGAGCCATGGCGCTCTTTGTTCCTGGGGCCATCCCAGACAGAGTGCGTGCACGCAGGCGTGACTGTCTCATTTACTGGCATCGTCACGCCAGGAGTTCCAGCTCAGGGAGGGAGGTTTGACTCTGCACTTGCCACGGTGGCTTTCGTGTTGTGTTGGTAAAGGGATGAAATGTAGTGGCCACAGTGAAATTAGCACTTGCAAAATGTATATACACACGTATACACAGTCTATATATACACACGTGTCTGTAAATAAGTATGCATCTATATAATTAACTATGTGGAGGAATTCTGCCTTCTGAGTGTCTCTCACGTCCTGTAGCTAACCTTGACCTAGCTGAACTGGATTCACACTTGTGGGAGGGCGAGGGGGGCACAGGGGTTACACAGTGTCTGGGGCTTTCCAAGAAATGCAGCTGATTAATCGCTGTGCTTCTGATACAGCCTCACGCTTCCTGGAATGCTGAAGGAAAACAATTGTCAAAGCAGCATGTTCTTGGAGACTTTTTGGCTGTAAAATGTGTCTGTCTTTGTCCTTTTGATGACACAGATTCTGGTTTCTTGAGTTTATCCACATATAAACACAACAAATCACAGACACACAGTCACACAAACAGATACACATACACAAACACACGGGCACGCAAACACACTTGCCCACTCAGAACACACACATGGATGCATGTATGTGCCTACACACACTCACACATGAATCTAGAGACGGGTGGTCCATATAGCAAAACCCCCTTCCTCCTGACCCTCACCCTGGAAGTTATAAAATTACAGCTTTATTAAAAATCAGTGCATTTTGGGGCTTTCCAGGTGGTGCTAGTGGTAAAGAATCTGCCTGCAAATGCAGGAGACTTAAGAGACGCAGGTTCAATTCCTGGGTTGGGAAGATCCCGTGGAGGAGGTTCTGGCAACCCACTTTAGAGGAGTCTGGAGGGTTACAGTACATAGGCTTGCAAAGAGTTGGACACAACTGAAGCACCTTAGCACACATGTACGCGTGGGAGAGAGATGGAGGAATCTCATGGGGAATAGGAACAAAAAACCCCAAGTGCATGTGGAGTGTCTGTCTGTGCTTCTGAAATACCTGCTCATATTCTGGGCGTAGCCAGTGTTGCTTGATCAAATAATGAACACATAGTGATTTTTTTTGGTTTGTTTGGTTTCAGTCAATCTCTTGTTCCTTGCATCAGTCTAACAACTGGATGTAAGGATGAGTGACCAACAGGGGGTCAGGGATGACAGGAGGTCTTGGAGGGGCCCCAGCTCCCCTGCAGGGCAAGCCCGGCGTCCCTTGGCACTTCCTCAGCCTGGGTGTTTTGTGCTGCAGCCCTGTCTGCCTAGGGCCCCAGATCCTGCCCTGAGCTCAGATTGAACCAGAGGAGCCTGTACTGGTAGACCCCGTGGGACCCATGGTTCCAGGGGTTGGGATGCGGAGCTGGGCATCTCCAGTGACCTCCGCCTTGACCAAAGCCCACCCAGCACTGGGGAGGCCCTGAGCCCCAAACCCCAGGCTGTGCACTCTGTGTTACGTGTAAGTCACCGATCAAGTGTAAAAAGTGTCCCTGGAAACATGTCCCATCCCCATAACGTGGGCCTAGAGGCGGGCGAGACCCCCATCCAGTGGTGTCCAGGACACAGCGGCCCAGTCCGCCCAGCCCACGCCCAGCCCCCTTCTCTTCACTGCTCCTGCTCAGTTGGCCTTGCCTCGTGGGGGCCTTGTGGGGGCACGGACCCCCCAGGCTGCAAGGTCGAGTGCTGTCCACAGACCCCACTGACGGCTGCCCCTCACAGCCCTGGTGCCTCCAGGCTCAGGGTGGAGTGGGAGAGGGAGCTGGAGCTGAGCCCAGCACCCCAGGCAGGTGGGCTGGGTGGACCCCAAGAGACAGGGTGGGTATCCCCGAGAATGTTCTCTGGGGGCAGGCCTGGGGTGCAAGGAAGGTTCAGCTGGAAGTTAGGAAAGGTGAACGGAGGTTTGACCAGAGAGCCCAGCACCTGGTGATGCCCTGGTGAAGACATGGGGCTGGAAGGGGACGGGGCAGCGGCTGTGGTCAGCTGGGAGGAGAGGGGGCCCCTGTGCCCGTACTCCCTGCGTGAGGTTGGCAGGAAGCCGCGCTGCGGGAGGGGCTCTGCAGTCCATGCCTGCAGGTCCTTGGGGGAGGCTGCTGTCTGCGGAGGGCGGGCGGGCAGCTCTAGGTGGGGGCCCTGCTCCCCGGACTGTGTGCCCTTGTGCCCCAGCCTTCCTCCTGGCCTCAGCCCCGGCCTCTGCAGCTGGTTTGTCTGGTGTGGGGGGGAGGCAGCCAGGCTGGCCATGGTGACCCACCAGCCTCCCCACGGCTCCCACGGAAACGCAGCTAGTGGCCATTCCAGGAACCCACCTCCACCGACCCCCGGGGAGAGGGGCCAGGGCCAGGTGGGCCTGGGGGCCGGCTGTGTCTGCCTCTGCCCTGGTTCCCACCTTACCATCCCATCCCTCACACACAGGTATCCAGGGCCTGACACGATGCACGGCTGAGCTGGGCCCCACTGTCCGCAGCAGGCTCCAGGTCTCTGTCTCTGTCCCCTGATTGGGGACATGACCCTGAGTCCGGGCACAGTCTGACCCCAGGCCGCCTGCTAATGGAGAGGCTGTGGCTCCAAGTAGAGACTTGCGTGTCTTGCTCGCCCATCCGCCCTGAGACCCACAGACGCTGTGGGTGGCAGTCAGGGGTGTGCCTGCGAGGAGGCATTTGCACTCCCTCAGCCTGTCCTCTTTCCTGAGATGCAGTGGGGAGGTGGTTTGTCCTGGCCACACGCTGAGGGCCTCGTGTCTACATTGCCCCCAGAGCCGGGCTCCCGAGGCCTCTTCCCACCATGGGTCTCCCCTTTCTCTCCCCACCCCCTGCCTCCGGTCTTCCCAGCCCAGTCTCAGCCCCTCTGCACAGGGCCAGGGGGACATGTCTTGTCCACCCTTCTCTGGAATCGTGATAATTTTGCCACTTTTTTGGTTTTCCTATTTTTCCATCTCCTCAGACTCCACGTTGGAAGGAATGGAGGGTTCCTTTTGCCTAGCTTTTCTTGCCCGCTCAGCAGCTCTCTCATATGGGACCCCTGCCCCATGCGAAAGCCGTGGGGCTGCTCCCCCTCCTCTCTGATCCTGCAGAAGCTTGGGGTTCGGGAGTGCGGACGACTGGCTGCGCTCGGGTGACACCTCGCTGGGCACCGACGTCCTGGGGTGAGGGCAGCCGTGACCCTGTGGGATCGCCATGGCTTCGGCCCTGAGTCTGGAGCCTCCTGTCCTTTCTCTTGTCCAGTCCCTGTTGGGACCCTGAAGGGTGGACGCTAAGGGTGTGAATTTGGTTCTGGAACTGAGGGGACAGTCTCGGAAGGTCAGAGAAGATGGAGGGTGCCTCGCACAGAGAGCGCGGCTTCCCCCAACGAAGCCTCCCCCGCCCCTGGCTGTCCACATGCGCTTTCGGGGTGCAGGGCGGGGTCGTGCTGCCGTACCACACTGGGCGTGAGCTCTGCCTCCTGGTGGTTAACTCTGTTACGCGGGGGCCCGACCCTGTCCTCTGAGACGCTCCCTCCTGTGGCCTCTGGGCCTCCTCCCTGCCTCGGGTCCCACTCCGATCTCACGAGCCTCCCCTTCTCAGCCTCCTCTGCTGGTCAGTTCTCGTGTCCCGGTGTGTGACACGGGAGGCTGGGACCTACTCCAAGGCCTCCTCTTGGCCCTCTCCCTCTCCAAACCATCTCCTCCACGCCCCTCCCAGCACGTTAAACGCTGTCCACACACGGGCCACTCCCAAACCAAAAGCCAGGCCCCTCGTCTTGGAGTCGGAAAGCCAGGCTTATGGATCTGGTTGCTTGCTGGGTGTCTTGAGACACCTCAAAGATGGAGTGGTGGGAACTAGACTTGGGTTCCCTGTTTTCCAGATGGGTTCTTCCTACAGGTTTCCAGACACTCAGAACATTCTTTCTGGTTCTCTCCTCATCCAGTCGGCCACCCGCCTGCCCACTCTGCTTGGCAGAGAGCCCAGGGTCTGACGGCCTCTCCCTGCCCACCCCCATGGCTCTCAGCCACCCCCTGGCTGGTCCCTCCACCCCCATCCTTGCCCAGGCAGAGTGGCATCTCCCGCCGGGGCCTGTCCGCCCCCACCCCTCCTGGACCACCCCCAGCTTGTTTCACGGTCGCTCCTCTCTGTTTGCCATCCCGGCCGTGGTGGCCACTATCCCTGGCCCCCTGGCCCTGACCTGCGCCTCTGATGGGCCACCCTCCTCCTGCTCTCGCCTGCCTGCCTCCACCTCAGACTTCAGTGGAGACACCCTGGCTCTCCAGCCAGCTCCGACCCTGCTGTTTGCACCCCCCGCTGGCCTCTACACCTTCCAGGGGTTGGGATCACACAGTTCTTGGAGACATCAGTGCCTGGCTTGACTGATTTCCACCCTGTCTGTTGGAGACAGCAGCTCCCTGAGCGCTAAGGGCCCCTTACCATGAGCCCTGGCCTGGCTTAGTGCCAGGTGCATGGCAGGAGCTTGTCAGATGCGGTGTGAGGGAGGTTTGCATTCAGGTGCTTCTCAGATGCCAGATGCTAACGGTCACTGCGGGGCTGAGCACCTGGGTGCTGGCCGAAGGCGCTGCCGCCCTCCCAACTTCCAGCCGCCCCAGGCTCCTCCCTGCCCGGCTTCCAGGAGGTCCTTGCAGTCTCTGCTGACACCTACTGGTGCTCAGCCCACGGGACAGTCCCCAGGAGGAAGGATGTCCAAGGAATACAGACAGCTGGAATCACACCCTCCTGGCAGGGGTCGCACTTCCGAGGTCACCGTGATAACCTCTCTCTCCCCTGGCCGGGATCGCCCCCTTCCTGCCCTGCTCTGTATCCTGGGCAGAGTCATTTCCTCATTGCCCTGAATTGCAGATTCTACCTGGGGTTAGGAGATGTCCCCTGATCCATCTCTGCCCTCTCCCCTCCCTGGACTTTGCTACAGGGCTTGGTACTGCTCTCCCACCCCCCTGCCCATCACCTTTGGGTCGACCGAGCATCACCCCTGGGCCGAATGAGCGGCTTCCTCCCGGGGCTCTGCCCTCGCTGGGACCTTCCGGCCCTCTGCTCTTCCTGTTGCTCGCTCCCTTCTGAGCTCTCAGCCCAGACGCACCAAGCCCGGGGTCTTCTCAGACCCCACATGCGTCCTGACCCCCACACCTAGTGCCCCTCACCGGCCAGTTTCCTCTGTGGACTGATCACCAATGACGACCCCTTGCTTCTCCATGTCTGTCTCTGCCTTTGCTCCCGGCATCCCTCATGTCTGGCCTGTGACTCCAGCAGGGCGGGGCTGCCTCGTCTGTATGTTTATACATTTGCTCCTTGTGGCAGGATGTCTTGAGTCCAGACGTGCATATGAGCCCCACGAGGTCCCTGCCATCCTCTGTGACTCCAGGTCACCCCTGGAAACAGCCCTTGCGCCACCTGCCTGCCCCTGTTGACCCTTCCGCCCCCCGCCCCTACAGCCTCCAGCTGCCTAAGCATCGAGGGGACCAGGGCAAGGCTCAGGCCTCCTTCTAGTAAAGTATAATATTGATAAACTGCAAATACTGTACTAGTGAATCGCCTTCGTATTTTTAAGGCCCCCGTGAAAATACAGAAAAGCAAAAAGGAGGTAAAAACCACTTCAAGTTCTCCCCTCCCAGAAGTAGCCACAGTTTAAGTGTTAACGTGTGTTCTTCCCCACCCCGTATGTTTATGTCGAGTTGTGGTGTTGTGTGTGGAAATGCTGGGGTCATGCTGAGTCTGAATCCTGCTTCTACCACTAACTAGAGGTGTGCTTGGAGCAGGTCATCTAAGCACTTGGACTCAGTTGTCTCATTTGAAAAATGGGCATAACACTACACTGATGGGTGTTACGAAGGCGGCTAAACGCTGGCCTCTGTCGGCAGAAGCATGCCTCAGCCGTGCCCCGGGACCTGTGAGTGTACCGTGTGTGCGCTCGTAGGTTGGGGTCTTACTCCTTCCGATCTTCCTCTCCTGAGTGAGGGACCTGCTGGGAACAAGGGATGCTCAGCTGGAGACGATTGGAGAGAGGAGGACGCTGACCATCTGGAAATATCTAACCTGCTTTTGTGAGAGACACTGGGGCCGTTCTGGATTTGGCACCAGCAGAGGGTACACTCAAGGGCAGAGTCTTGACATCTGCCCTCCCCAGGTTCCCCAGTGTCCTGTTCAGAGCCAGACGTAAGCGGGCCCAAGCATTCGGGCCCAATGGGCGGAAGTCAGAGAGCAGATGAATCCTCAGTGCAGAGCGAGGAAGCCCCGGGTGCATGTTGGGGCGTCCAGAGGCAGAAGGCGTGCCCCTGGAAGTAGCAAGCTGGCCGTCTGCCCCCGCAGGCTTTGGAGACAAGACAGACTTGGGTCCTCTGTTCTGGGTGACCTTGGGCCAGTGACCTTGGAGAGAAGCTTCGTGCTGTCATGGTCCCGAGCCAAAGCCAGGGCTGGCGTGCTGGCTTTGCCTCAGGCTTACTCTGTGGCCTTGGACAGCCTGCTGACTTCATTATGCCTTTGTTTCCGCATCTGTGAACTGCTGCACCTGGCCGGTAAAGCTGTAGGGAGGAGTCGGTCAGAGTGCTGATGGTTTCAACGCCCCTGGCGCAGTGTCTGTGCAGAGCAAGCTCCCTCCGTCTGCTGACCGCAGGGAGAGCTCTGGCCCTGGGCAGAAGCAGACCACAGTACCTCGACGTGTGGGCCATCGGCCTTGGAAGCCTGTGCTTCTAATCATTATTCCTTTCATCCCTGGGGCCTTGGGGCCTGGCTCTCCAGAGCGGGGGTGTGTGGACTGTTTTCCTGGCTGGCCTCCTGGCCTCGGAGGAACGACCCTGTGAGTCTGCCGGGTGTCTGGCCTGTGTCTGCCTCCCCCATCCCCTCCCCTGCCCACTTGGACCGTCGTCATCCAGTCTGTGGTTTGCTGCCGCGAGGTGATGGATGGGCAGTGACCACCTCCTCCCTCGGGCTCTGCTCCCAGCTTCTCCCGGTGCTGCTCAGCTTGACCGGGGAACCACCTCTGCTCGCTCATTCTAGACACAGGTGGCCCTTTATTCAAACCCAGACACCCTTCCTTCCTGGTGAGTTCCTTAACCTCTCTTAGCCTCCGTCTTTGTCATGGGAACAAAATCTGCCTCCTGGAATGGCTGTTGTGAGTCAAATCTCCAGTGTGACTGGCGCACAGTAGCCACTCAGTAGTTGCCAGCACCCTCCCATTTCCCCCCACTGGAGAAGCTCTGGACTGGGAGCCAGGGGACTGGGAGGCATGTCTGGGACGGCCTGGCGTGTCTCCTCCATACAGAGCTACGGGTGGGTGAACTCGAAGCAGAGGACGACAGAGACCATCTGTGCTAACCTTCCTCCCCTGAGGCTCAGACACATGCTCCCTATTTGCAGCTTGGTAAACTGAGGGCAAGTTGAAGTGTTTTTTTTTTTTTTTTTTTCCTGAGAACTTGTAGTGAGTTTCTTTCATGTGCCCCAGGGAGCAGCAGCTCTGATCAGCCAAGACTCAGCCTCTGTTGCAGCTTCTGATGAAAAAGAACCCATCCTGGGGAAAGGGAGATCATGTTGCTCCCAGGAAGTCTAGAAGGTTCTACCTTCCTAAAGGCTGAGGGAAAACAGACATCAATGGGTGAACTCCGGAGGAAATGGGGCTTTGTCATCAGCTGTATCTTTTTTGTGCTCTCACACTTTCGAAAAGGAAAAGCAACCAGCTCACTAGGAACTAGTTAAACACACATTTTGACTGCTGAGAACTTACTCTCCTTAATTCCAGAGCGGCTCCTTACATTGATCCTGAATGATAACCTGAAAAGTCTGTATTGATTGGATATGTGACGGTAATCCAGTCTCTCAGTAGCTCCTTTGCTTTTTCTCAAGCTTTTCCCTTGGACTTTGGGGCAGCGGAATTCCTCTTTCTTCAGTTCTCCTAGACTGTCCTGCAGATGTTCTGTCCTGAATTTGAAGGAGGAGGAAGGGAACGTGCCCCTGCCAGCCCCTTCGGCCTACCTGTCCCTGTCCATCAGGGAAACAGAGGCCTTCTCAGACCCCAGCCCGCCCCCACCCACCGTGCGCTTCTGGTGTTTACGCCCTTGGCCAGAACCGGGTCACAGGTGCATCTCTAGCTGGAGGGCGTGGCTGGAAAGGTGGGGACCATAGGAGTCATAATCGGCTTGGACCTACCACTCACCGCTTTTCTCTCTGGGCTAACAATGCTGTTCATCTGAATAAAAGTGACATTGTTTTCGCCAGGAGGAAGTGAGGGATGGGTATTAGGGTGGCAGCTAACAGAGCCTGCCCCACCTTGGTGGCTGGGGTCCTGGACTCTGAGTTCTCCCCTGGTCGAAAGTACAATGAAGCCCTTTCCTGGGAGGCATCTGGTCTATCACTCAGCGTTTACCTCTTGGTTCAGGCATCGCTGGTCCTTCTGTCCATCATGGACTCACCTCCCGTTCTGAGCCTGGAGCCGGGAAGGCAGTGGAGACAGAGCTGGACTGAGACTCAGCTGGACCTCTAGACGTAACTGGGGAGGCAGTCACGCTAGTCAGCACCTTCAGCACGGCACCACCAGCCCTAGGACACGGGACCATGCCGAGAGGTCCTCACTCAGGCTGGGGTGAGTGGGAGCAAGGCCCAGGGGGCTGCTGATCAGGGTCTGGAGGGTCAAGGAGGAGGATGCTGTGAGGCAAGAAGACAGACACAGGGTGTCAGGGCAGCCCTGGCACTTTCTGGAGCTGACCTGTCTCAGGCCCTGGCCACAGTCAGCCCACGAGCACCCTGAAGGCAGGGATGCTATCTTATCTGTTTTCTCATTTGTGGGTCCTTAAAACTAGCTCAGGACCTGGATGGTGTATGGACCTCTGTAAGTATTTCAATTCCAATAAGCAAGTTCATGTGGAAATAAATAGATCATTATCCAAGAGGTGGAAATGTCTTGGCCAAAGGTATGTAATTATGGGCTGAGAGTGACTTTGGGTGCTCATCCCCACTCCCTGCAAAGAGGTGACCCTCCAGGGCCCCCTCTTCCCTGGAGGGCCTGGATGCAGGGTGTATTTTGGGAGCCATGTGTCCTGATTTATTGTCAGCTGTACATTCCCTCTTGAGGCTTTGGCGTGGGTGGGGCTTAGTGATGGCTCCCCTGAGGGGACTGGCAGGTGGTCTGGGGACTGACTTCTTCAAGTGGTTTGGGCACATGTTGACATCTCTGAAACTTTTCCACCTTTTCTGTGTTCGTGGCCTTCGAACTGTCTTTGACCATCCAGGTTCGGGAATCAGGGCCTCCCCCTGGGATATTTGCAGAGACAGAGGCTCAGTGGCTTTGCCTGCCCTGAGCTCCAGCTGTCAAGACTCCAGAGGTCTACTCATAGTCAAGGCTAGAAAGTTCTGAGTCAACTCATTTTAATGACGCACAGTCCCAGCGCATCCCTCTGGCGGCCTGCCACCCTTGGAGCAGATGGTCGTCACCCGCAGCTGCCGCTGTCCTGGGTGGCGCTGTCTGTACCCTGCACAGCGCCGGCACCCACTTGCATATATGTGGTTCTAGACACAGACAGCTGTGTGCTGTTTCCAAAATAACCCCTTCCTTGGGGCCTGTCAGACCTCTGGTGCCTTCGGGGATAAATGTTAAAAATACCTCCTCCCAAATCAGGGAGAATCCCATACTTGCTCCTCACTCCTGATTGGTGAAGGGTCCCACAGTGAAACACTTGTGCTGAAAAGAAGCCATTGCACGTGACGTCCGTGGGATGACAGAACTGCCTGATCAGGTGTGATTATTATAATGATGTATGTTACCAGATTGCTTCCAGGGCAGGGTGGCGTCTGTGCCGAGTTGCCTCTGCTGATAAATTTAATCCCGTTATGGCTTCATCTTGCCAGTTCTCCAAGCTACCCTGCGACAGGTGTGTTCTCTGTAAGGTGTCCCATGGCACACACGCTCACACAGAGAAGGAGATTAGGGGACTCGCAGGGAAGCCAACACTATGGCCCGAGACACTAACATTCGCAGTGGGTTCTCTGTCTAGGATTTTTAAAAATTGAAGTATAATTGGTTTACAATGTTGTGTTAGTTTCAGGTGTGCAGCAAAGTGATTCAGTTATGCACATATATGTATATGCACATATGTGTGTATATATACAGTTATGCACATATATGTATGCACATATGTGTATATATACATATATATTCTTTTTCAATTTCTTAAATATTCTAGGTTATTCCAAGATATTGACTATAGTTCCCTGTGTTATATGTACAATAGGTCTTAGTTGTTTATCTAATATATATATATATATATGTATATATACACACACACACACACACACATGGTAATTTGTATCTGCCAACCCAAACTCTTAGTCTATCCCTCCCTACCCTTTCCCTGGGAAGAGAAGGGGACGACAGAGGATGAGATGGCTGGATGGCATCACCGACTCGATGGACGTGAGTCTGAGTGAACTCTAGGAGTTGGTGATGGACAGGGAGGCCTGGCGTGCTGCAGTCCATGGGGTCGCAAAGAGTCGGACACGACTGAGCGATTGAACTGACCCTTTCCCCTTTGGTAGCAATGAGTTTCTGGGATTTTTAGGGCAACTGAAAGAATCCCTTTTCCTTCCAGTTTTTTTAAAGGTGAGAAATCATGAAGATGTTTAGATATGTTATGCCATGGAATGAAGTATGTTTTAGTTTGACTTCCTCCATTGCCTCTATAACTGAGCAGTCTTGCTTCCTCTGGGGTTTGCCTGGAGTGGCACCTGAAGCCCCCTTGGGCAGCATAACAGATGCCTTGCAGGTGGGCCCTCAGAACATTTCCTGTTCCATTGACACCTCTCTGACTTGGGATTCGCATCTATTAAGTTCATGCCTTTGTGAGTGATGTTCCCTCTGCCTACGTCCCCTTTCATTCTTTGGTCCAGCTGGCTGAGTCTTACTGTTCCTTTAGGAGAAACCGCAAGCGTCACCTTTCTGGGAAAGCTTCCCTGACCTCCCAGGCGGGGCTGGGTGTTGGATCCTGAGACCCCCAGGAATCCAGACCCATTCCTGTCACTTAGGACGCTGTTGATCCTGTGGGCATTGCCCTTGGGCTCCCTCTGATGGGCACACTGTGAGCTCCTTGCTGGGACCTTACCTGTTCCTGTGTCACCTCTGGGCACGGCACTGGCAGTAGGGCCCATGCTCATCAGGCACATCTGGGAGTAAACAGAACACACGGTCGGTGTGTTGGTGTGGCACTGCTTCTGCCGCTGCTCCCGGCAGATGTCCCACATGCTGGGGGGCGGACAGGGTCTCTGCCCTGTCACTTTCCATGGAGGGAACATAAAGATTGCTCATCAGTCTCTTTCCTCTCACCCTTCTCAGATGTGCTCTGCCCCAGCGTTCGTGTGGAAGGAGATCGCTTTAAGCACACCAATGGCGGAACCAAGGAGATCACAGGTGTGAGAAACAGCCAGCCAGCACGGCTTGCTTTGTGATGCCATTTGCCAGACGTGAATCTTCCCTGGTGGCTCAGACTGCAGAGAATCTGCCTGCAATGCTGAAGACCTGGGTTCGATCCCTGGGTTGGGAAGATCCCCTGGAGAAGGGAATGGCAACCCACTCCAGTATTCTTGCCTGGAGAATCCCATGGACAGAGGAGCCTGGTGGGCTACAGTCCATCGGGTCGTAAAGAGTCGGACACAACTGAGTGGCTAACACTTCCACTTTCTTCTTTGCCGGACTTGACCATGACCCTCCTGCACTCAAGGGTGGTAGCCTTGCTGGTACTGTCCTCATCGCCATCTTTCACCAAAGTCCTCAGGATGGTCTGAGCTGTGCAGGTAGCAACTCCCGTCCATGAACTGTCCACCAGGGGAGGCCATTCACGTCTTCCATCTGGGAGTCAAAGGTGATGCTATAAGTGTCGGTAGAGAATGAAGTAGGATGAGGGACGTGGGGAATGAGTAAGTGATAGGCAGCCCGAGTAAGAAGGTGAATAAATAGCTGCATTTGGGCGTGAAGGAGAGAGTGAATCAGAGTTATAAATATAGGAGCGAATCAATGGATGAGGGAGCAGAGAAACACATGACTGCAGAGCCAGCAGCAGAAATAAGCACTGCAGAGGCTGTCTCCATCCATGATGGGGTGATTGGGGGTACGTGGGGACGGTTGAGCCGGCTTCCCCTTTGTCCTGGCGGTGAGGAGCATCTGTCTACTGCTCCCTGTGGCCGGGCATCCTGCAGACACTTTAGGTGTGTGATCACAGGGGAGCTTTCTCCCCTTCCAGGACAGCAACCCAGCTCTCCTCACCAGTGCTGGCCAGTTCAGGAGCCCCATCCATCTACCCCCAAAGCATCTGAGGTCCAGTACGAACCCACATGCAGTCTCCCTCCAGAGGCAGTGAGCTGTGGGCTATCAGAAGCAGGTGTCTCTGCCCCACCCCTACCCCAGGGACCCTGCCTGCCCACATGAAAGAGCCAGCATCTGCATCTTGGTGCCTGGGGGATGTTTCTAGAAAGGCAGGAGACTGTGCTGCCTGTGAGCACAGCAGGTGAGATGAATCAGGGGGTTAACCCTCCTCGGGTGTAACGGAGTAACCCAGTCCTCAGCCAGTGACCACGGGTGAGGAAACACTCAGACCCTCTGACCCACTTCCGGGAGCATCCCAGCCGGGTCCTGCTGCAGCTGCTTGCTGGGGCTGAGGCTAGAGTTAAGGAGAGAAGGTGCTGCAGACCTGCCAAGTTCAGTGCAGCCAGGTAGTGGGAGCAGCTTTTGTAAAAGATGTGGTTCGCAAAGGCTCATCTCCAGGTGTTTCCTTAAGTGACTCCAGCTAGTCTTCGGGCTTAGTGGGGTTGGAGCAGTGAGGACGGGGTGGAGGACAGACCAGGCAGTTGGAGGCAGCAGTCTGGGACTCAGTTTACCCACTTCTGGCGCAATGCCTTTACACCTCCCAGCTCTGAAACCTGAACATTCTGCAGATTCTAGGAACTACGATGTTATGCCGTGCTCTCTGAAGGAGTTATTTAATGGTGAAGGAAGGTGCTGGGCTCGGTCTTACTCTGAAACCTGGCTACAGACATTCTGATGGGTCTCTCCTTCTGCCTGGTCTCCAACGTCCAGATAATCATCACCAAGTCCCCACCGTTTCAGATGGTCCCAGCCTAGTGCTTCTTCCCTTCCCTCCCCGCCCCCCGGCCCCATGTTTCCAGCCTGGTCCTCCCTGGTCCCCCAGCTCCTCCATCCCTGCGGCCAGAGTGACCTCTGAGCAGAGGCCCGGGGTTGTGTTTCTCCCTGCTTTAAAGCCTTTCCGCGCCCCCCACCTCCTGCAGAAAGAAACCCAGGCTGCCTCACGTGGCCGTTGGAGCCTGGCCCGATATGTACCTGTCTCACTCACTCCTTGGTCCCCCTCTCGTGGTTCCTGACATCCTGAAATAGTGGGGATTCTTGGAAGGAACCTCACTGACCAGGTCTGGTGACCTTTGCACATCCATTTACCTTGGATGCCCTTCCCTCCTCTTCTCCCCAGATTTCATTTGTTCTTTAAATTCAGGCCAGGCCTTGCCTCCTCTTAGGAGTCCTCCTTGATGTCTCCTCAGCTGGGCCAGACAGATATTCCATGTGCTCCTATACAAGCCCAGACATCTCCCTTCTTTCCATCTACCCACTATACGGACACTGCTCACCTCTATGCCTGTTTCTCTGTGGGCAGTAGACTTCAGGCAGTGGGAGGCACGTTAGGAATTTTGTCCTGTTGGTTACTGAAATCTGAGCAGCCAATGGGGCATCGTAAGACAAAGGAAGCCCTGAGTGGTTTAGTGAATTCCTTTATTTTCTCCTTCCCTCTTTCCACCAGTGGAGCCTCAGTTAAGAACAACAGTGGATCCCATCCATTTTCAGGGATGGAAGCATGAATCAGATCAGGCCCCACCCCAACAACTGCTCAGCTTTCTCCTCGGACACAGACACTGTGCACCTCAGCCAGACCCACTAAAGACCTGGAAGAGACTCATGCCCAGAGCGTCCAGCGGAGCTTGGTCCCTCGCAGACCTTTGGAGGACCCTGGGCGGTGGTCACGGGTGTCCCTGATGCCATTTGCTTCAGCTGAGTCCACGACTTCAGGGAGGTGCCCCGTTGCACTTTCTGCATTAAACAATTGCCTCTTTATCTCTCGGTGCATCACATCCGAGTCCGCTTACCTTGGGAACATTTTTCATTTTCCTTCCCGGCCTTTATTTATTGCAGGCAATTCATCTTTCTCTCGGTGCCCTTTGCTGCCACCTCGTTAATTGCTTGTTGTTCAGTTTCGTGGTGTTTTAAGTCTTTGTTTTTATTCATGGAAACCAGTGAAAGTGGAATTAGGCAGGAGAGCATATGTTTGCTTTTTGAAAAATCTTTTTTTGTTGTTCTCTCACAATAACTACTACAGGAAAACGTTTCTGAAGGTGGAGGTTTCCAGGAAGAGGGATGGCGCTATGAAGGGAAGGAGCAGGCCTCTTTCCTGTTCAGCCCTGGCACCTTGCTGTGTGGGCATCGGGCACGTGCCCGCTGGACCCACTCTCTTGGGAACCTCTGGGGGCCAGTTCTCCCAGCTTGTTGCCAGAGCTGACATGTGCTTGGCTCAGAGCAGCCTCTCAAAAAATACATATTGAATGAATAAGTGAAATCCATGGACAGATGTAATGGGATAAGAGACTGCAGTCATTGTCAGGGGAAGTAATTAATATGAAAACTGTTTTGTGGATCTTTCACTGCATGTCAGGCTCTGTATGACGAGCTCTGTACCGTATCATTCAAGCTTCACCACAGCCCTGTGAGACGCATGCAAAGACAGTCCCCTTTCTACAGATGAAGAAATGGATGCTCAGAGACGTCAGACACCCTGCCTCAGGTCACATAGCTAGGACCTCATGATCAGGAGGACATGGAAAAACCCACTCCGGTATTCTCTGGCCTGGAGAATCCCATGAACAGAGGAGCCTGGCGGGGCTACAGCCCATGGAGTGGCAAAGAGTCGGACACAACGGAGAGACTAACACTTTCACTTTCCGGGTCAGCCCAGGTTGGTCTGGCTCCGCTGCCGCTCAGACTCTCGGTTGGAGGTCAGTGCTTTCTGTCCTTGCAGCAACTTGCGCAGAGATGGGAACAGATAGGCTCTCAAGAATACAAGCTGGATGACTCAGTCATCTCTTAGGACAGAATTTTGTGGTAGAAGACGTTTTAATCATCCTAACGTGAGAGTTCGTTTCCTATTTTCCGTGGCCGTGCCCCAGAGTGTTGGAGACAGAGGAATCTTCCTGAAGAATCGTGGGTTTGGTGCTGCCGATGCTGAGCGGCACGTTAGCCCTGGGGATGCGGAAACGGGTGAGGGAGCCCTTCCCTGGCCGGGAGCGCTTCCTTCCCCGGGGACGCGGTGTCAGGCCAATGCATCCCACTGATGTGTCCGTGCGGGCGCTGTGGCTGGGCTTCTCTGAGGACCGTATCTGCAGGACTCAAGCCAGCCTCCCACACTGGTCCAGGCGGTTTTGTAGAGGATTGTTGGTCAGGATGTGTGGCTGGTGATGCAGAATCCTGAGGAATAACCGACCTGCTGAGTCAGCTTCCTACCCTGTGTTGAGTGACCACCTGGGGTCCTTAGGACAGCCTCAGGTGGCGTGTCAACCTTCTGTCCCAACCAAGCGTCCAGGCTCATGTGGGTTATGTCGCTGCTCAGCATCACACAGATACATGACTGACCTGGATGCCCCCTCCTAGTCCCACCAGCTCCCCTGAGCCCCAAGATCATGTCTTTCCCATTACTTCCCATGACGAGTGAGCGAGGTCCTCTCTTGGAGCTAAAATGAAGCGAAAGACACCTTTCCGTTCCTGCAGTATCACAGACACAGTCGTCTCCTCTCTGATGTGCCTCTTGTCTCTTTGGACAGGTTTTGACCTGATGGACTTGTTCAGTGTGAAGACGCTCTTGGGGAAGAGAGAGAATGGGGCACAGAGCTCCTATGTCCGAATGGGATCCTTCCCTGTGGTGCAGAGGACCGAGTGAGTGCTGGTTCCCCCCACCCCCGTCCCCCCCAGCCCCGCCACCAGACCTGCCCCAGATGCCTTAGCAAGGGCGGGGAAGCAGCCAGAGAGCTTGGTTGCTCACTGAGCACTGGGTAGGGGTTTAGCCTGCAGAGTGCCTGGTGAGATCACCCTGCGATGAAGCATCCATATCACTGACGCTGGAAATCTACCTGTTTCTTAACTGATCTGTTCCCAGTGATGTTATTGGTTCCCCGGTCCTCCTACACTCACCTCTCCATATGGATTTGGTGTCCATCCTCCATTCACTCATGCATTTTTTTTTTTTTTTTTTGGTCTCAAAACGGGACAGTAACCTGTTCAAAATCTCATAGTCCTAGGAAGCAGAAGTTGGCCTCAAACTCCGGTCTTGCAACTCCAATCCCCTTACCCTCTCCTGTATATCTGTGTATGTATAAACAGCCAAAGAAAAAGTCTTAGTCTCTTGATAGATTTACAGGAAGGTAGTGACAGTGGTAGAGAGAGATAGGACCATGCCCTTAAGTTACTATAGGTTTGGTTCCAGACCACCACAGTAAATTGAATGTCGAAACAAAGCAAGTCACAAATCTTTTGGTTTCCCAGTGTGTATCAAAGTTATGTTTACACTGAACTGTAATCTGTTACCCGACTCCAGTACTCTTGCCTGGAAAATCCCATGGATGGAGGAGCCTGGTGGGCTGCAGTCCATGGGGTCACTAAGTGTCGGGCAGGACTAAGCGACTTCACTTTCACTTTTCACTTTCATGCACTGGAGAAGGAAATGGCAACCCACTCCAGTGTTCTTGCCTGGAGAATCCCAGGGACAGAGGAGCCTAGTGGGCTGCCTTCTGTGGGGTCTCACAGAGTCGGACAAGACTGAAGTGACTTAGCAGCAGTCTGTTAAGTGTGCAACAGCATTATGTCTAACAAAACAATATACATATCTTAATTAAAAAAGAATGCTGTGTGACAGCGGCAGAGATGGACTTGCTTGGTGCAGAGTAGCCACCAGTCTAATGTTTTAAAAAACACAGTATCTTCAAAGCTAAAGCAGTATCTAAACACAGTATCTTTGTAAAGCTAAAGCAAAATGAGGCATGCCTGTGTATAGATAAACAGATGTAGATACAGTTATAAATACATGCTGCTGCTGCTAAGTTGCTTCAGTCGTGTCCGACTCTGTGCGACCCCATAGACGGCAGCCCACCAGGCTCCCCCGTCCCTGGGATTCTCCAGGCAAGAACACTGGAGTGGGTTGCCATTTCCTTCTCCAATGCATGAAAGTGAAAAGTGAAAGTGAAGTCGCTCAGTCGGGTCCGACTCTTAGCAACCCCATGGACAGCGGCCCACGAGGGACCTCTGTCCATGGGATTTTCCAGGCAAGAGTACTGGGGTGGGGTGCCATTGCCTTCCCCATATAAAACATAGATACAGCATATATACATGGGCTTCCCAGATGGCTCAATGGGTAAAGAATCCACCTGCCAATGCAGGAGATGCGAGAGATGTGGGTTCAGTCCCTGGGTTGGGAAGATCCCTGGAGAAGGAAATGGCAGCCCACTCCAGTATTCTTGCCTGGAAAATTCCATGAACAGAGGAACCTGGTGGGCTACAGAGCTGGACACAACTGAGCAGCTGAACACACACACACCCATAGCATATTTGTCTGTATGTTACACATACATGTGTGTTGAGATGTAAGTGTGTTTAGAAACTCCATAGCAGAGTTGGCCTCATTGAGGCAATGAGATGAAAAAGGAAGTGAAGGACCATGTCTGTCCAAGGCTCCCAAGCCCATGTCCATGCAGACCCTCCCGCGGGCAGTGACCGGGAGTGGCCCTGACTCCAGGAGGGGCCCGGGGGAGTGATGGGCGCTGCTCCCAGCGCTGGGGTGTGATCCAGGATGAAACCCCAGCTCAGAGGACGACTCTGAGCAGCTGGGCCAACTCGCAGCTCGGATCCGAGACCCGAGAATCACAGAGGGAGGACCAGTCTTTGCTCGCAGCGCCTACAGCCAAACCAAGGGTCCCTGAGGGTCCACGAGTCTGAGAACCAGGAAGCCAGACGCCCCCTCTTTTCCCGTCCTGGCTCTCGGACCAGACAGCTTCCACCTGTTCCAGTGCAGAAGGCAGTGCCTCTGAGCAGGGTGTGCAGGGCAACAGCTGATAGTGATGAGGGGTGCTCTGGAGACCAGTCGGTCTCTGGGGTGGAGCCTCTACTGAGCCGCAGAGCCCCAGGAGTTTTGCCCTGACAGTCCGGCCACCCTCAGTTAGGACAGGAGCGGCACAGCTCTGCACGGCCCTGACTCCTGGAGGGGAGCCGCGCTCCCTCAGGATGCTGTCAGCAAAGGGCAGTGTGCCTGCCTTGTAGGGCTGTCTGGACTGGAGCTGATGGGGTTGAGGGACTTCGCCAGATGAGAGCTGGCCCCAGCGCTCTGTAGGGGATGGAGGGCGTCCTGTGACATGGGGCAGCAACCAGGCAGGATAAGACACCCCTGTGTGGCCTTGCTGGGGGACAGTAGGCAGGGAGAGGTGAGGGCTGGCACAGTCGGCTGCATCTGACCCCAGGACAGGAGTCAGGGTAGCATCTCTCACTGATTTTGGAGAGATGGAAGCAGGTGAGCCCTGGAGGGGAGCAGGTGGATTTGAAGGGGCCAAGGCAGGGCTCAGAAAGAGTTGGGTGGAGGCACTGCTGGAAGGAGAAGGCAGTGGAGGCAGGTGAGGAGGTGGACTTCAGAAATCCACGAGGTCAGCGTGGCCAGACTCAGTGACCCTGGGGAGCGTGGGCTTCCTTTGCAGCCTCTGCCCTCAGCCTGGTGGTGTCTGTCTCTTGTCTCCCTCCAGGGACGTGTTCCCGCAAGGCTTGCCCGATGAGTACGCCTTTGTCACCACCTTCCGGCTCAGGAAATCCTCCCGGAGAGAAGACTGGTATATCTGGCAGGTCATCGACCAGTACGGCATCCCGCAGGTGCGAGCCGCATGCCATGTCCCAGTGTGGGCTTCTGTCTCCTCCTCGTGGGCGGGGCAGCACCCGCTGTGTTTTCTCCACGGGTCTCTGTCTTGGGCCCTGAAAATGGAGAGTCCAGTGTAGCCCAGGGCACCTGCAGGGACTGGGAGACCCCTGGGGGACCAGGAGGCCCCCTGGGGGACTGCAGCCTCAATTCTCCCTGATGGCCAAGCGCCCAGAACCCTGGTGGGCTGGAGGCCTAGCTGCTGGCTCAGGACCCTCAGTCCAGCCGGGGAGGTGGCGGCCAGCACCACCGTCCTAACGCACGTGTTCTGTTAGCAGCGTGTTCATGATGCGGTGGGGGAAACCGGCTCAGAGTCGGCACGACTGGGGCTCAGGCCTTTCATCTGGTCCTTTCTTGGTGTGGGCTGAGGGCCACACTGGCTTTCCGAGTCCTGCTGTTCTTATTCGGGACACAGAGCACCTCTCGTCAATGGTTGATGGAGGCATCGTACAGAGTGATGTCTGTACAGCATGTAAGATGCTGCCTGATGTGTAATAGAGTTTTTATGGTCGTCCTTGATTTGACCTTGAATGGAGCGCTGCAGCCTGTTTTTGCCCACATTGGGTGCATTCTGGTTCTCATCCCTGTGAAGCTGGGACAGTGCAGCGAAACAGGCAGCCGAGCAAGGGCCTGCCTCTCTCCAGACCCAGACCGTCAGCACGGTGCATTCATCTGAGACGCAGCTCCCAAACCCCTTGTTCTCAGAGCCCATGGACCAACCGTGTCTGTCATTCACCCTTGTCCTCTCTTGACGACATATGAGCTGTATCGAGACATGACTCATCTTCATCTGGGAGACACTGATGTATTTTCATTTGGGGTTGAAACAAAACAAAAGCGTGCTCAAGCCGTAGGACCACAGCAGCCACTCTCACGGGCTGAGAGGGGACTTGCTCCGTGGTGATGAGTTCCCTTCCTGAGGTTGAAGCTGAGCCCTGACCCCAAGCACACGTTGTACCCACACTCACACAGTCAGTAGGAGCCCAGGCTTGTCCCGACTGCTTCAGAGATCCTTCTTCATTTCTCACAACCACCCTATGAAAACTGTGAAAGGGGTAGTCACTCCGTCGTGTCTGACTCCTTGTGACCCCAGGACTGTAGCCCGCCAGGCTCCTCTGTCAGTGGGATTCTCCAGGCAAGAATACTGCAGTAGGTTGCTCTTTCCTTCTCCAGGGGCTCTTCCTGACCCAGGGATCAAACCCAGGTCTCCTGCATCACAGGCAGATTCTTTGTCATCTGAGCCATTGGGGACCTCCCGTGAATAGGAGGAGGCATTGCAGTGAGCTTCTGCGTCTGCCTGGCATTCATAGGTCACGACTGGGGGAGGTGGGATTGGAGACCAGGAAGTCCCCGCTGGCTCCGGTCCCTATCGGCTAGTCCTGTGGAATGACACTGCTACAGCATTCCTGGTCAGACTGGGATGCAGAGTGCGGTCAGGCATGGCTGCCCTGGCCTGATTTCCTGAGCACGGGAGGCTGGATGGAGGAGGTGAGCGTCTGCTCCGGAGGCTGTTTTTGCAGAAAGCAGGCAGCGCACCGTGACCCCCATCCACCGTCTGCAGACACGCACATCTCCGGTGCCGAGGGGTCTGGTGCTGTGGGCCTGGGTGCCTGCCATAACATTCCTGTGGGTGAGCGCGCACTGCCCCCGCTGTCTGGGTCCTCTTCCTTCGTGGCGTTTGCAGGGCTGCTTGCTCCCTCTGCCATGTCCACCCCCTCCTCTTCTTCTGCCAGAATGCGCCCCAGGCTGGGATCCTGCAGAGCCGTGTGCAGTCAGAACCTGCCTTTTCGGAGAGGCACCTGGCAGTCCCGTTCCATCGAACCAGCCTTGGGGTTGACCCCTCCCTGGAAACGCCACGATGGCCACCCCAAGCATGCCCTGGGGAATCCTGGCCGGACCCAAGAAAAGTGGACAGAAGCCAAGCAGCAGATGAGCTCTGAGCAGAGCGTTGCAAGCAGCCTCCCTCTGTGCTCTTGAACCTGTAGCCGGACCTAGCTATATTTACCTCCATGACCCCGTGTAGGATTACAGCCTCCCTTGACCACTGGCATGTCATTGGGAGAAGCTGAGGGGCGCTCACTCGTTCCAGGTTTGATAAAGGGCCAGGAAGGAGACTGGCCCTGGAGCAGGGGTGGAGGAGGGCATACTTGGAGATGAGGCTCCTGACCGCGTGGGTGGCCAGTGCAGGGACCTGAGACCATGTGCTGGGAGGTGTGCAGGCCTGGAACAGGGAGCCTGGGAGACCATTGTCCTCTTGGCGAGGGATGGTGAGGGATGAGGCTGACTTAGACCAAGTGATCATGGAGAACTGGGGAGAAATCAGATTCTGAGCATGTATTTTGAAAATAGAGTCAGCAGGGTTTGCTGATGGATCCGACCCATGGGTTGTCTTCCTGAGGCCTCCTGGCTCAGATTGGTAGACACAGGACTTGGGCCTGACAGGCCTTCCTGTGCTCTGTATCGTGCTGGAAGAAATGGAAACTCTGGAGAAAAACTCGTGGCATCATGAAGCTCCCCAGGTCCTCAGGGGTTCAGGGCTCAAACAGGTGAAGCCAATTTCAAGAAGTAGCAGACTAGGTTTAATCACAAGTATTTGATTATATGTATGCAAAGTTTCAGGAGGAGGGCATGGCAACACACTTGAGTATTCTTGCCTGGAGAATCCCCATGGACAGAGGAGCCTGGCAGGCTACAGTCCATGGAGTTGCAGAGTAAGACCCAACTGAGCAACTAAGCACAGCACATGAGAAGTTTCAGGTTATTAGGGGTTCATAGTTTTATTTCTCACCATAATTATAAAATACCACCAGACAGTGCAAAAAATAATAAATCTTAGGTCCCCCTTGGCTGGATTGAGCCCATGTGGAGCCCAGACAGAGAAACTAGAACACTTGGGTGGTGTCCTGAACACTGGCTGATCTGCAGAGCAGTGGGCTCCTTCCTTTAACCTCAGAGCTCCCATTCATTCATTCCCTTTCTGTTAAGTGCTACTGTGTAGCGTGTGTTGGTTGTCCTAGCTACTGGGGTTAAAGAAATGAGTGACAGAGACAGAATGCCTGCTTAAAAAGATGGGGTGGGGCAGGCAAGAAACAGGTGGACAAAATAAGTGAATGAGATACTTTCATGTACTGACCCAAAGTGCTATGAAAAAATAAATCAACGTGCCTGAGGATGCGAGAGCAAATGACCAGGCTAGAATCCAGTTATGTGTGTGTCTCAGAGAAGGCTGCACTGCAGTGCTGTCTTTGAACTCGCTTGATTTATTATAGGTGATATGTGGAACAGCGCTTGACTTACAACAAGTACTGTAAATGTTTTACATATCTGTAAACTCATTTAATCTCTGTAACAGCTCTATGAAGTTGGCACTATGATTGGTTCTGTTTTACAAATGAAATAGCACAGAGAGGTTAAATGACCTGCCCAAGGTCACACAGCTTGGGTGTAGGAGGAAAGTAAAAGTTTCCTCCAGAGTTTTCCAGGCATTTTGCAAAAGCCTAGGGGGTAATCCAGTGAACAACATGGGCAAGTTCCCTGTATTCTGCTGGGGCTTCATTTTTATCCTCCAGGTGAGAGAGAGAGCAGGTTAGTGGCCGGTTAGTGGATGGATCACAGACTGGCACCTGGCATCTGGAAACAGTCTTGTTCTCTGGGCTTTTAAAAGATGCTGAAACCACCCACGGTTTCTGGTAGGTCTCACAACTCAAGCCCCGTCCACTCTTGCAGGTTTACGAATGTGCTCTTACTGGCATGGCCCCTCTGGGCATTTGAGAGTTTGAGCCCTGGATTAATGTGTGAGCTCAAGTCTTCCAGTACAGGGTTGGGAACAGTGTACAAGGCTGCTGTCAGCCATTGCATCCCCGAGGCTGGCCGGCTGGGGAGGGTCGCGGCCGGGGCCTGACTCTGCGGCCTCCCCCTACCCGCTGTCCTCTCCGCCTCGGGCCTAGGCAGCTCACGGGCCCCTGGTGCCCTCCTCCGCAGGTGTCCATCCGGCTGGATGGCGAGAACAAGGCCGTGGAGTACAGCGCCGTGGGTGCCATGAAGGACGCCGTCAGGGTGGTCTTCCGGGGCCCCCGGGTCCACGACCTCTTTGACCGGGACTGGCACAAGCTGGCCCTGAGTGTGCAGGCCCAGCACGCCTCCCTGTATGTCGACTGTGCGCTGGTGCAGACGCTGCCCCTCGAGGAGCGGGAGAACATCGACATCCAGGGCAAGACAGCGATCGGCAAGCGCCTCTACGACAGCGTGCCCGTCGACGTGAGTTCTGGGGTCGCGGGGTCACCTCAGGGGAGGGGCCTCAGGAGCCGGGTGCCCCCACGCCTGCCTGGATCACTCACCGAGTCGTCCCCGTGGGCCGTCTTAGGAGGGAGGGCGCTGGCTAAGAACACTGCCGGGTCCCGTCATTCACTCGTTCAGTGACCTAGCCAGTCACTCATTTCGTATATACCGAGCACCTCCTGTGTGCCGGGCGCTGTGCGCTGGGGATGTGGCTCATATATCTTCATATCACACCCACACTCATCAAGCAGAGTCACTTCAGACTCTGTGACCCCCTGGACTGTGGCCCACCAGGCTCCTCTGTCCATGGGATTCTCCAGGCAAGAATACTGGAGTGGGTCGACGTGCCCTCCTCCCTGGAGCTTCCCAACCCAGGGATTAAACCCACATCCTCTGTGTCCCCTGCATTGCAGGCAGATTCTTTACTGCTGAGCCACATCTTCGTGTGTGTGTGGGCAAAATCGATGGGTAGGTAGAGTTAGATAGTTTCCTTTACATTTAAATAGACTCTTTTCCCTTCTCTGATTGTTGGAAATTAGGAAAACATAGGAAGGTATGTGGAGAAGGCAATGGCAAGCCACTCCAGTACTCTTGCCTAGAAAATCCCATGGACAGAGGAGCCTGGTAGGCTGCAGTCCATGGCGCCGCTACGAGTCAGACGCGACTGAGCAACTTCACTTTCACACAATGGAGAAGGCAATGGCAACCCACTCCAGTGTTCTTGCCTGGAGAATCCCAGGGACGGCAGAGCCTGGTGGGCTGCCGTCTATGGGGTCGCACAGAGTCGGACACGACTGAAGCGACAGCAGCAGCAGCAGCAGCAGGCAGGTATGTGGGAAATAAGTAAAAAGCATCCTCATTCCACTATCCCGGGATGTTAACCAGGAATGATTCAGTAGCTGGAAAGAGCTGTTCTTCCATCTTCATTCCATCATTCTTTTTTCTTTGTCTTTCCTCCTCCTTTGTCTCTCTTTTCCTTTTTCCTTTAATGTATTTTCTCCTCTGGAGGTGCATTCTGACACCTACACACACAGACACACACACTTATGCACCGTCTTCAAACTAAAGTCATTCTATCCTCCTGATCGGAAGTGTCCCCCGCTTGCCAAGGTGTAAATGAATCATGATCTGGGATAGCTAGTTCTTCCCAAAGCCATTTCTCTTTTTTTTTTTTTTCTCATGTATTTGCATTTCTGTGATCGAATGTAGTGTTGCTGGATGTGTGCTGGATATTTTGAAATGTATTAGTAATGTACAGCATGTATAGTCACATACTACATTTTTCCTCTCAAAATTACGTGTCTAAGCTTTTATTCCTTTTAGCTGCTTCATAATACTCTATTTTAGTGTACGTTTTGCTTATTTGTTCTCCTGTTGGTGGGTATTTAGGTCGCCTTGATGTTTTACCATCATAACCAACAGGTCTTGGGTTTTGAATAGGGTGGTGTCTCTTCGGGTGTGCTTTCTTGGAGAAAATGGGGTAGTAGAGCCCCTTTATATTAAGGGCACAGTGGTATTGAAGACAGTGATAGAAGTAGATTTGTGTTATGAAAAAGTTAGTTAAGACACCTTGTGGAGCTGCTGAAGAGTTGAAAAGACAAACACGCTGAACCTTTGGAGACGGTTGGCGACCACATCACAGCCCGGCCTGTAGTGAACACAGCAGCAGTGAGCGAGGAGAGGAGGGGCGTGCGAGGGCCTGACTCACAGAAAGCAGGAGACACTGCTCCTAGCCTGTGCTCACTCGCTCCTTGCACGCGGGGCTTGCACTTTTGGAAGGATGGGATGTTGGTAGATGATACTTTGGTTCCCTCTGACATTCAGCTTGGAGTCAGACCACCACATAGGACCCCAAGGAGGAAGTGGGCCGGATCCCTGAGTGGGGCCTGCCTGATATCAGGGGGAAGCCTGGGTTCCGAAACCCCCAAACTCATCCTCTGACTTCTCTTCCCCTCCCAGTTTGACCTCCAGCGGGTTGTGATTTACTGCGACTCCCGACACGCGGAACTGGAGACCTGCTGTGACATCCCCTCGGGTCCGGTGAGCAGAAACTCTGCCCTGGGGATTGGGGGAATGGGCCCTTGACTTCCTCCCTGTGACTCCCTGGGGAGGGGGTGTTCAGAGTCTGGGAGCAGAATCAGGACACCTGCCATCAGAGCGTGGCCTGGGAGGGAGCCTGGTGGTCATCATCAGGGGCTCCAGTTCCGGGTCGGGTGGGGCGTGGGTTGGGGGAGCAGGTCCCTCTGGCCTCAGTCAGCAGCCCCGGGGGCCAGGCTCTGGGTGGTGAGGGGCAGAGGCTGGCCGTGTGTCCCCAGGAGAGAATGGCCTTGGTACTGCCAGTGCTCAGGGCTTGTCAGCAAGACCGGGGAGGCAGCTCGGGGTCAGGAACAGCGGGCCGGACCAGACTGCCTGGTGTGCCTGGACCTTCCGTGCGGTTCTGCCTGTCCTGGGCCCTCCCCACCTCTGCCTCTGCCCAGGTGCCTCCTCTCCACTCTTTACCAAGGACCCAACCCAAGGATGCTTCAGTAGTCCTGCCTTCCAGGGCTAAAGGCTAAAATCCCCATACCGTGCTCGGGCGGCCCAGGTCCTGAGTACAGTGAGCACCGGGTCAGCGTGTCCTGTCTCAGGATGACCGTCGGGCACAGGCAGCCAGAGGTGGTCGTTGTCAGAGGTGGGGCTGCGGAGTCAGATGAGCCCGGCTGTTGAGAGAGGAGAGGGAGGGAAGGGAGGAGGACAGATTAAATTAGAGAACAAAGGGAAAGAACGAGCGAGGCAGTGGAGGGGAAGGGAAGGAGGGAGGGAAGGGAGGGAAGGGAAGAAATAAGTCATTATCTGGCACTGACCCGGCTCCTGGTTTCCAGACTCTCAGCTCGATGCTTCAATTCAGTCCCACTAAACCCTTCTCACTGCATTATGATGGAAACATCCTTGTACCCATTTTGTGGAGGTTAACACTGAGGCTCAGAGGTGTTGAGTGGTTCGCGTAGGCTGCTGAGAGGCCAGTGGAGGGGCTGAGACCCGTTGTCTCATCTGACTCCAGATGAGCCTGACTCCATGCCCATCTGACTCCGAGGTCTCGGGGTGCCAGGATCTACAGTCAGATTCTTGCCTTTCCTGCTCAGGCTCCAGCCTCCTCAGGGTTCCCTGCTCCCCTTTGCCCGGACAGGGAAGCACTCCAGGGTGCTGGACAAGAAGCCAGGTTCTGACCGCTGTGCTTCCTCCCAGTGTCAGGTGACCGTGCTGACGGAACCCTCCCTGCTGCCCCAGCCACCTCCCACCTCCGGCAGTGAGCAGATCGGGTTTTTGAAGACCATCAACTGCTCTTGCCCACCTGGAGAAAAGGTACACAGTCCACCCTCAGCCACAGGCCTGGGGCCCCAGAGCTCAGTGGGCCCAGAGCTCACAGAACTAGCAGTGGAGCTGGGAATTTCCCATCATGCACGTGGGCTGCCAGGGCAGGATGACCCCGGGCTCCAGGTAGCTCTCAGGTTTGGGGACCATCCTTGCTCCTGGGACTGCTTCCGGATCCCTGTGGGCCTTGGGAGGGGAGCCGAGCCCCTCAGACCCCACTGGGATGAACATTTTCCTGAAGTTAATGATGTCTTCCCAAAGTTTCTCTGCCTCCTGGTGTCCTCTTCACTCCTGTGCAACTAAACAGTCAGATTTGCTTTGAGAATAAGTGTCAGCAGGGCAGCGGCAGAGGGTTCAGGTGGCTCTGTGGGGTCCACCGCCATCCGTCTGCACTCTGTTGGCCATGCTGTGGAATCTGAATGTATATAGGAGTAGAGTTTAGCGCCTCTTGTTTTAAAACCCAGTGCATTTCTGACTAGCACCACCACCTCCTGTTTGTCTGGATGAAATGTCTCCTTGGATGCCTGGGGCCTTCATCTGTTGTTTTCCTGTAGACCAGTGGCCTTCTTAATAAGAAAAAAATTTCCACTGTTGGAGCAGAACAAACAAGTAACACCAGGATGACAAATTGGAATTGTTCTCCACAAGGCTCTGCTTTAGGCTCTGCCCTGGGTGGGCCCAGGGCCCTCCATCTCCAGTGTTCGGCATAGCCGTTGCTCTGTTTACCCCTCCCAGCTCGGGACTGGCACATGGCAGGTGCCCCCCGACTTTGCAGGGGTCTTGGGAGACAGGCCAGCATACAAAGTGGTAATTGAGGATACTTGGAATAAACACACTTTAAGAATTTCCCAACAGATGTGTTTCATTAAGCCTGCCCATCGTGGCAGCCTCTCCTCCCTACCGCCTTCCCTCTCTTCTGTTCTCCGTCACTCTCTCCTTTCTTCTTCCTCCCAGAGGGCCCCTCAGGAGCTCTCAGTCAGGTGGGGTGGTCAGACCATGGCCCTACCTGTTGGGAGACCTCAAGGAGCCAGCCCAGTCTTGCTGCAAGCTGAAGCTTTCCTGGGGAGTCGGTGAAGTGGGGCGCCTCTGGCCTGGTGCTGGGTTCTGATTGGGAGAAGCCGGGGAGGGAGTCAGAGTGGGTGCCCACAGGGTGCTGGGCAGGGCTCCTCCTCCTCCATGGTGCCCTGGGTATGCTCAGGGCTTCAGGCCACGGACAGCGTACTGATCATATTCTCACCCATCAATGTCATAACAAAAGCAGCCATCCAAACCCAAATCCTTTCTTTAAAACCCCAAATGAGAAGGATAACTGCAGCAATGTGAGGTTTGGCACACCGGCACGCAGACTGTGCCAGGGAGGGCAGCCAGTTGGGCTCTGCCCAGGTCAGGGTTTCCTCGGAGCCCTGCCCTGGCGGAGAGCCTTGAGGGGAAGTCTGGGGTCAAGCAGGCTTCTGTCCCCTCTTAGCACCCACCTTCCCTGTCTCCAGCTCACAGACACCCGCTGGATGGCCACTGACTTCCTCGGCTTGGCCTCTGGATCCCTTCCCCCTGCTGTCCCCGCTCTGTGCAGCCCCTCGTGGCTCCCAGTTGTCCTTCTCGCCTCATTTCACTCCACGTTCCCCTCCCAGTCTCCAGGCAGGCAGAAGCGTCCTTCTCTGTGGAGGGGGCGAGATCCTCCTTGCCTTCTGCAGTTTGCGTGTGAAGGTTCTTCTGCCTAGAACACCTTTCCCCCCTCCCACCTTTTTATCTGGCTAATGCCTGCTCTTCTTTCAAGACATCCTCAGAAAATCCTTTTCTCATTGTATTATTGTCTGATTTTCCTCCTTCCTTCCTCCTGTCCTCCTCTTCCCTGCTCCTCCCTTCCTCTCCTTTCGGCTCCCTCCCTGTTTGTATCCTTCCTTTCATTATCACATATGTCTGTAATTATTCCTTCAGCACCTGCTATTTGCATGACATTATGGCCCTTTTCTACTGGAGAAGGCAATGGCACCCCACTCCAGTACTCTTGCCTGGAAAATCCCACGGATGGAGGAGCCTGTTAGGCTGCAGTCCATGGGGTCGCTGAGAGTCAGACATGACTGAGCGACTTCACTTTCTCTTTTCACTTTCATGCATTGGAGAAGGAAATGGCAACCCACTCCAGTGTTCTTGCCTGGAGAATCCCAGGGACGGGGAAGCCTGGTGGGCTGCCGTCTGTGGGGTCACACAGAGTCGGACACGACTGAAGTGACTTAGCATAGCATGGCCCTTTTCTCTCCCTCTTCTTCCATCTACTGTGGCAGTTATCACCCTGGATGGACTGTCTGCTTGTCTCTACTTCCATAAGCTCATAAATTCCACATGGCAAAGACCGAATCATTTCATGTGTGTATTTTCAGCCACCGTATTGAATAATGATTGAGTTGATGGGAAGGTGGGATCCAGGCAGGGTATGAAGCGATGGATGGAATGGGTTATTGGGTGATGCTCCCCAGAGTTTGAGGCTGGCGTCTCTTGATTGATGGATGATCTCTCCACCAGTAGCTATATTTGGAGGCCAGGTCCCAGCTCCCCATGCAGGTTGGCGGTTTGCAATCAGGAGCTCTCAGCTGCTGTGAACTCTGTCTAGCTTACTGATCAGCACGTGGCTTGCTAAGAGACTGGCTTACGAGCCTGCGCCAGGGATCGCTCACCAGTGAAGAGAGAAGGGGGAAATTAAGACAGAGCCTTACTTGTTTCTTTTGTCTTTCTTCCTTCAGGGTGAGAAGGGCTTCGATGGCCCCGTGGGACTCCCCGGCCCAAAGGTCAGTACTGGAGCTGCAGACGAGTCCTTTGAGCCCAAGGATCTTTTGATTTGCTCTCTTTATAAGAAAGAAAGAAAGAAAAAAAAAATAACCAAAACAGTGGTGTGTTAGTTTACTGTCCTGTGGGGTTTTTCTCCTGAGCTTTTTGAGATGGAAGAACAGAGCAAGTGCCATGAAGTTCGGAACCTTTGAGTCTCTTCGCAGCTCAGAAGGTTTATTTCTCAGCTTGACAGTGTGAGTTAGAAGGAGGTGGAACTTGCACGCCCAGGCTCAGATCCTGTTTGTTCCAGCAGTCTCAGTTCTCTGTGGTCAGCTGACCCTTCATCCATCCTTTCAGGCCTCTATATTCCAGAAACTTGGGGGGTTGGGCTTTAAACAGTCTGTCGAGCACCTGCGATCTGTTTGTTTAAATTGGTTGGAATTATTTTTGTGCTCGTTTTCCAAGCTCACCAATTGCTCAAAGCCAGGTGTCTCCCCGGGGCCTCCCCCTTCCTCATTCAGGGACCAGCCTCTTCTCTCTCCACCACTGCCCAGGTTTATAGCATTTATGAGGCGGGACGGGCCTGTCATCTCCCATCATGGTTTTGGTCTCAGAAAGCTGAGATCCGGAAAGATGTGGATTGCCCCTGGGGGTGGGTCATACAGTGGCTGAGGGCAGAGGTCAGCGTGGCCCAGTGACCATAACCTGGTCTGGTGTCAGAAAGAGGGGCTGAGTGTAAGGGTGGAGAGACAGGGATGCCTCCCTTCCCCCTCCCTACCTCACTCTCCCCTCTTCCTCCCTCTTTCGTTCCCCCTCCCCATCCCTCACCTGCATGGATGATGTTCAAGTTCAGCAAACCACCGTGGAGCGCCTGCTAAGGTCCCTTTTTGTCTTTTCCCTTCTTCCGTCCTCTGTGTGTATCTCCTTCATCTCCCCTCCTCTCACCCTGCTCCCCTCTGCCCCCAGTCTGCAAGGATGGAGAGGACACACACAGACACACATGGGCGTGCACTCACACACACAAAACACACAGACACCACACATGGGCGTGCATGCACACACACACACACCACACATGGGTGTGCACTCACACACGCACAGACACACCACGTGGGCGTGCACTCACACACACAGACATACCACATGGGCATGCATGCACATGCGTGCGCTCACAGACACACGTGGGTGTGCACTCACACACACAGACACACATGGGCGTGCACTCAGACACAGACACATAGGTGTGCACTCACACAACACATGGGCGTGCACTCACACACACAGATACACAAGACACACATGGGCGTGCATGCACGTGCACACACACACACACACACACAAGCAGCTCTGATATCCAGGGTGCCCGGTGTTCTCTGCAAAGAGGAGAGTGGGGGTTTCTGCTTGGGTACCCCCAGGCTGTAACCTTGACTCCTCGGCTGTCAGATGAAAGAAAGGAGCAGAGCTGTCTGGAGGTGTGAGCCTCTTAAGTAGAAAGTGTTTGTCTGAAGTAGCGACGGTTCACAGAGCAACCGTACCGGGACTGTGGTGGAACAGATCCAGGGTGTGGAGCGGCAGAGCCCACCCTCCAGCCCTGGGAGAGAAGGCAAGGTGTGAGGGAGGGATTCCAAGGAGAGAAGAGGCCCCGCTGCCTGCAGGGGAGCCTGGCTGCCCCGTGGCTGGTCAGCTGTCTTGGCCCTTCATCTGTGTCCCAGGCCACCCATGGTTAGGAGGCTGCGTGAACACTTGTGAGTCCCTTGGCTCCGTTTACCTAGAGGTCACTCAGGTCATGTCCACAGGTGTGGCCTGGTGGACCCAGGTGCCCAGGCCCTCTCTGGATTCAAGGATGTACCTGTGGGTGACAGGGAGCTGGGTCCCCGGGACTCAGAGGCAGCAGGAAGAGGCATGACAGGGCGATGGGAGAGTGGGTGGGGGAGCGGGGCCAGAGGGGGCCCTGAAGCTGCCTGGGGGGCTCTAGGATGCCTGGGGCCCCTGCCCGAGCTGGGTCCAGTAGGATGTGTGGAATCTCATTCCTGTTACCAGCAACCAGTGTGCGAGGCTTTCATCCACTCACTGTCTCAAGCTGCCCTGGGCTCCTGGAATTAGGAGGGTAGGGAAGTTATTCAGATGCTTCTCCGCTCTCCGGGGGTGGGAAGCTTGGCTTCATGGTGCACTTGCCAGTGACAAAACCAGTCACTTAGTCAGTGGCGGGGAGCCTTGCCCGACTGGAGGACCTGACCCGCTGCTGTCTCTGGTTTCTGCCCCTCAGGGAGACATGGGAGCCACTGGGCCGGTGGGCGCTCCTGGGCCCAAGGGAGAGAAAGGAGATACGGTGAGTGAAGGCCTCTCCACCATGGACCCCTCTGCACGGGCATGGGGGTGCCTCCTGGCCACTCTGGCCTCACCCTGCACCACCCCACCCCCAACCCCCGGAATCCTGTGCTCCAGATGGGCGCTGCATCTCCTAGCATCAATGACACAGATTCAGAGTAGGTGGGCCCCAGCCATTGGCCGTGGCTCCAGTCTTCATTAGCTGCGTGACTGTGAGGTTAGTCTCTTAACCTCTGAAAATCTCATCTAACTGCACTAGCAAAGTAAAGAAAGTAACAGCTTTGTCTATAAAATGCCTGGGCCGTGGTCAGTGGTCAGTGAATGAGAGCGGGTATAGCCAGTTCCTTTTAGGTTCTGTGCTTGGGGGGTTCCCTGAAGACAAGACGGACGAGACAGAGTCGCTCTCCTAGACGAGTTAGCCTGGCAGATAGCACCCCTCACATCATCATCTGAGAGCTCATAATTGTAACTGTACCGCCTGCCCTTCTTCACCAGTGCTTCATGTGGGTTCTCTCCTTACTTCTTAGAAGCACTTATTTTAAATTCTTATTGGAGTATGGTTGGTTTACAGTGTTGTGTTGGTTTCTGGTATACAGCAGAGTGAATCAGCCATAAACATCCCTTTTGGATTTCCTTCCCACTTAGGTGACCACAGAGCATTGAATAGAGTTCCTTGTACCATACAGTAGGTTCTCATTGGTTGTCTATTTTAGACATAGTATCAATAGCGTACATATGCCCCAATCTCAATCTCCCAGTTCATCCCACCCCAGAACATAGTCTCATCACTTCTCTGATGTGAAGGATACAGGATTTTCAGACTTGTATGATATGCTTGTTATCACGGAGCCTGCATGTGTCAGAGGCGAGATTTGAACCTGTGTTAATCTGAGTCCTGTGCTCACCTGCTGAGCTCTGCCTCTCACCCGCACCTAGGGGTGGAAAGCACCTGCTCTGTGCAGAGCAACAAGGAAGTAGGAAGACCTGCTGGTGTCACAGTGTGCGGTGTGTACCTGGCTCTGTTTACCTGAATACTGTTTGACAGTACTCTTTCTCACTTAACTTTCAGATCAGTGTTACAAAGTGGGGGCTAGTGAAACACCCATCTTACTCATATACGGGGGAAAAAAGCAGAAACAGCCAGCGAGAGGTCTCAGATGTCAGATTTAACAGACAACGCCTGCAAAGCAGGCACGAAATCATATCCAAAGAGCTAAAGGAAACTTCTGAAGGAAATGGAAGGGAGCGTTGTGACAATATCTCATCAAATACAGAATATAAGAAGTATAACAGATTTGAACTGGCTGAAGAAAGAGCCAGAATTCTTGAAAATAAATCAGTGGAGATTACTTAAACTGAAGATCACAGAGAAAAAAATAATGAATAGAAATGAAGAGCCTCAGAGAAATGTGGGGGCCCGTGAAGTCAATCAGTGGGCACATAATATGGTTACCAGGAGAGGAGCATAAAAAGTAATCAGAGAAATCATGTCTAAAGACATCCTAAACTTGATGAAGCATAGTCACCTACACACTCGGAAAGCCTCAGGAACTCCAATCAAGAAATGCAAAAGGAGATCCATCCTTAGAAACATCATAGTATCAATTTGTTGTTCAGTCACTAAGTCGTGTCCAGCTCTTTGCAACCCAATGGACTAGAGCACACCAGGCCTTCCTGTCCTTCACCGTCTCTCAGAGTTTGCTCAAACTCATGTCCATTGAGTTGGTGATGCCATCCAACCGTCTCATCCTCTGTCGTCCCCTTCTCCTCCTGACCTCAATCTTTCCCAGCATCAGGGTCTTTTCCAATGAGTCAGCTCTTCACATCAGGTGGCCAAAGTATTGGAGCTTCAACTTCAGCATCGGTCGTTCAATGAATATTCAGGGTTGATTTCCTTCAGGATTGACTGCTTTGATCTTGCAATCCAAGGGACTCTCAAGAGTCTACTCAAGAACCATAATTCAAAAGCATCAGTTATTCAGTGCTCAGCCCTCTTTATGGTTCAACTGTCACATCCATACATGACTACTGGAAAAGCCATAGCTTTGACTATGTGGACTTTTGTTGGCAAAGTGATGTCTCTGCTTTTTAATATGCCGTCTAGGAGTCTTCCAAAGATCAAGCATCTTTCAATTTCATGACTGCTGTTACCGTCTGCAGTGATTTTGGAGCCCAAGAAAATAATATAAATAAAAAATGCTAAAAGACAAAACAAAAAATGGGAAAGCAGCAGAAGAAAAATGAGACATGATGTGGAAGGAAACCCCAATAACATCATCAGCTGACTCATCACCAAAAATAATTGAGGCCAGAATGTAGGGGGATGACAACTTCAAAGTAATAACTATGGCAATGTATCACTGGGTACTTAACAAATATTTGTCACGACAGTAGCTCAAAAGGGAGGGAGATGGAATAGGTCACACAGCAGTATGTCTCTCAACCTCAATAGAAGTGAGTTAGTGTGAGTCTGAGGTTGATCCTGAAAAGTTAAGACATATATGGGAAACTTCAAACAACCTCCAATAAAAGTAATTTAAAAGTATACAGTGACAATATCCTTAAAGAGGTTAAAATATTGCAGTGAAAAGGTACTCATGTAGTAAAGGAAAGAGTAATAAAGAAGGAAAAAAAGGAACAAAGTTAGGAGACATAGAAAACAGAAAGTTAGATGGCATATGTAAATCTGCCTGTATCAAAACCAGCATTGCCTGTAAATGGATTATACAAACTAATTAAAAAAGCAGAGATTTTCAGACTGAACATAAAAGCAAGATCCAGCGTGTTCTGTCTAGAGGAGACAAACTTTAGATTCAAATATATAAATAGGCTGAAAATGAAAATGTGTCCAGTACACATTCTACAAGTTGAAAACATTAAAAACTGGAGTGACTATAGCCATACCAGAGAGAGTAGGCTTTAAAAAGTTAATAGAAACAAAGAGGAGCATTTTATCATGATAAAAATGTTGATCCTTCAAAAATAATGCAACAGTTATCAACGTGTGCGCCTAAGAACAAAACCCCTAAATACGTGAAGTTAGAACTTAGAATTGAAGTGAGAGATAAAGAAGTCATCGCCAAGGATCAGAGATGTCGGCGCTCCACTTGCAGTAACGGGCGCACAGAGAGGAGTGTGGAGGCACGGAGCCCTCGTATATGCTGCAGCTGCTTTGAAGAACCATCTGGCGCTCCTTCAAGGGTTAAGCACAGAATTACCGCAAGACCCAGCAGTTCCACTCCTAGGTATACAGCCAAGAGAAATGAAAACACGTGTTTGTACGAAAATTTGCCCACGGATTTTCATAGCGGCGTTATTCATTATAACCAGACAGCAGAAACAACCCAAATGTTCATCACCTGATGAACGGATAAATGAAATGTGTCTTAGCCATGCAATGTCATATTGTTCTGCAATGGAATGAGGTTTGATACAGGCCATAAGCAGGGTGAACCTTGAAAACACTTTGCTAAGGGAACACTGGCTATGAAGCCAGCCATAAAAGCCCAGATATTGTATGATTTAATTTATATAAAATGTCTAGAATAGGCAAACCTACAGAGACAGGAAAGAAACTGATTGTTGCCCAGAGCACAGGGTGAGGGAAAAGGGGAGCGACAACCATGGGTATGGGGTTCTTTGGAGGGTGATGAAACATTCTAAAATTGATTGTGGTGATGTTGCGCAAGTCCATAAATGTACTAAATTGAATGTGCTGCTGCTGCTGCTAAGTCGCTTCAGTTGTGTCCAACTCTGTGCGACCCCATAGACGGAAGCCCACGAGGCTCCCCCGTCCCTGGGATTCTCCAGGCAAGAACACTGGAGTGGGTTGCCATTTCCTTCTCCAATGCATGAAAGTAAAAAGTGAAAGTAAAGTCGCTCAGTCGTGTCCGACTCTTAGCGACCCCATGGACTACAGCCTACCAGGCTCCTCCATCCATGGGATTTTCCAGGCAAGAGTACTGGAGTGGGGTGCCATTGCCTTCTCCGAAATTGAATGTAAATAGCTGAATTATGTGCTGTGTAGATTACATCTTGGGCTTCCCTGGTGGCTCAGTGGTAAAGAATCTGCCTGCCAATGCAGGAGACTCAGGTTCGATCTCTGGGTCGGGAAGATCCCCTGGAGAAGGAAATGGCAACCCACTCCAGTATTCTTGCCTGGAGAGTCCCATGGACAGAGGAGCCTTGTGGGTTATAGTCCTTGGGGGTCACAAAGAGTTGGATGTGACTTAGCGACTAAACAACAGATTACATCTTTAAAAAGCTGATGTGGAAAAAAGAATACTACCGCCGTGCTGAGTCATTGGGAAAATGAAATAAAACTGTTGATAATCAACACTCAGTGAATGATAGACGACTTTTAGAGGTTCTTTGGCAGAGCTTGTGAGAAAGCAGCCAGCCGTTCGAATCCCAGGCACGCTTGTCGTGTGTGGCGCTGTGCCATGGAGATGCTCTGTAGCAAACCTGTCTTCTGGTTTCCTTTTCCAGGGCAGAGGACCTTTTGTGCAAGGAGAAAAGGGTGAAAAGGTAAGCATCTCCCCATTGTCTCACTCCTCCAGGGGCCATGAAGGTGGCCCAGGACCAGGATGAGGGCCTTGGGTTCAGGAGAGGTGTGTGTGCCGTGATGCTGCTGGTAAGAATTGGGTGGGAGGGAAGAGGTCTCCTGGCTGAGTGCCTCAGCATTAAGTGCGAGGAGGGAAAGGCTTGTCTAGGTCCTGGATGCTCCACAGAGCCTAAGAGCACAGGGCACGTCATGGGGCTCCTGTTAAGTTGGATATGGAGCTACAGATGTGGTTTGAGGACCAGCACACTGGGCATTCAGTATCAAAACCTGTCCAGGCTTGTTTGCAGTGATGGGAAGGACGGTCTGTGCGTGATCAGACGTGCTGAGAAAGTTCGAATAGCAGGTACTGGTAGGAGCAGGGAGACCAGAGGAGCTTGGGGAATTGCCAGGAGATTGTTGCAGAAGCACCAAAGGAAGGTGAGGAGGGACAGAGAGGCAGGTGGCAGCAGCAGGACAGATGGAGGGACGGAGGCCTGTGATGTGCTCCCCAGCTCCGGATGCTGCACCTTCTTTAAACTTCATCCGTTGTGGCGATGATGCACACACTCGACAGATCCTGGGAAAGAGGGGGACGCTTTCTTACAGTGTCTGCCTAGAAGAAGCAATAAAACACAGTTGCTAAAAATGCCATCTTCTACTCACACCAGTGATCAAAGCTACATCTCCCATTTCTCAGGAGAACAGCTGCAAGACTTTGCAACATACATTCATGTTGATCATTTTGTCAGAGTCTGGGCACTTGCAGACTCAGGACACAGACCGCTGGACCCTGGGGGGCTCACACAACCTCTTGCGTAGGGTTGATGATGTAAAGCAGGTGCCGCTCTGGCAAGTTACTATGGAAACAGAGCTCTCACATGCCCAGCCCATTTTCTCTGTAGAGAACCTTTTATTTAGTTCGTTCAGGTCTAGAGATTTACTCTGAGGAGATAAATGGAGGTTGTGCACAAGTACATAGCCACACGTTTCCTTCAGCGAAATCTATAAGCCAGTCTGGAAACAACTATTGCTCTGTCGACAGCTACAGCTCTGTAGAATGAGTCGTCGTCGTGCAGTTCCATAACACAATGGCACAGCTCCATAACGCAATAACACTTGTGGACACATAGTCACATTTAGAAGGATAATTAATGGCCCAGAAAATGAAGATAATATTTTGTTAATTTTTAAAACACATTGCGAACTATCTGTGCAGTGTGACTCATGCATTGCGTGTGGGCATGTGCGTGTGTGGAAGAGAGACAGATTAATTCTGGAAGCAAATCCCCATTGCTAACCTCTGGTTGTCTGTGGGTGGCCAGGCTGTGAGGGTCTTTATTTTGTCCCTTATATTCCTTTGTGTCTTCATTGATTCTACAATGAACTTCTCTTTGTTTACCTGTATTAAAAGCTCAGGCACATGCACACACACATAGTAACTAGTGCACAAGAATACAAAGCCGTTGGAGAGAGGGCGTGAGCAGACAGCATAACGCGAGCTCTGCACCCGCAGACCTGGGTGGCTGGTGCTGCTCTCAGCCCTGCTGTCAGAGTCTAGTCTCCCAATGCCTGAAGCAGGGCCGATGGACCCCCTTCCACAGTTCCTGTGTAGACTCAAAGCATCGCAGCTGGAACTTGGTTTGATAGTTGCCAGCATGCTGGTTCCTGAGGGCCCAGAGCCAGAGCACAGGCTATTAACAGGACACCCAGATGCCCCTCGGGCTCAGGACTGGGGCTGCCGGAGCCCTCTTGAAGTCGGGGCTCAGCCTGGGTCCTGGTCCAGCCTGAGCTCTGAGTGACGTGCTGCCCTTCTCGTGCATTGGTGTCGCCAACAGAAACTGACAGGCACCCCTTCTCCTGGGAGAAGCAGCTGCATCTCTGCCCTGTGTGTTCTGGTTGAGCTCAGGTTAGGCAGCCTCCTCCTGATGCCTGGAGGCACGTCCCTGGTGCCCTGGAGGCACGTCCCTGGTGCCCTGGAGTCCAGACTGCAGCACTACCCTCAGAGCTAAAGCTGCTCTGTCAGACCCCCCGCGGGGGCACCTCCTCACACACACGGCACTGGCAGAAGAGGCTCTGGCACGCCTGGCTCTGTCCTCGGTTGACATTCTCTTGAAGTTGAGCATTTTTAGTAAAGTCTGAGTTTAGATTCTGCCACATATGAGCTGTGCGATTTAGGGTGAGTCACCTCCATCTCTGGGTCCCTGCTTCCTCATCAGTGGAAACGAGGGAGTGGGTGTGATGATGCATAAAGGCCTTTGCAGGTGGTTGTTCTGAGGTTTGGTCATCAGCCCACCCCCAGCCTGAGTCCTTGGGGCCACCTTCTGTAGCTTGCAGCCTCTGCTTCTCCTCCAAGGGTGCAGGAGGCCCGGGTGAGTCAAGGGGATGACTGAATCTGTGGCAGGGAGAAGGCCACTGGTGACTCATGCGCTTGGAAAGAGCTTCTCAGACTGGCTTTTTTGCTTGAATATTCTCTCGAAAGCAGTTGCAGAATACCAAGCAGATTGGATGGACAGGAGCCCGATGTGTCTGGAAATCATATTGCTCTGAATTGTGCTGTTTTTTTTTTTTTTTTAATTTTTGGTGACGCAATTAACCAGTGTGACAATGTGCATCAGCCCCGTGAAGGCCGCGCGGCCTGTAAGCTGTGTCTCATGCTGTGTGCGTCACTGTTCACACAGTGCTTCAGGGAAACCAGTGCCCTGCCCGTTTCACAGATGAGAGAGCTAGCTTAGGGTCAAGTGACCTGCCCAAGGTCACTGCTAGTAAGATGGCTAGAAAACAGTCCTGATGGGTGCTAAAGTGAAGGGAAGCTGGGAGGCTGATTGAATCCCCTTTGTCCTATAGCTGAGTGGACTGAGGCTCAGAGAAGGGGATGACTGGGCCAGGGTCACACACCTCAAGCCCTGCAGGAGCTCTTGGCCCCTTGACTCTCCTGGCCCAAGACTGGTGTGTGGCACTCTGTTCCTGGGCTGCTTCTGCCCTTCATTTTGGAAATTAACATCCTCTCTGGTTCCTGTTGTGCCCCATATTCTCCCTGGGGTTCTTGGGGTTCTGCTCTCTCAGTGTTTTAATATGTATGAAATCAGGCTCAGGGAAAGGGGAAAGCAGGCTTGTGGGGCTGCCTGAAAAGATCTGCCTGCACCTCAGGCACTGGGGACATGGAAAGAGAAAAAGGGACTTGAGTCCTCCTCACAGTGTCTGGAAGACATCTACAACTAATCCGTGCTTGTGTAAGGAGTGAATGGGTGGTTGGAACGTGGACCTCCATCATCCAGGACCAGGGGCCAGTAGAGGGATCCCAGACTCTGTGGTCAAAAAGACTTAGCTTCAAATTCATGTTGATTGTGTGTCTCCCCTTGGGCTACTTTGAGCCTTAGTTTCCCTTTCTGTAAAAGATAGGAAAGGAAATAATAGTTCCTACCATGAGAGGTTGCTCAGAGGATTCATCCAGTGCCCTTGCCCGCATAATGGGTGACACTGCTATTCTTGTCACCCCATCATCGTTGGCAGTTCTGTCTTGGTGATGGTGGTGATGATGGTGATGTGATGGTGGTGTGATGGTGGTGGTGATGTGGTGGTGGTGGTGATGGTGATGTGGTGGTGGTGATGGTGATGTGGTGGTGGTGATGGTGATGTGGTGGTGGTGGTGATGGTGGTGATATGATAGTGGTGATGGTGATGTGACGGTGGTGATGATGGTGATGGTGATGTGATGTTGGTAGTGATGATGGTGATGTGATGGTGGTGATGGTGGTGATGTGATGGTGATGGTGATGTGATGGTGGTGATGATGGCAATGTGATGGTGGTGATGGTGATGTGATGGTGGTGATGATGGTGATGTGATGGTGGTGATGGTGATGTGATGGTGGTGATGATGGTGATGTGATGGTGGTGATGGTGATGTGATGGTGGTGATGTGATGATGGTGCTGGTGATGTGATGGTGATGGTGATGATGTGATGGTGATGTGATGGTGATGATGGCGGTGATGTGATGGTGGTGATGTGATGGTGCTGGTTATGTGATGGTGATGATGGTGGTGATGTGATGGTGATGTGATGGTGATGATGGCGGTGATGTGATGGTGGTGATGTGATGGTGCTGGTTATGTGATGGTGCTGATGGTGGTGATGTGATGGTGGTGATGTGATGGTGATGATGATGGTGATGTGATGGTGGTGATGGCAGTGATATGATGATGGTGATGTGATGGTGGTGATGTGATGGTGATGATGGTGGTGATGTGATGGTGGTGATGGTGGTGATTTGATGGTGGTGATGTGATGGTGATGATGATGGTGATGTGATGGTGGTGATGGCAGTGATATGATGATGGTGATGTGATGGTGGTGATGTGATGGTGATGATGGTGGTGATGTGATGGTGGTGATGGTGGTGATGTGATGGTGATGATGATGGTGATGTGATGGTGGTGATGGCAGTGATATGATGATGGTGATGTGATGGTGGTGATGTGATGGTGATGATGGTGGTGATGTGATGGTGGTGATGGTGGTGATGTGATGGTGGTGATGTGATGGTGATGATGATGGTGATGTGATGGTGGTGATGGCAGTGATATGATGATGGTGATGTGATGGTGGTGATGTGATGGTGATGATGGTGATGTGATGGTGGTGATGGTGGTGATGTGATGGTGGTGATGATGGTGATGTGATGGTGGTGATGGTGATGTGATGGTGGTGATGTGATGATGGTGCTGGTGATGTGATGGTGGTGGTGATGTGATGATGGTGCTGGTGATGTGATGGTGGTGGTGATGTGATGGTGGTGATGTGATGGTGATGATGGCGGTGATGTGATGGTGGTGATGTGATGGTGCTGGTTATGTGATGGTGATGATGGTGGTGATGTGATGGTGGTGATGTGATGGTGATGATGATGGTGATGTGATGGTGGTGATGGCAGTGATATGATGATGGTGATGTGATGGTGGTGATGTGATGGTGATGATGGTGGTGATGTGATGGTGGTGATGGTGGTGATGTGATAGTGGTGATGTGATGGTGGTGATGATGGTGATGTGATGGTGATGGTGGTGGTGATGTGATGGTGATGATGGTGATGGTGATGTGATGGTGGTGATGCTGGTGATGAGGAGGATGGTCATGATGATGGTGAAGGTGATGACAGTGATGTTGGTGACAATGATGACGACGGTTATGGTGATGATTATGGTGGTGGTGATGATGATGATAGGGTAGAGCCACTTCTCTGAGCTGGTTTGGACTAGTCTGGGGAGAGTCAGGGAGAGCAGGGAGGGGCGATGACTTCCATGGCCCTCCATCCTTGGTCCTTCCCTGTTGACAAAATAAATGAGTAACCGTGGTGAGGATGTTGGTGTGAGGTTTCCTGCAGCTGGGCACAGTGTCTTTTTTCCTTGGAGACGTGGTTCATGAGCCCCAAGGAGAGAAAAAGATTGAGAAACGAAAACGCAGGGCCAAACCGCGGGATGTCCAGTGAACCTCCTTTTCATTCGGAGAGCCCTCCTGCTCTGGGGGAGGAACCTGGAGAGGCTGCCTTGTGGCTGCTTTCTGGACCCACAGCGCCCTCTGGTGTCTGGAAGTCAGGGTGTCGGTCCAGTTTTCCTCTGCCTGGCTTCATTTGATATTGGGGAGCTCTATGTACTTTGGGGGTGCACCGCTTTTCCCTGGGAATCTGGCACATGGTGGAATAAGGGTAAAGGGAGCCTTCGTTTTGTGCTCAAATGTGGGCTCAGGTGTTGGAAAGAAAGCAGGCTTGAGGAGTTGGGCAGACCTGGTTTGGACCAGCTCTGCAGTGGCTGAGTTTTAGGTGGTGTCTCTGAGCCTCAGTCTCATCGTCTGTAAAGTGGGGCCATTGATGCCCGTCCCTTAGGGCTGTGTTACAGGAGGTCCTTAGGTAGGTGCATGTAAAAATCCGTCTTTTTTCATTCTTCCTTTCATTCATCTGCTAGAAACTAGTACTCAGATCCATAAAGAGCGACAAGTGCTTCTTCAGGAGGCAGTCTTAAAGTACTGAGTACGTGGGAGAGAGTGGTGGGTTCATGGAGCTCTAAAACCTGCCCTGGGTGGCCTTCTGGCAGAGAGCAGCCCAGATCTGGTGCTGGGAAGACCCAGCCCCCACACACCCAGTTTCCCTAGAGTGGAGAGTAACCGAGGACAGGGTGGGGAGCAGGCTTTACAACTCCCCTCAGGAGTCCGGATCACAACTTAGAGATGGTGAGGGCCTTTGGGAGACACGGGATGGAATCAGGGCCAAGTGTCTCCAAGCCATGCTTGGGTCAGCAGCTCTGTACTCAGCACTTGGTAGATGGGGTAAAAAAGAAGCCAGACAACAACCCGAAAGCCCTCTCCTCAGCATTTTCACAGGAATCCTGTCTGGCAGTAAATAAAACTATGGATTTTGTGCTTGGATTTCACAGTGCAGTGCCCCAGAAAATAATACACGAGCAAGTAGAAGAAACTCAGCTGAATTTTTTTGGGTTGGTTGGCTCACAGAAGATAGAATTTTCAGTTCAGTTCAGTCGCTCAGTCATGTCCGACTCTTTGCGACCCAGGCTGCTGCTGACCCAGTCAGCAGCACACCAGGCTTCCCTGTCCATCACCAACTCCCAGAGCTTGCTCAAACTCATGTCCATCGAGTCAGTGATGCCATCTAACCATCTCATCCTCTGTCATCCTCTTCTCTTCCTGCCTTCAATCTTTCCCAGTATCAGGGTCTTTTCCAATGAGTCAGTTCTTCCCATCAGGTGGCCAAAGTATTGGAGGGCAGTGAGCTCAGGTGGAGGGCATCACCTTCTCTCTCTCTCATGGAAAAGGCCACCAAGATTTAGGACAATGCTCTTACACAGTGATGTTTTCATTGTAGAAAGGTGTAGGAAGTAGTCTATAAGGAGCTCTGGTTTGTTCAGAAGTTTAAGAGTTACCTAGTCACAGGGCCAGGCACTGTGCTGGAGGGCAGGGGAAGGATGGCAGAGTGAGGGGCATGAGCTTTAGAGCAGGATTAACCTGCTGTCTACACCTGAGAGTCAGGGTGGGTGGAGGAGCCAGGGTGGGGTCAGGGTGGGTGATGAACAGAGAGAAGGGAGAATCACTGTGGCCCCTGCAGAGCTCGCAGGGCAGACCCAGTGGTGGGTGGCAGCGAGGCTACTCACACGGTCCTGATTAGCCCGCAGTCTGAGCCAGCTGGGAGCCCTTCCTGTGAACATCACAGGGGTACCTGGAGCCCTGTTCCAGGGGACTGTCAGACCTGCTCTCAAAGTAACAGTTCTCTCATCTCAACACAGCAGACCCACCTTGGGCCATCACAGCATGAAAGGCCTGGTCTCTCCCAGGATCTGGTTCTTTGTTTGGTGTCTTTAAAGGCAGGCGGTCTTTGAAATTGTGAGATGAGAGGATTTTGTGGAGGTGGAGATGGACTGCCCAGGTGGGTGGGAGTGGAGCGCAGGCTCTGCTACGTGATGGGTTTTCTTCCCAGCACCTCCTTTCAGAGCTAGTGACCAAGTCAGGTCCTCGGAAGGTCTCAGCTGTCTCTACGTATCATGGGAGTCTGGTGCAGGTGAGACGTGGGCCCTTGCAAGGGATGATGGATCTACTTTTATGTCACAGATTCTGTCTGAGAGGATGGCCTGGGGGCATTAACACTGGTGGCCAAGGTGAATTCAGTGGCCAGCGCTTGGTGATTTGTGTCTGAAATCGTCTTGGAGAGGTGCCTTGAAGTGGAAAGAATCGTGACGTCAGCCTTTTATTGACTGCTTTCATCTGCCCGCTGTCCAGTTTATGAGTACTGGCCTCTGCAACTCCTTGAAGGAGCCTGGGGCACGCCTGAGGGCACAGAGCTGTGGGTGAGGGTGGCTGGGGCCATGTCTGACCCTACGTGCCCCACTGTTAACACCACACTAGCCAATGCCAGTTCCCTGCCTGCCCCTAGAGAGATGCCTTTATCTGGGATTTCTTGACCCTCAAAACCCATGTCCCTTGTGGGGAGGAACTTATTTTAGGCAATGACTACGTTATAGAGCCTCTGAGCCATAAAATATAAATTATATATGTGTGTTTATGTGTGAAACTTCTAAGATATATTTATACCCTTTGCCTCCAGCTCTGGGTCTCATCCCCTTTGTTAACGACTGGCTTAATCAGCACCCCCATCTCCTATTCTTAGCCTGTGCCTTAATGTGCATTATTCATGGTTATCGAGCTGGATAACTGTGGTCGAGTGCCTTCTATTTTTATCATAATTAAAGGATTTAGGGGGAAGTAAGTTTAGCTGCCTACGTGCCCTCAAATAGCCTTGTGGGTGGGGGCAGATTGCTGGGAGCTGGAATAAATAAAGGTGCCGCCGACCCTGTCCGTGGTGCTGAAGGACACACTGAGGAAGTTTTGAGTTCACTGGTTCTCACAGCCCCAGGCAGAGCCAGAATAGGAAAGTGTGCACTTTTCCCAGCTCTGTCTGACACTCAGGCTCTTGCCAAGTCTCATGGCCCAGTCACAGGGCCAAGGGCCTCATACAGGAGGGTGAGAGCATTTATTGGAAGGGTAAGTGCTGGATTGGGAGGGTAGTGGAGGCCAAGGGCACAGACCCTAGACTCCAGCTGGCTGGACTCAGATCCCAGCTTGGCCACTTAGCAGCTGTGTAACCCTGGTGAAGTCAGTTATTCATCCCCTGCAACCCTTGCTTTCTCCCGTCTATAAACCGATGACTATAATTCTTCCGGCCTCGGCGGGTTACAGCAAGGACGAAGTGAACTAGTGAAAATAAATGACTTCTATTGTTACGTACTCATAAATGTTGAGTATAATTACTATCACGCCAGTGTAGTTTTTCACTTTTTACACCGAATGACATCTTCCGCATCCTCTGCAGCAATGAGGTCTTATCCCCCAGGGTGGCCGACAGCTGGGAAATGTCAGTGTCCATACCCCACCCCCCATCCCAGGAGGACTTGTGCAACCCCCAGAGCCTCAGGAAGCCTGGAGGGTGTTATTAGAAAGCGTGTCCCAGGTGGGCCGACAGAGGTATAAGATGTCTTTCTCTTTCTTCATTTCATCCAAAACAGCTGGCAGAGCATCCAGGAGTAATAGCACTCCCCTGTACTCACAGTGTCTGCCAGGACTGACGCACAAGCTGCTTAGTTTTGGGGTAGATACTGTTGTCCTTGTTCTCAGGCCTGTTCACCATGTGACCAGGTGCAAGTGACTGTCTCTGTGTGGCCAAGCCAGGGAATGTGCTCACGTATTCAGACACCACGGAGAAGTGGCTCTCAAACTTGAGCAAGCACCTAAACCACACGGAGGGCTTGTTGAACCCGCTGGCCAGGCCCCGCTCCCCGTCTGTCTGATTCCGTGGCCCTGGGGTGAGGCCAGAGAATCCGCCTGCCTGACCAGGCCCGGGAATGCTGCTGGGCCAGAGCCGCGCTCGAAGGATCACTGTGCAGAGGACCCCTCTGATCCACCTGAAGGGCCTGCTCCGGCTCAGCCAGGGGGGCGAAGAGGAATCCTAACGGGGCATCTCCACTGCGAAGCAGTGCTTTTGGCAGGATTTAGGGGGCAGGCTCTGATATTTAAGTAATAGAACAGGAGACATTTCTGTTTTCTCTTTGTATTTCGCCCAGTGAAGTCACCATATGATCCTTGGAGCTCTGGTTCTCGCAAGTGGGCCTAGGTGGGTAATTTCCTGCCAGACGTTACGCGCTGGGGCTTCTGGTGAGACCCTCTAGGCAGTGTGTGTGTGGAGGGGGTGAGGTCAGCGCTCTGACTTGGAATCAGGGCCCCCGATTTTGAGTCACAGCTGCCAGTGTGAGCCGAGGGGAAGCCCTCACCCCCGAGCCCTGGCTGTCATCTGTGACCGGTTTCATGTGCACTATTGACGCTCATCCTCTGTTTGTTTTTCACCCAGGTTTTAGTAATTCTGTTCCATCATGACAGGAAGATGAAACGAAGTGTATATTCTTTTTATAATGTATTTTTTATTGATGTATGGTTTATTTGCAATGTTGTGCTAATTTGTTCTGTATAGAAAAGTGATCAGTGTGTGTATGTGTGTGTACATATGTTCTTTTTCTCATGGTTCGTCCCAGGATACTGACTACAGTTCCCTATGCTGGACAGTAGGACCTAGTTGTTTGTACGTCTCTATGTGATAGTTTTCATCTGCTCACCCCAGACTCCCACTCCACCTCTCCCCTCTGGCCACCAGGAATCTGTCCTCCATGTCTGCGAGTCTGTTCCATGCTGCTGCTGCTGCTAAGTTGCGTCAGTCGTGTCCAACTCTGCGACCCTATAGACGGCAGCCCACCAGGCTCCCCCGTCCCTGGGATTCTCCAGGCAAGAACACTAGAGTGGGTTGCCATTTCCTTCTCCAGTGCATGAAAGTGAAAAGTGAAAGTGAAGTCACTCAGTTGTGTCCGACTCTTAGCGACCCCATGGACTGCAGCCTACCAGGCTCCTCTGTCCATGGATTTTCCAGGCAAGAGTCCTGGAGTGGGGTGCCATTGCCTTCTCCGAGTCTGTTCCATGAATAGGTCCATTTGTGTTGTATGTTAGATTCCACATATAAGTGATAAGGATGGAGTTTGCCTTTCTCTTTCTAACTCAGTTCACTTCATATGATAATCTCTACTCTCATCCACATGGTTGCAAGTAGCATTATTTTGTTATTTTCTATGGCTGAGTAGTATTCCATTGTATATATGGATATAGTCATCTTAAGCTGAGTGATTTCCTTTTCACAGGCAAAGAATGGAGGTTCCGGATATTATATTCCAAATAACAGAACCTGATGCTCTTTTCAGATTCCCATGTGTTCAAGTCATTTTCCAAAGCACCTCAAGGCATCTCACTTTGGGCTGGAGGTGCTGCTCCTCCTTGCATTACCCTGCTCACAGGTGATGAAACTGAGACCCAGGAGGGGAAGTCAGTTGTTTCTGCTCAGCTGAGGGTCAGCAGAGGTGTCACATGAACCCAGACCCACCCCACAGTCTGGTCCTCTCCTCTCCTCCCCATGTCCCTCGTCTTTATCTTTCTCTCTCTTTCCTTCCTCCCTTCTCTTCCTGCCTTCCCTCCCTCCATCCCCTTTCCTTTTTTGTGTGCTTTGCCATGGATCCTGAGCTCCAGACTCCCTTTTCAGGAGCCCTCTGTGCCGGCCTTTCCCGCTCCAGGCCAGCCTCTGGTCTGTTTCCCGCTCCTCTCATTGACCCGCCTTACAGACCTGAGAAAGTGTTCTTAGTTCTCCACAGAATATAAACCACTGATACTTCGATAATATTTTATAGTCTACAATTATATCCACGCTTGTTTTCTCATCTCAAGCAGCATGAACCTCTGTCTTACAAATGATGACACCAAGGCGACAAGGAGGCAGTGTGACCGCTGGTGGGATGTCAGGGAGCAGCTTAGGGAGCTGACTTCTTTCTTCACAGCATCTGCAGGCAGCTGAGTTCAAGAGGACTTGGGCAGCTGTGTTGTGCGAGCACGGTGGTGTTCTGTGATGCCAAGATGATGTGGCCCTGGGACATGAAATATCTGGGCTGGGTTGACTTTTTCTTGGGCACACAGCCTCCCGGGGCAGGAGCCCATCTAATGAAATGCCTGGACCTCACGATGACTTGAAAGTGCAAGTTTCTCGGTATGTGTCTTATTTCGAGTGGTTATCCCAACCATGATTCAAATAAAATTAAAAAAAAAAAGATGTTAGCTTTTTAGACAAAGAAAATACTCGTTCATCTCTAAAGAGGCTGACTTTCTTGGGCTGCAGGGGTAGTCCATCCCTGCAAACAGAGCAGAAGGGACTGGCTCTAGGATGCGTGTGTACTCAGGTGTGTCTGACACAGACTGTAACCCACCAGGCTCCTCCCTCCATGGGACTTTCCCAGCAAGAATACTGGAGTGGGTAGCCATTCCCGTCTCCAGGGGATCTTCTCCACCCAGGGATCGAACCCATGTCTCCTGCATTGCAGGCAGATTCTTCACCACTGAGCCGCTGGGGAAGCCCTGGTTTTTGGACACCAGTTCTCTAAAACCAGTCTGCCGAGCTGTTCCCGTTCGTGGGAAGCACAGATCCTGCAGTGAGGTTCATGACACGTACTTCCCAGTGGAGCCTGAGACTCAGAGCGCTGCGCTGACCTGGCCTAGTCTGTCAGTACGGAGTGACGGAGCAGGATTTGAAGCTGCAACTTGCTGGCTCTTGAAACCATTGTTTTCCTGTAACAGCCTGCGTTTCACTTTGGCCCTGGGGTTTCATACCTCTAGGGCTAATTCTGAAGTAGGGAGGTCTCACCTTTGTCTCCCCTTGCATGCCCACGGGGCTTAAAAAGGGATGGACGCATAGAGAACACCTGTGGGGCTCTGGGCCCAGTGGACACTGTTCACACGGATGTGACCGAGTCCTGATTCCCACCTTGTGGCACTCCGGTCCTGTGATCAGACAGACTCACCCACACACTTGCTGGACAGCAATGATGGGGCTGGACCTGCGACAGCCATGGGCACGGTGGAGGTTCCGGAACTCTCTGGAGTCCCCTCTGGCATTGTCTCTGGACTCCTCCCCGGCTTCCTTTATTACACGGTCCTGGCAGCTCCATGCCCTGCTGCTCCTGCCCCCTGGATTCCCACGGCAGGAGCCCCCCAGACCTCCCTTTCCCACCTGCAGCTGCCAGGAGACAGACTGGCCTGTGAAGGACTGGGTAAGTGACCCCCGGGGCAAGCTCTGCGCCATGCCAGCCCAGGGGTCCTGATCTTGGGGGTGTCCTTATTCTTCTTGATGTTGCCCTTTTGGGAAATCTTGAATTTCTCTTTTGTATTGTAGGGAAGTAGGATTAATTTGTGCTGGCCCTGGCTACCTGGAAACGCACCACCTTTTGCTCTAGCTCTGAGCAGATGAAACGTGGGCCTTGGAGAGAGACAGGGCATCTGGGGAGCTGAGCCCACACTGTCCCTGACCCCCAGTGTGCTGGCTTGAGCAGGGCGCCTACCTCCTGAGAGGCCTTTGGGGAAACTCTGATGCTTCCCCAGGGAAGGGGGCTGGTGAGGCCGAGCAGGGCTGACCTTGATCCCTGGGGAGGGAGAGCAGCACTGGGTGCCCAGGCTTCCGCTGCCCCAACCTGCCTCACCAGGCCATGGAACCGCTGGGAGGCCACCAGGAAGCCAGCGTCCTTGTGTGTTCATGGGCTGCACGTGACGTGAGCGTGAAACACGGACGTGTTGGGGGGACGAGTTCAGTGCCCTGATGAGCGGAGAGAGCTCAGAGCATGACAGGTCGGGAATGTGACGTGAAGACAGGCTGTGAGCAACACAGCTATTACGTCCTCTTAATACTGTCTTTAGTATCCTGTTCAATTGCTGTTGGCTCTGCCATTAATGCTAATGATAGCAATGCTAGCTGGTGTCTAGTCGCCATTCCATATCAGAGAAATCACTTGCATCTGGACTGGTCGCCTCGTTCAACCTCAGCTGAGTTTCAGAATAGTCAGATGGAGGGACAGGCGGGCAGGGATTCATCCCCACCGTGCAGCTGTGGGATCAGAGGCTGAGGGATCTCCGGCCACAGCTGCCCTTCCCTTATAGGGGTGGATGGGGGGGACAGTCTGACCCTAGCAAGCATCCCGTCAGCTCCCAGTTGTCCTGAGAAGATGGCCACCCAGGCAGTTTACTATGCGCATCGCATGTGAGTTGTGGTGTCCTTTGCTGGCCATGGGGGTGCCCAGTGGGGTGTGTGCTTTATATCTGAGATCGCTGGTCACCCTCCCAGTGATCCTGCTGGTGTCACTCTACACACGGCCTTCCAGGGTGGCTGCCTTTGGGGTCCCATGGCTAGAAAGGTGCAGTTGTGGGCCAGAGATGTCTGTCTGTCTGTCTTTCTCTCGAATAACAGAATAACTTAGAATGTTCGCCCATAGAATGCACTTTGTAAACATTTTTAAAGTATTTGTGTGTGTGTGTGTGTGTGTATGTGTGCATACATGCGTACATCTTAATTTCTAGGTAAAACAAAAATGTGTGATGTGTCTGTGAGAAAATGAAACCTTTCTCATGGGCTTATTATAAGAACTAAGTAAGAAAATATTTGTAGAAGACATCCTCCAGGCTCTAGCCCATAGTGTTTTCTTCTAAATATTACAGGTTCATCAGTTCATTGATTCATTGAATGTCCGACATCCTCATTTCACAGATGGAAAAGCCCCATAAAGAGGCATTGGCTTGCTCTGTGGTCCTTGGAAAATTGATGGAGAACGGGGAGTGGGATGAAGGTCTTGGTGGAATCCTTTGATTTGAAGGAGACGGTGTGGGAGCTGGACGGGAGCTAAGGGGTCCTCGGGGTCCTGTTCCTGAGTTGCCCCCCTGTTGCGCCTCCAGGGAGCATGGGGGTGGGATGAGGAGGCCCCCACAGCGGCTCCATGGGCACGTGCGTCACATGGTTCTTCTTGATTCGCTGGAACGGAGTTTGCCCCAGCTTAAGAAGCATTTTTGATACCTGGCCTAGCCCAGCATTTCTGGTGTGATTTTTCCTCCCAGGGATGCTTGGGTTGTCACACCCGGGAAGTGGTACCCGGCATCCAGGGCCCCTGGAGGACACCCTGAACCACCCAGGCAGCCTCCCCGCCCCCAGCAAAGACTGACCCACCTGGTGCTGGGGGGCCCGGGTCGAGAACCCTGCTGCCGCATATGCTCTGCTCGCATGTGTGACCGGGGGCCAGAGCGGGGCAGCCACGTGACGAGTTACTGAGAGGCAGGGCTGGGCGTCTCACTCCCACCGTCAGGTGCATACAGACCCCCCCGGGGGTCTTGTTCAAACTTGGCCCCTGAGGCAAGGGTCTGCAGAGAGGCCTGAGAGCCTGCATTTCTTGCCCTCCCCTGGAGGCGTCCGGGCTGCAGATCTGCGTGTTGCTGCCCTCTGAGTAGGAGCGTCTCAGCCACGATTCCCGTCTGGCGTGTCCTCCGCTGCCGCAGTGGAGAGCCTGTGTCCAGCGCGGTCCTCACCTCGTCCTAACTGCTCTTCTCTCTCTCTCTCCTCCTAGGGCTCCCTGGGCCTGCCGGGTCCCCCAGGAAGAGACGGCAGCAAAGGCATGCGGGTACGTCTGTTCTGGGGGCCTGCTGATCGGAGCCCCTGTCCTCAAGCGGGGGGTGGCCTTCGCCAGGGCCAGGCTTAAGCTGGGTCCCTCTGTACCAGGATCATCCCGGGTCCCTGGAGGTCGGCCTGGTAACTGTCACCACACCAGCAGGTCCAGCCACCAGGCGTCACCTGGCTGCCCCTGGGAGCTGTTTTCACAGTTGGTTGACCGGCAGTTCTGGGCTCTTGTCCCAGTGGCTGGAACTTGGAATGGAGCCAGGGGACCCAGTTCCCAGGTCCTCAGTTCATAGCTCAAGGAGCCGGCGGGGCCCTAGCAGCTCCCAAAGCCCACGTGTCCAGCTGGCCTGCCTGCAGTGGGCACCTGACTCCACCTTTGCCTCCCTGGCCTCTGAGTCAGAACACACCCCGGGACCCCAGGTGGAAGTGATCTCAGCTCAGGCGGGTCCGTCTGACCTGGGATGAAGAGGTCCTCTTCGCCACCAAGAGCTCAGTTTGAGTCCTCAGTGGCTCCTCACCATCAACGCCAGCTGCTGTGCTTTCTCCGCTTTTCTGTCTGGCCCGGTTCTGTGGACCAGCAGAGCCGAGCCCATTGGAGGTTCCGGTGATGAAGGCCTGCAGCGAAGATCAGCTCCTTTGCTTGTCGGAGGCGCCACTTGGGGGAGCCTAGGTCTCGGCTCGTCGGCCGTTAGGACGCCGTTTCCGTGCTGAGATCCAGTTCTGGGAAGCACGCCCCGGGGCCTGGGCCTGAGTCCCCTGGGTTGTGACCTTGTGCTGTTCTCTGTGCCGCAGGGGGAGCCAGGAGAACCGGGCGAGCCGGGGCTGCCTGGGGAGGTGGGCCTGCGGGTGAGTGTTGCTCTGAGCTCTTCTGATGTTTCTGGGCTTCCCTGGTGGCTCAGCTGGTAAAGAATCCGCCTGCAATGCGGGAGACCTGGGTTCGACCCCTGGGTTGGGACGATCCCCTGGAGAAGGGCTAAGGCTCCCCGCTCCAGTATTCTCTCCTGGAGAATTCCATGGACTATACAGTCCACGGGGTCACAAAGAGCAGACTGAGCGACTTACTTTCTGATGTTTCTAGGGCACAGATCTTGATGCAAAACGAACTTTTATGGGCCCACTCAACACCCCACAAATGCTTCTCATGCAGCCACACGCCTGCTCGTGTGTGTGTATGTGTGTATGTACACATCTCCTAAATTCTCACAGAAAGTGAATCCTACCGTACTCTGCCATTTATCTTTTCTAACAAGAGACATGTCTTTCCTCACCAGTTCAGATCAATACCACCTGTTCTCTTAATTAGTGCTTACCGTTCCATGATATGGATGCATCATAATTTACATAACTTTTCCTCTATTTGTGGCCCTCCAGGTTATTTCTAATTTCATTTGTTTTCCACAAAAATCAGTAAATGCACGCACCACTGTTATTCTTTTGTTTCAGTAGAGTAGGTGACAAAAATTAGGGTGTCTTTGGCTGAGGAAAAAGCACTTTTTAACATTCAGTTCAATTCAGTTCAGTCACTCAGTCGTGTCTGACTCTTTGTGACCCCATAGATCGCAGCACGCCAGGCCTCCCTGTCCATCACTAACTCCAGGAGTTCACCCAAACCCATGTCCATCGAGTCGCTGATGCCATCCAACCATCTCATCCTCTGTCATCCCCTTCTCCTCCTGCCCTCAATCTTTTATTAATGGGTTTTAACAAATATGACCAGTTTATCAGCCTTAAAGCGGCAGCAGTTCCTGGTCCAGGCAGCCGGGACTCCTGGGCTTGGGACCCCAGGTGGGCTTTGTCAGGACATGTCCAGGCTGTGCTGGCCCCACGTGAGGTGTGCGTGATGAGCTGCTGGAAGCCGGCCTGTGACCAGGAGTACTGTACGCGTCCAGCCCAGGTCCTGGCATGGCCACGGAGCGCAGCAACACCAGATTGCTGCACTGGCCTTGTGAGAGCTCAAAGGCCACTGTGAAAGTCGAGCCGAGCTGCCTGTGAATCCCAGGGGGTGACATGAGCTCTGCATGGAGGGGGGCAGCAGAGGGGGGAGCGTCTCTTGGGGGGACCTTACGCAGGCGGCAGATGGCGGCGGATGAGGAGCAGCTGTCTCAGCCCATAACACAGTTATTGAGTGTGTCTTCCTTCTGCCCCGGCCCTTTTCTCTCCATCCCCAAACCTCTGCTCCGGGAACTCTCTTCTGCAGGGATCCCAGGGACCGCCTGGACTTCCAGGACCTCCTGGCCCCATTGGCGCTCCCGTAAGTAGAGGCTGCTGCTGGAAGGGGCTGTGTTGCTGTCCTAGGGGACTGGGACCCAGGCCCTGTGACAGGTCCCCACCCCACATCTGTGCATAGATACAACTTGGAGCATGTGGTCAGAGAGGCCCACACCTGGGCTGGCATCTCCATCACGTCTGCTCCCAGAGGGGAGGGCGGCCTTCGCGCAGGTTCTGGGTGCTTCTGAGGACAGTGTGTGCATGCAGGGCGGGGCGGTGGTCTTCTCCCAGGGGAGGGGAAGGAACGTGGCTTCAAGGGGCCCCGAGCCTCAGGTTCAGTTCCTTGGTTCTGTGATCGGATGGCAGTGGGGACTGACTCCGGGGCCACCTTGCTGCGCTTGGCCAGCTGAGCTCAGGTCTTAGCTGGGGGCACCTGGATAATCCAGGGACGGGGGGACCAGCCCCAGGGGCTCTCATCCAGGCAGGGGCCCGAAGGAGAAGCAGGCTGCCGTGAGGAGTGAGACACAGGGGAGACAGACCTTCACCACCATCCCAGGCGAGCAGGCTGTCCCGGGGCCTCGAGCTCAGTGCAGAGAAGCTGGACGGCATTGTCTGCGTGTTACTCATCCTCCGTTCCCCTCCAGGGTCTCCATGGAGAACGAGGGGAAAAGGGAGCCCAGGGAGAAAAGGTATTTACAGTCTGCTTCAGGTAGTCGTGCAGCTTTCTGTGGACAGCATGTGTGTGAGTGTGTGTGTGTGAACATGTGTGTGTGTGTATGTGTGTGTGTGTACTATGGTGACTGAGGGCTGGTGCAGAGGAGGCATTAGCTTCTGACCCCAAATGTAAACTCTGGGCCCAGAAGGCCATGGGCCTGGTACCTGCAGGGGTTGAGATCCCCTTGCAGAGATGGTTTGGGGTTTCCGGGCCAGAGGGGTTTTGAAAGTGCCAAGGATTGGGATTCAAAAAGTTCCAGTTGCTGCTGGGGACTCACGTCTTTCTTAGCAACTGGCCTGCATTCCCCATTCCTCAGGGATGCTGACTGTCAACGGAGGGAGGGGTTGTGGGGACAGCTGTGGCCTTAGTGACCCACGCTCAGCCTCATGGACTGAGTGCTGTGACCTGACCTCAGCTGAGACTCTCCACGCCGAGGCTGGCTGTGCCTTCATATTGATGGCACCAGGTCACAAGTCATCCGCAGACCAGATCTTTCCATGGGTAGAGTGCTCAGGGCTCTGGGGGTGGGGGAGAAGGACGACACCCCTACTCCCCACCTCCCTGGACAGCAGCAGGCATCAAATTCCCAGGAATCCCAGGCCCATCCGCTCACTGGGCTCCTTCAGATCAAAAGCTGGAAATTGGCCCTCCCAAGCTTAGCTGTGTTCCAGCCCCCTTTTCAGCACCTGCCCTGTTCCGTCTTCCTTGAGTATGTGTTTCTCTCATTTATAGAACATTTTTAAATTATTAAGAAATTTAATTTTATTTCAAGCAGCTTAACACACACACACAGACAGCCATATCTGGCAACAGAAAAAAAACCCCAGCAGCCTGTACGTGCACCATCCCACTGCAGCTTCAACGACCACTCTGGCCCGTTTCTTGATTTCTTGCAGGACTCACTCCTGTGTCTCCAACGTCTTTCTACATCGTCACACGTGACGTGTTCTGCTTTACATCCCATTGTGTCTCCTCCTCCTCCGGGTAGCATCTCCCCCTCCGTGCTGCTGCAGACGTCTATGATTTATCTTAAATGGCTGCACAGCGTCCCCGTGTGTGAATAGGCCATGATTTATGTGCTCATTCCCCTGTTATCGATCAGGGAGGATTGTTTCCAGTTTGTCATGATTAAAAAATACTGCTTTGGTGAACATTTTCACACCAATGCCTTTATTTATTTATTTTTCCCAACTTAGGATGGTTTTCTCCGGCCGCTCCCTTAGAAGGGAGATTGTGGTCGAAGGAGACGAACGTGTTGTGTGACTCAGGAAGCGTGTGGGGCCCTAAAAGGCTCTTCGGAAGGAGGGGGGCAGGAGCCAGGGTGATGCCCCTCACCTCAGGCCCCAAAGTATGGTTTCTGTTTGTTCGGATGTCAAACTTTCATCACTGCAGCTTCAACAGTGGAACCCCTTGCCCCGTGGTGGTTGGGATGCGTGTCTCTTGGTTCTTTGGAGAGAGTTCTTACGGCTCTTTGTGTCAGCTTTTGGGTGGAGGGCCTCTCTGTGGCCCTCGGTTCCTCCTCTGTTCAAGGTGGGGACTGAGAAGTGACCTTTCGGGTAATTGGGGGTCCAGGCACAGGCTTGATGGGCAGCCCTGGTGCACAGGGCGACAGGGGTCCAATTTGAAGGTTCCCCCCTGGGAGTAGGCAGGATTTGGGGAACAGACGTGGCAGGAGGGCTGAGCCACAGCCCAGCGCCCTGCAGCCGCCACCTGGCAGGGAAGCTGGGGGAGCAGGGAGTCACCTGCAGGGCGGGCTCTGGAGAGGAAGTCCAGCCGTCAGCCGTCAGCCTCAGTCTACAGTGTGGCCCAGAGGAAGCCCTGCATGGTGATTCCAGAGCCAGCTTGCCGGGGTTTCAGGCTCAGCTCTGGGATCTGCAAGCAGTGTGACCTCGTAGAGTTGATTTCACCCTCTGAGTCTCCAGTTTCCTCAGTGTAGAGAGTAGCTATTATGTAAGGCTGCTATGAGGATTAAATGACTTAATGTTTGTAAAATGCTTAGAGCAGTGCTGGGAAACAGAGACCATATTTATGGAGAGTGGGAGACAAGAAGGGGAGAAACAGCAAGGCATAGAGAATTGGCAGGGAGGCATAACCTGAGCACGGAGAGCTCTGCTTTCACTCTGATCCCCAGCTCCCTTGCCGATGTTCTGGGCCACTCTGGGGAGAGCTGGTTCCTTCTCTGCACCTCTGTTTTCCCATCTGTCAAACCAGATGCTTGGGCTGCATGATCTCTTGGGCTCCTTCCAGTTCCTAAATCTGATGAGTACTTAGAACAGTTTATTTTCTTGTGAACCTCCTATATTTCTTAAATCAGCAAAAAGGAAGTTTCCATCTCCACTTGAGACAGGCGCATCCTGCTGCCTGGCCTCCCAGACGTGGAGCGTGGCCAGAGAGAGCCAGTGCCCACCTGCCACTGAGCCCAGCTTTGCCAGCGCCTGTCAGGACCCTCTCTGCAGGCGTGGGGCGGGCGGGCCAGCCTTGCTTTCGGCATCTTCCAGAAAGGCCCTGCCAGGCACGAGGTATGGAGGCTCTGTGGGCACACGGACCTCCTAGTGACTGAGGGGCAGTGCGGCCTGAATGGATCATCCAGGGGCTGCTGGGCTCGGGGCAGTCGGCAGAGGGTACATTGGGTCTACTCAGTCACAGAGAGGGGGCGCCCACTCCTGGGGACCAGAAGTTGAACACAGCTGCCCCCACTCTGTCCAGAAGAGCGCGCTTTCTGGACAGCTTTGGCGGGGTGTGGTGGCAAGCTCCTGCGGTCCCGGGGAGGACGTCTCGGAGTTCTGCCCTGTCTGGGGATGGAAGCCCGGGCCTTGGAGCACCAGCTTTGGGCTCACCAGCCAATGGCTCTGCTGCCAGCAGCTCTGGGACGTCACTGCAGCTTCTGTGCCCCTTGACCCCCAGTACACGTAGAGTCCAGGATGCTCTGTGTGTGTGTGTCTCCTGGGGTGTGTGTGTGTGTGTCTCCTGGTGTGTGTGTCTCCTGGTGTGTGTGTGTGTGTGTGTCTCCTGGTGTATGTGTGTGTCTCCTGGTGTGTGTGTGTGTCCTGGTGTGTGTGTGTGTCTCCTGGTGTGTGTGTGTGTCTCCTGGTGTGTGTGTGTGTGTGTGTGTGTCTCCTGGTGTGTGTGTGTGTGTGTGTCTCCTGGTGTGTGTGTGTGTGTGTGTCTCCTCGTGTGTGTCTCCTGGTGTGTGTGTGTGTGTGTGTCTCTGTGTGTGTGTGTGTGTGTGTGTGTCTCCTGGTGTGTGTGTGTGTGTGTGTCTCCTGGTGTGTGTGTGTGTGTGTCTCCTGGTGTGTGTGTGTGTGTGTCTCCTGGTGTGTGTGTGTGTGTGTCTCCTGGTGTGTGTGTGTGTGTGTGTGTGTGTGTGTGTGTGTGTGTGTGTGTGTGTCTGTGTGTGTGTGTGTGTGTGTCTCCTGGTGTGTGTGTGTGTGTGTGTGTGTGTGTGTGTGTGTGTGTGTGTGTGTGTGTGTGTGTGTGTCTCCTGGTGTGTGTGTGTGTGTGTGTGTGTGTTCTCCTGGTGTGTGTGTGTGTGTGTCTCCTGGTGTGTGTGTGTGTGTCTCCTGGTGTGTGTGTGTGTCTCCTGGTGTGTGTGTGTCTCCTGGGGGGTGTGTGTGTCTTGTGTGTGTGTGTCCTGGTGTATGTGTGTGTCTCCTGGTGTGTGTGTGTCTCCTGGGGTGTGTGTGTGTGTCTCCTGGTATGTGTGTGTGTGTCTCCTGGTGTGTGTCTCCTGGTGTGTGTGTGTGTGTGTCTCCTGGTGTGTGTGTGTTGAGGGGTTCTCTCCTGGTGTGTGTGTGTATCTCCTGGTGTATGTGTTGGGGGGTCCTCTCCTGGTGTGTGTGTGTGTGTGTATCTCCTGGTGTGTGTGTGTATCTCCTGGTGTGTGTGTGTGTATCTCCCAGTGTGTGTGTGTTGGGGGGTTCTCTCCTGGTGTGTGTATGTGTCTCCTGGTGTATGTGTGTGTGTGTGTGTGTGTATCTCCTGGTGTGTGTGTGTTGGGGGGTTCTCTCCTGCTGCCTGCTGAAGAGCAGAGCACAGTGGAGCACTAAGTGCCTTCGCTGCTCCTTCGTTTCTGTGCCACTGACCCTGGGCGTGTCCCTCCGTAGTTCATCTCACTTTCCTTCCTTTGCCAGGGGGAGCGAGGCCTAGATGGATTCCCCGGGAAGCAGGGGGAGACTGGTGAGCAGGTAGGTGGGCAGGACAGGGTGGGGCCTGGGTCAGGCTCATAGGGTCTGTGGGCTTCAGTCTGTCCTGCTCGGCTGGGGGCTTTGGGAGGCTTAATGACCAGCCCCCAGCTTGCCACTCACAGACTCCTCCACACCAGAGTGGAGGGATCCCAGAGAACACACCACTTTAAAACTGGTCTAACCGTAGTAACACGACAGCTGGTCATTAATGGGAAGACCACAGGCGATGTGCATGTTTTCAAAGTGATGGATGAGTTGCAGTCCTGTCCCCGAGACTAAAAGATTACAGACAGCCCAGATGCTCATAAATAAGACACAAGTTCAATAAATCAGGGTGTGTATTAAATAGATACCGGGAGTAATATGAAGCTATGCAAATTAAAGGAACTCTTAATGTCCTGATACGGGTGTTCTGTGAGATGCATCCATGAGTCCAAAGAGGACCACATGGAGATGTGGGCCTGGGGTAGCTTTATAGCGACAAATGCGGTCTGGGAAAACTTGTGGAGGGGCCCTTCTGGGGAAAAGGCCAGGAACAAACCTGGAGGTGTGTTACCCTCAGCCCTGCCTTCTCCACTCACTCCCCTGATGGACCCCGTGTACTTCTCTTTCCAGGGAAGACCCGGCCCTCCCGGTGAGCCAGGGCCCCAGGGGGAGAAGGTAAGGCAGGTGCTGGGGTGAGAGATGGCTCCCGATGAGCAGCTGTGGAGCTGCTCTCCTGAACAAATAGAGGCCTGTGTTTTGGGGGGTGGCCGTGCTGAAGTTCTGGGAATGAAGGGCAGACAGAGATGGTAAATTGTGCATTAGAACTCAGCCTACAAGAAATTTCTGGTTATTGTATTCAAACAGGTTTTTCTATTTGGGGAATAAAAATCCATCTAAAAATAAATGAAAATCCCCATTATATAACATCTGGACATACTAAAATGTTGTGCTACTTAAATGGCTTTTGGGGCTAAGGCAGAGAAGGAGCAAATAAAAAAATCTTACAAATTCCTTTTCCTCTTTCTCCTTCTCTCCTTTGCAACATTTACTGTTCTTTTAACCAGAATTATAATTCTGAAAATGTGCTGGGTATTTCATAAATAAAACAGAGGTTGCATCTCATCCTGCTGGTCATCTGTGTTAGAACATTTTCACAACAAGGCTTATTAACTCAGTGAATTTGCTGCTTAGGATTTCTGTAATGCAAAGAACTGCATGTAAAATTGTGAAGCGCTATGAAAATGTATGAAGATGATAACCTTGCTAGGCCTTCAGGGTCACAAGGGAAACGGAGAAGGCAGGCTGTGCTCTGGATTTATGGCAGGAGGGGTGATGAGACCCAGCCCTGCATTTAGTACAAGAGAAAGAGTTTCTTTCAGATGATTAGGCCCTTAAGAAAGACATCAGACTTTGGGTCTGAGAATAGCCAGGAGAGAGATGGGACAGCGGGGGGAATCTGGCTAAAGCAAAGAGGGCTGGACCAGAGATGCGTCACTGCTCAGTGTCACACTGCAGAGGGCAGGTCAAGGTCACTGCCCAACTCGGACGCCTTCCTAGCACACGCTGAAAGTGAAAAGAAAAGGGCTGCTCTGACTCCTTCCAGAAACAGGGTATAGTTATAAATAAGACACCTGTGGACTGAGAAAGCCTCTCTTTAGCAGTGGTGGCTGGAGAAGGTTGATCTCTTCCAGACTTGCTCACTTGAACTTCAGTTCTTGCCTAATTATTTTCTCTCTGTCTAAATATTTTTAGAGTTGAGATTTATATTGCTCTGTTATCCTGGTGTCAGGATTTTAATGTATTCTTGAAGTTTCTTGACACTGAGAATGTTAGATCCTAAAATAAGTAGTTTATTTCAAGTCACTAAGAGGGGATGGTTCTTAAAGTTTGGATCTAGGTGACAGCTCTTTCCCACTACTGCGTGTGTGTGTGTGTGTATTATAAATTCCAACCTCCCCCTCATTTATAGAGGTGTTTGCTCCCTCCTTATTGGTAGATAGCTGACTTTTCGTTGCTTATTATGATGAATGCAGCAGAAGTGGGAAGACAAGGTCCAAAGACCATGGTATGATTTGGAGCATTTGTTGGAAGGGTCTAGAAACCAGAGGTTCTTGGGTGATGATACAGTGACTCTCAACTCATGTTGAAGGAATGTTACTGGGACAGATCTTGGCTGCTTTACAATTTGAAATAGTCATTGGGGCTATCAGATCAGATCAGATCAGTTGCTCAGTCCTGTCCGACTCTTTGCGACCCCATGAACTGCAGCACGCCAGGCCTCCCTATCCATCACCAGCTCTCGGAGGTCACTCAGACTCACATTCATCGAGTCAGTGATGCCATCCAGCCATCTCATCCTCTGTCGTCCCCTTCTCCTCCTGCCCTCAATCCCTCCCAGCATCAGAGTCTTCTCCAATGAGTCAACTCTTCGCATGAGGTGGCCAGAATACTGGAGTTTCAGCTTTAGCATCATTCCCTCCAAAGAAATCCCAGGTCTGATCTCCTTCAGAATGGACCGGTTGGATCTCCTTGCAGTCCAAGGGACTCTCAAGAGTCTTCTCCAACACCACAGTTTAAAAGCATCAATTCTTCGGCGCTCAGCCTTCTTCACAGTCCAGCTCTCACATCCATACATGACCACAGGAAAGACCATAGCCTTGACTAGGCGAACCTTTGTTGGCAAAGTGATGTCTCTGCTTTTGAATATGCTATCTAGGTTGGTCATAACTTTTCTTCCAAGGAGTAAGCGTCTTTTAATTTCATGGCTGCAGTCACCATCTGCAGTGATTTTGGAGCCCAGAAAAAGAAAGTCTGACACTGTTTCCACTGTTTCTCCATCTATTTCCCATGTAGTGATGGGACCAGATGCCATGATCTTCGTTTTCTGAATGTTGAGCTTTAAGCCAACCTTTTCACTCTCCACTTTCACTCTCATCAAGAGGCTTTTTAGTTCCTCTTCACTTTCTGCCATAAGGGTGGTATCATCTGCATATCTGAGGTTATTGATATTTCTCCCGGCAATCTTGATTCCAGCTTGTGTTTCTTCCAGTCCAGCATTTCTCATGATGTACTCTGCATATAAGTTAAATAAACATGGTGACAATATACAGCCTTGACGTACTCCTTTTCCTATTTGGAACCAGTCTGTTGTTCCATGACCAGTTCTAACTGTTGCTTCCTGACCTGCATACAGATTTCTCAAGAGGCAGATCAGGTGGTCTGGTATTCCCATCTCTTTCAGAATTTTCCACAATTTATTGTGATCTACACAGTCAAAGGCTTTGGCATAGTCAATAAAGCAGAAATAGATGTTTTTCTGGAACTCTCTTGCTTTTTCCATGATCCAGTGGATGTTGGCAATTTGATCTCTGGTTCCTCTGCCTTTTCTAAAACCAGCTTGAACATCAGGAAGTTCACGGTTCTCATATTGCTGAAGCCTGGCTTGGAGAATTTTGAGCATTACTTTACTAGTGTGTGAGATGAGTGCAATTGTGCGGTAGTTTGAGCAGTCTTTGGCATTGCCTTTCTTTGGGATTGGGATGAAAACTGACCTTTTCCAATCTTGTGGCCACTGCTGAGTTTATTGGGGCTATAGCTCAATATCAAAATAGTTCCCTATAATGAAATGCCTGTCATTTCTCCACAGGGTGCTGTGGGTCCTGCAGGCCCCCCTGGGCTTCCAGGCTCTGTGGTAAGTGGTGCAGCCCCTAGAGGGTAAAATCCTGGACTCAGACACTGATCGGATTGTGTAGTTGGGAGAGTTGTTGCCTCTGAGAATGAGGAGGAACTCTTCTGATGACAAGAGCTGGCTCTGAAGCTTTTGCGCACTGAAAATGGGATAAAATCAGAGAAAAGTCAGAAATGGCTTTTCAAATGCCTGCCATGGAGTAGAGTGAGGGTGACTATTGATTGAGAAGAGGCTGCCAGCTTTGCTGACATCTGGTTTGTCCCCCAGGTGCAGAGAGAGGGCCTGAAAGGCGAGCAGGTAAGCGGGATGTGGGTTCTCTCGTCCTGGCATGCCATGTGGTGGCAAAGATAGAACGACCACTAGCGTAGTGGTGAGACTGCTTGCTGAGCTCAGACGGAGCCCCTTCAGAGACGGGTCAGATCGACTGTCCACCAGGAACGCTGATTCCCACCAGTGTCTCTGGGTCCCCGCTGGGAACTCAGGAAGAAGACAGTCAGCAGAGGGTCCTGGTTGGAGGCCTGGGACATGAGGAGAGGGTGTCATGGCTAATTTGCGTTTGGCTTGTGTTACCAGGGAGCCCCCGGACCACAGGGTCACCAGGGCCCCCCTGGGCCACCAGGCGCTCCGGTAAGTCATCCCCCCCCCCCCAGCCTGGGGTCCGCTCTGAATACCTCTAGGTTTGCAATCATGGCCATTCTCACTGCCGAGTGCAGGGTTATTTCAGAGGCTCATCCCGTCACCTTGAGTGACAGGGGTTGTTGCCAGCATCTAGCACAGGAGACACTGGGCTTTGAGGGCTGAGGTCGCCAGGCGCGAGTCAGGCATGAGCACGTTTGCATCTGGAGTTGAAGCCCAGGCAGTCTGCCTCCAGAGTCCGCAGGCCCAGACTGGCCAGGGCTGGGGTTCTGGTGCTCAGTCTGGTGTTTTAGCCTCCTTTCAGATAAAACAGAATAAAAACGTTGGACACTTCAACGCTGGTTGAATTGTTTCCAGTGCACATTTGCTTTTTGCTTGTTTCTCATTAATACCGACTTTGAAGTGGCTTGGAACTCTTCAGCCTTTGGTTTCTCCCTCTGTTAAGAATTCAGTGTTAAGAATAACCATCTGGGAAGAGGCCACTCAAAGGGGCTCTGTGATCATTTTTGATGTGAGTTGAGTTACTAAGGATAATGAATATGAATCAATCAGGTCCACATGTTGGAGGTTGAATCAGGTCCCTTTTGGTAACATACTTCTGCTTCTTTCAAGTGACTGTTTCATTGAAGGAAATTAAAAAACTCTTATTTTGAAATGCCAATAGATCATATTTAAAGTAATTCAGATTTATCATAAGTCAGGTTTATAATCAGATTTACGGTAAAGCCTATTCCTCATTACGGTTGCTTAAACCCTTCTGAGGCTTGATTTCCAAATCTCTCCACCATCGTCGGTATGTTGAGAAATGTAAAGTAGATAACAAGGGTAATACATTGTGCTCAGATCAGTAAGTGGCAAGTATTGATCATCTGTATTGTAGTACCTCTTGTAGGCAAACATATGCATAGTATGGAAGGGTTAAGTTTGTTTGTTTTTTTTAACCAAAGAAAATGTGCACAGAGATATAAGTAAATAGCTTGCACAAAGTCACATAGCTAAAAAGCAAGACTGAGCTTTGAGCCCAGATCCATCTGACAGTCTATCCCATCGTCTTTTCACCCCTGAGTGCACAGTGCAGCAACATCTTCTCCGAGTTGCACAGAGCAGAGTGACTTTACCTCCCGGTTCCCACTAAGGAATAAGAAGGTAACAGAGCCCAGGCCTGCTTATTCCCAAGGCAGCCTTCTTGATCTCTCATTCGGGGGTCTGGATGTACCAATGGTAGTTCCCCCTTTATGTAAAATTTGATAAATGAGGAAGGGAGAGAGGGAAGAAACCTAAAACATTTTGGTCACATGCTTTATCTCAAGTGAAATATGTCAGGGTGGAGATACAGGGATGAAAGCACATGGACTGATTTCATAGTTTGGTGAAAAGAGTGTGAAAAAGAAATAATTGTGAGTTGACACTTGCAGTGAGGATTCAAGTGTTTCATGTCATGCCTGCAGGCCATTTTCTAGAACAAGGAGAGGCTCCTGAACCCATGGTTCTTGCAAATACTGGAACAGCACAACCCTGCAGCTCAGTGGAGCTGTCCAGGGTCCTGAAGAGGGTCTTGGGGCTAGATGCTCTTGACAGAATGGGATTGAGTACAGTACCTGGTGTTGGTGATGAAATTCCCTTGGAAGGAGTTCAAAAAGCCAATAGCCCACCTAAAGACCTTGTGAAAAATGAGGAACAGTGATGAAAGGCCTAGAGGGTGAGGTTCTTAAGGCCAGGACCAGTATCTCTTCCATCTCTCAAATCCACAGTTTATCACGTGGTGGGAACTTAATACATGCTTGTGAAGGAGTGACCCACAGCAGATATTTAGGAGGGACATCAAAGTGAGACCTGATTTCAATTTGAGCTCATAAGGAGCACTGTGGCCATGGAAGACTCTTGGGGTTAGGAGCCCCAGAGCATTGGCTTCATGTCCCAGTTCATCCACCGAGTAGCTTTGAGTCTTGATGGCATCACTGTACCCATCTTATCCTCTTCTGTTTTCCTGGCTTGGAAATCATTATCATCAACATCACCTCCTACATTAATGTGCCGTGAGAGTTAAATGCTTGATTGTAGGAAGCACTGCTCTAGGAAGCCTTATTAAGCCCAATACAGAGATCAGTTGTTATTTCTGGCTTTTCTGAATCCCCAGCAGCACCTAGCACAGGGCCTTCTGCAGAGCAGTGGCTCTCTAAGTATTCATTAGATTGAATGAGAGCAAAAGCCTGGCTTCAGCAGCTTCTGTAGAGAAGGGGAAACTTTGAGCTTGTGACGAGCAATCCCAGAAAGTGGAAAGTGCATCCCATTCTCTAAGTGGAAACAGCATGCAGCCTTCTGCGCCTGGATGCTGGGAGTCATTGGGGAGGCGTGCATCTTTCATCCTTTCCCCAAGATGAAACGGGTTGTGGTAGTTGTATCAATGTTTGATTGAATGTAATAAAGAAGGACCAGCTGGGCAGATCAAATGAGAGATATTTCTTGATGCTTCATGAAAACTCACCTCTGCAGGGGCTTCCCTTGAAGTATGCCCTGATCTCACTGGAATAATCCTTATGAGAAAGGGATATTTTAGCCTTTGATTACTATAGTTGGTACAGTCACATGTTTGTTTTAATGGTGTTATTAAGAGAAAAGACCTTAAGCCTCAATACAGTTCTGTTGCTTAATAGTTATGCAAAATGTGGCAATAATAGCTGTTTGTGCTGCTGCTGCTGCTAAGTCACTCCAGTCGTGTCCGACTCTCTGCGACCCCATAGACGGCAGCCCGCCAGGCTCCGCTGTCCCTGGGATTCTCCAGGCAAGAATACTGGAGTGGGTTGCCATTTCCTGCTCCGATGCATGAAAGTGAAAAGCAAAAATGAAGTCACTCAGTCGTGTCCGACTCTTCGCAACCCCATGGAATTCAGCCTTCCAGGCTCCTCCGTCCATGGATTTTTGAGGCAAGAGTACTGGAGTGGGGTGCCATTGCCTTCTCTGAATAGCTGTTTGTATAACAGTCATATTATTGAGTCTATAGACTCGCTTCCCAGGCGGCTCAGGGGGTAAAGAATCCCCCGCTTGCAAATGCAGGAGACATAGGAGACACAGGTTCAATCCCTGGGTCGGGAAGATCCCCTGGAGACGGAAATGGCAGCCCACTCCAGTATACTTGCCTGGGAAGTCCCATGGACAGGGGAGCTCGCAGGCTACGGTCCATAAGGCTGCAAAGAGTTGGACATGACTGAGTGAACAACAACAACATGTTATTGAAAATGAGGAAATTGAAGTGCAGAGAGGGAGTTTTTGGCCCCAATTCACTGATAAAGTTGGTGATAGGGTCTCAGAGCTGAAGGCTTCATTTTCCAATCCACATTTCATGCCGTATTCTAGGCGACATCATTATGCACATGAGTATAAACCAGGGCGCTGTCAGGAGACCCGGGTGCGTGTCAGGGCCTTTGCACCCATTTCTCACTTTGTCCTCACGGCCACTCAGTAGAAGGTATATTATCCTCATTTTGGAGATGAGCTGACGGAGGTTCAAGGACGCCCAGTGTACTTGTCTGAGATCAGGCAGGAGATACATAGTGTGGGGTTAGACGGCAGGATTTTCGTCAGTTCAGTATGACCCCTTCCTGTGCCAGTTTTCCTTGCTTAGTGGAAATTGATCTTCCTTAGACAATTTTGTTTATTTATCCAGACAATTAGTTTGGATATCACTGTGGATGGAGGGTCAGATAACCCAAGCCCGTCCTTGCCCAGCCAGCAGGATACAGCAACAAAGGCATCAGGCTTAGAGCTAAAGGCACTTGGGTTCCAGAGACTCTCTTGTGTGCACTCGATACAGAGCACCGAGGTCGGGCATTTGGTCCTTACTGTGCTCGTCTTCAGAGCATGAATGATGGTGCCTACGTCTTGCTTGTCAATCATACTTAATTACATCAGATAGGTGCACATGTTTAAGTGTTACAGACTTGATGGAATTAGATGGTTATTGTTTTATTTTTTTTTTTCCTTCCTGACCTCCCAGGTTCCCCATTTGAACCTGGGTGAACCAGGGTGGTGTTTTCCTATCCATTGAGAGTGTCCAGACAAAGTATATCCTGTGGTGTTTACTGTGTGTGTTTACCATGATCTATCTCTGTTGTTTTTTTCCCCTTTCTATTCCTCCTAAAGGGTCTGATGGGTCCAGAAGGCAAGGATGGACCTCCTGGTTTGCAAGGTCTCCGAGTAAGTAAACTGTGTTTCTTTCCTTGTGCCCCAACTCAGCCACACCACACTCCCCATTTTAGCTGCTCACACAGAGGAGATAGTGCCGATCTCCTGAGCTTGAGATGAATGCTGGAAGCAGATTGAAGGGTTAGCTGAGTTTGACAGTGGCTGAGGATGGGCAGCCTTGAGCTGGGTCCTGGCTCATCTCCTGCAGACGAGTGTGTGGTTTTCCATGAGTTGTGTACATAGAAACTCACATCTCTGTGTGATCAGGGGACACTCAGTCCTGAGAGTACTGACCCAAGCTGGGGGCCAGCCAGGGCCTCCTGAAAGAGGTGATGTTTGAGCTAAGCCTTGAGGAGAGAATAAGGAAAAATAGCCATGGGATAATAGAGGTCTGCCCGTAGGCTCTCAGCTACTCTTGAGTGAAGAGTCCATATGGTCTTTGGATCTCATAATTTCTTAGGAGCATGTCATTTAACCTGATGGAGCCCCCTTTTCTTTTTGTCCAGATTGTGCACACCTTACGGGTTTGACTCCTGTGTTGTAGGATAAAAGGTGTTGTAGCACACCGGACATGGCTGCCCACCTTGGTGCTCCCCACCACCAGAGACTAGGGCTGACCCTCAGCTCTGAGTCCTCAGTTCCCAGCAGGGGACCTCATGCAGAGTGAACACTCAGCTCACATTTCCTGACCTCTGGCTCTAATCTTGTAGCATCACGGTTTAAAAAAAAATTATTTTATTCAAGTCCAGTTGATACACAATGCTGTGTTAGTTTCTGCTGTACAGCAAAGTGACTCAAACATGCACATCCATGCACTCTTGTTTAATATTCTGTTCCATTATGGCTTATCCCAGGCCGTTGGGTATAGGTCCCTGTGCTGTGCGGTAGGGCCTTCTGTTTATCTGTCCTGTATGTTTACTAGCAGCTTTCATCTGCTAATCCCAGACTTTCACTCCTCCCCTCCACCCACCCCTTGGCAACCACAATGTCTAAACGTCTGTGAGTCTGTTTTGTAGCCGCTTTATTTGTGTCATGCTTTAGATGCCACGTGTAAATGACATGAAGTGGGGCTTGTCCTTCTCTGACTTCCTTCCCTTAGCATAATCATCTCTAGGCATTGTTGCATTCTCTTTTGTACTGGAGTCACAGGGCAGGGTGGCAAGAGTGTTAATAGAGCATGTGCCAGGGGCCCAAAGGAGGGTGCCTGTCTCGTCCTGCATCCGCGGGTGAGCAGGGGGTGACGGCCATGCATGTCCTTGGGGACCCCAGCCCTGCGGCATTGCTGATGGTCTCCTGACTCAAGTTGTTCCCTCAAGGTGCTGCTCATCGGCGCCTTATCCTGTGGACATGCGGGAGACATGACGGCCGATGTCGGTGTGGCTGGGAGGTAGCCTCCTATTCCGCCGCCTCTGGCTGAGTCGGTAGGGCCTTAGACAGGATGATGACTCACTCACAGCCTTATCCCTCCCCTTGCCGCAGGTGACCTGTCTTGTCAGCGTCCATTGAAACATTGCTCTAAAGAGCTTCTGGTTTCAGCGCATAGGCTGCGATGGGGGAAGAGATGAGACAGTGCTGAGTGCAGGGACCTGGGAACTGAGACCCTGAGACTAAAACATGGGTTGAAGAAAGGGATCCAGGCCCTTTACTTTAGAGATTAGCGGCAGGCAGACAGTGTAATTCCTGGCGAGGCGAACACCTTCATTTTGGACAAAGCTGCTGTTTTTCCACAATGAGGACATGAAAGGGAGGGGAGGTTGGAGCGGGGCACCCCCTTCCCCATCCGCGTCTCCACCCCGCCTCATCCCGCTGCCCCCACCGGCAGAGGCGGGAGTTGGGCACTCACTGCCTGGCTGGGTTCCCGCCTTAGACGGAGGCAGAGGAGGCGCTCAGTCTGTCTCCCCTCCTGCTCCAGCACGTCCGTGCTCCAGGTCTGGGTTTGCATTTCTCCTCTGTGGATAGGTCCATCAGTCCCAGGGCACGAGGAGAAAGTAGCATGCACATGTATTCACTATCACATGTAAAGGAGAAGACTAGCAGGAAGCTGTTATCATAGCTCCCTGATAACACCCGGAGCCCAGCCTGGTGCCCTGTGACGACCTAAAGAGGTGGAATGGGAGGAGACGGAGGCTCAACAATTTATTTTTATATATTTATAAATATAAATTTGTATTTATATGCATGTACATTATATAGAGAGTTATGACTGACCCGCATTAATGTACAGCAGAGACCACCACAGCATTTTAAGGCAATTATCCTCGATTTAAAAACAAAGAAATGAGATGAGCCATTAGAGCAGACTGTTAAAAACAGTGATGAATGCAAAGATCAAGTCTTTTTTATGGATCTGAACAGATGCCCTCTTTTGAATGTCATGTTTTCTAAGTTAGCGGACCTGGATATTTTAATAAAGAATACTATGCTGTCAGAAAAAGAAAAAGGAGGTGCTCAAGCCTGTCTGAGGTTCTGATTTCCTCGTGCTCGTCCGAGCAAGGCACTGGGGAGAGGGCGGTCAGGGGAGCGCTCTTAGCTGGAGCTGGCAGCGCTGCAGAGCATGTGAGCCCAGAGCGTTCCAGAGTGGAGGCAGCGTGGCTCCAGGCCACTGAGGTAGTTGGACACACGAGAGCGTCCACGAGGCTGTTTTCCCCTAAGAGTATCCTCTTGCGCCCTGATCATCCATCTCAGAATAGACATCCTGTCACTCTCACACCAGCCTGTTTTAATTTGCTGTAGAGAACTTGTGTTTTTCTTATTTGAGAATCCATTTGTTTTTGTTTTTTTTTTTTTTCACTAAAATGTAAGTCTGTGAGAACATTATTTTTGTATTTGTAGCACTTAGAGGAGTGCCTCACATTTATAAAATTATGTATATGTATATATGAAAATGAAAGCATATATAAGTGCATAAAATATGCCTAAATGTATAATGTCATCAGAAGATGAAATTTATAGATGCTTGCTCCTCAGAAAGAAAGCTGTGACAAACTTAGACCGTGTAATACAGAGCAGAGACATCACCTTGCCAACAAAGGTCCATCTAGTCAAAGCTATGATTTTTTCAGTAGTCACGTATGGATGTGAGAGTTGGACTATAAAGAAGGCTGAGCGCTCAAGAATTGATACTTTTGAACTGTGGTGTTGGAGAAGACTCTTGAGAGTCCCTTGGACTGCAAGGAGATCCAACCAGTCCATCCTAAAGGAAATCAACCCTGAATGTTCATTGAAAGGCCTGATGCCAAAGCTGAAACTCCCATACTTTGGCCACCTGATGTGAAGAGTCACCTCATTCGAAAAGACTCTGATGCTGGGAAGGAGTGAGGGCAGGAGGAGAAGGGGGTAGCAGAGAATCAGGTGGTTGGCTGGCATCACCCATGCAATGGACGTGAATCTGAGCAACCTCCGAGAGATAGTGGAGGACAGGGGATCCTGACAGGTTGAAGTTCATGGGGTCACAAAGAGTCGGACGTGACGTAGCAACTCAACAACATAATGTCACTAGTGAGCATCAGACACAATTAGGGGTTGCAAGAGTGAAAGGCTCATGGGTCACGTGTGAGTGCTGCAGTTGGGTGGCTGACACACCCAGGTGGTGTGGGCAGAACAGGACCCAGAACTAGCCATCTGGGTTCTGACCTTCCCCAGGGAATTCCAGCTCTCTTTTTTTTTTTTTTAATCACTTTTACCACCTTTACCCATTCCACCCACCATCTACCCGCTCTCCTCTGACAACCACCAATCTGTTCTCTATACCTATGAGTTCAATTTTGTTTTAGATTCTGTATTATAGGTGAGATCGTAAGGTACTTGTCTTTTTCTGTCTGATGTATTTCACTTGGCATAGTGCCCTCAGGATTCATCCATGTTGTTGCAAATAGCATGGTTTCCATCTTTTTATGATACTGTTCTATTGCATGTGTAATACCATGCTTCTGTTCTTCGTCCATTGTTACATCCTTGGGCATGTAGGGACCTTCCATGTCTTGGCCATTGTAAATAATGCTGCATTGAACATGAGGGTGCATATGTCTTTTCAAGTTAGTGTTTCATTTCCTTGGGATAAATACTCAGAACTGGGGTTGCTAGATCGTGGGTTGGTTCTTCTTCTTCTTCTTTTATTTTTAGCAACCTCTATATTGTTTTCCACAGAGGCCACACCAATTTACATTCCCACCAGCAGTGGGCTTCCCTTTTCTCCACACTCTCACCAGCATTTGTTATTCTTTATCTTTTCCGTAATAGCCATTCTAACACGTGTGACGTTACATCTAAATTGTGGTTTTGATTTGCGCCTCCCTGATGTTGAGCGCCTTTCCATGTACCCGTGAGTCATCTGTGTGTCTAGAATGTCCAGTTTTAAAGAAGAAAACCTGCTTCCTTCTGTACCTTTTCCTTAGCTTTTATCTTGCTCTGTCCTGGCTTCCCTGGTGGCTCAGAGGTTAAAGCGTCTGCCTGCAATGCTGAAGACCTGGGTTCGATCCCTGGGTCGGGAAGATCCCCTGGAGAAGGAAATGGCAACCCACTCCAGTATTCTTGCCTGGAGAATCCCATGGAGAGAGAAGCCTGGTAGTCTACAGTCCATGGGGTCACAAAGAGTTGGATGTGACTGAGCTACTTCACTTCACTTCTTCATGGTCCTAGCCCCATCTGAAATAGCCTAGGTATCTTCTTTCCCCTTTGGACAAAAACAAGGGTGGAGGGTGGAGATTTGCTTAAGAGAATTCCATGTTCCTAGGCATTTAAACAATGTCAAATTTGAAATGTCTAAACTGGAGACTCGTCATGGTGGAGGGAGTCTCTGAGATTGATAGTGAGAAATTAATGTCCAGAAATACCCTGCTCAGGTCAGGGTCACTCAGGGCTCTGTCACTGCTCCTCTCACAAGCTGGGGACAGTCTCTTTGGTTCCTTTGATCATTTTATCAATATTTTCTGGCTTCTTTCCTCTCTTACCAAGAGGTGAGACCTGAAGAAGTGATTCTATCAAGTGTGATGCTCTCTTTCTTACTAGAGAGAGACTGATCCCCAAGTGTCTCATGGTGGGTCTGATTGTGCCGGTTGCTTTAAAAACAATTTTAAAAACAGAATCTATCCATACATGTGTAGAACTCTAGTATAAGATAGGAGGGAGGGGACATTGGTTGAGTCATTGCATAGCAGGCATTTAGCTGTTTGTTCATTTGTTGTTTTTTGAACACATGTCTGGCAGCCTCAATCCCATTCTGCAAATGAGGAAACCAGGACTTGAAGGTGTAGATCAGATTACCCAGCAGCACACAGATTGTAAATAAGGAGGCAGTGATTCGAACTCAGGTCATCCTGGATCCAAACCGTCCTGCCTTTGCTTTAGGATGGGGTGTGTATGTGTGTGAGTCCATATACACACGGGAATTCTAAGCTGGACATTAATAGGCCTTTCAATGTAAGCTTTGGAGAGATGTGGGACCTCTTAGTGGGGACCCTAAGAGTCCCCACTCTGAGTCCCTAGTGGCTCAGATGGTAAAGAATCTGCCTGCAATGCAAGAGGCCCAGGTTCGATCCCTGGGTGGGAAAGATCCCCTGGAGAAGGGAATGGCAACCCACTGCAGTATTGTTGCCTGGAGAATTCCATGGACGGAGAAGCCTAGCAGGCTACAGTCCCTGGGGTCACAGACCTCTTAGTAGCTGATAGCACCTGGACCTCTTAGTAGCTGGCAGCACCTGTTCCGGCAGATGCACTGAACACCCATTACTTGCATCTCTGACCGCTGCCCTTGGAGCCAATGGTCTCATGTGGCTGAATGTAGTCAGGCCCCTCAGCTCCAATTTCTGCTAGATCTAAGAGAGAGAAGCACAAGAAGTCTTTTGTCGGTGGCAACCTGGGTTGAACTTGTTTTTACTTTTCAATTTTTAAAGCCTTTTTTCTTGCCTTTCCTTGACCTACCAGATGGTAACAGCATCTTTTGGATCACAGGCTACTGTCTGATTCCTGTCATGGCGCGGAGCCAGGTTTATTTCAGGACACTCTAGGTTTTCCCTGAGCACCTGGATTCAGCTCTCACCAGTAGAAAATAATCATGTTTGACATTTGGAGGCACGGAGAACAGAAACTGAGCAAAAAGGACCATACGGCTCAGATTAGAATCACTTGCACAAGCAGTCTTTTTATCTGATAATGGTCCCTCATGCGGCCGTGTTAACTCATCCTGCCTGGGAAGAAGATGCTCTTTTGAATTTATCGACTTCTCTCTTCCATGGGCAGACAGGCGGACTTGGAAATAGTGGTCTTGCTCAGCATCCAGACACCCAGAATAGCTTGAGAACTCTGCCCTCGTTGATAAACCACAGACATTTATCCAAACAATGTGTCAGGTGGCAATTTAAAAGAGAAGAAAAAATGACAGGGAATAGCCCTGTTGTGAATGAATGTTTCTTTATTGATGCATAGCTTGCACCGGCTAGCACTTCTCAAATCCCCACACCCAAGTATAGGTTCAGAGTACAGAGTTGCTGCTACATCCACCACCACTAGTGCTGCTGCCTCCACCAGTAACTTTACCATCAACACCAGTAACAGAGTCATTGTCACCACCACCATTGCCATCGACACCAATAACAGTATCATTGTCACCACATCAATACCAATAATAGTATCATTGTCACCACCACCATTGTCATTGACACCAGTAACAGTATCATTTTCACCACCATCAATACCAATAATAGTATCATCATCACCACCATCATTACCATCAACACCAGTAACAGTCATCGTCACCACCACCATTGCATTGACAGCAATAACAGTATCATTTTCACCACCATCAATACCAATAATAGTATCATCATCACCACCGTCATTACCATCGACGCCAATAACAGTATCATCATCACCACACCATTGCCATCGACACCAATAACAGTATCATTGTCACCACATCAATACCAATAATAGTATCATCATCACCACCGTCATTACCACCGACACCAATAACAGTATCATCGTCACCACCATCAATATCAATAGTATCATCACCACTGTCATTACCATCAACACCAATAACAGTATCATTTTCACCACCATCAATACCAATAATAGTATCATCATCACCACCATCATTACCACCGACACCGATAACAGTATCATTGTCACCACCATCAATGTCAATAGTATCATCACCACTGTCATTACCACCAACACCAATAACAGTATCATTTTCACCACCATCAATACCAATAATAGTATCATCACCACCACCATCATTGCCATCGACACCAATAACAGTATCATCACCACCACCATTGCCATCGACACCAATAACAGTATCAACCACAACAATAACTCACCACCACAGACACCAATAACAGTATCATTTTCACCACCATCAATACCAATAATAGTATCATTGTCACCACCGTCATTGCCATCAACACCAATAACAGTATCATTTTCACCACCATCAATACCAATAATAGTATCATCATCACCACCATCATTACCATCAACACCAATAACAGAATCATCGTCACCACACCATTGCCATCAACACCAATAACAGTATCATTATCACCACATCAATACCAATAACAGTATCATCGTCACCACCATCAATATCAATAGTATCATCACCACTGTCATTACCATCAACACCAATAACAGTATCATCACCACCACCATTGTCATCGACACCAATAACAGTATCATTTTCACCACCATCAATACCAATAATAGTATCATTGTCACCACCGTCATTGCCATCAACACCAATAACAGTATCATTTTCACCACCATCAATACCAATAATAGTATCATCACCACCACCGTCATTGCCATCGACACCAATAACAGTATCATCACCACCACCATTGTCATCAATACCAATAACGGTATCATTTTCACCACCATCAATACCAATAATAGTATCATCACCACCATCATTACCATCAACACCAATAACAGAATCATCGTCACCACACCATTGCCATCGACACCAATAACAGTATCATTGTCACCACATCAATACCAATAATAGTATCATCGTCACCACACCATTGCCATCGACACCGATAACAGTATCATTGTCACCACATCAATACCAATAATAGTATCATCGTCACCACCACCATTGTCATCGACACCAATAACAGTATCATTGTCACCATCATCAATATCAATAGTATCATCACCACTGTCATTACCATCGACACCAATAACAGTACCATCGTCACCACCACCATTGCCATCGATACCAATAGCTATCATCATCACCACCACCATTGCCATCAACATCAATAACAGTATAATTATCACCACCATCATTACCATCAACACCAATAACAGTATCATTGTGACCACCATTACCATTGATACCAAGAGCTATCATCATCACCACCACCATTGCCATCAACATCAATAACAGTATCATTGTCACCATCAGTATCAATAATAGTATCATCATCACCACCGTCATTACCACTGACACCAATAACAGTATCATTGTCACCACCCTCATTACCATCGACACCAATAACAGTATCATCGTCACCACCCACCGTTTCCAGCACCACCACCATCAGCATTACCACCACCATCACCACCACCAACACCATCACTACCATATTCACCACCACCCACCCCCACCATCATGACCACCATCATTCCCACCATCACCACCCTCATCACCTCTGCCATCAACACCATCACCAGCATATTCACCACCATCAGTCACTGCCACCGCCATGACCACTGTCATCACCAGCACCTCCACCATTGCCACTGTGTGCTTCTTAATGTCAGATCCTGTGCTGCGCACTCTGTGGACATTATCTTATTTAGTCTTTGCAGCGCTCTTCAGAGGTGGTGGTTTTGAAGCCAGACCTGCTTGACATGTCGTCTCTCACCCACTTAAGGACTCAAAAGGGCCAGAATTCTTCTATTAGCATTTCTTCTTCATCAGAGTCACCGTCATCTTCCTTCTCATCCTCATAACTATCTATTATATTTGCATGATGCTCTGTTATGCTTTTTAAATCATTTTCTCAAATATTGAATTATTTCTTCTACTATTTGTCTTTTCACGTAATTACAATAATTATAATTTTCCGCATGAAGAAACTAAGACTCAGCAAGTTAAATGGTTTGCCTGTCCTCATCTACATTAGGTTTAGAACTCTCTTACAATATTGCAGAGGAAGGGGGTTGGGAAAAGAAAAGATCAAAGACCTCTTTGATTGCAGTGAGTAGCCGAGTTCTCATAGCCGCTTACTTAGAGCTCCATGCCCCACCCTTGGCGATTCTAACTCATGAGTTCTTGAATGACACCTGGGAATCTGTCTCAAATATGTTTTTGCCCTATTTTGCCAATATGTCTCATTATTGCTTGGACTTCATGAAAGAGGAGATAGTGGAGTGGGGTAGGACTTTGACCAGTCGAGATGGAGCATGGGTCCTACAGACAGATGTGGCTTGGCGGGCCAAGTCCTTGGGATCTTTGGGGCCAAGCTAAGCAGCCCGCGTGACTGTGGCTTAGGGCTGGGAGCAGGGCCACTGGACACCAGACTGAAAGGGCAGGTCAGAGGGCTGGGCTGCCACAGTCCATGGTTGTAAAGACACCTTCCCTCTGGGGGTGGGCAGTGCGTGGGACAAACGCGAGTGTGCAGGAGCAGAGAGGGAGGGGCCAGAGTTTAAGGAAGAGGGGAGACGCTGACGTCATCCAGCTTCCGTAATCCAACAGACTGTTAGAGACACTTCATCACAATGATCTCATTGTCAGAGCCCTGGGAAGGAAGAGTCACATGTACAGGCCCTGCACACACAGCTCTGGGGCCGGATCTTAACCTCATCAGGTTCTAGCTGGGTCCCCGGTGAGACTTGACTCTGAACCTCAGTGTCCCCGCCTCCCAGTAGGACTAGAGTGCCTGCATCCCAGAGCGAGGGGATTCCTGCAGAGTGGAGACACAAGGAAAATACGGGAAACTCCTGAAGAGGGTTTGACACAGAGGAAGTGCTCGAGGAATGTGGTTCTGATTCAGAGTCTTGCCTTCCTTTTCATTTCTCGTTGCAATGCTCTAACCTTGTGAGGATAACTGTAAGGAAGAAAGCAGACGAGCGGGCCTTCCATTGTCCATGTACACGTATGATAGGGTACATGCTGTGTGTCGTGAGGACTCGCCAGCACGCACCTCACCCCTGTCCAGACAGGTAGACACTGAGGCTTAGTAATCACACCCCCAAGGGATGACTGGCTGGGGTCATGCAGAGTAGCGCGGATCCTGACGGCAGAAGCACAGAAATGGTCCATGTGACCTGCCTGCCCAGAGTCGAGATGCATCACTTTTCATCCTCGTTCTGAAAGGTCTGTAGCTGTGAGAAAGAATGGAGCTGCTCCCCACATGCTGACCCAGGAGGCATCTGGGTTAAATCCTCAAGTGAACTAAAGTGGAGTTTATCAGCAGATTGAATGTTATGCCATAGTTTCTAAAGAAAAAAAGGGATAGAGGGAGAGAATGTGTGTGCATGTGTGGGCACATTTGTATGTGTGTGTGTGTGTGCGCGCGCGCTTGTGCAAAGCTTGCCTAAACATAAAATGCCTCTGGAAAGCAACCAACATCTGGTATGATTAGTGGTTGTCAAGGAAAGGGAATGAGTGTCATGGGGACAGGACAAGGGCATTTTTCTCAGGTAAACCCTGCAGTACTTTTTAAAATGTGGGGCCATGTGTTGCCAAAGTCATCTGCATTGCAGCGCTAACATCCAAAGGGGAGGCTCCCTGGCTCCAGACTTTCCCCACCCCGACCCCACACTGCCTCCTTGCAGGGTATCTCGAGGCGGATAGTCTCTTATCAGGGGGTTTCCTCCAGACGTGTCATTAGACGGGCTCTGGGCGCAGGCTGCCTGTTAATCCTGGCTTCTTCTTTTTGTCCTCAGGGAAAGAGAGGTGAGGCGGGTCCTCCTGGAGTCCCTGGCTTGCTGGGGCAGCAGGTAACTACTGTCTTCCTATCCTCTTCCTTAGCCACACTGCTTTCTCTGATTAAGGAAATGATAGGGTAGCAGTTCTCAGGTTGTAACCAGACTCTTGCATGAGTCTGAGCAATACTCATCAGAGCATTAAAAACAATGTGCAGTGGGTCCCTCGCCCTCCCTGCCTCCCACTTCAGTGCTGGGAGAACTATTCAGTTTCCTGGAGGGTGGGGATTAGGCCTGAGGGAGGGCAGACCTCCTCCCCCTGCCCCAGGCTGGTCCAGCTCCCCACTTGCCCATGGTCTCACGTGTGCCACCCCTGTGGTCCCCTGTGGCTGCCTCCAGCCTCCCCGGCAGGTGGGCAGGCTCAAGGTCACCCTCCCCATTTCAGACCAGATGGGGGTGCGACTCCCCAATACACAGACTCGCTCGGGGTCACCTGCTATTCAGGAGGGCCCTGCCCCTATCCCAGGTCACCTGGGCCCTGACCCCTCTCAGTCCCCCTTTTCTATAAAGTCAGAGTCACTGTGACACCCTCACCCCCCTCCCAACACACACGCTTCAGCGTGGACAGAACACACGCTCAGCACTGGTGGTGATCACACCCCACTTTGTGATCTCTTTGCTAATTGCACAAAAGCTCACCACCGACCCCCAGCCCCAGCCTTCCTGGAATCAGGGTCTGTAAATTCCCAGAAAGCATTGCGGGGGGGGGTCACAGTTAGGGAGGCGGAGATCAGGAGCTTAGGGTCCCAGTCGTAGCCACTTGCTGGCGTCTTGAACAAGTCCCTTGACCTTCTGAACTTTGGCTTCATCATTTGTCACAAATGCCAATAAAAACAAAACAGGGTGATGATTTCAGCTGAAGATGTGGGGATGTGGCCCCGGTGCTGGGGTCACAGTGAGAGCACAGGGAGCCCTGGGCGGGGTGCTGTCCCATCCTTCTTTGTTGGTGGCCGCAGCAGGCGGGCGGGATCAATACAGGCTTGTCTGCCGGCTCCCCGCTGCAGTAAAGGCTTGGCTCTGGCGCCCACTTGTCCCTGGGCACATCTCCTCCACACCCAAGTCTGTGTTGGTAGCCACTGTTCTTTAACATCTGGTAGGCACCCACCCAGGGCACACTGCTGACCACGTTTCCAAATGGGCTTTTCCCGCTCTGAATATGAAGTGTGTGCCAGGCACCCCACACGTGAATCTCAGGCTTTATTCCAGCCCCTCACATGCCAATCAGGCTGTAACACAGGATAAGGGGCTGTAAAACCAGCCATTATTCATGGTCTTCTAAAGATTCCACACTCACTGTGACATCTTGATGTTAGTAGTGCAAGATAAAAGAGTGTTTTTGCATTTGTTTTATGACCTTGTTTCTTGCGAGCAAAGCTTGTGTATTTCAAAGATTCACCATAAATATGGCTCCATCAAAATGCTTTAAGTTACAGATTTTTTCGCCTATCACTGTTTTCTTGGCTACCCTGAAAAATATATTTCTTTCTTTCGTTTTAAATTCTGAAGCCCTTTTTCCTTCAACAAAATCTTTACTGAGTGCCAGGCCTTGAGCTGGATGCTGTAGATAGGACAGGGATTTTGCCAGAAATGGGGCACCCTGATATACTCGGGGATCTCAGTGGTTCAGAACCAGAAGGTGTAGTGTATGATAGGTACCACCTGGCTCCCTGCTTGGGATCACCACCGCACAGATGCAGAGCTGCATTGAAGCCCACCATGCCCACTCCAAGAGCAATGTTTCCCTGCTGGACCCCTGCCCAGCTCGTAATTCACTCTTCCTAACTTAGGTGCACACCCACCTGCCCTGGGCCTGGCCACAGTTTTGTCCTGCTTGCCCCCCGTGTGTTTGTTCCTCGATTCATCCAGCAGGTGTTCACCTAACCCCCCTGTGTGCGGGTGCGGCCCTGGGAAGGGGAACCTCGCAGCCCCTGACCATGCCCAGAGGAGCCAGATGTGATGGAGGCAGGGAGAGATGCCAATAGAGGGACGATCCTCTGAGCTAAGGCCTGGGAGGGGCGTAGTCAGAGCTCTGGTTCTGGGGGACAGGGCGTCAGCCTCTCAGGCCCAGAGGAGGGTCCCTGAGCTGATCTGGAAAATCCGGGTTGATTCTGTCGCAGCAGAAAGGAAGTTCCTGGGCTTCCTGGTCTGACGAGAAGGCTGAGGGTCCGTCCATTCAGTTTCTGCTCCTGTCAGACGCTCTCCCTGTGTCAGTATACAGTCGCGTCTGCTCTTTGCAGCCACCTGTGAGAAGGCGTATCCCGTTTCCAATGGAAAGAAATGGAGAAGTGAAAATGAAGTGTCAGTCTCTCAGTCCTGTCCCACCCTCTGCGACCCCGTGGACTGTCCAGGCAAGCATACTGCAGTGGGCAGCCCATCCCCAGGGATTGAACCAGGGTCTCCTGCATTGCAGGTGGCTTCTTTACCATCTGAGCCAGAAGGGAAGGCCCTGACAGAAATGGAGCTTAGAGTTGGGTTAGCTTTGCTGTAACAGGAAGAGCCAGCCTCAGGCTGAGCCAAGCCCCAGGGCAGCTGGCCTTCTGGAAGATGCTTTTGGTGCCTCTTTTTTCAGGATGAAAACGGCCACCCTGGAATGTTTTAGATTCAAGATACACATTCTAGGTGGTGGCTCCTGTGTTCTGGCAGCCTTTTAGGAAAAGTGGGAATTTGTGTCTGGTCTGGACAACTGTTTATGCGAAGGTATTGAGGTCAGCATGGCTGGCAGACCCTTGAGTGGGTGGGAACACAGCCAGGGGAGGGGCTGACCCCAGAGGACTGAGCTGGGTTTCTCAACCCAGAAACCCCGGGGCAGCAATCCTTGTGCCCCTGGAGCTGTGTCCTGGAGGAGGACTTACTATCATGGAGGAGGACTCACGATCACGAATAACCTCTGAAAACAAACATTCATGGAGGAGGACTCACGATCACGAATAACCTCTGAAAACAAACATTTGCAAGTTGTTCAGGAAGTGTGACTAAGTGCTAATTATACAAGTAATTTTCATGCATCTTCAGATTCCATCCAATTTCATATATCTACTCCAGTTGGAACAAGGTGGTTATTAGGAATAGTTACTTGCTTTTCTGTTATCATTAATGCTAATTAGGTTAATTGGTTATTTACACGTCACCACTGTAATCACTGAGCATTATGGTGTGTAGGCACCATCGTATCAAGAAGGATAAAACACCCCATTAATAATAATTAGACTTATTGGTTAATTGATAGAGTCATTACTCAGTTGCTTTTATTCATAATAATTAAAACAGTGATTCTGTTGTTAACATTTAGATCTATTGGCTAATTTGTCACTCTCTTTAATAATTAGGTGAATTGGTTATTTAGTATTGGCTTCCCTGGTGGCTCAGATGGTAAAGCATCTGTCTACAATGCAAGAGACCTGGGTTCCATCCCTGGGTCGGGAAGATCCTCTGGAGAAGGCAATACTCCAGTACTGTTGCCTGGAAAATCCCATGGAGGGAGGAGCCTGGTAGGCCACAGTCCATGGGGACGCTGAGAGTCGGACACTACTGAGCGACTTCACTCCTTTTCCTTTCTCCCTCTATATTTAATCCTGCATCCTCCACTCCCTGAGCTCCCGGACACCTCCGCCCGGTGCCTCAAACACTCGCCAAGAACACTCAGCCGGTGTCCGCTCCACCCGCACACACTCACCCCGCTGCGTCCCCACCGCAGCACAGGGCACCATCACGGGTCCCTTCGTTCTGGTGACCCTGGTCTCTTCTTGCCCCTTCGCTCCACACACCCGACCTGCTATCAAGTTTTGTCAACTTCTTCCAAATGCTATTCCAGCCGAGCACACCGGCTCTTGCGTTGCTTCTCCACTGCTAAAGCCAGGTCCCAGGCACTTTCCAGCAGCTCCCCCTCCCACCACTGTGTCCTCCCGCTTCCTGGAGCCCTGTCTCCCACCTCACACCCCCATTCCCCTCCTTCACACTGACTGTCGGTCCTGGCCACACATGGAGTTCTGCCTGTTCTCAGGCCCCTGAACCTAGTGGTCTTCCTTCTCTGGACTTCCTCAGCTCTCAGCTTAGACATGGCCCCTTCTGCAGGGCCTTCCTTGACCAGCCCCAGCCAGGATGGCCCCTCAGGTACAGACACAATGATTTCATCACCAGGGCTTCCAGTCCCCAGGATGGTCCCTTCGCTTGCTCCACATTTGTTCTCTCCGTCATCCCAGCCCCCCACCAGCTTCTAAGAGTGCCGTCAAGGGACCTGGTAACCTGTTTTTACAACGAGCTTTCCAGGTGGTTCTGTGGCAGATGAGCCACTCAGGATCCACTGCACGTGAGGGCTATGTGACCTCAGGTAGGGCCCTTACCCTCTCTGGGCCTCAGTTTTCCATATTGTCAAATAAGGAGGTTTAATTTCTAATTGTTCAGTTGCTCAGTCATGTCCAACTCTTTGAGACCCCCAGGGAGCCCGCCAGGCTCCTCTGTCCACAGGGTTCTCCAGGCAAGAGTACTGAAGTGGGTTGCCTTTGTGTTCTGCATTAGTTTATAGTAGAGGATCACTAAAAATCTGTCCATTTGCACAGGCTGTGAGCCTGAGACAAGCAGTCAGCAGCCCACAGGGGCTTCTGCAGAGTGTGGAGGAAGAAGTGGGGACAGTTCAGACTAACGAGCTGGTCTGGAGGCCCGCTTCCCAGAGTGGCTACTTTGAAAGAGGCCAGCGTACTCCAGGGGGTGTTGCGTGACAGGAGGGATGGAAGCCAGGCGTGTCTGGTTTGCTGTCGGAGGGAGAGCTGCGTGTGGTAGGAAGGGGCCTCGGATGAGCTCCGCGGGGCTGAGGTCACTGTGAGAAACTCAGAGGTCAGGGAGAGGTGGGTCCTGGGAGTGCCACTTGCAGGACTGCCTCTTTGCCCCGAGGTGAGCAGAGCTGAGCTGGAGCAGACGTGGAGAGAAGTGAGGTCACCAGCCACTCTTGGTGCCTCCATCGCCCACCCCTTCGAGGGACCCTGCATGAGTACCTGCCCAGTCCCCCGTCCAGTGCAGCCTGGCCACTCAGTTGCTCCAGATCCAAGCAGATGTTTCCCAGTAAAAGTAGACACTACCCCCAAAGACTCGCCAGCACTCAGCGAGCCACGCGGAAAACCAGGTCCAGGTGCCACGCAGGAAGTTCTGTTCATTCACGTCTTCTTCGCTGCCCGTCGTTGACTCAGCAGTGCCCCCAGCGAGAGAAAAGGGAAGTGTCCGCAGCAGCGGCAACCGTGGCTATTTTTTAGTGTTTACCTCCCTCTAGTGGGGATGGGCGGAGAAGGCAATGGCATCCCACTCCAGTACTCTTGCCTGGAAAATCCCATGGACGGAGGAGCCTGGTGGGCTGCAGTTCATGGGGTCCCTAAGAGTCGGACGCGACTGAGCGACTTCACTTTTCACTTTCATGCATTGGAGAAGGAAATGGCGACCCACTCCAGTGTTCTTGCCTGGAGAATCCCAGGGATGGAGCCTGGTGGGCTGCCGTCTATGGGGTCGCACAGAGTCGGACACGACTGAAGTGACTTAGCAGCAGCAGCAGCAGCAGTGGGGATGGGACGCTCTTCTCTGAGTGCACCGCCCTCTCCCCAGCTGTTTGCAATTAAGTTGGCTTCAAACATTGAGTGAACATCTGCTCTGTTGCAAGCCCTGGGCTTGTCTCTGTGTGAGAAGTGTGTGTGTGGGGGGGGGGGACAAGGGGGAGACTCTGCCTTCAAGGGCCTGTGAGTCACGTGAGCACCGTCACACTGGCCTTCAGTGTGGGGGACGCAGTGGTTACTTCTGCCAGAGGAATTGCAGAACCTTTCAGAAAGATAGAGATGTCCTTCTGAGCAGGGAGACGGGACGGAGGGCATGTGTGGAGAGACACCTGGACAAAGATAGGCCAGAGGTGCGTCTCCTGGAACCTGTGTGGTGGTGAGAGCTGCTGTTTAACAGATCTGTCTGTTCACCCCAGGTGATCTGATGCTGAATAACGCTTGGGAACCGCTGTTCTAGGAAATTTTTGTTAATGGGTTAACTCTGTGTGTGTGTGTGTGTGTGTGTGTGTGATTCACACACAGACACATTTATTTTAAATGTGCAAATATTTTCAATAAATATCAGAATAGATACTGCACCAGTTACATGCCCATCACCCAGATAGCACACATGTTATCATGGTGTAAGTTTTACCTCAGATCTTTTCTTTCTGCTTTTGTTCCTTTTTGTTTAAAAAAGTAACTGAAGCCTCACCCCCACCTCCATCTCTTGTGTCCCCATCCCTTTCCTCTCTCGAAGGACAGTGCCACCAGGAGGCTGCTCCATACACGTTTGTCACGCAGGCCCCCTCTTTCTTTACAGGGCCCCCCAGGACCACCTGGTGTCCCAGGCCCCCCTGGACCCGGAGGCCCCCCGGTGAGACTGGTTTTGACTTTCTCTTCCCAGGGCACTTAGATGGAGGTTTCATGGCCCCGGGAGACAGGGACATCGTCGTGTGAAGCTGTCCATTGGCTCTTTGCCCAAGAGCAGAGCAAAGGCATGAACGAGGAGGGCCCTGTCCACAGCCAGATCCGGAGGCCCTTAGACTGGAGATAGCTCCTGAACTCATACAGCTCTGGAGCCCCTTAGACTGGACATAGCTCCTCAGCTCATATAGCACATCCGTGGCTGCTCCTAGAGAAGTGTGCAGGAAGCGTAGGGTCGCCCTTCCTGGGGTCTTTCAGCAGTGTGTGGGTTGGCTCCTCTCCCCCAGTTCAGGAGCAGCTGGGAAGGTTCCCATGGGCAGAGTGGATGGTGGAAGGCAGAGAGAGGTGGTTCCTTCCACTCATCCCGCCAGGGGGTAGTGAAGGTGCTGGTGGCCCCGACCGCAGCCCAGCCCAGTCCTGCACTGGCCAGCCTGGAGGGCATGTTGACCCCTCGGTTCACCATGGCCCACACCATGGACGGCCAGATGCCCCCGAGGGGTGTCCACCCCGGGTGCCCTCATCAGAGCTAAAGATCTGGGCTCCTGCCAGCAAAGGCGCTGGGAGAAGGGAGCCAATGCTCAGAAGAGGTCAGACTAATGGTTCCCCTGTGGTTCCCCTTGGCAGGGTCTGCCTGGAGAGATCGGCTTCCCCGGAAAGCCTGGCCCCCCTGGGCAGGCGGTGAGTGACCTGGGCACCCCTCCCCGCTCTCCCCTCTCCTGTCCTTCCACGTGGGAGGGGCTGGCCCTTCCACTGGCTGCCCAGGCTGCTTCCCAGTGGGTGATGCCCTCTGCTCTTCCCTCCCTGTTGGGGGGACCGGGGCCCTGGCACCCTGCCTCCCTCCTCCTCCCTCCTGTGGTGCCTGCCGCGTGCTGTCTCTGGGGGCCGTGCCCCGAGGGCCCCCAGCCAGGCTGCGGGTCAAGGTGCCCACTCCTCAGGCCACTGCCTGTGCTCTGTAACCCCGAGGCACAGTCGACAACCCTTGGCTGTTTGAAGCGTGGCTTTTCGTCTGTGGGGACACCGCCAGGGGGTCATGGAAGTAATGGGTGTGGAGATGCAAGGCTCGGTCCAGGACGTGGCAGGATGGCCCTGCCTCTGTGTCTGCTGTTTCCTCTTTCTCAGTCAGCAGGATCCAGGGAGCCAGGCAGTCTAAATCCTTTTAGGTCCTGAGGGTGGAGGTCATTAAACCTTAACATCTGCACAAGCAGAATGCATATTCAAGCTGGGTGTCTCCTGCCTCTTGGCCAGCAGCTCTTCAGGGCAGGGTGATAGAGTGGCTTGGGCCTCTGAGACCATGTGACCATGATGGGTGTCAGAGGTGATGGCCCTCAGGAGGCCCCTACTCGTCCAGAAGGAATTGCCTTACTGCTGCTTGTCTGGTGGGGCCAGCAGGTGGGGAAAGGCGTGGCTATGGGAAGCCAGTGGGACCTGCACCACTGATGGGGGCTCAGGACATTGGAGAAAGGGTGACTGAGGGAAAAGTCAGACTGGGCAGCACGGGCAGTTGTCCCCCTGTCACTGGGCGCCGGATCCACAGGCGGCTGTAGGCGGAGGCCCCGGGATGCCGAGATGTGATGGCTGGATGCCGGCATACTTGGCTCTGTCGAGCTCCACGTACCACAGTGAAGGCTCTGGATGTGAGGTCCAGTGTTGTGAGGCCCATTCTCAGGGGAGCCCATCCAAGCCTGGAGTGCACGGTTTGCTGCCATCCACAGATGTTCCTGAACACCCGTCCACATGGTTTCACCCACTAACAGTTTACGGCAGTGACCGCACCCCAGAGGGCTGGCACCCAGGAATGGTCCCGCATGTGAGGCGCCACGCCAACCAGTTCTGGCTGCAGAATCCGCTCCTGGCTGGAAGTGGTTCCATGCAGTGCTGCCCTGACCGTGCCCTTTATGTTGGTCTGTTGTTCCCTTCTCTGCCCAGGGACCTCCTGGAAAGGATGGGCTGAATGGACCCCCAGGCCTGCCAGGACCCAAGGTTGGTATGAGTTAGGGAACCCAGAAGCCAGAGAGCTCTTTGATCGTTGGGTGCCCCGGCCGTGGATCACGTTTGGATCCTGAGTCATGCAGGGCTCGGAAATGTTTATATTCAAGGTCAGATATGGGTGAGCCCCTTATTCCTACCTAGGTAACTGGTTGGGGATTTGGAGGCCGAGGACTTTTAAATTATTCTATTAGAAATATGCATCTATTTTATTTGCAAGGAGGAAGCCTTTTCAGAGACGCTTACATAATAAGAGACTTCAACTTAAAAATAATCTGGGGCTCATTACAGTAAGATCATTAAGAGGAGTCAGAGGTTAACTGTCATAAAATTGGGAAGCAAGTTCACAGTTTACTCACTTCAGAGGGACAATTAAAAACCATACAGCCAACAGTTTAACAAGTGAACCTCACCTTTTCATGGCAAAGATACAGAAGCTCAAAGATGAATGTCAACAGTCCTTGCAAGGCAACTTCTGGATGTCAGGAGTTTTCACCATCCCTTTCAGTAGGCAGACTTAGAAGCTCCACTTTTTCATGACAGAATACAGAATACATACAGATTTAACTTAATTTAAGAACATGTCATGTAAATATTCTCCATTCTCCTCTCTTTAAAAATAAGAGGTGAGGGCTAATCAAGTATTTTGTCGTCTCAAAAGCACGTAGGCAGCATCTCCCCCACTCTGAATCCCTCATTCCCACTCACTTGAGTCTGTAAATCAAAAGCAGAGCCAGTGAATCTAGGAGGTGGTTGGAGCTGCTGTTTCAGGCTGCTGTGGTATCCCAGAATTAAAGGAGTTCAGTAGCACCCGAGTCCGAGTAGCTTTCCTCCTCCCGGCCTGGAGCTGGTCCTCAGTCGCTTCCCTCCACTCCCGGCTCCTGCTGTTGACCCTCCTCCGCCTTCCTTGCAGGGAGACCCGGGAGACAGAGGGGAGGACGGTCTGCCCGGACAGCGCGGCCCACGGGTAAGGACTCAGTCTTCCTCCTCTCGCGCCTGTTATTCTAAGCAGTGTGTTCCAGGCTCTGTGTGAACCCCTGCTGTCAGAGCTGTATAGGCTGGGGGTCAGGCAGGGGCCAGCCAGGGCCATCACACAGGGGCTGTTTGAAAGGCAGGGGCAGGTTGGGGTCAGTGGTGACACCCTGGACTGACGACCACTGAGAGCCACACCACGGCATGCCTAGGGAGAGGAGCAGGGAGTTCCTGGAGGCAGGGGGCCCTGCAGCTGGAGGAGAGAACCCCGTGCCCATGGGAGAGCCTTGGCCTCAGGAAGAGGGACAGCCTTGCTGACCAGCCTATCCTGGGAGGGGAGGGGCCAGGGGGTCAGTGCCCCCTGGACCTGTCCCCTGAGCTTGCCCTGCCTCCAGTGTCCTTTCACACCTGACCCCTCCAGAAGGCAAGGAAGCCTGGGGCTTCTGGGGGGCAGACGTGTGGAGACTGGATCCACAGGGGGCAGTGGAGGTAACCCATGTGCCCTGCGGAGGGGGCACCTCCTGTGGGAGGGGCCCAAGTGCTGGATTTGGGTGAGTGTCCATATGTGCTGTGGGTGTGTATATGGTGTGTGGGTGGGTATGTACATGGGTATATGGTGTGTGTGGGTGTATACATGGTGTGGGCGTCTGTATGTGGTGTGGGTGTGTGTATGCAGTGTGTGTGTGTATGTGAGGTGTGTGTGTACATTGTGTGTATCTGGTGTGTCTGTCATGTGGGTGTGTCTGTATGTCATGTGTGTATGTGGTGTGTGTTGTGGATGTGTGTGTATGTCGTGTATGTGGTGTGTGTGTGTGTACATGGTGTGTGTCTGTGTGGTGTGGGTGTGTATATGTGGGATGTGTCTGTGAGGTGTGTGTGTGTTGTGGTTGTGTACATGGTGTGTGGGTCTGTATGTCGTGTGTGTGTGTGAGGGGTGTGTATGTGTGTGTGTGCGTGGTGTGGGTCTGTATGTCGTGTGTGTGTGAGGGGTGTGTGTGTTGTGGGTGTGTACATGGTGTGTGGGTCTGTATGTCGTGTGTGTGTGTATGCAGTGTGTATATATGTGAGGTGTATGTGTGTGTGTGTGCACATGGTGTGTACTTTTGCAGGCGCCTGTGCTTCTGGAGGGGCCTGTGTCGAGACAGACACTCACGTGGGGGCCCTCTCCCTCACACTCTGTTAGGGTAAGAGCTAGTTAAGGCTGTGACTGGCTCTTGGTGACCACCTTCCAGCCCCAGTGCCGAAGTCCAGCCCTGGCTGATCCAGGGAGTTTGAGGTGTAGACGGCGTCAGTGAGGGTCAGGAAACAATTGCTTAAATAAATATTAATTAAAGATATAAAGAATAATAGAATGAGGATAGCTCAGTAGGAGAATTCAGTGAAGAAAAGAGGCTGAAACAAGGATAGCTCAGTGAGAAAATTTAGTGGAGAAAAGAGGCTGAATAATTCAGCCAGAAGATAAGAGAAAGAACGACATGGGGAGACCAAGTTTTGGTGAACAAGGCCCGCACTTTATTTTCCAAAGTAGTTTTTATACCTTAAGTTATGCATAGAGGATAATAGGGAAGGGGTGGAGTCATGCAAGGACAGCAGTCCCTGAGCTAGGCTTTCAAACTTATCATGTGCAAAAGTTTAGGTGAGTTACATCATCTTCTGGCCCGGAGGCCTGCCAATATCTTAAGACCCTTTCAAACATCTCAACATCTTAAGACCCTGCCAAACTTAAGACCCTTAAGTTTAAGAAGAAAACTTATCCTTCTCCAAGGGTGATTAGTCAGGGACCACCCTCCAAAAGCATTAGATAAAGTTGCATTCCTATAGGGCAAAGGTGCGGTGGGTTATAACAAGAGAAAGAATTAACTCAAGGGTCCAAGGTTACAAACATTAAAGCTACTACTTCAGATCAGATCAGTCGCTCAGTTGTGTCCGACTCTTTGTGACCCCATGAACCGCAGCACGCCAGGCCTCCCTGTCCATCACCAACTCCCGGAGGTCACTCAGACTCACATCCATCGAGTCAGTGATGCCATCCAGCCATCTCATCCTCTGTCGTCCCCTTCTCCTCCTGCCCCCAATCCCTCCCAGCATCAGAGTCTTCTCCAATGAGTCAACTCTTCGCATGAGGTGGCCAAAATACTGGAGTTTCAGCTTTAGCATCATTCCCTCCAAAGAAATCCCAGGGCTGATCTTCAGAATGGACTGGTTGGATCTCCTTGCAGTCCAAGGCACTCTCAAGAGTCTTCTCCAACACCACAGTTCAAAAGCATCAATTCTTCGCGCTCAGCCTTCTTCACAGTCCAGCTCTCACATCCACACATGACCACAGGAAAGACCATAGCCTTGACTAGACGAACCTTTGTTGGCAAAGTGATGTCTCTGCTTTTGAATATGCTATCTAGATTGGTCATAACTTTCCTTCCAAGGAGTAAGCGTCTTTTAATTTCATGGCTGCAGTCACCATCTGCAGTGATTTTGGAGCCCAGAAAAATAAAGTCTGACACTGTTTCCACTGTTTCCCCATATATTTCCCATGTAGTGATGGGACCAGATGCCATGATCTTCGTTTTCTGAATGTTGAGCTTTAAGCCAACCTTTTCACTCTCCACTTTCACTTTCATCAAGAGGCTTTTTAGTTCCTCTTCACTTTCTGCCATAAGGGTGGTGTCATCTGCATATCTGAGGTTATTGATATTTCTCCCGGCAATCTTGATTCCAACTTGTGTTTCTTCCAGTCCAGCATTTCTCATGATGTACTCTGCATATAAGTTAAATAAACATGGTGACAATATACAGCCTTGACGTACTCCTTTTCCTATCTGGAACCAGTCTGTTGTACCATGACCAGTTCTAACTGTTGCTTCCTGACCTGCATACAGATTTCTCAAGAGGCAGATCAGGTGGTCTGGTATTCCCATCTCTTTCAGAATTTTCCACAATTTATTGTGATCTACACAGTCAAAGGCTTTGGCATAGTCAATAAAGCAGAAATAGATGTTTTTCTGGAACTTTCTTGCTTTTCCCATGATCCAGCGGATGTTGGCAATTGGGTCTCTGGTTCCTCTGCCTTTTCTAAAACGAGCTTGAACATCAGGAAGTTCATGGTTCACATATTGCTGAAGCCTGGCTTGGAGAATTTTGAGTATTACTTTACTAGCGTGTGAGATGAGTGCAATTGTGCGGTAGTTTGAGCATTCTTTGGCATTGCCTTTCTTTGGGATTGGGATGAAAACTGACCTTTTCTAATCTTGTGGCCACTGCTGAGTTTTCCAGATTTGCTGGCATATCAAGTGCAGCACTTTCACAGCATCATCTTTCAGGATTTGGAATAGCTCCACTGGAATTCCATCACCTCCACTAGCTTTGTTCGTAGTGATGCTTTCTAAGGCCCACTTGACTTCACATTCCAGGATGTCTGGCTCTAGGTCAGTGATCACACCATCATGATTATCTGGGTCGTGAAGCTCTTTTTTGTACAGTTCTTCTGTGTATTCTTGCCACCTCTTCTTAATATCTTCTGCTTCTGTTAGGTCCATACCATTTCTGTCCTTTATCGAGACCACCTTTGCATGAAATGTTCCTTTGGTATCTCTGATTTTCTTGAAGAGATCCCTAGTCTTCCCCATTCTGTTGTTTTCCTCTATTTCTTTGCATTGATCGCTGAAGAAGGCTTTCTTATCTCTTCTTGCTATTCTTTGGAACTCTGCATTCAGATGTTTATATCTTTCTTTTTCTCCTTTGCTTTTCGCTTCTCTTCTTTTCATAGCTATTTGTAAGGCCTCCCCAGACAGCCATTTTGCTTTTTTGCATTTCTTTTCCATGGGGATGGTCTTGATCCCTGTCTCCTGTACAATGTCACGAACCTCATTCCATAGTTCATCAGGCACTCTATCTATCAGATCTAGGCCCTTAAATCTATTTCTCACTTCCACTGTATAATCATAAGGGATTTGATTTAGGTCATACCTGAATGGTCTAGTAGTTTTCCCTACTTTCTTGAATTTAAGTCTGAATTTGGCAATAAGGAGTTTATGGTCTGAGCCACAGTCAGCTCCTGGTCTTGTTTTTGCTGATTGTATAGAGCTTCTCCATCTTTGGCTGCAAAGAATATAATCGATCTGATTTCGGTGTTGACCATCTGGTGATCTCCATGTATAGAGTCTTCTCTTGTGTTGTTGGAAGAGGGTATTTGCTATGACCAGTGCATTTTCTTGGCAAAACTCGATTAGTCTTTGCCCTGCTTCATTCCGTATTCCAAGGCCAAATTTGCCTGTTACTCCAGGTGCTTCTTGACTTCCTACTTTTGCATTCCAGTCCCCTATAATGAAAAGGACATCTTTTTGGGGTGTTAGTTCTAAAAGGTCTTGTAAGTCTTCATAGAACCGTTCAACTTCAGCTTCTTCAGCATTACTGGTTGGGGCATAGACTTGGATTACTGTGACATTGAACGGTTTTCCTTGGAAACGAACAGAGATCATTCTGTCGTTTTTGAGATTTCATCCAAGTACTGCATTTCGGACTCTTTTGTTGACCATGATGGCCACTCCATTTCTTCTGAGGGATTCCTGCCCGCAGTAGTAGATATAATGGTCATCTGAGTTAAATTCACCCATTCCAGTCCATTTTAGTTCGCTAATTCCTAGAATGTCGACATTCACTCTTGCCATCTCTTGTTTGACCACTTCCAATTTGCCTTGATTCATGGACCTGACATTCCAGGTTCCTATGCAATATTGCTCTTTACAGCATCGGACTTTGCTTCTGTCACCAGACACATCCACAGCTGGGTATTCTTTTTGCTTTGGCTCCATCCCTTCATTCTTTCTGGAGTTATTTCTCCACTGATCTCCATTAGCATATTGGCCCCCTACCGACCTGGGGAGTTTCTCTTTCAGTATCCTATCATTTTGCCTTTTCATACTGTTCATGGGGTTCTCAAGGCAAGAATACTGAAGTGGTTTGCCATTCCCTTCTCCAGCGGACCACACCCTGTCAGATATCTCCACCATGACTCGCCCATCCTGGGTTGCCCCACGGACATGGCTTAATTTCATTGAGTTAGACAAGGGTGTGGTCCTGGTGTGATTAGATTGACTAGTTTTCTGTGAGTATGGTTTCAGTGTATTTGCCCTCTGATGCCCTCTTGCAAGACCTACCGTCTTACTTGGGTTTCTCTTACCTTGGGCGTGGGGTATCTCTTCCCAGCTGCTCCAGCAAAGCACAGCCATGGCACCTTACCTTGGACGACGGGTCTCTCCTCACCGCCGCCCTTCCTGACCTCGGTCGTGGCTTAGCTCCTCTCGGCTGCGCTCCTAGTGCGCCGTGCAGCTGGCGAGGCGCTCCTAGTGCGCCGGTCGTGGGAGTGGCGAGGCGCTCCTAGTGCTCCGGTCTCGGGAGTGGCGAGGCGACTACTTACATTTACTACTAAGTAAATTTACTACTACTTACATTTACTACTAAGTAATTTACTACTTAATTAAATTACTACTTACATTTCTATAAACCAATTATATCAATCAATACACTGCCAAGGACACAGTAGGTAAGAGACATGGAGACTTAGCAGCAAACATTGGCCCAACAAGTGAAAAACCCTTCACCAGTACAATTTCTAATCAATCTTTTAACTGCTCAATGGAATCTGTATTTAGACAGTTTAGAACATCTCATGCCTCTCACAGTTTGGAGGCTCTGAACAATCACATGTGGCCAGAAAAGCCTATTCAGGCAGGCTAGAGGATTTCCAAAGGAGTTTGTAGGTTGAAACACTGTCACACCCAGGAATTATTAACTGGAGGTGTAAGTTAAGTCTTTTTTCAGAGAAAGGTAGTGGGGGACAGCCCCCCGTAAAGTCAGAGGTGTAGGTGAGAACACAAAGCAGAAAATAGGCAGACTCTGGTTTTTGGGGGTAGATGCTCGAGAATTTCCAGGGGGGCTCCTGAGGCTAAATCACGCATTTGCATATGCCGAGCCTCCTTCCTCATGACCTTTGTCATGGGTGGAGCGCTGATCCAAGCCGGCTCCCGGCATCCCAGTCCACAGCAGGCACCTGCAGGCACTCAGTAAGGGCTCACTGGTGGCCAACTGATAACTCACAGCCCAGAAAGGGCACAGGTATGGCCTGGACTTGGCCCAGTGGTGACCCTGCTGTCCTGGGAGGCAGGACCCGGGTCACCTCGCTGGCCAGTGAAGGCTGATGGGCAAATCCCTGGACCCTCGGTTCCCTGTGGCCTTGCTTTTTCAAGAAGTGACCATTCTTTAGTGAAAGTCGCTCAGTCGTGTTTGACTTTTTGTGATTCCATGGACAATACAGCCCATGGAATTCTCTAGACCAGAATGCTGGAGTGGGTAGCTTTTGCCTTCTCCAGGGGATGTTCCCAACCTGAGGATCAAACTCAGGTCTCCCTTGTTGCAGACAGGTTCTTTACCAGCTGAGCCACAGTTTAGAACAAATTAAAATGGAGCAGAACACACATGCCCGCCCTCCCCAGGATGCCCAATGGACTCCCTGTGGAAAGCATCCGCTAGGGGCCCCTGTGCCCTGGATTCCTCAGGGCTCCACAAGCCAGCTCACTGTCGCTTGCAAGCACAGCACCTCCATCGTTTAAGACTCAACATTCCTGTTATTAAAAAATATCTGTGATTGAAATGTAATGATATGTAACTGGCTGCATTTTGTCCCTCCATTGCTCTGGGGTAAATCACGTGGTCTTTTAAACACCAAAGGCCACGTTCCTGGTTTTGATTGACAGGCTGAAATTCAATCATCTTCCAGAAATAACTTAAAGCGTTTGCATAGGTCACTATTATTTTTCATTTTTGACTGCTAGGATTTTATGGACTCGGCCAGACCTGTGAGCTGTGTTTCCTCAAATCCTCCTTGGATATTGTGGGGGATTTGTGGGGTCAGCCAGACTTGTTTGAGCTGTGTTTCCTCACATGTGTGAGTTGGCTCATCCTTCTGAGCTTACAGTGTATAAATTCCCACATTCAATTCAACAGTCTTCAGAAGAACCTGTTCCCATCGAGTTCCTTGTGCGGATGTAGTTGATGGATCAGAAGTATTGGGGTGAATTTGAGGTGCCCTCGGGGTTGTCTTTAGGGTTCGTGTTCCAGCTACGTGTTCAGTATTTATGCTCGCCCCCAGTGACTGAAAGTTTCTACAGCTCATCTGCCATTTTTGTACAATTTCTAGTGTAGTGTAGTACATTTAAAAATTTTCTCTAGGAAGTTGGAAACTGAATTTCTACAGTTACGTTGCTTTTAGAGCGTACTTTGTAGCTGCGAAGGAGACATGGCAGGAGGTCTGTTGCTTTATTTTGACATCACGCCTTGTAAGATAAGTATCTCTGAAGAAGGTCGTGGATGCATCCTGGATGACGGGTCTCAAGTCCACTCGGAACAGACCAGCTGTGGGATGAGCAGGTGCATCGCCCTCTTGGGCTCATGTCGTGGATTCCAGGAGCCACCCAGCCCTTCGTGGGTCATGCTGTGGCTTAGGATTCACAGCACGGATTCAGGAGGCACTTCAGGAGGCCTTCAAAATGCCTGCTACCCGACCTCGGCACCACCCCCCACCCAGCGCCTTTCCAACTGTAAAGGTTGTCCGTCCTAGCAAATTTAAAGTGACAATTTGTGTAGCAAGTGTTTGCACAGATCCAGTAAGAACAGCTGTTACTAATTGTGCTTGTGAACACTGGGGATTGATTGGAGAAGTGGAGCGCATCTGGAATTTCTATATGCACCGACTCAGACCCCAGTGGCCCTAGTGGCACCAGAACTGCAGGATGAAATGTGTGCTTCACGCTGAACAGTGCTTTTAGTTTCTTCACTTTCTTTTTTTTTCTCTGTCTCTCTCAACATGTGATATAGACCTCACTACCACTGGTGTCTGGCATAGCTGCAGGGAAAACCTTTATGTGTTTGCATAACCACTCATTCATTAATTCATGTGTCCACTTATCAGAAAGCCAAATTTCCTTATGGAAATCTACATAAAGATTTTAATAAGGACCATACTTAGCTTCCCTGGTGGCTCAGACGGTAAAGAATCTCCCTGCAATACAGGACCCTGGGTCGGGAAGACCCACTGGGGAAGGGAATGGCAACCCATGCCATTATTCTTGCCAGGAGAAATCCTTGGAAAGAGGAGCTTGGGGGGCTAAAGTCCATGGGGTCGCAAAGAATCAAGACTCAAGTGACTGTGTGTCCATGCATAATAATGTTAGAAACTGGCATTCAAGAAGTTAGTGTTTCTGAAGACAAATGGCTGGTTAGAAATTGCAGTCCCTCCCCGTTCCTCCCACCGCAGGCCTCTTTGCCTCAGTGACTTACAGAGACCTGCTGAGTATAGCAGCTGGGTGGGGTCAGAGAGTGGGCCCTCTGGTCCTGCACCCCTTACCCCCACTTCAGCAGGACCAGGAAACGCTGGTCAGAAACCTGATGCCAGAGGACACGACTTCATCCATGAGACCAGAAGCCGTGTAGCCCTGCTGAGGGCTTCCTTTCCAACGTAATATAAGTTTAGACGTTTAAGCAGCATTTTTCCCGAGACTGGCCTTTATAGCAACACACCATGGGAGGGGCAATGGACCTCTCTCCTGCCCGTGAGTTCCTCCACCCCCAGCTGCCTGTGTTTTACCAAAGAGTCTGAACAACTGCGGGCTGCTTGGTCAGCTCGAAAAGTTCATCAACAGCTTCTCCACCACTGGACCCAGCTGGGGGTCTGAGATCCCCCTGGAAGGGAGCAGAGCTCAGAGTCGGGGCGGCTCCAGGACTCCCTGTGGCTCTAGACTGTTGTTTAGAGTCAGAATCACTGGCTCCAACCTGTGTAAACTCCCATCAGGGCAATTCCAGAAACCGTTTCTTTTGAGGGAAGGTCAAGCCAGGGTGGGGCTTCCCGGGTGGCACTAGGAGTAAAGAATCTGCCGACCGATGCAGGAGATGCAGGAGACCCGGGTTCGATCCCTGGGTTCGGAAGATCCCCTGCAGGAGGGAATGAGAACTCACTTCAGTATTCTTGCCTGGAGAACCCCACGGACAGAGGAGCCTGGCGGGCAACAGTCGATGGGGTCACAAAGAGCTGGGCATGACTGAGCATGTGCAAAGACCATGTGGGGGAGTGTGGAAGCCTCCCTCCAGAAACGCTCAGCACTCGGGGCTTCAGTGCCTGTGCTGCCTGTGTGAGAATCGAGGGTGTGGGTGCCAGGTGCTCTGGGTCTGCGGGGCCACCTGGGGGTGGCAGCCATCTCTGCAAACGTGCGTGGTAAGTGACCGGGCGTCTGTTATTCTATCCGCAGGGTGAAGTTGGGGAGCAGGGCCTGGCTGGCCGACCTGGAGAAAAGGTCTGTTCATTCATCCATTTTTCGTTTGTCCACCCAGTGCATTCGTTTGTTAGTATCCGCTGCTCCTGTGTCACTTGTCTCCCTGGAGCTCACAACACGTCTGTGTGCCTTCACCTCTTTACCCCGTGACCGTGAGCACGTCCTATGCATCCTTTGCTGTACTGGGTACCAGGGTCACCATCATCAGCCAAGAGCAGTTGAGCAGGTGCAGCAAGTGGTGCCATGCAGGCGACCGAAGGGGTCCCAGGAGGCCCCTCACTCAGGCTCAGGGAGTATCAGAGAGGTGGCCCAGAGGGGACGTCGTGGCTGACCCAGAGGGATGAGGAGTCAGACAACAAGAGCGGGGAAGTAAGGGCTCCTGGGCGAGGGGCCACAGAGTGGACCTGTGCCTGGGGCCGCCCTGGAGCACTGTCTAGGATCCCCCTCTCTCCGCTGCTTTGTTTCCATGTTGCCCCGCTCCTGCAGAGGGGCAGCCTCCGTCCTGAGAGCCCACTGATCACGGCGCTGTGTTCTTTCCGCAGGGAGAGGCCGGGCTCCCAGGCTTCCCAGGACTCCCAGGTGCGAGGGGAGAGAAAGGCGACCAGGTGAGGCCACGCGCCGCGCCCCGAGGAGAGCGCCCCCGGCCCTGGTTTGCGCGCTCGGGCACGGGCTGACCGGGCTGGGGTTGGAGCGTTTTCCCCAGTGTCTAGGAAGAGGAAAGGCAGGGGACCGGGCCACCGTGGGCCACGCGCTGGGGTGAAGGGACAGTGGCCAAGGGGTCCGTCTGGAAGGGTGGGTGGAGCAACTTCAGATGAAACTGTGGGAACGACCGGGGGCGTCAGCTGTTGGGTGCCGAATGGAGCATTTGCCACCTCACACAACTGACATCCCTTGAACTCAGTCCTCCCCGCGGCAGGGCAGGCTGGGGAGACGAAACCGTATTTTGCCCAGGGTCCCCGCTTGCTCTCGCCTGGAAGAGGTAGCCGTCACACTCAGTCGTGTTCTAACGTCTCCTGGTTTCTATCTTTTCTCTAGGGAGAGAAAGGGGCCCTGGGGCTTCCGGGACTGAAAGGCGACCAGGGTGCAAAGGTAGGAGCCGCTGCCCTTGTCGGGGGCGTCGGTGCCCCGTGTCGCACAGCTGCCCGTCCGTCATTCACGTGGAGGGAGTGCACGCTTAGAGTTGCAGCGGTGGCCTGGGTGGCCGCCCTGGTTCTCCCCGCTGTGGTCCTGGGCACCCCATCTGATCCCAGAGTCTCCCTTGCTGGCCCGAAAGCAGAGCTGCCTGTATAGGCTGGCATCCACGGGCAGTTGGTTCCAGGAGCCCTGAGGATAACTGAAATCCGTGGGTGCCTGAGTCTGTCCTATAAAGTGGTGGAGCCTGAGAACCGTGGGCCTCCAGGAACCAGCGCCAGGGAGGCGGGACCCGCCACGGGCCAGGGTCATCGTGGCGAGCACAGCACATGCAGTGACTCTGGTGATCGGGGCAACATCCGGAGGTGGGCTAGATTATCAGTGACACCCCCCATTCATAGACGAGGAGACTGAGGCATGGAAGGGCCAGGCTGCCGGCCCGGGGCTGTGTGGATGGAAGGCATTGGGAGTCGAGACCTGACCACAGTCCGGGCCCAGCGTCTAGGCTCTGATCAGGTCCACATGGCACACCAGCCTGGCCCGGGGGAGCCTGGGCAGCCTCACACGCCCAGCAGGGCCCTGCAATCCCTCCTCTGCTGCCAGGGGGGCCACCTGGTTCTCCCAGTTTGAGCTCCGCACCCTCCTGTGTCCTGCTCTCCTGCCCACCATCCTGCTCAGCACCCCCCATCCCCGCTCCCAGGCTGAGGGCTGAGGTCTTTGTTCTGAACGGACCTGCGATCTATAAATAGAGATCCTGCAATGGAAAGGGCTTTGGTGGATAAGCCGTTCAGGCCCGCTGCTCTCCCGGACTTCTCAGAAAAGCAATTTCTATTTGAGAAACTCATTTCCAAGATGCAGAGGACTCGGCGAGGCCATTAAGCCCCTTTTATTGCTTTGGCAGAATTGCCGGGGCCACGGCAGAGTCACATTCAAGATTCTGAAGAATCTGGCCTGCTTTTCTTTGCCTCTAGAGAAATATGTCATCATAGACAATTCTGGGTTTGAAAAAAAAAAATGACATTGAAGCAACATTGCCCCCTGCTGGCCGTGTCTGGGTGTCCCTTTCTCAGTGGTCTGGTCCACCTCCTCCCCACCCGACACTGAGAGCGTTTGACCCCAGGGCATCTCTGACAGGAGGGTGATAACGCCCCTGCGTGAGCTGGGGCTGAGACACTTAAACTGCAGAGAAGTGGGGATGGGAGCCCCCGCCAGCCCCCCTGACTCCAGAGCTCAGAGACCCTTCTCTAGGCGAGCATCTTTCCCCAAGTCAGAGAGCTCCTGGGCTCTGCCCCACCAGCTCATGGTCCTGTGTTCACCCCACAGTGTTGAGGGCGGGCGAGGCTCTTCCAGAAAGGTGATCTTGAGGCCCTCGGGGTTGGAGACACATCTCTCCTCCAACCCTCTTCTTCTTTATGTCTGTTCATACCTTGCACTGTCATGCTAATGGTAAAGAACCCGCGTGCCAGTGCTGAAGATGTGGGTTCAATCACTGGGTCGGGAAGATCCCCTGGAGGAGGGCATGGCAGCCCACTCCAGTGTCCTTGCCTGGAGAATCCCATGGACAGAGGAGCCTGGTGGGCTGCAGTCCATGGGGTCTCAAAGAGTCAGACACAACAGACAGAGCTTGATCGCACGTGCATTGTACTGGGAAACACTGAACTTGAATGGTCTGGATGAGATTGCTTCTGGAACTCGGCACTAGAAAAGGTGCTCTATTCTCTCTGAAGCTTCTACAACATGGTCAGGGGAATGCCTCGCAGTAGTTAAGGGCTTGGGCTCAGAGTTTGCCACCAGGCTGCACCAGCTGCTGTCTGTGTGACTTTGGGCAGGGGCCCGAGTGTGGCTGCACTTAAGTTTGCTCATCCATGGAATGGGGGTACATATGCAGCATCTCTGTTTCAGGCATTTTGGTGGCGATGAAGGGAATTAATGCACGTAGAAAAGTGAGCTGAAACCTGGGATTAAATCCTGTATAACCGTAGAAACAAGCATAGAAAACAGTGTAACCACTTAAAAAAATTTTAATTGAAGTATAGTTGATCTACAACGTGGTGCCAATCTCTGCTGTACAGCAGGGTAACTCAGTTACACACATGTAGACATTTTTAAAGATATTCTTTTCCATTATGGTTTATTATGTAACTGCTTTTCATTATCATCTTATTGTTGTCACTATTAATAAGACAGGAGACAGGGATAAAGACCATCCCCATGGAAAAGAAATGCAAAAAAGCAAAATGGCTGTCTGGGGAGGCCTTGCAAATAGCTGTGAAAAGAAGAGAAGCGAAAAGCAAAGGAGAAAAGGAAAGATATAAACATCTGAATGCAGAGTTCCAAAGAATAGCAAGAAGAGATAAGAGAGCCTTCTTCAGCGATCAATGCAAGGAAATAGAGGAAAACAACAGAATGGGAAAGATTAAGGATCTATTCAAGAAAATCAGAGATACCAAAGGAACATTTCATGCAAAAATGGGCTCGATAAAGGACAGAAATGCTATGGACCTAATGGAAGCAGAAGATATTAAGAAGAGGTGGCAAGAATACACAGAAGAACTGTACAAAAAAGAGCTTCACGACCCAGATAATCATGATGGTGTGATCACTGACTTAGAGCCAGACATCCTGGAATGTGAAGTCAAGTGGGCCTTAGAAAGTATCACTAGGAACAAAGCTAGTGGAGGTGATGGAATTCCAGTGGAGCTATTCCAAATCCTGAAAGATGCTGCTGTGAAAGTGCTGCACTCAATATGCCAGCAAATTTGGAAAACTCAGCAGTGGCCACAAGATTGGAAAAGGTCAGTTTTTATCCCAATCCCAAAGAAAGGCAATGCCAAAGAATGCTCAAATTACCGCACAATTGCTCTCATCTCACACGCTAGTAAAGTAATGCTCAAAATTCTCCAAGCCAGGCTTCAGCAATATGTGAACTGTGAACTTCCTGATGTTCAAGCTGGATTTAGAAAAGGCAGAGGAACCAGAGATCAAATTGCCAACATCCGCTGGATCATGGAAAAAGCAAGAGAGTTCCAGAAAAACATCTATTTCTGCTTTATTGACTATGCCAAAGCCTTTGACTGTGTAGATCACAATAAACTGTGGACAATTCTGAGAGAGATGGAAATACCAGACCACCTGATCTGCCTCTTGAGAAATCTGTATGCAGGTCAGGAAGCAACAGTTAGAACTGGACATGGAACAACAGACTGGTTCCAAATAGGAAAAGGAGTACGTCAAGGCTGTATATTGTCACCATGTTTATTTAACTTATATGCAGAGTACATCATGAGAAATGCTGGACTGGAAGAAACACAAGCTGGAATCAAGATTGCCGGGAGAAATATCAATAACCTCAGATATGCAGATGATACCACCCTTATGGCAGAAAGTGAAGAGGAACTAAAAAGCCTCTTGATGAAAGTAAAAGTGGAGAGTGAAAAGGTTGGCTTAAAGCTCAACATTCAGAAAACAAAGATCATGGCATCTGGTCCCATCACTACATGGGAAATAGATGGGGAAACAGTGGAAACAGTGTCAGACTTTATTTTTCTGGGCTCCAAAATCACTGCAGATGGTGACTGCAGCCATGAAATTAAAAGACGCTTACTCCTTGGAAGGAAAGTTATGACCAACCTAGATAGCATATTCAAAAGCAGAGACATCACTTTGCCAACAAAGGTTCGCCTAGTCAAGGCTATGGTCTTTCCTGTGGTCATGTGTGGATGTGAGAGCTGGACTGTGAAGAAGGCTGAGCGCCGAAGAATTGATGCTTTTGAACTGTGGTGTTGGAGAAGACTCTTGAGAGTCCCTTGGACTGCAAGGAGATCCAACCGGTCCATTCTGAAGGAGATCAGCCCTGGGATTTCTTTGGAAGGAATGATGCTAAGGCTGAAGCTCCAGTATTTTGGCTACCTCATGCGAAGAGTTGACTCATTGGAGAAGACTCTGATGCTGGAAGGGATTGAGGGCAGGAGGAGAAGGGGACGACAGAGGATGAGATGGCTGGATGGCATCACTGACTCGATGGATGTGAGTCTGAGTGACCTCCGAGAGCTGGTGATGGATAGGGAGGCCTGGCGTGCTGCGATTCATGGGGTCGCAAAGAGTCGGACACGACTGAGCGACTGATCTGATCTGATTAATAAGAGAAGCCTAGCCCATCTCTCAGTCGGCTTTATTCATTCATTTGTCCACTAATAACCACTTGGGGACCCTGGGCTGCTAAGACACGGGTGGGCAGAGATATCCATGTCCCAACACCATCATGTCTCACGTGGAATGAAGGGCTTTGGGGACTGTTCCTCCTGATGGAGCAGCCCAGTGACCTCCTTTCCTCGAGACAAATGGAATAACAATTTCCTCCTCATTGGGACCCCGCTGAAGGACTCACTCATTCCCCAGAGGACGCTGCGAACTGTGTGTACCATCATCGTTATTTTGCACAGAGGAAAACACGCCAACAGAAGTAAAATAACGTATAAAATGGTAGAGTTAGGTTTCAAGCTCAGGTGAGTCAACTCCCAAGCCTGTCCTGTTCTCAGGAATGTAACACTCGCCCCTTAGGCCACGGAGAAGAGCCTGAGCCCTCGGGAGAGGGCTGGGTCCGGAGGAGCCTCTCAGGGGCCTCAAGCTTTGGCTCCAGGACCGAGTGTGGGGACGCTGGCTGCAGCAGGGGGGAAATCACGTCAGTGTTGTCAGTGGGAGGATGGCTCACGAGTCACTTTGTCTCCATGTGCGCCATGCAATAAATAGTATAGACTGGTATAAACGACCTACAGCTACACGTGGCTGCATAGATGTTTCTCAGAACAGAGTTCTGTTATGCTTGAAATATTTTATAGCTTGGATCTATATATCTATCAATTGCAGTAGAGGCAGACTGGGTGAGTCTGTCTTCTTAGGAAAGGTATCACAGGATAAACAGGGCTCTGTGTGTGAGTTGCTCAGTCTCTATATATCAATTGCAGTAGAGGCAGACTGGGTGAGTCTGTCTTCTTAGGAAAGGTATCACAGGATAAACAGGACTCTGTGTGTGAGTTGCTCAGTCATGTCCGACTCTTTGCAACCCCATGGGCTGTAGCCTGCCAGGCTCCTCTGTCCATGGGATTCTCCTGGCAGGGATACTGGAGTGGGTTGCCATGCCCTCCTCCAGGGGATCTTCCCGACCCAGGTATCAAACCCGCGTCTCTTACATCTCCTGGATTGGCAGGTGGATTCTTTACTGCTGTTTCCATTTCTTCATCTAGGGTGAAGTGGGCCCCCCGGGGCCCCCTGGATTACCTGGCACCGTAAGTTACTCTGCTTCTAATCCTTTCTCCTCCTGCACACCGACCATGTGGTTATAAACATCTTTTTAAGGGAGTCTGCCCATAGCCAGATCCATCCCTGGGTCCCGTGATCTAGAAAGTACATGAGCTTCTGTAAGAACCACTTTGTGCTTATTGATTTAGTTTATTCGGCAGCACGGTTACTGCTGGTCAGAACACTGGCTCGATGCTGGGCGCCCATGCCCACCTGCTACCTGTGGGGATGAGGTCAGAGGCAGGAAGCAGCTTGTCCCGGGTGAGACTGCGGTGTGGGTATACCCCCGTGACTCACACCTCCACCCTCTGCAGGTCCCAGGCTGGGCATTGTGAGTTGGGGTTCAAGCGTGAGTAAAGAGCAGGGGCTTTGAAGCCAGAAGAAAAGAGTGGGTTTGAATCCCAGCTGTGCTGCTCATCAGCATTGTGATCTTAAACATGTTATTTAGCGTGAAGAAGACTCCATCTTCTCATCTGTTAAGAAAAAAAAAAAATACGGAGCTGTGTCTTGTACATTTATAGTGAAAATTGACTAAAATATGTAAGGTACATTGTGTAGTTTCTGATATATAATAAATACTAAATTAAAAAAAGGCAATATAAACATGTGAGCATGGTTTGCATGTTTTTTTTTTTTTTTTTTCACTTGAATGTTTCTTTCCAGCCTTGGTATTCTATGCTTTAATCAATTTCTGGGTCGGGGGGCAGGAAGGGAGATGAGCATAGCTCCGGGAACTGGCCTTGTCTGGGCACGTAGGGATTGGTCATTTAGTAGCTGAGGCAGGGGACAGCCTCATATGGAGGGTAAGGGCTTTAAAAGGAATGTGTGATTCTGTTGAAAATCATCCTTAAAGGAGCCCCTGAAGCTGCATTCATCAGTAAGTCTGTCCGAGGCAGGTTGCTGACGTCCACTCACGTCTGTCTTGTTTCTGTGGTCTCCTTTGCAGACTTCCCTGTTCACACCACACCCGAGAATGCCCGTAAGTAGCGGTGGTGCCTTGTGGCTGCCCCGTGTCCCCGGCCTGGCTCGCGATGCCCCTGGGTGCTCTGGGGGGCAGGGGGCTGGGCTGCATCTTGACCCTTGGCCCTGACCTGCCAGCTGTTGTGAGGCCTCTGGGTTCCCAACCTTGTCCTGGCAGCCGGCAGGGAGTGGGCTGGGCGAGGGACCAACCAGCTCCAGGGGCAGACGGGACCTCCAGGGTCAGGGGCCAGGAGGGGGCCTCCCAGTAGCCAAGGGTGAAGGCCACCCCTCTCTTTGGGTAAAGTGACCCCCTCACTGCACAGGGTGGCCGGTTGTTCCAAGCAGGACAGAGCCCTGTGAGCGGCAGAAGGTGAAAGGGCAGAGGGGGCCTGCCTGGGGGTCTTGGGGGCCAAGTCTGAGAGGGGCCGTTCAGGGGCCGGTGGAGACCGAGCCTGCTTGGGGAGGTGGCTGGCGGGAGAGTGCGTGGCTCTTTCTGAAGACGGAAGCACATGATGGAAAAGGACACTCCGCGTGGCTGCAGCCTCCAGGAGCCTTTCCCTCCTCTTTCTCGAGGGGCTTCAGTGAAAACGAGTGTGTTCAGGGTCCTGACTCCAGGAAGCACGCCTCCTTTGTTGGTTGGCTCTTGGGGACATGGTTCTCCTGTGGTTAGGACTTGACCCGCTGCACCACGTGCGGTGGCCAAGAGGCTTAGGAGAGGACCCATCTCCACATTGCTGCTATTAAGTAACTACAACTTGAGAAGCTAAAGAGATCCTGGGTGTGATGGAAAAGAATGGAGCAGAGAGAGAGACTGAGTGCCAAAATCATTGCGGAAGGAGAGGGAGGACTTTGAGCTGCTTTGGAGGAGGAACGGGGAGGAAGCGAGGGCAGGGGTGTTGTCCCTGGTGGTGGGGGGAGGCAGGGGACTGCAGGAGTGTCCGAGGATGCTGAGGGGAGAGCAGGTGGGGCTCCGGCTGCGTCTTCTCTCTTGAAGGAAGGGCTCGGAGGGACAGAGCAGGAGAGCCTTGAATGTGGCGGGCACAGGGCAGGCATCACTCCGACTGGCCCTGTGCCCAGCTCACAGATGATGGCCCGAGGCTTGAGGAGCGAAGCACCTTGCACAGGGCCTTCCTGTAGTCAGGAATCAGGATGTAACTGTTGGCCGTGATGCCCTGGCTGAACCGCTGTCCCCGCCGGCGCCGAGGTTTGAGGCTCCGTCATGCTGGCCTGCCGCCTTCCTCTTCCAGAATGATGGCCCCCTACATGATGCCTCAGCCCTTCATCCTCTGGGACTCCTCCCTTTTGCCCATCCTGAATCCCTAAAGCTTGCAAATCTACACATCCCACCTCTCTGTAAAGGAATTGCTCCATCCGTAAAAGATGATGTCCAAGGTGTTCCCACTGGAAGGGACTGAGAGGGGCCAGAGGTCTGCCCAGCCTCCCCTTTGAATCCTGGTGAGGGGGACAGCTTCCTGCAGGGTCTGAGCTCTGCAGAAACCAGGAAGCAACTTACAGATGCAAAGCAAGGAAATTGTGTCCACGAGAGAAAAGGATTCATTGGGCAGTACTGCATGAATCCCTCTGGGGGCTGCCTTGTTGCCGTGGTAACTGTGTTTGTATTGATGGTTTTGGAAGCCATTGTTGTGACTTCTCCCTGCTTACCTCAGTGATCTGCCTTCCAGTCCCTGCACACAGAGAGGTCTGGAGATTTGGAGGGGCAGCCAGATCCCTTGGACAGAGAAGCCTGGAGGGCTATAGTCCACAGGGTCACAAAGAGTCAGACAGGACTGAAGCGACTTAGCATGCATGTATGCACAAGGTTTGCAGCATAATTAAGAAGGCAACTAGAAAGGGGAGGAGGGCTGGAAGGAGAGCCCCAACTCCTGCTGCAGGAACAAGAAGCCTCCTGGGGATGTCAGGGATTCCAGCTGGGGAGGCTGCGAGGCAGCATGGTGATGACAGTGGGGAGCAGAGCAGGGGCTGTTAGCTGGCGTGCGAGTCTGATGTCAGAGAGGAACGGGAACCCATTCCTTGTCTGGAGGATGGAGGGACAGGCCATCTCAGGCTGGGAGACAGTACAGCTTAGAGCTTATAGGGGCTTTGTAACTGGTTCAGAAGTCGCTCCCTGGAAGAGCAGCCTGACCCACCCCCTGCGCCTGCAGAGGGTTCCAGGAGGCCTGGCCAGTGCCCTGCAGTTGCTGAGCCCAGAGCGGGCATCTCCCTGGGCTGGCATCACCAGTGGGGGGCGGTGGGGGGCGGTGGAGGACAAGGAGGCTCCTGCATTCAGCATTCAGCAGCTGTTGACTGGGCACCTGCTGAGCACCCCCATTGTGAAGTCTGCTCCTGGATCTCAGGCCCCGCCAAGAAACGCCTTGAGCATCTTGTCTGAGAGCCTCAGGATCCCTCTCCTGACCCAACCCCCACAGTCCTGTCCCCCGCTGGCAGAAAGCATGCACCGCTCCTTCCCTCCGTGTCCCCCAAATCCATCCCGTCAGCCCTTCCATCTTTATGGGTCGTGTCTCCAGTGACTTGACCAGACAAAATGCTTTTGCAAATTCCCGCCTTGGGAAATTTTCTAGGGGGAAAGCAAGCTAGAGATAAGGATATTGTCTGATGAATGGAGCCAGAGTGTGTTCTTCTGAGCTGGTGGGAGATGGAGATTCTGGAAGGAGGAAGGAGCTTGTCTCTGTTGAAAGCCTCGTTGTCAGGGAGTCCTCACTGAACCCTGGCTCTCTGCGGTGGAGCGTGCACATTCTATCAACAGCTGGTGTAGGGGGAGCGGGGCCCCAGCCCAGGCTGTGGGAACGCTAACTCGGGGATCAGGGATGGGCTTGGGCGGTGGGGGGCGGGCAGGAGCCTCGGGGGCAAGGTCATGGGTGGAGAAAGCAGCCTGGAAGCTGCACAGGGCCGTGCTGGCTTCTGCCGGCTTCTCCCGGCTTCTCCTCCAGCTGCAAGGTGCCTGCAGAGGCCTGGAATGTCCGCGCAGCCCACCAGAGGGTGGACCAGGCGCAGCTGCCTTACTCTGCTTCTCTGCCAACAGGGAGAACCAGGGCCCAGGGGAGAGAAGGGCGATCCTGGCGCGCCTGGGGAGCCGGTGAGTGCTCTCTGCTCTGCGTCCTGCACCCCTCCCGCACCCCTGGCTGCACCCCTGCCCCTTACCCCTCCCTTCACCCCTGCCCCTTACCCCTCCCTTCACCCCTGCCAGCACTGGTCTCCTCACCCCCTGCCCCATACTCCTCCCTTCACCCCTGCCCCTTACTCCTCCCTTCACCCCGCCCCACACCCCCTCCCCTCACCCTACCCCTCACCCCGCCTCTCATCCTTCCCCTCCCCCTGCCCACACCCCTACCCCTCATTCCTGCCCCACACCCTGCCCCCGCACCCCTCACCCTGTGCGTCTGCTTTCCTGAGACCGGACACCTAAGGAATGTCCTGTCTGAACTACACACAGGAGCCCTGCTGAGCTGAATGTAGCTCCTTCCTCCTCACTTCTCTCTGTGGATCTCAATCCCTTCCGGTTTCCCGTGTTCATGCCTCCCCAGAGCAAGGGTGTGACCTCGTCCGCTGATGGATTGTTTCATTGCAGGGCTCGCCAGGTCATCCTGGAGAACTGGGGCCTCGGGGACCCACTGGACCACCGGTAAGAGAGCCCTCTGTCTTCTGTTGGCTCCCAGAGCAGAAATTCGCGCTAGCTCTTCCGCCCCTCACCGGCCCCTCTACCCTGTCATTCTAGGAGTGTCCACCAGGGGGCGCCGCAACAGGCGCTGCTAGGACTGAGTCCAGGGCCTGGGGAGAGAGGTTCTCCCAGAAAACCTCAAAACACGACCCCTGGAGCACAGGAGGTCATTTCTCTGCCACTGAAGTATGGGTTTAGGAGAGCTGGTAATCTGCTGCACCCTCCCTCCCCGACAACTCTTAAAATCCAGGTGGTCCTGACTCTCGGAGGCTTTGCGAGTGCAGGAAATCTCCAATGCCAATTTAAAGGATTCCTAGAGAGTGTTGGCATTTTGACTGTATTTTGATTGGCTTCTTAACTGGCTCTGTGCTGGGCAGTGTTTCGCGTGCTCTGAGTGGCCTGTCCAAGCTCAGATCCCAGGGGCCCCCGGCTGCCTGTGTGCCCCTGGGCAGGCCCATCCCTCTGCGCCTCATATATGTCAAGGTGAAGGGTAGAGGCTGCTGCCTGTGTCCTGGGGGTAGTGAAGACGGAAGAAGTTTAAGGAGCCTGGAGCTGTGATCTCTGCACCTGTAAACCTGGTCCCTGTCCTTTCAGTTTGGTCGTGGTGGTTTAGTTGCTCCATCGTGTCTGACTCTGTGACCCCATGGATCATGGCCCACCAGGCCCCTCTGTCCATGGGATTCTCCAGGCAAGAATACTGGAGTGGGTTGCCATTTCCTTCTCCAGGAGGTCCCAATCCAGGGATCAAACCTGCATCTCCTGCATTGGCAGGCGAAATCTTTGTCTCTGAGTCGATAGGGAATCCTGTCCTTTGCGTTTGGGTCGCCTGATTCTGATGACAAAGCGCCCCCACGTCGCTGCGTACGTTCGAGAACAGCATGCAGGAGGCGTCTCATTTCTTTCTGTTTCCCTTGCAGGGCGCCAAGGGACAAGAAGGCGCTCAGGGAGTGCCCGGAGCAGCCGGGAGCCCCGTGAGTCCTTCCTGGCCACCTGCCTCCCGGGCCCACGGGAGGGGGCTGGGCCGACCCCTGCCCCCCGGGCGCCCAGCTCCCCACTAAGTGTGCAGACGGGGCTGGGAAGGTGCCGTCCACATTGGAGGGCTGGCCGGGCCCAGGGCCGGCTCCTGTCCACCTGCCTCACCAGATCCTCTTGCTCGTCTCCAAAGCTTGTTCGCACCCTTACAGTCAATTTACATTGTACTAGAGCACGCGTCTCCATAGCGCAGATCTGCAGATTTTGTTCCATTTTCAGGATTTCCATTCCCCCATGGCTCTGAAGTTAGAGGCCACGCCCCACCTGAGACGTGTGCTTGACAGCACCTGACCTTCTCTGCCCTCCCCTCAACACCCACTCCTCCCCCCTGCCGCCTCTGTGCTGTGGCCTTAGGATCGTCCCAGAGTCCTCCTGGGCTCCTGTCCCCCCACTCTGTGCTGGAATCCACCTCCTTTGAGGCTTGGACCCTCCTGGACAGGAGGGTCATCCTGTGGAGGGAATGTCATCTAGAAGCATTTTTAGCAAATCAGGGAGAGTTGAATAGGAGGCAGGTTTGGAGAAAGACTGCAGGAGCTGCTTGTGATCAATTCTTTGGGGCTTTCTGACCATCTTCTGCCTCTCTATAGGGAGCTCCTGGACTTGTAGGGCCCCCTGGCCCCAGTGGCCCCCCAGGAAGCGTGGTGAGTAACTGGGGTGGGTGGGGAGGGCAGGGACACCAGCACTGGTTGTGGATCCACCATGTCCATCCCCCTGGTTAACTTATTTATCCTCCATGACAGAACTCAGGGTGTAGGCATCCCTGCTCCCATTTCACAGATGGAGAAATTGAGGCCCCAGCAAAGATACCTACAAAGCTACAACCTGAGGCTCTCAGTAACTCAGGAGACCTCACGGTGGTGAAGGAAACTGTTGGGGGCAGAAAGCTGTGAGCAGCACTGATGCTGGATCAGCATCACAGCTGGCCTTGGCGGATGCAAGATGAACCTGAGGAGTGGGAGACGCCCTGACTGTCGGGTTGCCGGGTCCTAGCCGCAGCTCACTGGCTGCCAGGCCTCTCTGGGGGCTTCCTGAAGCCTCAGCTTTCTCATCTTCAGCCTGGAGCATGTGGGCTGTATAGGCTCACCTTCGTGCCCCACTGCACTTGACCTGCAGAGCCAGCCACCCCGTGGGGGCCCTGGGGTCTGCTTGTGGACCCCCGTTAAGAGCCACCCTGGACATTGATTTCTATTTCAATTGTGGAACACAACACGCAGTGGCATCCAGTGGAGGGCATCGGAGAACTGTGCTCCTCAGATAGGTTGAGTCCAGTCCTGTTCCGTCACCATCTTTTCTGTTAATAATCACAGCAGCTTAGAGGACAGATGTGGGTGTAGGTGTGTGCCAGGCACCGTTGTAAGTCCTTCACACTCACTGACTCCTCACGACCCTGGGAGGTGAGTGTCTGAAGTGGCCCCGTTTTACTCAGGAGGAGACTGAGGCACAGGTCACGTGGTCAGTGGTTGCCGTGGAAACCACAAGACCCTGGCTGGTGTCACGTCACCCTCCCCGCACAGTGTCAGCGCACTCTTCCCGGAGCCAGCCCTGCATCTCTTGGCCCGAGGGTTTTCTCTGGCCTTAAGAGACCTTATGGTCCAGCCACACGGCATGTGGCCAGTAGCAGCAGCAGAAGTAGCCCTGGCTGACGGGTGTGTAAACGGCCCACCTCCTTCACCCCTGGGGGAGCCGTGGCCGTCCTCTTTCTGACGTCCCTGCTGGTGCATCCGTGGGACGCCTGCCCTGAGCCTTGCCTCGAAAAGTCAGCCTCTGGGGGACGCTCACGACACAGGCAGGTCACGGATGCCAAGGCTGTGCTCTTGGGTCACCCTCTCCTTCCTGAGGTCCCCTCCGTGCCATGCCCTGCCTGCCCTCTGAGAGCCACAGCCCACAGTGGGCAGGCCGTCGGGAAGCAGGGCCGCGTGGTTAGAGCTCTGATGTGCGAGGATGCGTGACGGTCCCAGGGGACAGGGAGGCAGCGGGAGGGCGGCAGAGGAGGAGTAAGTCAGAGGTGGAGAACGAGTCGGGAGCCTCTGACTGGAGGGGGCCCATCACTCTTCTCTGAGCGCCCTGGGCCCTCTTGAACTTGACCTTGTCAATCACCTTTCTTTCTCTAGGGTCCCCCGGGCTCCAGAGGCCCCCCTGGGAAAGATGGGGAGCGCGGTGAGAAGGTAAGACACAGTGTGGTCTCCACCCTCCACGGCGGTTCTCAGCTTTTAAGAGGCAGGAAAGGAGCCTGCTCCGCTCAGACCCGCTTCAGGACCCAGGAGGCCGAGGGCTCCTCTGCAATCGGCTCCTCTAACCCTCGCCACAGATGCAGGGTCAGATGGGGCCCCGCCTGACAGAGGTGTAAACTGAAGCTCTGTGTCCTGCGTCCCGTAGCTGCTGAGCCGCAGAGCTGGTCTGTCTGCCTCCCAAGCCCCCTTTCTCTCAATTCAGTGCTCCAGCATAGCCACCCCACACTATCACATGTGCAATTAAACCTTCCCAGGCTACGAGAAAAGCTTTATTCATTAGGAAGAAGAGAGACACGGTGTCCTCCCCCAAACGCCAATGCCCCGAGGGCAGAGGGGCAGGCTCCCCCGGCCTTTTGGAATCCCAGGTGACGTGTCCTGACCTTGCGTTCTAGCACATGTCTCTCATGTTTATTCCGACTTCTGGCGTCTTGTGGGTGGAGATGGGGATTCTGAACACCCACAGGACAGCTCCCCTTCTCAGTGCAGACCATCCACCACGAGCATCAGCTGTGTCAGGGCTGAGGAGCCTGGGTCTCTTGCTCGCACTGAGCCCACACGGACCGCAGGGCTGCATGGTGGCGAGGAGGAGCTGAGGCCCTGACGTGCGGCAGAGAGCAGGTGGTGAGGGGAGAGGGGCTTGCTCTCCCGAGCCCTCAGCAGAGGCTTCTCATCCAGAGACAAATCCCAGTGCCCCCCCTCACCCCACCCCAACTCCTGATGCCTCCGCAGCCAGCCCCTACCCAGCTCTCCCGTCTCTGAACTTACCAATGCAAATTCCTTCAGGTCCTCTTCACCTGGGACCTTTGGAAGGTGTGACCATTTTATCTTTTCTGTTTTGGCAAAATGTAACAGGAGTAGATACAAACTTTTACATTTTTATGGGCAGGCTGTTTTTAAATGCATCCCTCAGAGAAGGAGTGATTTGCTATGAAGAAAAATGATCGACCAGCCTGTGGAAAATCTCCTTAAGCAAGGGAGAAAAAAAAAAAAAGAAACCTGGCCCATCTGTTTTGCTTTGATTATTACCACGTGCAAAGGATGGTCCTCTATTCTGGGACACACGGGCACTGACAAATTAGAAGGCGCTTAGAAGAGGGTTGGTTAGAAGGGAGTGTTGAGGACTGCTGCTGCTGAGTCACTTCAGTCGTGTCCGACTCTGTGCGACCCCATAGACGGCAGCCCACCAGGCTCCCCCGTCCCTGGGATTCTCCAGGCAAGAACACTGGAGTGGGTTGCCATTTCCTTCTCCAATGCATGAAAGTGAAAAGTGAAAGTGAAGTCGCTCAGTTGTGTCGGACCCTCAGCGACCCCATGGACTGCAGCCCACCAGGCTCCTCCATCCATGGGATTTTCCAGGCAAGTGTACTAGAGTGGGGTGCCATTGCCTTCTCCATGTTGAGGACTAGTTGAGCACAAATGAGAACGTCTGGGGCTTCCCAGGTAGGAGACTCGATTTCGATCCCTGGTTCAGGAGGATGCCCCGGAGGAGTAAATGGCAACCCACTCACGTATTCTTGCCTGGAGAATCCCATGGACAGAGGAGCCTGGCGGGCTACAGTCCATGGGGTCGCAAAGAGTCATGACTTAAAAAGACACAACTTAGGGCTTCCCTTGTGTCTCAGCTGGTAAAGAATCCTCCTGCAATGTGGGAGACCTGGGTTCTATCCCTGGCTTGGGAAGATCCCCTGGAGGAGGGCCCGGCTACCCACTCCAGTATTCTGGCCTGGAGAATTCTTTGGACTATACTGTCCATGGGGTCGCAGAGTCGGACAGGACTGAACTATTTTCTCTTTCACTAGTGAACTGAACTGAACTGAAACAGTAACAGCAGTTGGCTCATTCAGCCTCTAGAGGGAGCCAGACACCTCTGCTCTGATGAGCAGAAGACTGCATTTGAAAGGGTTCTACCCCTCCTGTGCTGTACAAAGTGGTAAAAATCCCTCACAGCAGGATCTGCTTTTCTCTCTGACTGTCCAGTGGGTGGCCTGAGACTTGCAGAAGCTGATTCTGCCCTGTGCCTGGAGAGAGGTCTTCTCCATCCTTTGCTTTGTCCTCCGTGGGACACGGTACCTCCCCTCACTTCTGCATCAGAAATGTCTGGTGCAGGTTGCAGCTTAGGTCCAAGAGAGCCCTGCCCGGAAAGGGACTTCCTGTGGCCCATGTGGTCCCCGCAGCATTCCACAGCTGGGGCTGCATGGGGCTCCTGGCTTGTGTGTCAGAAACGGGGAGCAAACTCCAAGCCCAGCTCCCTCCCTCATCAGATCCTGGCTCCTTCTCTCTCTCCCCACTTTGGACCCTCAAGTGGTGCTCACATCACTGAAGGCCTGTTGTGTGAAGAGGAATCGGACTTTGTCTGCATAGCCCTGAGTTTGAAGTCAAAGCTCTGGAAGATTTTAGAAAGGACTGTCTCGGCTGAATATAAAGACAGCGTCTAATGGAGCTGCCTGATAAGGAGATGAGCTGCCTGGGGAGGTGGTGAGCTCTGCGCTCTTGAAGGAGTCCAAGAAGAAATGGGAGGGCTGCCTGGAAGAGGCACACCTGATGGCTTCCTGCAGCAGGCGGAAGGTTGGACCAGAGAACTACAAGTGTCCTCCCACACCCACGTTCCATGCTGTACAGTTTGCTAAGGTCGCTGTAACCAGAGCATCACAAACTGGGTGCCTTAAACCACGGAAACGTGCTCTGTCACCATTCTTACCGTGTCGGGAAGTCCTAAATCAAGGTGTCAGATGGGCTGGTTCCCCCTGGGGGCTGTGAGGGAAGGATGTCTTCCAGGCCCCTCTCCTTGGATTATTGACGGCTGTCTTTTCTCCATGTCTTCACGTGGACTTCCCTCTACACAGGCCTGTGTCCAAATTTCCCTTTCTCATGAGGATAGCCGTTCTTTATGGGTTAGGCTCCATGCTACTCCAGTATCAGTTCAGTTCAGTTCAGTTCAGTCACTCAGTTGTGTCCGACTCTTTGCGGCCCCATGAATCGCAGCATGCCAGGCCTCCCTGTCCACCAAAACTCCCGGAGTTCACTCAGACTCATGTCCATCGAGTCAGTGATGCCATCCAGCCAACTCATCCTCTGTTGTCCCCTTCTCCTCTTGCCCCCAAACCCTCCCAGCATCAGAGTCTTTTCCAGTGAGTCAACTCTTCACATGAGGTGGCCAAAGTACTGGAGTTTCAGCTTTAGCATCATTCCTTCCAAAGAAATCCCAGGGCTGATCTCCTTCAGAATGGACTAGTTGGATCTCCTTGCAGTCCAAGGGACTCTCAAGAGTCTTCTCCAACACCACAGTTCAAAAGCATCAATTCTTCGGCGCTCAGCCTTCTTCACAGTCCAGCTCTCACATCCATACATGACCACAGGAAAAACCATAGCCTTGACTAGGTGAACCTTTGTTGGCAAAGTAATGTCTCTGCTTTTGAATATGCTGTCTAGGTTGGTCATAACTTTCCTTCCAAGGAGTAAGTATCTTTTAATTTCATGGCTGCAGTCACCATCTGTAGTGATTTTGGAGCCCAGAAAAATAAAGTCTGACACTGTTTCCACTGTTTCCCCATATATTTCCCATGAAGTGATGGGACTGGGTGCCATAATCTTCGTTTTCTGAATGTTGAGCTTTAAGCCAACTTTTTCACTCTCCACTTTCACTTTCCTCAAGAGGCTTTTTAGTTCCTCTTCACTTTCTGCCATAAGGGTGGTGTCATCTGCATATCTGAGGTTATTGATATTTCTCCTGGCAATTTTGATTCCAACTTGTGTTTCTTCCAGTCCAGCGTTTCTCATGATGTACTCTGCATAGAAGTTAAATGAGCAGGGTGACAATATACAGCCTTGATGAGCTCCTTTTCCTATTTGGAACCAGTCTGTTGTTCCATGTCCAGTTCTAACTGTTGCTTCCTGACCTGCATACAGATTTCTCAAGAGGCAGATCAGGTGGTCTGGTATTCCTATCTCTTTCAGAATTTTCCACAGTTTATTGTGATCCACACAGTCAAAGGGTTTGGCATAGTCAATAAAGCAGAAATAGATGCTTTTCTGGAACTCTCTTGCTTTTTCCATGATCCAGCAGATGTTGGCAATTTGATCCCTGGTTCCTCTGCCTTTTCGAAAACCAGCTTGAACATCAGGAAGTTTACAGTTCACATATTGAGCATTACTTTACTAGCATGTGAGATGAGTGCAACTGTGCAGTAGTTTGAGCATTCTTTGGCATTGCCTTTCTTTGAGATTGGAATGAAAACTGACCTTTTCCAGTCCTGTGGTCACTGTTGAGTTTTCCAAATTTGCTGGCATATTGAGTGCAGTACTTTCACAGCATCATCTTTCAGGATTTGGAATAGCTCAACTGGAATTCATCACCTCCACTAGCTTTGTTCGGAGTGATGCTTTCTAAGGCCCACTTGAGTTCACATTCCAGGATGTCTGGCTCTAGATCAGTGATCACACCATGGTGATTATCTGGGTCGTGAAGATTTTTTTTTGTACAGTTCTTCTGTGTATTCTTGCCATCTCTTCTTAATATCTTCTGCTTCTGTTAGGTCCATACCATTTCTGTCCTTTATCGAGCCCATCTTCGCATGAAATATTCCTTTGGTATCTCTGATTTTCTTGAAGAGATCCCTAGTCTTTCCCATTCTGTTGTTTTCCTCTATTTCTTTACACTGATCGCTGAGGAAGGCTTTCTTATCTTTTCTTGCTATTCTTTGGAACTCTGCATTCAGATGTTTATATCTTTCCTTTTCTCCTTTGCTTTTCGCATCTCTTCTTTTCACAGCTATTTGTAAGGCCTCCCCAGACAGCCATTTTGCTTTTTTGCATTTCTTTTCCATGGGGATGGTTTTGATCCCTGTCTCCTGTACAATGTCACGAACCTCCGTCCATAGTTCATCAGGCACTCTATCTATCAGATCTAGGCCCTTAAATCTATTTCTCACTTCCACTGTATAATCATAAGGGATTTGATTTAGGTCATACCTGAAGTCTAGTGGTTTTCCATACTTTCTTCAGTTTAAGTCTGAATTTGGCAATAAGGAGTTCATGGTCTGAGCCACAGTCAGCTCCTGGTCTTGTTTTTGCTGACTGTATAGAGCTTCTCCATCTTTGGCTGCGAAGAATATAATCAGTCTGATTTCGGTGTTGACCATCTGGTGATGTCCATGTATAGAGTCTTCTCTTGTGTTGTTGGAAGAGGGTGTTGGTATGACCAGTGCATTTTCTTGGCAAAACTCTATTAGTGTTTGCCCTGCTTCATTCCATATTCCAAGGCCAAATTTGCCTGTTATTCCAGGTGTTTCTTGATTTCCTACTTTTGCATTCCAATCCTCTATAATGAAAAGGACATCTTTTTTGGGTGTAAGTTCTAAAAGGTCTTGTAGGTCTTCATAGAACTGTTCAACTTCAGCTTCTTCAGCGTTACTGGTTGGGGCATAGACTTGGAGTACTGTGATACTGAATGGTTTTCCTTGGAAACGAACAGAGATCATTCTGTCGTTTTTGAGATTTCATCCAAGTACTGCATTTCAGACTCGTTTGTTGACCATGATGGCCACTCCATTTCTTCTGAGGGATTCGTGCCCCCAGTAGTAGATATAGTGGTCATCTGAGTTAAATTCACCTATTCTGGTCCGTTTCAGTTCGCTGATTCCTAGAATGTCGACAACTAATTATGCCTGCAGAGACCCTATTTCTACATTGAAGTGCTGGAGTTAAGGGCTTTAGCATGTGAATTTGGGGGTCACATTACACAGCTTGTCCTCTATGCCTTCAGAAGGGGTGGGCTTTCTGAAGCAGGGCATTACCAGGAAGCCCACCCACCCCTTTCAGGCAGTGGTGGTGGTTTAGTCACTAAGTTGTGTCTGACTCTTTTGCAACCCCATGCGCCTTGCCAGGCTCCTCTGTCCATAGAATTTTCCAAGCAACGTTACTGGAGTGGGTTGCCATTTCCTACTCTAGGGGATCTTCTTGACCCAGGGATTGAACCCTCCACTCCTGCATTGGCAGGCGGTTTCATGACCACTGAGCTGCCGGGAATCCCTCCCTTTAGATTGGTTGTCTATTGAAAACCTTACTTTCTGCCTCTCGTTGATCCCGGACACTGTCCACTTGTCTTTCCAGGGAGCAGCGGGAGAAGAAGGGAGCCCAGGGCCAGCCGGCCCCAGGGGCGATCCTGGTTCCCCCGGGCCCCCCGGGCCCCCTGGAAGAGGGAAAGACGGAGACCCGGTAAGTGTCAGGGGCTTCGGTGACCGTAACGACCAGGCTGGAATTAGAAAAGGAAAGAAGGCTCTGCTGTCAAACTTTGCAAGAAAGCAGCTGGGCTGGGAAAGGGGTCTTGTATGGGGGCAGCAGCTGGCTCCCACCCGCATCAGACCAGCGCAGCACAGGGTCCCATGTGGACTGCTGGCTGTGGGTCAGGCTTCAAGGACGCAGACACGGGTTAGAGCCTGTGCTGTTGAGATGCTCATCAGAGAGCTGAGCAGTCCGATGACGGTAGCTCGGCCATCCTGGAGAAGGGCTTTCCTGATCTGTGTAAGCTGGGGAAGCCTCACACAGGAAGTGGCATCTATGCAAAAAGTGAAAGTTGGAAGAAATTATTTTTTAGATGGACTAGCACAGAGTGGGTGTTGCATACAGATGAGCTGTATGTATAAATTCATGAGGGTGTTACGTGCATGGGGACTTACACACATTTTAGTGTGTCCTGGACAGAAAGTGGTAAGAAAGAGACCAGACTTTGGGATCAGAAGAGCCCCTACAGCGAAACCTGACACCTGGCCTTGACCTTATTTGAGGGAATCTGAAAAATAAGGATCTTGCAGGGAGGGATAAGTTAGGAGGTTGGGATTAACATATACATACTACTATAAAATAGGTAGTCGACAAGGACCTCCAAGCCCAGAAAACTCTGCTCCACACTCTGTAATAACCTATATGGGAAAATCTGGAAAAGAGTGGGTGTGTGTATGTGTAATCCTCCTGCCAGCACCAGAGGCACAAGAGGCAGCTCGATCCCCTGGAAGGGGACAGGAAGATCCCCTGGAAAGGAAATGGCACCCCACTCTGGTACTTTGGCCTGGAAAATGCCATGGACAGAGGAGCCTGGTGGGCTGCAGTCCATGGGGTCACAAAGAGTGGGACACGACTGAGCACACAGCACACGTGTAAATACAACTGAGTCACTTTGTCGTGCACCTCAAAAACAGCACAACTCCTCAAGTATACTCCAATATAAAATAAAAATTAATAAAATGAAATTTCACTACCTAAAAACCAAAAAAAAAAAAAAAAAAGGATCTTAAATAAGAAAGCAAACTAAGAGAGATCTGAGGGAATTGCTTGAGGTCACGCAGAACTGGTAGGTGATAGAGTCAGAATTCACACCCAGGGGTTCTGTGTCAGACCAGCTGGTATTGCTTTGTACACAGCAGGTCGTGGAGAAAACCCTGTGCTGTGTGTCCCCAGAGCACAGGGTAGATGGGGAGATGCTCACTCGTGGTTCCATTCCTTTTCCCAGGGACTTCGTGGCCCACCTGGATTGCCAGGACCTATGGGAACTAAGGTGAGTATTTATCTACCAAACTGTAGATACCGTGGGTTGCACTTAGAAAATGAACATGCCAGATTTAATTGTGAGCATCTCTGGTCACCCCTTCCACGTTCATCACTTGTCACCTAACAAAAGCCTCTCCAGCTCTGAACATGAGATGGAAGTGGGTGCCACACAGTTGTTCCTTAATAAATACTTGCAGTTAGATTAGTCGCAAAAGACACTTGCAACCAGCGAAGGAGTAGATGTAGTCTTATACTGGGGTCTTCCCTGGTGGCTAAGTGGTGAAGAACCCACTTGTCAATGCGGGAGACCCAAGAACGATCCCTGGGTTGGGAAAAGCCTGGACGAGGAAGTAGCAACCCACTCCAGTATTCTTGCCTGGGAAATCTCGTGGACAGAGGAGCCTGGTGGGTTACAGTCCATGGGGTCACAAAGGAATCGGACACGACTTAATGACTAAACAATGGCAAGTCTTGTTCGTTTAATTGGGGACACAAAGGGTCCTCGGATTTCAGGTGTTTAACATAATAAAAGTTTATTCCTCATTCACATGAAGTGTAATGGGAGTTTTGGTGAGTGGAGAGTCCTGACCACACGGCCATTCAGGGACCCACGTTCCTGGTCCCGTGCACTCGCTCCTGTAAGACTTCAGTGTCTCCTATCGAGTCCTCTGTACATAGTAGTAAATGATGGAAAAGACGGTGGAGGACCTTGTGGGAAGATTTTGTGGGCCAGGCCTGGAGGTGGTCACTCATTTCCACCAACCTCCTGACCCCACAGGGGAGGGGGTTGGTTGTCATCTAGCCAGGCCTCCGGGAGGAAAGGCAGACACTTCAGTCAATAGCAGGCGTCTCTTCTTCAGTTTGCTTGTAATCATGACTCAGAAAAGATGACTTTGCCCATGAGGGAGTATTCATAAGAGAACTTTCCTGGGTGATGAGGACAGTTTTCCTGAAGTTATCGTAACACTGAATCAGTGAGTTCATTGAGTCATTCATGCATCCATTAACAACATGCTTCTTATCTCCTTCTTTGCGGATCCGCTGAGCCTCTGCTGCATGTCAGATCTGGAGGTGGGCTGGGGGATGTCAGGGATGAGTGGCATGTTACCCCAGCCCTCTATTGGCTCAGGAGCTGGAGGAGAAGCATATGAACAGATACTGGGATAGAGGGTGGCTTAGGCACAAGTGTTCAGAGGGGGCTCCTGGGCCAGCCTGGTTTGACTCTGGAAGGCTTCTTGGCAGAGATGATGTTTGTCCCGATTCTAAAGTGTGTGTAGCAGTTGAAGGGGAAGACAAGGAAGGAGTTCTCTGCAGGGTCCTTACATGGGAGAAGACCACAGGTGCACGAGATAGAATGTGTTCAGAGCAGAGCATGTGTTGTACAGGCACCCACAGCCAATGAACTTGACCAGCTCAGATGCATAAACTTAAGAACGTGAGTGACATAGTCAGTGAAGGACATTGGAATGTTTATTTTTTGCTTTTAGTTTCACAGATATATTCAAAATTACATGAAGCATTGCTGTAGAGTTACCGTATTTTTATCCACTTGCATATATTTATGCAAACAGATTTTTAAAATTTCTTTTGATATGCCTTTGGTGTCACTGGCTATCTTTCCTGGACCCATTTTCTGAGTCAGCCAGCACTTTGCTAAACCACATCCCTACCACCCAGCCCAGTTACTGAAGATACAACACTTTGGGAATCCATTTATGCTGCTCTTACGGGAATTTTTATCTGAAGGCCCAGATACTCATTCTTTTATTTCTCTCCTGTTATTTTTTAGCTGTGTTTTGGGGATCTTAGCCACAAAACCACAGAGTATATTGTTTTTATCGTATGTAAAAGTCTTGGTTTACAATAATAACCAGGATATGGAATTGGAGAACTCAGGAGTAATTGCTGGGGGCTTCCTTTGTGGCTCAGCAGCTAAAGAATCTGCCTGCAATGCAGGAGACATGGGTCGGATCCCTGGGTTGGGAAGATCCCCTGGAGAAGGGAAAGGCTATGCACTCCAGTATTCTGGCCTGGAGAATTCCAAAGACTGTATAGTCTGCAGAGTTGGACCCGACTGAGTGACTTTCACTTTCTAGGTTAAACTAGCTGCCTGATTTTTTCCACCCTTAGGGTGACCTCTGCAGCTGTACTGAGCTTGTACTGATGAAGATCAAGTGTGTTACCCTAATGGTGATTTTGTTTTTCATGATGAAAGGAAAAATAAATGAGGGAGTTCTTTTGAATGATCTGAACAAATATTTGGCAACTCCCTAGTTTCTGAAGAAGAAAAAAAAAATGGAAACAACTTTGCCTGAATTTGTGGGCCTGTAAAATAATTCATTGTGCCCGGAGCAGTGGGCTTGTGTGGAGCAGGGCGGCAGGACCAGGGACTGGAGGACCCCTGATCCACAGCCAGCTCAGACATATGTCTGAGGTCCCGGTGTGATGCTGTGAGCCCAGCATCTGCCCGGCAGCACTTTGAGCTCTCAGTTCCCCCTAGAGGAGGGATTTCAGGATCTGTGAGAAATCAATTGCCTCTTAGAAGGCAAGGAGGCAAGGGCACTGTAAAGGGCAGCAGAAACGAGAGATGCGGAAATGGGTAAAGACGTCCTTTCTCTGGGCTGCTTATTTATGAGGTTGATAAAAATCTACCTCCCAGGCAGAGTTTGGGGAAAAAAATGATGTAATGCAAATAAAGTATTTACCTGCCTAGCCTTATGTTCGCCACAGGTACGTGCCCAATAAATATTAGTGATCCTTATCATTAGATTACCCTGTGGAGTCTACTTTAGGGTTCAGCAAGAAGGTGAGGGGTCTAGAGAGACCTGACTCATCCCTGTCGGCCTGTTTTTGGAGACAGAAGCCCCGGTGGAAGTGTCGGGAGGTAGCAGTGAGGCATGGAGAAGAGAGGTGGGCAGAGACCTGGGGTGAGATGTGCAGAGGGCCTTGCCATGGGGTACAGCTGACCAGCCGGTTTCACATCCATGGGACCCGTGGTAAGCTGTGCTCTCTCCCTGTTCACATATGAGATGTGTAAACAGATGACCCTTTCAGTGTTAATACTGTATATATTTGCAAGGTGGAATGTAGTTTAGAATAAAGGTTTCCCTAGTCAGCTGGCATTGGGAAGGTAAATTGGAATCAGAGAGATCTTTAGTTATAGAATGAGGGGCTCGTTGGGGGACAAGATGGGAGGAAGGGGAGAGATGCCCTTCCTCACAGTGTTCAGCTGTGGGCCTTGCCTGGGTGCTGTCCCTGGTGCTGAAAACCCTTGGGGACTTAAGAGCGCTCTACAAGGATTTTCCTTGGTGCTTTCTCAGCCCTTCATAATAACTTACAGCCACAAAAAGACTCTTAAAGATGCTTCCTTCTCTGGGGTGGACTTATTTCTAGCGAAATGAACAAGCTTTGCCTTCCGACGGAGCTGCGTTAGGATCCCAGCCCAGCTACCTATAAAACAGATGGGTGCGTGCCCTTGCTTTAGTCCTGACCGAGTCTTTGCGACCTTATGAGCTATAGCCCTCCAGGCTCCTCTGTCCATGGGATTCACCAGGCATGAATACTGGAGTGGGTTGCCATGCTCTCTTCCAGGGTATATTCCTGTCCCAGGGAGCGAACTCACATCTCTTATGTCTCTTGCCTTGGCAGGCGGGTTCTTTACCACTGATGCCACATGGGAAGCCCAAGATCTATGACATAAGGGCAAGGGGCTTATTGTTTCTGAGACTCTGTTCCTTTTCTGCATGAAGGAGTAAAATGTGGTTAATCCCCAATGGGGTCCTGTGGATAAGTAATCTCACAGCACACAGTTTTTCAATAAATGACCTCCTCCTTCCACAACCTCACACATTTTCCTCCCTAAACACTGTTGAGCTGGCTCAGAGTGTCTTCCAAACAGATAACACAGTCACTATTATAGATTAGAGCTCACATGCCCCCTTTCTTCTAATCAGGAACCTCTTTGCTTATTCTGACTGAGCTTTAAGGTCTTTGGTTCTTTTCTTGGAGCCATTTTCTCCGAGTTTCAGTCCATTAAGCTGTTGCTTCGGGGAAGTGTTGGCATCACAGAGGGCCATAAACATACAAAGGGAGCCAAGCCTGTGCTCTTGCAGCAGAGATCAGTTGTGACTCAGATTCTTGGCAGGGCTGCCAGAGGTCATTCATCATATTCCCTCCTGAGCAAAAAGTTGATTTTGGTCAACAGCAAAATTTAGTACCTGACAAAATGCGAGTGATGATAGATTCACTTATTCAGGCATTCAGGAATTGGTTGTTAAAGGGCCGTTCCAGGCCCAACACTAAGCATTGTGGATGCAGAACTGTGTAGATACTGTGCCCGACATAGGGTCTGACTCCATTTAGGTACTTGACAAATATTTGTTGAACTAATGGATGAATGAATCAATGGAATATTTATTCTTTTAAGATACTTACATAAAAGTCAGAAGGTCAGACACAATGGGAGGGTGGTGTGTTAAATTTAATGAAGGTACATTCAAATGTCTTCCGAAGGCTGAGAGGCAGGCAGGCAGAGGGGGGTTTATAGAAATGAAATGATTGGGCTAAGTTTTAATTGGTGGGTAAGTATTTAGAAATAATGGAAACTGTGAGAGACTTTATTTTAGGGGGCTCCAAAATCACTGCAGATGGTGACTGCATCATGAAATTAAATGATGCTTGCTCGTTGGAAGAAAAGCTGTGATCAAGCTAGGCAGCATATTAAAAGCAGAGACATTACTTTGCCAACAAAAGTCCATCTAATCAAGGCTATGGTTTTTCCAGTAGTCATGTATGGATGTGAGAGTTGGACTATAAAGAAAGCTGAGCACCTAAGAATTGATGCTTTTGAACTGTGGTGTTGGAGAAGACTCTTGAGCGTCTCTTGGACTGCAAGGAGATCCACCCAGTCCATCCTAAAGGAAATCAGTCTTGAATATTCATTGGAAGGATTGATATTGTAGCTGAAACTCCAATACTTTGGCCACCTGATGCAAAGAATTGACTCATTTGAAAAGACCGTGATGCTGGGAAAGATTGAGGGCAGGAAGAGAAGGGGACAATAGAGGATGAGGTGGTTGGAAGGCATCGCCAACTCGATGGACATGAGTGAGTAAGCCCTGGGAGTTGGCGATGGACAAGGAAGTCTGGCGTGCTGCAGTCGATGGGGTCGCAGAGAGTCGTACACGATTGAGCGACTGGACTGAACTGAGGTATTTGGAAGCTTAGAACCTGGATGAAAGACGACCCACATGTGAGGATCAGCTGGTTCAAGAAGCAGGAGTGTGAACAGTTACTTAGAAGAACACAAACTGCAACATGGGTGTGGTTTAGCTTGCAGTTGTTAAGGTTTTGTGCTGTGTGTAAAATATAGCCTTGGGAAGAAGAAAGGAGGCAAGCTAAAAGTACAAGGGAGATCCACGTTAGCTTTCTTTCTTTTTTTTTAAGTTTTTATTTATTTTTGGCTGTGCTGGGTCTTCACTGCTGCACTCGAGTTTTCTCTGGTTGCAGTGAGTAGGGACTCCTCTCTAGTTGTGGAGTGCAGGCTTCTCATTGCAGCGGCTTCTCTTACTGCAGAGCACAGGCTCTCAGTGCACGGGCTCAGCAGCTGTGGTGCACTGGCTCCATTGCCCTGAGGCATGTGGAATCTGCCGGAACCAGGGATGGAACCCGTGTCCCCTGCATTGGCAGGCAGATTCTTAACCACTGGATCACAAGTTAAGTCCCTATATTAACTATTTTAAAGGAGAAACTGGGATACAAAAGAATATGGATTTTTCTAATATGTATAGTGCTTAGTTTATTTTTTGTCTTCTAACTTGGCTAACTAACTTCTAACAAAGGTAGTGGAGGTGATGGAATTCCAGTGGAGCTATTTCAAATCCTGAAAGATGATGCTGTGAAAGGGCTGCACTCAATATGCCAGCAAATTTGGAAAACTCAGCAGTGGCCATAGGACTGGAAAAGGTCAGTTTTCATTCCAATCCCAAAGAAAGGCAATGCCAAAGAATGCTCAAACTACCACACAATTGCACTCATCTCACTTGCCAGTAAAGTAATGCTCAAAATTCTCCAAGCCAGGTTTCAGCAATACGTGAACTGTGAAGTTTCAGATATTCAAACTGGTTTTAGAAAAGGCAGAGGAACCAGAGATCAAATTGCCAACATCCGCTGGATCATGGAAAAAGCAAGAGAGTTCCAGAAAAACATCTATTTCTGCCTTATTGACTATGCCAAAGCCTTTGACTGTGTGGATCACAAATAAACTGTGGAAAATTCTGAAAGAGATGGGAATACCAGACCACCTGACCTGCCTCTTAAGAAACATATATGCAGGTCAGGAAGCAATAGTTAGAACTGGACATGGAACAACAGACTGGTTCCAAATAGGAAAAGGAGTACGTCAAGGCTGTATATTGTCACCCTGCTCATTTTACTTCTATGCAGAGTACATCATGAGAAACGCTGGGCTGGAAGAAGCACAGGCTGGAATCAAGATTGCTGGGAGAAATATCAATAACCTCAGATATGCAGATGATATCACCCATATGGCAGAAAGTGAAGAAAAACTAAAGAGCCTCTTGATGAAAGTGAAAGTGGAGAGTGAAAAAGTTGGCTTAAAGCTCAACATTTAGAAAATGAAGATCATGGCATCTAGTCCCATCACTTCATGGGAAATAGATGGGGAAACAGTGGAAACAGTGTCAGACTTTATTTTTCTGGGCTCCAAAATCACTGCAGATGATGACTGCAGCCATGAAATTAAAAGACGCTTACTCCTTGGAAGGAAAGTTATGACCAACCTAGATAGCATATTCAAAAGCAGAAACATTGTTTTGATAACAAAGGTCTGTCTAATCAAGGCTATGGTTTTTTCCTGTGGTCATGTATGGATGTGAGAGTTGGACTATAAAGAAAGCTGAGTGCCGAAGAATTGATGCTTTTGAACTGTGGTGTTGGAGAAGACTCTTGAGAGTCCCTTGGACTGCAAGGAGATCCAACCAGTCCATCCTAATGGAGATCTGTCCTGAGTGTTCATTGGAAGGACTGATGTTGAAGCTGAAACTCCAGTACTTTGGCCACCTGATGTGAAGAGCTGACTGATTTGAAAAGACCTTGATATTGGGAAAGATTGAGGGCACGAGGAGAAGGGGACAACAGAGGATGAGATGGTTGGATGGCATCACCGAGTCAATGGACATAGGTTTGGGTGGACTCCGGGAGTTGGTGATGGACAAGGAGACCTGGTGTGCTGTGGTTCATGGAGTCACAAGGAGTCAGACATGACTGAGCAACTGAACTGAATTGAACTGAACTTGGCTGATAAAATATAATATACACCTTTTAATACTCCATGTTATATAGTCTCTTACCTTATAAATGAATCTGCAGTAGATATGTGGGAATTTAGTAAAATGTTCTTTTGTTTCCTCATTGATGAGGGTCTTAAGGGTGCCAGAGAGGTTATGGGAGTCATCCAAGGTCACAGGACCAGGTTGACATCGTTCTGTGACCAAACCGAACTCTAGGCAGCTTGCTTGATGCACAGCAAAGCCAGCCTGCTGCCACGGGGCGAAGGACAGTAGTGTCTGATGCCTGGAGCAAAGAGAATGGGGAGGCAAGTGAGACTCGAAGCCCTGGCAGCTTTCAGACAGGGTTGAAGAGCAACATTTAGATGAGGGTCATAGGGTGTGTGATCAGTGGGTGGACATCTTTCTAACGGTTGGTGGTGAGGTAATAGGGTGATGTTTGAAAATCTTAATCATCAACCTTCTGGTTCCAACCAGTCTGGTATCCACATGGTGGTCAGCATCCTCTAACATGAGGGGATCTTGGTTTCTGCACGACAGCTCAGAAGTGCATGTCAGGATTTTATGTATAGCCCTTCAGGAGAGTCTAGGAGTTCTGCGACTCTGTCTCACCACTCAGCCACTGTTTAGGTCATCGTTACTTTTCTTGCTTGACTGTGTTTCCTTTGTTTCTGCTTTTCCTTTGTTGCTGTTCTTTGCTTTCTTTCCATTTTTCTGTTTTTGCTTCCCCTCTCTTCCCTAATTAGTAACTGTTTGAATCTGCTCTTTGGGACTTGGGGAAGGCCAGACAAGAAGTGAGGACAGGACATGGAAGGAGTTATACCTGGGAAGACCCTGCAGGGTCCTGCTCAGTTTCAGCCCCCCCACCTTTTTCTTTGATCCTCTTCTATCCTGAGGGGAGCAGGGGCAGGGAAAGAGCCAGAATAAAGTTTTGGATAGAGAGGTTAGTCGTGAACCTGCGGGGGAGCGTGGTTTTAAGGGGAACTCGGTCTCGGTCCTGAGACTGGACTTGCGGTCGCTCGGCGGCAGCGTGAACTCCTCCGCCTCGTTCCTCAGTGCGAGGAACCCGGCACTGATCATATTTCTCTTAGTTCATTGCACTGTTTTCCACCTTTGCCTTATTTCTTGACTTCCTCCCCTCCCCGACGTCCCCCTGCGCACAAATCAGCTTTTCTGGCAGTCCCAGAATCAGCCACATCATTTTATTCTAAAGAAACAGGATGCACCATCTGGGGCTCTGAAGAGGATTTCTCGGGGACTGTTGCAGAGGCGAGGGTGGGCCAGAGGGAGGCTGTGGTCCTGAGGACACATGGCCACCGTGGGCCTGGGGGCAGGAGGTAAAGAGACAGTGTTACCAGAGTTTAGGGAGCGTTTAGACTGTGGTTCATCTCTTTCATGAGAACTTCGCAAGCCTGTTCTGATCTCTCTCCTGAATTTAACACAGAGCACTGGAAATGGGCAGAGCCGCTGAATGAGTCATCTTTGGTCATGGAGCCAGATTGCAGTTTGCTGTGAATAAACAACCAACATTTGTTGAATGAATATATAACTTACAAACTCGTCCAAGCAACAGTCACACTGAAGGAAAAACAAATCATCTTGAAGCATTATTTTTCTGAAAGGTCCAGATGTAAAGTTTTCAAATTCAGATGGTGGTTGCAGAGTAAGCCAGTTATTAATAGGATTTTCATTTAATGCTTAAAAACATAAGCCTTGATAAAGCAGTGTTGCCTAGCAATGTCAGGTTCTACCTGAAATAAATTTGTTGCACATTATCTAATTGGCTCTTCATGACAGCCTCCTAAGGCTACTTCCATTTGCCATACAAATTAACTCACCCTGGAGATGGTAAGTGGCTTGAATAGGGTCACCTCCCATTTCAGTATTAGGCTTGGCTACCATCTGCTGACCTAATATAGGGGTACAGTCTCTTTCGTGAAATTGTGTGGGTCCTGTGTGCTTTGGACTGAATTTATTTTGGAATTTAGAAAAGTAGTAATTTATAAGTGATGAAAGTAGCATTTACTGTGGTGTGTGGGGCAAAATTCCTCATCAAACTCATTATAATGATGCCATGTTGCTGCTGCTGCTAAGTCGCTTCAGTTGTGTCCGACTCTGTGCGACCCCAGAGACAGCAGCCCACCAGGCTCCACCGTCTCTGGGATTCTCCAGGCAAGAACAATGGAGTGGGTTACCATTTCCTTCTCCAGTGCATGAAAGTGAAAAGTGAAAGTGAAGTCGCTCAGTTGTGTCCAACTCTTCGAGACCCCATGGACTGCAGCCTAGCAGGCTCCTCCATCCATGGGATTTTCCAGGCAAGAGTACTGGAGTGGGGTGCCATTGCCTTCTCCAATAATGATGCCATCAGAGATCAGATCAGATCACTCGCTCAGTCGTGTCCGACTCTTTGCGACCCCATGAACTGCAGCACACCAGGCCTCCTTGTCTATCACCAACTCCCAGAGGTCACTCAGACTCAAATCCATCGAGTCAGTGATGCCATCCAGCCATCTCATCCTCTGTCGTCCCCTTCTCCTCCTGCCCCCAATCCCTCCCAGCATCAGAGTCTTTTCCAGTGAGTCAACTCTTCGCATGAGGTGGCCAAAATACTGGAGTTTCAGCTTCAGCATCATTCCTTCCAAAGAAATCCCAGGGCTGATCTCCTTCAGAATGGACTGGTTGGATCTTCTTGCAGTCCAAGGGACTCTCAAGAGTCTTCTCCAACACCACAGTTCAAAAGCATCAATTCTTCGGCGCTCAGCCTTCTTCACAGTCCAACTCTCACATCCATACATGACCACAGGAAAGACCATAGCCTTGACTAGGCGAACCTTTGTTGGCAAAGTAATGTCTCTGCTTTTGAATATGCTATCTAGGTTGGTCATAACTTTCCTTCCAAGGAGTAAGCGTCTTTTAATTTCATGGCTGCAGTCACCATCTGCAGTGATTTTGGAGCCCAGAAAAAGAAAGTCTGACACTGTTTCCACTGTTTCTCCATCTATTTCCCATGTAGTGATGGGATCAGATGCCATGATCTTCGTTTTCTGAATGTTGAGCTTTAAGCCAAACTTTTCACTCTCCACTTTAGAAATGTGTAAATATCCATGAAAAAGGGGATGTCTAAAGATTGTAATTAGCCTTCAAGTCAGTACAAGTCAGCTTTTGTTGCCTGATGAGTTAGGGTAAACACTTGTTTTCAGAGGTTGAGAATTTTGAAATTGTGGATACGAAGGTATGACCATCTCAGTGTCCTTCTGTAGAATGTAGTAAACGGAATTCCTCCCTTGCTTTCCTTTCCTCCTTCTTTTTCTCGTCTGATCAAAGTCCAGAATGATGGGCACCTGAGACCAGCAACAACCACAGCAGCTGAAGTGCATTGACTGCCATGCCAGGCACTCTGTTCTCATGATCTCCGAACAAACATAGCCTCTGCTGGCCCGGCAGCTCCTGGTATACCCTGGCCTTTGTAAATGAAGGAAATTGTTGCCCTCTGAAGCTAGCAGTTACCGAGTGTTGAAACCAGAACTTAAACCTACACTCTATAAACCACCATGCTTGAAGGCAGAGATTGTATCTCAGTCATTCTTGCCCCTTGCAACCCCTGGGAAAGTGACTCACAAAATATAGGTACTTGGTACATTATTGGCAAAATGATGAATCCATTTATTGATGATGTGGGGATTGGGTTGAAATGTGGATACATGGTCATCTCTGGGGTGAGTTCAGGATGGTGGCAGGAGACATGTGGAAAAAGCCCAGTAAAACTTGAAATTGTGGTCACCTGTGGTGGGGGTCATATTGTTATAATCACATCTGGAGCCATGGGCAACATTGGGGCACAGTCACCGCTGAAAGGTGGGCGGTCACAGTTGGTGACTGTGGTCCAGGTGTGTTGGACTGAGTGGGATGAGGGGCAGCTTGGATGACCTTGAGGAGGTGTGCAGAGTCGGGTGTTGGGAGAGATGCTGGCTGGAGGGTGTGGTCCAGACAGTGGGAGGAACAGAACTGCCTTGCACCTTTGCTCTCTCCTGCCCAGAGCTGACATCTGGACTGTGTTGTTTTCTCTTTTCAGGGGGACCGTGGTGTGCCTGGGATCCCTGGCTCTCCTGGCAGCCGTGGAGAGCCAGGCATGGCGGTCGCCGGCCCTCCGGTGAGTCTTTATTCACCCGGCACCTCCTTGTTCCAGGGCACACAGCCAGGACCTGCTACGATGGCAGGGCCGCTCCTTTCCGGGCTGATCTGGTGGTGGGTCGCTGATCCCCGGGTCAGTCAGGCTGTAGGTCTGTCCACTGTGGCTGATGCTGTTACTGTAACCTGGTGTATATCCTATGGGAATAAGGCCTCTGGGGAGACCAAGACGTGTCCTTTCAAAGAGGAGTGAGAGAACAAAGCTCATTAAAAAAAGAAAAGGGAGGGGAAAAGGACTCACTGTCCAAACTTGGCAAAAACTGAGTGGAAGCCAGTGAGTCTGAGCCAGTTGGGCAAGGGGTGTGGTCTTGGAGGAGTGACTTGCCTTCATGTTCTTTCAGGCAAAGGTGAGTTCATTATCCCTCTCCAATTAATATATCGCTGAGGACATCAATAGGGCCAAGAAAGGTTTTTTCTTTTTGTAATAATTTTATTTTATTTATTTATTTCTGGATTTGCTGGGTCTTCATCGCCACGAGGGCTTTTCTCTAGTTCCGGCAGGTGGGGGCTACTGCGTAGTTGGGGTGCTCAGGCGTCTCTTGGTGCAGAGCACACAGGCTGGAGGGCACGCGGCCTGCGGTTGGTGCGGCAGCGGGTTCAGTAGTTGCAGCTCCCAGGCTCTGAGCACAGGCTCAGTAGTTGTGGGCCATGGGCTTGGTTACTGTGGGACATGTGGGATCTTCCCAGATCAGAGATTGAACCTGTGTCTCCTGCATTGGCGGGCAGATTCTTTACCACTGAGCCACCATGGAAGCCCCCAAGAAAGGTTTTTATCTTCAGAATAAAATCCTGTGAAGTGGTCTTTGGATTGGTGGTTTTGGTGGATAATTCACATCAGTCTACTAGGAGGCCCCAATACTCAGTGGTTTTCTGATACGGCTGCTAAACCTCACAGAATCCAAACTGCTTGTGTATCGATGATGTTGTCATTATCTTAGCCCAGAAACACGATCAGACTTGACTCTCAGTAAACGTAATCTGAATATAAACTGGAACAACGCATGGCCTGGTCTCTGCTTGGTTTCTCACTCAAGAAACAGAGCAGCAGCATGCCTGGTTTGTCTCTCAAAGAGCTTGAGAGGAAGCCCAGTGTATTACAGTGTGCGTGCAGTCAGAGTTCTGTCCACTCTGCCACCCGTGGGCTTTCTCTGGATTTCCCAGGCAAGAATACTGGAGTAGGTTGCCATTTCCTTCTCCAGGGTTATCTTTCTGATCCACAGATCAAACCCATGTCTCCTGCTTCCCCTGCACTGGCTGGTGGGTTCTTTACCACTGAGCCACCTGGGAAATGCCGTTACCCACAGCACCACTTAAGTAAAAGCCCCTCTCCTTGCCCCTGTGCTGCTCTTAGCCCTCTCACTCTCTCCCTGAAATGCCCCCCAGGGACCCTCGTCTGTGTTCTCTTCCTCCCAGAAATGACCATCTCGCTTCCACTCCACTTCCAGCAGTGGGGCTGCCTTCAAGGTGGGAAGACCAGTGTCTTGTGTCTTCCTAAAGGTCCCTGGAAAACAGGGAGAAGGCAGGTGATATCTTCTTGGAAATGTCCAGTTTTAATCTGTTTTTCTTAATTTCTCTGCTAAAATTTCTGATAAAAAAAAAAACCCCTCTATTGCATCAGCTTTATCTTTTGTCTTTGGCTGTCTTTTACGATCTGTTGGTAACTAAAAGAAACAATATGGAAAAAGATGTAGTGGAGACATGCAGGAGGTTCAGGCTTTCTTTTTGTTTCATAAATCCTGCTTTTAATGGGGCCTTCTCTGCTAGAGTCAGGATTCTGAGTCCTGCAGGCTTTAGCTGCTTAGAAGAGAAACTGTGATCTGGAGTGGTCCCACCATCATTTCACGGGCCTCTGCATGTCCCGTCCACTCCCCAGGGATGCACCATCGGAAAACCTTAATCAGAAAGCCAGGTGGCAGAGGGGGACGCTTGTCGCCCCATCTCCCACCTCAGAGCCATGAAATTGCCCCTGAAATATGTCCCCACCCAAGTGATTCCACCTGAAAGGTAATTGGCTGCCTCCAGCCGAGAGGCCACAAGTCAACTGTACTGGGTCCTTCCTCCACTTCCACTGATTAAAAGCTTCCGTAGTGGATGAGACCTTATGGAGCTTCCATAAATCCTGTCTTTGGCCTCTGGCCCAGGCTCCTTCCTGGTGGCCGGGCCGTCTTTGTGAGGGTTCAGGGGGTGTGGAGGGGAACGGGGCTGAGTACACCCCTCATGCCCCCGGGCTCGGCAGCCCCCTGCCACGGGCTGAGTGGTCTGTATTTGGTGCTGGGTCCAAAGTGTCCACGTCCTCAGCCCTCCATGCTATGAAAGCTGGTTTATCCTTTGTTTGAAGGCTGGGCTTCTGCATTAGCATCTCTCGGAGATCAGGATTCAAGGGCTGAGGGTTTATTGGGGGAAATTATCTCAGAAATCACCCCTTGGGGAGTGGCATCCTCCCCTGACAAGGCCCTGGAGATGCTGGTGCAGCTCCAGAGGTGTTCTACAAAAGTCGGGGCAGAGCCAGGGTCGACTCCTGGTGGAAGTCAGTGAAGGTTTCTCTGGGGTGCAGGGGTGGGGGTGGGAGGCTGGAACTCAGGCTAAGCATCCCCTCGTGGCTACAGATGCCCCAGGGCAGGCACCTCAAGCAGAACCTGCCAGGTGGGTGCATGCCTAGAGGTGCTGGAAAGGGTCACTGAAGGTGTCTAGGGCTTCCCTGGTGGCTCAGTGGTAAAGAATCCTCCTCCAATGCACGATGACACAGGTTCAGTCCCTGGGCTGGGAAGATCCCTTGGAGGAGGAAATGGCAACCCACTCTAGGTTTCTTGCCTGGGAAATCCCACGGACAGAGGAGCCTGGTGGGCTCCAGTACATGGAGGTCGCAGAGAGTCAGACACCACTGAGTGATCACACTCGTACTGAAGGTGTCTGCTTCTTTAGTGTTCTCCAGGTAAACCGTCTGAGGCTCAGAAGGTGGGGAGACTTGGCTGATGTCACACAGCTAGTCCAGGGCCAGGACCATCACTTCCAGTCCTCCGAAGCCAGCTCTCTTCCTCTGCTTCAGCTGGCCTGTGGCTTCCCCAGCGTGGGTGGGATTGCTCATTTCCATCACCTCCTCATATTAAGACTGGATTCCTCTGGTCCCTCCTCCTGTGGCTCTGTGCTCTAAAGCTTGGGCATCCAGGAGCAGCACTTATCCCACCTGGAAGGGAGCCCGAGGCTTTCTCTGCCAAGCTCTGTGCATCACTGGGCAGGGGACTGGATGGAGAGGCAATTGTTTGGCGTTTCAACTGCTCCCTTCAAGACATTAACAAAACATCCCTTTTATGTTGCCTGTGATCTTCCTTAGTGGGGTCTGATAAGCTTGAAAATGACCCAGTTAGGCCTGAGGGCAGATCAAAGTGCTGTTGAACTTCACTGAGCCTCTGAGCCTGAGGTCAGCGAGGGCAGGGCTTCCCCAGCAGTACCTTAGGACCCCGGCCTGAGCAATAGTTTCTAGATCAAGGGTGTAGGGAGGGTTGCAGCGTGGTCATGTTGGTAGTAACACCTAGAAGCTTGCCTTGAACCTTTAAATGCCATAAAACTCCTCCCCTAACATCTTTCTCAGTCTCTGTTGCCTGGAATTGCCTCTCCTTTCTCTGTCTTCAGTGTTCCCTCTCTGGAGTCACTTGTTCTGACTTTGCTCAGACACTGAGGGTTCACATACAAAGAAAACGAGCTCGCAGCCCTTTATAGACCTACAGACTGCAGGAGAGAGGAAGCATGGTGCTGATGATGTGGGAAAGCATCTATCAGGTTTCCTGAGTGCACCCGTTCTTTTTCCCACTTCCCCCTCTTTCAGGGAGTAATAGAACAAGAATGGAAATGAAAGCCACTAAAAGCTGGAGCTCTCATGACCACAGCTCACATGGCCTGCCCACTTGCAGCATCCAGCTCTGAGCAAGATACCCACATCCATCCCCTCATTTAGCTCATGGGCATCCTCTCACCCAGTTCTCCCAGCCACCCTGCTAAGCAGATCCTGTTCTCTCTTTCATTTTACAAATGAAGGAATCCACGTAAGAGATGTGAAACTAGCCTGAAGTCATAGTTGGGACGTCGAGGAGCTAGGATTGGACCCCAGAGTTCTAGCTCCGAGCAGATGCCCTTGGCTGCTCTCCAAGCCAGGGCGGCAGTAGAGCAGGAGTTCACGTTTACATGGTCCTTCCTTGTGCCCGACTTGCCCGGTGGTGCTAGTGGTAAAGAATCCACCTGCCAAGGCAGGAATCTCAGGAGATGCGGGTTTGATCCCTGGGCTGGGAAGATCCCTTGGAGGAGGGCATGGCAACCCACTCCAGTATCGTTGCTTGGGAAATCTCATGGACAGAGGAGCCTGGCAGGCTACAGTTCATGGTGTTGCAGAGAGTCGGACACGACTGAGTGACCGAGAACACACTTTGCTTTGTGCCAGGGTCATCTCACACACTTTGCTGCTTTTGAACTACTGACTTGTGAGCCTCGCTGTTGCTTCTATTCATACGTCTTGTCTCCTGGTTGAGTCCAGTTCCTTTGGTTCTGAGAACCACACCACTGCTCCTGCCATCCCCAGGTCAGGCTGGCCTGTTGCCCTTCTAAAGGAGTGTGTGCAGACAGGTAGCCCCATCTTGCCCGGCTGCTACTTGGGGACCCCAGGCATTTCTCGGCAGTCACCCCAAGGACTTAGGACAGGTGCTGCAGCTTCATTCATGCCCAGTGCTCCCCTCCTGTTCTGTGCACAGTGCGAGGTCCCCTGGGCTACAGAGGAGGAGCTGTGCACCGCCCTGGACCCCAGTGAATGTGCTCAGTCAATTTAGTCGTGTCTGACTCTGTGACCCTATGGACTATAGCCCTCCAGGCTCCATGGGATTCTCCAGGCAAGAATTACTGGAGTTGGTTGCCATGCCCTCCTCCAGGGGATCTTCCTGACCCAGGGATTGAACCCATGTCTCTTATGCCTCCTGCGTTGGCAGGCAGGTTCTTTACTATTAGTGCCACCTGGAAAACCCAGACCCCAGGGCCCCTTGTATAACCAGGAGCTGAATATCCCAAATATCCTAATCTTGGCTTTTCGATTGAAGTCTCAGGGGGACTCCTCTGTTGTTAGAAGAAAAAAACGTTTTAAATAAGTTTCTACTCTTGTTTGCAATTGAAAATGCTTCTTTCTAAACTCAACAAGGCTTTTTGTGGTTCCTGTAGTAGTTCCCAAGGCATACTGAGCACTTACACAAATGGGCAAGGCTCCCGTGCGTGGCTTCTCAACGCATCACGTTCTGCAGTCTTCTCAGTGGTCCTGGGAGCCTGAGCTGTCATTGCGTCCAGCTTACAGATGAGGAAACTCAGGCTTGGAGAGGTTCAGACAGTGGGCCTGGCTCAGTCTGCTGATGAAAGGCAAAGCAAGTGTTTGAACCTGCCCCGGGAGCCCAGCATGTAGCCTGGTACCCATGAGCCCTTCAGATAAAAGATGATGGAGAATAAAATGGGCTGTGTCTTTAGATAGATATCTACAGGAGGAGGAGCAAGGTAGAGGGGACCATATTTCAAGTTTAGATACCTATAAATTGCAATTTTTTAAATTGATGAAACAAGATTTATTGTTAGGTCTTATGGAGCTTCCGCGGTCTGGACTTTGCTCACAGAATAGCTCAGTGCTTCCTGGTACCCGTGTTTCCTGTACACCCATACTTGGGCCTCAAGGCTGGAGGGAATTCGGGTTTGATCTTTCTGACAAGACTTCACAGGCTGTGTGTCCTTCCAGCAGGAGGTCTCTGACGTCTGGTGGTGTCTTGTCCTGACGTTCACAGCCTTTGATGTCCAAGCCTTAGATCAATTAGCACATCAAGGCTTGCAAATTGGTGCTCTCTTAGTTCAATCAGTTCTTTTATGTACTAGCTCCAGTCCTTCTATGTGGAGAGGTGTTCCCTGATTTATAATTTGGATACCCAGTTGAGCCCTTCTTATGGAAGGCCGATTATAATGTTTTCCTGTTAATTATTTTCAAGTAACGACTTGGTTCCCTGGTATCTCGCAAAGATGATCAATGAGGTGTTTCTGGTTTTTTATCAATAATTTTGAACTCAGATTTAAACACATTCAGTTTGTTTTAATGTGTGGCAGATGTTCTTCCTTTTGCTGTCCAGATTGTCTTATTTTATGCAAATAAGAGCCTCTTCGGGTTGACCCTAAGTACTTTTGACACACGCCTAGCAGTCTTTGGCTTCCCAGGTGGCGCTAGTGGTAAAGAAAAAGTGAAAGTGAAAGTTGCTCAGTCGCATCACTCTTTGTGATCCCATGGACTATAGAGTCCATGGAATTCTCCAGGCCAGAATACTGGAGTGTGTAGCCTTTCCCTTCTCCAGGGGGTCTTCCCAATCCAGGGGGCAAACCCAGGTCTCCCATATTGCAGGCAGATTCTTTACCAGCTGAGCCACAGGAGTAAAGAACCCGCCTGCCAATGCAGATGTAAGAGATGCTGGTTGGTAGTTTCCCTGATCTTTGGAATGATAGAATGTTCCAGATTTGAATATATTCCTTGTCCAGATCTAGGATCAGTCATTTCTCCAAGGAGTTGTAGTTCCTTTTAAGTGGAACATGGTATCAAAGGCCAAAATAATGTGTATTGGGTAAAGTGACTCTTAAATCCATCAGAGGGCGTGATCTCAGAAATAGGGTCGTTATTGTGGAACACGTGTTTAGGCTTCAGATTTCAGACTGACATTGGAAGTCGTTACACAATCCCTCCTCCACAGCACACTTCTCTATTTCTTAAAAGTATAGTAGCAAGATAGCTGTGGGAATGCCTGTTATGGGCCAGGCACCAGTCCTGTTCTGTACTTAGAGAATCTTCTGCTTCTGATCATAGGAGCCAAGGTGATCACCCAGCTTTGTGTTATAAATAAGGAAGCTGAAGCTCAGAAAAACAAAGTAATGTGCTCAAGTTCAAACAATTAATAATTGATAGAACTAAGATTTGAAATGAAGACCTTTTTGACAACCAATTCCATCCTTCACATGTGGATGTTCTATTAAATGACAGATGAGAGGAATCCAACTCTTAATCTGATGAACAAGTCAAATGCTTGAGGTGCATCTTGGAGTTCAGTTTAGAAACAAAAAGTGCCTCTAAAATCTGGCGGCATTCCCCAGGCCAGTAATAAACTGTCCTTAAGCCCTTTCCTTGAGGAGTAAGTATACAGCCTCAGTAAAGAGGTACTATGGTAGGAATGAAATTTGGATGTGTGTCCATCGGTGCTATTGACTTTCAGCTTGACGAGAGCGTGAAAGCTCATGGAGGGGGAAGTGATCTGTGAGTCAGGGAGATTCTAGGTGGGACGCTGAGTTCATTGTCTTTTCTTTAAAAAAAAAATTGTTTACTTATTTATGTTTAGCTGCGCTGGGTCTTCACTGCTGCACGAGGGCTTTCTCTAGTTGCAGAGAGTGGGGGATACACCCTGATTGCAGCCTGATTGCAGCGCTTGGGCAGCCCTTTGCAGTGGCTTCCCTTGTTGCAGAGTATGGACCCGACGTGCCTGGGCTTCAGTAGCTGAGGCTCTGGGGCTCCGGAGCAGAGGCTCAGGAGTTGTGCACACAGGCTTAGTTGCGCTGCGGCCTGTGGAATCTTCCCGGACCAGGGATTGAACCCGTGTCCGCTGGCTGGCACGCCTGGTGTATGTGAGGCTCTCAGTAAATATTTGTAGAGTGCAATAAGGAAATTATATCCAAGTCCTGAAAGATGATGCTGTGAAAGTGCTACACTCAATATGCCAGCAAATTTGGAAAACTCAGCAGTGGCCACAAGATTGGAAAAGGTCAGTTTTCATCCCAATCCCAAAGAAAGGCAATGCCAAGGAGTGCTCAAACTACCGAACAATTGCACTCATCTCACACGCTAGTAAAGTAATGCTCAAAATTCTCCAAGCCAGGCTGCAGCAATATGTGAACCGTGAACTTCCTGATGTTCAAGCTCGTTTTAGAAAAGGCAGAGGAACCAGAGATCAAATTGCCAACATCCGCTGGATCATGGAAAAAGCAAGAGAGTTCCAGAAAAACATCTATTTCTGCTTTATTGACTATGCCAAAGCCTTTGACTGTGTGGATCACAATAAACTGTGGAAAATTCTGAAAGAGATGGGAATACCAGACCACCTGATCTGCCTCTTAAAAAATCTGTATGCAGGTCAGGAAGCAACAGTTAGAACTGGTCATGGAACAACAGACTGGTTCCAAATAGGAAAAGGAGTACGTCAAGGCTGCATATTGTCACCATGTTTATTTAACTTATATGCAGAGTACATCATGAGAAATGCTGGACTGGAAGAAACACAAGTTGGAATCAAGATTGCCGGGAGAAATATCAATAACCTCAGATATGCAGATGACACCACTCTTATGGCAGAAAGTGAAGAGGGGCTAAAAAGCCTCTTGATGAAAGTGAAAGTGGAGAGTGAAAAGGTTGGCTTAAAGCTCAACATTCAGAAAACGAAGATCATGGCATCTGGTCCCATGACTGCATGGGAAATATATGGGGAAACAGTGGAAACAGTGTCAGACTTTGTTTTTCTGGGCTCCAAAATCACTGCAGATGGTGACTGCAGCCATGAAATTAAAAGACGCTTACTCCTTGGAAGGAAAGTTATGACCAACCTAGATAGCATATTCAAAAGCAGAGACATTACTTTACCAACAAAGGTTCGCCTAGTCAAGGCTATGGTCTTTCCTGTGGTCATGTATGGATGTGAGAGCTGGACTGTGAAGAAGGCTGAGCGCTGAAGAATTTATGCTTTTGAACTGTGGTGTTGGAGAAGACTCTTGAGAGTCCCTTGGACTGCAGGGAGATCCAACCAGTCCATTCTGAAGGAGATCAATCCTGGAATTTCTTTAGAAGGAATGATGCTGAAGCTGAAACTCCAGTATTTTGGCCACCTCATGCGAAGAGTTGACTCATTGGAGAAGACTCTGATGCTGGGAGGAATTGAGGGCAGGAGGAGAAGGGGACGACAGAGGATGAGATGGCTGGATGGCATCACTGACTCGATGGATGCGAGTCTGGGTGACCTCCGGGAGCTGGTGATGGACAGGGAGGCCTGGCGTGCTGCGGTTCATGGGGTCGCAAAGAGTCGGACACGACTGAGCGACTGATCTGATCTGATCTGATTGCTCTTAAATCTTCTATGAGGGTTAAAAGGGCTGTTTGTGTTTCTTGAGAGGAGTTTTTAGGTTGATATGAGTAAAGTACTGGAGTAGGAAATGGCAACCCACTCCAGTATTCTTGTCTGGAAAACTCCATGGACAGAGGCGCCCACTGGGGCTCCATGAGGTCCCATAGTCCATGGGGTTGCAAAGAGTCCCACTGCTGAGCACCCCCACTGACCCCCGCATTGCGAGGCAGATCCTTGCCCCCTGGACCACGAGGGAAGCCTGGAGCCTGTTTGACTTGTCTTCTTACCTGCTTGACTTGGTCCTCTGGAAGTTTCCCCTAGTTTAGTGCTCAACTCTACACTGAAAATGATGCTTATTTTATCTTATCAGGAATTTCTGGGACGTATTTAATGGGTAGGCTTTTAGGTTACCTGGTCTGTTGTGCTGTCTGGGACCTGTGCCTTTGTATGAATGCTCTTCTCCCTCTTCGGATATCTCGGAGGTTCTCCCAGGCGCCGCTTCAGGGACACACAGGTGCCCGGGACTGAGAACGGGTGGTGGGACTCACTGCACCTGGAGAGTGACTCGTGATGTGGCTTGGGCTGTCTGTCTCTTCTGGCCTTAGTTTGATCATCAATGATGAGGATGATAACACTTGATTTTCAAGTTCTCATACCATAAAATTTTAATTTTAGCAGCATGCCGTGTGCTATGCTCTGCTGCGTCTGGCTATTCCCAGGGTGCTGCTGAGTCCTGGAGAGTGCGTGCTGAGCACCCTCAGGGCAGAGGAGAGAGGGCAGATGGGCCTGGAAGCAATGACAGTACCAGGCCATCCGTCCCAGACGGGGTGACCCGGGGACTGGGGACTGGTTCTAACGAGCCCCCTGGGAGAAGCCTGGGAGATGTCCAAGGGTGCCGACATCTATACTGGGAACTCACGTGTGGCAAGGAGAACATGTCCAAGCAGGAGGGCAGGGTGGTGACTTCTCTGCAGATGCGAAAGCTTGGGGCCCAGGGCCAGTGCTGCTCACTCGGGGCCCGACACTCAATGCTAGTGCCTCGGGCAGGGCGCGCATCTTCAGTGCAGCTTGGGAAGCCAGGTTGTAGGCTGCTCACACGTGTGGGATGGCAGACTGTGGTGTGTGTGTGTGTGCGTATCTGTATCTGTATGTGCGCGTGCATGTGCAGGAAGGGGTACCACTGCAGCCTCAGCCATGCAGCCCACTCTGGGGAGTCTAGACGTGCCCCTTCCCCTGCCCATCCCACCCAAGCAAGCAGGGCATGCAGCACAAGAACGCTGAAATGCAGGGTCCACTCCACACCAGGGCTAGAGATGGGCTAGGCGGCAGACACCCGCTGGGTGCCAGGATGGGGCAGCACCAGTGCAGGGCAGGTGGAGAAGGTTCCAGGAGGATCCCCACACACAGCAATAGTGGGTGCATGAGAGAGGGAGTGACACTGCCTTACAGATGCAGAAAGCCATTAAAAAGAATCACATTGCCATTTGAGCAACATGGGTGGACCTAGAGACTGTCATAGTGAGTGAAGTAAGTCAGGCAGAGAAGTAGAAATATCATACGCCATCCTTTATATGTGGAATCTGAAAAGAAATGATACAAATGAACTTACAGAACAGAAACTGACTCACAGACGTATGGTTGCCTGGGGGAAAGGATGGGAAGAAGGGGTAGTTAGAGTTTGGGGTGGACATGTACTCACTGCTGTATTTAAAATAGATGGGCAACAAGGACCTACTGTCTAGCACAGGGAACTCTGCTCAAGGTTATGTGACAGCCTGGATGGGAGAGGAGATTGGGGGAGAATGGATACATGTGTATGTATGGCTGAGTCCCTTTGCTGTCCACCTGAAACTATCACAACACTGTTAATCAATTATACCCTGATACAAAAATAAAAAGTTTTTTCTTAAAAAAAGACGGGAGGTCGTTAGCTTTTCCTTAAGGACCCAGCCTTAGAGATAAACCCCACAGCACATTTAAACAGATGTTTCACTTCCAGTTTGCTTACTTACTTGTTTGTTTGTTTCTTAGGGCCCCTCTGGACCACCAGGAGAAAAAGGTCCTCCGGTACAGTATGACTTAAATACAGGGCTGTGTCTTGATGGGAGAAATTATGTGCTAATCAAAGCCATTTGAAGTTGGAGAGGCCAGCAAAGACAGTAGTTTTTTTTTTTTTTTTAAACTTTTAACATTATACAGTGCAGACTGTCCAAGATACAGGCACTCACCTGTGGAATGGTGGAGTCGGGAGGTGGGTTGTCCAGTGCCCTGAGCTCCAGTAACAGCTGGGCAGACTGGCACTGCCTTTGTTTTTTGCCACCTCTGCTTCCGTCTAGACAGACAGCTGTGGTTTCACACATGTCATCACATTGCCAGAGGAAGTAATTTTGAATCCCAGCTTCACTGCCCCCAGCCACAGAGCCAGGAGCCAGTGAGGGTGCTCTTTTAATCTGTGAGGTGAGCGGGAAGGTCTAGGAAGATTCCTGCAGGAAGTGAGATCTGTGATTGAAAGATGATTTGGGCCGACTCCCAATACCATCTAGAAATTGTCAGCCAGGTGGCAACGACTTTCCAATAAAAATAGCTAGCAGTCAGCTGAGTGCCGGGCTCTGCACTGGGCCTCTCATAGGTCAGTCTGTCCAGCCAGCAGGCCCCTGAGGCTGGTAATCGACCCTGCCCCCGCAGTGAGCTCAGGCCCGTCTCACTGCAGGAGTAAGAAGGGGGCCTGCGAAGGGGGCCTTCGAAGGGGGCCTGGGCACTCAGCCTCATGGGGAAGGTTTTCCAGAGTGTTCTTTCTGTGTGTTGAAGACAGCCACTCCTGAAGCCCTGGCTGCTCTCAGGTACCTCCGTTCCATCAGATTGCTCAGCGCGCCAGGCAGTTGGACAAGGAGAACCTACCCCAGGCAAGGGGGCCCTTGGATTTTGTTTTAAGTGTTGGGGGATGTCTTCTTTTTCTTCAGGGATCTCGAGGCCCGCCTGGGTTTCCCGGCCCCCAGGGACCAGCTGGCCAGGATGTAAGTAAAGGCAAGGGTGCGGGTTGTGTCCCCACTGACCCCCTCCCCCCTCCCCTGGCCTCCCTTGACCAGGAAACCCCAGAGGAGCTGTTTTCTGCACCGAGCCCCACCTGCTCCCCCGGGAGCGTGTTGTGTGTTTGGCCTCTCTGTCCACGGTGGCCTCTAAGCGTGTGCTGTCTGCTTGCACTTCTTTTGCTTCCGTGTGATGCTGTCAGAACCATGCAAATTCCTGGCTATATCCCACACAACACCTCCTGCTGTTTTGCCCTCCTCTTTTTCAAAGTTGGTCCTTCTGCCTGTGTTTGGAAAACGACGGCCAGAGTTGAAGATCAGATGTGTGGGTGTGTGTCCACATGTGCACACACACGTATGCACTTTCAATTTTGTGTTTTGGCAAGGAGTTCTGAGAGGGGTGGCTTACTGTTCTGAACGTTTGCCCCGGTTGATAGATCCTGAGGAGCTCTGGGTCTTCAGCTGAGGTTGGAAGTCGTGAGTTTTTGTTGGTGCCAGTCTTCACGGTCGGGTGATCTGTTTTCTCCTGAGTTGCACTTGGCAGATAGAGAGGCTGAGGGAGAGAGTGGGCAGAGTGAATCAGGATTATGTGCTTAGCAGAGTTAATGTTGTTCTTTCTTTCTTCTTTTAGGGTGTACCAGGAAATCCAGGAGAAAGAGGGCCTCCCGGCAAACCAGTATGTCATCTAACTGTTCTGGATAAATCTTGACCATCAGGGGTTCAGCCAGAATAAAATGCAACTCAGATGGCTCAAGAAGCTTTAAGAAGGGGCTTTTTACAAAGCTGTGGGCGGAGGGAACTAATCAGAGGTGGCTGTGATGCCCAGAGATAAATACAGAAGCCAGTACCACCTTGCACCCATCTTCAGAGCCAAGAGAAAGTGGGAACGGTGGGGATGGGGCTGCCAGATGGGAGCAGAAATTGTGGTTTCAAAGCCACTGCCAGGAAGCCTGGCCAGAGGCTGGGAGGGAGCAGTGCCCCCACCCTGGTTTCCCCATGTGCCTCTCTTTGGGCCAGCTCACCTGAGCGCCAGAGGCAGGTGAGTCCCTGATACCCGCAGGACTTGGAGCAGAAAGGGGTGGATGGGGACCTGGGGGTGAGCAAATGGACAGGAGCCACTTCTTGTCCATGGCTAGTTCCTCACTGGCCTGTGTCCTGACCTTTTTCTCAGTAATGTCAGTTCCTTCTGGTTTCCCCCCTATTGGAGTAGAAACTTCCTTTCCTCTTTGTAAGGAGAGCTACAGGAGCTTGTGCAGGATGAGAGAGTCCTGAGCATCTGGTCCCGGGCAGCACGGCCGGGCTCTTGGCTCCGGCAGGCTTCCCTTGTGTGCAGTGCATCCCCTCTGGGAACCCAGCCCCTAGATTAAGTTAGCAATGCCAGAGATGCTCCGAAGGCTTAGCCAGCTAACCAGGCTACCAGTGGGCCCTCCAGGGAAGGAGCAGTGAGGATGAGCGGGTCTGGGTGGGCAGGAAGCCACTGGAAAGATACAGGAGAAATCAGCCCTTTGAAACCTGCTGCCTGAGAAGGAAGAGACAGTGGCAGCCACGACTGGGGAGTCCCAGGCCTCGAGACTGGTTTCAGAAGCCAGGGAACTCTCCTGGGCAGAGGCTTGCCCTCAGGATGGCCGTCTGTCTGCTCTGCGAGCCCGGCCTGCTGCAAGTGTCAGTCAGGCAAAGACCCAAGACCTGGAGGCCCCTGAGGGCATGAGCGTCTGTCTCTGCCTTGTCCAGGCTGCTGGGAAGAGCAGACACCTGGATGGGCACCCTGGTGTCTTAGAAGGGTCCTGAAACTTCACTAAGACCCACCAGAAGGGTGAGTGAAAAGTCTTGCTGGAGGTTGAAGGTACTTATTCATATGCTCCTCCTCCACGGAGTCAGATTTGCAGCAGCCAAATAAAGCTCACAGAATCCACCCTGGTACCCAAGTGCCAGGCCCTGGTGAAGTGGGTGGAAGAGTAAGGTTCAGGCCAAAGGCTGAAGGGGTTCAGATGACCTCTGCCAAATCCAGACGTTGACACCTCTGCAGAGAGGAGTGCGTCCACAGAGTCCAGTGGACAGGATGGGCTCACCTTGATGTCTCTCAGCTGGATTCCAGCAGAGACTGAGAGAGCATTGGTACTCTTGACTACCCTTACGTTCACGGAACACCCTCCCCCGAGGTGGTCCTGGGTACTGCTGAGTCGCTGTTAGGGTCTCTGGTCTCGATAATCAGATGAGTCACCTGGGAATCAGGGGTTCCCAGGACTCCCCTCAGGTTCAGTGACTCACCAGAAGGGCTCCCAGAGCTCGGGAAAGCTGTTACACTCAGGGAAGAAGCCCCCGAGACGTGAGGCTGAGGCTTCCACGTGTCCCCTCCCCACACCCCAGCTCTCCCAGAAGTTGTGTGTAATCCAAGTCCATGGGGTGACCCTGAGTGGTCTGAAATTCAGCAGGTGTTGCCATCAAGGGACGCACACCCAGACCAGGCTCACCACCCTGGGTGATCTTGGTTACTCCACCATCTCCCGTCCTCCCAGAGGTCAGACTGGCCCCAGGCCCCCACGGAGGACACTGTTAACTGCATGGCCCAAGGCCCTGGGCAAACAAAGGCACTCTTATCAGGCAGGGTGTTCCAAGGACTTAGTACATCTCTCCAGAGCAGCTGGGGCCAGACCTGTCTTGGCAATGTGCAGGGTTAGGACAACCAAGGCCTCTCCTGCAGTCACCCAGCCCTCCGAGGGTGGACAGTGGGCCCTGGGCGGGGTTTCCTCAGGGCAACCCCTAGAATCCCTGTAGCAGGAGTCCCCTGTCTACCCTCTGGTGCTCTAGAAGCAGAGCCTCTGGTGGGGATTCTTGTGCCTAATGATTGATTAAGGTGAAACCTGGTAAGATTGAAGAAAACAGGGCATGGTGGGGGAAGAGGCGGTCGAAGCTGTGGGTTCAGCCGGAATCCAGCCTCAGCCTGATCCCACAGGGAGCCCTCAGGTGTGAGCAGCAGATAGAGCTAGCCCGTCAAGAGGCAGTTCTTTCTCACCTCACATCAGCCCATCATCAGTGGCTGTGTGGCTGATGTCTCTGTGACCAGCCAGCCAGCGTCCTGGCAGCAGGCGGTTGGTGCCCAGGAGGTAACGATGGCCTGGGCAGGGCACAGACTCTCCCTCTTCACCCCAGCACTTCCCACCCATCAACGACCGACCGGCCACTGCCCCTGCACTGGCCTTGCTCCTGTGTATTCAGACCTCTCTCAGGAGGCCCACAGAAATGGGTCACAACAGGGTATTAATTAAATTATCCACCAGGGCACACTGTACCTAGACGGGAAATCCACCCCTTCCTCTCTCTCTCCTAACCGATACCCAGCCGTGCTCATAGAGCTCTAACAACTCTATAGAGGGCTCAAATGACAGTGGAAAAATAGCCCCAAGAATACAAGGCCAGCAGTATAAAAATCTCCCAATTTGTAAAAGAAGGGAAAAAAAACCTCCCCAATTTGGACAGTATGAATCTGATGTTATTAACTTGCCCGGGGAAAATATGCAGTGTCAAAACCCCTCTCCCCTTATAAAGTTTTACTCAATTAGCGTGTGGCACAGGTTGGCCTTCCTCCCCAGGGTCGGTCTCCGATAACTAAGGGTGTTCTAGGCTTTGTTCAGCAGATGCAGCCTAGGCAAGCTTTCCCTACAGGCGAGGGGCCCCTTCAGAACCTCTGACTCTGAGTCAGCCCAACCCCAGTCTCTCTCCGGTGGTGTCCTCTTGCAACCCAGGGCAGTGATTGAATACTTGAGCATTTCAGCTTAGGAAGCATGATGTACACCCAGCCAGTGCCAAGGTTATCCTATGCAAACTTACACAATGCCTCTGCCACTGTCTGCAGCCACAGGATGTGGCAGAAACCCCATGGAGTCAGGGAAAGTGGGGAAGCCAGGAAATTGTCTCTAACAGACTAGACTGGATAAACCTGGACTCGATCAGAAGGAACCAGCCACCACAAGTCTTAATAGTGGTCCTAGGCTTCCCATGTTCTGGAGGAAACCTGCCACCTTCCCTCTGGACCGTGGGCTCTCTGCCACTCCTCGTCCACTGCGACGTGCAGAAGTTTGCAGAGCAGCACGCCAGTCTCCAGTCCTTACCTAAGAATCTCTCGTCCCTTCAGCATCTGCCTTTGCATTTCCATTTTCCTTCCCAGCTTCGTGTCCCTTGCACCCAGGGGTGAATCCAGCCTCCACTCCACTTGGGCTCTGGGCCGGCCACGGTCATAACACGCCACTTCCCAACTCACTGTGGGTTTGAGTGTGAACTCAGGGACCTGCAGACTCCTTCACACCTTCAGAGGCTCTGTAATTACTCGTGATTTCTGAACTCTCCTTCCTGAAGTTAGAGACTTCCAACTCATAAAGACGAATGAGGCTTAAAATGCTATTTCACCTGGGAGAGCTGAAGGAATTGCTTTAAATTCATACTAGATTGTCAATGACAGATAGCGGCAGCTATTACCCACCTGGAGTAAAGGACAACCTGCCCCCTTTGTTTCCACAGTACCCATAGGACCTGCTGGTGGTGATGGAAGGGGGAGGAGGGGCCAGCAGGAGAGAGAGAGGGCCAGGAAGACCGGGACCAGAAAGTCTGATGTTAGTTAGGACTGCTCAGAAGAGTCTGCCTGTGGTTCCCAAGGGTTTGGCGTAGACCAGGCTCTTTGTGTCCTGTGTAGACGTGTCACCTGTTACAGTCACATTTTGAAGGCTGCTCGCTGCAGAAGCATGGGATATGCAGTGTGCATTCGTGTGTATGTATTTATTTATTTTTACTTTGACAGGGCCCCTCCTCAGTACTGTCTCCAGGGGACGTAAATCTCTTGGTGAAGGTAAAAACATAAATGTGCATGTGTTTTGAGAGTTGTGACGGGGAGACTGGAGATGTCAATAATATGGTCTTTTTTTTTTTTTTTTTTTGGTCTGAGCTACTGCATTAGAGTATAAACAACTATAACAATGTTTGTTGAGAACATGCCGTGCCAGTAATGCACTAAAATCCACTGTCCAGCACAGAAGTCACTGGCCACATGTGTGAATTTATACTTGTTTAATTTAATGAAAAAAAAAAAAAGATTCCAGTCTTTGGTCACACTAGCTACATCCTAAGTACTTACTCGCCACCTGTGGCTAGTGGCTGTCTTATTGGACAATAAGATCCGTTGTCACGGGAAATCCTTCTGGGTGGTACTGTGGTTAATGCTTCACGTGCATGTCTCGTGTCTGCACTTGCTCCATGAGGTTGGTACCATTTATGTTCTCGTTTTGCTTGTTAGTTGCTCAATCATGTCAGACTCTTTGAAACCTCATGGTCTGCAACCTGCCAGGCCCCTTTGTCCATGGGATTCTCCAGGTAAGAACACTGGAGTGGGTAGCCATTCCCTTCTCCAGGGGATTTTAAGACTGTGCTGGTGTGTTTCCGGTGCAGTCAGTTAGCACATCCGGCGGTTAACCGAAAGGTTGGTGGTCTGAGCCCACCCAGGGATGTGTGTCACCCTTTCTAGGGCTTCCCTGGTGGCTCAAACAGTAAAGAATCTGCCTGCAGTGCAGGAGGCCCGGGTTTGGTCCCTGCATCCGGACAATCCCTGGAGAAGGGAATGGCAACCCCCTCCAGTATTCTTGCCTGGAGAATCCCATGGACAGAGGAGCCTGGTGGGTGATAGTCCATGGGGTCACAAAGAGTCAGATAAGACTTAGTGACTAGCACTTTGTTTGTTAGAAACTTGAGTCACCATGAGGGTCAGTGACTTTCTGGGAATAGAATCCACCCTTCAATGAGTCCAGAGACTGACTTTGGACCGTACACAGGACTGCATCCTAGGGTTCTGAAAAGAGTCCTGGGCAGAATCCAGCAGGTTGGCTGAGGATCCTGCTGGTGCCAGGTCCAGGGCGCAAGTGCCGAGTGGTGGAGTGAGCTGCTGGGCCCTTGGCCAGGCGGAGTCTGGATCCGAGCGCAGACGGAGCTCATCGTCAGAACCACAGCACCCTCCCCCTGGGGGGCAGAGGACGTGAGCTGAGAGAGCTCCATTGAGATAGGGCGCGGAGAGTTGGCTGCCTGGGAGCTCGGCCAGGGATCTCGGGTCTTGGATGGAGAAGAAGGGGGACAGGCAGGACGGAACGGGGTAAGATCCATGTTTCCGGAAGAGCGGTCCTGTGGCCACACACGTGAGGGACCGTTTGCTGCCTCTGTTCTCAGCCTTGGTCTGAAATTTGGGGGGAGCCCAGCCCTGCCTTTTGTGTGACCTCCCCCTCCCTCCTCTCCTGTCTTCTAAAAACCACTTGGGAGGCATTTGAAAGCACCTGGTTGGTGCATGAGAGCAAGGGAGAAGAGCAGAAGGAAAAATGAAACCTCAGAAGCCTGGGACTTTTCATCTCTCTACATATCGAGATGCCCTGATGGAAAATGATACATTTTACTTAAAAATGAGGAGTGGAGCAATCTTTCTTGATTTTTACTGACAAGAGGGAGATTTTTTTTTTTTTACAACCAGGACATGGCAAGAAATCATTATCTATTGATTCAAGTCCTGTTTAGTACAGGCTTTTTAGTCTAGGTGATTTTTCCCTAATTCTGTCCCACTGGGAAGGCATTGGGTTTGCCTCGGTTCTTGTCCCCCACCTCCCCTTAAGGATTACAGCCTCAAAGTGCCCCAGGCTTTAAGGCAGAGAAAATAGGAGTGACTGTTGTGTACTTTACAGCTGCAGCATTGAGACAGATGTTTAGTCACATCGATACTTCTGACCTGCCAAAGGATGTAGCAGCCAGGAACTGCAGAGAGAATGTGAGCACCTACATTCAGGGCAGCACCTGAGACTCCCTGGCCTTCCAGAGCTGTGCTTTGCCTGAAAACTCTGTAGATGAGAGCCTGATCCTCTGCCCAGGTCTGCAGAGTCACTATCCTGGCTCCCTGGTTTATAATGACCCACTGCCATCTTGATGTTGATTGAAGCCTGACAGGCTGTCTGGTCCAGGTGGCTGGTGGGGGGAACCCTCTTTTGCTGAGAAGGCATCTTTCGTTACAGAAAATTTGCTTCCTCCTGGTCACTGGAAGACTGCCTGAGTAGAAACTTCGTATTCTAAGAGTTCCCGTTTACTAAACTTCCACGGTTGGATCTGTGCCCGAGAGGTCCTCCTCAAGGCCTCTCCGTTAGACGATTCCCAGGATGAATATTGTTTCACTGAGTCCCTGCCAACAACCCAGTTCCTGTGGTCATTCAGTTGCTTAGTCTTGTCTGACTTTGTGACCCCATGGACTTGCAGCACGCCAGGCTTCCCTGTCCTTCACCATCTCCCAGAGTTTGCTCAAACGCACATCCATTGAGTCAGTGATTCCATCCAACCAGCTCATCCTCTGTCATTCTCTTCTCTTTCTGCCTTCAATCTTTGCCACCACCAGGGTTTTTTCCAATGAGTCGGCTCTTCACATCAGGTGGCCAAAGTATTGGAGCTTCAGCCTCAGCATCAGTCCTTCCGATGAATATTCAGGATTTATTTCCTTTAAGATTGACTGGTTTAATCTCTTTGCAGTCCAAGGAACTCTCAAGAGTCTTCTCCAGCACCACAGTTTGAAAGCATCAATTCTTTGGTGCGGAGCCTTCTTTATAGTCCAACTCTCACATCCATACATGACTACTGGAAAAACCATGGCTTTGACTAGATGGACTTTGGGTGCTATTACCTGCTGCCTTTTGCAGAGCAGGAGGTGGGCAGGGATGGGCCAGACACTTGTTCAAGGTGACAGAGCTGGATGGTGGCAGAGCCAACACTCATTCCTAGCGTGACCAGCTCCAGTTCCTCATGCTCTCGACCCCTCTGCTGCGTGACTTCATCTTTGCCTGTATCCAAGCTTCCTGACAGCCACCAGATGCAGGACAGGCAGATTGTGAGTTCCTTGACTGTCAGCTCGAGGTTTGAGCTATAGGCTACATGCTTGGCATGAACGTGCACTGAAGGTTCAGGAATCCAGCAGAAGTTCGCGTGAGATAATCTGGAGATGATTTCTGTGCCTGGCAAGAAACCGCAGCATCCCTCCAGGGTTATGCAGTTTTGAGCGCCTGCTTGGTCTGCTGTCCTGTACCAGATACAACAACATAGGGTTTGCTGAAAATGTCTCAGGAAATAGGAAGGGGATGGAGACAAAGGGGAGTCTGCATTTACACATGAGCTTGCAACATGCGAGATGCTTCACATGTATTAAATTTTGCACTCTCTGCCAAGGTAGGAGAAAGAACCTTGTTAACAGATTTGGAAGTGGACTCAAAGGAACTAAAGTGGCTTGCCTGAGATGACTCAATTAAGTGGAAGAGTTGGGAGCAGAATTGATGATCAGGGTCACCTCTCTGATCTGCCAGTGGGACAAAGGGAGGGAAATTAGAGCTGAAACCACGGGGATGCACATGGCAGCTGAAACTCCTGTGTTCTCGCCATGTATTTATCCCCAGAATCTGAGGTTCTCATCTCACAGAGAGGGAGACCGAGGCTTGGAAAGCTGTAGCCGTGAATCCCAAGTGGGCAGAGGCTTCACTGTGGTCTGGGCAAGCATGTCCCGTCCAGCCAGACACAGAACTCTGGCTGGTGATGGGGAGGGAGAAAATCCCACCTTTGGGTCCTCTTCAGTTCCTGTGGTGGGACTAAAAATTGACGCAAGACATTAACAGGAGCAGAATAAGTTTTAATTTGTGCACATGGAGGCCTCCTAGAAATGAGACCTAAGAAGTGGCCAAACAGGCAGCTTTCATACTTGTAGATAAAGACACAAGACATTTGTGAGGAATTGACAGGGCAAAGAAACATAGGCTTTGGGTGCTTCATTAGTGAAGACTTTAAGCAGAGCTTGGGTTCAGGGTAGTAAATTTAAACTAAAGATTTATACAGGCTTCTTGGCCCTGAAATCCCTGTTAATGGGGGTAAAGGTGTCCTCCCACCTCCAACTGCAGGGAGGGCCCCTGTCACGTGAGAGGTTTATTTCCTGTTTTTCGGTTTATTTCCTGTTTTAGGGAAGACAGAAGTATCAATGTCTGTCTTACACTGACCATTTCTTAAGTAACTTTAATTCACAGTAGCTAATACGCCACTGAGACATGTTTGGGGGCAGTCCGCCTGGGTCCCAGTGCCAGCGTCCAGATTACTGAGGTGTCCCAGGTCCAGGGGCTGGGGTCCCACGGGCACAGGGGCAAAGGGAGGCTTGGTGGGAGAGTGGGTTGGGGGCTGGTCTTGCCCTGTGTGCACTGGAATCCAGGACCAGATCCGTATGTTAAGTCCAGCCCCCTCTCTAGCAAGTCTGGGGGCTGCCCTGGCCATCAGGGAACAGTGCTCACGGGACATGGGACTAAGACACGCTCAGGCTGACTTATCCATGCCAGAAATCGACAAGAAATGAGAAAACAGTGAGATCTTGTCTTAGATGTGATCACTTTCTGCTGTGGATCCCACTGTACCCTCCAAGTCCAAAAAGTCTTAGTGTCTGGATGTCCTTCTGGAACCAACCTAGCTCCGCTTCCATGCATCCTGTGTCTGGGGTTGCCCTATCTCACAGATATATCCTATTTTAAGCAATTATAGATATGGTCTAGGAATAGAAGAGTTTCTCCCTAGTCTGCCACCCTTCCAAACAGCAGCAACTGAAGACAGTGCCCTTCAGCTCACCTCGTTTGCCATTTCTTCACATACCCAGCATTTCATTGACCTCAACATTTCAACCAGCTTCTGAAACCACCCACTAAAGGGAGATGGCACCAGGCGTGTGAAGGTCAATTGGTGGTGGTTGATTGGGTCGGCTGGACCCCTCACAGAGCTCGTGCTCTGTGGAAGATTATTTGCTATAAATCAGACATGCAGAGATAAAGCAACTCTACTGTTCTCAAAGAGCTCACACATTTTTTTTTTTTTTTTTTTTTGGCTTGGTGGGGACGGCATGGAGCTATAAAGAGACCACTCTATAGTGAGACAGGTGCTTCTGTAGCAGGAGGTTCTCAGGGGCAGAAGCATACCCCCAGTGTGAAGCAATCAGGAGGGCTTCTTAGAGTAGGACACCTCTAAAGAAACATCAAAGATTGAGTAGGTGTAAGCACCTGAAAGGAAGGTGGACTGCTGAGAGGTGCTTTTTGTCGATGAAAGCCCGTGCATCCTGAATTAGAGATCAAGATGAGTTCCGGGTCACCTGAGACATCATCGCTGTGAATGTGAGCAAGTCTTGGCCCGTCTCTCCAGTGGAGCAGCCCAAGGCCTGAGTTAGTGCATTTGCTTGGGTCAGTTGGTGCCATGGATCCGTGAGCTCTTCAAGACAGCTGTTTACTGTGGTCTTGAAGCAGAAGAGCACAGCGCCCAACAGTGAGGGAGCTGCTGGCTGAGTACATGAATTCATAACAGAGCCGAACACTCTGGAGATGACCTGGCACTGTTCCAAGAGCCATCCTTGTTTTACTTTATTTAACCTTTATCACAAGGAGGGAATCAGGGAAGAAGACAGGATTAGAGTGAAGGCGTGGAAAGAGCACCGTGTTAAAGAATCTGCCTGCAATGCAAGAGATGCAGGAGGTATGGCTTGGATCCCTGGGTCAGGAAGGTCCCCTGGAGGGAGACATGGTAACCCACTCCAGTATGCTCGCCTGAGAAATTCCGTGGACAGAGGAGCCTGGCAGTCGATGGGGTCACAAAGACTCGGACATGACTGAGCACAGCCACAGCACAAGGAAGGAGCAGTCCAAGACGCTGGGGTGTGAGTTGGACAAGAGTGTGGTCAAGCCAGTGAATGTCATCTGGGGTTTACTGCGCTCCAAACTGTAAGACCTGGGGATGACACAGACAAGCTTGAGAATTGGGTCCCTGGGCTTTAAATTCACTCCAGGGACAGAACTCAACCTGCCTCAGAGCCGAGGAGCAAAGCTCCATTCCAGAGAGCCTTGATTAAATACCTGCTTTGGACTGAGAAGGGCTTCCTTTGTGGCTCAGCAGCTAAAGAATCTGCTTGCAATGCAGGAGACCTAGGTTTGATCCCTGGGTTGGGAAGATCCCCTGGAGAAGGGAAAGGCTACCCACTCCAGTATTCTGCATGGAGAATTCCAGGGACTGTATAGTGCTTGGGGTTGCAATGAGTCGGACACGACTGAGTGAGTTTCACTTGGACTAAGAAGAATGCCAGGCGATACTTGGTGTGTGTTACAGTGAGCAAGACCTCGGGGAGGGAGGTTGCCTCTTACGTTCTTTATTTTGCTTCTTTGTTCAGAAACCACTTAGGTAAACCTGTGAGTCAGAATTCAACCTCCAGCATTGTTTTGTCTCTGGCTTTAGGGACAAAGCATGCTGTTTCTTACAGTACTAAATGCTTGCTTTAAATCTGTACAGTGAATATTTTTAGATGTTCACAGACATTGGTACATGTGCTTTCAACATCTTGGTCTTGGACTACATTTCAGCCATTGGCCAGAAGTAGGGAGATGTGCTGTAATAATACAGATATTTCAATGCTGAAACCTAGTTTAAGACCCAGAGAAAAAAACATGAAGTTTAACACAGGCTGTGTGGGTAATGACTCCATCTACCCGTTTGCTTTTTCATCACTTGCTGGCTTCCTCCTGTCTGGAGGGCTTGGAGCTATGGGTCACCTTTTGTTTTACAAGTAACTGTATTATCGTGTTACTCTTTCTCTCAGGACGTGTGCAATGACTGTCCCCCGGGCCCCCAGGCCTCCCTGGTCTTCCAGGTTTTAAAGGGGACAAAGGTCTCCCAGGAAAGCCAGGGAGAGAAGGCACAGAAGGGAAAAAGGTAGGAACAAAAGAGGAGACTTCGTTTTTATCATTGGGACGCAATGAGTCACCTTGGAGATGCCAGCACTGCCTCTCTGGTACCCGTTGGGAGGCGAGGATCATTGGGGTCACCTTGGGGAGTGGTTCCTGCACCATTTACCACTTTGGGGGTGGGTTGTACCCTTGAATGCACAGCCACACACCCTATCACTACCTGCCTTTGCTCAGACACGTGGAGGGGCAGGCGGGGACCTGGGAATCCCACAGGAAATGAGTGAATGATATGGAAGTGGACATCTTGCTGACGATGCCATATGTCGGGTCCAGACACTTATTCCTGCTGTTTTTTTCCTTTTTTTCTCCCTGTTCCTGCTGCAGGGGGATGCTGGGCCCAGAGGCCTCCCAGGGCCCCCAGGAATAGCTGGACCACAGGTCAGTGAACCGTCATAAAACTCACGTGTATCTGTTCTCATCTCACTGGTTAGCATAAGTTTGAGGAAGAGTGATGCCCAGTGTAATGGGATCATGGTTTTAAAATCAGAAAACCCACATTCAATGTCTCTCCTTTGCACTGGCTGTCTCAGTGACCTTGGAAATGGGCACTTGAACTTGTTGAGTCTCAGATTGCTCATCTACAAATACCCGAGTGGTTGGAAGTACAGATGAGCTACTGGATAGGAATGTGTTGTGATGGTTATGACGTGAACTTTGGGGTCAGATAACTCTGAATTCGAGTTGAGTCATTGTTGCTGTGTGACCTTAGGCAAAATCTTTGACCTCTCTGGGCCTCAATTTCTCCAGCCACTAATGATGTGAATAAAAACAACTGCAGAAAGAAATGAGAGTTGAACATACGGTACAGAAAAAGAACTTAGCACTCGATAAAAGGATTATTAGGGTGCTTGCTTCGGCAGCACATACACTAAAATTGGAATGATACAGAGAAGATTAGCATGGCCCCTGCGTAGGGATGACATGCAAGGTCATGAAGCGTTCCATATTTTTAGATGTATGGAAAGAGTAACATGGGAACTTACATTACCATATGTAAACTCGACAGCCAACAGGAATTTGCTGTATGGCTCGGGAAACAAACAGGGGCTCTGTATCAACCTAGAGGGGTGGGATGGGGAGGGAGATGGGAGGGAGGTTCAAAAGGGAGGGGATATATGTAAACCGATGGCTGATTCATGTCGAGGTTTTACAGAAAACAGGAAAATTCTGCAAAGCAATTATCCTTCAATAAAAAATCATTTTTTAAAAAGAGTGTTACTAGGAAAGTGCTATAGAAATGCAGTGGGCATCATTCACTGTGCTGTGAATGACTAGACATCTGTCTGGAACAGGCAGCATGGCTCTGTAGGTTCACAGAGCTTGGAGGCTGGCATGGGAGGGGGGAGCTGTTCGCGCACCTGCGGAACAGGCAGGCGTCGGGGCTGCGGCTCTCAGGCCCTCAGTCGTGACAGTGTTCAGCGCTAAGGGGGAGAGAGTGTGTAGGCTGGTGTGTAGGCAGGGAGCGGACATCCACGCTGCCCTGGGGGCCTCTCTCTGGCCCACTCTGGCCAGCTCTGTGCTGCTGTGACCTCTGCACATCACTCTACCCCAGCGTTCAGGGACACGCGTGTCACTATATCACTGTGTTTCTCTGGGACTCCGTATGGCTCCTCTGATGGGGGTTGCAGCATGAAATTGTCAGTGGGAGAGAGATCACAGGAGCAAGACCCTTGAGGTGGGAATCTGGTCTCAGCAACGACCCTGGGCTGGCTTTTTGCCTCCCGGCCCTTCCCGTTCCTCCTGGTGAATGAGGGGCTGTGAGGGCAGAGACCCTCCGGGCTTCTGGCCCTGACGACTGCTCAACGATGCTCCCACCTGCGCCCGGCGCGTTGTAAGCCCTCTGTCAGTGCCTGGGCCAAGACTGAGGTGAGGACCCGGGTGGAAGGTTTAACCAAGCTAAATGAGACTCTAATGCAGTGTTGTGAAATGTGTAAAATGAAGTAGATCCATGAGGAACAAAATACCGAAATGTTAAGTCAAGATGAAGCCCAAGCCTACACGAGGCCCTCGTTTTCTTCTACACAGTGCTCAATCATGTCCCCTTGTCTCATGGTAATTTCTGCCCCTTTGGAGCCCTGTGTTTATTTCCATTTTCACATTTTGTTCATCTTGTATTATTTTGCATTTATTTTTTATTAGAAAAGAGAAATATTTTTAATCACTTAAAAATTTATCACTTAAAACATATAGTACGATTTTCTCTTAACTTAAATACAGACGTATTCAGAAGTTCTCAAGTAGGAAGGGATATAGATTTATACTGAATAGGTGATGAAATTCTTCATTTTGCATTAATTTTGACTTTTAAAAATATGTCATTGACATATTCTTAATCTCCGATCTGAGGTTTATGGGGCCCCCAGGTGAGTGCTCACTTGCCTCACCCTAGGCACAGCCCTGAAAGATGGGGTTGGAGCCATTATATTTGCTATTAAAAGGTAAGGAGGCAAACAAAAATAGTGAGGTGTGACACCAACTGGGAGCCTGTGGGGTATCAGAATGGAAAACAGCCAGGTGTCCCAGGCCCCGGCCAGCAGGTTAAGACAACTCGTGTTTGTTGTGCAGAGATTTTGAAATTGTATAGGGTTTTGACAAAACCAAGACTCCTGCTTCGGGAACTGAGGACATCCGGTCTCAGTGTAGATAGAACTGGAGGTTCTGCCCTGGGGAAGTGTTAGGCTAAGATACACCAGCACAGCTGAGCGTCCTCTGTGCTATTTCCTGAGGATTCCCCTTCTTTTCTGGGGTCGTAAGTGGTGGCTAAACTCCTTGCTTGAAGGATTCTGCAGGTGGGTCATTTCAGCTGATCCTCAGTATATGACCTTTGCTGTCAGCTTGCCAGCTTCTGGGTGCTACCTCTGCCACCTGATAACCTTTATTCAGAGAAAGGAAAGCAGATCAATTAAACAGATAAGGCTTTCCCTCCACTAAGAAGGAGTTGTTTTCTCAATCAGCCCAACCACTGTTGAAATGCTGATGTCTTGGGACAACGACTCTGCCTTTGTTCTTTTACAATTCCCTTCAAGGGAGGGTTTGCTCCTCTTCAGAGTCAGAGAAAGTCAAAGAAAGCTTCCATCCAGGAAAAGAACAGAAATCAGTGCTGCTTCTGAAAGACAGGGTGTTTTGTTTCTCTACTTGGGAGTCTGCGGGGGCCTTGTTCTCAGAGTCACCCTGCACAGTGAGATCTCATGGAGCTGCAGGAGACGTTATACCCAGTGTATTAAGGACCAAAGACCAGTTTACGTGCTTTATAGTGTCATCTCCTATGATGGTGAGCATCATCCTTGGAGGTAGAGATAGTGTTCTACTTTACATATTAGAAAACTAAGGTCTAGCAAGGTTAAATGCCAATCTCACAAAACTACTACAAAACTAGTAGGTCAAAGTAATCCTTGAAGTCCAGGTCCCAGACCCCCACTAGTTCGTGTGCTGTTACGTGTCCAGGAGGGGCTTCCCTGGTGGTCCAGCAGTAAAGAATCCATCTGCAAAGCAGGAGATGCACATTTGATCCCTGGGTCAGGAAGATCCCCTGGAAAAGGACATGGCAACCCGGTATTCCAGTATTCTTGTCTGGAATATCCCATGGATAGAGGAGGAGCCTGGTGGGCTGCAGTCTACAGGATCCTAAGAGTTGGACACAACTTAGTGACTAAACCCAGTAATGCTATCACCAACACCAGCACCAGGGAAAGCTCCCAAGGAGACTCGATGCTTCTATCTATTGATTCAGTGCCTCTGGTACTGACTCTAGCTTTCTCTTTCTCACCAACTGTGGCTGGGAAGATGAATCGCACTTGTTCAGTCGCCCAGTCGTGTCCAGCTCTTTGCAACCTCATGGACTGCAGCATGGCAGGCCTCCCTGTCCCTCACCATATCCTGGAGCTTGCCCAAGATCAAGTGCTTTGCATCAGTGATGCCATCTTATCCTCTAACCTGCTCTTCTCCTTCTGCCCTCAGTCTTTCCCAGGATCAGGGACTTTTCCAATGAGTCAGCTGTTTGCATCTGGTGACCAGAATACTGGAGCACCAGCATAGGTCTTTCCAATGAGTATTCAGCATTGATTTCCTTTAATATTGCCTGGTTTATCTTGCCTTGGTTTTTGACTCCAAACCCATGCCTGTCTCTGTGCTCTTCCTTCAACCCATGCCTCTCTCTAGAAAACAGAACAGAGGGCTGTTTCATTTCCTTTCTGTTGAACTTGACTTATCAAACAGGATCTCTGTCAGACTTACGGACCTCATGCTTAACTTCTAAATTGAAAACGCTGCCCACAGTGGAGTATCTGGCAAGAGTACTGGGGTGGGGTGCCATTGCCTTCCCCGGTGGTCATTGTTAGTGTCCTTTTATAACCAGAGGCTCTAGGTATTCAGTGGTCACAGGTTTCATCAGGAAGGTTTGATTGTTTGTGACTGTGATCCAACATCTGGGGACTCAGGCTTCCCAAGACTTTTCCTGCTTATTTGCAGCTGCCGTCTTTGGATCTTGGGTCTGGGGAGGTAAATGACACCCTCAGCTCCAGAGCTTCATTCTGGAGCTTTCAGACTGCATAAGTTACTGACTAAGGAGAGGAGGCTGAAAACAGTGTCTCCCATTATGATCACCATCCATGGAGATGAAGAAGCAGCGAGATTGTCATCAGACCATGACCTTCTAATAAGGCAGATATAAAAGCCCCTTTGAGTTTGGAAATGCTGATTATCCTATCCTTTGTGAAAAACATGGTTTTCTTCTTGTCCACATGTCCACATATCATGTAATGGTATGTGGCACTGGGGATGCTAGGTGAGTATAAGACCACATTGGAGGTTCTGAACAATTCTGGGAGACAGAGATAAAACCTCTTTTGCTGTTACTAGAACTGCCAGAAAAGGCCCCAGAATCCCATTCTTCCCAGAAGACAACCCAGAGCCATTTAGTCCATGCTCTCCACAGGAGAAATCTCTATTCATCCACGGCTGCCTCATTCCTGAGACATTCCCACCAGGCATGCCCTTAAACAGCTCCCTTCCAAGTCAGGAGGAATAGTGTTAGGTCGGATATGGGCCATGTCTTCTAGGGTCTGATGTATTGGAGAAGAAAGATCTAGAAGGTGATGACTCTAAGCAAAATCAGACTGGGGCCAAGGCCATCGAGAGCAGTGAATGGTCATCAGTGGTTCCCCAGCTTGGTTCTGCCTCTTATTAGCTGAGTGAATTGCACTGACTGATCATAAGACTTGGGGAACCGGGACTTTTCTGAAGCTGGGGTCCCTCATCTGTAAAAGAAGGACTGCACGGCTCATCTCACAGAGAGGACATGAGGATTAAACAAGGAAACATTTACAAAGCACCAGGCATGGTGCCCAGCACATAGGTAGGAAGTGCTGGTTGCATGTGACTGTGGATGGTCCTCCTTACCGTTCCTTCTTTTGAGTTAATAACAACTATGACAGATTGCCAGGAGGAGAGTTAAATGATTTTAAGGACAATAATGCCATGGGGCAGAGGTCACCAGTGAAGGCTACCTGGAGGAGGAGGTAGGATTTTTTTAAACATTTATTTATTTATTCAGGTCCCAGTTGCAGGACTAGGATCTCGCTGTGTTGTGTGGGACCTTTTGTTGCTGCATACAGACTCAGAGTTGTGGTGTGCAGCTCAGTAGTTGTGGCAGTCTGACTTAATTGCCCCTCGACATGTGGGATCTTAGTTCCCCCAACAAGGATTGAACCTGATTCCTCTGCGTTGCAAGGTGGATTCTTAACCACTGAACCACTTCTTGGGGAAGCCCCAAGAAGTAGGATTTTACTTGCATCGACAGGCATTCTTGTGGAAAGGTTTTCTAAGCAGAGAAACAGCACACAAATTTTCAGGGACAAAATTTCTGAGAATAGCAGAGGCTTACTAATTTGAGAAAATTTAGGCCGTGCTCTCAAAAATTTGTAAAATCCCAGAGAGAATTATCAGCTTGATGGATTCACAAAAGCTAACATCCTTAGAGCGGCCTCTGCTATGAATATAACCTCTAAATAATTGTTGTATTATGTACTTAGTACATGATGGCATGGGGGAAATGTATTTAAAAACCAAACAGAATCTTCTCCCAAACCAGAAGGTAGAACTGAAATAATTGTTTTTTTGCACAAGCATTAAACCAGAATATTATAGGTACCACAGGCAATTCTGCAAAGAGCTTGTAAAGACAAAGAAACCTCACCTTTTCTATGGCCAAGCAGCTATGACTGATGACGTATGTGTCCTCAGGGTGAATAGTAATTAGTCCTCACGTAAAAGGACCACATAGCACTGCTTGTTATGTTCATCCTAATTCACCTGGTAATTGGACTAATTGTCTGCTTTAGTGAATTAGCTTCGAACAAAAGCAAAACAAACTGCTCACATCTTTTTGCCTGGAGGTAGTTCTGCAGCTTGGAAAAAAGGACCCAGAAGTTAGGCTCCTAGTTTCCTACAGCATCTGGCTGATGGGGCTTTATTTCCCTTGTTGATTGCATTTCAAAGAGATGTTCCCAGATGCTCGAGAAATATTTTCCTGGGTCCTTTTTGTTGCTGTTTAGTTGCTAAATTGTTTCTGACTCTTCTATGACCTCATGGACTGTAGCCCACCAGGCTCCTCTGTCCATGGGACTTCCCAGGCGAGAATACTGAAGTGGGTTACAATTTCCTTCTCCAGGGCGTCTTCCCAACCCAGGAATCAAACCCATGTCTCCTGCACTGGCAGGCAGATTCTTTACCACTGTACCACCTAGGAAGGCCGTTCCTGGGTCCTAGAACCGGCAAAAGGCTTACTGACCTTTGAAAAGGACTGATATCCATTTCCAAGAGACAGAGGAAGACTCAACGGTGTCACGTTTTCTAAAGGCAGTGCTCTGATATAAGGGCTTGTGGTGTGAGTTTTTCTGTCCATTTCAACAGGAAAAGCGAAGCCCTTTCATTGTATCCCCAGTAAATATCTACTGCAGAAAGCCAAGTTTGCAGAGTAGTAAACTAGTAATGCGGAGAAGGCGATGGCACCCCACTCCAGTACTCTTGCCTGGAAAATCCCATGGACAGAGGAGCCTGTTGGGCTGCAGTCCATGGGGTCCCTAGGAGTCGGACGCGACTGAGCGACTTCACTTTCACTTTTCACGTTCATGCATTGCAGAAGGAAATGGCAACCCACTCCAGTGTTCTTGCCTGGAGAATCCCAGGGATGGGGGAGCCTGGTGGGCTGCCATCTATGGGGTCGCACAGAATCGGACACGACTGAAGTGACTTAGTAGCAGCAGCAGCAAACTAGTAATGTTCCTGGACGTAGAATCCAGGACGGCAGCTTGTTTCTTGGCTTGTTTTGTTTCTAATCTTTTTTTTTTTCTTGATGGCTTTATTCTTTGTGCGTTGAAAGGTTATGAGAACATGGTTAGCATAATCAATCAGGCTTCCAGACTAAAAATCTAGTGCTCTTGACATTATGAAATCAGGGGGACAAAGCATCGTGACCTAAAAAAATAACTAGGAAATTAACTTGATCAGGAGGAGACAGTTTGGACACAGATCTGGATTAGGTGACAAATATATATTTTTTTTTTTTCAGCTGTGTGACCTCAGGTGAATGGCTTAACCTCTCTGGTCTTCAGGACTCTTATCTTTATGCTCTGATAATAACCCCCTACCTCACTGAGTAGTTTTCCTGGCTGAATGAGAGAATGTGGACACATCTAATGCTGTTTTGCATTAGCTCAGGATATAAACAAAGAAATACATGAAGTGGGACCTCATGTGGACTCTGGCAGAGTGCCCGGCTGAGCAGGGGCTCTGTAAATGTCAGCGCTCTTTTTGGAAGGAAGTGAGTCAGGCTTGGGGGGTGGCTGTGTGTGCTTTGATCCCCAGCTGCGGTGGAGAAGGAGACAAGGACAACTGTGGAGATCCTTGAGCTGCTGACATTTTAGTTGTTGCGGGATGAGGGTTGAAGCCACTCTAAGCCCAGACTGAGGCTGGGGATTGAAAGGAAACCATTTACTTTTAAGGCAGTCATCCTTCATGTCGGAGAAGCAGTGTGCTGGTCTGTCACTTCTTTTCCTTGAGATTACGAAGTGGCCTGCAGACGGTGTGCTGGCTTTAACGATCTTAAAAGAATAGACGTAATTACATGCGAAAATGTTGCAACAAATGCTCTTCCCCTCGGAACCTATTTTTTTTTTTCCTGTACACAAAAGCATTTGGCACTTTACAGACGCTGGAGCACCTAACCCTCCCAGTGTACCACAGAGAGGAGGCTAGGGTCTTATGGGGTGATTATTGTCAGCGACGAACTGCTGGTGTGGTACAGTGTCTGGATGGAAAGAGGGCTGGGCGTGATGTTTCAGTGAGAGGATTGCAGGGTTTGGGAGTCTGAAAGGACCCTCAGAGATAGGCCTGCCACCCACCACCTCTGCTCCTTCATCTACTGAATGAACAAACAGGGCAAACAAGGTACACGATCTTTCAAAGGTGCAAAGGTAAGGGAAGACAGGCCTGGAACTACAGCCAAGACTGATTAATTGCCAACAGCTTTTAATGCATTGTGCATTCCTTCAAAGGAACTACCGTGTTTCTGTTTAATAACATTTTACTGGAATACACTTGTGAACGCGCTAAGCCTAAGTAGGTGACAGTTAAGAGAGATTGGAACCTTTGAATGGTACTTTCAGGATGAGTTTGTAAGACTGTATTTTTGGTAGGTTGTATGCTGTGTCTTGGTGACTGTGATAATGAAGACGACGGTGATGTGAAGGAGGAGGGGGTTAGTGAGTGACGTAGTGATGGTGCTGATGATGACGGCAGTGAAGATGACGATGGTATAGTTGATGAAGGGGGTGAGGATGAGAGTGGTGCTGGTACTGATCATGGTGAGGGAGGAGGAGGAGGAAAAAGATGATAGTGAGGGTGCTGGCCAAAATGATGACAGTAACGGTGGTGGTGGTGCTGGTTGATAAGAGGAGGAGAAGGATAGTGGGTGTGATGGTGATGCCGCAGTGACAGCACCCTTGATGATGGTGCTGTGACCTTGGTGACAGTGACCTTGATGACAGTGACCTTAGTGACAATGACCTTGGTGATGGGACAGTGGGACTGGTGAGACCACTGAAGCCGTCACTGGTCCCGGCGCTTTATGGATTTCAAGCCATTTCTTCCTCACAGCAACCCCATGACAAAGAGTCTACTGTTATCATTCCCGTTTTTTAAGTAGGAAGCAGAAGAGTTGACACACCTTGACCAGTGATACACAATTAGTAAAGGACAAAATCAGGATTCCAACACAGAATAGTAAAAATAATTATGGCTCTTAACTATATTTTGAGCTCCATCCTAAGTATTTCCCATGTGTTATTTGATTTCATTCTCCCAGCATTTCATGGGGTGGGCAGTCATTATTCTCTTCATTCTGTCAATTAAAAAAGCCCCACAACTTGGGCTTTAAATGACCTGCTCAAGGTCATGTACCTATGTGGGCCCCCAGCACAAACCTGATAAGAAACTGATGAAGAATGAGTGAATGAGTGCAACACGAAAGTTTTCTTACGCAAAGGCGCTCTGCCAAGATTTTCTGTAATTTTCTCTTTTCCTCCTAAGGGAAGTAAGGGAGAACATGGTGCAGATGGTGAGACTGGACAGAAAGGTGACCAGGTAAGAGCTTATTTTATAATAAACTGTTCACCCTGAAGAAGGAGCACTGTGTTTTCCCAAGTAATTTTCACTCCACCATTTCGTAAATCTTTTTTTGTCTCTTCTTTGTCTTCAGTGGGATTTTTTAAAAAAATCAGGATTTCATAGTTTCCACCTTGGTTCATTGTCACACTCCCCTTTCCCAATCATCTGAGGAGCCTACCTTTTTCCTTTTTTTTTAAAATATATATTTTAAAATTCTGTGCTCACTTACCTTTAGTGCTTCGCACTTGCTGAAACGGTAGTCACTCTCTGCCAAATGCACAATGCCGCGTTCTTTCCTCCTGCCCGCCCTCGCCTCTGCTGTATGACTCTCCCCTGTGAGAGCCTATCCATCCCTGCTGGACCACTTCTCCAAATGCCTTGTAAAATGGTCCCCATGATGATGTGGTGCTCTTCCTGTGGGTCCAAGCACTGTCTCCCATCATCACCCAGCCAGAGCTACAGCAGCCTTTCTGCATTTAAACCGACCGCTCGGCTTGTGCTTTGCTTCCGGCACTCTTTCCCCTCTTTCCTTCTGCTGTCCTCTCTCCACGTGCCCCTGCATTTCGTTCTAAGTCTTCCATCCATCTCTTCACGGTAAACCCGCTCCACGCCAGGCCCTGCCCCAGCCTCTCAGGTTCAGGTTGAGTGGTGGGCAAATCCCTGACCCCATAGACCCTCAGCGACAGGTGAGGCTCGGGGGCAGAGACCTGAGGGGTGGGAGATGAGCGCTGCATTCAAGGTCTTGATGACATACTCAGCAAAAATGTCGTCCTGAAAAACACACCGTGTTTAGATTATTCTCAATAGTTTTCAACAGCAGTGCTCTCTAGACCGAACGTTGCAGCTTGCGTTTTCCTGTGGAAGGAGGTGAAGGCGGAGGGCAGGGAAGTGTTTCTTTCATGGCGGTTGGCTTGGTTTGATGACTTTGCTGTATTGCATGAACGCTGAGGTGCTATACTTTGCCCCATAACTGATTTAGCTCATTCTGCAATACACATAGGCTCCCTTCTACACAGGGACATGACTCTCTTTCTTAAAATAATTGTAATGTTCTCAGAGATGCCGTAATTCAGTTAACTGAGCAGTTTCCATTGTGGGTATAAATTGTGTATAAGCATTTACCTGCTTTTAAGTTTTTCTTACAGGATACTTCAAACACATCAAAATAAGAGTGTAGAGACTTCCCTGGTGGCCAACTGGCTGGGACTCTGTGCTCCCAACGTGGGGACCTGGGTTCCATCCCTGGTTGGGAAGCTGGACCCCACACGCCACAGCTGAGGGTGCCACGTGCCATAACTGAGACACAGAGCAGCCAAGGAAAGAAATACAGATTTTTTAAAAATGTGCTTAGTCTCTCAGTCATCTCTGACTTTTTGTGACCCTGTGGACTACAAGTAGCCCGCCAGGTTCCTCTTTCCTTGGGATTTTTTCAGGTGATAATTTTGGAGTGGGTTGCCATTGCTTCCTCCAGGGGAGCTTCCCTGGCCCAGGGATGAAACCCGCATCCCCTGTGTCTCCTGTATTGCAGGCAGATTCTTGTTCAGGTGGATTCTTTTCTCACTGAGCCATTAGGGAAACCCCATTAAGAAAATAAGAGAGTATAATAAAGAGCACCCCTTGGACTTCTTACCTGGTCTCAGCATCTTCCAGCTCTATAGCCACTCTTGTTTTCATCTGTATACTTCTTCCTCATGTTATTTTGAAGCAAATCCAGTTCCAGGGTAGATTGCCAGACGCTCCCTCAGCCACCTTTTGATATAAATATAAATATGTAGATTTATGTATACACACACACACTCACACACACACACATATATATATATATCCAGAATTGTTATCTGAGTTAGGAGATGGCTTCTGGCTTGTTATCTGAAATCTGTAGTTGTACAAAGTAAGAAGCCTTTGGGGAATCATTTAAAATAATTGTCTTGTGTTTTCCTAGGGTCATCCAGGAGTTCCTGGTTTCATGGGCTCCCCGGGGGACCCCGGACCACCAGTAAGTAATTATTTGGAATGCCTTGCTCTTCTGGCCTTGCCATTGGTATGCACTGGGGTGGCCACATTTGTGAACAACCTTGTAGGGAATTGATTAGGTTGCTATCATTTAGTTTTTCATGAAAATCTGGTTGTTTCAAAATGTATAATTTCATGTAGGAAATTTCTTTACACTCTATTTGCCTGTGTTACTGGATTTGGTGACATCTGACAGTCAGCAGAAAGAAAAAGTGATCAACATAGCAATAGTATGGATCATGACAAAAGGCATTGGCCTGAAGGGAGAAGGGACATTGGAGAGGCAACCACTGTCGTAAAAAGTGCCCAGTTCATGAATGAATCATGATGTGGCCGCTCTGTATTCCTGAAACTTTGCCCGCACCTGGGCCAATACAGGCACCCGATAAATGTATGTGAAACGACTGAATAAAGACGGCTGAAAGGTATAAATAAAGTCCTGTGAGCTTGCTTACTTGTATCCTGTGTTTAGTTACTCCCTGCAGTGCTCCTGGTTTGGGTTGGCCACCAGACAGGCACAGAAAAAGACTATTGTCATCAGACCTGTGATAACGGAAAACCCTCTAGGAGTCTCTTAATATGTGCCTGGTATGGGTTAACTCTTTGTATTTATACCTTATTCAAATTAAATGAGTGCTGTCTTTTTCTTTTTCTCCATTTTACAAAGGAACTGAAATGGCAGAGGAATAAAATAACTTCCCTGGGGTCATACAGCTCTCAGTGGGGACCCAGGACATGGACCCAGGAAGTCTGGCTCTGAGAGGGTGCTCTCCTAACTGGTACCCTCGATTCTGTGCTAGGCACATTGTGGGACATTGCCTCACTTACTCCTCAGCCCCCCTGTGGCTTGGGCAGTGTCACTGCCTACCTTCTATGGACAAGGAGAGCTTAGAGGTCTTACACCATTTTCCCTCAGAGCCAGTAAGCAGTAATGCATTCATTAATCTAAAGAGCCTCTGCCTTATCACCCAGCCAGCCCGGCTCCTCATTCATTGCTTTATTGAAGAACTGTTGAGTGTCTACTATCTCCAAGGCACCATTTTAGTTCCCAATAAACACAGTGGTAAACACTAGGAGGTCAGGTGGACGTAAAGGCTGGAGAAAATACAAACAGAAAAGAGGTGGTGAGGAGCAGGGACTTGCAGTGTTGAATCTGGCAGTTAGGAAATATCTCACTGAGGGCCTGGTGCCTGAGCTGTGATGAGGAGGACGGGATTTGAGCTCTGACAGGTGTGGGTTTCTACTACAGGCAGAGGCAACAGCGTGCCCAGGAACCATGGGGCAGAAGAGTGTCTGGGGCTCGCTTCACACCACTTCCTCACCTGTGTGGAACGCCTCCTCCCTTGCATTTCTTCATCCCTGGGTTGATACAGACAGTTGTCTTTTTTAGCTCCCTGGAAGATATTATACATCCAGTTGTATATTTTTTGCCTTGTGTCCTGAAATGTTCCCTGTTATTAGCTGAAAATGTCCTCTCTGAAGAGAGGCCGTTTATTCCTCTTGCCTATGGATCACTGGCCGGTGAGTGCTTTGGCCTCTCCTGCTGGGCTCCCAGCATCTTTGTGTTCTCAGAGGCTATTGCAGCCTGCTGGGAGAGGCAGAGCACCTCTGAAATACTCCCAGTTCAGGCAGCTGCAAAGGGCCGTAGGGTGCCAGTTCTGTGCGTTGCCTCATGCCCAAAGAAGAGGTGCTGATGACCTTCATTCAGATATACAACCAACTGGCTTTCTGGCTTACCTTCCTTAGGGAGCAGATGGAATAGCGGGAGCTGCTGGACCACCAGGAATCCAAGGACCCCCAGTAAGTTCCTCAATGGATAGGATCTGCCTTCGACCTGTGTTTGGAACTTCCCAGAACCTCAGGTGTTTTCCAGCCCTGCCCTGGTCCTCCCTGACTCCCGTGGCCCATGTTCCAAGGGTTGGTTGACTACTAGTCGACCGCAGGAGGAGTTGCTTTCTGTTAGGATCCTGGTTACCCAGCCTGTAAATGAAAGGTTTGGATGAAATGACCTGGCCATTGGCTGTTCCAAAATTCAGTTTACGACCAGTTCACACTGGCTCAGGGTTTAGCCCTATCTCTCTAGTCCTTTCTGGTGTGGTTTCTGCTTGGAACAGGCACAGGGGACTAGAAAGCCTGGAGCTGCTCCATCCTGAGCCTGTGGTATGAGCCGCATGTCAGGCAGGAGTAGGCCCTGTTACCCAGCTGTTCAGAAAGCCCTGAGTGAACTGAGAGTGAAGTTAAGAGTGAAAATGGAAGTTGCGGGTTAGGATCTTAAAAACACAGAGGTCGATTTGGTTGGAACCCAAGATTTTATCTCAAAAACCAGCATTAAATTCATTGCATGAAGCTGTGGGACCATTCTTGGCTTCAGCACCATAAAGCAAAGATGAACATTACTTTAGCAGGCATTGCGTTTGTAGTCACTACATGCATAGTCTCTTAAAGGGATTTACAGTCCCATAAAACCTCTTATCTCATCTGATGGCCTCTTATCAATAGGAATCATTGTCTCTATTTTATAGATAAGGAAAGTGGGCATCAGAGAAATGCAGCTACCAGTTCAGGGGCACGCAGTGAGGAAGTGTCAAGGCCACGTGCAGACCCCACTCTAGGGAAATCTCAGGGTCGTGTTCCAGGTAGGACTATTGCTAGTAAGCAGGTCAACCCTGCCCTGGTATCTCTGCACTCTGGTGCCAGGAACACTTTAGGGGTCAGCCAGGAGAACTCCTCTTCCTCAGATGAGAAGACAAAGCTGATGGGGTGAGGTCACTCATCCAAGGTCATACAGAAAATTAGTATACAAGTTAGGAGTGAAGTCAGTTTGAAAATTCCCATTTCAGTGTTCTTTCTGTTAACTCCACGCTGACCCCCTGTGTGGGATGGTGGGTTAGGGGGATGCCAAGATTGAAAAGCAAGAGCCACATGGTTCTTTTTATGATTATCATCTGGCTGATCCTTTAGAAGCAGCCCACCTAGAAGTTCCAGGCTGAATAAAATATGAACCATACTGCAGGCAGCTTTTTATTGATTCTCAGACAGAAAAAGGTTGCCCTGATAAAAACTAACTTAATGTTTGCCCGAGGAAAATAAGATTTGGGGCCCAGATGTAAATCCTTGCATTCCTAGGAATTAAACAACATTAAATAAGACATTGATTCTGTCCTTGCAAGTTACGCCTATGCTTGAAGCTGTCCACTGTCCTCATATTTAAACATAAACATCAAACCACAAAACAGCTGAAGTTTTCTTGGCACAAGCAATGAGTATTGGTAGTTAAAAGACAGAAATAAAATTAAACAAAGAATTTACACAGGGAGAGAAATCTACAACATTCCTATTGCATTTTGAATTAAAACATATAAACCGCTTGCCAATTTTTTTGACATAGAGGGAAGGCCCTCATTTTTATTTCTGTTCCCTTGAATAGAGTCTCTTGTCATTATGTTGTGGAAAGAACATCCACCCAGCAGTTTGAATGTAGGATCCTAGTTTGTTAGGAGTTTTTGCTAATCTTTTATAGCTATCTTCTGATGGTACAGCTATCAGCTATCTGTTTAGGCAGTGAGTGTCTCACCTTTATCAAGTATTTTCAACATCTGAATTTGCATAAATTGATGATCGTTTTTCTTCTTTCCATCTAAATTTAATTGGGTAATCTAATGAAAAATTAAATTGTGTAATTTCTATGGCATGCAACAAGTCATGAAAACAGGCTTAGGAACAACCATACTGACTCCTTATTGAGTTTTCAACTCACCTGATTGGAGCAAAAAGACCCTGAACAGTGAATGTTTTAGTCTTGGGGGCCATGTGGTCTCTGGTGCAGATAATCAGTTCTGCCCTCATAAGGTGAAATCAGCCACAGACAGTGTGTAGACTAGTGGGTGAGACTATGTTCTGATGAAACTTTGTGCAAATGACCTGAGAGTCAGAGCTTGCTGACTCTTGTCCTAGATTCTTAGTGTTTACATAGTAGGATCTCTGGAATAATAAGCATCCAACGAGGTGTCTGGGAAGCTCTGTTACCATTATTTAAAAATACCTCATGTGCTTAACTGCAGAGATAGTCAGGAAATTACTACCTTTGAATTTAGCAGATTTTTATCTTTGTTTTCTTTATTATATTTTCTTTTTTTTTTTTTTTTTTTGGGATTTAACTTTTTTTTTTCTCATTGCTTTTCTTTTTTTCTTTTTTTATTTTGCTTAACTTTACAATATTGTATTGCTTTTACAATACATCAAGATGGATCCTGATTATCTCTGCAGTTAAGTACAAAGAATTCCCAGATAACCTGAAAAGCATTTACTATGTGACCGCTCTTATCTAGTGGTTCCAAACCTGTAGCCTGGGGACCTGTTGGGGGTTAGTTTTATTGCAATAAAATTGTAAATCTAAAAAAAATAAAAATAAAAATACCTCATGTGATCAAATATTTGGCCCAAGTTGACAAAAAACCCACTTTATTTGTTAATGTGTTTGCAGGTGTTGCGATGCAGGGAGGGGATGAAATTTTTTTGTTTGCTTTGTGATTATTTGACATTGGTGTAAGTGACAGTGTCTCTGGATGATCTCAAATATCATGCAACATAAGTTTACAGAGATGTTTACAAGTTGTTGTCAATTCCAAATGTGGAACGTGGATTAGAGTGTAAAACCTGATGTCATTGTTTTATTGCAAAGGAGAAGCAATGACAGGAGATTCAGAAGTTATCAGGACTTCTGAAATACTCGTGGTAGAGACACAGGGTGATATAAATAAGCCCGCTGGGATAAAAACGGTAACACTGATTACCCCATATGGTTGACTGTGGAGTGTGTTTTTGGTGACTAAAATGGAAAGGAAGTATTAATTAAGGCAGCTTGGTAAACACAGTCCTTCAAAGTCAATTTCATAGAGGAAAAGGGATACTAAACGCCACCCCGGATGGTAAAGTCTGGGAATCTCTGGATCAGAGGGCAGCAGTAACAAAACCATCTGCTGTGTGTGTCCCTGGTCAGTTCTTTTCTTGTCCTGCATCCTCTGTGCAGAAGCTCTGCAGGTGCTGTTTCTGTGCTGTGAGGCAGGCTTCTAAGACGTGGGCTGTCTGGGGACAGAGTGCAGAGTTGGATCTGGACCCAGGTCTCATGGACCCCTAAGCCTCTTCCCACTGTGCCTTCCAAGCCCTAATTCCCCCTGAGTCTATCAAAGTGAGCCGTGGTCTACACACCAGCTGTGTGATTCTGCCCTGCCCAGGGTACCTCCCTGCCCTGCAGAGAAGCAACTCCTGGAAAGGAACAAGGTGGATGAGGACTCCTTCCAGACCACGAAGGCGATTCTGCGTGAGATCACTCACCTCCAGAAAAGCCAGCCGAGAAATTTACCGGTGTTCTGTCTTTCGGATCTTTTAGGGGAAAGAAGGTCCTCCTGGCCCCCAAGGCCCATCTGGATTACCCGGCATCCCAGTAAGTGGCTTTTTATTTTAAATCAAGTTTCTCTACTACAAAAATATGCCAGGAAAATGATCTTTCACCATTGTTAAAGCAAAGCATGTTTACTAGGGGACTTTTTGGTACAATAGAAAGTTAGAAAAAAAAAGCACTAAGCAAAGTCAGTCCCAATCTCATTCTTTCTCTATGTATATATTTGTTGTTGTTTACTTATATAAATAAAATTTTCGTCTCTCTGTCTACACACACACATGCACATAACTCTGATAATGGTTTGTGATAATATAAACATTTTATATTTTCCACACTGGTATCAAATGCTCATAAATTTTACATACACTCTACCCAATAAATGTATCAAAATATATGTGATTACTCTTTATTGCCTGATAAACTTTATAACTATGTAAAAAATCTACAATAAATTATTTTACATGCATAGCACTTTTCTTACTTGTGTAGGATGGTGCCCAAAAGTCTACTTGTCAGAGTGTAAGTCTACTTGTCAGAGTGTAGTAATATCTAAGATTCTTGAAACATACTGCAAAATTGAAGTGAAGTGAAGTGAAAGTCAGTCGTGTCCGACTCTCTGTGACCCCATGGACTGTAGCCCGCCAGGCTCCTCTGTCCATGAGATTCTCCAGACAAGAATGCTCGAATGGGTTGCCTTTCCCTTCTCCAGGGGATCTTCCCAACCCAGGGATTGAACCCCGGTCTCCCACATTGCAGGCAGATTCTTTATCATCTGAGCCACCCAGGAAGCTTGCTGTTCTGGACTTTTCAGTTTCATATTGGGTTGGCCACAATGTTTGTTTGGGTTTTTCTGCAACATCTTATGGGAAAACCGAAACAAACCTCTTGGCCAACCCAATATATTTCTCAACAGGGTCAGACTCTCCAGTATATTAGGAATAAGGCGGATCCAGGGAGACCACCTGCTGCCTTCTCATTAGAATGCGTCCTCGTGTGGCTCCAGGCCTGGAGTGTGCCTGCTCCTGGCACCGCTCCTGGCCACAGGGCCCACCCACCGCCCCCCACCACGTGTCCTTTTGTTCCAGCTGTGCTGGCCATGTACTGGCTTTTGGGTTCCTAAACACTCTGCACCCTCTCTTCTCCAGGCCACGGGGCCTTTGCACATGTGTCTGTGTCCCCCACGAATGCCCTCTTGTCTCCTCTGTCACTAGTCGATGCCTGTGATCTTTCCCATCTCATCCCAGTCATCACCCTCCAGAAGTGCCCTCTGCCCCTCAGGCCAGGATAGGCTTTAGTCTCTTTCCTTTTTTCTTAAGTGTCTGTCTCAGCAGGTATCACATCTTTATGTCATGGTTTGATCTGTGACCACCTGCCCCATTATTAATTGATTTGATTATTCAACACACTCTAATTAGGGACCTACTAGTTGCTAGATCTGGGGACATAAAACAAGAGTGGCTGGTAGTCACTGGGTTATGTTCTGGGCTGTGGATTCTATGACACCAGGCTTTTTTGTTCCCCACACGTGCTGAGCACATAGAAAATATTACTGAAATAAACATGTGGGTGAATGAATGGTTTTTATGGAACCCTTCCTCCTTGAATGTCTGATAAACACCCCCGTTGTTCAAGGAGGCATTTCCTGGGCATTGCCAGTAGCCCTCACTGCGGCCACGCCACCGCGGAGATTGAGTCCCCTGTCCAGGGTGCCCAGATCTTAAAAGACAGGCCTGGAGGTGAAACCCCTGTTGGTATAAGCTGCAGCTATGTGGCCTAGTGTGTCAGAGGAACTCGGGAATGTTTTATTTCATTCCAGCCACTGTAAAGGGAAGGAGAGAAGATCCCAGTTTGAATTTTGTGCCAAACTTTTGTCATCAAAGTCCTAGGGTAACTGGAGAGGAAAGATATGACCTTAGATGTGATTCTGTGATTTAGAAGAATTCCTTCTTCCTCCTCTCTTGCCTCCCTTCTTCCCTTCCCGTGCAAAACTCATCTGCTCGTGGTTATCGGCAGATGGAAGCCAGGATTTTGACCTCCATGGTGCCTCGTGAGTCCAGCCCCGTTTCTCCCTCTCTGTCTCTTCAGTTCCGTCCTTGTAAAATCCATTCTCACTCCACAGCCCTTCCTCCCAGCCACTCTACATTACTCTGCCTTCCTTTAACAAATCATCCTTGTCTAGAAAACTCTTCCTCTCCTTCTGCCTGGGCGATAGGAGTCATAATAGTTTCTGTGTGCCTGGTGCTAATCACAGGGCAGGCTGTGGGCAAAGCACTCTCCACATGTTAACTTGCGTAGTCCTCGCCACGGCCCCACTCCTCGGTTCATGCCGAGGTCTCCAGCCTCCAGCCCCTGCTGCTCTCCTTGCTGTGCTGATCTCACCCTGTTCCATGGGCTTTCTCTGCTGTGTGTGGGTCTCTTGACCCTCCTCCCCGCCACTCTGTGCAGGGGGAGAAGCAGTTTCTGGAGTCAACTCTTAACTGAGAAAAGGACCAATACCGCCTGGCCTCTGGGCCTGCCCAGCTGGCTTACCTGATATTACCATGGTTATGCCAGGAGCAGGATCATTACGGGTTACAGATGCACATGGAGCATTGGCTAGTGGTCCAGATGGTCAGTAAACTTCTCCCTGGTACCCGGGCACTGGCGTTGCAGGCGCTGATGAGGGGCGCTGCGTGATTTCCTGCGCACCTGTCAGCGCGGGAGCAGCTTCACTGCTGGTGTTGTTTGCCGTCGCTGGTTGGTTAAGCATCCCAGGTGGCAGCACTGATTCTGAGCCCCCTCGTGACACTGCCAGGCAGGTTTGTCATCTCTGTTTAGGAGAGGGGGCCGCTCAGAGCTGAGAATGTCAGCAGTTCACCCAAGATCATATGCATTGTTGGTGGAAGCGAGTTACTCGCCGTGACTCTGGTTCCCTCGGCCCTGCTGCCTGCTGCCTTCTTTCCCCGGAACCCGCCCAGTCTAGGTAGCCCCAGATTGGAACCTGAGCCTGTGTGACGTATCATTGTCCTGATCTGCAGAGAGTCCTGCAGATCATAGTCTTCTAGAGAAACATGAGGCGAATGGTGTCTTGATTGAGAGCAGCTGGGCTGGTAGGGGGTGGGGAGCAGGTGGGAGTCATAGCTTGATTTCAAGGAAAGAAATGTGACACGTTGGTGGCCTTCCTACGCCCAGACGTGGCCCTGGCTGTCGTTCTCAGTGCCCCTCTCAGGTCCCAGGAGCTCCTCGAGTCCTCGGGGTCCCTGTCAGCCTCATCAGAGGCCACCTCCTCACCCCCTCGTCACTGTCGTCAACACAGGAGGCCTGGAGAAGAGCCTGTCGCGTCCTAAGTTAGAGAATGTCCCGGAGGGGCTTCTCTCCATCCATAGCAATAAAAAGTGATGCCAGTGCAATGTACTGCTTTTCCGCTGTGCGCCAGGTGCTGCCGACAGAGGATCCAAGTCGGAACGGTGGTGCTGGGGAGTAAACCTGGAAACGCAGCCAGTCTGTCGGTCACGTGTGGACGTAGCTGTACGCCCGGCAAAAAAGAGAAAAGTCTGTGCTTCCCTCCCTCTGGGCGTCTGCAGCCAGATAACCGGTTTGAATTTCTCTTGCAGGGAGAAGAAGGCAAGGAGGGCAGAGATGGAAAACCAGGGCCCCCCGGAGAGCCGGTAAGGGACTCTCTGGTTTCTTATCCCTTACACGTCAGAGCAGCCGAAACGGCCGCTCTGTGTCTGGAGCTGCTGGGACGCCGGCACAGTGAGGGTTCTCTTCCGAGTACATCTTCATTTTCTTTCCCCAAGAGCCCAGCAGGGTATTATTTTGGTTTTTAATTTTGGTTATTGATAAAATTAAATTAAAATATTTTATGCCAAAATTGCAACTGCCCCCAGGAAAAGGAGCTGGCTCTGGGCACTGGCTCCACTCCATTCAGGCTTGTGATCTGGCGTGAGTCAGAGCCTGCCCCCGACTTCAGTCTCATTTCAGACAGAACGAGAATAATAGTAGCCACTTGCTGGAGTTGCTGAAGAATCAGATGAGGTGAGAAGCTGGTTAAACCCATCAGGCTTCTTTAACTGTTAATCGATTTAGTGGGTTACTTTTCCCAACTGCCATGGTTTTAACTCCTGGTGAGGTTAGAACCGTGGACTCTTTAGAACTGCTAAGTGGAATTAACATAAAAATCTCTACAGTGAGGTTTGAGTTCCAGTTGATTTGTCTGGTCATAACTATTATGATTCATTCTGCATCTTATGTGACTCCCCAGAAGCATCTTTGTTATCACTTTTTCCTCTTTGCCAGATGCTGAAAGCAGAATTCATTGCTGAGAGGAGAAAAGAGAGCCCAGGGCAGTGAGCAGAGTGCAAAGCCCATCTGGGCTGCTGAAGGCTGATGCCCAGCAAAGCAGCCTCAGTGGGCAAGGGGCAGGTAGCCAGGCTGAGGACCTGGTCAGGGAGAGAGAAGGACAAACGTTGCCACTGTGGCCGACAGCTGCTGTGGGCACGCCGAGGGCTGGGGGTACCGAGCACTCCCTTGCATTTTGCCTGGTGTAACCCCCAGAAGACCCCTGTGGGGTGTGGGTATCATTATTGGTCCGGATGAGGAAACTGAGGCACAGAGAGGTTAAATAGGCTGGCTGAGGCCACCCAGGTGGTAAAGGAAGCAGTCAGAGCCCACACACTGAAGGCTCACCCAACGTTGAATACCGTAGAGCAGGCAGGCAGCGTGTTTGCAGGAAGTGGCAATGCAGAAGATATGGGAGATGGGGGCCAATCCCTGGGTCGGGAAGATCCCCTGGAGGAGGAAATGGCAACCCACTCCAGTATTCTTGCCTGGGAAATCCTACGGACAGAGGAGCCTGGTGGGCTACAGTCCCAAGAGTAGCAAGAAGTCCGACATGACTGAGTGGCTAAGCACGCACGTACCACGTACTATCCCGAGAGGCTGTCACTGACCACAGGATACCTGTGTGAGGCCCTCAGTCTTCATACAGAAAGCTTTGTGCCAGGTGCTGGGTGTAGATGGATTGGGGGCCAGGTCTGCTCTGGGTCACCACTGGCCAAGTCCGTCCACGGGAGACAGGGCCTACTCTGCTGGGAGCAGAGGGCGCTTAGTGACTCTCCTCACGCCCCCCTCCCACCCCACAGCTGGCAGTCCAGAGCTCACCAGCAGCTCCTTCTGGGGTCTCAGGGTGGCTGTCCTGACGTGTATCACTCTGAGCTGCTTGGGAGGAAACTGGAAGAGGATGGGTGGCGTCAGAGATGTCCTCCGAGCAGACTGGGAGCCTAGGAGGTGGGACGGGGGTCGGGCACAGGGAGCAGACCCCAGGAGCAGGCACCGAGTGAGGCGGTGGAGCCAGGAGCGAGAGCCGCTGGCAGCTGGTGAGCAGACGGTCCAGCAGGCACGCCGGGTCCACTCCCCTGGCGACCGGCTGAGAGCGTGTGAGCAGCACACCTGCCTGCCCGCTCCCACTGCTGCCACGGAGGCCGGGGTGTTTATCTCCCCTTCAACTGCTTGGAGGGAGTGTAGCTCCAGGGGCCTGGATTCCCATGCTCTTGGGCCTTCTGCACCCTCTGGGTCTGAGCACTGCCCTCTCCCTGAGCAGAGGCTGATGGACAGAGTGACAGGAGCCCCTCCAGGGGAGCACAGGGTGGGGGTCCAGAAACTGCAGCATTAACTGTGGGTGGGGGCTGGTTGCTTTCCACTTTGCCCTGGTCCTTTAAATTCCTGTGCGCTGGGGACATGGAGGAACACAGTGGAGAGACGGATGGATAGATACACAGATGGGTAGACAGGCAGCTGTTAAGAGTTGCCTGTTGCATTATTTGTAATAGGAGACATTTGAGCATGAATTACAGCGTAGGATGAAGTTCAGAGACTCTGGAGCCAAATTACCTGCATTGTAACACCAGCTGTTTGACCCTGAGCAGGTCCCTTGACCTCTCTGTGCTTTGGGGTGTTGCCTGGGGGAGAACAGAAGTGTCTCTTTCATGGGTTACAGGGAGGACTCATTGACACCACTGTGTGAAGCACTGGCTGTGCTGGTACATAGAACACACTCAGCAGGGGCTGGCAGTGGCCCTTTTCCTGCTACAGCTTCGGCCAGTGCTGGGCATGGGGCCAGCACAGTGCTTGACTGTGGGGTCAGGGCCAGGCTAGGCCCCTATCCCCTCCGTCACCAGGCCCTATGGAGGAGAGACGGTCCTGAGTGTACAGCTGACAAACAGATCCAGGGGAGGGGGTGACCCCAAGACCACACGGCTAGACTTTGAGGAACTGGGACAGAGTAGAAACCGACTTAGAAATCAGAGCTTGGTGCCCTGTCCTCCTTCTCCCCATAATTCTCCCTCTAAACCCACGGATGTTCTTGTGCCTCTCCTGTGCCCACTCTTGGACCCCATCTGACCCTCAAGGTTGATAAGCTGTGGGGGTGGGTGTGCCCTCCTGTGCCCTGCCCATCTCCCCATCAACCCCCGTGGCCTTTTACCCACTTGCCCTGCTCCCCCAACCCTCCCCTCCCCTCACCACTTCTATCTGGACTTCAGCATCCACGGGCCTGTGTTTATTGCTCTGTTCTATCCAGGGCTGTAGAAGACTGCTAGTAGGGAAGACCCTTGAATAGCAGAGCGTCCTGGTTACTTGCGTCGAGTTAGACGGAAATGGGCTGGGGTCGGCAAGAGTCAGTTGCAGGCCCTCCTGTCACCGGCACTGCGGCTGGGGTGAGCAGAGCATCCTTTAGGGTGTCGCTGGGATTCAGTCTGGCTCTGCTGTTTATTAACTCAGTGAAACTGTAACTTTGAGCCTCAGTGTCCTCTTCTGTAAGATGCAGTTGTTCGTAGCTGCCTTGTGGTGGTTTTGTGCGTGGCATAAAGCTACTTCTGGCTTGGGTGTCTACCTAATTTCTCATCCACAGCAGAACAATCCAGAGAATTAAATAGGGGCAACCGTGAATGGGTGTCTCAGAGATGAACCTTGTGTAACCAGCACCGTCCCAGGAAAACCAAGAGTCTGGGCTACACAATGCTGTTCTGTATGGACTAACATGGACCACGGTGCTGGAGGGTAGGGTTGGCAGGTGTGGACACTGGCTGGTGGAAATGTGATGTGAAGCCTGGGCAACCAAGAATAGGAAGATCCTGAAAATACTGTCCTCAGATTTTTCTTTTCTTTTTTATCCTCAGGGCAAAACAGGAGAGCCAGGTCTGCCAGGACCAGAGGGTGCCCGCGGTCCCCCTGTAAGTGCTGAGTGTGTGTGTATGTGTGTGTGAGTGTGTTGTCCACATAGAATAAAGCCACCAGCCAGTTGCCTGTGACACTGTGGGTCGGGTTCTTTGAGACCGCCCAGCCATGGATTCCAGTAGTACCTTCCTTCCAAGACATTGGTACTTACACGCAGTAAATCCAGTCGCTTCCCATGCCATTGTGATAAAATTTATTTCCCCCCTTGCAGCCCTTGTCACAGTGTTGTTACTCTAAGTTTCCTTTGTTCTTATCCTATTTATTGTATTTTTAATAGGCTTTCTCTGGATGACAGACCCTAAAAATGAGTCTTAATTTTCATTCTGAAACCTTTCCACAGCTAAAGTATTTTTTTCCAATTAGCAATATAACTCATTTTCACTGCATAACGATAACAAATGATGATGGTCATAAAAAGAATAAGAAAAGTAATGTTATAGAGAAGAAAATTGAGTTAACATAATTCTACAACATGGAAGTAACGTTCTGTTAATCTTCTAGTATGAGTTTTAGTCTTCTATGTATGAAATCCAACATTTATGTATCTAAATCTGTATCTATCATTTATATATTTAAATCTAGATCTAGCTGTTGAGCTATTTATTATAAACATAAACAAAAATACTTTTCTCCAAAAATGAACTCTGTGTATTTTAGAGTTCTTGGGTTGTTTCTTTTTTTTTTTTTTTTTTTTTGCTAAATGCTTTACTTCTATATAATTTCAAAGTTGTTTACCCAGTTCCTTAGATTTTCTTTTGGGAAAATGTGATTTTTAATGAAAATCTTAAAATCCAATTATCTAGATATAATTTTGCCAGATATAAGATTGCCAGAAATGGCCTACTGGCAAGAAGTAGGAGAAGAAAATGCTAGTTCTACTTCCTTAATTTGCTTCTCTGTTAAAAGAAAAAAATCAATAACTCACCTGGCTAGTATCCAATAAGGAGATAAAACACAAAAAAGTACTTTACTTTTTCCTAAATCTCCCTGCTTTTCACCTGATTGCACCAGGAGAAGAAACCTAAGACTGCAGAATATCACCGCTTTGGAGGATTAAAACACAGAGTTAGGATTTTTTTTTTTTAAGGTTGTTACTGGCTTATTGGTGGAGGAGGAAGTGGCAACCCACTCTAGTATTCTTGCCTGGAGAATCCCATGAACAGAGGAGCCTGCCGGCTGCAGTCCATGGGGTCCCAAAGACTTGGACACAACTCAGACTAAACTGCCACCACCACCACTGGTTTATTGGAGGGAGCGGTTTCTTGGTTTGTTTCTTTGTTTTTTTCAACCAAGAAGATCCATTTGCTGGGAACTGTGTTGGGGCCAGGCCCATCTCTCAACTAGGAGTTCTGAGGAGTCCTGCTTCAGTGCAGGGATAGAGGTTAGAGACCCAGGCAGGTGATGAAAGACCCGCCTCCTCTGGCTGGCACTGTGTGAATTAGAGACGTGTAAGCTTTGAGAGAGACAGACCTGGGCTCAGCTTCCGCTTTGCCATTTAATAACTGTGTGACCTGGGTCAGGGGACCTTTCTGAACCTGCTTCTTCTATGAAATGGGCATCAGAGCTGCTCCTGCTTCTGCAGGGTGGTTGTGAGTACTAAAGGAATTTCCCAGCCGCATGTCAGGTATGTTTGCCTGTGGCTTCCTTTACTTGGTGCTTTTGTCCGTGGTTGTTGGGAGGAGAACAACCAGGGTCCCTGGCTCTGAGCATGGCTGGATTTGAGATTTGAGTGTCTTGGAAGAATATCCCGGGACCCAAGGAAAGGGAACTGGCCCGTCTTGAACAGTGGAGAGCACTGTTTGCCTCTTTCTCAATCCTGAGCAGCAGCCCTGCAGACGTGGGCTCACCCTCGCTCGATAGGTACAGACACTGAATCCCAAGAAAGAGAAGTAAAGCTCCCAAGGCCCACAGCTAGAAAGCGGGGCACCAGACCAGGTTCATTTTCTGACCTGGCTCCAAAGTCAGCCCTGCTCCATCACACTTACTAGCATAGAACACCCCTTTCTGCCAATCAGTCCTGCAGAACTCTGCCAGGTGGGTATTTTTATTACCCTCATTCCTTAGATGGTGATGTTAGGACTCCAGGGGGTCAACTGACTTCTCTGAGGTCACAGAGTTGAATCTGGAGTCAAATCCGAGGGAGTGTGTCTTCCTCTCCCCGGCTCCTCCCGGAGCCTCGAGCTCCCCTTTGTACTGCACCTCCCCACAGCCTGGGAAGTGACCCTCACGGCCTCCCTCCGGAGGCCACCATCCTTGTCCATCGAGTGGGGAGGATCAGACCGAGAACACATTTCCAGGATGACAGCCACAACCACACAACAGTGCGGCCTGCAGGTCAGAGCTCTCATCTAGTGGTTGAGCCTGAGGACTGGTATTCTCCCCAGAAGGGCCTTCGCTTGCTCTTGAAAACAGGAGATTAAAGGAGATAAGGGCTTCCCTGGGGGCTCAGATGGTAAAGAGTCTGCCTGCAGTGCAGGATAGCTGAGTTTGATCCCTGGGTCGAGAAGACCCCCTGCACGTATCCAGCGGGGGCTTGCCATCTCCTGCTCCCCTCCACCCCCTGGAGTCCCTGGTTCCGCATTACCAGCCTGCTCCCTGATGGGATAACGTCATTCTTTTTCTTCTAGGGCTTCAAGGGACACACAGGTGACTCTGGCCCTCCTGGCCCCCGGGTAAGTGGACATGTCGCCATCAGGCGGTCCCTGTGCATCCGAGTGGGTACTTCTAGAGGCTCCTGGGCCCTGGAGGGACGGGCAGAGCTGTGTCCCAAGAGAGGACGGCGGCAGCCATTGGAAACATCGTCCCTCCCTGGTTAAGTGTTTCTAGACGTTTCTCCCGGGGGCCTCACAGTAATGTCCGACCAGTTTGACCAGGTCAGCCTGGAGTCAGGTGCGGTCACTGCCCGCCGGAGGATGGGGGTGGTTTTCCTGAGGTCCCAGAGCTCGCATGTGGACACCTTCAGCTTATCCCAGCTGGGAAACCCTGGGCCCTGTCTTCCTGTGCTCCACCTTGGTCTGTCTCTTCCTAGTGCCCCAAACAGAGGGATCCCTGGGGGGACCCCGGTGAGGCCCACTGCTCTGTACAGCGAGGAGGGGGCCGAGGTGCAGCGAGGGCCCAGCGGGTCAGCGCAGGGGGAGGTGGAACCCCCAGCAGTTTGCCTGATCTCTCAGCTGGAGGTTCCCCGCAGCTCAGAGGGCTTGCAGCTGGCCTCGGGGGCACTGCAGACTCCACTTGGGGGCCAGGACCTGGGGTGGGGATGCTTTTGGTTGGGCGGTCCTCCTGGTCTTCCTCCCCTTGTGCTCTGAGGCATGGCGGCTGGGACACTGGCTTTGCGCATTTCTCTCTGTAACAGCAGCTGTTGTGTTTCTGCTTCTCCTAGGGAGAGCCTGGCGCCACAGGGCCCCCTGGCCGGGAAGGGTCACCAGGAAAAGACGTGAGTGCGGGTGTCCAGTGGGGCCTGGCTGGGCCTGTGGGTGGAGGAGTGTAGATAGTTTAGACAAGGACCAGGAGACACTTAGAACCTGGGCAGGGGAGTGGGTACCACGATGGAGGGAGTCACAGGTGGATTGTGAGACTCTCTGGGCGACGTCTTGCCTGCTGGCACCGCGGGCCGCCTGAGCCCTCCCCACAGGGCCGTCCGACGTGTGGACGTGGCTCGGCCTCCTGGACGTGAGTGTCTGGTCAGGAGCACCGGCTTGCAGTCCTGAGGTCCCAGGTGGCCCCGTGCCCAGCCCCTGGCGCCCTTCAGCACCTGGCTTTAAGCCCTGGTGATGTGTGCCCCCCACCCTGGCTCTTGATGTACATTGTCATCTCAGCTGATCTGTGGTCATGAGACGCTGGAGCTGGAAAGGATCTAGCTCTTCTTGTGCTTTTCCTTAGCAGTGGGATCCATTCCACAAACCCACCTATCTGGCACTTGGGGGCCCTGCAGCCAGATCAAAGCAGGGCAGCTGCGTTGACTGGAGCGAGACTTCTCTCCCGCCCTGTCCCCCAAGGGTGCCTCTCGGTGCTGAAAGGCAGGTTGAGAATCCTGAGCTCCCTGACCCTTCTCGCTCCAGTTTATAGCGGAGGGTGTGAGGGAAGCCCCCTGGGCAGGGGGTGGAGGGTTTGGCTTGCTCAGCAGTTCAGGGTGCAGTGGGGCAGGCTCTGGAGGCCCGCTCGTGGTATACAAGTGCCTGCCTCCCTCCCGCTCAGCTCTCTCTTTTCATGTAAAACCTCCATTTTTTAGGGTGTTGTACAGTCTAATTTGTATAGGAGTAAGGCCAAACTTCTGTCTTTTTCATTTATAATATGAGGAGATTTATACCCCGGTTAGGAGGCTGCCAGAAAGACTGTGTGGGAGGTTGTGGCGAGTCCCCACTGCTTGGCACCCTGGAAGTTTCTGTAGACTTCCCAATGGCGTTTTTCTTACTGTTGAGACTGAGGCAGGAGTGGCCACAGGTGACTGACCAGCAACTCAGAGACAGAACGCCAAGGAAAGTTCTCTTCCTTGTCACGTCCCTTGGCTCCAGGTGGAGCCCCCGAGATCCCCATGGGTCCGGGTGGGCCAGGTCTACGCAAGTAATTTAAGTCAGCAAGTGTACAAATGAGGACTTACCAGCAGGAAGTGAGCTGTGCCGGGGGAACAGCTGGTGATTGGTGATGAGACACGTTGGGCCCCATTTGTTGGGTCTCTAGGGTACCTGGGGGAAGTCTGCTTCCACCATGTTCATGCAGCGACTCTGGGGTGACGTGACCTCTCTCTGTTCCAGGGTGACAGCGGACCTACAGGGCCACAGGGTCCCCAAGGACTGAGGGGCCTACCGGTGAGTTTTGCCTTGAGGCCGACCTGCTCTGTGCTGTGCAGGCCTGTTACCATGGTGATATTTGGTCAGTTCATCCTGGTACAGCCCTGTGTGTCATTAAACAATGACAAAATGTCTCTGTTGTTGTTCAGTCATGTCCAACTCTTTGTGACCCCATGGACTGTAGCATGCCAGGCTTCCCTGTCCTTCACTTTGTACTGGAGTTTGCTCAAACTCATGTCTATTAAGTGGATGATGCCATCCAACCATCTCATTTCAAAACGTCCTGAAGTGAAGTGAAGTGAAAATCGCTCAGTCGTGTCTGACTCTTTGTGACCCCGTGGACTGTATGGAATTCTCCATACAGAATACTGGAGTGGGTCACCTTTTCCTTCTCTAGGGAATCTTCCCAACCCAGAGATCAAACCCAGGTCTCCCGCATTGATTCTTTACCAACTGAGCTATGAGGAAAATCCTCAAAATGTCTTAGCAGTTGGTAAATAGCCGCTGCCCTAAGCCACCCTTGTGGACCAGCACGCACTCCCCAGGCTCTTCTCTGGGACCACCTACCCACAATCCAGATACTAAAAAAGGGCCATTTGGCATGGCTGGGGCACTCTATGCTATGCTATGCTATGCTAAGTCACTTCAGTCATGTCCGACTCTGTGCGACCCCATAGACGAAAGCCCACCAGGTTCCCCCGTCCCTGGGATTCTCCAGGCAAGAACACTGGAGTGGGTTGCCATTTCCTTCTCCAATGCATGAAAGTGAAAAGTGAAAGTGAAGTCGCTCAGTCATGTCCGACTCTAGCGACCCCATGGACTGCAGCCTACCAGGCTCCTCCGTCCGTGTGGGATTTTCCAAGCAAGAGTACTGGAGTGGGGTGCCATTGCCCCCAAACCTGAATCATGAGCCAACTTTAGGAACCCTGGGGTTAGAGCGTGCTCTGTATTCATTCACTAGGGCTGTCGTAGCAAAAGGACTGAAAACGCAGTGGCTTGGCGACAGAAACGTATTATCCCTCAGTTATGGAGGCTAGAAATCTAAGACATTCACCATCTCAGTGTTCTGTGACCTAGGAGTCCAAGGTCAAGGTGCCAGTAGAGTTGGTTCCTTCCGAGGCTGTGAGGGAGAGTCATTCAAGGCTCTCTGAACCTCTGGTGGTTTGCAAGCAGCCTCTGACATTCCTTGGCTTCTAGAAGCATCACCCCAGCCTCCGCTTCCATCTTCACATGGTTTTCTCCCAGTGACATTTCTCTGGTCCAAATGTCCCCCTTTTTATGAAGACACCAGTCATACTGGATTAGGGGCCCACCCCATTCCTGTGTGACCTCACCTTAATGAATTACATATGCAGTGACTATATTTCCAAATCAGGCCAAATTCTGACACCCCTGGGATTAGGACTTCAGCCTATGGATTGGCAGCAGGGGGGACTGTGAGTTTTGGGCTCCTGAGGAATTTGTCTACAGCTTAGGATCATTCTCGAACTTTCTGATTTTTATTCTTTCAAGGATCTTACTGGTTATATATGTTCATCTATATTACAAATGGGCACAAAATGCCCATCAAGTTAGAGCATGTTACGGTTGTGAGTCTGTCCTGGAATCTGGAGTGCGGGGACCTTCCATCCAGTAGCCACGTGATGTTGCACCTGCCATGTTATCTGATATCTCTATCCACGCAGTCAGTGGTGCCCCTCACAGAGAAGGAGGAGAGCATAAAGGCAGGAACATGCATCTCCAGCTGAGACCAGGCCTCCAGGGATGTGAGCACTTTTGTTTGTTCCTTAAGTCAGCATCTGAGTGGGAGGATGAATGGATAAGTCAGCAAATGTGGTCCCAGTGATTTACCGTGCCTGTGCTCTGGGCAGCAGTCACCAGCCCAGGATTTTTCATGCACGTGAACTCATTTAAGTATTTATTATTTATTCTGAGTTAAAATCCCAAGCTCAATACTGTAGCCTGCCAGGCTCGTCTATCCTTGGGATTTTTCAGGCAAGAATGCTGGAATGGGTAGACATTCCCTTCTCCAGGGGATCTTCCCAGCCCGGGGATAGAACATGGGTCTCCTACACTGCGGGCAGATTCTTTACCATCTGAGCCACCAGGGAAGCCCCATAGGGTTGATAAGCAGCCTCTAAGTAAGCACGTGGAGCCATGCTGGTCTGAGTCATGACTCTGTGAGACTAGCCCTCCACGTCCAGCAGTGTCTGTCCCCACGTCCTTCCCTGTGACCTGTGCCCTGGCAGAGCATCCCAGCAGAACCCTTACTGCTGTTTCTTCCATCAGGGTAAGAATGGATCGCCTGGATCATCGGGAGAGCCTGGCACCCCAGGAAGCCCTGTGAGTACCATCCCTCGGCTGTGATGCAATCAGGGCAAGCTTTGGAAGGGTGTGTGGTTTACGTCACCCTGTCTGATCTCTGTTCCCAGAAGCCTCAGTGGGGAAAGATGGTATTTGGATGGTAGGAATAGGCCGGAGGCAAGAGGATCCAGGAAGGACCTCTTTCATGTGATTATGTGCTTAACTCTCTGGTCTACAACCATAGGCATCCAATAGGGGGAAAAAAAAAACCTTAAAGAATTTTTAAAATGTGTATTAACAGTGCGTGTTAGTTGTTTGATGCCTTTAGAGGATGGAAGGACTGGGTCAGGCCTATGACCCTTAACATATGAGAGAGGGTAGGCATCGTGCATCATGGGGCTGAATGTGACCCAGAGTTGGCTGAAGAGGATCCTCCTGCTGGTTGGGAGGTGGGGAAAGGGGAGGGCAAGGAGGAACATCGGGCAGGGAGTAGAAAGAGCGGGGCTTGAGCAGCGTCCTGATCCCTGGATAGTGGATTCAGGATTTAGGGTTCAAGTCTGGTAGATGGTGAGACGTGGTGGAGAAGACAGGTCTTTGATGAGGTCTAGGGTTGGATAAGTCAATACCTGTCTACTCGTCTTCTCCCACCCCAGCCTTACAGTAGATTTATTAGCTAAAATTGGCAACCCTCTTGGGATGGCCTTCCTCATAGTTTGGTACTCAAGCAGTAATTGCACGGGGCAATGGGCAGACCCATCTGGCCGGCTAACTGTTGTCACTGTGGAAATCAGGATGAGCAGCCCATCCTGGTTTGCCAGGAACCCTCCTGGTGGTAGCACTGCAAATCCTGCCTCCTGGGAGAGTCATCATTCCCGGGTAGACTGGGCACCTGGGTGCCTGGTAGAGCCCCATCTTCCTGTTGGACCAGGGACAGCCGTGTAGGAACCATCGCAGGAGTCTTGTCAGCCATGCTGAGACATCTCAGACAGGAAGGATTGCATCATGAGGCTGATCCACCCCCAGTGCAGAGCTGGCTGCAGAAGGGCTGACCCACATTTGGTGGCTTCCCAGAAAGATTGAAGCTGAAAGATTGCCACACACTTTACCCCCAAAAGTGAGCCAAACCATGAGAATCACTGACCGATTGGGAAGAGGAACTCCACCTTTTTGGAGAGGTCACTTAGAGGGGCCCCATACATGTCAAGCGTGGTGGCTTAGTAACTGAGTTGTGTCTGACTCTTAGGACCTTATGGACTATATCCTGCCAGGCTCCTCTGTCCATGGGATTTTTCCCAGGCAAAAATACTGGAGGGAGTTGCCATTTCCTTCTCCAGAGGATCTTCCTGACCCAGGGATCGAACCTGCATCTCCTGCTTGGCAGTCAGATTCTTTACTGACCGAGCCACCAGGGAAGCCCATACCCATCAAGGTGTTTTGTTAAATGTCCCTTTGTGTTTCTGTTGCTTTGAATGGGAAGGCCCTTGACTATTCACAGGAAATTCTCCTCCTGTCCTCCACCCATGGGTGGAATTCTGAGCACAGCTTCTCTCCCTAACCCAACCCTTCCATTCCAGGAAAAGTATCTTTTCTTCTGTTCACACACAAGGCCTGCAGAATACAGGGGGGCTATGAGCTTTCTGAACCTTCTTGAGTTGGCCCTTGACCTTGAAGAGTGACTGCCCCCTTTTCCCTCCGCAGGGCCAGAAGGGAACCAAAGGAGAAAACGGCAGTCCAGGGCTCCCGGGCTTCCTTGGTCCCCGGGGGCCTCAGGTGAGCACAGACCCTGTTGGGGTCTCCTTGGCAGGACCCTGGATTGTTGTCGTTGCTCTAGATAACTCGAGCTAAAGTGTCTGTTTTATTTTATTTTTTTAATTTTTTTTTTATTATGCTTAACTTTACAATATTGTATTGCTTTTACTATACATCGAGATGGATCCGCCACCAGAATACATGTGTTCCCCATCCTGAACCCTCCTCCCTCCCCCTTCCCACACCATCCCTCCAGGTCATCCCAGTGCTCCAGTCCCAGTTTTAAAGGTACTTGTGTTACGTGCAACACGCTGATGCAGCTGTGCAGCTAACGGATACTTGTTCTGTGTTACAGGGGGAGCCAGGCGAGAAAGGAGTCCCAGGCAAGGAGGCGAGTACCGCAGCCCTGTTCTCCTGGGGCCCATTCCTGCAGGAGACATGGGGCCGCGTCATCGGCGGGCGGCACGTGCTGTCTCACAGGGCCCTCGACATAGCAGGGCGCCCGCACTAGATTCTGCGTTCTGCCGTCACTGTCCTGAAATCCTAGGGCCGCCTTTTTATTTTATTTTTTAATATTTGTTTATCTGGCTGACCTAGTCTTAGTTACAGCATGTGGGGTCTTTGATTCGTAGCTGCAGCGTGTAGCATCCAGTTCCCTGACCAGGGATCCAACCCAAGGCCCCAGCTCTGGGAGCTCAGCGTCTTAGCCACTAGATCACCAGGGAGGTCCCCCTGGTGCTTTCTCAACAAAGGCCCTTGTTTTCACTCTGCATGGGAGCCAGTCCCGGGCTCCCATCTTGGTACAGGTCTCACTTATTGCTCTCTGCACGCAGCCCATCAGCAAGTCCTGTTTATTAACAAGACGTGTCCGTTTGGACTCCCCGGTACCTCTCAGCTGTGTCCAGCTCTCTCCATCTCTCCTGCTAAGAGACCTGACTGAGACCATCGTCGTCTCTCACCTGGGCATTTGCAGGGACCTCCTAACTGACTTCTTATGTCCAGCCTTGCCGCCCATGGTCCTTCCCCACCCAGCAGCATGATGTCAGTTTCCAGCTCAAGCCTCAGCTCTGTCCTCCCCTGGCTCCGTCAGCAGAGATGCTCCGGCCCTGGTCAGGATGAGCAGGGGCAGGGGTGGGAAGGGGTGAGGGAGAAAGGTAAGGGCTTTTGGAAAAGACCGCTCGGCACATGTGAAGCGCTGGGGAGAAAATGTGGCATGTTTCAGGAACTGCCAGGCGAGGGTGATGGGTGCATAAGAGAGGGGGTTATGACCAGGCAAGAGCAGGACTCTTGGAGGACCCCCTGTCCTCTGAAGGCAGCAAGGACTAAGAAGGGCAGAGATGACCCTGGTGAAGTGACTGCCCTCCTTTGCTTTCATTGCAGGGGGCGCCTGGGAAGCCAGGAGAGCCAGGACTCAGAGGAGAAAGGGTGAGTGGGACATGCGGTCACGTGCAGGCGACCTTCCTGGGGGCAAGGGGCCTGTGTCCAGGGCTTTAGGAAGCTGCCCAGCCAGGGGAGCAGCTTGTGGGGGCTTCCCTGTTCTCGTTCCCCCCACAAAAGTCATGAGCCCACAGCAGGAGGTTTTTCCTGTTGTTGGGGTTTTGTTGTGGTTTTTATGGTTGTTATTTTAAGGAGTAAAATCATTGCAATTACACATTCAGAGGCAAGCATGCCCAGACTTTGACAAATCTCCCTGTCTCCTCCCTGTGCGCAAAAGCCTGTGCATGACATGCTTGGAGCCCGAAGTGCCAATTTGCCAAGAACCGGCTTTGTCCCTGGAGGTGACAAGGGAACAGATTTTCCTATAATGAATCGTCTTGGTGCTGTGCTCAGAAAGCTTTTCTTTACATTGCATTCCTCCAAAAAAAACACAACAGGGTAAAAAATCAATTCTGTTTGGAAGAAACACTGGTAGGGGGAGGGGGTGTTCTCTCACCCATAACAACCGCTGTTCCCTCCAGAGAAATTAAACAGTCCTCCACGTGGCTGACCATCACAGGGTCCCACTGCTGCCCGACACGGAAGGCACTGCCACCCCATACCCACCCTGGGTTTTTTTCCGTGGTCCCACAAAGAGTTTATCTCTGCTTTCCTTGCAAGTTGGACGGGTGTGGACTGGTTTCCCCCGCAGACCAGAGAGAAATGGAAGCTAAGAGGTCAGGGATTCTCACCCTCCTCCTTCCCAGTGACTGTGATTCTCGTGGTTGTTGGCCCCTGAGGATGGACCCAGGGGCTGGGGCTGTGGCTGTGCAGACAGTGAGGGTCCTGCCAGCCAGGAGCTGGCCGGAGCTGCCACATGCTAGAGTTCTGATTGGGAGCTGGGGAATTCAGACCATGAACCTTCTCTAATACTTAATCAATAGAAGCTTCTCTAATACCCAGTCAATAAAGGAAGTTGCCTTCCCCCATTAAGTGGTTTTATGGAAGGTTGCCAGACAGCGGTCAGGCTCCTCACACCTTCCGCTCTGGAACATTTGAAATATGGGGCAGGTCCTCTCACCGCAGAGGAATGTAGAGATGTGGAATAAATAGGAAACGCTGTACCACAGACATTGGCACTGAGATGCATGAAAGGGACCCTCCCAGAACCCCACACTGGAGACCACCCACGGATGACAATGCCCCCATAAAACCCATCACATGGGAGAAATTTAGGAGACCTTCCTCAAATCTGGCTGCATCCATTTTTTAACTCACTGTTCTTACTGTTTCTGTTGAAAAGTGATACAGTTACACAATATAAATTGGAAAAAAAAACAAGTGAATGCAGTGGAGACTAGGTGCCCATCCAGCACGCTTTTCTTGGGTCTGTCTCTATACACTTGCTTGTATCTTTCTGGAACCCATGCGCTCAGAACCAGGTGGGCATGCATGTGTAAATATGTATATACCTTTTATGTAAACCCCCCAAAACCTATCAGACTTTTTCCACCACTCTTTTTTTTTCTTTTAGTTTTTTAACTTTACAATATTGTATTGGTTTTGCTATATATCAGCATGAATCCACCACAGGTATACACATGTTCCCCATCCTGAACCCTCCTCCCTCCTCCCTCCCCGTACAATCCCTCTGGGTCATCCCAGTGCACCAGCCCCAAGCATCCAGTATTGTGCATCGAACCTGGACTGGCGACTCGTTTCATATATGGTATTATACGTGTTTCAGTGCCATTCTCCCAAATCATCCCACCCTCTCCCTCTCCCACAGAGTCCAAAAGACTGTTCTGTACATCAGTGTCTCTTTTGCTGTCTTGTATACAGGGTTATCGGGGAAGGCAATGGCACCCCACCCCAGTACTTTTGCCTGGAAAATCCCATGGACGGAGGAGCCTGGTAGGCTCCAGTCCGTGGGGTCGCTAAGAGTCGGACACGACTGAGCGACTTCACTTTGACTTTTCACTTTCATGCATTGGAGAAGGAAATGGCAACCCACTCCAGTGTTCTTGCCTGGAGAATCCCAGGGACAGGGGAGCTTGGTGAGCTTCCGTCTGTGGGGTTGCACAGAGTCGGACACGACTGAAGCGACTTAGCAGCAGCAGCAGCAGCATACAGGGTTATTGTTACCATCTTTCTAAATTCCACATATATGCGTTAGTATACTGTATTGGTGTTTTTCTTTCTGGCTTACTTCACTCTGTATAATAGGCTCCAGTTTCATCCACCTCTCTTTATGCCTTTCCACATAAGCATGTATGTGGCAGATGGTTTCATCACTGCACTGGCCTTCTCTGCTGGGAGGAGACGAGACTGGGATCTGAAAGTCAGAGTCTGCACCTCATCCCCGGCAGACCAGCGTGACATGGGGGCACAGCTTTGTCCATCTGAGCCCCAAGTCCTGTCTGTGCCAGCGCAGCGTCACGGGCCTGCAGGACTGAGGTCTCCTCTCCCACACTGAAGACACGGGGCCGGGAGTCTCTCCTGCAGCCTGGGGTATGTCCAGCCTGGGAGTGCCTTCTAGGCCTTTGCTCACAGACACTCTTCTTGCCTCCTCTAGGGAGATCCTGGCATCAAAGGTGACAAAGGCCCTCCTGGTGGAAAGGGCCAGCCTGGCGACCCTGGGATCCCAGGCCACAAGGGTCACACAGGCCTCATGGGCCCCCAGGGGCCACCTGGGGAGAATGGGCCGGCCGGTCCCCCGGGGCCTCCGGGCCAGCCAGGATTTCCAGGGCTAAGGGTAAGCATTCGGGTGATGCCTCAAACTTGGGGCTTCTTGGGGTCTCAGGGGAAGCCAGAGAGGTGTGTGGGCTCCAGAGGGGCCAGGTTGCAGGTACTAGTGACCTGTGTGAGCCAGGGCTGACCCCTGCTTGTCCTCTCTGAGCCTGCCCTCCCGTCCCTCCCAAAAGGGACGAGGATGCTTCTCTCCCGACAGGCTGGCTATGATGGTTAAGTGAAATGACGCACATGGCTTACAAAGGGCTTGAAGATAGGGTCCCTCTGTCCCCATGGTCCAGGCTTAACTCCTGGGTGGTGATGATGTTTGCCCAGGACCCTGTGCAGCAGGCAGTCGAGAAGATGCAGAGGCTCCCAGTGACCCGAGCTTCCCCATGGGGATGGCTCCCTCCCCATCCATCCGAAGCCCGGCTCTAATCTCCCTCCTGTCTGCTGTCTGGGGTGCTTGGTCTTCCTTCTGGGTGTAGCTTTTCCCAAGTGCAAAAGGAAAGGCTTGTTGAGAGCAGTTTGTTTTTTCCCTGAACACAGTGTTTCTTGTGGCCGGGCTCTTAACTTGACACAGTCTCGCTGGCTGTAGTGTGTCGGGGAGAGGTTGGTGGGCCGGTACCTGGGGGCTGGTTGCCAGGTCCATGTGACCTCCCCAACCCCACTCTGCAGCCTGCGTGGTCCTCGGAGGCACCTCCTGTGGGTCCCGTGCCCCGCCTGCTCTGACGCTCTGGCCCTGTCCCCGAGGGGCTCTGCAGTCAGCCTGGGTTTCACCCCCCGAGAGAGGCCGGGCAGCAAGGTGCTGTCCCTCAGCCAGGTGTGGGTGCTGGCGGACTCAGTGGGCTTCCAGAGCACCCCCACCCACCGAGTCTTTGCCGGGTGTCCTGCTGCTCTGGGTGGCAATGGGAATTCTGGGAGTAAAGGAAAAAAGGGAAATAAGACCGTAAGCCCGATGCTGGGGCTGTAATGATGAGCACAGTAAGCCCCCCACCCTTGGGAGTGGACACCTCCCTGAAGGGCCCTGATGACCAGGGAGGAGCCCGGCATGGCGTGAGGTCTGCTCTCATGCATTACTCTAAGAGCTGCATGTCGCAGTGGGGGCCCGGAGGCAGGGCTCTGCTCCGCTGACCGCTCATTGTTTGTGTGAGCACACACCCTGTGTGGCCAGTGGGGCAGGCCAGACACCAGAGCTGCCAAGTGGCCAGTGGGAGGAAAGCAAGCCCGAGATAGTGCGGGGGCAGCCTGTGAGCTGGCCCTGCAGGTGGGGGGACTTCAACCCAGAGGGACTCAGAGCCAGGCCTCCCTGGCTGGGGAGGGGGTTTGTGCAGGAAGGAGAGGGAGCAGGGGCTTCAGGGAGAAAGATGTCCAGGTTGCTATGCAAGATGCAGTGATGCTGCCTGAGTGGTGGGGGGTGGGGGAGACTGTTCTAGGTGTTAAAGGGATTAGACTAGGGAGCTGTGGTCTGCGTGGCTGTGGCCGTCTTGGTTTCCTGAGCGCTCTGGGTCTCGGGAGGCAGGCGGTCCTGGGAAGGTGAGTGACTCCGCCTTCCCTCCCTCCTCCCAGGGCGAGTCTCCATCCATGGACATCTTGCGGCGGCTCGTCCAAGAGGAAGTGGAGAAACAGCTGGAAAGTGAGTCACTGTCTTTTTCACAGCATCGGGTTCTAGATGCTATGTGAGCCTGGGCAGTAGTCTGTGCACTTCTCTTTCGGGACCTCTGCAGCCTGGCTTGGTAAAGGCAGCCTCAGGGCGGTTCCTGCAGAAGTCAGCACAGAGGCGCACCTTGCAGGCTCCCACCAGCCTCTTCTGACACAGATCCCGCTCCAAGGTGCTCTTTGGGGACGCTTGAGCTATGGCTGCTTGATTACCTCCAGGAAGGGGAGCTCACCACCTACAGAACCAGCCTTGCCATGAACACTTATCTGTGCATTCAGTTGTTTGTCTAATCAACAAGGAGCTCTGGCAGGCCTGCAGTGGCTCTTGTAGAACTCACAGCCCAGAACAGGAGACAGAGACACAGACAAGATGACTTTGGTATAGTAAGAAGATGCCTGTGATTTAATGTGACACAGAGGACACAGAAGAGGAGAAGGGAAAGAAACTAAGATTTCAAAGAGGGTGGGGAGCAGGTGAGGGAAGGCTTCCTGGAGGAGGGGCCATGGGAGCTACAACTAAGGACCAGACTCCGGACCTTAGACACAGCATGTGCAAAGACCCTAATGGGAGCTGGAATACACTGTGCTTTCAAGGAACTAGAATCCTTGTAATTCTCCTGTGTAGGATTCACTGTGAAATCCCAGTCTTGCATGGGCCCCATACAGAGCAAGTGCTCAGGAAGGGATGGGTGGGGAGGTAATAGTCATGGCACCAGCGTGTAGAGCCAGCCCCACGTCAGGTGGAGTTCTCAGAAAACAGTAAACACGTGTTTACTGACGTAAGGAAGCCTCTGTGAGCTCTTGAGTCATGGATGAGGGTTAAATCAGAGACGCTAAGTAACCTGCCCGAGACTGCAGAGCAGGTGAGTGTCTGACCAGGCAGCCGGGCTACAGAGTCCAGGCTCTTAGCCTCCGCATCCTCTCCCATCTCACCTCTGCCTGCCCTCTGTGTTGGAAACTGTTAGGAGAAGAAAGTCGCAGACCACTCTGGGCTAGGGAAGATTGGAAGCCCACCATCATTCCCAGGCATGGGTGGGCAAAAGGGAAGGGCACGTTAATTCACGTGGTCAGGTCTCAGACAGTGAAATATTCCTCCTGGCACGTTCGACACTCTGCACTGGATCTGTGGACGCAGCACGGAACACGATGACTCTCTCACTGCCCTCGTGGGGTGTCCAGGCGAGTGAGCGTGGTCCGTCTCCCTGCCCAGGAGAACCAGAGACCGTTCCCTGGAGAGGACAGCACAGAGCTGGGCTGGTGGTAAGGAGGGTGAAGAAAGGAAGGATCCCAGAGGCTGGAACCGTGACTCCCGCCGGGTGGGGCGGTCCCGAGGTCACAGCCTTTCTTCGGGTGTTAGATTTGTCAGGCACACGAGGAGTTTCCAGCCCCTGGGTAGAGACGAGTTCTGTTTTTAATGAGTTCAGACAGAGAATCTGCTGAGCTGAGTCCTTTCTTCTAAACAATCTTGGGAGGAGGAAACATCAGAAGCATCTGCTCCACGTTCAAGATGAGAGCCTCCAGGCTGTGAGCCGAGTAGCTGTGTGCCCCGGTCTCGAGCCAGTGCACGCCCTGCCTGCTTCCTCATGTGGGAGGGTGGGGAAGGGGCTGCTCAGGAGCGCCCCCCGCCCTCCACCCACCAGGCTGTCAGAAGACCCAACTCTGCTTCGGGTTTTACCACCGAGACCCAGTAGGGCGTCAGCACTGCCTCTGGGCTGTTCACTACCCCCTGCCAGGTGAAGGGCATGGCCTGATCGTCTGGAAAACACAGGAAGAGCCCCCGGTGGCCCTGGGATGGGCTGTGTATTCCCCGTGCAGTAGGAAGGTGTGGAGGCCAGAGGCTGGACCTCTGGGGTTTGGAATTAGCCTGTGATCTTCACATTTCACACACCTAAGGGTCATTAGTGACATCTCATCCAGCCCTTCATTTATAGATGAGGAATTCCACACTTAGGAGAAGTCCCTAAGTTGCTCTTTGTAAGCCACTGAAGTCTCACCCTCCCCCACTGGCCTCAGTTTCCCCAGCCTGAGAGTTGCAACAGTTTCTGCTGCTGCTGCTGCTGTCATTGCCGCCTTGAGGGGAGCAGCGATGTCCACACACCACTTGGATCTTGCGCCAGGGGCTGTCATGATGCCTTATCTCATTGGTTCCGTCCTCCTACCAGCCCAGTGGGGTCCCCCTTGTTTCATTGCGCCCGCTTTGCAGAAAAGGCAGCAAAGGCTAAGAGAGGTCAGGTGGCTTGCCCAGGGCCACGCTGCCGCAGTGGTGGCGCTGGGACCCCAGCCCAGCCGCCTGGCTCCGGAGCAGTGTCCACATGGACATGCACCCTGCAGCGCGCTCTTGCTGTGTCTCTCTCACTGCTGTTTCCCAGCTCTTACTGCCTCCAGCTTTGCAGTGCACTGCCGGCTCATCTTTGGCCCTTTATCCCTCCTTCATGAAACATGTCTCTGTTTTTCTTACTCCACAGCCAAACTCGCCTACCTCCTGGCCCAGATGCCCTCTGCACACACGAAGGCCTCTCAAGGCAGACCCGGGCCCCCAGGGCCTCCTGGAAAAGATGGGCTTCCAGGTCGGGCAGGCCCCATTGGGGAGCCAGGAAGGCCAGGGCAGGCGGGTCTGGAGGGACCCTCTGGCCCCATAGGTCCCAAAGGTAAGTGAGGAGCTGGGAAGAGATGCTTTGTAGAGAAGGAACCAGTGTGCACAGCACACGCTCCGTTGAATATGCAGGAGTCCGCCCGTTCCCCGCCCCCGCAGCCTGCTAACACCCTGCATATTGACATTGTGCCATTTCTTCATCTGCCTAAGAGGTTTTCAAACTTGACGTTTTTGCAAAATGATGCTTCTGCCAGGAGGAGGGAGTCTGTTTCCTCCTCCCATCCTGGCCGGTCTCCGTCTCCACTGCTCATGGTCTGGGGAGTACACAGGATGTCTTCTCTTGCCCTTTTCAAGAAGTCACTGAGGAATAAGACATTTAATCTCCAGGCAAATGGGCATTAGATGCCAGCTATACATGGGCTGGTAGAAGGAAATGGCAACCCACTCCAGTATTCTTGTGTGGAGAATCCCATGGACGAGGAGCCCGTTAGACTACAGTCCACGGGGTCGCAAAGAGTCGGACACGACTGAGTGACTTCACTCACTTCACTTGTACATGGGCTTCCCTGGTGACTCAGACAGGAAAGAATCCGCCTGGAATGGAGGAGACCAGGGTTCGGTCCCTGGGTTGGGAAGATCCCCTGGAGAAGGGAATGGCAACCCATTCCAGTATTCTGGCCTAAAGAATTCCATGGACGGAGGAGCCTGGTGGGCAACAGTCCATGGGGTTGCAAAGACTCGGACACGACTGAGCGACTAACGCTTTTCCATGGGAATAAAGTGGTTTGAACTAAAGCTGGACGTGGCCGCCAACTCTCCAGCTCTCAGGGACATACTTGACCTGGACGTGGCTGTGCTGGACACAGCGAGCCTGTCCTGCAAGGCACAGTGCCTGCCGCCGTCAACAGCGCCCCGTGCACAGGGGAAGGCATTGTCTTTGCAGGCAGACAGATGTGGAAGGGCGGAGAAGGACCTGGGCCCACATTCAGCAGCCTGGCCGTTCACCCCTTCTGTCTGGCGAGGAATGAGCACAGGGGAGGGGAGAGGCGGTGCTGTCATTTCGGCTGCCATGTCTCCCTCCTTCGGTCTTCCATTCCTTAATTCTTTTTTTGGGGGGTGCCCCCTGGGATCTTAGTTTCCCAACCAGGGATTATTTAATCCACACCCTGGGCCGTGAAAGGGCAGAGTCCTAACCAGTGGACTGCTCGGAAATTCCCCCTTAATTCTTCGTTCACTGAGAAGCATCACCTTGTAATGTTTCTCCTTCTGAACTTTTTTAACGTTTGCATCCAAGTCTGTCTTCTGTTGGTTCATGAAACAAAATTTACTAAATAAATGCCAGTAAGAAAGCATAAAGCATAGAAAAGTCAGACTGTGGCAGAAGACTGACCGAGTGTAGTAACTGGAACAATAAATAAGAATGGCCTAAAATCTCCGTGAACTGGCAGAATTTCAGTTTGGATTATAAAAGAAAACGTTACACACTATATACAGGAGATATTCTGGAGACAACATATCAAAGAAAAGGGATGATGAAAAAAAAAAAAAAAAGCTGAGAGGCAGTTTAATCAAGTTTGTATAGTATTAACCCCAACTCCTCCCTGGTCTCAGATATCCTCCCAGGGGACTGAACCCTCTTTCTTCTGAACATGTTACAGTTTTAAATTCCTGTGATTATTAAGACTTATACCTGATTCTGCTTCATATTAGAATGTTCTTTGTCGTCTGTCTGAGAATTCACGCTTCTCAAGAGTAGGGCTGTGTCTTACATATACTCAGATCTGTTTATCACCCAGCTCCTCCTAGACAAAGGCTCAGAAGGAATGCTTTGAGAACACGGGGACATGTAGGCATATATCAGTGGATGTGTGTGGACATATGTGTTTGTATAGGAGAGAGTGTGAACATTTGGGTGTCTGCGTTTGATGTGTTTATGATGTATGCATATTCGTATAATATATGTGTGAGTGTACATACCTGCATGTATCATTGGGTAGTTATCACACTTGAGTGAATGTTTACATGTACATATGTGTATTTGAGCAAATGTTTTTGAGGGGGTGTCTGTTTTGGTGTTCACATGGGCATATTTCTGAGTGCACATGTGTGCTTGAGTGCGAGTGTGCATGAATGAGTGTGTGAACAGGAGCGAGGCGTCTGACACAGTGCTGGTCTTGCCTCCCAGCCCTTTGGTGGGGCTCCCTCCCTCTGCCATCATCCTGAGTCTCCACCATCAGAAGCGCGTGTTTTTCTCACCAGGTGAGCGAGGAGCCAAAGGTGACCCAGGTGCACCTGGAGTTGGCCTCCGAGGAGAGATGGGACCCCCCGGGATCCCAGGTAGGAGTGGCTGGGCTGGAGTCTGGGGTAGGGGAGGGGCCAGGCCCCAGGGTGTCGGATGCAAACAGTAGCCTTCTGCCTGCACAGTGTCCACGGGGACCATTCTCATCTCTCCAGGCAGGGCGCCCAGACCGTAGGGTGTTTGCTCTGAGCCTGTGGCGTCCTCAGCTCACTTCTGAATGAAAATACTGACATCAGGGCTTGTGTGTGCTCCGGAAGGAACTTGAACCACTGTCTCTTTCTTTTGTTCCTTGGTCCAGGTCAGCCCGGGGAACCTGGCTATGCTAAAGATGGGCTTCCCGGGAGTCCCGGGCCTCAAGGAGAGACAGGACCGGCTGGACACCCCGGCCCCCCGGGTCCCCCTGGCCCCCCGGGCCAGTGTGACCCCTCGCAGTGTGCCTACTTTGCCAGCCTTGCTGCTGCTCGACCCAGTAACGTGAAGGGCCCCTAGAAGATGCCGGGATGCCAGGAGACGCTGGTGGATTTCTGAAACTTGAACGCACAGCCCAATGGGAAGCCAGAGGTCTTGAGACATTTCAGCCATGTGGTTTTTGTTTTTCTTTCTTTTATCATGTGTTTTTTTTTTTTTTTTTTTGTCTTGTTTTTCTTAAGAGACCTCAACATTATTAAAACCAACAGATGCTGCCGGTCGGTCAGATTATAATATTATTATTGTTAATTATTATTATTGTTATTTCATATGGTAATGCTTTTCGAGTTTTTCCCCTCTGCTCTGAAGTTGGGGAAACCTGATTCGTGAGGCAGAGAAAATTTCTCGTTCTCCTGACGGCCCCCGATTGAAGTGTAGCTGCCAATTCTATGGAAACTCTCGGTGCTATGAAACCCTGACCGGACACTTGCCAAACTTACCTCTTTCCTCAAAAGGAAACTTTAAGAAAATGAAGACAATGGGCTTCTATTCTTGGTTGTGCCTAGAGGTTGCCCAGGGAGAGATTAGCTGACAGCCGCTGCTTCCCAGGAGAAGTAAGTGAAGGAGAAAGAGAAGGAAGGTGCAGACACGAAGCGCAGCCTCTGCTCTGGATGGCGGGTGCACGCAGCAGCGGGCAGGTCCGTCCTCTGGGAGCGGCTCGGCACCTCCAGGTCCCAAGCCTGCAGAAGCCAGACACTGCACACGGCTGGAGGCTGCTTCCTGGAATCTCACAGCGTCTGCACCAAAAATGTGGGATCTGACACAGAAAAAGATGCCCCTGTGTGTTCACTTGGCTTCTGAGCATGGATAGGCTCCTCCGGGCCCCCTCTGTTGGTTTCACTCACTTTCATTTTGAAATAAGAGGATCCAGAGACCTCTCCGGTGTGTCCGATGCCGGGCAGTTGGCCGGGGTGCTGACCAGAGGTGGGAAGCATGTGTCTCCAGTTTCTGGTGTTGAGTGTATGTTTGTGAATGACTCGCCCAGCTCAACAGGTGCTCAATAAATCCGAGTTTCCTTTTCTTTTGCTTTCCGTGGTGGTTCCTTCCTTATCACCAGCATCTGCCCCCATGTGGACCCTTCGAGGCCAAGGAAGCATCATTTTTCCCCCAGGGAGCACGGAACAAGCCACCGTTCAGGCCATGTATTCAGTGTGCGCGTGTGTGAGCAAGAGTGTGTCACCCGGCCCTTTCCTGAACTCTGAGCCAGGGCAACTCCTATGGGGTGCAGACCCTGCAGCCTCAGGGGAACGGGCCTGGCCTACAGCTCTGTCTGGGGGCAGCTTGGAGGCTGATGCCAGCCCCCTGGCCCAAGGACCACCATCATGATGGGCGCCATCATCCGTCATCACCTGTTACCACCCTGGGGCTGGTTCAGTGAGAGTGCAGACCACGGTAGGAGTCACCCCACGACCCCACCCTGACCTAACACCTGCACCTGGCCTCACACCCACACCCAGCCTCACACCTGTACCTGGCCGCACACCCACACTCAGGCTCACACCTGCACCCAGCCGGCCTCACACCCAGATGCTCGGCCTCAGACCCACACCCGGCCTCACACCTGTACCTGGCCGCACACCCACACTCAGGCTCGCACCTGCACCCGGCCTCACACCCACACTCAGCTTCACACCCACACCTGGCCTCACACCCACACCCAGCCTCACACCCAGATGCCCGGCCTCACACCCACACCCCCGCCCCACACCTGCACCCCTACCCCACACCTGCACCCCAGCCCCACACCTGCAACCCCAGCCTCACACCCAGATGCCCGGCCTCACACCTGCAACCCTGACCTCACACCCAGTTGCTTGGCCTCACACCCACACCCCGGGCTTCACACCCACACTCCAGGCCTCACACCCACACCCGGCCTCACACCCTCATCCTGAGCCTCACACCCACACCCCGGGCCTCACACCCGCACCCCCGGCCCATACCCACAGCCCTGGCCTCACACCAGATGCCCGGCCTCACACCAGATGCCCAGCCTCACACCGGCATGCCTGGCCTCACACCGGCATGCCCGGCCTCACACCTGCACTAGCCTCACACCCGTACCCGGCTTCACACCCCGCCTCCCGACCCACACCCACACCCCGGCCCACACCCACACCCCGGCCCACACCCGCAACCCTGGCCTCACACCTGCACTCCTGGCCTCACACCTGCACCTGGCCTCACACCCACACCCCTGGCCCACACCCACAACCCTGGCCTCACATCTGCACCCAACCTCACACCTGCAGCCCCGGCCTCATACCCACACCCCGGCCTCACACCCGCACCCCTGCCCAACACCCGCACCCTGGCCTCACACCCGTGGTGCAGCTCTGAGAGCCCTTTGGCTTCAGAGTCACCTAACGCATGGATGAAGCCCCAGCGTGTGAGTAAGGGAAGAGAAAGTCACCTCCATTAGTTCTAAACTGAGATGGATAGAAACCCCGGGTGCTTGGAGGGTGGGACAGAACGTTCCAGATCGTAGACACCCCAGCAGTCAGGAGAACTTCCAGCAGACCTTTGTTCCGACACCTGCTGTGCACAGGCAGTGGGGCAGCTCCCGCTCCCATGAGCCATCACCTGGCAACAGAGCAGACTCCACGGCGCATGGCCCAAGGGGCTGGGACAAATCACAGTGGGCTCCCAGGCCGTAGTTTTCATCTCCAAGACGGGGCCTGCCTGGGGCCATGAGCGGTGGTGTGGGCACTGGTCCCAGGTCTTGTGCATGCATGTGTGCTCAGCTGCTCAGCTGTGTCCAACTCTTTTTGACCCCATGGCCTGTAGCCTGCCAGGCTCTTCCATCCATGGGATTCTCCAGGCAAGAATGCTGGAGTGAGTTGCCATTTCCTCCTCCAGGGGATCTTCCCAACCCAGGGATCGTACCCACATCCGCATTGCAGGCAAATTCTTTACCTATTGAGCCACCTGGGAAGTCAGATCTCAAGACCTGCAAAGATGAGATGCCTCCTCCTCAGAGTATGAGGATGCTCCAGTGTGTTTGGAAGAAACAGAGAGTGTGAATAAGTGGTCCAGATAATTAGGCCCCAGCCTGCTGTCTCTGTTGTTTTCCAACCAACCCTCAAATTTCTGCCTGCTGATGGCTGCAGCCCAAGGACCCATCTCCGTGAGCTTCTGTTCTTTTCTTGGAATGCCCTGAGGGAGCTGCAGGAGAGTTGGTTCTGATACGCAGAAGGAACAGTTATCTAAATATCTAGCCTCATTTAGATATTTGATAAATGTTGACAGACCAGGGGCTTCCCAGAGACCCCCTGAACCTGCGCTTCTCCTTTGTGGAACCAGCAATAAAAGCTCACCTCTCTTCCAGCCAGAGGTGGGCAGCAAGCCGGAGTGGATTCAGCCACACTGGTCTCAACTTGGAAACGTTCTGTCCTGTGCTCGGGGCACAGCAGTGATTGTTACTGGAGGCATGTTGGAAGCTTCCTGATCAGCAGCCTTCCCCTTCTGGGAGCCAGGATTTGCGAGAACATCCATGGATTGAGTTCAGCCCAGCTTCAGGGCAGACCTGCCCCTGGTCAGCTGTTAAACAGTGACCCTCACTTCTGGTCCCTCGTGAGCTGTCCAGGTGGGAAGGTCCCCTCTGCACTGCAGCTGTACCAGCCTGGGGATGTCAGCTGCATCATTGAATAGCCCACATTTCCGTTTCCTCCTTTGTGAAATGAAATTAACAGGACTTCGCAGGATTTTGCGGGGTGGGGGAGAGTACTTGCCTGGTGGCTCAGAAGGTAAACAATCCGCCTGCAATGCAGGAAAACTGGGTTCGATTCCTGGGTCAGGAAGATCCCCTGGAGATGGGGTTGGCTATCCACTCGAGTATTCTTACCTGGAGAATTCCACGAACAGAGGAGCCTGGCGAGCTACAGTCCATGGGGTTGCAGAGGGTCGAACACGACTGAGCAACTAACGCGTCTAACTTCTTCACACGATGTCTATGAGGCTCATTTTTTTCTTGCTGCTTTATTAAGATATGCTTGACATGTAAAATGGTATAATTGTAACGTATGCAACAGAATGATATGTGTATGTGAAATGATGACCACAAGAAGGTGCTGCTGCTAAGTCACTTCAGTCGTGTCCAACTCTGTGCAACCACATAGATGGCAGCCCACCAGGCTCCCCTGTCCCTGGGATTCTCCAGGCAGGAACACTGGAGTGGGTTGCCATTTCCTTCTCCAATGCATGAAAGTGAAAAGTGAAAGTGAAGTCGCTCAGTCATGTCTGACCCTCAGCGACCCCATGGACTGCAGCCTACCAGGCTCTTCCGTCCATGGGATTTTCCAGGCAAGAGTCCTAGAGTGGGGTGCCATTGCCTTCTCCTACAAGAAGGTGAGTTAACACCTAAAAGCAGGGCACATGAATCCGTCCCTTACAACATCTCATTTTGTCTTCCATCAAGAGCAGTTGAGGGATTTCTCTGGTGGTCCAGTGGCTACAGTGGTCAGCTACAGTTCATGGGGTCTCAAAGAGTCCGACACGACTGAGCAACTTCACTTTCTTTCACTTTCCAGTGGCTAACACTCTGCTCTCCCAAAGCATGGGCCCTGGGTTAGATGCCTGGTCAGGAAACAGATCCAGTATGCCACAACTTAAAAAAAGAACAAGATTCTACATGCTGCAACTAAACTCCAGCTGTGCAAAAAGACCCAGCACAGCCAAATAAATAAGTATATAGAAATAAATGCTTTTAACAAGCAGAGTGATTGAGTCCACTTTGCTCATCTGTTTACAGTAATCCAAGTAGAGAAACTTTTCAAACCAAATATTTGCTTGATGTTTGGTTTGGTTTTCAAAGTATATTCCTCTAGGTTTGGATCCAACCAGTCCATCCTAAAGGAAATCAGTCCTGAATATTCATTGGGAGGACCGATGCTGAAGCTGAAACTCCAACTGGAAAAGGCCCTGATGCTGGGAAAAATTGAAGGCGGGAGGAGAAGGGGACGACAGAAGATAAGATGGTTGGATGGCATCACCAACTTGATGGACATGAGTTTGAGGAAGCTCCAGGAGTTGGTGATGGACAGGGAAGCCTGGCATGCTGCAGTCCATGGGGTTGCAAAGAGTTAGACACGACTGAGTGACTGAACTATTTGTCCTGTAACACATCTCTGAGGGGCTGGGCTTGGCTCTGTCTCCCCATGGTAATTCAGAAACAGTGGCAGAACCTATCCCAAATCACACACACAGCTCGTGTGTCCATCTCGCTGCGGGACCACATGGAGGCATCCACGGGAGCTGGAAACTGCAGCCTTAACCCAGGCCACCTTGTCTTCTCACCCTGGTGTTTTCTCATGAACTGCTTTCTCCTGGTTCTGTGCAGAGGCGAATTCCAGACGTATGTTTAAAAGAACAGTCCCGTGGGGGAAAGGAGATGCCACTTGTTCAGTTACTAGGAGGAGGCAGGCGGCCTTTCTGGCTCTTCGGCATATGGTTGGGGAGATGCTATTTCAGGGCAATCATTTTGTAGCTCTCCTTTCCTTTGCAGCTGGGAACATCTAGCTTCAGGTTTCTTTTGTGGTGCTATTTTATGAAGCCAGGGTTCCAAGTGTGTGCCTCCTATATAGGAAGTTATTAAAACCATTGGCAAACTTCAAATCTGGCTAGGAGGTTCACCCGGAGGGGGAGAGAGTGTGGAGTAAAGGATGTTTCTCTTGTCAAGACACTGGAGACCTGGAAAGGTGCATAAGACGAAGCAGCGGCAGATGCAGACTGCTGACTGCTAGGCAGGTTTCCCGTTTCAACAGCTCCTGTCCTCACCTCTTACAACCCTGATGTTTGGAGAGGGAGTGAGCTGAGGAGGCCAGCCCTGTTCTGAAAGACACCCTGGGAAGGAGGCCACGTCCTGGCGGCATGACCTCTGACCACTTCGTTAACCAAGATCCTTTGTGTGAAACAGCACTGTGGCTGTTGCCATGGAGACGCTGGAGCGGTGGGCTGACCCAGTCTCACCTTGATTCCCTTCCAGAATATTTCCTGTAGTCAGGGAAGAATGGAGAACTTGGCAGGAATTAACCCAGCCAGCTGCCACTCAGGGCATGTCTGATCCTCCGATGGTCTGAGTGTGTGGGGACCCGACGGACAAAGGAGACGGCAGAGACCAGGCTGGAGGACCTGTGTCCATTCTCAAGAGGGATGCTGGCTTGTTTATGCTCAGCAGATGTGGTGCCAGGCACTTTGGATGGCAAGTCGACACAGGCCCATCTCATGGATGGAGGTCGCAGTCGGGAGAGATTTAAGGCAGTTGTATATCATCGTATGTATTTAATTATTTCCATGACACTATTTCTGGGCAACACAGAGGGAGACAGACATACAAGAAGCAGAGCCTTACAATTTAATCTGATCAGTGCTGTGCAAGAGAAATCTGCAAAGATTATGGAAGACTCCATGATAAATAAAACCTGTATCATCTGAGAATGATGGCACCCACTGTATGCCCACAGCCTTGCTCCCTTTGTCTGACAGCCATCGTGGGGGCAGGTGTCCCGAGCCTGGTTCTATAGGTGAGAACACGGGGACTAGGGAGGTATGGCGACTTCCTCCAGGTCTCCTGGCAGCAGCAGGTCAGGCGCGTCCTGGTGTGGACGTGGGCTCCCCGGGCCCTGTCCCTTCACCGGCTGCCCATCAGATGGGGGGTGGGCCTGGGTCCCTGCAGACTTCTCTTGATCGTCGCTCAGTCTCCCAGCAAACTGGCAGTTCTTTTCTATGAGTACCGCCCTGGGGAACCTTGGATTCTACTTTTCATCCTATTTCAGGAGACAAGCATGGTCTGGTCTGGACGGAGGTCTGCAGAGATGAGCTGTCTCAGACGCAAGGAGTCCTGTGGGACAGACATCCCCCACCCCCAGCTTGGGCTCCTTTGGGGAACGTGGGTCTAACGGGATGGACCCACACACAGCGCCCCTGGCCGTCCCGCCTGCCAGCCTGCAGTGAGGGGTCGGGAGGCTGCTCAGGAGGAGTTAAACCCACAGTGGCGCAACAGAGAACACTGGTCTGGACCTAAACCCCGATGTAAAGAGAGCTGGCGACATTTCACCTAGCAGGAGGATGCAGGGGCCGCCCAGCTAATCCAGGCGCCAGAAGGAGAGCCCAGGAAAGGCACAGGCAAGTCAAGTTAGGAGGGGATGGATGTAAATAGCTGGTCTTTAGCGCCTGGCCCTGTCCTGAAGTTCCAGGTGCTGTGGAGGAGGGGGTCACACCATGGCCCCCGGTCAGGCTGGGAAAGCTGTGCCGGCTCTGGGGGTGTCACGGCTTGGGGTTCAGGGATGGGACATCCGTATTGGAGAACACTGAGAAGGGGGTACAGGGACCAGACAGGTTACCAGGCGAAAGACTGGGAAGAAAAGCTCACAAGACTGTGTTAGAAGAAAACGTCTCTGTCAGAGGTGGGCAGGAACACGGGGAGGGGGCACGCGTGGAGGGAGAGGAGAGACGAGACAGTTACAGATCCCCTTGTAAATGGCTAGTATGGGTTTGACACCTGTCTGTCTCCGCGCTCTCTTTCTCATTTTCCTCTACGATCTCCAATCTCTGACAATCCAGCCTCTCTCCCTCAACTCTAGAGTCTGGCTCTCTGCTTTTTCTCTCCTCTTGGGGTCTCTGCCCTTCTCAGTCTCCTTCCCACTGTGTTCTACATGGGAAGCCTTGGATTTTTGAGATTGCCAGCTGGGCCCTCCCTTGCCTTTTCTCTCCCACCTCCTCCTTGCTTTCTCTCTTTGCCCTCCTCCTCCTCCCTCCCTCCCCTTCCCAGCACCCTCCACCCTCTCCCCTCTCCCCTGCTCTCACTCTGAGCCTCCTCCTGGGCTGACCTTCTTGGAAGCTTCCAGCTTCATGGGCCCTGTTTTCATTCCTGGATGCTCCACGCCCAAGAGGAGCAGCCTCAGTTCTCTGGGCGGTGGTGGCGGCCCAGGGGGTTTATTTGTCCACCCACCCCAGGGCAGGGGGTCTCCCCTGCAGAGAAGCATGGGGTCCTCCAAGCCCCTGTGCCTGGTCCACTCTGAAGCCTCTTATTCATTGCAGGAGGATGTGGGATTCCCTTCCAGCCTGGAGCTGCACAGTTGGCTTTGCCCCCTTAAGTCAGAGCCAATTCTGTTGCTGAGTTAGGTGAGGGTTTCTTTGGCCTCTAGTAAAAGAGCAGAGCTCTTGGCTTTGTTTGTTTGAGTGGATGCTTGTCACGGGCTTTTCCCCATTTAGAATCCATCTGTTAGTGCCTCTGCTCTGGAAGGCTCACAATGCTGGTCATTAACAGACACATTCTCTGTGTCTGGAATCTTAGTGGACCTGATGATTTCCTTCCACATAAGCCTTTTGGGACTGATGGAGGGAGAAGGGGCTTCCCCCCTCTCAAGTTGGTCCAGCCTCCTCCTCTCTGAAGCCACTCCCTCCCCTAGAGAGGTGGCCTGTCCTTCTGAGCTCTGGGAGTGCAGCCACTCCCAGGCTCCCCATCTGGAAATTTCTGAGTCCACTCCCAGATTTAGGAGATGCAGGGGTTCACCTTCACCCCCGCACTGCTCCCCTTAGGCAGTCCAGCATCTGATCTCCTCTGGTTGGTGAGGCAGGGCTTGAGGCCTGGCGTCAGCTGCCTCTGGCCCCAGCTCTGAGGATTACAGCCTTCAGTCCATCCCAGTGGCTGCCCCACCAAGACCTTCGAGTCCACATGTCCTGCTCTTCCGGGCACAGGGTGGCCCCTCAGCCAGGACACCCGGTGGTCTCCACTCCATTCTCTGTCCGACCTTGAGGTCCCCCCAGCCTGTCCTCAGGGTCCACTGTGGGTCAGCCACGCCCGCAGGGGCTCTGGGAGAGGCCATGGCTGCCGACCCCATGGTGAGGCGGGCGCTCCGGGCACTGACACCCGTGGGCTCCGGTCCCCAGCCCTGGTCTCCACTGTGCAGCTGCCACAAGTCCCTCCACACTAGGGACACTGGTATGTTGCCCCTTCCACCGGGGCTGCGTGACACCCTGTGCCGAGAAGGAAGCTGGAAGCTGGCAGGGTCGGGGCTCAGCACACACCCGCCTGGCTCCTCCGGGCCAGCCGCCTCCCTGGTTGGGAGACCCCTTTACTTTCGCTTCTTTGGATCCCTGAGGACCACGATCAGGTGGGGACCCCGAAGTCTTCTCTTCTCTCCGGACCAAACATCCTCCCCGCCCAGGCTGTGTGCCCAAGGAGGGCTTTCTTCTGTCAACTACAAACTGGCACCTACCAGGGGCACTTGCCATCTACCTAGCAGGATTAAATCATGTGACACTGCAGCTGCTGACCTCCAACACCCCTGAAGCAGCTCAGGGCGCAGAGCAGAAATGAGGCGCTCTGAGTTCCGGAAAGCGGCAGGACAGGTCTTCTGAGAGATATTCTCAAGAACTGATTGTATGAGGCCGGTTCTTGCATCTCCTCATATCTAGAAAAGCACTAAAACCGTTCACGATGATGCCCGCTCCTCATGACTAGCGGAAACCTGCAAAGCATATGTGCTCCATCACATGTATTCCTTGTTCACCAAAATCACGTATATACTGTTCTTCCCTCCAACCTCTTTGGAGCAGTTTCTCGGAGTTACCTGAGGAACTGTCTCCCAGGCTGCAGTCCTCATGTCGCCCCACATAAAACTTAACTTGCAACCCTCATTTATGCATTTTTTTAGCCGACACTACCATGATGGGTTTTGGGAGTTATCAGCAAAGAGTGGTGAAGGAGAGGGTGAAGCTGTTTTTTAAATTCATTTACTTATTTTGGGCTCCACTGGGTCTTCGTTGCTGTGCGTGAGCTTTCTCTAGCTGCAGAGAGTGACGGCTACTCTGTGTTGCGATGCGTGGGCTTCTCATTGTGGTGGCTTCTCTCGTTGCGGATCACAGGCTCTAGGGCACGAGGACTTCAGTAGTTGCGGCTTGTGGACTCAGTAGTTGCAGCTCACGGGCTCTAGAATGTGGTCTCAGTAGTTGCGGCTCAGGGGTTTAGTTGCCTTGTGACGTATGGGATCTTCTGGACCAGCATCGAACCTATGACCCCTGTGTTGGCAGGCAAATTAACCACTGGACCACCAGAGAAGTCTTTGAAGCTTTTTTTTAAAGCAAACTCTGAACTGTGTTCTGCTTCCTGATTTTCTCCCGGACGGGCCACCTGGGGAAAAGGATGCAAAGGTGATGGCAGAGGGGCAGGGCTTTCTCACCCAGTCAGTATCCTGGGTCCTTCTAGTCCAAGACCAAAGACAGAAACTGCACATCTTTCAGTAGACAAGAAAGGGCAAGAGGCAGCCGCAACTGCAACTGAGCCACATCAATACGTATAATCTTCACAGTCAAGCCCCAGTACGAATGGGCTTGTTATCCCATTTTATGGATGGCAACACTGGGGCTCAGAGATGTTAGACATTGAAAAAGAAAGTATTTTACCCATTTTCATGGAGCCAGTCAGCAGAGGATTCAAATGGAGGCAAAGATGACTTTTCTCTGCAGGCAGCATGTTGCTCTTACATTTATTTTTCATTTATTTCTCAGCATTTGACAGGGACTGAAAATCATTTAACCCCTTGCACTTGATGCTAGCACGTAAAAAGTGCACATCCAGAAAAAATACATTTCTTTATGGATCTGTGGATACTGCTGAACATATATTTGGGCTATGATATTTTCAGCTAACTTTGTGGGTTAAAGCCAGGCGTAGTGCCTTTAGGCTGCAGCTCTGTCTGTACATTTATGGTTTATAACTTATCAGAAAGCAGTTATTAACTTCATAAGGCACCATTTTAGACACAACAGATACAAGAGTTAAAAAGTAATTATTGTTGTCCTGAAGAAAGATTTATTCTACTGGGGATATATATATCTGATATCTGATGAGGGTCACATCAGAAGTGAGGGTGTGGACACATTGATACAGAGAGCTTCTTGAGTAATTTTGTTGGGAAGAAGAGCAGAGAGGGATATGGGATGGACAAACCTCTGTATGTGTATCTGTGCTTATAACTACACCTATCAGTAAATATCCAAATATACCTATCTAAATTATATACATGTAGATTATATTTATCTTTATCTAAATTATATTTAAATCCAAATTATAAACTTATATGTATCAGATCAGATCAGATCAGTCGATCAGTCGTGTCCGACTCTTTGCGATCCCATTAACCGCAGCACGCTAGGCCTCCCTGTCCATCACCAGCTCCCGGAGGTCACTCAGACTCACATCCATCGAGTCAGTGATGCCATCCAGCCATCTCATCCTCTGTCGTGCCCTTCTCCTCTTGCCCCCAGTCCCTCCCAGCATCAGAGTCTTCTCCAATGAGTCAACTCTTCGCGTGAGGTGGCCAAAATACTGGAGTTTCAGCTTTAGTATCATTCCTTCCAAAGAAATCCCAGGGCTGATCTCCTTCAGAATGGACCGGTTGGATCTCCTTGTAGTCCAAGGGACTCTCAAGAGTCTTCTCCAACACCACAGTTCAAAAGCATCAATTCTTCGTCGCTCAGCCTTCTTCACAGTCCAGCTCTCACATCCATACATGACCACAGGAAAGACCATAGCCTTGGCTAGGCGAACCTTTGTTGGCAAAGTAATGTCTCTGCTTTTGAATATGCTGTCTAGGTTGGTCATAACTTTCCTTCCAAGGAGTAAGCGTCTTTTAATTTCATGGCTGCAGTCACCATCTGCAGTGATTTTGGAGCCCAGAAAAATAAAGTCTGACACTGTTTCCACTGTTTCTCCATCTATTTCCCATGTAGTGATGGGACCAGATGCCATGATCTTCGTTTTCCGAATGTTGAGCTTTAAGCCAACCTTTTCACTCTCCACTTTCACTTTCTTCAAGAGGCTTTTTAGTTCCTCTTCACTTTCTGCCATAAGGGTGGTATCATCTGCATATCTGAGGTTATTGATATTTCTCCCGGCAATCTTGATTCCAACTTCTGTTTCTTCCAGTCCAGCATTTCTCATGATGTACTCTGCATATAAGTTAAATAAACATGGTGACAATATACAGCCTTGACGTACTCCTTTTCCTATTTGGAACCAGTCTGTTGTTCCATGACCAGTTCTAACTGTTGCTTCCTGACCTGCATACAGATTTCTCAAGAGGCAGATCAGGTGGTCTGGTATTCCTATAAGTTTAAATATATTGATTGGCCAAAAGTTTCACTCTAGCTTTCTATAAGATAGTAAGGAAAAACCTGAGCAAACTTTTTGGCCAACCCAATATTTAAATTCAGTATCTAGGAGTACAAGTTCATTTCCTTCAACTTTTCCAGACTTACTCTTCCCCCCAGGGTGTGCTTCCTGTCCATTCACTTTGCTCTTAAAAATGAGGGTGAATGAGGACTTCCTATCTTTGCAGGGTCTGTTACATGCCCAAGCCATAGACCATGTCCCACTGCAAAGTGAAGGAGGGGTGAGTGGATGATGCACAGACATTAGGTTTCTTACAAAGCGAGGCCACAAGGAGTTCCTCACAGGTAAATGGAGGCTGATCATGGAGCATCTTGATACAGGCTGGTTGCTGTTTTTGTTCAGTCACTAAGTTGTGTCTGACTCTTTGTGACCCATGAACTGCAGCTCACCAGGCTCCTCTGTCCCTCACTATCACCCAGGGTTTGCTCTTTGTATCAGTGTTGCTATCTAACCATCTCATCCTCTGTCACCCCCTTATCCTCCTGCTCTCAATCTTTCCCAGTGTCAGGGTCTTTTCCAATGACTTAGCTCTTCCTATCAGGTAGCCAAAGTACTGGAGCTTCAGCATCAGTCCTTCCAATGAAGATTCAGGGTTGATTTCCTTTAGGATTGACTGGTTTGATCTTGCATCGAAGGGACTCTCAAGAATCTTCTCCAGTACCACAATTCAAAAGCATCAATTTTTCAGTGCTCAGACTTCTTTATGGTCCAACTCTCACATCTGTACATGATATTGGAAAAACCATAGTTTTGACTATATCAGTATGAGGTTTTAATTCTGCAGGTAATAAGCCAGGAAAAGTTTTTAATAAGAGTGAGCAATGTACGTCAAGGCTGTATACTGTCACCCTACTTATTTAACTTATATGCAGAGTACATCATGAGAAACGCTGGGCTGGAGGAAGCACCAGCTGGAATCAGGATTGCCAGGAGAAATATCAATAACCTCAGATATGCAGATGACAACACCCTTATGGCAGAAAGTGAAGAAGAACTAAAGAGCATCTTGATGAAAGTGAAAGAGGAGAGAGAAATAGTTTTCTTAAAGCTCAACATTCAGAAAACTAAGATCATGGCATCTGGTCCCATCACATCATGACAAATAAATGGGGAAACAGTGGAAACAGTGGCTGATTTTATTTTGGGGGGGCTCTAAAATCACTGCAGATGGTGTCTGCAGCCATGAAATTAAAAGACGCTTACTCTTTGGAATGAAAGTTATGTCCAACCTATATAGCATATTGAAAAGCAGAGACATTACTTTGCCAACAAAGGTCCGTCTAGTCAAGACTATGGTTTTTCCAGTGGTCATGTATGGATGTGAGTGTTAGACTATAAAGAAAGCTGAGCACTGAAGAATTGATGCTTATGAACTGTGGTGTTGGATAAGACTCTTGAGCATCTCTTGGACTGCAAGGAGATCCAACTAGTCTATCCTAAAGAAGATCAGTCCTGGGTGTTCATTGGAAGGACTGATGCTGAAGCTGAAATTCCAATACTTTGGCCACCTGATGTGAAGAGCTGACTCTTTGGAAAAGACTCTGATGCTCGGAAAGATTGAAGGCAGGAGGAGAGAAGGGGATGACAGAGGATGAGATGGTTGGATGGCATCACTGACTCAATGGACATGAGTTTGAGTAAACTCCGGGAGTTGGTGATGGACAGGGAGGCCTGATGTGCTGTGGTCCATGGGGTCGCAAAGAGTCAGACACGACTGATCAACTGAACTGAACTGAACTGATTTGTCCTGGGTTTCAGAACACGAGTTGTTCACTGTATGTTAAGTCCACGTGCTTGTGCTTAGTCACTCAGTCATGTCTGACCCTTTGTGATCCCATGAACAGTAGCCCATCAGGCTTCTCTGTTTATGGGATTCTCTAGGCAATAAGCCCATGTACCACTGTGTAAATGATTGGGAGTTGTTTTTTTGTTTTTGTTTTTTTTTTTTAGTAAGGAAATAATTGAGAAATGGGAAAGGGGAACAAAGATGGGGTGAGCAGGCCAGCCTGGAGGCAGGATGGAGGGGAGAGGACCAGAAGACAATGGGGAGGCTCCTGAGAGCAGGAGGATGGACCTGCGAAGAGAGACGAGAGCTGGAGAGGCAGGGTGCACCTGAGCTGGGGTACCCAGGGAAAGAAGCCGCCCTTCCCACGGGGCTGATCATCCGATCACCAAACACTTCCTGCTATTCCTCTCTTGCTGGAGTGACTTTTGTCCCCAACCTTCTTAGGCATCAAATTATCACAGTTCCCCAGTTGAGAGACTTTTGTAAGAAGATAAATAGCATAATTATCTATGTGTCAATCCGCGTGACGTGATTGCACTGAGCAAACATTCACTTGAGCTGCTGCTGCTAAAACAAGATGAAAATCTAATCAGGATGTTCACGAACTACTTGTCCTACCTTCAATTTGAGGCATGAATCATGGTTAATATTTCGTTTCTTTCCCACCCAGTGCTCATTATAACCTATGGCACTTGCTTCAGAAAGGCAGTCATCCGCTACACTGGCCCCAGTTGTAAAGGCCAAGTGATACTTCACATCTGTGTGAGTGGAGGGGTCACGTGGTTTTTTATAGTCCTTGCTGAGAAATCATACCTGGAGCCGTCCTTGGTCCAGCCAAGGGGACATTCTCCAGCACAGGGAGAGCAAGGAGAGGGCAGCCAAAGGAAATTCCTGAGCACCCTATCCATCTAGAGCTAAGGGTTCAGAAACAATCAAAGGATATCTTATCCAGGACCAGTGACGAGGAAGAGATTTGAAGAAGGAGATGAATAGAATGCCAGATCCCTACAGGGCAGCCTGTCAGAAAAACTGAGATCTTAGTGATCAAGAGCTGTAGTGATCTATGGCTGATGCTCAGAGTTCAGAGCCTTATTGTCTAGACTCAGAAAAAATTCCAAACCCTGAGAGATGCTATAAAGGTCAGAGACTGTAATAACTCCATCCCAATGATTCCACCAGCTTCCCTTCTCATTCGGGTTAGAAGCCTGATCCCTCACCCTGCGCCGTGGAACCCTACATCACCCACAATTTCTCCCCACTCCATCCTCACTCCTGCGCCCCCCATCTCCTTGGCTACCTCCCCAACTCTGGCTAGCTCTTCTTCCACACCAATTCTGTGACAGGTCTCAGATACACAAGGCAAGCTGCTGTCCCCGGGCCTTTGCACAAGCAGTCTCCTTTGTCTATAAACCTCTTTTCGCAGAGAGATTCATGACCATATATCATGTTCCCTGGTCCTTGCATAATTGTCAACTTCTGATTCACTTAGTTGTACAGCAGAAACTGACACAACTTTGTAAAGCAATTATACTCCAAAAAAAAAAAAAATATATATATATATATCAACTTGTGTCTTTCCATGAGAATCTGGGGCTCCCCAGTGGCTTGGTGGATAAAGAATCCTCCTTCCATGCATTAGATGCAGGAGACATGGGTTTGATCCCTGGGTTGGCAAGATCTCCTGGAGGAGAGCATGGCAACCCACTCCAGCATTCTTGCCTGGAAAATTCTGTGGACAGAGGAGTCTGGCAGGATACAAAGTGTCGCAGAATCAGAGACGACTGAAGCAACTGAGCACCTACACACACACTTAAGAATCTTATGCAAACCACCCTCTTTCCCAATTTCAGATTCCTATTTACTTCAATATTTGTTTGTCTCCATGGCAGTTAATACCATCTGACACAAGTCTGTATCCCTTCTCTAGAACATGACCTCCATGAGGGCAGCTTGCCAGTCAAAAGCCGGTAAAGAGGCCAGGTTGGTGGAAAGGAAAGTTTGCCTCGTTTTGAAGGCCTGTAACTGGGGGTGTGGTGAGAGAAGGACTCCTGTCCAAAGGCTGACTCCCCCTCACTGACAATCAGGGGGCAGAAGGAAAGGGCTATACGCAGAAACAGCACAGTCAGCTCTGACAGTCATCTTGAAATTGGTCAGTGGTCTGATCAGCATCATCTTGATTGTTTTAGGTACAGTTAGAACTGTGGTGTTGGAGAAGACTCTTGAGAGACCCTTGGACTGCAAGGAGATCCAACCAGTCCGTTGTGAAGGAGATCAGCCCTGGGATTTCTTTAGAAGGAATGATGCTAAAGCTGAAACTCCAGTATTTTGGCCACCTCATGCGAAGAGTTGACTCATTGGAGAAGACTCTGATGCTGGGAGGGATTGGGGGCAGGAGGAGAAGGGGACGACAGAGGATGAGATGGCTGGATGGCATCACTGACTCGATGGATGTGAGTCTGAGTGACCTCTGGGAGTTGGTGATGGACAGGGAGGCCTGGCGTGCTGCGGTTCATGGGGTCGCAAAGAGTCGGACATGACTGAGCGACTGAACTGAACTGATCTGAGTCTTCAGTTTCAGGGTCGGTTTGTTCCCATTTCTTTGAGGCCAGTTCTTGGAATTGTGGCCGCTTATGTCACAGTTGCAATCTGGCCATCAACTTCTCCTGGTGGGCTTTTCAGTATCTACAATATAGCTCGCAGGTATGGCTCACTATATTATCTATGGACCTTGAGGAGGACCTAAAGGTCCTTGACTATGTTTAATGACTAAACTATTATTATTTAGTCTCATTGGACTGTTTTCCTCCTTTGTGGCACTTTCAGTTCAGTTCAGTTGCTCAGTTGTGTCCGACTCTTTTTGACCCCATGAGTTGCAGCACACCAGGCCTCCCTGTCCATCACCAACTCCCGGAGTTCACCCAAACTCATGTCCATTGAGTCGGTGATGCCATCCGACCAAGTCATCCTCTGTCATCCCCTTCTCCTCCTGCCCTCAATCTTTCCCAGCATCAGGGATTTTCCAATGAGTCAGCTCTTCGCATCAGGTGGCCAAAGTATTGGAGTTTCAACCTCAACATCAGTCTTTACAATGAACACCCAGGACTGATGTCCTTTAGGATGGACTGATTGGATCTCCTTGCAGTCCAAGGGACTCTCAAGAGTCCTCTTCAACACCATCATACAAAAGCATCAAGTCTTCGGTGCTCAGCTTTCTTTCTTCATAGTCCAACTCTCACATCCATACATGACTACTGAGAAAACCATAGCCTTGACTAGACAGACCTTTGTTGGCAAAGTAATGTCTCTGCTTTTCAATATGCTGTCTAGGTTGGTCATAACTTTCCTTCCAAGGAGTAAGCGTCTTTTAATTTCATTGCTGCAATCACCATTCTCAGTGATTTTGGAGCCCCCCAAAATAAAGTCTGACATTGTTTCTACTGTTTCCCCATCTATCTGCCATGACGTGATGGGACTGGATGCCATGATCTACACACTCATAATTATCTGATGGGCTTCCTGGGTGGCTCATTGGTAAAGATGCTGCCTGCCAATGCAAGAGACATGGGTTGGATCCTTGGGTCAAGAAGATCCCCTGGAGAAGGAAATAGCAACCCACTCCAGTATTCTTCCCTGAAAAATCCCATGGACAGAGGAGCCTGGTGGGCTACAGTCCATAGGGTCACAAAAGAGTCAGACATGAGAGCGGCTGTAGAACAACAACAATGATCTGATAATCCAGTTATTCATTTCCTCAAACAAATCACGCACTCTCCAGGACTGGAAGGAGATCACATCCATTTTATTCACTTCTGTACGCTCAGCCCTTCTCTGTGAATCTGCCACATGCTGGACATTGGATGAATGTTTGTGAAGGGAACATACAAAAGGAGATGAGAAAGTCATGTCCAGTCATGGCACCATGGAGAGAGATCGACTTGTAGGTAAAGGAAACCTGCCAGGGAGGAGGTAACCAGGTAAGAGCAGGTAGGCGAGGTAGGGAGGGATTCCAGGCATCAGTGACGATATCTAAAGAGGAGGCTGGGGACTTCTCTGGTGCTCCAGTGGTCAAGAATCCCCCTTGCAATGCAGGAGACACGGGTTCCATCCCTGGTTGGGGAACTAAGATTCCACATGCAGAGGGGCAAGTGTGCTATAACTAGAGAATCTGTTCACCACAATGAAATATCCACATGATATGACCAAGATCTGGAGTGCCACATGTAAGACCTGACACAAGCAAACAAATATTTTTTTTAATAAAAAAAAAAAAAAAAGAGGAGGCTGGCGACAGCATGACCCAAGGGAGCCTTTGCCGGGAGTTGATGGGGCTGGAGGACATGGAGCTCGGAAGATGTGAAATTAACAGCGAGGGTGTGTTTGTCTGTGGTCTCTGAGAAGATCAGCATCTTTAAACTGTCTCACCTTGTCTCTCCCTGACGATCTCAGAATTACAATCCAAGTCATGAAAGCTGTCAGAAGATAGCAAACAGTAATAAGCAAGTGTGAAATGACAGGGATTTTTTTTTTTCTCAATAAAAATATAAAACTAGAGCTTCACAAATCATATGGAGCCAAGAATTTTTTTTTTTTAAACCCACATATTTGAAAGCTGAAATCCTGATGAAGATTATTTTGGTCTGACAATCGCCTATGATGTGAAGCTCAAATCACTTGGGCTGCCAGGACACAAATATATATTCGTTTGCAGTAGAGTTGCTGCATCTCTTTATCTGTTTAAGACTTTAGACTGAAAAATTAACTCCAGTCAAGTGTTTCAGGGTTCGCCCTGAGACTCGAGTTTTAAAGGACAGAATAGCTTCTAATTCTCTAGCTCCTACCAAGTGTCAAGGGCTTTGCATGCATTGCTTCATGACATTTACTGGATTCTGGATTTCAGTGGAGGAGATGAAGGAGGCGAAGCCATCTCATTTTCTCAGGGTCACAGAGGTGCATGTTGTACACGAAGGTTTTGACCCAGGGCTGAGAGATTTCAAAGTCCGTGTCCTTCTCATGATGGCAAACTCTTCCAGAATTACTTCTGTTTAAACAATAATTCGGGGCTTCCCTGATGGCTCAGCAGTAAAGAATCCACCTGCAGTGCAGGAGACATGGGAGACGCAGGTTCAATCCCTGGGTTGGGAAGATCCTCTGGAAGAGGGTATGCAATCCACTCCAGTAGTCTTGCCTGGAGCACCCCCTGGGCAGAGGAGCCTGGGGTTGGGGGTGGCTATAGTCCAAAGGGTTGAAAATAGTCAGACAAGACTGAGCGACTAAGCATGCCAACGGTAATTTGGGGTATAGGAAGCATGTCTATTTTCTCTTGTGTTTCCTAAAAATATTTGGGATAACTGGAACATTTTTAAATGAAGACATGAATAATTTACAGAAAATGAAAGTCACTCAGTCCTGTCCCACTCTGCATCCCCATGAACTATACAGTCCATGGAATTCTCCAGGTCAGAATACTGGAATGTGTAGCCTTTTCCTTCTCCAGGGGATCTTCCTAACCCAGGGATCGAACTCAGGTCTCCTTCATTGCAGGCGGATTCCTTACCAGCTGAGCCACGAGGGAAGCCCAATTTACAGAAGCTAAACTCTATTCCCAATTTTCTTTCCTCCTTTCCTCTCTCTTTCCCTCCCTCCCTTCATTCCCTCCTTCCTATATTTACTGATCATCTAAAATGGATTAATCATTGTAGACGACAAGGAAACAAATGAAGAAGACAGTCTTTACACTCAAGGAGCTCTGAAACAGTGGTAAAGTATGCAAAGTTCAGTCAGTTCAGTCAGTCAGTTCAGTGGCTCAGTCATGTCCAACTCTTTGCAACCCCATGAATCGCAGTACACCAGGCCTCCCTGTCTATCACCAACTCCCGGAGTTCACCCAAGCCCATGTCCATTGTGTCGGTGATGCCATCCAATCATCTCATCCTCTGTCGTCCCCTTCTCCTCTTGCCCTCAATCTTTCCCAGCATCAGGGGCTTTTCAAATGAGTCAGCTCTCTGCATCAGGTGGCCAAAGTATTGGAGTTTCAGCTTCAACATCAGTCCCTCCAACAAACACCCAAGACTGATCTCCTTTAGGATGGACTGGTTGGATCTCCTTGCAGTCCAAGAGATGCTCAAGAGTCTTCTCCAACACCGCAGTTCAAAAGTATCAGTTCTTCGGCACTCAGCTTTCTTGATAGTCCAACTCTCACATCCATACATGACTACTGGAAAAACCATAGCCTTGACTAGATGGACCTTTGTTGGCAAAGTAATGTCTCTGCTTTTTAATAAGCTGTCTAAGTTGGTCATAACTTTCCTTCCAAGGAGTAAGCATCTTTTAATTTCATGGCTGCAATCACCATTGTCAGTGATTTGGAGCCCAGAAAAATAAAGTCAGCCACTGTTTCCACTGTTTCCCCATCTATTTGCCATGAATAGTGACAAATGGTGTGGTAGACCAATGTGAAATATTTAATGAGAGCACAGGAGTGAGAACAGAAAACTCAATCATGATGTTGGTGAAGGTTCACCGGCTGGTGGGTGAATTATGATGGTCAAGCGGCTAAGACCCCCAGAGCCTTGTTTCAAGGAGAGAGAAAGGGGTGCTCAGAAGCAATGATTCTTTATTTTGTGGTGATTGGCAACCTTGTGAGTGTCAGATGGTGTGTGAGGTTCTGGGGCCAGTGGTATCCCAAAAGGATGTGCACTCTCTACCCTCCTGAAGTTTAACATATAGTCGGGAAAAAAGATTGCATCAGTCCTAGGTCCTCTGAGGAGCAGGCGTCCATGTTAGATTAAGCATTTAATCTATTTAAGGTATTTAGGGCATTACCTGAATGAATAAAAGCAAGGGAGGGAGGCAGAAGAGGCTGGGAAGGAGTCAGACTGTGATGCAAGAATGACTTTGACATGGGGGAATCCTGGAGCCAAACAGCTGTCAGAGGAGTCCCCTGACTCTGGAATCAAAGTCTGCTTTGGTGCCTCTGCTCGTGAAGACAGGCATCGGAAGGGTTGTGCTGTGCCGTGCTTCCCAGGTGGCGCTAGTGGTAAAGAACCCACCCCCCAAGGCAGGAGATGTAAGAGACATGAGTTCAATCCCTGGGTCGGGAAGAACCCCTGGAGGAGGGCATGGCAACCCACTCCAGTACTTTTATCTGGAGAATCCCGTGGACAGAGGAGCCTGGTGAGCTACAGTCCATGGGATCACAAAGGGTCGGATACGACTGAAGCGACTTAGCATGCATCCATACAGAAGGAAGGTTATCTAATAGGAGATGGAGAGTTGTAATATTGCCTGTGGATGCATGTGGCTCCTAACACACCTAGTGATAGAAGGCAGGTCCTCGAGGTTTGAGGAGGTGTGTATTTTCTGTATTCCTACCTGGCCATGTTTAGCTGGGAGCAGTTTTCCATGCTCTCCTAGTGTTTCTCCTGAACAAAATCAGACATGAGCAGATGCAAAATCCATGTTATGCATTATTGTTCCCTGCTACAGCAATCATCTCAAATATATATGTATCAGATCAGATCAGTCGCTCAGTCGTGTCCGACTCTTTGCAACCCCATGAACCTCAGCACGCCAGGCCTCCCTGTCCATCACCAGCTCTCGGAGGTCACTCAGACTCACATCCATCGAGTCAGTGATGCCATCCAGCCATCTCATCCTCTGTCGTCCCCTTTTCCTCCTGCCCCCAATCCCTCCCAGCATCAGAGTCTTCTCCAATGAGTCAACTCTTCGCATGAGGTGGCCAAAATACTGGAGTTTCAGCTTTAGCATCTTTCCTTCCAAAGAAATCTCAGGGCTGATCTCCTTCAGAATGGACTGGTTGGATCTCCTTGCAGTCCAAGGGACTATATGTTGTGATTATTATCGAATATATAGATGAGTTAGACATAATTATAGAAGTGATTCACTCAACAAATGTTGAATTGGTTCAGTATATGAATATTCACTATTAATTCTCTGCCAGGCACAGGTTAAGCCCATAGGAAATTTGATTCCTTATGTAGCCTCTCAATCAGTGGATTCTGTAGCATTTCAGTACTTGATTTTGATAAGAGGTCCTCAGACTTGAAAAAATTAGGAAGCATTTGTTTAGGGATCAGAATGATTGAAGATCTGGGAACACTAACCATCTAAATGATGCTTCAAAGGACACTGGGAAGAATGTGATGGATTTCTTGTTAATCAGGAGAATTGAATATATGAGTTTATTTCTATTCCTTCCTGAACCCTACTAATGTGATAACAAAGAAGTAAGTAAGAAAGAAACCCACAAAGAGACACACACAATAATTCCTTTGGACTGAACTATTTCTTTTGTATTGACAGTCACTGTATTTTGATTAATTAATTTTTAAGTGGGTCAGCTGAACGGTTTCTTGTGCTCCAGAAACACAACCTCTTAGTTTTGTTGTTAGTAGATAGTTATTACTTACACAGAAAATTTAGATCCTCTTTTCTCATATTCCACCAATTTCAATCAATTTTCTTTGAAACTTGTATAACTTAGAGCACAAAGAACAAGGTCCATGCTCCTGAAAAACTTTCAGTATAGAGAAGAGAGGACATATTGTCTAGAATTTATCTGAGTAAACATGAAAGGGATCTCAGGATCTGGTCTATCTTTTCAAAAATTTTATTGAGCATCTATTATATGCTAGGTTCTATTGTAGGCAATGGGAAAGGGAGTGTGTTGATGAGAAAATAAAGATCCTTGACCTTGTGGAGTTTATAATCAGAAGCAAAGAAAAGAGAGGGTTTAATAATATGAGATCAAGGGGCGAAACATTCTATAAAGCAGAAGAAATTATCTCAGGGCATGGAATCAAGGGGTGGCTTCTATGAGCAGAAACCTGAATGGGTGGATTGAGGAGGGAGGCACCCTGCAGGGGAGGAGCATTCCAGGAAAGGAAGACCAGCAGTTCCAAGGCTCTGATGGGGTTGTTGCATCCTCTGTCCAAAAACAGAGAGGGGACCTTTGTGGCTGAAAATAGGGGGGGTCACTGGCCAGAGGGGCAGCTGAAGTCAGCTCCCACACGGCTTCAAAGTCCATGAGATGAATTTGGATTTCATTGTAAGATGCGAGGCTGCTGCAGGCCTGACTTTGGGGAGTGATGTGTTCTGGTTTGTAATTCACAGGAATCCCTCTGTTTGTCTACATAAAATAGACCCCAGGGAGATCAAGGACATGACGGAGGAGACCAAAAAGGAGGTCATTGTCATAACCCAACTGGGAGATGGAGGCACTTCTTCATTCCAGGGTGACCTGGAGACAGTAAGAAATGATGAGAAAGTGGACACAGTTGTTGATGGAATGAACAGGGCTATACGGTAAAGGCCAGAGTCACGGGCAATGTGAATAACAGGATGGAGTTAAGGATTTTAAGGGAGCTTAGAATTAGTTTAAAACATATCACAACTCACTGTGTTCAGAAGGGTAGACAGGCTTGGGGTGTAAGATCTACAGTGGGTATGTTATATGCCAAGGTGACAGGCAGGCCCTGGGGGCAGGTGGATCAAGTCTAGCATCATCCTGGCTCTGACACTCTCTAGCTTGGTGATCTTGGACCACTTATTTATCTCCCTGAGAGTCTCAGTTGTATAGTTACTGTTACAATACTCTATCACAAGTGATTTTGACAATGATCGAATGAAATGATGCAACAAAGCACTGAGCACAATGCCTCACATGCAGGAAAAACAAAAGAAACACATTGTGACGATTACAATTTTTTCACACTTTGTTTAGATTATATCCTGGGACACAAAGGTTGTCAGAAGCAGGGAGAAATATTTTTGACAAACAGGTGGCATCAGACCAGCAGTCAGCAAAGTGGGATTCCAGCCTCCATTCTCCCCTTGAACAAATCAATTGGTTTCTCTGGACCTCGGTTGTGTTATCTACAAATAGCATGCCCGTTTCTATCTCAAGGGTTTGCATGAGCATGAAACAGAGACAACCCCAGCTAAACTGTCCAGCTCCATGCCTGGTATAGGGCACTCAGTGGGTTTTAGCTGACTCTCAAATTGAATGACTACCTTAGGAGCCAGTCAACAAGTTTTTATGTGATTTGATGAGGGGAACATCTTGAAACGGAATTTAAAAATCCATTCATTGTCAACATTTTCCAAATGACTAGAGTTCATAATTTTTAATAACTCTGTCCTGGCACTCCATAGAGTCACAGCCTTGCCAGAGTGGAAAGATATAATATTAAGAAAGATTGACCATCAGATGTTAATGTATTTACTTCACAAAGTCTTCAGGGTGCCTAGCAACCATTGAAGTTTCTATCCACGCATTTTTCCCCTCAAATGATACGCAGTCACTAAAACACACATTACATCCTGCTTGAGGGAAACAGAGGGGTTAGAGTTCAGGACCGTGATCTCACCATCCTTGTTTCCAGCTTTCATCAGGGAAGAGAATCTACCACAGCAACCATTATTGATTACTAAGTCTCTGTCTGAATGAGTTTATTTCATCTCTGCCGCGTGTGCTCTTCCTGCATTGGTGATTCCGCTTCCTCAGGTGGTCACTATATGGCCCTGGGGGAAGAGTGAATAAGACATAAGGTGGACATGGAGACGAAAGCACAGCTCCAGAGGCCCCCATTCCATCCAAGTCAACTCATGGAAAGTTGAATACAAACTCCCAGTGTATTTCCTGAACTCACACAAACTGAGGCCCAGAGAGGGGAGGGTCGGTTAGTCAAAGCAAGTTGCAAGATGAGCCCAGATGGATGGGGGGCATGTAGACACCACTTCTGGATGAGAGATGCTCAATGCAAAGTCTTATTTCAAAGGGTATGGCCCCAGAGAAGTTTCGTCTTTACTTAAAGAAGAGTCCCCAAAGAGCCACTCATAAAACTGCAGATAAATTGGGAGGTTCAGTAAGAGGAGGAAACTAGATCATTCCCAAATTGGGTCTCCTTTATCCACTGGGCTTGCCGACCTGGCTGGTCTTCTTGGACCAGGCCACAGAGCTTTGCAGAAGGTGAGCTTGGTAACACGTTCCTGCATAAAAAGGAGAAAAGACATTTTCCCTGTGTTTCCTTTCCTGAGAGTTATAGAAAAAGACCCTCTCCACGCCCAGGTCCCAGAGTTTGGGTTTACAGTGGTGTGAGACTGGGGGACTCAGGCTGGGCGAGGACCTCTACACAGGGAGCTAAGTTCTTGCGGCAGAAGCATGGAGTACATTGTGAGGGGGGCCCTGAGAGGTCAGCAGGAAGGCATGGCCTGATGTGGAGGGGAGTCCCCACAAAGGGGGCTTTGTGAAGTGAAAATATCCATCATCATCAACAGAGGTCTTCCCTTGCTAGCTCAGTTGGTAAAGAATCCGCCTGCAATGCAGGGGACCTGGGTTCGATTCCTGGGTCGGGAAGATCCCCTGGAGGAGGAAATGGCAACCCACTCCGGTATTCTTGCTTGGAGAATCCCATGGACAGAGGATCCTGGCAGGCTACAGTCCATAGAGTCGCAAGAGATGGACACGACTTAGACACTCAACCACCACCACCATCCTCATCAACCTTTTAGAAGGCCGTCACTCCCAGAGCTCCCTTCTCTATGCTGTTATTCCCCCAAATCAGGGGATAAGACTGGGAATAAGGAGGCGAGAAGAGCACACCACAGCCTCTGCTCCCTTCATCAGGTCCGGGGCCACAGATGAGGCACTGATTAGCAGGCATAGGTGCTGGGGTGGGAGGCTCAGGGTGTGGGGACCCTAGAGTCAGATAGGGGACAGAAATGTGAAACTGACCGGCCATGTGAGCCTTAAGTAACTTAAGCAAGATGGCTTCAAAATGACTAAAACTATCATCGGATCTGATATACATGCTCAAGAAAATGACTTTCCAGAGATTTTCACAGATCACAGCTGGGAATCATTATTGGAAAAGTGAAACGTTTTTATGTCTCTGCCTCCAGCGTATTTAGGCTCCTCCCTAAAATAAAGATGTGATGACTACAGCATTGATTGTGATAAAATGACCGAGAGGCTCTGCTGGGTAATAGCCATCTCTTATTTTTTTTTTTTTTTTTGGCCAAGCAGGCTTACAGGATCTTTGTTCCCTGACCAGGGATCAAACCCAGATCCTTGGCTGTGAAACCATGGAGTCCTAACCTCTGGACCACCAGAGAATTCCTCTTACTTTTTCCTTTTGAAACCATCCCTAAGTTTATTCTCTTTAAAAAGCCTGTAGTTGTACTAAATGTCCATCAACAAAGGAATGGATGAAGAAGGTGTGGTCCGTATATACAACGGAATGTTATTCAGCCCTTAATAAGAAAGAAATAATGCCATTTGCAGCAACATGGATGGACCTAGAGACTGTCATACTGAGAGGAGTAAGTCAGACGGAGAAGGGAAATATTGTATGACATCCACTATATGTGGAATCTAAAAAGAAATGATACAAGAACTTACAAAACAGAGGCTCAGAAACTTGGAAAACAAACTTATGGTTGTGGTGGGGGAGGGATAGTTAGGGACTTCGGGAAGATCAAGAACACACTGCTATATTTCAAATGGAAAACCGACAAGGACTTAGTGTATCGCACAGGGATCTCTGCTCTTGTTATAAGCCAGCCTGGATGGGACAGGAGTTTGGGGGAGAATGGATACATGTGTATGTATGGCTGAGTCCCTTCACTGTTCCCCTGAACTCCCACAACACTGTTAATTAGCTATACCCCAATACAAAATAAAAAGCTTAAAGTTTAGATAAAAAAGTGTCTATGGTTATAGATTATGGGGAATGGGTGAGGGCTCCTGAAATGGAATTTTATTCTTTTTCTTATAGGTTTGCTGCTGGTTTTAAGTTATCCCAAAGTGTGAGTCTTAAAATGTTTATTTCTTCTACTTACTCTAATATTAAACACAAGATCCCCGATTTTCTTTTTTTCTGAAGAGAAGAGGAGGAAAGATATTACTTTCCCAGCAGCAGAAGAAGTGAATGGAAAAAGTTGATGAATGTCACAGGAAAGATTAGTTCTTCTGGAAACAGAAAATGAAATTAGAACACAGACACAGACAAAAAAGCCGTTCAGGCTCCTGGAAATTTTCATCTGCTTCTTACAAAGGAATAAAACCAAAGGAGAGTGAAGAGTAAGGGCAAGCTCAATGGATTCATTGCTTCCTCTTCATTAAAAATTTAAAGTTGATAAATACCAGATAAAGTAATCAGCGAAATTCATTATGTATAATAAACTGATGCACAGTGAATCTGGCTGGTGCTGATTTTCTATAAATATAAAAATTTAGGGATTGTCCCTGAGCTATTCATTAAACTTCAAAGTCAATGAATAATGAATAGGAAATCCATTTGTTCATTAACTTGAGAAACGAAAGATACCTCCCTCCCCTGTTATGTTTCTGATTAATTTGGCTCTGAAATGAGTTAGCAGGTCTATAAACATCCCCCAGGGCTATATCTGGCTCAGGAAGCAGCACTTTTCTCAAAAGAGATGCCTGCCTGTCTGTGCTCAATCTGTTAGAACCTGCCCCTGTTGAAGGTGGGCTGGCTGGGGCTTCTTTCAAGCGAGTTTTGCTCCAGTGAGGAACTGGGGGTCCCTTGATAACATGTAAGCCAGACTGTGCCCATCAGGGAATACTGATCACTGGGCGCCTTGGGTAGTACTCTCCTGGAGGCTGATCACTTTTCCAGAAAGCATTTGCTGTCTGTAAGGAGACATCCCCACAGGGACAAGGAGCGGGAACATGCTCCGGCTTCAGATAGCAGAATTCCAATTGAGGCCATCTCTGCAGGTTCCCTTTATTTACTGCGCCATTACACGTTTCCATGCCTCTGACCTGATGGAGTTTTGTTAGAAATCCCTCCACTTACACATCTAGTTATTGGCCCATCCATCCATCTATACCGGCTTCCGAGGTGGTGCTAGTGGTAAAGAACTGGACTGCCAATGAAGGGGACATAAGGGATGTGGGTTCGATCCCTGAGTTGGAAGATTCCCTGGAGGAGGGCACAGCAACCCACTCCGTTATTCTTGCCTGCAGAATCCCACGGACAGAGCAGCCTGGCAGGCTACAGTCCACGGGGTCGCAGAGTCAGACACGACTGAAGTGACTGAACATGCACGTACGCACATCCATCTATTCATCCATTTAATAAACTCAGGTATTTGTGGAGCACATGCTCTGAGGGCCATGGGAGGAATCTTGAACAAGGGAGACAAGATCTTTGCCCCAAGGAAATTACATTCTGGTGGGGATCTGTCACCAAATAAATAAGCCAGCCATGCTGAAACTCCAATACTTTGGCCACCTGATGCGAAGAGCTGACTCATTTGAAAAGATCCTGATGCTGGGAAAGATTGAAGGAGGGAGGAGAAGGGGATGACAGAGGATGAGATGGTTGGATGGCATCATCAACTCACTGGACATGAGATCGAGCAAGCTTCAGGAGTTGGTGATGGACAGGGAGGCCTGGCACACTGCAGTGCATGGGGTCACAAGGAGTCGGACACAACTGAGCGACTGAACTGAACTGAACCACAGGGCAGTAGGTGCAATGGAGAAACGCAGGCAGCAAGATGGGATGGAAAGGGTAGACAGTGTGCAGACTTCAGAGCATCCCATGAAAGAGCCAGGAGGCCAGAAATGAAACATTGTCAGCCAGAAAGTAAATCCCCCTCCACCGGCCCCCACAACCTGAAGGGAGGTAGGAAAAAGCTAGGGGGAAATGAAAGACTAAGCCACCAAGAGCTTAAAGAAAAGGAACTGAGGTCAGGGAAGGGAAGCAGACAGTTATGGAAAGTCTCTTCTGATTAAGCATTAGTGCATATCTCCTTTAATTATTGCAAACAGGGAAAGAGAAAATTGAATCTCAGAGAAAGAAGGTGGTTAGCTGTCAGAAGGGACTGAAGTGGGCAGTGTCTTTAGAGGGAGGGGAGGAGTCACCGGGAAGGGACAGAAGCGTGAGAAGAGAGAGGGGCGAGGGACTGGGCAAGGAACACAGGAGGAGCAGGGAGAGGGAGGCGAGCTGGGAGCCAAGGGAAGGTGAGCTTGTTGGAAGAGATGCTATTTGGGTGGTAGACGAAAGAACAGGAGAGGCGCAAATGGAGAGAGAGAGAGAAGGAGAGGGGGCTGCCAAAAATTCAGGAGGAAAGAAAAAATACGGCATGATATCATTCTATGCGGGATCTAAAAATAGCACAAATGAATGTATATGCAAAACAGGGACAGACTCAGAGACAGACACAGAAAACAGATTGGTGGTTTTCAGGGGAGAGGTGCGGGGGAAGGGGGGCAGACCCGGGCGAGGGGGAGGGGCTAAGGGATACAAACTGCTGTGCAGAAGACAGATCCAGGCAAGGGTGTACTGTAGAGGGCAGGGGATTAGAACCATGATCTTATGATAACTTTTAATGCAGCTCAGTCTGTTTCAAAAAAAAAAAAAAAACAAACAAACCCGAGTCACTATGCTGTACACCTGAAACTAATATGATCTTGTATGAATAAATCAGCTGTGCTTCAGTTTTAAAAAAACAGAGGTAGCAATGGAGGCTCGAGGAATGAGGTGAATAAGTAAGAAAGTGAGAGAGAAAAGGGTGGAGAGGAAAAGAGAACCGGAGGTCCTGGGAGCAGGGAGCACGAAGCCCACAGCACACAGGGGCTGGCTGCCTTTGCCAGATGTTCCTGGGGAGGCGTCGCTGGCCTCCGCTGCTTCCTTTTCTCTCCAGGGATCTTCATGGGTACCCTCTCTCAGCCTGCCCTTTGCCCCTAAGCACGACCCCTCCCTCCTCCTTGGCGTCTGAGTGAGGCTGCATCTCCAGGCAACCTCTGGCCCAGCAGACCCCATGTGGCTTCTGGGAGGTGGAATCTGGCAACTCACCCAGGGACTTGGAGCCCCAGCAAGATCGCAGCCCTTCCCGTGGGAGGCAACTATTCCTCCCACCTGGAATAATTCGCCTCCATACCGGTGGGTCCTGTCTCCAGCCTCAAGGCTCACTGCCTTTTTCCTTCACTGTTTCAGTGATTGTCTTTCTCCAAAGACAAAACCTAGCATTTGGTTTTGTCTGCTATGTGTTCGGAGAAGGCAATGGCACCCTACTCCAGCACTCTTGCCTGGAAAATCCCATGGAAGGAGGAGCCTGGTAGGCTGCAGTCCATGTGGTCGCGAAAAGTTGGACAGGACTGAGCGACTTTACTTTCACTTTTCACTTTCATGCATTGGAGAAGGAAATGGCAGCCCACTCCAGTGTTCTTGCCTGGAGAATCCCAGGGATGGGGGAGCCTTGTGGGCTGCTGTCTATGGGGTCGCACAGAGTCGGACACGACTGAAGCAACTTAGCAGCAGCAGCAGCTATGTGTTTGTGGCTGTATCCTCGGCACCAAGAACATCTCCAGGAGCCCGAGATGTCAGTGAACTGTGTGTGGAATAAACCAGAAGCTGTTTCTTCTGCTTCTTTGGACTCTAGTTTCCTTATTTGTAAAGAAGGAAGCTGGATGAGATGGTCTCCAGAGTGAACTTCAGCTTCAATATCCCATCCCATTCATACCACTCCATTTATGGTAGGCAGATTTCCCATCCCCAAGACCACCCTCTGACCCATGCCCTTGCACAGTTCCCCTCCCCTTTAATTCAAGGGGGCCTTCAACTGGATCCTCAACCACAGATGACGGCAAAGGTGATGAAACAACGGGACCATGTTTGCACATCCTTGACAAAGGGAGAGGAGTTCCACAGTCACTAGTCAGAGAGCTTTAAGGGGATTAAAAAGGAGATGATCCTGAGTGCACATGATCCAATTGAGTGAGGCTTTACTTATTTTTTATTCATTTATTCTTTGGCCATGCCTTGCAGCATGCGTGATCTTAGTTTCCTGACTAGGGATCAAGTCTGTGTCCCCGTACTGTGGAAGCTAGAGTCCTAACATCTGGACCCCCAGGGTAGTCCCGAGTGAGATGTTTAGAGGGAGGTCTTGATGTGAAGAGACTTGCTCTCTTGTCGGTTTTGAAGAAGCAACTCCATAACTTCTGTAGCAAGATGGATTCTCCCGACGACCTGGGGGGACACGGAAGTGGATGCTTCCAAATGAGAAGGCAGCCTAGCTGATACCTTCACTTCAGTTTTATGAACTGTGGAGCTGTGTCCATCAGAGGAGCCTGGCGGGCTGCAGTCCATGGGGTCACAAAGAGTTGGACAGAGAGAGGTGGGCGATCCTGCCCAGGGCCACCAGCTAGCCTGCAGGCATGTGGGGAGTTCAGCTTTTCTGCAAGTCCACCTCCATATGCCTTGCCTTAGGATTCTGGGGCGGACCAGAGGAAAGTTTTGAATGACAAAGCAGTTTCTGGCTTTAAATGACAGCAAAGCCCCTGGTAGCACCTCTGTGCTGGGCTGTGCCAAAGCTCTAATGGAAGACATTAGTCAAATTGGAAACAGGCTGTTCTCATTAACCACAGAAAAAAACTCCATTTCACGCCCAGATGGAAAGCATCCTGCTGTTCTCATCAAATCCCGCTCCCCTTGCCTGCAGGCCCCCTTGAATTTGTCCCCCACCCTCACCTCCTGGGGCGTTCACCGCCGACCCTGCCGAGGGCACGGGGCTCAAGTCTGGGGGCTCACGGTGGGGCCGAGTGCCCGTCCTCCAGGGCCCTGCACAATGGTGACAGCAAAGTCTTGGACAGGTGACATACTCACAGCTGGGCTGTGAAAATAGGCTTTGCTGAGAGTGGGATGGATGAGACACCCTCATTATAACAGACACTGGGAAGGAAAAAAAGAAGACAAGATCATTAAGTTTTCCATTAAACATCTTTTGAACATCATCTTGGGAGCTGAGCGCGGGAACCTGGAGACGTGAGGACCACACCTTGGTGCTTACTGAGCTCAGAGTCCAGGGGGCTGACAACTAGGCACAGCCCATCGGGTGTGCTGCGGGCCCCACAGTAAAGGCAAAGGAGCAGCCATCACTTCTTGTATAGGTGGGGGAGAGGGGTGGGAAGCCAGGAAGCACGCTGGACCTGCATCCGGAACCATCAATTTTAGTATCATTCTGCTGCAGGAAGGTTGCGCCAGCTGAATCTCGGAGCTAAAATGGTAACAGTGGTGAGTACCTGCAACATGGGTTCATGAACTGCCTGGTGGGCTGCTGCCTGCAGTCTCCCAAGGATCTGCCTCCGTCTTGTTGTCTGTTGAATGCCCTGGTCCTGAGAACAGCTCCTGGCACACAGCAGATGCTCACAAGCTATTTCCCAGAGGATGCGGTAAAATGAACCACCTTTGCAAACCATAAAATGCTGATCAGACACACAGCCTTTTCTAAAGTTTAAAAAGAAAATTTTACATGTGAAGCTGTTCATCCATCATTCAGTTCAGTTCAGTTGCTCACTTGTGTCCAGCTCTTTGCGACCCCATGGACTGCAGCACGCCAGGCCTCTGTGTCCATCACCAACTCCCGGAGCATGCTCAGACTCAGGCCCATCGCTTCGGTGATGCCTTCCAACCATCTCATCCTCTGTTGTCCCCTTCCCCTCCTGCCTTCAATCTTTACTGAGGCAATAAAAAGTGGAAACCATCTAACAGTGGGGATTAAGAAAAGTGGGCATAGGGAAGAGGGTTCAGGATGGAGGGGACACGTGTATACCTATGGCCGAGTCACACTGATGTACAGTAAAACCATCACAATGTTATAATTATCCTCTAATTAAAATAAATTAATTGATTAAAAAAAGAAAAGTAGGCATATACTTTTGAGATATTTTGCCAGCCATCACAATTGTATTCACAAACCTAAGCAAAGATGGCAAAAAGAAAAGTGAACAAAATATAAAATGCTAAATCTTGTATCCTCCATCTTCACTGCTGGGTTAAAAAATAAATTCTCAGAAGTTTGTTGTTAACATCTGTAAAGAGGAAAATAAAAGTATAAAAGGAAATATATTACAATGCTAACAGTGTGTCTCTGGCTGGTAGGTGAGTAATTTTATTTTCTTCTTCCTGTGTTGATACAATTTCCAAATCCTTTTAAATGAATTATCTATTTTTTTTGAAATGGAACAAATAATAAGCCCATTAAACTCCTACCAGGTTTCTTCTTGTGATGTGTGCAGTGAATGTTTTCTGCACGATCCTCTTGCTTGATGTTCTTAGGCTGACTCATTGAAGATTGTACCTCCTTTACCAAGAAAATAAATCTTCTTCCTGCCATACGCTCATCACTACTCAGAGCTAGAATTCTAATCACTAGCCTTTGTCACTGAATAATAGATATTCTTCATATTATCTCTTTTGAGTCACACTATATCCCTGTGGGGTTAGGTTCCTTTTAACACCATAGTAACTACCTTATGTGGAGTCTTTCTCACATCCCAGGACCTGTGCCAAGCATTGTTTTTAAAGATTTCCTTAGATTTCTACAACAAGCACGCATACAGAGAACAGACCGATGTTCACAGGAGTCAAGTGACGGTCACGAAGCTAGCAGGATGAGAATGTGAATCCAGACTTTTGTTTCATTCGCTTATTCATCCTTTAATTCATTCACTCACCCATCATCCTTCCCTGGATAACGATGCAGTCCCTCCTGTTTTAAAGGATTGAACGCTTAGCACGCCGGCAGTCATGTGCACAACACGCCACATCCAAGGGAAGTGCTTGGTGACGCGTAGGCCTGTCTCGATGGCTCGGCTCAGACACTTGTGACACAGGCTGAGAGTGTTTGCCTTCCACGGGCAGTAGAGCAGGGCATGGCTGACCAGCACAGTGGTCTCTGTCCTCAGACTGTCAGGGTGGAAAGATACCTTTAGTGAATATTAAGGTGGCATGTGGGAATGACTTTGAGTGTTAAAAGGAAGTGCCGTCTCAGCATAACCTACTCCTAGGGGTCCATGGTGTGGGTCCCTTGGGACCACTGAGCTCCCTTAAAGCTGAGATTTAGGCTCACTTAGCAAGATGTTCTGGCTTCCCTGGAGGCTCAGATGGTAAAGAATCTGCCTGCAATTTAGGAGACTGGGATTCGATCCCTGGGTTGGAAAGATTCCCTGGAGAAGGGAAGAGCTACCCATTCCAGTGTTCTTGTCTGGGAAACTCCAGGGACAAAGGAGCTTGGAGGGCTACAGTCTACAGTGTCACAAAGAGTCAGACATGACTGAGCGACTAACACACACACGTACACAGCGGGATGTTCACATGCACCATGATTAGGTCCTACCAAGCCTGCTTTGGACGGAGCACTAAGCCAGGGCTTTGCACCCATGTTTTATTACCTGTCAACTGCCCTGCAAAGGAGGCAGCATCCCCGTTTTATAGATGAGACAAGGCTGAGAGGGGTGGGGTGATCTGTGCAAGGCCCTGTGGCCCTTTGGGGGAGACTTGGTATCAGAGCTCACGTCTGCTAGCCACTGTACATCCCTTCATGCCAGGCGACCGCAAAACACACTCTCCAGAGTTCTGGGACCTCCGACAAGCCTAGAAGGATGCTGTGCCTCTCTGGAGGCAGCTGAGGCCAGCCCTCACTTTGATTTCAGGTCTCTGAGCTCCTTTAGGGAGAAGGCAATGGCACCCCACTCCAGTACTCTTGCCTGGAAAATCCCATGGATGGAGGAGCCTGGTAGGCTGCAATTCATGGGGTCGCTAAGAGTCAGACACGACTGAGCGACTTCATTTTCACTTTTCACTTTCTACTTTCATGCATTGGAGAAGGAAATGGCAACCCACTCCAGTGTTCTTGCCTGGAGAATCCCAGGGACGGGGGAGCCTGGTGGGCTTCCATCTTTGGGGTCGCACAGAGTTGGACACGACTGAAGCAACTTAGCAGCAGCAGAGCTCCTTTAGAGTCAACCCTGATGTAATAAAAGCTACAGCTATCTGAGTTTGTTTTTGCCAGTGTGTTTTTTGTTTGTTGTATAAGTCTTTATTGAATTTGTTACAATATTGCTTCTGTTGTTTATGTTCTGCTTTTCTGGCCTTGAGGCACGGGAGGTCTTAGAACCCGCACCCCCCGCACTGGAAGGCGAAGTCTTAACCACTGGGCCACCTAGGAAGTCCAGCCAGTGTGGTTTTCATCGTCCTTTTGTTGTTGTTTGCCAGATATTTATTTTTGATTTATGATATTGTGTTAGTTTCATGTGTACAGCAAAGCGAATCAGTTATGTATATACACATATCCGCTCTTTTTAGATTCTTTTCCCATACAGATCATAACAGAGTCCTGAGTGCTGTTCGCTGGGCTACACCTTCGGTCCTGGTTAGAGATCTGTTTTATATACAGTGTGTGTATCGGTCAGTCCCAATCTCCCAATCTGTCCCTCCCCTTCCCCACCTTACCAGCCCCTACCCCATAGCTATAAGTTTGTGTTCTCCATCTGCAGCTCTTTCTGTCTGGTAGGTAGGTTCATCTGTACTCTTTTCCTTTAAGATTCCACATATAAGCGATATCCTACGATATTTGTCTTTTGCAGTCATTTGCTTGTTTGCTTCTTCAGGGAACGTGACTGTAGGTTTTAACGTTAAGCTTTTAAGTGTGATCTTGTTTGTTTGTGGTGGGTCCTTACCTGCATCTGCCAAAAACTGACTCAGTGATGCAGCACATAACCTCCGAACCCTCCCAGTGAACATCCATCCCGCCACGGCTCCGGGCATGGAATAAAGACCCGGGAGGGGTCTGGCACTAAAAATATGACAGTGCTTCTTCACTTGGCATTAAAATAGAAGCAGTAACATGCCATCAAGTTAATGGAGAGAAGTCCCATGTGTTCTCATCCTGCTGCTATTTTAGTGTTCAAATAGAAAATCTTTCCAGAAGAGCTTTTTAAAAAATTATTTCTAATGTCTCGGCTGGTATCCCAAGCACAAGGCTGGTGTTATTATAATACTGAGTAATTCAACACAGATGAATCCCAAACTTTTCCGCATAATTACTCAATTAATTATTGTTTTCCTTGTTGTCTAAGAATGTAATTCAATCCACACACACACACACACACAAACACACCCTTTCTCACTCACACACATACAACTCTTTCACACACACAATGCCCACCCCCCCCCCCCCACACTCACAAATACAGCTTATATACACACACTGGCCAAAGCTTCTCTCCAAGGGTTTATTAAGACCCAGAATATTAGGTCACCTGCCCACTTACTTGCCTTTTACAGATCTGATAGAGGAAGAAAGTGAGGTCAGTGTGTGAAAACTTACTCTCTGGAACCCTAACACTGTCTGTTCCTTTAACATACACCGTGTGCCAGTCTGGGTGGGTGATAGAAACTTCAGAGTCCTCGGCTCATATAATTCTTACGACTTGCATTAAAAGACATTTTGCTGATGCGCTCTTTTTTTTTTTTTTTTTTAATTGGAGTGTAATCGGTTTACAATGCTGTGTTTGTTTCTGCTGTATATCGAAGCGAATCGGTTGTATATATGCATGTATCCCTTCCTTCCCCTCCTCCCACCACCCCGTCCCACCCATAGAGGCCATCACAGAGCTCTGAGCAGAGCTGCCCATGCTTTACGGCCGTTCCTGCTAGCGATCTGTTTACACGTGGCAGCGTCTTTGTGTCAGTCCCAATCTCCCAGTCCCTCCACCTTCCCTTCTCCCACGTGCCCACATGTCTGTTCCCCACGTCTGCACCTCTATCCTGCCCTGCAAATAGATTCATCTGTGCCATTTTCTAGATTCCACATATATGTTTATAGTTGAGGAAACTGCCAACCACAAAGTAAATTGACTGGAAAACGGAGCCCTTCATGGGGCTTCCCTGACCCCAGGGCCACCCTTTTCCCCTTCCTTTCAGTGACCCCCTTCTGCCTCCTCCTCTATGTCCTTACTGTCCATCTATTTGGTGATTTATTCTATAGTACTAACTAGGGATTCCCCTGGAGAAGGCAATGGCACCCCACTCCAGCACTCTTGCCTGGAAAATCCCATGGATAGAGGAGCCTGGTGGGCTGCAGTCCATGGGGTCGCTAAGAGTCGGACACGACTGAGCAACTTCACTTTCACTTTTTCACTTTCATGCATTGGAGAAGGAAATGGCAACCCACTCCAGTGTTCTTGCCTGGAGAGTCCCACGGGCAGAAGAGCCTGGTGGGCTGACATCTCTGGGGTCACACAGAGTCGGACACGACTGAATTGACTTAGCAGCAGCAGCAGGGATTCCCCAGGTGGCCTTGCTATCCGTCTTCTATTGCAGAAGAGGTGGGAAAACTTTCTTCAGAGAGTCAGAGGGTTACTATGGAAGGCTCTGTGGGCACACAGCCTCTGTGGTAACTACCCAAACCTGTCGCTGTAGCAAAAGCAGCCATAGACAATCCATAGATGAATGGGTATCACTGGGTTCCAATCAAACTTCATTTACAAAAAGAGTCTTGCAGCCCACCTTTGTTTGACAACTCTTCTCTGGATGTGATCGTGCAATGAAACTCCAGCTGATTAGTTTGTGGAAATCGTGGCATTGGGTTCCAATCCAAAGGCCACCCTCTTGACCATGTGGACAACACATCTTAGCCAAGGCGGAGTGTGAGCTGGGAGAAGCCTGGATCCCTGAGATCTTGGTGCAGCAGACTGGACCACAGACCTCATGACCTAGTAAGTCAAGAGAGAAATAATCTTGCCTATGATAACCCACTGCCATTTTGGGGTTTCCTTTCTGCACAGCTGAACCTAACCCCGATACATAAGTGAAGCCAGGCTCACAGCATATATTTTGTGGAATCTGCCTTCTTCAGACCTTTTACAAATCAAAATGATGTTTAGTCCACGTCCACCCTTTGGATACCTCTCTGTCTCGTGATTTTCCAGACATCAGCCCAACAATTTCATTAGTAGTTTTTCTTACTGCTTCCCAGGTGGTACTATTGGTAAAGAACCCACCTGCCACTGAAGGTAAACGTTAAGAGATATGGGTTTGACCCCTGGGTTGGAAGATCCCCTGGAGAAGGGCATGGCAACTCACTCCAGTATTCTTGCCTGGAGAAGCCCATGGACAGAGGAGCCTGGCGGGTTACAGTCCATAGGGTTGCAAAGAGTTGGACACAGATTTTTTTCTTAATACTTTATAATATCCCTTCCTTCTTTCCTTCCATTTTTGAACAAGTATTTATAGAACACCATGAGCGAGCTTTGGGGGCAAGACTATGGAGAGGATAAGCAAGATACACACTCTCATGGAACCACATGCCCATGGTCTTAAGTGCAGTCTCACCTCATCTCTACCCCTCCTAGGCTCGTGTGCATTTATTTTATTCACTCATTCGTGTATTTAATTTTATTTCTTTCCTTTTCAGTTTTCTCTCTTTATTTATTTACTTCTTCTGTTTCCCTTTTGATATCGCCTTGCCCTCTGACCTGGATTTGGCTCTAACTCTCTGTGCTGCCCAAGGATGTAGTCTCTTCATCCTCTTGGATTCACGCTTCATACCCATGCTCTCTAAAATTTTATTCTTTATTTACGTGCTGGCTGCGTGGGGTCTTCTTTTGGGCTTTCTCTAGTTGCAGTGAGCGTGGGCTACTCTTCCTTGTGGTGCATGGGATTCTCATTGCAGCGGCGCCTCTTGTTGCAAAGCACAGGCTCCAGGGCACAGGCTCACTGGTTGCAGCTCTTGGGGTTAGTTGCCCGTGGCATGCAGAACCTTCCCAGATGAGGGGTTGTACCCATGTCCCCTGCATTGACAGGTGGATCCTCCTAGACTACCGGAGAAATTTCCCCATTGTGTTCTTTATTAAAAAATAAACCAGACCATGTCACTCACCTGCTCAAAATCTTCCAAGGACTTCCTCTGATACTAAGAATAAAATTCCCAAGTCTCACACCACAGCCCATAAGTGCAGTGCAGGGTTGGGCCAGCTCGGTGTCTGGTACATAACAGACGCTCACTCAACATCAACCAAATGTTGTGGGCTGAATGTTGAGCTAGAACAAGAGCATTTCCAGATCTGATATTTGGGATTCTACAGTTTTCTTTGTTTACTTCCCCATTCCCAGCTTGTGTTTGTGTGTGTGGAGAAGAGGAGGACAGCATTTGATGGCTCAAGATGTCTTCTGGCCGAGACACCCATTCCTCAGTTCGTTGTGATGAGGGCAGTTGTAGTAAGAAGATTGTGAAGTCTGGGGCCACAGAAGCCAGCATCCAAAATGGGCTTTTTGCAGCTCCAGGGAAGAATCTATTTCCTTGCCTTTCCAGTGAATAAAGCTCAGCTGTGTTTTCTTTGCTCATGATCACGCATCAGTCTGACCTCTGCTTCCATCACAACATCTCAGGCTTGATCATCCTGCTACCTTCTTTTAGGGACCCTCATGCTACATGGGACTCATGCAAATATTTGAAATAATCTCCCTATCCTTGTGGACTTCCCTGGTGGCTCAGACGGTAAAGCATCTGCCTACAATGTGGGAGACCCGGGTTCAATCCCTAGGTTGAGAAGATCCCCTGGAGAAGGAACTGGCAACCCATTCCAGTATTCTTGCCTGGAAAATCCCATGGACAGAGGAGCCTGGTGGTCCATGGGGTTGCAAAGAGTCGGACACGATCAAGTGACTTCACTTTCTTTTCTTTCTTTCCCTATCCTTAATTTAATCCTGTTTGCAAAGTCCCTTTTGCCATCTATGGTTACCTATTCAGGCTTCCTCAATGGACGGTAAAGAATCTGCCTGTAATATAGGAGACACAGAGATGTGGGTTTTATCTATAGGTCCACAAGATCCTCTGGAGGAGGAAATGGCCACCCACTCCAGTTTTCTTGCTTGAAAAATCCCATGGAAGGAGGAGCCTGGTAGGCCACAGTCCATGGGGGTCACAAAAGGGTCATAACCTATTCACAGGTTCTGGGTTTTAGGGTATGGACATCTGTATGAGAGTCCCTTGGACAGCAAGAAGATCAAACCAGTCAATCCCAAAGGAAATCAACCGGGAATATTCATTGGAAGGACTGATGCTGAAGCTGAAGCTCCAATACTTTGGGTACCTGTTGGGAAGAGCTGACACCTCGGAAAAGACCCTGATGCCACAAAAGATTGAAGGCAAAAGAAGAGGGTGGCAGAGGATGAGATGGTTAGATAGGATCACCCATTCAATGGACATGAATTTGAGCAAACTCCAGGAGGTAGTGAAGGAGAGGGGAGCCTGGTGTGCTACAGTCCATGGGTCGCAGAGTCAGACACAACCGAGTGACTGAACAACAACTACATCCGTGTGACGGGCATTATTCCATCCACCACAGCAAATATGTTCCACCGGAAGCTCTTATTCAGTCTCTGACTCAAACCAAAGCACTCCGCTTCATGTTTCCCATATTCTACTTTCAATTTAGATTTGTCTAAAGGAAGTCCTGCAATGGAAACAAATACGTTTGTTTGAAATGTCAGTTGCCTGGGTTACCTACAGCTCTGAGATGAATTCAGAGCTCTTTAATTCAAAGGCTGAAGAATACCTCTTCCATGAAGTCTTCTATAGACCGAGCATCACCACTGGCCCAGCCTCTCCTCTAGAGGATCTGATTCAGTGGGTCTGGGGTGGGGGAGGTGGGGCTTGCTCGCATATTTGACAAGCACTCAAAGGGTTTTCTTAGCACCAGGAGAGTTTGAAGGACACTTCTCAACAAGCTCTGCACCTGTATTCTTTCCTCTGTCAACTACAAATTGGCTCTTGCCATCTTCCTCTACAGGGATTAAATCATGTGCTGCTGAAGTTGCAGACCTCCAACAACCCCTCAAAGGAGCTCGGGGCAGAGAGCAAAAATGAGGCACTCTGTGCTCTAGGAAGATTGGTGGAACAGGTCTCCAGATAGATGGGCTGATTTTATGAGCCCAGTTCTTACATCTCCTCAGGTCTAGAAAAGCACTAAAATTTTTCATGATGACGCCTGCTCCTTGAGACCAGCAGAAACCTTCTGCAAAAAAAATATGTGCTTGATTGCATGTACTCTTTCCCCTTCACCAAAACCACATATATAATGACCTTCCCCACTATCTCTTTGGAGCAATTTCTCAGAGCTATCTGAGATGCTGTCTCCTGGGCTAAAGTCCTCATTTTGTCCCAAATAAAACTTAACTCGCAATTTTCACATTGTGCATTTTTTTTCAAGTCAACACCTCTGTGACGTAATCCTCCAGCAACCCAACCTCCTCGAGAAGGAAGAGACAGGGGAGGGAGATGGATGCATTTCTTGGGGACCTGCTGGAGAGAAGGAAGAGACAGGAGGATGGGGGTCAATTTCCTGGGGACCTGCTGGCAGTTGGACACCATGCCTTAGAGGCTCCTCATGCTAACCTGGGATGTCAGCACTGGTCTCTCTAGTGGACAGAACAGGAAGAAGAGGGACAGAAACCTGCCCTTGTGACATCTTTCATAAGGAGTGGAGCTGGAATTAGAGCTGGATCTGTCCAGATGAAGTCACATTCTCTTACATGTCAGAGATTTCACCAGAATCTATCCATGAACAAATATGTATCAAACTGACTCACGTGTCACGCACAATAAAATCTCTGACTATGATACCCACTAGAGAGAATCCATAAAAAAAAAAAAAAAAAAAAAAAAATCAATCATCAGGAGGATGAGCTTGACCAAGAAGGCTAACCCATTTGTGTCTCGTCTGCTGAAACACGGCTTACTCTCCACCCAATTATTGCTTTCCTTTTAACTCAAACGATAGGGAAAACTGCGTCAATCTTCCACTTTCTTCATTGTGTTTAAACACAGCCTCGACTTGCTGTCGCTCTCAAAGGAAAATTGGACAGCAACCAATCAGAGATTGAACCCATCATTCTTCAGAGAAATAGAAAAGCTGGGAAGTAACGCAATTGCAGCCAAACTAAGGGCTTCTCTTTTCATTCACAGAGTAAAGCCGCTTAATTGAAAAACATTCTTTGCAAATGGACAAAGAGGGAGTAATAGGTAGCAGCCTGATGAGTTTCCGAGCTGCGTATTCTAAATTTCCTTGTAGTTTCTTAGAAAATTAAGAGAACGCATGGCAGCATCATGTGCCTTTAAAGCTAGTGAGGGAGGAAAGGAACAGGCCATGCTGACTCCATCTTGACAAAGAAGGAAACTCCATCTCCTACTTACAGTGAGCTTTGGACCATGTGCCTGGTAGCCATGGGGATAACACACCCATGGCTGAACTGGCCTCCTCGACTGATACACACAGATTCCATCCCAAGATTTCCCGTCGCCAGAAAGAATGTGATAATCCCCTGTGCCGCCGACTGGTGTAGGCTACAGTGTATAACCAGCTGACCCTTCTGGTTGTGAATCATGGCTGTAACCTGGATCTCCCTTTAACACTTTGCAGGCTAGGTTTAAGGAATTTGGGGAAGTGGGCTTGAGCAGTACAAATAAGATACATAAGGTTTTCACAAAAGTTGGTCGGGGTCCTCGGCTAAGAGGAGACTCTCCCCTGGGCCCGCTGGTGTAATAAACTGCACTCCACTATCTGCATTGCCCTTCTGAGTGAGTTTGTTTCCCAGAAGGCGTGGCTATCACACTAGCGGTTACAACCTTCTGGATAGGTTTCAAAGGAAGTCCCGGTATAATAATATGCTGTTAATTCAAGCTCATCCCAACCAGTGTAGTATTAAGAAAACAACTTTCCACAACTTAGAAATGAGTAAAGACTGATGGCACATCTTTTGAAAATCAGACTAGAAAGTCGCCTGTCAGTCACCCCAAGGATATTTTATTTGACTTACTATTCACTACCAATGAAGGTCTGGACTCTGACATTGAAAGCCAGTCTGTAGGTTTTTGTCCAGAAGAAATGTAAATTATTTCTTCCTAGAAAGGAAAATAACCACAGAGCTTAAAATTTTATTGGCCAGCAGGACACTGAATGGGTTTCCTGGGAAACTCGGTAGTGGAAAATCTGCCTGCTCTGCAGGAGACGAGGGCTGGATCCCTTGGGCGGAAGGATCCCCTGGGGAGCGAAATGACTCCCCACTCCAGTATTTTTGCCTGCAAAATCCCATGGACAGAGGAGCCTGGTGGGCTGCAGTCCATGAGGATGCAAAGAGCCTGACACAACATAGCAACTAAACGACAGCAAAGGACATTGAACAATATATGAAACTATTAGTTCTAGTTTTAGAAAAAGTCTATAAAAGTTGCTGACATGGAACTACAAAATCTTATTTTTCTATGTTGAATAATTCCCTCTATCATTACCTTTTATTGGTTTTGACTTCTCTGTTGTAACATTATGTTTGATTAGAAAAACATGCCTCAAACTTACAAATAAGGCCAAGAGAGTACAGGGAACCTTCATCATGTCGAATGGGGCTTTGTCGAACCAAGACATTCAAGGATTATTTAATTATCTAGGGGAATTTACCTTTGTTTCATTTTAAAACTTGACATTTCTGTGTGACATTCCCTATTCACTTCTCAGCTTTCTCTAATGATGATGCAAATTCTTTCTGCCTGGTAGAAAATACAACCTCTAGGGTTGTGGTTTTATTACCCTGTAGAACACTAACCGGTTTGGTTATCTATTGCAGGCAATTTCTCTGAAGCTGAACTTGCTAGGGATCCTTTTGCCCAGCATGTGGGAAAGTTTACTCTGGTGAATGTGGTCAAGTACTAGCAAACAGAAGCAAATCGGAGTTCAATTTGTCCGTGATTGGCTCTGGAAACATGGTGTCGCTTGCTCAATACTATGAGATTATGAAACCATCTGTGTTTCTCCATGATTAGAAAAAGCCAGAGGGGAAGTCAGCTTTTTGTGAGCACTATTTTTTTTCCTTACATCATATAAAGAAATCCTTACAACAAATGGTTGCACCCATTTCTCAGATGAGGAAACTGAGGATCAATGGAAGTGTGTAAATGGCAAAGCCAGCATTTGAAACCCAGGGTACAAGCTGGGTTCTAGCTTAGTCATCTTGCAACTGGAGCTCAGCCTAGAAAGTTGATACATATTGATATTCATTGAATGAGAAGAAGCGATTGCAACACTGGAGATAAAAGGAAATTGATTTCTCCTTTCCAGAGTTTTGGTTGCCTTCTTTGAAAACTACTCAAGTGATTACACAGTGTTTTTGTCCCTTTCTTGACTCCTGCCTTCATCCATATCTGCCCTCTTAATGGTATTCCTCATGAGTCCATGTCAGACGGGCTTCCCAGCAGGTGCCAGTGGTAAAGAATCCACCTGCTAATGAAGGAGATGCAAGAGATGCAGCTTCCATTCCTGGGTTGGGAAGGGCCCCTGGAATAGAAAATGACAACCCACTCCAGTATCCTTGCCTGGAAAATCCAGGTGGGCCACAGTCCGTGGAGCTGCAGAGTTGGACATGACTGAGCGCACACACACACGCCATGGAAGACACTCTGATTCTGGAAAGAGCTCTTAGTAATTGTGCTAACTGGCCGCAATGTGCTCCTATTTGGAGTCTGTACAGCATTTCCCCCTCGCTCCACTGCCCCACGCCATCCCTGTTGAGTGCCAGCCACTGAAGATGGCCAGGGCCTTAGTTCTTCAGGGCCAGGGGCCCGTTTTGTAGGGACACTGCCTGGGTCACTTAGGAGTGTGTGTCCCTCTGGATGGGACAAACCAATAAAAGGCAGGGTACCCAGTTATGTGTAAATTTCAGACACCTTTTTAGTAGAAGTGTTTCCCATGCAATACTTGAGACAAACTTCTACTCAAAACTTATTTGCTGTTGGCCTGAAATTCAAATTTAACTACACATCCTTATTTTTATTTGCTGCGCCTGGCATCCTTACTCTGGTGAGATGGCTGGATCCCGAGATTTCTTTGGAGTCCCTTTGATGTACTCCTTTCCTTCAACTGCCTTCCTCCACATCCCTCTCCTCAGCCCTTCAGAGCTCCCAACCCCAAACGTGACTGTGGTCCAAGGCTCTCTTTAGTTCAGTTCAGTTGCTCTGCGACCCCATGGACTCTCAACTCTTTGCGACCCCATAGACTGCAGCATGCCAGGCTTCCTTGTTCATCATCAACTCCCAGAGTTTATCCAAACTCATATCCATTGAGTCAGTGATGCCATCCAACCATCTCATCCTCTGTCATCCCCTTCTCCTGCCCTCAATCTTTCCCAGCATCAGTGTCTTTTCCAAGGAGTCAGTTCTTCGCATCAGGTGGTCAAAGTATTGGAGTTTCAACATCAGCATCCATCCGTCCAATGAATATTCAGGACTGATTTCCTTTAGGACTGACTGGTCTGATCTCCTTGTGGTCCAAGGGACTCTCAGGAGTCTTCTCCAACACTACAGTACAAAAGCATCAATTCTTCAGTGCTCAGCATTCTTTATGGTTCATCTCTTACATCCATACATGACTACTGGAAAAACCATAGCTTTGTCTAGACAGACCTTTGTAGGCAAAGAATTATCTCTGCTTTTTCATATGCTGTCTAGGCTAGTCGTAGCTTTTCTTCGAAGGAGCAAGAGTCTTTTAATTTCATGGCTGCAGTCACCATCTGCAGTGATTTTGGAGCAGAAGAAAATAAAGTTTCTCACTGTTCCCATTGTTTCCCCATCTATTTGCCATGAAGTGATTGGCCCGGATGCCATGATCTTTGTTTTTTGAATGTTGAGTTTTATGCCAGTTTTTTCTCTGCATAAGCTCTCATCCCTCAGCCTCTTAGGCGTCTTCAGATGCAGTAACTCCTGCAGGGATCTATCCTCATGCTCACTGCCCCATGCCATAGCTCAGCCTCTTTTCAGTCCCTTGAAAATGCCTCCTGCTCTGGGAGCTTTTATCAACACCCTGGTGCACTGAGGTTGTGTTAGGTTCATGTGCCCGATGCACAGTGAGGCCCAACAAACGGAAACGCTGGAGTTTGGAGCAGAGAAAGGTATACTGCAGGCCATGCAAGGAGAGGGGTGGCTCATGCCCTCCCCCCTAAAAGAAACTCCTCCTGGAGCTCCCCAAAGGGTTTGAACAAAGCATTTTTAAAAGACAGGTAAGGGGTTGGGTCCCATCACTTCATGGCAAATAGATGGGGAAACAGTGGAAACAGTGGCTGACTTTATTTTTTGGGCTCCAAAATCACCATAGATGGTGACTGTAGCCATGAAATTAAAAGACACTTGCTCCTGGAAGAAAAGTTATGACCAACCTAGACAGCATATTAAAAAGCATAGACATTTCTTTGCCAACAAAAGTCCATCTAATCAAAGCTATGGTTTTTCCAGTAGTCATGCATGGATGTGAGAGTTGGACTATAAAGAAAACTGAGCACCTAAGAACTGATGCTTTTGAACTGTGGTGTTGGAGAAGACTCTTGAGAGTCCCTTGGACTGCAAGGAGAGCCAACCAGTCCATCCTAAAGGAGATCAGCCCTGAATATTCATTGAAAGGATGGAGGCTGAAGCTGAAACTCCAATACTTTGGCCACCTGATGTGAAGATCTGAATCATTAGGAAAGACCCTGATGCTGGGAAAGATTGAAGGTGGAAGGAGAAGGGGACGACAGAGGATGAAATGGTTGGATGGCATCACCGACTCAATGGACATGAGTTTGAGTAAACGCCGGGAGTTGGTGATGGACAGGGAGGCCTGCCGTGCTGCAGTCCATGGCGTCTCTCAGAGTCAGACACGACTGTGCTACTGAACTGAGCTGAACTGAGAGGGAGTGTCACAGGGTGTGTGATCCTCCCTTGGACAGTTCTCCAATTGGCTGATGGTGCAGTCACCAGGTGGGATCACATTATCAGCCTTTAGGCTCCAGGAGGCCTGGGGCTACATGCTCCTGATTGTCAAGTTAGCTTCTTCCCTTTGTTGGAGAGGTGGAGGTTTTTTCATTTGTAGAACCACTCAGGAAAGGTGCATGGATTATCTGGGTATTTCAGAGAGGAGCTACAGCAGAGGACGAGGGGGTGGGCTGTCCTGGGAAAGCCAGTGGGTCCTGCTTGGTTACAGCTGCTCCTCCTTGGAATCTTATGAGCATTTATTTATTTATTTATTTATTGTCACCCACCGGGGAGGCAGCATGATATAAAGCAGATAGTGGACTTTGGAAGGCAGAAGGTTCTCTTTTTGAATCTGCAATGTGTCTTCAGAGAAGCGAACCCATCTTGCCCTAGCTTTGATGCCAGGAGGTAAATGAAATGATGTGTCTAAAGTGCTTGTCCACAGCTGATTCTTAAAACCATTTTTTTCTTTATTTATTACTATGAACTGTCTTTCTCTCTATAGATTTTAATCTGGATAGTAATTGCAATAATCCATGCACTAATCTCATTTTTAAACATTTTTTTAATTTTATTTTTAAAATTTTATTGAAATATGGTTGATTCACAGTGCTTTTTTTAACTTTGGCTGTACAGGAAAATGACTCAGTTAATATATATATATATTTTGATATTGTTTTCCATTATGGTTTATCATGGGATGTTGAATATAGTTCCCTGCGCTATACAGCACAGCCTGGCTGTTTATCTACTCTGTATAATAGTTTGCCTCTGCTAACTCCAATAAATTCATTTTTTGAGCTTGACCATGGAGGAGATAACATCCTGAAGATGGTAAACTCAGCAACAGTCTCTCTTTGTATATAGCACGTGCTTCTCAAGCAATGGCAGATTGAAATCCGCTATTTCCTTTACCCTAAGCTGCATAGCAGGTCTCTTGTTTTGTAAAAGAAGCATTGGAGCCAGTGGTCACGTGGTTTCAAATCTGTCCCGCAAGCTCCACAGGCGCTGCAATGATGTGTCAATTAAACAGTTGATTATGCAACGAATATATAATTTTCATATTCATAAAGCAATCATCTATTATTAAGATTTCTTCTCCATTTAAATGAAAAGAATCCTTTGTGTAGGAAGTTAGTCAATTACTTTTACATCAGAAGGGATGGTATGCATTTTCTTTTAGACATCAAAGTCTTGTTTGGAGCCTTTACAGTTTCCAAAGATGTCTTTATGGGAAAACTGCTGTTTGAGAAATGGCTTGGGTTTCTGTAAACTGAAGTGGGCACGCATGAAACCTACTTGCAAAGTTAAACACAACACTGTGAATCAGCCAGTGCAAATCTCAGGTTACACATACAGGAAGTAGAAGCTTTGAATGGGCTTCTGCATCTGTGCATTTTTTGTACCTTAAAAGAACCCAGGCAGGCAGGCCAAGCTGAGGCCTCTGCCCCACTTACAGATGCTATTACTGAAGACAAGGTTTGAGCCATTCCCCGGAGGTCACCAAGCCAGCGAGTGGGACAGCAGGGTGCTCAGTGAAGCATGGAGGTGGTATCTGAAACTTGGGAAGGGCTTGATCCATGTTAGTTCTCACTGTTGCAACCAAGCCCTGCTTCTGCGACCCTCATCCAGCAAACCTTCCACTGGCACCCACTGTTCTCTGAACCTCAGCACAGAGTCGGACTTGGAAGGCATCCTGGACCTCGCTCGGTGTGCCTCTGGCCCACTGGCTCCATGCCCACCTCTCCTGGTCTGCTCTTGGCTGCTCCCACACAACCTGCTGGCACAGAGGGGATGCTCCTGGTTCACGCTGTGATATGCACTCAGATCTCACGGGAGACAGCAAGATGTGAAGGAAGGACCACTCCACGGCCCAGCACCTCCTCCTTCAGCATGGGCAGATTTCTAAACTTCCCAATGGCTTTTGTTATATCCCAAGGGTCTGAGGGAGTGATGCTAAGTAGTGAGATTATCTTTTTCCCCTAGGGTGGATGGACTGAAGGATGGACAGATGGGTAACTATTGCTGTTTATTTGCCTAGTCGCTTCCAACTCTTCACGACCCCATGGACTGCAGCACACCAGGCCTCCCTGTCCATCACCATCTCCATAAGTTTGCCCAAGTTCATGTCCATTGCATCCAACCATCTCATCCTCTGTTGCCTTCTTCCCCTTCTGCCTTCCATCTTACCCAGCATCAGAGTGACTATTAAAAATACACAAAAGTCTAAAATTCAAAATTTGGGTTTGTTTGATTCCAAGTGATTAAAAAAAATTAAAACATTTATTTTTTACCTGATGACATAAAGAATGATTTCTTATAGGATATTTAGAAAATGCAGCAAAACACAACGGAGAAAATTACAGTCACCTGCACTCTCCAACTCCCAGAGCCTATCTCGGTTTTATATTCTTTCAGGGCATTATTTTTTTATTGCTGGTGGTTGTTTAGTTGCTAAGTCCTGTTCAACTCATTGCGAGCCCATGGGCTGTAGCCTGAGGCTCCTTTGTCTGTGGGATTTCCCAGGGAAGGGTACTGGACTGAGTTGCCATTTCCTTCTCTGGGGGATCTTCCTGACCGAGGGATCAAACCTGGGTCTCCTGCACTATTTTAGGCAGATTTTAAGTGACTGAGCCATCAGGGAAGCCTGGTATTACAGCATAGAACTCATAAAATGGATTTTTCCCACATAATAGAACATTTCCCTTTATTTTAAAATAAAGGATAAAATAAAATAAAGCATTTAAGTTTAGTGATTGATTGATAGCTTATTATCTTTTATTGTATCCAACCAGTCCCCACTATTGTTCGTCATTAAGATGTTTTCCCCATTTTGTTTTACTGCAAACAGTGCAGGGATAAACGTCCTCACATTGCAGAAGAAAGGTTATCTATGATGTCACTGCATTGAGCTTCACGCTGGTTGAGAATCTGCAGGTCGGCTCAGGAGTAGACCTCAGCTAGAGCTCTTTCACAACTGCTGGGTTATCAGAATCTGGGGACATCGTGAGAAGGGGACTGAGGGTTGTTTAATGAATTTGGTCTTCCCTGACTTATCTTGAGATCAAGTAATTTACCCAGGAGAGACGCTAATGGTGCTTAGTTTGTGTCCGTGTGCCCCTGTGTGTGTGTTGGGGGTGATGTGAGATTTTAATTCTGATAAATAAGCAGTTATCTGCCACACAGCAAGCAGGAAGAGAGCAAGGGCAGGGACCCATGACCGGATGTCAAAGATGTGAGAAATGTCAAGTTGTGTGCTGTGTGTCTGGAGCACCGACCACGTTGCAGGGGTGGAGTAGCAGGAGCCGGAGCTTCAGCCACTTTGGCTGCTAAGTAGTTTGGACTTGATCGTGTCCCAGGGCAATCAGCTTCCTAATACAACTACTATTTGTAAAGCAATCCACGGTTTATAGCATGCTTCCTTAACTCTCAAGATTTGCCACGCTGTGTGAAGGATTTGGTAAGGGTTACACAGCTAGTAAGTGACCAAAGCCCCCGCTTCTGAAACCTCTTCCCCGAGCCATGCGAGCTGTACTCTGGTGGGCTTCCTGTAGTGTTTGATTTATGATCTGTCCACAGGTCAGTGGCTCCTTTGAGAGACTGGGCTCTGCTGTGTTCTCAGAGTCGACCACAGTGTAGAGGCCAGGGCATTGCTGTTTGGTACAGGGCTGAGCCCTGTATCATGGATGTGGTGTTTCCTCCTGCATTCTTCAGGCAGAAGTGAACATCCCCACCCACACGCACTGAAATCAACCTGTCAAGTCCCTCTCTGACCATCATTCCCGGTCTCTCCTGGAAATGACAGAGAGGGGAGTTGCCTCCTGAGGCTTTGGTTCTGATGGAGTATGAAGGAAGAAGAGAGGGCCTGAGAGCCACACACCCCAGATGATTTAGAGACCATATGTTCATCAGAGCTGGGAAGGACCTTAACACATAGCTTGCACAATCTTCTTGTTCACAGGTGAGCCCCATGTTACGAAGACCCTGGTCCTAGAAAGGGGACCCCAGATGCTTCTGGTATTGAAGAGGAACTCCAGGTCTTCACACCCAGCAGGTTTTCTCTGGATTGAATGAAACATCTTTAATTCTATTTTCACCATTTGCATTATAGATAGGAAGGGCACTTCATGGAAAGGAATATGGTTGGCTTGGGAAGAAGGGAATGGAGAAAGATCTCGAAAAACAGCAGAGGGGATCAAAAAAACTGACTCTAGGGAAAGGATTCTGGGTTATAAACTCAAGAGAACACAAAGTTTGTTCCAGAGCTCCCCCTCCCCCTCTCTCTGTCTCTTTTTATGTGCAGTGGGTATAGATGAGATCAAATTCAATTCTGGTTTATTTGCCTGTGTGTCCCCAAGGAGAAATTTCCTACCATTGGCTGGAGTATCAGCCCACACTGCAGATGACAGGGTCTGTGCTCACAGGTCCATCCTTGGCCGCAGTGAACCTGCACTGACGTCTGACCAAGGTCCTGTGGGTGGGTAAGTGAAAGTGAAAGTGTTAGTCACTGAGTCGCGTCTGACACGTTGTGAGCCCATGGACTGTACCCCGCCAGGCTCCTCTGTCCCTGGAAGTCTCCAGGCAAGAATACTAAAGTTGGTAGCCTTTCCCTTCTCCATGGGATCTTCCTGAACAAGGGCTTGAACCCGGGTTGCCCATGTTGCAGGCAGATTCTTTACCATCTGAGCCACCTGTGGGTGGGGAGTGTGTTAGTCACTCAGTCAAGTCCGATTCTTTGCGACCCTGTGGACTGTGGCCTGCCAGGCTCCTCTGTCCATAGGATTTTCCAGGCAAGAATACTGGAGTAGGTTGCCATTTCCTTCTCCAGAAGACCTTCCTGACCCAGGAATCGAACCTGGGTCTCCTGCCTTGCAGGCAGATTCTTTACCGTCTGAGCTACAGGGAAAATCTGTGGGTGGGGAGGTAGAGCATAACCCACTCACTGCTCATGGCTTGAGCCAAAGCAACTCCATGAAGGGAGAGTTCGTGAGTTCTCTCTCCTCAGAAGGGTCCTGTGGGCACACAGCAGTTTCTGGAACCGTGTGACATCCTCGGCAGGGCACATACAAGGGGCCGAGTTTGAGGGTCTTTGGCTGCGGACGTCATACCTTTTCAATATGGGGATTTCATCTAACTCGAGCGATAAGGCACAGTAGTTTCCATATCGTGAAAATGATACTGTTTTCCTGAGCATCTTCTCTGTGTCAGAATCTGTGATTGGCATGTATTATAGGTTGCATGGTGCCTTTCCAAAGTCCACGTGTCGAAGTCCAAACCTCCCCCTCCACTCCCTGTCAGCACCTCAGAATGTGACTGTGTTTGGAGAAGAGGTCATTAAAGAAGTAACTGAGCTAAAATGAAATCATTAGAATGAGCCCTAATTCCATAGTCCTTGTAAGAAGAGGAGATTAGGATGGAGGCACACAAAAAGGGAAGACCCTATAAAGACACAAGGAAACAACAGCCATCTACAATGCAAAGAGAGGCCTTGTAACAAGTCAACCCCATGAACACCTTGATCCAGGACTTCTGGCCTCCAGAATGGAGAAAAAAATTAATTTCTGTTGTTTAAGCCACCAAGTCTGAGGCACTTTGTTATGGCAGCTCTAGCTGACGAATACTGCAGCTTACTTATATTACCTCAATTCATCCTCCAAAGAGAAGGAAAATGCTGAAGTTGAGAAAAAAATAAAAGAAAACCAGAATTATGGCTTCTGGCTCGGTGTGAGAAATTGGAAGTTATCTTGTATTCTCTGGGCCTCAGTTTTCACATATGTTTAAATAACAATAACAGTCATCATCATTAATATCAGAAGTAATAATTATAGAATGTTTGTGTTCAAGGATCATTTGTTATAACAATCCTCTTGTAGGAATATTGCTGGGAGTTTTGAAAAACAAAGATACTGAGGTAGAGAGAGGTTCACATCCTACTCAGGAGCATACAGCTAGTAAGTGGCTTAACTAGAAATTGTTGTTCAGTCGCTCAGTGGTGTGTGACTCTTTGCAACCCCATGAACTACAACATGCTAGGCTTCCCTGTCCTTCACCATCGCCTGGAGTTTGCTCAAACTCATGTCCATCGAGTCAGTGATGCCATCCAACCATCTCATCCTTTGTTGGTCCCCATCTCTTCCTGCCTTCAATCTTGCCCCGCATCAGGGTCTTTTCCAATGAGTCAGCTCTTCATATCAGGTGGCCAAAGTACTGGGGCTTCAGCCTTAGCATCAGTCCTTCCAATGAATGTTCAGGGTTGATTTCCTTCAGGATTAATACAGGCAGTCAGCACGGGCCTGAGCCAGCCGATCAGCACCTAGGCAGGGGCCCTGGAACTCGTCACCCCAGCCTGTGCTCTGTCTCCCGCAGGGCCCTCTGCTGGCCCCTCAGGCACTCCTTCAAGTCCAGATGATTCAGGACAAGGGATCTTCAGTGGGTGCCATGTTCAACAAGGTCTTCAGGGAGCCCTGAGCCAAACTGGTGATATTCACCATGGTTAGCCTGACAGTAATGCCTGGAGATTGGCCTTTTTCTCGAGTTCTGGAAGAAGTACCATGACCCTTATACAAAGATCACAGGAGGGACTTCCCTTAGGTCCAGTAGTTAAGACTCTGAACTTCAAATGCAGAGGGCACAGGTTCGATCCCTGGTCAGGGGGCTAAGATCCCACATCCTGCATGGTGTAGTCAGGGAAAAAAAAAAAAAATGACAGAGAGCAAGACGGACAAGGCAGGGCTTTGTCCTGGCTGCAGCATTCATGGTGATGAGGCTTGGATTGAGAGAAGACCTCCTCCTCTGCCAGTGGGGATCACAGGACTTGTCTCCTACAGGAGTTCTTGGTAAGAACAAAATCGAGAGAACATGGATGCAAAATCATACAGTAAATGATTTGTTCTTTCAAAAAGCTCTGCAATTGCAAGGGATGTTTGTACCAAGCCTAGTCTCAATCTCTGTGCTTAAGCTTTGTTGTGAGTAAAATGAGGGATAATATCTAAGTTCCAAAGTGGCAACAGGGATCAGAAAAGATGCTAAGTGTGAAATGTCTTAGTTCTCTTGCCAATTTTTGGAAGTAGGTGGCACCCAGAATCAGAGCAGGAGGGTTGTTTGTTTTGGAGGAAGGAGGATTGGAGAAGAGGGAGGGAGACTCAAGGCCTATCTATATAACTGTGCAAAGGGCTTCCCATGTGGTTCAGTGGTAAAGAAAGCACCTGCCAATGCAGCAGACGCAGGAGACATGAGTTCGACCTCAGGATCAGGAAGATTCCCCTGGAGGAGGAAATGGCAGCCCACTACAGTATTCTTGCCTGAAAAATCCCATGGACAGAGGAGCCTGGCAGGCTACAGCCCATGGATGGGGTCACAAAGAGTTGGACACAATAGAGCAACAGAGTACACACGTGTGCAAAACAGGACTGCCTTCATAGACCACAAAGGCCACTATGCCTGGCAGTGTCCATAAACATGGCAGAGCCATGATGGATGAGAAGGCATAGAACCTGGGATTCCTGAAATCTGCGACAATGGATTTTCCCAGGCTTCACTTCTCACCGACATTTGTGGGCTCAAACTCTGTCTCTTCCCAAAGTCCTGCTATTACTGTGAGATTTCAATGCCCTGGAAATGACTTATCCACATTCTTGGCCTCCTAAATAGTGTTTGAGGTCCGTTAAATGTAAAGTTGTTTGGATTAAAAAGAGTGCATTTGTTCAGTTGCTAAGTTATGTCCGACTCTTTGCAACCCGTGAACTTGTAGCCCATCAGGCTCCTCTATCCATGGGATTTTTCAGACAAGAATACTGGAGTGGGTTGTTATTTCCTCCTCCAGGAGATCTTCCCAACCCAGCAATTGAACCTGGATTAGAAAAACCTGCACTTAAATCCCATCCGAGAAATGTCCCAAGGGCATCAGCTTTTTTTTTTTTTTTTTTTTGTTCGTTTGAGTATTAGCTTTTCATCTGTACATTGGAGATAACACTGGGACTCACCTTACCATGCTGTGCCAGGATTAAACTACATGATGTCTGCAAACCCCTTAACACTGCAGTGAATGGAAGGGTGGCCTAAAGGAAGACCACCTCTGCAGGTTTTGCTTTCAGCCCTGGCTCCGTTGTGTCTTACCTAGAAGGTCCCTCCCATTTCCCTTCCTGTCACTAGAATTGATCTTATCTGTGACACAGAAGAACTGTACCAAAAAGATCTTCACGACCCAGATAATCACGATGGTGTGATCACTGACCTAGAGCCGGATATCCTGAAATGTGAAGTCAAGTGGGCCTTAGAAAGCATCACTACAAACAATGCTAGTGGAGGTGATAGATTTCCAGTTGAGCTATTCCAAATCCTGAAAGATGATGCTGTGAAAGTGCTGCACTCAATATGTCAGCAAATTTGGAAAACTCAGCAGTGGCCACAGGACTGGAAGAGGTCAGTTTTCTTTCCAATTCCAAAGAAAGGCAATGCCAAAGAATGCTCAAACTACTGCACAATTGCACTCATCTCACATGCAATGGCACCCCACCCCAGTACTTTTGCCTGGAAAATCCCATGGACGGAAGAGCCTGGTAGGCTCCAGTCCATGGGGTCGCTAACAGTCGGACACAACTGAGCGACTTCACTTTCACTTTTCACTTTCATGCATTGGAGAAGGAAATGGCAACCCACTCCAGTATTCTTGCCTGGAGAATCCCAGGGACGGGGGAGCCTGGTGAGCTTCTGTCTATGGGGTCGCATAGAGTCGGACACGACTGAAGCGACTTAACAGCAGCAGCAGCACATGCTAGTAAAGTGATGCTCAAAATTCTCCAAGCCAGGCTTCAGCAATATGTGAACCGTGAACTTCCTGATGTTCAAGCTGGATTTAGAAAAGGCAGAGGAACCAGAAATCAAATTGCCAACATCCGCTGGATCATGGAAAAAGCAAGAGAGTTCCAGAAAAACATCTATTTCTGCTTTATTGACTATGCCAAAGCCTTTGACTATGTGGAGCATAATCAACTGTGGGAAATTCTGAAAGAGATGGGAATACCAGACCACCTGATCTGCCTCTTGAGAAATTTGTATACAGGTCAGGAAGCAACAGTTAGAAATGGACATGGAACAACAGACTGGTTCCAAATAGGAAAAGGAGTATGTCAAGGCTGTATATTGTCACCCTGCTTAATTAACTTATATGCAGAGTACATCATGAGAAACGCTGGACTGGGAGAAACACGAGCTGGAATCAAGATTGCTGGGAGAAATATCAATAACCTCAGATATGCAGATGGCACCACCCTTATGGCAGAAAGTGAAGAGGAACTAAAAAGTCTCTTGATGAAAGTGAAAGTGGAGAGTGAAAAAGTTGGCTTAAAGCTCAACATTCAGAAAACGAAGATTATGACATCTGGTCCCATCACTTCATGGCAGATAGATGGGGAAACAGTGGAAACAGTGGGTGATTTTATTTTTCTGGGCTCCAAAATCACTGCAGATGGTGATTGCAGCCATGAAATTAAAAGACGCTTACTCCTTGGAAGGAAAGTTATGACCAACCTAGATAGCATATTCAAAAGCAGAGACATTACTTTGCCGACAAAGGTTCGTCTAGTCAAGGCTATGGTTTTTCCTGTGGTCATGTATGGATGTGAGAGTTGGACTGTGAAGAAGGCTGAGCACCGAAGAATTGTTGCTTTTGAAGTGTGGTGTTGGAGAAGACTCTTGAGAGTCCCTTGGACTGCAAGGAGATCCAACCAATCTATTCTGAAGGAGATCAGCCCTGGGATTTCTTTGGAAGGAATGATGCTAAAGCTGAAACTCCAGTACTTTGGCCACATGATGCGAAGAGTTGACTCATTGGAGAAGACTCTGATGCTGGGAGGGATTGAGGGCAAGAGGAGAAGGGGACGACAGAGGATGAGATGGCTGGATGACATCACTGACTCGATGGATGTGAGTCTGAGTGAACTCTGGGAGTTTGTGATGGACAGGGAGGCCTGGCGTGCTGGGATTCATGGGGTCGCAAAGAGTCGGACATGATCTGAGCGACTGATCTAATCTGTGACCCAACCCCAGATCTCGAAAACTTGAGCAGCATAAACTTAGGCCTGTCTTTCCTGATCACAACATCTGTCTTTCAGCTTCCTTGCCCTCTCCCATTCCTCCACTAAGCTCCCTTTTATTTTGGCCTCATAGACATCCACTCCCCTGTTCTCTCATTCTCCTTTGGTCTATCATGACCCATCTCTTCAACCAACGTCATGCAATGACCTTTAATTCATAACCCAAGAGCTCCCTTCAGTCCTGCTCTAGGCCCCAGAATCCAAGCCCAGCAACTAGTTCCTCGAGGATTTCTATTTCCTTCCCTTTCTCCCCTTTATCTGCAATCTCCCTCTTGATGGTTCTTTCCTCTCCATTTACAAAGAAGTTTGATCCTGAACAAGCATCCTTCCTCCATCTCTGGGACCTCCCTTAATAACTATACTTCTCTATCTAGCATCTGCATTAATAATTGAAATTCTTACTGCACAGAAAATGTTAAGACTCCCGATGATGTTACAGTTGAGTTAAATATTCAACAAAGAAATTCTTGCTAATATATCATACATTTTTTTTTCAAAGAAGTAAAAAAACAGAGGAGACCCTACAACTTATTTTAAGAATATGGAGTCACTTGATTTTACAACCAAACAAGGTTGATAAAGTAAAGGAAAATTGCATTCAAATAATGAAATAATTCTAAATTAAACACTGGCAGTCTGAGGAGGAGCATATATACAAAAAGAAGGTACATTGTGAGCCACCAGGGTTTATTACAGGAATGCAAATTCATATTAACATTACAGAACAGATTAATGTAATCTACCCTATTCACAGAAGTGAAGAGAAAAATCACCTTATCTTAATAGACTTAGAAAAGAATATTTGATAAAATTTCAATGACTATTCATTATTGTAAAAGTTTAGCAATGTACGAGTAACAAGAACTTATTTAAAGTGGTAACTGATGAGTATCTACAGATAAAATAATGGAACAATGTACACAATATTGGGTTGTTAAAAACCACTCTTTAATATAAAGATCAAGGCAAGATTGCTCCCCTTTGCTCTTCTAGTCTATCTTCTGCAGGAGAGCTCAGCCAGGGAACTATGACATGAAAGAGAAAAAATTTATATAAAATATGAGAAGTAAAAATTACAGTTCTCATTATTTACAGATAACACATGTTCTTCTACATAAGAAACTCAAAGAATCTATAGACAGATTATTAGAATTGGTTAGAGATTAGACCGATCTCTCCAACAAACAAGGCTGTAGTAACTGCCATTTCTAGCTACTGATAGTTTGAAAAGCGACTTTCAAAGTGATACATTTAAACTAGTAACATGTATATCAGTGGTACCTTGGTCCAAGTCTAACAAAATATTTGTAAGCAGTTTAAATAGAAAATGATAATATTTTACTGCACTAGAAGACTGACATAAATGTATAGTCATTTTCATAAATATGTCAGTACTCCCAATTGCTCTGTGGATTCAGTACAATTCCAATGAAAAACCTAATTGGTGATGTCATGAAACTTAACAAAATCTTCTCTAAAATTTAAATAAAGAAACTTTAGTTCCATTCCTTGCAAACTCCTACAGTCTTGTGTTACCCAGAATAGCTGATATATAGTTGAGGAAGTCCCATGTGGCATTAGCCTGTGCTGTGCCCAATCATGTCTGACTCCTTGCAATCCCACGACTGTGAGCCCGCCAGTTCTTCTGACCATGGGATTCTCCAGGCAAGAGTAGTGGAGTGGGTGGCCATGCCCTTCCTCAGGGGATCTTTCCATGGATCCAACTCAGGTTTCCTGCATTGCTGCTACTGCTGCTGCTAAGTCACTTCAGTCGTGTCCGACTCTGTGCGACCCCATAGATAGCAGCCGACTAGGCTCCTCTGTCCCTGGGATTCTCCAGGCAAGAATACTGGAGTGGGTTGCCATTTCCTTCTCCAATGCATGAAAGTGGAAAGTGAAAGTAAAGCTGCTCAGTCGTTCCCAACTCTTAGTGACCCCATGGACTGCAGCCCACCAGTCTCCTCTGTCCATGGGATTTTCCAGGCAAGAGTACTGGAGTGGGTTGCGATTGCCTTCTCCGTCCTGCGTTGCAGGCAGATTCTTTACTGTTTGAGCCACCAGGGAAGCCCAAGGATACTGGAGTGGGTAGCCTATCCCTTCTCCAGGGGTTCTTCCCAACCCAGGAGTCAAACTGGCAGATTCTTTATCAGCTGAGCTACCAGTGAAGCCTGTGGCATTAGCCTACTGAAGAGAAAAGTTCACTGTAAAACTAGAGCATGATAAACAGTAGCATATTGTTGTAGAATATTATTGATAAGAGGGGGAAAAATTCTCTATCAGTGGAGCAAAATAGAGAACTCAGAGCTAATCCCCGCCATGGATGATAGCCTTGTCTGTACCAGAGTTGGTGCTGAAGATTACTGGGCTGAGGGTGGTCTGGACAATGAATGGTGTGAGGGAACTGGACGAGAGATTTAAAGGTTAAAAAAAAAAAAAAAGCAACGACTTACAATTTAAGAAATAATAATACAGAGGAGGATCTTAATGACCTCAAGATTGAGAAGTAATCCAAAATACATAGCATCAACAGAGAGTGAAGAGAGAGGTTAAATTGACATAAATAAAAGGCAGTTTCCTACTCAAAGGGGGCGTTCCTGATAGCTCAGTCAGTAAACAATCCACCTGCAATGCATGAGATCCCAGTTTGATTCCTGGGTCAGGAGGATCCACTGGAGAAGGGATAGGCTACTCATTCCGGTATTCTTGGGATTCCCTTGTGGCTCAGCTGGTAAAGAATCCACCTGCAATGTGAGAGACCCAGGTTTGATCCCTGGGTAGGGGAGATCCCCTGGAGAAGGAAATGGCTACCCACTCCAGTATTCTGGCCTGGAGAATTCCATGGACTGTATAAGTCCATGGAGTCTCAAAGAGTCGGACATGACTGAGCGACTTTCCCTTTCACTTTTACTCCTCAAAAGACACCACGGACATGTAGATAAACAGCTTCCACAAACAGTGAGATAATATCTGGACACATAAACCTAAGAAATTCTATAAATAAATGAAGAATTTGTACAAACCCATAAAACACAGATAAATGATCCAATAATAAAAATCAGCCAAATAGCAAGCATTTCTGGGGAACACGAAACATTAACGGCAGAAAACGTATAGCCATTGGAGCATCATTGCTCATCAGAAGTGTGCAAATTAAAACCTGTTCTGAATGAAACGTCATATCCAATCCATCACCCAGGCAGGATCAAAGTCCAATCTTCCGGCTGTTGGAAAGATATGCCGCCATGGAAACTCGTGTCACCTGCTGATACCCCTGCGAAATGAAGTGCTTGTTTGGAAAGTAATGTAATGCTACCCAGAAAAATTGGAACACATGTACTCTATAACTCAGCAATTGTCCTTCTAAATAGAAAGAAAAACTGGCACAGGTGTACCAGGAGATGCGTACTGAATATTCATGGATATTCAGGAGTACATGAATATTCATGGCATTTTTATTGCAAACAGTGAACACATATATACACAGAGGAAACGACTCAAATGTCCCTTAATAGTAGAATTCCTTAAATGAGTTCCACTGTGTTCTTAAATGCAATATTCTACAGAAATAGAGAATGAATTTACAGTACTTGAGTCAATATGACTCTCTCTCTCTCAAAAACACTTGAGGAAAAAGGTCTCAGAAGAAGAACACATATAATTTAATTATTTTTATCCAAATAAGTAAGCAATGAATCTTCATTATATTTCAATGTAAATGGATATAAAATGCATCTTCATTATATTTCAATACAAAGATTCAGCTAAGCAATGCATTTCATATTAATATATAAAGAAAGCATAGGCCTGAATAACTCAAAATTCAGAATCATGCCAACCAGTGGGAAAAAGTCAATAGAATGGCATCAGGATTACAAAAGGATGCACACGACACTTCAGCGGTGTGAGCAGTGGTCTTTTCCTTAAACTGAATTGATTGCATCCAGTTTTTAAAAATTTATTTTTAATGAACATGTATGAGTAGACTCCCTCTCTATGTATGTGTATAATATATGTGTAGAAACATTTTATCTGGTTAATCTATTTCAAAATGGAAAAAAACCTTAAGATAGTAGGAAATACATTAAGTTAAGGGAGCAAACACTGATATCAAGTAAAGTAATATATTGTGATGAGCTTTGTGTCAAACTTGCACTTTCTTACACAAACCATGAGAGACCCAGGGGGAATGGCGCCCAGGTCTGGAGGCCCACAATCATTAACATTAGGAGGGACATTAGTCTTCCTCTTATAAGTCCTGTCCATTCTAAAGATGAGGAAGCTGAGGCTCAGAGGGTCACAGTAATTTTCCCAGAGTCACTGAGCTGGTTATTAGCAGGTTCCAGGACTAGCAGCCAGGTCTGGGGCTCCCTGGCTGTGTTCTTCTTAGGAAGTTATTGCCTAATCACTGAGTCTTACATCCCCTGCAAGGGCATCTCAGAATGAAGGTGAGCAACAGGTCTGGGGAGGCAGCAGGAGTCAGGGAGGAATGGGTCCCTGGGGTGTCAGAGCTATGCAGGGGTCCTTCAGCCCCCAGGACCATCCTATATGGTACGCTGTTCACCTCCTACTTCACAGAGGAGGAAGCAAGCCTCAGCGCCAGGCTCACAACGAATTCTTCCCCTTTATAACTCACTGAGGGAAAGGCCTTGGCACAGGGCCTAGTGCTTCTGCAGACAGGAACGATATTGACGTCCCAGACACTTAGATTACGAGAAGTGAGAAGGTCCTGGACACCTCCCAGTGCTGTGTCCTTTTGAGAAGGAAGAATTTGTCCCCAAAGAACTACTGTAGTCATTTAATTTAATGATTCACCCACTTAAAATTATATACATATGTATATAACACAAATATCCTTTGCTACTGAAGGCAAGTTCATGTGCCAGACGCACAGCGAGGCCAGACAAACCAGAACACTGGAGTTCAGAGCAAAGAAAGGCTTACTGCAGGTGAGGGAGGGGCATCCCAGGGTATGTAATCAGGTCGTGCATAGTTCTCTGGTCAACGGTGGCCAATCCTTGGGCGCCAGAAGGTCTGAGAGTTACCAAATAGTGATCATCAAGTAGTTGACTTCTTCCATTTGGGGGTGGTTTTACCATCTGAAAAACTCAGGAAATATGCATGAAAATGTATTATGGAGGTGCTTCTCTGAGGAGCCAAAGCAAAGGACCTGGAGGAAGGGCTGTTCCTGGGAGGCCCGTGGGCTTTTGCCCCCATTACCTGTTGAGTTAAACAACGGCACCATTGTAGCCTCGCTAGTTCAGGTCAGTTCAGCGCTCAGTAGTGTCCGACTCGTTGCGACCCCATGGACTGCAGCACGCCAGGTTTCCCTGTCTATCACCAACTCCTGGAGCTTGCTCAAACTCATGTCTGTAGAGTCAGTGATGCCATCCAACCGTCTCATCCTCTGCCGTCCCCTTCTCCTCCTGCCTTCAGTCTTCCCAGCATCAGGGTCTTTTCAAATGAGCCAGTTCTTCGCATCAGGTGACCAAAGTATGAGTTTCAGCTTCAGCATCAGTCCTTCGAGTGAACACCCAGGACTGATCTCCTTTAGGATGGACTGGTTGGATCTCCTTGCAGTCCAAGGGACTCTCAAGAGGTTTCTCCAACACCACAGTTCAGAAGCATCAATTATAATCTAATTCAGTTCAGTTCAGTCACTCAGTCATATCCAACTCTTTGTGACCCCATGAACTGAAGCATGCCAGGCCTCCCTGTCCATCACCAACTTCCAGAGTCCACCCAAACCCATGTCCATCGAGTCGGTGATGCCATCCAACCATCTAATCCTCTGTCGTCCCCTTCTCATCCTGCCCCCAATCCCTCCCAGCATCAGGGTCTTTTCCAATGAGTCAGCTCTTCGCATCAGGTGGCCAAAGTATTGGAGTTTTAGCTTCAACATCAGTCCTTCCAATGAACATCCAGGACTGATCTCCTTTCGGATGGACTGGTTGGATCTCCTTGCAGTCCAAGGGACTCTCAAGAGTCTTCTCCAACACCACAGTTTCAAAGGTATCAATTCTTCGGCACTCAGCTTTCTTTATAGTCCAACTGTCACATCCATACATGACCACTGGAAAAACCGTAGCCTTGACTAGATGGACCTTTGTTGGCAAAGTAATGTCTCTGCTTTTTAACATTCTGGCTAGGTCGGTCATAACTTTCCTTCCAAGGAGTAAGTATCTTTTAATTTCATGGCTGCATTCACCATCTGCAGTGATTTTGGAGCCCAGAAAAATAAAATCAGCCACTGTTTACACTGTCATGAATTGGTGGGACCGGATGCCATGATCTTAGTTTTCTGAATGTTGAGCTTTAAGCCAACCTTTTCACTCTCTTTCACTTTCATCAAGAGACTCTTTAGTTCTTTTTCACTTTCTGCCATAAGGGTGGTGTCATCTGCATATCTGAGGTTATTGATATTTCTCCTGGCAATCTTGATTTCAGCTTGTGCTTCATCCAGCCCAGTGTTTCTCAGGATGTACTCTTCATATAAATTAAATAAGCAGGGTGACAATATACAGCCTTGACATACTCCTTTTCCTATTTGGACCAGTCTGTTATTCCATGTCCAGTTCTAACTGTTGCTTCCTGATCTGCATATAGGTTTCTCAAGAGGCAGGTCAGGTGGTCTGGTATGCCCATCTCTTTCAGGATTTTCCACAGTTTATTGTGATCCACACAGTCAAAGGCTTTGGCATAGTCAATAAAGCAGAAATAGATGTTTTCCTGGAACTCTCTTGCTTTTTCGATGATCCAGTGGATGTTGGCAATTTGATCTCTGGTTCCTCTGCCTTTTCTAAAACCAGTTTGAACATCTGGAAGTTCACAGTTCATGTATTGCTGAAGCCTGACTTGGAGAATTTTAAGCATTACTTTACTAGCGTGTGGCTGAGCACCAAAGAATTGATGCTTTTGAACTGTGGTGTTGGAGAATACTCTTGAGAGTCCCTTGGACTGCAAGGAGATCCAACCAGTCCATTCTAAAGGAGATCAGCCCTGGAATTTCTTTGGAAGGAATGATGCTAAAGCTGAAACTCCAGTACTTTGGCCACCTCATGCGAAGAGTTGACTCATTGGAGAAGACTCTGATGCTGGGAGAGATTGGGGGCAAGAGGAGAAGGGGATTACAGAGGATGAGATGGCTGGATGGCATCACTGACTCAATGGACATGAGTCTGAGTGACCTCTGGGAGTTGGTGATGGACAGGGAGGCCTGGCGTGCTGCGATTCATGGAGTCGCAAAGAGTCGGACATGACTGAGCAACTGATCTGATCTGATCTGAGATGAGTGCAATTGTACGGTAGTTTGAGCATTCTTTGGCATTGCCTTTCTTTGGGATTGGAGTGAAAACTGACATTTTCCAGTCCTGTGGCCACAGAGAAGCTTAACATTTTTACTTGCATATTGAGTACAGCACTTTCACAGCATCGTCCTTCAAGTGTTTATTTGTAAATGTCATCACACTATCAACTCAATAGTTCCCGTTTTCTTTCAAAGTGTTTGAATTCTGAAAGACACTAATGATTTATTTGTTGCAACTTCTTTTTTCATCAATAAAGTGATGAACACCCTGAAGTGTGACAAGTAAATGCAAGTAAGTCCTGTGCCTGGCATTCCATCATTAATTATATAAACCTTTTTTGAGATGTCCCAGAATTTGTCAGAGGAGGTCATGGAGAGGACATGATCACCATTTGACTCCAGATCTGGGGTCATTTCAGAAGCTCCTTACCCATCCCCTGTCCTTGGAATGTAAACTCTACCCACCTTCCCCACAATGAGAACACTTTCCAAGAATGCAGCCTTGGGGACTAAACAGCAGTTGGGACCTTCTGGATGGTCATATGTGGTTGAACCCTAGGACAGCCTCTCTACAAACTTTGGCGATCGGGGCTGGCATGTGTGGAGATTTACTTGTCTCTTGAGGCCCAAGACAAGTCTCCGAGGTAAGTCCCCTGCCTAGTAAACCTGCCATCTACCCATTTGAAGTGGCCTCTTTCTTTGGTCTATCCTTACCTTCCGAGTAATGGAACCAGTTTCAGACTTCACCCTGGCAAGCTCCCAAGGTTTTGAAGCAACAGAGCAGAAGTCCTGCGTGTAGACCTTAGGACTGGTTGGTTAGGGTCAACCCCGATTCTGCCGCTTTCCAACTTGGGGACGTTCTGCAGACAAAAGAAATGCTGCCTGCCTTATCAGCAAACAAAGGATGCTGCAGTCATCAACTTGTCACCCTCACGGTGAGCTATGAGGGAATTTAGGATGGAGACAAGCCCTCAGCCATGACAACCACCTACAATAGGGCACTTTGAAACTCCAATACTTTGGCCACCTGATGCAAAGAACTGGCTCATTGGAAAAGACTCTCATTCTGGGAAAGATTGAAGGCGGGAGGAGAAAGGGACGACAGAGGATGAGATGGTTGGATGGCATCACTGACTCAATGGACATGAGTTTGAGTAAACGCCGGGAGTTGATGATGGACAGGGAGCCCTGGCGTGCTGCAGTCCATGGGGTCACAAAGAGTCAAACATGACTGAGTGGCTGAACTGAACTGAACTGAACTGAAGGGACTCAAGGTGGGAAAGAACAGGGTACTCTGTGTGGCTAAGGTAGGTATCAAAGCAATGATTCTGGTAAGTCCAGACTTTTGCATCTTTCCATATGCAAACAACACATAACTTAGAAGAGTGCTAAATTCATCAACTCAAGATATTAATTTTCTTTAATTAACAATAATCTTTTGATGTTCTGGCTCCCTGTTTTCTGTTGCATAGCACCTAGATATCCTGACTCCCCTCTTACCTCCGTGGAGCTGTTCCTCAAACGATTTGAGAGGCTGTTTTCCAGGCTGAAGTCCTCAGAAAAATCCACTGAGTAAAATGATTTTCAACTTTTAGGTAGTGTTTTTGTTCCAGTCAACAACTAGCTGTGCCTAGTTTTTTCATCTAGGAAAATAGTGAACAGTAATAGCATTCATCTCCTGGTGTGGCCATGTCAACTGTTGCTGGTCTTGTGGATTTAAAAAAATATATACTTATTTACTTGGCTGTGCCGTGCCATAGTTGTGGCATGTGGGACCTTTAGTTGCAACATGTGAACTCTCAGATGTGACATGTGGGATCTAGTTCCCTAACTAGCGACTATCTGTGTGTGTGTGTATGCTCAGTCATTTCAGACTCTTTTGTGACCCCATGGACTGTGCCCACCAGACTCCTCTGTCCATGGGATTATCCTGGCAAGAATCCTGGAACGAGTTGCCATTTCCTACTCCAGGGATTATCTAGTGGTTTGGAAGTTCGTGTTTCTCTCCTCAGTGTTGGCCAATGTCAGGTATTCAATGCTAACCTGTAGGCAGATTCACTGAAATCTCGGTGACATAGATAAGTTAATTTTTGCCCCATCATAGTCTGTTGCAGGTAAGGCCACCACCGTCAGGAGCTTCAGAGGCAACCTCTGGTGTGTCTCCATTTTGAATTGGCCATTTTCTTGTCTGGGCTTATTCATTTTTTTGGTCTTCAGTTGTACCAATAGAAGAAACATAATGTGAATACGTGTGTGTGTGTGTGAGCCTGTGTATGTAACTCACCCCCACTCTTTCTCCTCTCATAGGAAGTCACATCACCTCTGCTCACCCAAATAGGCACGGGCTCCATCACAAAGTTCCCCATCAGCTACGAGGAGGGCTGACAAATGCAGCTTCAGAGCTGCAAAGAATTAGAATGAATTAGAATGGCCACCATAACTGGCCAGAGGTTAGAGTCCTTTCCTGTGTATTAAACACTGTAAATCTGCAGATGAGAAAATGTGCTCAGGCAGATTATGTCCTAGGCACATAGTCCTAAGTCACATAAGTGGGAAATGGCTGAAGTTGGTTTCACATTGGGTCCTTCTGATTCTAGTGGATCCCTAATTGATTTTTTTTTTTTTTTTTAAACAGCAGGTCTCTAGGTTGGGAGTGGGCAAGTGTGAGGCGATCATATTTTAGAATCTGGAGTCCAAAATTAATGAAGTGTCCATTTACATTGAACTCTGCCTTTAAAAATGATTGTTTCATTAATGTTAAGTATGACGATGGACTGAGGATGCCTTCAGTCCACATGTCGATGGGCACCTGCCTTGCATGATCCCAGGGGGTGGTTCCAAGCACCATATGGCGAGTAGAACTTGGCAGTGGTTCCCTTCATTCAGTGTAATGGGAAATGCTACAGCACATCGGTGCTTGAAAAGTGAAGGTGATAGTCACTCGGTTGTACCCAACTCTGTGGTGCCATGGACTGTAGCCACTCAGGCTCCTCTGTCCATGGAATTCTCCAGGAAATAATACTGGAGTGGTTTGCCATTTCCTTCTCCAGCAGATCTTCCCCACCCAGGAACTGAACCCGTGTCTCCTGCATTGCAGGCAGACTCTTTACCATCTCAGCCACCAGGGAATTAAATTACGATCATGTACGAATTTAAACTGATCCTCTCAAACTGGTTAAACAACTTGAAAAGACCCCTTTGAAATACATGTACATAGATTAAAGATAGATGTACTTGCAATGAAAATAGAAGCAAACAAGAAGAAAAGATAAGCAAGCACCTTGAGCAGAAGAAAGCCTTTGCCAGCCAATCTTCAGGGAAGAATAAAGATGATCTGATCATACCTAATAAATTCTGGCCTAATTTAAAAAAATGTAAGTAGTTTTATTTGAAATTGGATTTGCATTCATTATAATTTGTTACAAAATTTACCCTAAGTCTATTTTTTGGATCAGTGATTCTTAATATAGGGTGATTTTTTTCACTCCGCTCCCTGCCCAAGGACATCTGTCAATGTCTAGAGATTGTTGGGTTTGTCAAAATTGAGGGTGATGGAGTGGGGGGGCAGGGTGCTACTGGGATCTAGTGGGCAGGGTTCAAGGAAGGTGTTAAACATCCCATAATGCACAGGGCAGCCTTCATGACAATTAGTTGAATTCAGTTCAGTTACTCAGTCAAGTCCAACTTTTCTCGACCCCATGAACTGCAGCACACCCTGTCCATCACCAATTCCTAGAGCTTGTTCAAACTCATGTCCACTGAGTTGGTGAGGCCATCCAACAATCTCATCCTCTGTTGTCCCCTTCTCCTCCTGCCCTCAATCTTTCCCAGCATCAGGGTCTTTTCAAATGAGTCAGCTCTTCGCATCAAGTGGCAGAATCAGTCCTCATGACAATCACCTGGTCTCAAATATCAATCATGCAGAAGTAGAACCCTGCATTAGATGATGCTGGTAGGATTCCTATATAATTTACAAATACGGATGACAGATAATGTAAACCATAGTCACAACAGAGCATATAGGCTGCGTTACACAGTAGTCAGGAGCTGAAATCCAGGCTTAGCTCCCTTTAGTTGTGTGATTTCAGTGACGTTCTGCAATTTTGCCTCTGTTTCCTCCTAAGAGGGTTATCTAGGTGTTGTTGTGAAGATGAAATGAGTTTAAAATAGTGTCTGATGCCTACTAGGCCCATCTATTCATCTGTTGATGGACACAGGCTGTTTCCATGTCTTGACTATTGTAAACAATGCTGCTATGAACACTGGGATCCATGTGGATTTTCAAATTCATGTTTTTGTATTTTCTTGGCTATATACTTAGGGGTGGAACTGCTGGATCATGTGGTAGTTCTATTCCTGGGCTTCTCAGGTGGCTCAGTGGTGAAGAATTCACCTGAAGAGCAGGAGACATGGGTTTAATCCCTGGGTTGAGAAGATCCCCTGGAGAAGAAAACAGCAACTCACTGCAGTATTCTTGCCTGGAAAATCCCTTGGACAGAGGAGCCTGGTGAGCTACAATCCACGGGGTCGCAAGAGAGTCTGACCTGACTTAGCAACTAAACAACAACAGCTTCTTCTGGGACTCCTATGATTCAATGTTGTGGCGTTTAATATTGTCCTGGAGGTCTCAGAGGGATGGTATGGGGAGGGAGGTGGGTTCAGGATGGGGAAAACGTGTACATCCGTGGTGGATGCATGTTGATGTATGGCAAAACCAATACAATATTGTAAAGTAAAAAAAAAAAAAAAAAAAAAAATAATAAAATCAACAACAACAACAAATAACCAGGAGTGGGACTGCTGGCTCACACAGCAGTTCTGTCTTTAGTTTTTTGAGCAGCCTCCACATGGTTCTCCATAGAGGCCGCACCAGTTTACATTCCTCCAAAAAGCGTACAAGGGTTCCCTTTTCTCCATGTCTCCTCCAACGTTTGTTATTTATAGCTCTTTTGATGATGACCATTCTAACAGCTAGAAAGGGAAGCCTCACTGTAGTTATGATTTGTATTTCTCAAAGAGAACTATTGTCAACATGAAGACAGCTTACTAAACGGGAAAAATATTTGCAAATGATATGACCAGTAAGGGGTTAATATACAGAATATACACACACACATACACACACACACATACATATAGCTCACACAAGTCAATAGAAAACAACCAAACTAAGATTAAAAACTGAGCAGAAGATCGGATAGATACTTTCCAAAGAGGGCATACAGATGACCAACAGGCACATGAAAAGACAGTTGCTTCTTTTTGCCACAGGATGTCACCATCGAAAGCCTACTTTCTACAACAAAGTGAGACAATGCAGGTCCACTCAGCTGTCATCGCTTGCTCATTCTGAAGGGGCTCGAGCCCCTGTGGCCCTGTGAGGGGGGGCTACATCCTTCCCTCCAGAACCAAACTCAGCCAGGAGCTCCCCACACTTAGCTGTGTCTCTCAGCTCTTCCTGTGGGGTGTCACCTTTCATCTGGGGTTGGACTGGGCTCTTTATCTGTCAGTGTCTTCCCACCTCAAACCATAACGCTGAGACCCATTTCTCTAGAGACACTAGTACTCACTGCCTCCTGCTGTAAGACATTTAAAAAAAACTCCTGTGAGGTCCCTGCTAATGACAACGTTGATTGCTGCTTACACGGTGGAAACCGAAGGTGGTATCTTACATGTGACCGAAGGTGGTATCTCATTAGGTGTGTGTGGGTGGAGTGGAATGGGATGGGTAGAAACAAGCAGGCAGGGAGCTCAGGACCCCAGGGTGATGCTAGGTCTCTGGCTTGTGTGATCTGATGGATGGTGGGTCAGTCCCTGGCTGGTGGGCTAACTGTGGAGGGTTACTTCCGCTTTTCAGTTGGTTCCACCTAGACCCACCCTGGGCAGTGGTCAGGGAGGGCTTTTCTCGAGAGCTCTTGTAGTCCCCTAGCTGTTCAGAGCCTCATTCAGCCGAGCTGAGAATGCACCATTTTGGAGCAGGGCCCTGAGTTTCTGTCTACATGAGGGCATGGGGCGAGGGCACCTGAGGACCTAGAGGACAGTGCTCCAGTTGCATGATATTGGATATCTTGTTGACCACCAGGGATCTGGAATTGGTGTCCATGGGGAGACCCCTGGGTCCTGATACATGGGTCATGTCCACACAGCTCCCTACTCCTGACTGCCTGGAGGTCTCAGTTTCTGTAGTACCTCTGTGCTTCTCCTCTCTTTACCATGAGCAGAGCAGGAACTGAAGAGGAAGGCTTCACAGTGACAAGCCATAATGCTATTTACCACATAAGGAGTTGGGGGTGAGTGGGAACATAGGTCTTGGGGCACATTCCTTTGGGTTAGACACTAATCACCCTAGTTGTAACTGGTTACAAGCACATCCCTTCTTGGATTGTGAATTAGTGCAACCCAGTCTAAAGGAGGAAGCACTGGTCTCCGCAGTCCCAATCTTGGCTTTTTTCTTTGAGGCTCTTATCTGTATCATGGGTGCCAGGAGTCCTTCCTAAAACAGAGATGGCAAGAATTAGAGACCTCTCCATGTGCAATGCCTCGGGAAGGATGCTCAGTAGGCGGGGAGTCGGTTTAACTCTCCTCAATCTTCTCCCCTCTTCCGGGGACCAAATCGTAGATATGTCTGAATCTTTAATGTCCAGCATGAAGTAGGTGACTAGCCAATGATGGGTTAGCCAATTGATTGACAGCCACTGCTGACTGTATTGGGAATATTGATTGCTTAGGGCATTCACCCTTTCTCGGGCATCTCATGTGTTGCCCCTGGGCCCCTCTTCAAAGTTTACCATCACTGCCGCCTGCTCTAACCCCTGTCATCCGTCCCCTGCCTCCCTGGGCGGGGAAGAGGGCAGAGTGAGGTCTGGAGAGAACCTATTTCCCTGGGCAACCTAGTCTTTAATTCAGGAGGGCAACTCCCGAGGCGAAGACTGAGCATGCTCGCGGCCAGGACTGGCTGGCGGCAGCCGGTGGGCTTGGGGTCTCCAGCAACTTGCGCCCCCTTACACGGGCCGGGCGGGCGGGCGAGCGGGCGGGGTCTGGCTCCTGGGCATCCGGCCCGGTCCGCGGGCTCCCGTCGCCGACTGGCGGCGGAGAGGGCCGAGGCTGGGGAAAGGGGGCGCCGCGCCTCCGCGCCCGACGCGCAGCCTCGGGGCGGTGCGCAGGGCTGCGGGGAATCGGGCCAGCCGGCGGCGGCAGGAACGGCTCTCCAGGCCGCGAGGGCGCGCTGCGCGCCGGGTGCTGGGGTCTGGCCGCGTCCCGGCGAGGGAAGGGGAGAAGCGAGGGCGCAGAGGTGAGCGGAGCCAGCGGGCGAGAGCCGAGAGCGCGGGCGCGGGCGCTCGGTCCTTTTTTTCCTTTTCGCAGTGGTGGCGGCGGGTCCCTTTCGCCAGCGTTGCCAGCCTTGCCACCCGGCCCCGCTTCACCGGGGCTGCCCCGGAAGAGGCCGCGGCCGGGCAGCTGTTGCGCCGAGAGGGGGGCAGTTGCGGAGTTCCATAACCATAGCAACCGCATCAGCACCGCGGCGGCGGCAGCGGCGGCGGCGAGGGCAGCAGCCTCTCGCTCCTCCTCCAGGCAGCCTTGCTGCGGGGACCCGAGACCCGGCTCGCAGGTGCCCGGACTCCGCGGTCCTCCCACTGCCGCTGCAAGTGCTGGCGACTGAAGGAGGCGGAAAGAGCTGAGTGAGGGACCGAGGAGCTGGTGGCCCCGGAGGTGAGAGAGGGGAGCCCTGCAGTGGGAAGACAGGTAGGTGAGAGCGCTCCAGGCTCGGCAGCTGCAAAACTCTGTCCTCTGTGGCAGTGACGTTTCTGGAAGCGTGGTTGCTAGTTGGATGCCTTTCTTACTTAACAGGGATTCCGCCGCCGCGAAATGTGCTTTATCTCTTTCTGTCTCCATCAGTCTCTGTCTTCTAGTCTCAGGGCACATCTGGACACGTCTTGAGAGGGTACGAGGGGCAATCTGATGTGACTTGGTGGGGAGACGCTGGGTTAATGAGGTGATCCCCACGGAAGTCCCAGGTGAAGGCTGAGAGGGCACATCCCGACCCTTTTGCAGGCAGGTTCTCGGAGCCCTTGACCCAGAGCAGGCTGGGGAGAGGACCACGTTGGGGCAAACTGAGGCAGGGATAGTGATTCTCTGTGGTCCAGGCTGACCCTGTGGCTTGGCCAGGGGCAAGGGTGGGTGGCATTTGACACGGAAAGGGAGCAGAGCGCTCACCGGGTCTTGTTTTGTAAAGTCAGTTTCAAGCCTAGCAACTGGAAGGGATATTTAGACAAGGGGGAGTGGTAACTGTTACCATCTTTGGACCCAGGGGTATCCCTGAAGTTTATCACATGATTGCCTTTGGCCATAAGGGGTGGGGTGGGAATAGGTATAAAATTATAAATGAATGGTCAAAAATTTCCCTCTTTTTTTCCCCTTAACTCATGTCTAGCTGTCCTTACAACTATTGTCAGCAAAATAAGACTTTCAGGGATTATAATAATACTCTTTGTCCTCTTGGCCAAAGAGGACATCAGCCATGGACAAACTATTTCACTTTCAAACAGCTAGAAAATTCAGCTTCAGTTCTCTGAACTACGGAGGCATTGTTTTTCCATCAGGTTCTGCTGTTCCTGATGTTAGGGGATGTGTCAGAGCTGAGAGGCACCAGTGCTATTCCCAGAGTGATGGACTGTTAACCTTGTCTGGAGACCAGAGAGAGGGGCAAAGGTTTGGGCATGATTCCAAACCCAGCTCAGCAGGGGTCAGGGCTCCAGAAGACTGTAGAGGAGGGAGATGAAGTTGGGTGAATAATTTGGGTCTAACGTCTCTTTTGCATATGGGTAAGTGGGTCTCTGGGTAATTTCTGAGATGGGCAGCCATTGACTTTTACAGGCTCTCTCTTTATACTCGGGCTTCTGGGGATAGTGATAAGTCCCAGTTAAAAGGCCATGTTCTTTAATTGGGCTTTTAATTTATGCTGTAGTTATGTTGCCTGTGGGGTTGTGATTTGACCAGCCTTTCATTTGGGATTTGTGTCTTAATGAGAATGATATTACTGTATTCAAGGCAGATGGTGAGGTGTAGAGAAAAGAGGACATGATTTGGGAGCCAGGAAACATGGATGGGGGGAGCCTTGATTTCTTCATACACTCATTGTGTGACCTTGAATTTCCCCACCTCACTGAGACTCCCTTTCTCATCTGTGGAATGGGGATGCTAACAGTTCTTGACGGTTGCCAGGCTCTTGGGACAGTCAGGTGGGATGATGGGGAGGGTGGATGGGGAAGAACTTTTCAAAACCTAATGTCTCGTGCAAATAAAAGGAATTATCATCATTTTCTAAAGAAACTCCCTTTCTCAGGTCATGCAAGGCGCTTCAGCTATGAACAAGGAGTAGAAATATCAGTCAGTGACTCACAGCTGAAACCCTGTAGTCTGGTCCAAGATACACCCAGGGAAATATAAAGAGGGCTTTACCAGAGGAAACATAGCATGTCATCCTTGCCTGCAGATGTTGAAGGTCAAGGGCTTTGGCATCAAATGCAGTACTTATCTAGTTTGGGAACACTGAGGTCTGCTCTCTGCAGGGCTGGACTAAGCATTTTACCCCGTGAACAGTGATTTGCACATGTTGGGGACTCATTTCAGTGTTGGTTAGATGGATTCGTTGGACACACATCTCGTTGGGGCAAAGTTCACCTTCACCTAGCTGTGCTCTGTAACGCCAGATGTTTACCAAATCTTTGCCTAATTTGAAGGTTTACAGCTTGATGGCATGGCTGGACTGTTTTACACCATTCTCTGCTCTTTTCTAGCCCTGATATTGCTCACTCTGGTCTCTCTGCCTCAAATGGACCATTTCTCATTTCCTTTTTCTGTTCACAACACAACTCAAATGCCCCTTCCTCCAGGAAGCCTTTCTGGGCTCTCCCCTGTGCTCCCACAGCACTTTGGACCTGCTCTGTGACAGCCTGTGCTGTGTCATGTTGTCGCTTGCATTTGTCACTCTTCTTCTAGAGTCCGTGCTTCCTGTGGGCAGGATCTGGGTTCTGTTCTATCCCAACTGTGGTCCCTGCACCTGGCACAGCCGCTGTCTTGACGGATGGTTGTTGAAGGCGTGCACAAGTCTTACCTGCAGCATGACCACCGGCCCCAGAAGAGGCTGCACAAAGGCTGACCGAGCTGCCTTCCTCAGTCTCAGTCTGTGCAGTAAGCCTGAAGGATGCTTTGCTGGGTTGTTGTGCGTTATTTAGGGTCAACCCACTGAAGCAGAGTGAAGGAGGACAAAAACACATATTTTGTCTTAAAGATGCTCATATCTTTTTGAGTGGGTACTTTAAAATAACGGTAATCTGGTGTTGAATGGCCTTCCTATAACATTTGCTGGAAACATCTGATGGAGTATTTTAAACTGAAAATGTACTTCTCTCCCTTCAATATCTTTCCTTGATTTCAGCTCCAGTGTAATGGAAAAGCACATAGGCTGGATCAGGAAGGCCTAGATTTGAATCCTGGTTCTAAGAGGACCCAGGACAAGGACACATGGTCTTCCTGTTTTCTCATTTGTGAAATATGGTGATCCCCGTATCACAAAGATGCCAAGTGCTGGGAATGAATGGGCAGCTGTACAGTAAAAAACAATCCCAGTATCTTATTTCTTTTAATTTTTTTTGGTCCTGGAAAATGAGCAAAATTTCTGTGTCTGATTACACAACATAAGACAAAGTGAGCTGGAATCCCTGACTCTTACGCTTAGCTCCCTGTGACCTCCAGTACCTCACTGTGTCCCCTCAGCCATCTGCCTTGTCTCTGTACTGTTATAATGGCAGCTACCTTTCACGATGGGTTGGCAAGGCATACGTTATAAGAAAAGTGACGTGCCTGGCACATAATTCACGATATCTGTAATTTCCAAATGACAGATGTAATTGCCCATAATAGAAGTTCCAACTTTTTTGAGAAATGTCCCCAAATGCATTCTCTCTCTATGCCTGTATCTCATTTATCTTTTAGAGGGCGCTGGGGGCAGAGGACAGGCAGGGGGAGAAAAGCTACTAATAGGAAGATGGTGGTTTCTAAGGGCGCTCTTTCCATGTAGGATGCCAGGAAACAGTGGAAAAGCCCAAGGTTTAGATTTGAGCGCTGAGTGCTCATCCCGACTCTGAACCTAACTGCTCACAGGACGGTTGACCTGGCCTCCTCTCCTTTGTGGGCCTCTGTTTATTCATATATAAACAGTCTGGGTGATTTTGGCGGCCCCATCCTCCTGATTTCAGTGTTTCCATCTGTTAATTAATGTTTCTCCTCACCAGGGTTACCTCTGTGGCCCTCTGGCTGTCTTTTGGGTCAAAGCTTGTCCCTTGTCCAAATACTACATTTTAATGGACATGGCCTCAGCTGGTAAAGAACCTGCCTACAGTGCCAAAGGCCTGGGTTCAATCCCCAGGTTAAGACTATCCCCTGGAAGATGGTGTGGCAACCCACTCCAGTATTCTTGCCTGGAGAATCCCTGTGGACAAGGTCTACAGTCCATGGGGCCATGGGATCGCAAAGAACTGGACACAACTGAGCTACTAAGCATGGCTCATGCATGTATACTGGCTTCTTCCCCACCATATTTCTCTTTTAGAATTGTCCCGTGGTCATGGGGCTTAAGCAGGTATTGAGTGCACCCTACCATCTCTCCTTGTCCCACCCCTGCTTCTTATCTGGCCTCAAGTAAGATGGTCTGCTGCCCTGTCCATCCTGGAAGATCTCTTTCATTAAAAATATAAGACATTGTGTGGATGAAGCCCTGTCTTACCCGCAAAAGCTGGAGGGGATTCACAGATATCCCTAATATTTGCTGGGCTTCCCAGACTCTGGGTGCTCAGCAACATCAAATATTTCTGTTCAAGCATGAATCATTTCTAGATGGCTGCACACTGATTTCAGGAGCAATTCCTGAGGGAGGTTTTAGCATCCCAAGTGAAATTGGCCAGCTGGGCCAGGGCTCTTTCCCATGGCCCTCCACCTCTGATGTGGTTGGACAGGCACTGTGTGTGCCCAGGTCAGGAAATTTGAATCAAGAGCCTGCTGCATGTCACTCATCACACCAGGGCAGGGGTTTCACCTGTGAACAAGGCCAAGAGCTGCCCCCGGTAGTTGGGGATCAGCCATGGAAACAGAAGAATGAACTAGGCAAGGCGGAGTTCTGGAAAGCAAAGAGGAGAGACATTTGATACATTTCCTGGGAGGGACTGTCAAGACAGTCTTCACAGAAGAGTGCATTGTGTTAAGGTGCTTCAGTCATGTCTGACTCTTTGTGACCCCGTGGACTGTAGCCCGCCAGACTCTTCTGTCCATGGGATGCTCCAGGCAAGAATACTGGAGTGGCTTGTCATGCCCTCCTTCAGGGATCTTCCTGACCCAGGGATCCAACCCTCATCTCTTTTGTCTCCTGTATTGACGGGTGATTTCTTTACCACTCGTGCCACCTGGGAAGCCCTCACAGAAGAGAGAAAGCCTAAAAGAAATCCACAGAAATTTCCAAGTGGACGGAGGGGCCCTCAGTAGGAGGTAATGTGAAAAGCTGAGAAGACTGGGGGTAGCGAAGAAGTGATATGAATAGGCAAGGCTGGAATACAGGTAAAGCGGTGTCTGTTGAGGCTGGGAACAGAAGAGGGGCACGTCTTGGCAAGTCTTTTGAGGCCAACCAAGGAGCTTGTGCTCTAACCTGAAGGTCTTAGGAAACATAGAGAGGTTTAGAAGTTGACAGACAACTCTCCCTAGCTTCAGAATAGAGTTTGGAGTTAAGAAGATGGTTCAAGCCAGAAATATGATGGCCTCTCTGGAGACTTTTCAGAAAAGAGTCTTGAATTTAGGACTTCCCTCATGGTCCAGTGGATAAGACTTCCTATTTCTAAGACAGGATTGATCCCTGGTTGGGGAACTGGGATTCCACATGCCACTGGGTGCCATCAGGAAAAAAAAAAGTCTTGAATTCAATAATGGGAATTAAGATGAAGAGAAGTGATGGATAGGAGATAGTGAGAGCAGGAATCCTAATGAGGGAGAGATGGAGAGGGGTCAGTTGAATGAACAAACTGCTTCCTTTGTCAGAAAAATGTCAGAGGAACACTGTAAGGTCTTTTGACCATGAACGTAGGTCAAGAGGAGGGAGGGATCATGGGTAACACTTGGAGGTTTCTTTACATTTTTACCACACTCAGCGCCTTCGTCTGTCACCTGAACTAACACAAGAGCCTCTAAATGGGCATCTCTGCTTCATATGTGCACCTTCACTATACTCTGCACAGGGCAGCTAGAGAGATCTTTGAAAGACTAAAATCAGATGTGATGAGAACACTTTTTATCTCCCATCTTAACAAATTTCAAGTATACAATACAGTATTGTTACCTATAGTCACCATTCTCTGAATTAGCTCTTCAGCGCTTACTCATCTTATAGAACATTAAAACTTTGTACCTTTGGCCAAGGGCTTCCCAGGTGGCCCTAGTGGTCAAGAACCCACCTGCAATTCAGGAGATTCAGGAGAAGGCAATGGCACCCCACTCCACTACTCTTGCCTGGAAAATCCCATGGACAGAGGAGCCTGATAGGCTGCAGTCCATGGGGTCACTAAGAGTTGGACAGGACTGAGTGACTTCACTCTCACTTTTCACTTTCATGCACGGGAGAAGGAAATGGCAACCCACTCCAGTGTTCTTGCCTGGAGAATCCCAGGGACGGGGGAGCCTGGTGGGCTGCCATCTATGGGGTTTCACAGAGTCAGACACAACTGAAGCGACTTAGCAGCAGCAGCAGCAACAGGAGACTCAGGTTTGATCCCTGGGTCAGGAATATTCCCTGTAGTAGGAAATGGCAACCCACTCCAGTATTCTTGCCTGGAGAATCCCTTGGACAGAGAAGCCTGGTGGGCTGCAGTCCATGGGGTCACAAAGAGTTAGACATAACTGAGATGACTTAGCATGCGTATACCTCTGACCAATGTGTCCCCATGTGCCCCTCCCCCAGCCACTGGTAACCACCATTGTACCTGCTGCTTCTGTGAGTTTGACTGTCTTTGATTTCACCTTTAAATGAGATTCTACAACATTTCAATCTTTGTGTCTGGCTTATATTACTTAGCATTATATCCTCCTTTTATATTGTTACAAATGACAGAGTTTCCTTAATTATTTTAAAGCCTGAGTAACAGTCCATTGCATCCACATCTTCATTCATTCACCCACACGTGTGCATTGCTGCTTCTGTATCTCGGCTGTTGTGAAGAATGCTGCAGTGAGTGTGGGATTGCAGATTTCTTTGAGATCCTGATTTCAATTCTTTTGGACATACACCCAGAAATGGGATTGCTGAGTCATATGGTAGTTCTATTTTAAATTTCTTAAAGAAACTTTCATGCTGTTTTCCATAATGGCTGTACTGATTTATCTTCCCACCAACAGTGCACCAGAGTTCCCTTTTCTCCACATCCTTGCCAACACTTATCTTTTTTTTTTTTTTTTTTTGTGCTATGAGTTGTCTGAGTTCCTTAGATATTTTGGATATTAACTGTTTTTCAGATATATAGCTTCCAAAATTTTCTCCTCTTTTGTAAGTTGCCTTTTCACCCTGTTGATTGCTTCCTTTGTATGCAGAGTTATTTAGTTTGATGTGGTCTCACTTATTTAATTTTCACTTTTGTTGCCTGGGCTTTTGGTGCTGTATCCAAAAAGTCATTGTGAAGACTTGCATTCATAACTTTACCTGCTATGTATTCTTTCAGGAGATTTTTGGCTTCAAATCTTATGTTCTCCACTCTGAGTTGATTTTTGTGCAAGGTGTAAGATAAGGGTTTGGTTTTATTCATTTGCATGTGAGTATCTGGTTTTCCCAACACGATTTATTGAAGAGGTTATCCTTTCTTCATTGTGTATTCACAACGCCCTTGTCAAAGATTAGTGGACTGTATATGTATGGGTTTATTTCTGCCCTTTCTATGTGTCTGTTTTCTACCATGACCATACTGTTTTAATTACTATGGCTTTGTGATGTAATTTGAAACCAGCAAATGTGATGCTTCCAGCTTCATTCAGCAGTGAGGGGATTTTACAATGGGAAATGACAGACATAGATGTGTATTTTGAATTCTGGCTGCAGTAGAGAGAGTGCATGGGAGGGGGAGCAAGTCACGACGTGTAGAGATGTGATTGGAAGCCTTTGCAGGAGGTAGTGATGGTCCTGACCATGGTTAAGGTCACAGAGATAGAGAAGGGAGAATAAACTTCAGAAATATTAAGGCAATCGAACACTGGGAAGTATGGATGACTCAATATACAGTATCTGAAAGTGCAGAATTATCAAGGATGACTCCTAATTTTCTAATGGATTGGCCTTGATGTTGTTCACTGGCCTGGGGACACTGGGGAAGGAAGAAATTTTGAGGGGGAAATGATGACTTCTATTTTGGATAAGTAGATTTTTAGATCTCTGCGGAAATCGATGTATGTTTTAGGCAATTAGAGGTATCAGTCAAGCTCGGAAAGGAGTTCTTGACTTGAATCTGAACTTAGAAGATCATCAGCACATAGATGTTAATTGAGAGCATGGGGGTAGCAGTGATCACCCCAGGGAGTATATAGAATGAGGAAATAAAAGTGTTCTTTTAGACTCACAGGGTCGATAACACTGCCCATTCAACCCATTCAAAAAAAGAAAAAAAAATACAAAACACACTCTAGAATTTCCTCTTCCCTTAAGGGCTTTTTACTCTGGCTCCATACTGCTGACTAGGAAAGTCCCCCTGATGTTTCCAGGGCTCTTTCCCCTCATCCAGTCTTTTCTTTATAGAGGTCTCCCTGGACCACTCTAGTCAAGTAGCCTCTCAGATCTTGCTTCATTTTTCTCCGTATCACTCATCACTATATAACTGTTTTAATATTATTACATATTTGCTTTTTTAATTGATTCTCTCCATTGCAAGATGGTAAGCTCCGTGGTGCAGGGTGTTTGTCATGTTTATAGCTGCACCAAGTTCCTAGAAGAGATTTCCTGGCACTCAGTGAACATACAGCCCATATTCATTAAAGTACATATAGAGGAATTAATACCAGGAATCTCCAGTAATAGAATAACGCTCTTCCAATTAAAACGAATACCCACAGTCCTATTTAAGTGCTGTTCCGAGCTTCTGATCATCAGCTGGGAACACTGAAACACTTCGTGGTCTCTGATGCACCCGCTCCCTGCAGGGAACCGCCTCCCCTTCCTGTCTCCTCAGCCAACCCTGACAAATACGTTTCAAGTTTCCATTTAAATTTAAAAAAAAAAAAAAGGAAAAATTTCTCCCGGTACTGAGATGAAGACAACCTGGGGATGAAGGTAGATGATTCCCACCCACTATGCTCTAGTAAATGCAGAGGTGGGTGTTTTGGCCATTGAAGTGGGAAACAGCTCTGCTTGAGGCCAGCAAGTATGAGACAGAAGTGCAGCACCCCACTGTTCAACTTAATCTGGAAATAAAAGCAATGTGTTCCTGGACAATGGTTCTTAACCTTAATTATGTCGAGGACCACTTTGAGGATCTGATGAAATCTGTAGTCATTCTCCAAAAAAAAAAGAAAGGAAGAAGGAACACCCTTATCAGAAGGGTTATGGATTCCCTGAAGCCCTTCCATGGACCCCAAATAAGAATCTGTGTTCTAGGAGAGGGATGGGATGGTTTCAAAGCCTACAGACATCCCTTTGTGGGCACCTTGGGGTGGTGTGTTCTCTGTTGATGCCTGAGTGAGTAGGTGCCTAGGTAATACATGAGCCAACATGCATTTAAATGAAAGACATTTTCTAAAGCCAGGGGCTGTTTAGAATGTGACCGCCTTGGATTGGTTTGTTTTGGCCTCACCTCATGGCTTGTGGGATTTAATTCCCCAACAAGGGATTGAACCCCGACTCTCAGCAGCGAAAGCCTGGAATCCTAATCCCTGGATTTCCAGGGAATTCCCTAGACCTGAGACTGAATCCCAGTCTGACTACAGTTCTCTCTCTCTCTCTTTCTTTCTTTCTTTCTTTTTTTTTTTTCTGGGACTGTTCAAGTTTGCAAACTAAGAGCCTGGCATCCTGGGACGACCCTCAGTCCCGGACAAACCTGATTGGATGGTTATCCTAGTTCTGACATTTGTCAGCCAAGTGACCCTGGACAGTTATGTGGCCTCCGCAGAGTGGTCCCCCCGCTTCCTGCCTCAGGTTCTGTGACACAGACTTACCTGTCACATCCCAAGATGGATCTTGTACAGGTGATTGGTTGAGAGGCTGCTCTCAGTGGAAACCTCGGAGGGAGTGAGGAGAGCAGAAATAGGCAGGAGAGAAGGCAGGTGTAGGTGTGGGCGCCTCACCTGAGCTCAGCCGGATCTGCTTTCCATTGTGAAGCAAGCAAGACCATTCTCGTGGATCCAACTCTGGGGGATCTGTCTGCCCAAGTATTTCTGGGGCAAGCAGCTCCTGTCAGCTCAGGAAAGTCCCTCGGAGGACAGAGCAATAATGGGTTGTTACCAGCCAACACGGTAACTCAGTGATGGGCACACACGAGCCTAGGGGAGGGGAGCAGGGTGAAGCACCAGTAGGTCTACTACATTCTAACTGATGTTTCCAATTCTTCCCATTAGAGCTCCCTCCAAGTCCTCCTTTAGGACAAACAAACCTTCCTGTAACTGCTGCTTGGGGAGCTCACAATGTGCAGTCGAAGAAACCTGTGACCCTCTTAGAATGTCTGTTCGCATTAGGCAGTTGTGTAAACATGACTAAAAGGGTCTCCTTAAACTGTGTAATGCTTGGAGCCCAAGAAGCCCTGCTTTGGGTTCCTTTCCCCATTTAGCCACACCTTCTCCTGCTCATACATTTCTTAAAAACATTAAAAATTTAGTTCATCATGGATTTTTTTGCATCAATATAAATTTTTTTTTTTTAGATTTATCTTTGGCTATGCCACACAGCCACACAGTGATGGTCCCATCACTACATGGGAAATAGATGGGGAAACAGTGGAAACAGTGTCAGACTTTATTTTTCTGGGCTCCAAAATCACTGCAGATGGTGACTGCAGCCATCAAATTAAAAGACGCTTACTCCTTGGACGGAAAGTTATGACCAACCTAGATAGCATATTCAAAAGCAGAGACATTACTTTGCCAACAAAGGTTCGCCTAGTCAAGGCTATGGTCTTTCCTGTGGTCATGTATGGATGTGAGAGCTGGACTGTGAAGAAGGCTGAGCGCTGAAGAATTGATGCTTTTGAACTGTGGTGTTGGAGAAGACTCTTGAGAGTCTCTTGGTCTGCAAGGAGATCCAACCAGTCCATTCTGAAGGAGATTAGCTCTGGGATTTCTTTGGAAGGAATGATGCTAAAGCTGAAACTCCAGTACTTTGGCCACCTTATGAGAAGAGTTGACTCATTGGAGAAGACTCTGATGCTCGGAGGGATTGGGGGCAGGCGGAGAAGGGGACGACAGAGGATGAGATGGCTGGATGGCATCACTGACTCGATGGATGTGAGTCTGAGTGACCTTTGGGAGTTGGTGATGGACAGGGAGGCCTGGAGTGCTGCGATTCATGGGGTTGCAAAGAGTTGGACATGACTGAGCAACTGATCTGATCCGATGCCACACAGCATACCAGATCTTAGTTCCCCAACCAGGGATCAAACCCATGCTTCCTGCAGTGGAAGTGCAAGTCTTAACCACTGGACTACCAGGGAGATCCCCCCTTACTCTGCTCTTAAGAGCATTGCTGGTCAGGGAAAGTTACAGTGGGCTGCCCAGCTACACTGGTGCCTACTGGACTGACCAGTCATAGACTGGTCTTCTGCTCACACATTGCTGTCCAATCTCCATTCATTCTGGTCCCTGGGTCTTGTTTTCTTCAGCACCTGCCATTATTTTAGATGCCTTCCTAGTCAAGCTGAATGCCGCTAGAGCACCTTGGCTTTCAGCTTCGCAGCTTGGATAGCTTTCCTTCTATTCCACTCAGCCATATATTCATCCATGCCTCATACTTGTTATAGACGCATCGAATAGTGTATCAAACCTAGCTTCCTCTCTTAGCTTGCTTGCTATATTTTACACTTATATATACAATATATCAATAGTTCTCTATGCTGTACTGTAAGAGATTGTTGCTTATGCATTCTATATATAATAGTTTACATCTGTTAATCTCAAACTCCCAATTCACCCCTCCCCTGCACACCCCCGGCAACAAGTCTTTTCTCTGTGTATCTGAGTCTGTTTCTGTTCTGTAGAGAAGTTCGTTTGTGTCATATTTCAGATTCCACATATAAGAGATTATACAATACACTATTTGTGTTTCTTTTCCTTTGCTTAGCATGATAATCTCTGTGTGTGCTAAGTCATTTCAGTCATGTCCAACTGCAACCCTCCTCTGTCCATGGGATTCTCCAGCTATAATATAGGAGTGGGTTGCCATTCCCTTCTCCAGGGGATCTTCCCAGCCCAGGAATCGAACCAAGGTCTCCCGCATTGCCAGAAGATTCTTTAGTGTCTGAGGCACCAGGGAAGCCCAACCTGGGGAATCAAATCAGAAGCTCTTTTGTCTCCTGCACTGGGAGGCAGGTTCTTTACCACTGGTGCTGCCTGGGAAGCCCGATGATAATCTCTAGGTCCATCCATTATCCCTCTTTTCTAGGAGTCCCCTCCTTATGGGTCTATGGTATATAATTCCAGCCACGCTCTTCTGATAACCCTGCCATAACCTCAGCTCTTGAGGATATGGTGTTACATTACCTACACTGATCTTAGTTTCTTTAAGTCTGAAACAACAAAAACAGGCAACCCATAAGAAGACGTTAATGAAAAACTGAATGAAAAAATAAAGCAAACAACACTATTGTAGTACTTGACATGCTATAGGTGATTAATCAGTGTTTATTGTAAGTAAAGGCTCATTTGTGAACTTTAATGCCATCTCAGAGGGTGGTGAGGGCTTCCCCGCTGACTCAGTAGGTAAAGAATCCACCTGCAATGCAGGAGACACGGGAGACTCAGGTTTAGTGCCTGGGCTGGGAAGATCCCTTGGACGAGGATACGGCAACCCACAGTATTCTTGCCTGGGGAGTCTCATGGATAGAGAAACCTGGCGGGCTCCAGTCCATGGGGTCGCAAAGAGTTGGATACGACTGAGCGACTAAGCACACACACTCAGAATGGTAAGGTTGGCATCCTGCTGTGAAAACTGAAGAACCTGAGTGAGACTCTTGTTTGAGTGGAGCCTCTCTATAGGGTGGACGGAGGGAAATCCCTTAAGTGGAGCCTTTTGGATCCTGAGTGAAGGAACTTGGAGATGTTCGGCTTGAGGGGTGTTTGAGTGCATCAAGGCATAATAGCACAAAGCAATAAGTTATGTTCTGAAGTGTGACAGTGAGTCATCAAGGAAGAACTAAATTACAGTCTGTAAACTCTGCTGAAAGAAGGCATAGGAGTATAATTTCTAAAATGAGTTACATCGAAAATTGCTAAAATTAAATATAAAAGTATTTGATATTTGAAGCATTTGGTATAAGTCATCTTGAAAATTAATTTCTGAGCACACATCCTCATGGCAGAGGTATTACTACAGGGGAAGAGTGGATGACTGAACGGTGGTTTTTGTGAAACCTTATTGATTTTAAATCAGAATATAAAATGCACTGAAGAATAAATGGCCTTTTTCAGTTTGCTTAGAGGAAATGTTTAAATATAAGATTATCTTTGGAATCTTGTGCCCAAGGTAGAATTCATCAAGCGTGATTTTTTTTTTTTAGCGTGCTGACTGGTGTGAACCTTTGGGAGAATAAAATTAATATTAATATAATTGCTTCTGAATATCAGAATGAGATTCCCTTGGCTTTCTCTTTTCCTCCTTCTTTCCAAAAACATGCATGTATTGGAGACAAAAAAAAAAAAAAAAGATCATCAATCCTTTTAAAGTGACAGGCAGATATTGAATTCTATGTAGTACCGATGAGAGAGACAGGAAACCATTTCTGAATACTTTCTCTGTGCTGGTGACGGTCGTAAATATTTCCCTGGTGATAGTTTTATTTAATCTTCATGCAGGAGGTGTTACTAGTGGTCTTTAAAGCCGAGGAGACGCAGGCACAGAGAGGGGGTAATCACTTGCTGAGTCCCACAGATAGCAAGAGAGGAAGCCAGAATTGTCCCTGAAATTGGTTTGATCCCAAGGCTTATTCCTTTTCAGCCACCCCATAGGTGTCCCTTGTGAAGGGCATTTAAAATTAAGCTATAGATCATAAAAGCAAAGCAGAACAAAAGACCAAAACTAAAAGCCCAAAACTACTCAGTCAAAATATTTGGCTTTTAACCACGCAGTTGTTTAAACTTGGGAAATGGAATTGAGCTTCTGTTTGACTTGGAATACGAAGGAGATGAGACGAGGATTTATTTGATGACCTTTAATACAGGTCTGCTTCCAGCATCTTTTGATTCTGGACTATGCATGAAAGGCATACAGCATGTTTGCTTGAAAAGACACTTATGGAATTAGGGGCCTTTAAAAAAAAAGAAGAAGAAAGAAATCTAGAGAAGTCTGTGTCTTCTTTAATTGTGTAGGTAAGCAGTTTGAATTTTAAGTGTTTGCCTTTCCACTTCATACTTTGTTGACTATCTCCATCCAAAATGAAAGAAAATATACTTACTGAAACAGCAGATCTGTCTTGCTTTCTTTGTGTGGTTTAATTTCATGTCCTCCTGGAAATTCTCATTCAAAATTCAGTGATTAATGTACGTGTCAAAACTTCTGGGATGTTAATTTATACATCTAAACTTTAAATCAATATGTGCTTTAAGATACATCTCATTTTAAGTTAAAACTGAGGCTGGGTTGGCGCCCAGGGACACATAATGTGAGTCATGGCAGGAATGAAGTGTGTACTGTGCTTGAGGTTTCCTTTGCAGAAAATCTTGGGGTCCTGATTATGGTTGCCAGAGAGATGGAGAGTGAATACACACAGACACACATGTGCACACACACATAAACATCTGCACACACACATAAACATCTGCACACACACCCCACGTCATACCCTGACACACTTTCATCTGGGCAACTTTTTCATTGATTCAGATTCACCTCAGTCATCATCTCTTGAAAAATCTTTCTCCACCCTTCTGAGGGGCTTCCTACCTGGGAAGCTCAGTGGTAAAGAATCTGCCTGCCAATGCAGGAGATGCCGATTTGATCCCTGGATTGAGAAGATCCCCTGGACAAGGGCATGGTAACCCACTCCAGTGTCTTGCCTGGAGAATCCCATGGACAGAGGAGCCTGGTGGGCTGCAGTCCATGGGGTCCAAGAGTTAGATGTGACTGAGTGTGAGCACTCTTCTGAAGGCTGACTCTGTCATCTTCTCTGGCCTCCCACCGAAGCTGGATGTAGCTTGACCACAGAATTAAACCCTTCAAGGCTGCTGAGTGTGACAGTGAGGCTCTGCTCAAAGCCTGGCTCTGCTCCTGGTGACCTGTGTGCCCATGGGCCGATTACTCATCTCTGCTGTGATTATATTTATGCATTTATAAAATTGGGATTAAAAAGTAGTATCTCTTGGGGCTTCCCTGGTGGTCTAGAGGCTAAGACTCTGCACACCCAATGCAGGAGGCCAGGCTTCTATCCCTGGTCAGGGAACTAGATCCCCCATGCTGCAACCAAGAGTTCGCCTGCTGTAAGTCAGGATCCCATAAGCTGCAAGGAAGAGGGAAGATCCTGCATGCTGCAGCTGAGACCTAGCACTGCCAAATGAATGAATAAATAATACGAATAGTACTGCTTTCAGGTCTTTGTGAGGATTAAAGAACAAATATTAATAAAAGTAAAATGTTTAGAATGGTATCTGGCATATTGCAAGACTCAATAAATGTTACTGTCTGCACATCAAACATTGATTTAAGTCCTTCTTTGTCTCTTTCTTGGGACAGAATCTGTTGCTCTATCTATCAAATAGAAGGGTAGCAAGGCCACTTTCTTCATAGGTGGCCTGTACAATATGCCCGCCTCAGGCATAGGGCTTATAAAAATGCCCGACTCAGAGCAAAAGAATTGAGAAGGAAGAGCCATTTTATTAGTGAAAGAAGTTTACTCAAGCATGTACTTTGGGCCAGGCCTCATGCTACATTCTGGAATCTTGTTGAGAAGACAGACTTGGTCTCTCTCTCGGGACTTACATTTTTGCAATGGGAGAGTAGGGGAAGGCAGACACACTGGGCGGTAGTAACTTGTTTTATTTCTTCCTCCAGACAGTGCATTTGAACCTTCGTTCATTCATTTACTAATGCGTATGTACCTTCAACACGTATATGAACACTTTCCCTGAACCAGCCACTTGACGCGGATTTTCTCTTGGAATGCTCACAACAGTTTTATGAGCTGAAAGGATTCTTTCTAGACCATTTTCACAAATGAAGATTCTGAAGCTTAGAGAGATGGGGTAACTTGCCAAAAAATTGCACAAATGATCACACTTAGAATACAAATTCCAACTTAGGGCCCTCCGATTCCTAATCCCATTCATGAGGCTGAGTTATAAAACAGAAATGCAGGCAGCGTGCTCACAGAATGATGTGAATGGAAACAAGTTCACTTGCTTCTCTAAGGCTCACTTTTTTTTTCAAAACAAGCAACTTTTTATTGGAGCACAGATGATTTACAATGTTGTATTAGTTTCAGATATACAGCACAGTTTTTAAGTTAAATATGTGCATATATATTATTTTTCATATTCCTTTTCTTTATGGGTGATTACAAGACATGGAGTAGAGTTCCCTGTGCTATACAGTAGGTTCTTGTTGTTTATCTACTTTATATACAGTATATATCCGTTCATCCCAAACGCCTAATTTCTCTCTCCCCCACCCTTTCCCCTTTGGTAACCATAAGTTTCTTTTCTGGGTCTGTAAGTTTATTTCTACTTTGTAAATATGTTAGTTTGTATCATTTTTTCGATTCTACATGTAAGTGCAATCATAGGGTATTTGTCTTTCTCTGTCTGACTCCGCTTTAGTATGATCATCTCTGCTGCTGCTGCTGCTGCTAGGTCGCTTTAGTCGTGTCTGACTCTGTGTGACCCCATAGACGGCAGCCCACTAGGCTCCTCTGTTCCTGGGATTCTCCAGGCAAGAACACTGGAGTGGGTTGCCATTTCCTTCTGCAATGCATGAAAGTGAAAACAGAAAATGAAGTCGCTCAGTCATGCCTGACTCTTAGCGACCCCAGGGACTGGAGCCTACCAGGCTCCTTCATCCATGGGATTTTCCCTAGGATCATCCAATTGCTGCAGACGGTATTTCATTCTTTATGGCTGAATAAGTAATATTCCATTTATATATGTTCCACACACACGCCACATCTTCTTTTTCCATTTATCTATTGATGGACATTTAGGTTGCTTCCATGTCTTGGCTATTGTAAATAGTGTTGCTATGAACATTGGGGTGCATGTATTTTTTTTGAGTTCCTCATTTTTTTCTGGATATATGTCCAAGAGTGGGATCACTGGGTCATGTGGTAACTTTATTTTTAGTTTTGTAAGGAACCTCCATACTGTTTTCCATAGTGGCTACTGTCTCCCTATTTTTAAAACAAGAAGGATGAGGAGGTGACTCCTGTTGTTTCTGTTGGGCTTTCTTCCATGTAGAAATAATTTCAAGTTTGTTTTGAATTTGTTCCTTTTCTGATGCTCTTTCCCCCTGCCTTATTTCTTTCATATATACTGTATTTATTCTTTTAATAGAGGCATTTGCTACATATTTTTTTCTGTCATATTAGAATGTGAGCAGTGTGAAAACTGAATCTATTTCATAGTCCATCTTTCTTCCCAATGCTTTCATACCATTCAGCTCAGTTCAGTGCCTCAGTCGTGTTTGACTCTTTGCGACCCCATGGACTGCAGCACGCCAGGCCTCCCTGTCCATCGCCAACCCCCAGAGCTTGCTCAAACTCATATCCATCAAGTTGGTGATGCCATCCAATCATCTCATCCTCTATCGTCCCCTTCTCCTCCTGCCTTCAATCTTTCCCAGCATCAGGGTCTTTTCCAGTGAGTTAGTTATTTGCATCAAGTGGCCAAAGTATTGGAGCTTCAGCTTCAGCATCAGTCCTTCCAATGAATATTCAGGACTGATTTCCTTTAGGATGGACTGGTTGGATCTCCTTGCAGACCAAGGGACTCTCAAGAGTCTTCTCCAACACCACAGTTCAAAAGCATCAGTTCTTTGGTGCTCAGCTTTCTTTATAGTCCAACTGTCACATCCATACATGACTGCTAGAAAAACCATAACTTTGACTAGATGGACTTTTGCTGGCAGAGTAATGTCTCTGTCTTTTAATATGCTGTCTAGGTCTGTCATAGCTTTTCTTCCAAGGAGCAAGTGTCTTTTAATTTCGTGGCTTCAGTTACCATCTGCAGTGATTTTGAAGCCCAAGAAAATAAGTTTGTCACCATTTCCATTGTTTCCCCATCTATTTCCTATGAGGTGATGGGACCAGATGCCATGATCTTAGTTTCTGAATGTTGAGCTTTAAGCCAGCTTTTTCACTCTTTTCTTTCACTTTCATCAAGAGGCTCTTCAGTTCCTCTTCACTTTCTGCTATAAGGGTTGTGTCATCTGCATATCTGAGGTTATTGATATTTCTCCTGGAAATCTTGATTCCAGCTTGTGCTTCATCCAGATTTTTTCCAAATTTGCTGGCACATTGAGTGTGGCACTTTAATGGCATTATCTTTTAGGACTTGAAATAGCTCAGCTGGAATTCCATAACTTTCACTAGCTTTGTTCGTAGTGATGCTTCCTAAAGCCCACCTGACTTTGGACTCCAGGATGCATGGCTCGAGGTGAGTAATCACACCATTGTGGTTATCTGGGTCATTAAGATCTTTTTGGTATAGTTCTTCTATGTATGCTTGCCACCTCTTCTTAAAATCTTCTGCTTCTGTTATGTCCATAGTGTTTTTGTCCTTTACTGTGCCAATCTTTGCATGAAATGCTTTCATACCATAGGTATACTTTAAATGCCTATATCTTTGAATAGTTTAATTAGGATTTTATTGTACTACCCAGTGCAATGACCCACAGAAATAGGGTGATCCCAGCGTGTCAAGGTGCAAATGTTTTGGAACAAGATGGATCAGAATTACTGAAGTTCTGAGGTTTCCTCTGAGCCACCAGCCCAGGCTGAGAGCTGCTCATGCAGCCTAGCCGCCCTGAGCTGAGCACTGGTTGTGAATGGCCACTCGATTCTCTCCAGCCCTCACTTGTCTTGAGAGGCCGCATGGAAGTTGCACAGGAAGATTAAATTCTCAAGAATGGAAAATCCAGAGCCAAACTCCCAGAGGCCCAAGGACATCCAGTTCCAACTACCAGCTGCATTGTTCAGCCTTGTTTATTATTAGCCCGGTCCTGCCAGCACAATTGATTCCACTGAGAACCTTCTCAGAAAGCTCCTGCCCCAGGGTCTCACTGTGCTTGGAAACAGACTGTCTTAAGCAGGCACTGAGTCTGCCTAATAGGGTAAGCTCCAGGGGAGAAATATCAGGGAATATTTTGGTGGGAAAATTAGGTATCCAGGGATAGCATTATGATTTCTGTATTATTTTAGGCTGGGACTTCAGAATGCTTTATAATTTAGAACCAAGAATAAACCTGGATTTCATTTGATTTCTACATCTAGAAAATATTACTGGGTACTTACCCTGGGTCAAGTCCAGGGCTGAGGATTCAAAGACACAATCATTATCATCCCAATAGCTAATATTTATTGAACTTATTTAGCAGGCATTGTGATAAGCACTTTTCATACATTATTGTTTTTAATCTGCAAGGTACTCTCCTCCAGGGATCCATTAGGATTTTATTCTGCACACACCCAAGGGTGGGGCACTTGTTAGAATACAGAATGCGATGGTCACTCTGGGCTTCCCTGGTGGTGCAGAGGTTAAAGCATCTGCCTGCAATGTGGGAGACCTGGGTTCGATCCCTGAGTTGGGAAGATCCTCTGGAGAAGGAAATGGCAACCCACTCCAGTATTCTTGCCTGGAGAATCCCATGGATGGAGGAGTTTGGTGGGCTACAGTCCACGGGTCGCAAAAAGTCGGACACGACTGAACGACTTCACTATGGTCACTCTAGGCTTATCTCTATACATTATTTTAATGATTTGGAGAAGCTGAAGGTCACACCTTCAGTAGATGGAAGCAGTAGATTTAGAGGCACCCTTAAACATGTGTTGACTGCCTGATAAGGTGAGATCACTGCTCTCTGGGTTTCAAGTTATGGGGGAGGAGGCAGATGATTAATAATTTGAAAGTAATTTACTAATTGCTGTAAGAAAATCAGCCATGGGGTGCTTTCTGGAATTCAAAGGAGGGAGGAGCTATCAAGGAAGACTGTAGAGGAGGTGACCCAGCCTTGGTAGACTAGCTGTATGTCTCCAACTAGTAGGAAACAGTATTCCACGTCAGAAGAACCTGTGCAAAGACAAGTTCCTGTGGAAAGATGGTTTTTTTAGGGTACTTGCTAATGGACCCATTAGAATGATTGGGACTCAGAGAGCATGTGGTGATGAGGAGGTGTTAGGAGATGAGAATGATAAGGTATGTGGGCTCTGAGATGAAAGAGCTGTCATGGCAGTGGGTTGGGATTTTACCCTGTTGGAGAATGAATTATATATAGTTGTGTGTCAGCAAAAACTGGGTTTAGCTGTGACAATAGACACCTAATGACAGTAAGTTATCCAACTTTTTATGTTTTATGCTTCTACTATTGGTTGCAGGAAGACATGAAGGACACAGCTTGATGTTCTGCCCAATTTCCTGCTCTGCCATCTTTAGCATGTGACTTGCTTTTTCAGATTCATGGTGGTGAGGTCTTTTCTCTACCATCAGGCATGGTGTCTATATTTCAAAAGTATAGGAAGCAGGAAGGGGGAAGAGTGAAAGACTCCTGTCACCAGGTCTCTCTCTTTTGTTCGAAAACAATTGCTTTCTCATAATCCCATCCAGCAGGCTTCCACTAACATCTGATTGGTCTGAACTAGGTCTTGTGACCCCTACTGATTAAAAGGGTGTCTGTAGAGTGCTTATTATTGTGGTATGTGACTGAGCCAGATAATGCCAAGATTCCATTTAGAGAGAAAAAGAAGATTTTTTTTTCTTTTGGATAACAAATGAGAAGCGCCTGCCATTAGGAGTGACGTCATCAGCTTAGGTTTACAGAGATGGCTTTGGCAGCTGTCAAGTGGCAGGCCTTGCAACCACGACCATCAAGTAGGGCTCAAGTAAAGAAACAGGGAGAAAAGCAGAGGATAATAGGATAGAGTGAGGAAGTCCGTGGTGATGTGGAAGCCACATGAAGGAGCGCTTTACCCCGAGTGGGGCAGGGTCTGGGTAGGAGTTCCCAGAGGATGTGATGATGGGCGGGATTGAAGGAAGAATGTGGGCCAGTGACAAAGAAATAAGCACAAGCAAGACAGCTTGGAGGAAAGAGGAACAGCCCACATTAATGATGGGAGTTTCACTCTGGCTTAAGAGCCTCCTGCCTGTCAGGAGCTGTTTACCTCATGTAAAAACTCCCTAAGGAGAGCTTCTAGGATGCCTGAAAACACACGCTTAGCACAGGAGTCTCTAAGTTCAGAGAATTCCAAAACAAGGCACCCCCATCCGATACCCATACTTCTCTCAGTCCAGATTCAGTCTCCCCAGCAGGAGTCATTTTACAATAAGCAATATTGTTTAGTGATAGAGTTCACATCATTATCTGTTTCCAGGGAAACAGACTTAGAAAGCTTAACCAGTGGTCAGATTCCTAACACAGAAAGGGAGAGATTTGCTAACCTGTTGCTCAGACACCTTTAATTTGTGACTTGTTGAAAAGCCCTTGGAAGGGTTTCTTGGTAGTGGATACCTTGATCAGATTTTCTGTTTAGAAATGACTTCTAGACTCAGTGGTGCATTGATGAGATAGGACCATGATGGTCCTGCATAACTACATGGGAGGCTTGTTGTTTGTTGTTTATTTAATATTTTATTTTTGGCTGTGCTGGGTCCTCCTTGCTGTGCAGGCTTTCTCTGGTTGCAGCAATCAGGGGCTACTCTCCAGCTGCAGTGTTAGGGCTTCTCACTGTGGTGGCTTCTCTTGTTGTGGAGCATGGACTCTGGGCCCCCAGACTTCAGTAGTTACGACTTCCAGGCTCTAGAGCGTGGGCTCGATAGTTACAGTGCATGGGCTTAGTTGCTCTGCAGCATGTGGGATCAGGGATTGACCCTGTGTCCCCAATATTAGCATGCAAATTCTTTCCCACCTACCCACAAGGGAAGCCTTGTTTGTTTATTTTTAATGGGCTTTTTTTTTTTAGAGCAGTTTTAAGTTCGTGGAAGAATTGAGTTCTCCTGTATTCCCTGCCCCCACACATACACAGCTTCCCCTACCATCTTCATCCTGTATTACAGTGGTATGTCAATTACAACTGGTAAACCTACACTGACACATCTTTACCACCTTGAGTCCACATTTTACATCAGGGCTCACTCTTGATGTTGTGCATTTGGAAAAATTTGTAATAATGTGTATTGAATTCATTGTGACATGACAAAATACCATATTACAGTCATGCAGAGTGGTTCCACTGCCCTAAGAATTCTGCACTTCGGCCTGTCCATCCATCTCTTTCACTAACTCCTGGCAACTGACCTGTTTACTGTCTCTAGTTTTGACTTTTTCCAGAATGTCATATAGTTGGAATCACACACTCCGTGGCCTTCTCAGGTTGGCTTCTTTCACCTATTCATATACGTTTAAGCTTTCTCCATGTCTTTTGATGACTTGATAGTTCTGTGTTAGTGCTGAATAATATTCCGTTGTCTGGATGTACCATGCTTTCTGTATTTATTCACCTACTGAAGGGCATCCTGGTTGATTATGGTTTTGGTAATTATGGATAAAACTAAACATCAGTGTGTAGGTTTTCGTGTGGGCGTTAAGGTTTCAACTCATTGGGTAAGTAGCGAGAAGCAGGATTGCTGAATCATATGGTAAGAGTGTGTTTTGTTTCATAAAATATTGCCAGTCTTCCGAAGTGACTGTTCCATTTTGCATTCCCACCAGCAGCAAATGATAGTTCCTATTGCTTCACATCCTCATCATCATTTTGCATTTTCAGTGTTTTGTTTTCCTAGTTAAAAATGATGGGTCAATGGAGACAGAGCAGGCAGATTCTAGAACTACTGCAGATTTCACATCGACAGATCTTGGTGATGGATTGGCTTTGGGTGTTATGGAAGTGTGTTGGATCTTGGATGACTCTAGGGTTTTAGTTTGGGTGACAGGATGAACAGTGATGCTACTTGCAAACATAGAAAAGTGAAGGACCAAGACAGGCTTTCAGAACCACAATCTGGTGTCTTGTTATGAGATATCCACGGAGTGTGTGGATATTTGGAGAGATCTGGGTTGGTGATAGAAATACAAGTGTTATTGGCATGAAGATTGTAGTTAAATTCATGAGATCTGATGTGACTCCCCAGTTAGAGCATTTTGGATTCTTTCCTGTAGAAAGAGAAAAGAAAAGGACAGGATAAAGAAGTATGGATGGTGCAGAAATCAGCTTCACGTGGGGTCTGGAGAGAAAGGCAAGCTCACAACAGACAACATAGCATCTTCCGGGAAATTTGGAGCCCTGCAGAGCAGATACTGAACTGGATTATCCAGTTATTTCTGGCTCCCTGTTATCCTAAGGAAACATACGTTTTAACTTTCAAAAGATATTTTTGAATTTATTTTTGGTTAGTCTGGAAGCAAAAAGAGCAAATATTACACAGTTTGGTAAAGCACAAGGTGGTACCAGGTCTGGTCCCAAAGTGAGTATGCAAATTATTTTATTTATTTCTTGTTGACAAATGTTTCTTGTCACTTACTCTGGGATGGAGACCATGGGAAGAGAAGGCAAACAAACCAGACAAAATGCTCAGTCTTCTGAGCCTCAGATCCAGTGGAGGGAGTCAAAATACAAAAATAAATAAATTTAATGGGAAGTAAAAGCAGCAAAATAAAAGATGACAAGTGGGTCAGATCGAGGGGTCGGGGACACTGTCTGGTGTCAGATCATCTGAACGGAGACTTCAGTCAAGTCAGGGATGCTCAGGATGACATCTCCAGAGCTTTATCTAGATTGTCAACAGGTTTGTGTCGCTTAGAGCAGGAATAACATAGACATGAAACTTGCAGAAGCAGAAATCTGTGCTGGGGTCCCATTAGATGCTGGTCTCTGCACTCACCATTTGACTTTTGCTCATTTGTCCCTTACAGCCATGTGAGAGAGGCAGTCTTATTATTCTCATTTTGGAGGAGAGAAATTGAGGCTCAGAAAAGGAATAATTGGCCCAAGATCACACAGTTAATGAATGAGATGAGGAGAATACTTGGGAGTCTGTCTGCCTTCAAGGTCCTCACTTTTTGTTCATCTATACCATCCTCTACACATGGCCCTGACCATACCATCCACAGCATATTCCACAAGCAATTTTCAACTCTCTCTGCACTGGAAAGAAGGCACCAGAGCTATATTTGTTTTCTGTTTTCTGTCTGACTCTTTAAAATGATTTCACAATCCTCATATAGAATCACTGAATCTATTTAAAGTTTTGCTCAAGACGAGTTGATAAAGTCAAATAAAACATGAAACACTGATCTTTATGTAATGTGTGTAGCAAATCTGTTCCAAGGCACTCCTTGCAGTGTTGCAGTCCCCAGGGCTAGCTTGTGTTTGAGAGAGCTCATTCTGTTCATAATTTTATGCACATTTACACAATGCTAAGCCTGAATTAAAACAATAAAATTACAGTTGAATAGAAAAATTCACGATCTCTCTCTTTCTTTCTGATTTTGGTACGTAAAAAAGGAGCAACCCAAAATACTATCAGTTGGTCAACAATAATTCTGTTCCTGTTTGTTTTCACTATTGTTTCTTAATTGCTGTGATGATGACTGAGGATGATGACTGAGCTCCTGGTTGTGTGCTCGTGAATTACCAGTGCACCATTCCCGTTGGCAGCAAGTAGCTGCCTTCAGTATCCAGAGAGTCTTTCAGTTCAGTTCAGTTGCTCAATCGCGTCTGACTCTTTGCGACCCCATGAATCGCAGCACGCCAGGCCTCCCTGTCCATCACCAACTCCCAGAGTTTAGGAAACTGCTTTAAAAGACATGAGGCTGAATCTGGTTGGAGCAATGACTTTTCTTTTTTAACATTTTTAAATATTTATTTTTTATTCATTTATGGCTATGCTGGGTCTTCATTGCTGCATGAAGTCTCTGTCTAGTTGTGGCAAGTGGGGGCTACTCTCTAGTTGGCGGAGTGCAGGCTTCTCATTGCAGTGGCTTCTCTTGTTGCACAGCATGGGCTTTAGGGTGAGCTGGTTTCAGTCATTGGAGGACTCGGACTCAGCAGTTGGCAGCTCTTGGGCTCTAGAGCTCAGGCTCCACAGCCTGTGGAATCTTTCAGGGATCGAACCTGTGTCCTGTGGATTGGCTGGTGGATTCTTTACCTCTGAGCCACCGGGGAAGTCCAGAGCAATGACGTTTTCATCTTTTTATTCCCGTTTCAAGAATGACTATCTTTTAGCAGTTAGAAAGAAAATGGTTATAAGAGTTTAGTACTCCCCAAGGTATTCATTTGGAATATGGGATCTGTGGTGGAAAGGAGCCAGAGAAGAGTCTGGAGAATTTTTGGAGACTTGATCCTAGAAGGTTGTGCAGGGCACACCAAGGATGGTATGCTTATCCTGTGGACATCATGGATCCTTAAAGGATTTTTGAGCAAAAAATGACATGAAAAGAGTTTAGAACTTTTTATAGATTGTTCTGTGGCAATGAGGATGTGGCTATAGGCTAGGTCAGGTTGGATATAAATAAGGTCAGTACTTTTGATTCTTAACACTGAGTTTCAGATTCGTTGACTAGAGGCTTCTGTCTCTCATGATTAATACAAAGCTGTAATTAGTCATGAGAAAAGCTGATCACATGATCGCAGTCTTATGTGGAACAAAAGGTGAAATCATTTCAAGAAGAGAAGAATTTAATTACTTTCAGCTTATTCTGATTTTTCCAAAATGTAATAATTCATATTAACAGCTGTGCTTCTGACTAGAGTTCCTGATGAGCGCATGCTCTTCAAGGGACTCACAGGATTGAATGACCTCTGGATAAAATGTGCTCCACCCCTTTGTCTTTAAGGAAAGTGCCAGGTGACAAGAGTTAGTATAGCTGCTTTAACAAAGCAGTCAGCAGAGACAAACCTGGACACCTACACCCGGTAGCATCCATCCAGGCTTGAATGTTCACAACTGTCTCAGGCTGCTCTAGAGCTGTCCAGGGTTCTGAAAGACACCCCCGGCCCTCCCAGTTTAAACCATCATCTCTAAAACTAAGCTTGGTTCTTAACATTGCCTAGAGAATTCTTCAGAACCTTCTTAATCTGCTCTGCCTTCCTACTGGAACTTGAAACATTCAATCTTGCAAATCACCACCTTCCTGGAGTTAGCCACAATTTTCCCTCACCTCTGGGGGGAGATCCACCTCTCCTCCTCACTGCTGCTCCTGCTAAGTCGCTTCAGTCGTGTCTGACTCTGTGCGACCCCATAGATGGCAGCCCACCAGTCTCTCCCGTCCCTGGGATTCTCCAGGCAAGAACACTGGAGTGGGTTGCCATTTCCTTCTCCAATGCATGAGAGTGAAAAGTGAAAGGGAAGTCACTCAGTCGTGTCTGACCCTCAGCGACCCCATGGACTGCAGCCTACCAGGCCTCTCCGTCCATGGGATTTTCCAGGCAAGAGTACTGGAGTGGGGTGCCATCGCCTTCTCCGCTCCTCCTCACTAGGCAAGCAAAATGAAACACTAACAAGGTGGACACTTTCCCTGTGAAGGACCCTGTTCTCAGTATCACTCGGTTTGTGCACATCCTTCCCTGGAAAGGACAGACCTTCTTTGAAGGTTAAACAACTCCATTTCCTGCTTCTCTGGACCTCAGCTCTCTTTATCTCCAGAGATAAAATGCTCAGCATTTTACTTACATGGCTCTTGTAAGTATAAAGTAAGAAACTGGGCTTCTGATTGGTGACTATTCTGCCTGGTTTCAGTGGCTTCACCCATACACAGATCACCTGCAGGATGACAGGTGTCCAGAGAGAAAAGGAGCCTCCTAACAAGGCAGGGTGAAATGGTGTCCTTACTTGTCTTTCCAAATTCATTTATTGTGACAATCTGGCATTTATAGGACCCAGATAGGTACATTTGTGAGTTTTATTAAACTGCCCTCAAAAGAATGCTTGAGTGACTTTAAAACATCCCTACAAGAAAACTACAGGTTTAAGACAATGCTTGATAATTACAACTTGAATGAAAATCAAATAGCTTTTTTTCTGGTCACGTTAACAACTTAAAAAATAGTTGATATAATGAAATAATACCAGAAATTTGAAAATGCATTATCAAGAAGACCCTTGGAAATAGAGATATCTGTTTCCCCACATGCCCAGTGAGCTCTAACCTCTAGATATACTGAGACTTGAAATATTAATGAACAAAATCATATAAAATGTATATAGATTATGATATGCATGCGTGTGTGTATATGATCTTTGTTATCTGCTTGTGATGGAATGTTTAGAAAGCACCCCATGAAAGCTGCATGTATTTTGTTGTAGGGGGATACACCAGCCTCTTCCTGAGATATGCTGGTTTCTTCCCATGTATGTCTTTCAGATTTCAGCTCAGATATTATATCACTCATAGCACTTGTCCTGATGTTTTATTTATTTCTTCGGTTATTTCATTAGCCTGCATGCTCCATGTGGAAGGGGACGTGTTTGCTTTTGCTGACATCTGGGACTACAGCCCCTCCTGTGTACCCCACTCCATCCTAGAGGTTGAATTCATAACTCAAGGTGTCAATGAATACATGTCAGGGCTTTTGCCGTTTGCATTGCACCTGTTATATTTTCCCAGTGAATGTTGCCGCTTCTAGAGCATGCTTGGAGCTCTGGGTTAGAGACTGCTACCCAAGCTTATTAAAAAACCAGTGTATAAAATTCACATCCCTTCTTTTCACAGTGATATTAGGTAGCATTAGCATACTCAGAGAGGGAACTTCCCTGGTGGTTCAGCAGTTAGGGCTCTGTGCTTCCTCTATGGGGGAAAGGGTTTAATTCCTGTTTGGGGAACTGAGATCCCGTGTGCCCTGTGGCATGGCCAAAAAAATGAAAAGATTCAGAGAGATTACATCTGCCCATTCTAATCCCTGTTTTTTTTCCTGCTGTGACCCATGTCTCAAGACATACAAAGTTACATGATTAATTGAGGAATCTCTAATATTTGAAGTTCTAGGGCAGAGGGCTTTGTATCCATCTCTTGGTATCAGGATGAGCCCATCGTTCATTTGTAGTGGGTGAGCTCAGCGTTTTCTTCTTTCTTTGACACTTCTCTTCCTTCTTGCCTCCCTGCACCCAGTCCCTAAGGTGTGCAGGATCTTCTGTGCCATATGGATGAACCTTTCATTTTCAGGGTATCCCATTAGCACCTAGGTTTTACACTAAATTAGCTGCCACCTAAACTACTTGGGTGTGTTCAGAGAAGTGCCTGCTTACTAGTTGCTCTGTACAAATGGCCTCGTCTTCCCTTTCCTACATCTAATCATGCTGCTGCTGCTAAGTCGCTTCAGTCATGTCCAACTCTGTGTGACCCCATAGACGGCAGCCCACTAGGCTTCCCCGTCCCTGGAATTCTCCAAGCAAGAACACTGGAGTGGGTTGCCATTTCCTTCTCCAATGCATGAAAGTGAAAAGTGAAAGTGAAGTCGCTCAGTCATGTCCGACTCTTTGTGACCCCATGGACTGCAGCCTACCAGGCTCCTCCATCCATGGGATTTTCTAGGCAAAAGTACTGGAGTGGGTTGCCAGTGCCTTTAGGTTCCATCTATCATGGAGTTTCTTAATTCTAGGAACTTGATTTCTTTTCGTTTTCCTTGGCTCGTCCTGACACAGGGGAGCAACTCTAATTGTCAATTAAAATATTTTCATATATGTATTTAATCTTAAGTTTTGGAGTTGACAAGGACGCTTTCTTATGAGAGCCGGCTGAATCAAACGTGAGTTGGGATCTATGCAGGAGAAATGAGGTGTGTGGTGTTTAATAGGCAACCTGAAATAGGTGTGTGCATTTCAACACACAGGAAGAGGAAGAGAGGAAGGAAGAGGAGAAAGAAAGGAGGCCATTGAAGCAGTATCACAATGAAATTTATTCCTTTGGGACTGGGAGAACTTGTTGAGGATTTCATGTTAGGAAAACGTGCAGGCTTTCTTCTGTCCTTGGATGATGAGCCATGAAAAGTTGAAAGCTGTTGAATCACAGAGTACAATAAAGTTATTTCTCTCACTTGATCTCCTTGACACATGTAAATAAAACTGTTAGAAGAATGGAAATCTTCCATTACTAGGTTAAAAAAAGCAAACAAGGCTTTCAAATACAAATTTCCATAGAGTTTTGACATATGTCAGCTTCTGTAAATTCCACTGGGCTGCTGTGTCACAAAAATTTTGTTATGAACCTTTTCAGTCATTCAGAAAAATTGAAGAAAGGCATGATGCTTGCATTTCATATACCTAGATTTGGCAGTTACTAACATAGTAGGATGTCAGTTTTATCTGCATATGAATATATACACATTTTTCTAGATCCTTGGAAAAGCTGCAGATTTCAAGACAACACACCACAATAAATCTTAGGAAAAGATATTCTTCAGATATTGTTCACCCTGCAACTTGAATGACATCATCACCCTGAAGAAAATTACCATAATACCTTTCAGTGTATCCACCATACTCATTATTCCCCAATTGTTCAAGGAAGGTGCTTGTAGTTATTTTTGGCTGTACCATTTTGCATCTCCACTAGCAGTGAATCAGAGTGCCTGTTGCTTCACATTCTCACAAGCATTTGATGCTGTCAGTGTTCTCTGGTGTAATAGGGGTATGGTGGTAAATTACAGTTGCTTTAACTGGTATATGATATGGTTTCATATGCTTATTTACCATCTGTATGATGGAATTCCAGTGGAGCTATTTCAGATCCTGAAAGATGATGCTGTGAAAGTGCTGCACTCAATATGCCAGAAACTATGGAAAACTCAGCAGTGGCCACAGGACTGGAAAAGGTCAGTTTTCATTCCAGTCCCAAAGAAAGCAATGCCAAAGAATGCTCAAACTACCTCACAATTGCACTCATCTCACACGCTAGTAAAGTAATGCTCAAAATTCTCCAAGCCAGGCTTCAGCAATACGTGGACCGTGAACTTCCAGATGTTCAAGCTGGTTTTAGAAAAGGCAGAGGAACCAGAGATCAAATTGCCAACATCTGCTGGATCATCGAAAAAGCAAGAGAGTTCCAGGAAAACATCTATTTCTGCTTTATTGACTATGCCAAAGCCTTTGACTGTGTGGATCACAATAAACTGTGGAAAATCCTGAAAGAGATGGGCATACCAGACCACCTGACCTGCCTCTTGAGAAACCTATATGCAGGTCAGGAAGCAACAGTTAGAACTGGACATGGAACAACAGACTGGTTCCAAACAGGAGAAGGAGTACATCAAGGTGGTTTATTGTCACCCTGTTTATTTAACTTATATGCAGAGTACATCATGAGAAACGCTGGGGTGGAAGAAGCACAAGCTGGAATCAAGATTGCCGGGAGAAATATCAATAACCTCAGATATGCAGATGACACCACCCTTATGGCAGAAAGTGAAGAACTAAAGAGCCTCTTGAGGAAAGTGAAAGAGGAGAGTGAAAAAGCTGGCTTAAAGCTCAACATTCAGAAAACTAAGATCATGGCATCCAGTCTCATCACTTCATGGCAGATAGATGGGCAAACAGTGGAAACTGTGGCTTGATTTTATTTTTCTGGTCTCCAAAATCACTGCAGATGCTGATTGCAGCCATGAAATTAAAAGACGCTTACTCCTTGGAAGGAAAGTTATGACCAACCTATAGCATATTAAAAAGCAGAGACATTGCTTTGTCAACAAAGGTCCATCTCAAGGCTATGGTTTTTCCAGTGGTCGTGTATGGATGTGAAAGTTGGACTATAAAGAAAGCTGAGCACCAAAGAATTGATGCTTTTGAACTGTGGTGTTGGAGAAGACTCTTGAGAGTCCCTTGGACTGCAAGGAGATCCAACCAGTCCATTCTAAGGGAGATCAGCCCTGGGTGTTCATTGGAAGGACTTATGTTGAAGCTGAAACTCCAATACTTTGGCCACCTGATGCGAAGAACTGACTCATTTGAAAAGACCCTGATGCTGGGAAATATTGAGGGCAGGAGGAGAAGGGGATGACAGAGGATGAGATGGTTGGATGGCATCATTGACTCGATGGACATGGATTTGTGTGGACTCTGGGAGTTGGTGATGGACAGGGAGGCCTGGTGTGCTGTGGTTCATGGAGTCGAAAAGAGTCGGACATAACTGAGCTACTGAACTGAACTGATGTTTCCTTTGGTGAGATACCTGTTAAGATCTTTGGCCCATTCTGTAATTGGGTTGTTTGTGTTCTTCTTATTGAATTTTAGGAGCCCTTTGCGTAATTTGGATACCAATCTTTTATCTGATATATCTTTTTTATAGATATTTTTAAACCCAGTTGAAAAAGTTCTCCTCCTAAGTGTACTGAGTTTTTGTAATGAATGGGTATTGAATTTTGTTAAGTTCTTTTTCTATGTCTAAAGTTAAATTCATATGGTTTTTCTTTGTTAGCTTGGGGATAGGATGAATTACATTAATTGATTTAAAAAAAATATTGAACTAGACTTGCACGCCTGGCATAAATCCCAGTTGGTTGTGGTGTATAATTCTTTTTATGTATTGTTGAATTTAATTTGTTAATATTTTGTTGAAAGTCTTTGTTTCTATATTCGTGAAAATTATTGATCTGTAGTTTTCTTGTAATGTCTTTGTCTGGTTTTGGTTTTAGAGTAATGTGGGCTTCACAGAATAAATCAGGAAACATTCCATCTGTTTCTATCTTCTGAAAGATATTGTAGGGGATTGGTATAATTTCTTCCTTAAATTTCCAGCCTGGCTGTTGAAAAAAGAAAAAAAAAATACATGCACACATACCAGTTAAAGAATTTAGCCTCAATCAGAGATAGTAACATGTCTTGCTGATACTAACAAGTTGTATTATGTAGTTAGATTCTGAACTTTGAATAACTATATGATGTGATCTATCAGAGTCCTTCAAATTTCTCTTCATTCATTCATTGAGAGGAGAGGCCAGTTGTGTTACAAAAATTGCCACATACTGGAGTTGCCTGCTTTCTCATAATGTCATTCACCTTGGTTCTCTCCCCCTTGCATTTCAGAAGCACTACAAATTAGGTCTAAGGCATTCCTGTCCAGTTGAACTTTGTGTGATGATGAAAATGTCTGTATGCATTGTCCAATGTGGTATCCATTGACCTCAGATATCTACTGAGCACTTGAACTGTGGCTGCTGCTGCTGCTGCTGCTAAGTCGCTTCCGTTGTGTCCGACTCTGTGTGACCCCACAGATGGCAGCCCACCAGGCTCCCCCATTCCTGGGATTCTCCAGGCAAGAACACTGGAGTGGGTTGCCATTTCCTCCTCCAATGCATGAAAGTGAAAAGTGAAAAGTGAAAGTGAAGTCACTCAGTCGAGTCCAACTCTAGCGACCCCATGGACTGCAGCCTACTAGGCTTCTCCATCCATGGGATTTTCCAGGCAAAAGTACCGGAGTGGGATGCCATTGCCTTCTCTGAAACTGTGGCTAGTACAACCAATAAGGAAATGAGGTCTTACTTGTATTTAATTTATTTAAAGTAACCACAGGTATCTGGTGCTGTGATATTGAGTAGCACAGATCTGGAGGGATGAATAAATTCAGATAAAATATTTCAGCTGTAATGCCTCAGGATACTTTAAATATGTTTTACAATTTTAAAGATTTTAGTTCTGTTCACCCTTAGGTGAACATCAAGGTTAAATTGATTCACCACTAATATAAGGTAGCAGGTGGTGAATCAGACTGTGTTTTCCAAGTCCTTCTGCAGGTTTATAGAATAAGCCAGACAGAATCTTCAATCAGTATTCACGGAAGGCAAGAATTATGTAGAACTTTAGTGACCGAGGACTTATTTGGAGTTTGCCTTTTGATTGAGTGGATAGATTTTTGGAAAACCACCAGGAAAAATCCTTTTTCACTGTCTTTATTTCTGGGATTGTCTTCCGTTCTTCAGACTTTGTCACACCTCTTTAATACATATTTCCATGTGATAATTGGCAGTGTTTCATCCATGACACAACTGCCTGATGCTGAATCATCAGAGCAAGGCTTATATAAATTTGTCAACCATACTTATTAAGGAAGAAAAAGGAACTTATCAACAGGGATTGATGCAAAAATGACGTTGTCTCATCTTTCGAACTAGACTTAAACACAACATCCCAGCCCTACATTCTTGTTAACTAGTAGCTTTAAAGGGATTTCCCAGGTGGCACTAGTGGTAAAGAACCTGCCTGCCAATGCAGGAGGCATACGAGACATAGGTTCAATTCCTGGGTTGGAAAGATCCCCTGGAGGAGAGTATGGCAGCCCACTCTGGTATTCTTACCTGGAGAATCCCGTGGACAGAGGAGCCTAGTGGGCTACAGTCTATGGGGTCGCAAAAAGTCGGATATGACTGAAATGGCTTAGCACAGTAGCTTTAAAAACAGAAAAGTTTCTTAACCCAGTCTAGTTGCATTGGCATCAGATCAGATCAGATCAGTCGCTCAGTCGTGTCCAACTCTTTGAGACCCCATGAATCGCAGCATGCCAGGCCTCCCTGTCATAGATATGTTAATTTTTTTCAGTTTTTAAAACGTTTTTAATTGAATTTGTTGCAATATTGCTTCTGTTTTATGATTTTTGTTTTTCTGGCCAAGAGGCATGTGGTATCTTAGCTCCCCGACCAGAGATTGAATCTGCTTCCCCTGCATTGGAAGGCAAAGCCTTAACCACTGGACCACCAGGGAAGTCCTCTAGATATATTAATTTGGCATTACTTCTCATTCCCTAAGGCACAATTTCTTTCTTCTTTTAGGTTTTTGATGCAGTTGTTCCGCGATTATTTCCCATTATTTTTCGAGCAAACCTTACATGAACAACTTCTAGTACCGGACACCAGCTCTTCCACCTGAAGCCTGGTGGGCATTCTGGCGGCTCCCTCCAAGCTGTGAATCTTGCACGCTCTAGACTCACCTGCCCACCTGATCATGCTGCCCTTTGTGAGATCTTAGTTCCTCCTCGTGTCTATTCATGGGCCTTTCCAGTCATCCCCAGGTGTACCTCATCTCAGCCTAGCGCTGACCCAGTTTCACTCCTGACCGAGATTCTGACCTGCTCTCTTTAACTGGGTCACAGTACAGCTCTCTTACTGACTTTGACCTGTCATAGTTTCTGTGCTAGAAGAGAGGTGTTAAGAGCGGGGACAGTCCATATCTTCTTCTTGACTTGGAGGAGCTTTACTTCCTCCCTGCCAAGTGAACAGGACTGAGCAGGAGGCTAGATGCACCGTCAGACTTGGGAGAGAGGTCAGAGGCTTTGGCTCTTGGCAGAGGTGGGCTCCCTTCCATTGGCAGAACTTGAGTGATGACATCCAGATGGGACTTGAAGGGTGGAGATTGCATTTGTTGGTGGTTCGAATGGACTCACGAGCATGGAAAAGGAGTTCAGAGATGCAGCTCAACAGAGAGGAGGAATGGGGTCTCAGAGTGAAAAGGACAAGGAATCTGGGATGGGACAGCCTTGAGTTCCTCAGAGAACCCCGCCTCTTACTTATCATGTAATCTGAAGGCAAAGTCCTTGACCTTGTGTAACCTCGATGACTGCGTCTATAAATTGGGGATCCAACTAACCCCTCACAGAAAAGTGAAGATCACATGAGATGATGTGTTGGAAAGACCTTAGTGTGGGGCCAGGCACAGAGCTGGTGCTCCCTAACCACTTACTAGGAAAGGATCACCAAGGGTAATTGACAGACGGCATTTGTCTTCCCAGGTGGCTCTAGTCGTCGAGAATCCTCCTGCCAATGCGGGAGGCACAGGAGATGTGGGTTCGATCCCTGAGTTGGGAAGATCCTCTGGAGAGGGAAATGGCAACCCACTTCAGTATTCTTGCCTGGAAAATTCCAAGCGCAGAGGAGCCTGGCAGGCTACCGTCCATGGGGCTGCAAAGAGTTGGACATGACTGAGCAGCTAAACTGAGTGAAATTTGGGTGTAAAACAGCTGATATATACAACTTCCATCAGTGTTCCTCCCCTCCTTTCCCCACTTTAGGAGTCCCCAAATGGTGCCCTGATATTTACTTGGATGCTTGGCTCATGCATACGTCTCTGCATTCAACTTGACAGTCTGCTTTCTGAAACGGCAGCCTCTAATTTTCTTAATTGCAAAATTGCCCCGAAGCCTGTGATTCCAGCTTGTTGCTGTTCCCTTATTAATTGTTCTTTAAACAATGAGTCCAGCCAATAATAGTTTTCCCCAACTTCGGAATGTGTTTTTCTGCAGTAACTGAAGTGTGGCACTATAGCTGGGTACATTCTGAGTGCCAGGTACAAAAGAGAGACGGATTCTGCTATTTTAATGGCTGTTTTCAAGGTCCTCGAAGGGGGTATGATGCTGCCTAGGCACCTGATGCAGTGGTCCAAAGTGTTTAGAGGCATTTTCCACGAGAACTTGTTTTTCTAGCGTTCTGGGCAGCAGGCCCACTGCCATCCAGCCCCAAGGGTTTCTGTTGGGATGAAGGCAGACGGTCCTGAAAGCCTTCCATTCTGTGTTTTTCCATCTCAGAATTGCAGTGTAGTTTCAGCAAACCTCCCGTCTCCCTTCCCCTCCTTTCTCAGGGCACCGCAGCCTGAATTCTAAGGCTAACTCTTCAAGTGTTTAGAAGACCCCTGACAGGGTTGTCCCTGAGGCCAGAGGGCTCAGAGGTGCAGGTGGGACTCTTGCCCTGGGGGTGCACTGTGTGTTCTATGGGGGCGGGTTGCTGAGAAGTCCTTCTCTGGAAGTTTGGATCTGAGAGTGGGGCTACTTGGTGAGCCAGTGGCTCAGGCGGTAAAGAATCTGCCTGCAATGGAGGAGACCCAGGTTCGATACCTAAGCAGGAAGATCCCTGGAGAAGGACATGGCAACCTGCTCCACTATTCTTGCCTGGAGAATCCCATGAACACAGGAGCCTGGTGGGCTACAATCCATGGGGTCACAAAGACTTGGACACAGCTGAGTGACTCACACTTTCACTTTCACCCTGGGGACTAAACCCAGCAGACCAAGGAGCTGTCCTGCTCAGGAGGAAAGAGGAGCCCTCCCGAGCATCGTGAACATCTCCCGTGTCCACTCAGCTGAACTTTGCGTGGTGTGATGTTTCAGCACCTCACTGTCCACTCTGCTCTGCTGACATTAAGGATGGCGTTCACTTTAGTGTGTGATTGTCACTATCTGGCAAGGCTTGGCACATGGTTTTGATAGTTAAATAATACCTGATGAAGGAATGAGTGAGTCCAGCTATGTCAACTCCCTGAATCTCTTTTTTTCTTGTCTGCGAAAGTAAGTGGTAAGTACTTGAAAGTGAAAGTTGCTCAGTCGTGTCCAACTCTTTGCAACCCCATGAACTGTACAGTCCATGGGATTCTCCAGGCCAGAACACTGGAGTGGGTAGCCTTTCCCTTCTCCAGAGGATCTTCTCAACCCAGGGATCAAACCCTGGTCTCCTGCATTGCAGGTGGATTCTTAACCAGCTGACCCAGCAGGGAAGCCTGGTAAGTGCTCATGCTCTTAATTTTAGAGCAGATTAAATGAGGTCAGACAATTTCAGGATTTCCCATCAAAATTTCTATTTTCCATTGCCCAATGTTGTTGTTTAGTCGCAAAGCTGTGTCCGACTCTTTGCGAGTCCATGGACTGTAGCCCGCCAGAATCCTCTGTCCGTGGGATTTCCCAGGCAAGAACACTGGAGTGGGTTGCCATGTCCTTCTCCAGGGGATCTTCCTGGATCAGGGATTGAATCCACATCTCTTGCATTGGCAGGTGGATTCTTTACCACTGGGCCACCTGGGAAACCCCTCACTGTCCGATACCTGTTGATTATTGCTCTTGTTGTTGCTATGATCTCCCCTCAGAGCCTCTTGACCAGTGAAATCTTCCATCTTAAAATATAAGATGGTTCCCTTTCCATGGGACCCTTCTCCTTGGAATTAATTGCAGACTCAAGAGTCCTTCTCCAGAAATGTCCTTCCATTCTGCCACATCTCAGATTACCATCCTTTGTCACCTTCTCTTTATTAGCTCCCTCCCTGAAAGAGGTGCCCAGACAGGCTGCTTCCTTTTTCTCCCAAGCCTCTTCCCAAACTTTTGCTCTGTTAAAGGACCCTAGAGCTTCAGGGCCCACGATGCTCCGGGAACCAGGCAGGGTGAAGCATGCTGTTGTGTCCTCTGCCCCAGTTTACAAGGAGCAGCTCAGGCAGAGACTGTGCCCCCAGGAGGTGATGGATCTGGGATTCTGTGCTTTTCTCACTTCGTTTTGGCTTCGTAAGTTGTGATGACAGATCTTCGCTCTGTCTGAGAAGCCTGATGTCGCATTTTTCATTATAATCCTCTCTCATCCTCTCTGAATTCTAGGGTTCAGCTGTCTCTTCTTCTCTAACTGGCTGGGACTGTGTCTCCTCTCTGATCCTCTGCACTGCGTGGGTTCTCTCTTGAATTCTGATTATTTGATAGTCGGCCTTTTCACCCTCTTAGATTTTCAGGAATTTGAAGGTAGCAATGCCCTTTTTTCTGTTTCTACTTCTTCCAACCTGATGAAGGACATACTAAATCGGTGCTTTCTGACCAAAAGTTCAGGAGCAGATCCTCTCCTAGGACTTGAAAATCTTCAGCTGTTTTCTGACACACAGCTAGGTGCTTGTGGATAATTTCCACAAATAGTTTCTAGTGCCTTCTTACTCTCTCATTTAACAATGTGACGTAAATGGTCTACCAGTAGTTAATTTTTGGGTGAGTATATAGAACAAACCTTATCTTTTGATTGATTGTTGATATTGATTTATTAATTGATCAATTGCTTTTACTTTTGGCCACACCGTGTCTTCGTTACTGCCCGAGGGCTTTCTCTAGGTGGGCTGAGTTGGGGCTACTCTTCACTGCGGTGCTCAGGCTTCACATCATGGTGGCTGGCTTCTGTTACTGTGGAGCACCAGCTCTAGACCACGGGCTCGGTAGTTGTGGCACATGGGTTTAGTGGACCCACGGCATGTGGGATCTTGCTGGAGCAGGGATGGAGACCCTGTCCCCTGCAGTGACATGCAAATTCTTAACCACTGGACCGCCAGAGAAGTCCTAGGGCAAACTTTGGATCCCAGTGACTCAGAACCCTTGGAGAGAGGCTGTAGGTGAAATTCTCAGGCAGTGGCTTTGCCTAACCTGGGCCTATGTCCAGATGTGCTCCTCCTCCTCCTGCGTCTTGACCACCTTGCTTCTTTACATCGCATGCTGGTCCTTGCTAGATGGATAGCTCCTTAGCATTTTCTAGGGAAGTGTGCCAACTTACTCATGAAAAGGTGCCAACTCCTTGTTTTTCAAAGAAGTTGAGTAAAAAAAATTCCTACAGAGACAATGGGAGTGGAGAGCTACTTGGATTGACTCAGTGGCCCTGGGCTTTCCACTGCCCACCCCTCCTGTATCTGGGGCAGCCTTCCAGAACCCACAGGCTCTCAGGAGAAGGTTTTAAAACCCACTGCTCTGCAGTTATTCCTTATCTCTCATTACAAATGCATGCTGAACAGTAACACCACCTCCTTTGGAGATGACTTAGTTTATAACAGAATGTGTGTGTGTGTGTGCATGCTCAGTTATGTCTGACACTTCACGACCCCATGGGGTGTTGTCCACCAGGCTCTTCTGTCCTCCGAGCGAGGGCAAGCTAGGACACCAAAGTGAGTTGCCATTTCCTGCTCCAGGGGATCTTCCTAACCCAGGGATCAAACCTGAGTCTTCTGCATCTCCTGCATTGGTAGGTGGATTCTTTACCACTATGCCACCTGGGAAACTTACAGAAGAACACTGGGGCTTAGTCCTCACCCTCTTGAATCCTTGAAAGAACTTGAATGTGACTTCCTCTTCCAAATAGGATAGCCTTCTGCAGAACAGCAGAACCAAGAATAATTGCAAAAAGCAGTAGAACAAATGTGCTGTCCCCAAATGGCCTTTGATGCATGAGAAAGTAGAAATCAGTGGAAAGGAGAAGAAGATAATTGAAGTATTACATACATATTTATGTATTTATTTTCTTGGTTTCTGGAAGTCTTTATATCAGATAGATATATTTAATTATTACTATTATTATTATTATTTGTGCCCATCAGGGCAGCCTTGGAAAATGAGCTCAGCTGGCCATCAGGGTGACTCGGGTTTCTGAAAGAGGACCAAGAGCTCTGTAGGGTGTGTGTCATTGGAACAGGGTGATGGCCACAGGAGTCATGCTGCTCTAGGTGGGTGGTTATGAGCAGGGCTCGCCCACCCTGGTGGTTGAATGTGACAGAGAGAAGATCACCATTCTTGAGCATGTGCTGGATTTGAGAAGAATCAGGGAGCAATGCCATTGTAACCATGACTTATAGAGGGATCTAGCCTAGACTTTGATCCCAATACTGTCTAAGTCGGCTGTCACATAGACTCGTGAGGTCAGAACTTTATCTTTTGTTAACTAACCCTATTCATTTCATATGAAGAGGAAAATGGCAGCCCACTCCAGTATTCTTGCCTGGAGAAACCCATGGACAGAGGAGCCTGGAAGGCTATAGTCCGTGGGGTCATAAGAGTCGGGACGCAACTTAGCGACTAAACTGCCACCACTCATTTCATAGGGTTCACTTGAGGGTTAAGTGAGGTATGTGTATCGAAATAGGGCGTTTGCTAACCTTTCATTTGCATATCTTAATAGAAGCTCGAGAAGCAAGAGAGAGTCTTGTCAGTTCTGAAGCCATCTTTAACTGATTTTCTGGAAACCTCACTTGTGTGCTCTGCCTTTATCATGCCACACTGCTGTTCAGTTTCTTGTCATGCAGTTCCTCACTGCAGAAAGCCAAAACCTCCAAATTGAAACGAGTCTCTTCTGATATTTGATTTTTACAAATCTCTTTTTACAAGTGAGAACTTATATCCCAGAGGTTGAGTGTTCTTTGGGGAACAAGGATGTATGCCCCGAACATGGACATGTCCTGCTTCTTGGTGGGTGCTCAGTACTGTGCAGATCTGAGTACCTTGCAGAGTCAGCCAGCCTACTGTCATCTCTCATTCATAGTAGACTTGCCAAAGGTGATGGCTTCAATTGCTGTTTAATAACAGCACTACCTGGGGGTAATGTGTTCTTGGCTTTTTTCCCTTCATACTTTAAAACAAGGATTTGATTCTGTTTTTCAAATAAAGCTCTTCTTTGCTCTCCTTAGCTAAGGTCTTCTTGCCTCATGTCATAATACGATGACCAAGGATCCAAACATCACATCTGTGTTTGAGGAGAAAGGGATGGGAAGTTCAGCCCCAACCATTCACTTCCTTTGTAAAAAAATTAAAAAAAAAAATCTCTTCAGAAGCCTCATAGAATATTTCCTCTTTTATTTCATTAGCAAAGCAGGATGGCATAGCTATTTAAACTAGAGGTTAAGTCTGGGGAGATAAATATCTGTCCTCTTTTCTCAAGGCTTTAGGGGCTTCCTAGGTGGTGTGGTGGTAAAGAATCTGCCTGTCAATGCTTGGAGATCTGGGTTTGATCCCTGGATTGAGAAGATTCCCTGGAGAAAGGAATGGCAACCCACTCCAGTATTCTTGTTTGGAAAATTCCATGGACAGAGGATCCTGATGGGTTACCGTCCGTGGGGTCACAAAGAGTCAGACACCACTGAGCATGCATGCCCAAGTCTTTAGAGGCAGAGACAGGAGTGAATGGAGAAGACTGGAAATGAATAGCTCTTGGGTTAGACAGCCAGTAGCATCTGCCATGCTGGGATTAACACCTTGGGGCTGTGAACTGGCTCATGGGCTTTTGCCACATCCTTTTCTCTCCTCCACTTCCAGGGTTGGGTGTGTTTCACCCTCTAGGCTTGTGCTTTGGACTAAAAAGAAGGCTCCGGGTCTGTGGGAGTCTTGGGCATCGCAGCATGGCCCTGGGTTGTTATTCTCATTGGGCTTCAAACCAGACAGTCCATGGAATCTTCCATTCCTGGCTCCACTGTTTCCTGGCTGTATGCCTCTGAACAGATCATGTCCCTCATCTGTGAAACCTCAGTGATGCCTTTGTCTTCTAGCGAGGCTGTGAGGAATATATGTGATGATGAACGGAAGGTGCTCTGCACAGCTCACCTGAATGCTTCACCTTCAGATAAATCAAAGAATGATAATTAATACTTATAGGATGCCTTCTAGGAGCACAGCTCCATTCTAAGTGTTTTCGCAACCATTAAGTCAGTTCATCTGCAAAATAAACTCAGGAGGAAGCCTCCTTTATTACGTGTTTTACAGCTGAAGGAATGGAGCACAGATGAGAAGTAACCACCTCAGGTTATCTGGGATCCCAACCAAATTGAATTCTGGTGAATTCAAGGTGAATTCCAGACCCAGCTCCCTGGTCCAATCACAATATTAAGATGACACAGAGACTTTCACATTATTAACCTCTCCAGTTCCCTTTGCTCTGGATTGGAAGAGGAGACGGGAAGGCCTGAGCTCTCATAATATGAGCCCTTTGACTGTAGAATGCTGGGAACCCCTCTGTGTGTGTGTGGAAGGGTCTGGGAGCTACTTAGTTGGATTTGCATCTGAGTCTGTGCAGAACCGAGGTTCAGGGTGCATTCTTCTTAAAAAGGACCAGATAGGCTGAGGCTGACCATGCACCACAGTTTTCCTAATTTGAGTATTGTATCAGCACAGCCTGTGCCTCCCATGATCACGCTGGTCCTTAAGGAGATTGCCAGTAAGGCATTCAATGACTTCATCATTTTCAATAATCAGAAAGCAGCCCACTCTGGCTAGCTGGGCAAGAAATTGGAGGAGTTTCTGAAGTGGTTTTTCGAGTTTCTGATTTCACAATTCTGGCATCCTGAAGGTTTCAGCTCTCCCTGACACTGAAGCCCTCGGCCTGCCTCCCTGCCAGATCCCCGCTGCTGTTTCTGCCTTGTGCTTTTGGCTTTTCCCCATTGTAGCATTTTAGCTATTGTGAGAGGTGGTTCTGGAACAATATTATCAAATTCTCCTAATGCCTGAGAATGGGAGCTTTCGGAGCCTGCTGATGTTAATGGCAAAATGGCTTGAGTCCTTAACGTCTTCCTTGTATTGTTTCATCGGTTACAATTTCTGCTGAGTCGCTATCATTCTCCATCACAGAATTTCACAGCCACTGTACTCATGAATTTCCTCACTTCCTTTTGCTCTGGGCATTTTTTCTTTTTTTTTTTTTTTTAGGGTGGTGGCTGTGTGGATTCAGAAGCCAAGATTTTGTTGTATTTCCCTGGTCTTCTGTGTGTAAGGAATTCTGACACCCATGTACTATGTGGCCACTGGTATATACTGACAGTTTTGAAAGTCAGAAATCTCATATTTTGCTTTTCCTCTGCTGAAATTAGCTGTGTGCTGGCAGAAAAGTCGTCATTTGCTACTCTTCCTGAACTCAGCATAATTCATAAAATAGCAGAAAATTAAGTAAACTCCTCCATCAGGGGTCAGCAAACAATTTCTGTAAATGGGTAGATGAGTGGTCAGTCTTTTGGGTTCTCAGGCCATAGGGCTCTGTCACAACTAGTCTAAGCTGCTCTTGTAGTGAGAAAGTAGCCTTAGATATATATATGTGAATGGCTGTGACTGTGTTTTAATAATGCTTTATTTATACAGACAGGCTATAAGCATGAAATTCCCTGGACACATCTATTGTCTACTTACTCCCATTTCCAAATGTTTCAATCTGTAAATTTGGGGGGTGTCTAAAAATAAATACCATAAATGAGGTGGCTGGTCAACCACAGAAATTTCCTTCTCACCACTGTGGAGTCTGGACTCAGGATAGTGGTGCCAGTTGGTTGGGTTCTCCTGAGATCACGCTTTGGAGTTGCAGACAGCTGACTTCTTGTTGTACCTCACCTGGTGGGAATAGAGAGCTCTGGGTAACTCATCCTCTTGTGTGGGCACTAATCCTATTGTGGGGGCCTCATCCCCAGGACCTGAGCCAAACCTGGTTATCTCCCCAAAGCCCCACCTCCTGTAATACAGGAGATGTGGGTTTCATCCCTGGATCCAGAAGACCCTCTGGAGGAGGAAGTGGCAGCCCACTCCAGTATTCTTGCCTGGAGAATCCCATGGGCAGAGGAGCCTGGTGGACTACAGTTCATGGAGTTGCAAAGAATCGGACACGACTGAGCATCTGACACTTTCACTTTCGCTTGGGGATTGTGCTTCAAATATGAATCGTGAAGGGACACAGACATTCAGTGCAGACTCGGGGGACATGATATACACCATGGCTCCTCAGAAGGGGCTCAGGTCCTCAACTGTAATGCCCATCTCTGAGCGATAGTGAGCTGCTTGGTCTGAGTATTACACATGGAGAAACTCTGGCGGAGACGACATGGTGAGGAAGGTCCTGTGCAGCTCTCACTGGTGGTAGTGATTAGATGAGTCCCTCTTCTCGCCCTTCCCCATGTGCCTGAGCCCCTGCCTCTCTCCTATCAGCACACACACATACCCTATGCCCCTTTGCCTGTTGTCTGCCTTCCAGTCATCTTCTGAGGTCTAACCCAGACACTTGGTTACAATCCCCTCCCCTTTCCAGACACATCTTGGCTATTCTTTTATTACCCTGTACTTTAAATTCTACATTAGAGCTTCCTTTGGTGTTCCTTTTATTTTTCCTTTGACATCTTCTGTGTGTCCCAGTTTTATTCTCCCCAAAGCTTTCCCAAAATGATTTTCCTGGCCCTTCATTTGTTTCATCTTTCCATGTCAGAGATGAGAGAAACTGGGGATGATTCAAGGAAGGGAGTGTGGCTCATATCTGCACCACCCAGCTTCCCCTTCATCTTGCTAAGTGCTGATCTATGTAGAGCATCACTCTCACAACATGAACATCCTTTTCATCTTCTCTTTGATAGGGAAAACTGTGCTTCTAAAGAGCTTCAAGGGAATATGGGGGAAACACCTTTTGGTGTACATTCTAGAGAAGATGAAGGCTACGAAGGCTTTAAAGTGATCTTGTTTTTCCAGCTGGTGCATAATTATTACCTAGGAATTGGTGGAGCTGCTCATAGGAGACCCAGACAAACCCATTACTTATAAGCTCTCCGTGCTTTGGGGATGGGGGCTACCTGAAGCCAAGAGATACCATCTCCCTAGGCTGAGTGCCTGGGCTAAATAGGTGCCAGACCCAGAAAGGCTAACACCTTGTCTTAACCTTACAGTCTCTCAGTGCAATGCTTCCTCCCAACTCTTTTCACAGCTTTTAGAAATGCACTTGTTTTACAGTTCAGTTCAGTTCAGTCGCTCAGTTGTGTCTGACTCTTTGCAACCCCATGGACTGCAGCACGCCAGGCCTCCCTGTCCATCACCAACTCCTAGAGTTTACCCAAACTCATGTCCATTGAGTCAGTGATGCCATCCAACCATTTCATCCTCTATCATTCCCTTCTTCTCCTGCCTTCAATCTTTCCCAGCATCAGGGTCTTTTCCAATGAGTCAGTTCTTCACATCAGGTGGCCAAAGTATTGGAGTTTCAGCTTCAACATCAGTCCTTCCAATGAACAATCAGGACTCCTTTAGGATGGACTGGTTGGATCTCCTTGTAGTCCAAGGGACTCTCAAGAGTCTTCTCCAACACCATAGTTCAAAAGCATCAATCCTTTGGCACTCAGCTTTTTTTTATAGTCCAACTCTCACACCATACACTTGTTTTTGGCAGAGTGGAAACCTGCTGTTCAAAGATACAAAGTCTTAGGGAGATTACCTGTCTTCGTGGATCACAATTAGCAGTTAGTCCATCCTGATGACTTAAATGTAAACAAAGGCAGAGCATTTCTACTGCAAGTCTGATAATATACATGAGGATTTACAGTATAAATCTGGAGACTTTGATGATTTTGTTGCAGTTGGGGGATTCTATAGATTTTTTTAGCTCACACCATAACATAAGAGAGACCTACTGAATAGTGACTTTCATCCAGGTCACTTTCATGGGTTGGATGCTATTGTGTTGTCAACTTATTTACACAGCCTTTCAATATACATTTACTGAGCATCTACTATGAGCCAGTATAATTTTTGATCCATGTACATTTTTTTGAGTAGATAATGTATTTCCCCCATTTAATAGAGATAAAAATTGAGGCTCAGAGAAATCACACACAAGGGTAAAGAGTTTGTAATTGTGGAGCTGGCATATGGATGGGCGTATCTGACTTCTGAGCATGCATACACAACCACTATTCTTGGCCTCCCCAGCAATCCAGCATGACTCAGCCCACACAACAGTTATCCACACTGAATTATGGATTCGGTTGGTTACTTGGAGACTGTGTATCCATAACAGTGACACTGCCTTGGTTGCTTCCTGCCTCTTTCCGTTCTTTCATTCACGCATCCGTCTATCTATCCATCCACCCATCCACCCACCTACCCATCCATTCACAAGACAATGACGCCAGACAAGAAGAAGCAGAATCAGCATTTAGATGTAGTTGGTGTGTTGTGCTTAATTATTTCTTCCTGCTTTAGTTGCCTCATTTGTAAAATGGGGATGATAATAATAACAACCTACCTCTTAGGTTTGTTGTGAGGAATAAATACGGTGATACATGTAAAGATTTTAGAACAGTGGTTGGCTCTTTGTAGTTGTTGTTATAGTGTTATTATTTATTATTATTATTGCAACTACAGTATACTCAATTTCACGTAACTGGCAGAAACTAAGAGAATTGGTCCCACCAACTGCTTGGGATCTATGGAGTATGAGACGCTGGTTACTTTGGCCTTCAGGGACTGACATCTGACAGCTGTGCAGACCATGGTCCCATTGTGGTTTTGGTTTTTTGATTCATGGTCAATAGGTTGCTGAGCAAACAGGCAGAACTAAAATGTAACTGCTCGGTGGTGGTGGGGGGGTCATATTTAACCTCCAAAGCACTTTAAAAGGATCTGGTACCAACAACACTGTTTTTGTTGGGTTTGTAGCAGTCTTCTTGTTCAGTCACTTAGTCGTGCCCGACTCTTTGCAACCCCGTGGACTGCAGCACACCATGTTTCCCTGTCCTTCACCATCTCCTGGAGTTTGCTCAAAAAAGAAGCCTTACTTCTACATTAAAATAGATCCCCAAAGGACTTCCTCTTTCTGAAAGTCATACAATTACTACTTGTTCCCACACTTTTACCTAGATTGGACCAAACATTGAAGTTCAGTCTATCATTTTAAGCTCAGTCCTTATCTGGTTTCTTTGTTATTGTTCAGTTGCTAAGTCGTGTCTGAATCTTTGTGAGCCCTAGACCTGCAGCACGCCGAGCTTCCTTGTCCTTCACCATTTCCTGGAGTGTGCTCAAACTCATGTCCATTGAGTTGGAGATACCATCCACCTATCACCTCCTCTGTCATCCCCTTTTCATCCTGCCTTTAATTTCTCCTATCATCTGATTTCTTATGTTTTTTAAAGATTTCTTTTTTTTTTTTTTTTTTTTGATGTGGATCATTTTTTAGTCTTTACTGAATTTGTTCCATTAGCACTTCTGTTTTATGTTTTCATCTTTTGACTGTGAGGCATGTAGCATCTTAGCTCCCCAACCAGAGATTGAATCCATATCCCCTGAACTGGAAGGTGAAGTATTAGCCACTGGATCACCAGGGAAGTCCCTGGCTTCTTAGATTTAAGTGAGATCATTCATTGACTCAACATATTCATTGAATGTCTACTTCATGCCAAGCTTTCTGGGTGATGGCTAATAATACAAAGGTCAGAAAGGGTAATGAAGGTTTTGTATTTGTAGAGACTACAGTCTTGTGGGGAATACAGGCTCTGTATGGGACCTGTAATAGAACACTCAGCACACAGTAGGTCCACAGCAATGAGTTGTTTCCATCCTTGCTGATTCCAGGTTCAGTGATGCTCTTACAACAGCATCCCAGTGAGCCTTCTCCAGTGAACTTAATTTCAGAACTTAATTCTGAACAAAAAGGATCCTTTCCTTTTTGTTTGTACATGTTGAGTGATAGAGGAAGAAAGCGTGCAGAGTCAGACCTTAGTACTTGTCCTGGTTCTGCCCTATTTGCTTGATAATATTGAGACAATTTTATAATATGTTTGACTTCAGTTTCTTCCTCTGTTTAATGAGGTGGTTCAGGTAGATAAACTCCCTGCTGCCTTCCAGGGGAAGACACTAGAATCTGACCACCATTTTGTCATTCCTGCCAAGGGAACTAACACTATAAATCCCTCAAAAACCATCATTCAAGGGAGGCGTGGAAGGCAGTTATTTTCCATTTGATGGATGAGGGAAAAATTGGGACAGTGAAACATGGCTGTGTTCCAGTAATCCACTTTCCCTCTAGCTCAGCCCATTTCTCGGCCAGGAGAATTGACCTTTGAGGAGAAACTTGGCCAACGCAATGGCTTAAACTCTGGCTGCTTGTCACAAAAGAATTTTCTCAAAATCATTCTTCCCACTTTAAAAGCGGTGGACTTAAAAGGAACTATCCCGCAGTTACCTCTCCTTTCTCCTGCCTCAGCAGAACTATTCTCCCCTTCTGTTACCTGCCTATACTAACTCAGCATCTACCCCAGCTGGTTTTTCAAAATTAACTAAGTAATTAAATTTTGGCTGTGTCGGGTCCTCGTTGTTGCACGGGCATTTCTCTAGTTGCAGCTAGCAGGGGCTGCTCTATTATTTGCAGTGTGGGGGCTTCTCACTGTGGTGGCTTCTCTTGTTGCAGGGCATAGGCTCTGGGGCAAATGGACTTCAGTAGTTCAGGGAACTCAGTAATTGTGCTTCTGGGGCTCCAGAGCACAGACTCAATGGTTGTGGTACAAGGGCTTCATTGTTCCACAGCAGGTGGGATCCTCCTGGGTCAGGGTTTGAACTCGTGTCTCCTGCAATGACAGGCAGATTCTTTACCACTCCACCACCAGGAAAGCCCTACCCCAGGTCTTGAAGTTAGGACTCATGAGTCCTGGATGTAGCTTGCCCATCTGCATTATCCTCGGAGAAACTACTTAGCTCCCTGGGAATCAGATTCTCCTTTAGTGAACAGAGTGTAAGATTGCCAAGAGAGCAGTGAAGATCCTCACACTTTAGGTGGATTAGTGAATTTAGTTTGTACCTCACCTGATGTATTCCGTACAGCCATTGTCCCCACTATACAGATGCTGAAATTGTGCCCACAGAGTTTAGGTCAGTTGGCAGATGTCACAAGGCTAATGTGTGCTGTGAGTGCTGTCAGCTGAACCCAGGTGGCCTGGCTCCAGAGCCTGCTCTCTGAACCAACACACTCCGCTGCTCCTAAGGTACTCAGGACAGCGCAAGGACCCTGCTCATCCCAAGGGGTAACCTTGACCATGGACCCTGCCTTTTAGCTGAAGAAAGTCCTCTTCCTTCTGCTCATTTTCCGAACTGATCTTCAGTTCAAATGCTGCTAATTGAATAAATCCCAAACTTCAGGGAGAAGCTCCTTTGGTTTGTGGAGCTGAGGGGTCCTAGGTACGATGAGACTGAAGGGCATCATTTTACTTGTTTTATTATTTTTTTTTTTCACTTGGACGTAAGTGGGAGAAGGGGGTTTCTTGTTTTATTGTTTGCGGTTAACACAGTCTACTTCACCTGGATGTGACGAAAATCAAGATGAAAAAAATTCACTGCCCGGAATTCTGGTAGATCATGGACTATCTTTCTCCACCTCATGTGTACTTAGTCACTCCGTCATGTCTGACTCTTTGTGACCCTGTGGACAGTAGATCTCCAGGCTCCTCTGTCCATGGGATTCTCCAGGCAAGAATACTGGAGTGGGTTGCCATTCGCTTCTCCAGGGGACCTTCCCAACCCAGGGATTGAACCCAGGTCTCCTGCATTGTGGGTGGATTCTCCACAAACACACAGTTCTGTCTAGACACAGGACCTAGTGGGGTCGTTCCTGTCTACTTTATGTAAGCCTTGGAAAGAGTCCTGACTCATCATCAAGAGAAGCTGCCCTGTAGCTATAATCTACTAACTTAGTTAAGGATAAACCATCCTTAAGGTAAAGCATAAGGTGATGCAGACTTGTTCTCCTGAGAACCATTGTCTAGTTCTTTCTGATGTGTTAGTGGCAATGCATTAAAATTGATTCACTTCCCAAACTCCATTGCTGTTCTTTACTCATCAAATTATAGCACCTCCTATGGTGCATCTGCCCTTCCCCCAGGAGCGAGAACTCCCCTGCACAGCAAGGCTTTTTGATGAGGCTCTATGGTTTGCTTGGTATCCATTACTTGAGGGACTTGGTGAATTGAAGAGCTATTACTTTTTACATTTTTACTTTCTGTGGAGTGCCCAGTGTAAAGTTCTGGCTACTCTCCAGAATCATTTTGATTGCTTTTGTCTCTCCATATATATGTGTACGCATAAACGCACACACACACTCTCTCTCTTTTTATTTACTTTTTAGCTTTGTTTTCTTTTTCCCTTTGTGTTTGGCAGTGGAGATTAGGTGGAGATAATATAATGGAAAGATATTTCAATTCTAGATCTGAAAGATGGAAGCTGAGTCCCCATCATTTTATTTTAAAGCCCATTGAAAAGGGATGATAAATAGCATCTGCATGAGGGATGTTGTGTGTGCCTGGCACATAGTAGGTGCTCAGTTAATGTGTATTGAGCAAGAGAAACATTAAACACAGAAACACACACACACATATTGTGACCAAAAAGAGATGCTCAACTGTCAACAGTTATAATTTCCATCTTCTTTGTCTTTAAATTCAACCTGATTATTTTAAAATGGGAAATAGAAAAGACGTAGAAAAGCTGATTCTAGTCATGCCACACTATGTGAAAGTATTGTCAACACGGCAAACAAAATCCTTGCTCTCACAGAGTGTATTTGCTAGTGGAGGAAAAGAAGGAAAAAGAATAATAAGCAAATAGTATGTCAGGCTATGCTAAATGCAGTGCATTAGTTCTTTGCATGATAATTGGTGGTGATGGATGATAGTTCGAGACTCCCAGCCCTCTTTCAAAGTGTCAGTGGCTGGTACTCCTTCCCAATTCATGATATAAAGTTCACACAAGAGATTTGATGAGTATGGGACTTCAGTATTCCTTGTCATTATGCAAGCTGTATAAATAAGATTTAATTCTGAGTTTTAGCCATATCTGCTCTTTTTCTGTAAGAAATAAGAACTTCTTTTAAGGTTACCATAGAAGCACTCATATTCTCTGATCAGAGTTGAGCTGATGCAACAATCTGAAGCCTGCGTCTTGTTGTTTTCTTCCTGTTGCCTATGCAGTGCAGTGAGAAGGGTCCATCCCACCCCATGTCCTTATTGTCACCTTTGACACTGTAACCCAGGTCAACAGCTACTTGGCACTTGCTGGAATAGGAACTTTCTCCCAAGAATGCCTGTCTAGGCAGCAAATGAATGAATTGTCATGCTACTTCTTGCCGTGGGTCATCAGTATTCCATTTTTTTTTTATTGATAAGGAGTTCAGCACAGCATTCAACTCTAAAGACATAAATAAACAAACCATTCCTTGACTCCTATATTTGAGGGTGTGCATCTTTGTAGTAATTCTGGTATGAAGCAAAGTAGTCCTCAAAGCCTAATCAGAAAGACAGAATCCACAGTTAACTATTTCAAGCAGAGGGTATTTAATAGAGGCAATTGATTATATAAGCTTGGCAAGGTTGACAGAGCAAGAACAGGACATTGGGATGACTTCACAATTAATGGTTAATAATTATCATTGTTAATGATTATTAATGACTCAGAGATCAACACTGTTGTAAGAAGAGGCAGTGATTGCTCGGGCTGAGGAACTAAAAGGAGGAATTTGTGTTCCCAGAATGTAGTAGCTCTGATCTCTAGGTGGAGCTTCGTGTAGTCCATGCTCAGACCTCTAAGAGGGGCTGTTGCAAAGCTATCGCATGGTCCTCTGGGGAGGGCTCTCTGCAGGTGATATTTTGACTAACAGGGAGGCACAGTCTGTTTTTGTTGGTGGCAGCTTTGAAAAGCTGAGCTAGGAGTGCCAAACGGAACCGATGTCTGAAGTGGAGCTGTGCTCTGTTGCTAGTGCTGCATAGGAGGGTCTGAAAGATGAAAGAAGTTCATTGTCCCTTTTTGTTGCTTCTTGTTTGCCCTCTGGTACCTCCATTAGCAGCAGCTAAGAGGAAGTCAGCCTACTAGTGTGACTGGTAATGTGGTTTGCAGAGACCTAGCTTCAGAATCAAAGAGCACAAAGCGGTGGGCTTGCAGCTGTGTGACAAAAGGTAAATAACCCACGTAGAGCTACGGAGAGGCAGAGCTCAAGCCTGCAGTTCCAGGGTCTCTGCTGAATGCTGGCGACTAAATATCCCCATCACATTGTCCTGATGACCGAGACGGGAGTCAATAAAGATAATTTCTGTTTATTGAAGGTTTGTATGTGTACATACACACTCATCCAATCTTATTTGTGTAACAGGGCTCTTTTGATTTCATCTTTTTCCTTCTCCAGCTTGAGTTAATCCAGTCAAGTCTTGCAATACTTACCTGTTGAATATGCTGACAGCCTGTCTCCTTCTTCCTTCGTGTATAACGCGGTTTCAGTTTTACACCATTTTTTTGCTTCCATTACTAAAGGACTTACTTGGTCTCCTTCCTTCCATGTACTTGATCTCCCTCCTTTCCTGTGCTGTCCTTTTTTTTTTTAATTTTTATTTTATTTAGCTTTACAATATTGTATTGGTTTTGCCATATATCAAAATGAATCTGCCACAGGTATACATGTGTTCCCCATCCTGAACCCTCCTCCCTCCTCATACCATCCCTCTGGGTCCTCCCAGTGCACCAGCCCCAAGCATCCAGTATCATGTATTGCACCTGGATTGGTGACTCGTTTAATATATGATATTATACATATTTCAATGCCATTCTCCCAAATCATCCCACCCGCTCCCTCTCCCACAGAGTCCAAAAGACTGTTCTATACATCAGTGTCTCTTTTGCTGTCTTGTATACAGGGTTATTGTTACCATCTTTCTAAATTCCATATATATGTGTTAGTATACTGTATTGGTGTTTTTCTTTCTGGTTTACTTCACTCTGTATAATAGGCTCCAGTTTCATCCACCTCATTAGAACTGACTCAAATGCATTCTTTTTAATGGCTGAGTAATACTCCATTGTGTATATGTACCACAGCTTTCTTATCCATTCATCTGCTGATGGACATCTAGGTTGCTTCCATGTCCTGGCTATTGTGAACAGTGTTGCGATGAACATTGGGGTACACGTGTCTCTTTCAATTCTGGTTTCCTCAGTGTGTATGCCCAGCAGTGGGATTGCTGGATCATAAGGCAGTTCTATTTCCAGTTTTTTAAGGAATCTCCACACTGTTGTCCTTTTCTTTAATTTATTTTTTAATCCCATGTGCTATCCTTTAACATTCTTCCCTATTGATGCCAGATAACCTTTCTTCTAAATTAAAAAATAAAAGTATAATTCTTGCAGCTAAATGGCTCACTGTGGCAGATGGATAAATCCAGACCTCCTGCATATTGGCTCACAAGGCCATTGATGATCTAGTTTAGTTTTTCTCTCCTTTTTTTGCCATACCACCTGAGATCTTCGTTCCCTGACTAGGGATCAAACCTGGGCTCCCTGCATTGGAAGCGCAGCATCTTAGCCACTGGACCACTAGGGAAGTCCCCATAATAAACTTTTACAACAACTGTCAGTGCTTTTCTTTGACTTGCATACAGCCTGTCACCCCTCCTCCCACCCCAGTAAGACTCTAAGCTCCTTGAAGTCAGGAGCAAGTTCATCATCATCACTCTGATTTTGGCAATCCTAGAAAGGTGTCTGGCACACAGCACATAATAAATGCACGTATAGTTTCAGAAGTTGTCCTGCCTTCCCTATGATTGATGTGCTGTGTGGTCCATGCCATTCTTGGGGAGGGAGTGTAGCTGGGGCACAATAATGCATACCTGGGCAGGAGTTAGGATTGAATTAAGGCGCAGTGGTCCATATAATCAAAGCTATGGTTTTTCCAGTAGTCATGTACAGGTGTGAGAGTTGGGCCATAAAGAAGACTGAGCACCGAAGAATTGATGCCTTTGAATTATGGTGCTGGAGAAGATTCTTGAGAGTCCCTTAGGTTGCACGAAGATCCAACCAGTCTGTCCTGAGGGAGATCAACCCAACCCTGAACATTCATTTGTGGGACTGATGTTGAAGCTCCAGTACTTGGGTCACCTGATGTGAAGAGCTGACTCATTGGAAAAGACCCTGATACTGGGAAAGATTGAGGATAGGAGGAGGAGGGGCTGACAGAGGATGAGATAGTTGGATGGCATCACTGACTTAATGGACATGAGTTTGAGCAAACTCCAGGAGATAGTGAAGGATAGGGGGGCCTGGTGTGCTGCAGTTCATGGGATTGCAAAGAGTCAGACACGACTTAGCAACTAAAGAACAACAGGGAGCAGTGGTGAAGCACCTAGGAGGGTCCCTGGCACATGAAGAGCTTGAACCAAGACAAGTCAGCTCCTTTTTGGTTACTCTGTGGCACCCCATCCACAGAATCTGGAGGATCCCGTGATGATCTCCTGTCACAGGGAAGCTCAAAACACTCCCTCTCCCTAGATTAAGTTTTCCTCTAATGTTATGTGGGTTAGTGTGAAGCGTTTCCTTTTGGACTGAACATGAGACTGTGCATTTGGATTATGCCGTGTACTGAGGAGAGAATGGGATTCGTGATCATCAAGCCTTAGCTGACTTACCATGGCAACATTTGTGATTAGTTACCACCTGATGCGAAGAACTGACTCATTGGAAAAGACCCTGGTGCTGGGAAAAACTGAAGGCAGGAGGAGAAGGGGACAACAGAAGATGAGATGATTGGATGGCATCACTGACTTGATGGACATGAGTTTGAGCAAGCTCCAGGAGATGGTGATGGAAAGGGAAGCCTAGTGTGCTGCAGTCCATGGGGTCGCAAAGAGCTGGACACAACTGAGTGACTGAACTGAACTGAACCTGACCCTCAAGCCTCTTTTATGGTTCTGTGTGCTGTGGATTTCCCTTATGGTGACCACACAGGGCCATCATGGAATGACAACTCGTGTGACAGTGAGTTTGTAATCTGTGACAGTTGTTTGTAATCTGAAAGGGTACCATTTTTTTGCAAACCTCCACAGAGATTTCCGTGGACACAAATGCTGGAACCTTTGCCTGGTAAAGCTCCCCCTGGATAAATGAAATCCTTAAAATTGACAGGAAATAATCTAATTTCCTTGAAAGTTAATTGAGATCTGTGTTTTATAAACGCTAATGATCTGGTGAGAGATGTCCTAAGTCAAGCTCATGTGTTGGCACACTTGTTTTTTCAGGTATCAATTATCAAACAGAATTCACATCTGTCTCTGTTAACCTGTTTGCACAGTGGCCTCTCCTGCTCCACCCACAAAGTCTCCATGGTCATTAGAGGGGGAAAAAAATCATCCCATTAAAAGACATAAAATGCTGATGAGTGAAATGCAGCCCACTGCAAGCTCAGCTTGAATCATGGCTACATTTCATTAAGCAGCAGGATCTGTATTTCCTTAGGCCTACTGGTAGCTCAGTAGGTAAGGACTTGTCTGCCAGTGCAGACATAAGAGATGTGGGTTTGATCCTTGGGTCAGGAAGATCCCTCGGAAGAGGGCATGGCAACCCACTCCAGTATTCTTGTGTGGAGAATCCCCATGGACAGAGTAGCCTGGCAGGCTGCAGTCCATGGGGTCGCAGAGTTGGACACGACTGAAGTGACTTAACACTGTATACCTTTAGGGCTTCCCAGGCAGCACTAGTGGTAAACAACCCGCCTGTTAATGCAGGAGCAGCAGGAGACTCAGGTTCAATCCTTGGATCAGGAAGATCCCCTAGATGAGGGCATGACAATCCACTCCAGTACCCTTGCCTGGAGAATCCCCATGGGCAGAGGAACCTAGTGGGCTACAGTCCATGGGGTTGCCAAGAGTTGGACAGGACTGAAGTGACTTACCGTCCATTCTGAAGGAGATCAGCCCTGGGATTTCTTTGGAAGGAATGATGCTAAAGCTGAAACTCCAGTACTTTGGCCACCTCATGTGAAGAGTTGACTCATTGGAGAAGACTCTGATGCTGGGACCGATTGGGTGCAGGAGGAGAAGGGGACGACAGAGGATGAGATGGCTGGATGGCATCACTGACTCGATGGACATGAGTCTGAGTGAACTCCAGGAGTTGGTGATGGACAGGGAGGCCTGGCGTGCTGCAATTCATGGGGTCGCAAAGAGTCAGACACGACTGAGCGACTGAACTGAGCTGAACTGAACTGAAGCGACTTAGCACCATTTGCCAGGTGTCTGTCTAGGCATACACCCGAGGAGACAAAGCCTGGTCCTCCATGTTCACAGGGCTGGCTTTTTTTATTCCTGAGTGAGAAGAAGATTTTAAATAAAATATCAATGCATATTATGAGCCACAGTTTCATATAAAATAGATGTGAGATGAGGATGGGCTGTCATTTAGGACAGTGAATGCTATGTCAGTGTCTTTAAGGATTCCTAATTGCCAAGGGAAAGTATAAATACCATATTACAGACTCATAGAAGGAAGCAAATCACCCATTTTTACTCTTGGCACACTTTCTTCTTTTTTATTTATTGTCTTCATACTACTTATCAAAATTCACAATTGCCTTATTCTTTCTCTCTGTCTCTCTTTCTATATCCACACACACACACACACACACACACACACACACACACACACACACAGAGTATCCTGGAGAAGGAAATGGCAACCCACTCCAGTATAATTGCCTGGAGAGTTCCATGGACAGAGGAACCTGGTGGGCTACAGTCCATGGGGTTGCCAAGAGTTGGACATGACTGAGGGACTAACACTTTCTCTCTCTCTCTCTATGTATATATATCTATATCTATATATATATATATATTCGTATACATACACACCCACGCACACACACACACATACACAGTACAGGGAGAGGCAATACCTAGTACAATAAATGAAGACTTTTGGGGAGACCGTGAGGACTGCTGCTGGTGCTGCTAAGTCGCTTCAGTTGTGTCTGACTCTGTGCGACCCCATAGGCGGAAGCCCACCAGGCTCCCCCGTCCCTGGGATTCTCCAGGCAAGAATACTGGAGTGGGTTGCGATCTCCTTCTCCAATGCATGAAAGTGAAAACTGAAAGTGAAGTCACTCAGTCATGTCTGACTCTTAGCGACCCCATGGACTACAGCCTACCAGGCTCCTTCATCCATGGGATTTTCCAGGCAAGAGTACTGGAGTGGGGTGCCATATGCATGAAATAAGATTTAAGAAGACCCAGATACAATAGTTTCAATGGTCTATTATATAGTGTAAGCTAATTATCTCATACAAAGTGATGATCACTTATGATGAATATTTAATAGCAGACCCAAGAAAGCTGGTAGCTTATTGAGGTCAATTCTAGAACTCTGCCTGAAGCCTACTATCTTTTCAATAATATTCTGAATAATTAATTAAGTGATTAATGATTGTACAAAAGTTCTCATAGCTGGCTTATTCAAATACTTTGTTTCCCACCCCCATGGAAAAAATGGAAACTTTCCTGAAATTGTTATCTTTGTGAGATAAAAACTTTCCAGTCATATAGGAGTCTTTGCTTATTATTTTTCCTTTTGAAGTCTAAGGGATATGAAAGCTTTATAGTTAATTTTTATTAGTTCTGAGCATATTTTCTGTTATGTCATTGAGCAGAGTTAATAACTGCTAATTCTAACATCTGGATCGTCTTGAGGTCAGTCTCCATTGATTGTCTTTAAGAATGGGTCACGATTTTATATTTCTTCTCATGCTGAACCCTTTTGGACTCTGTCTTGGATATTGTGAACATTGTGCTATAGTCCATAATATTCTTCCAATGAGTGTGTTTTGTTAATGTTCTTGATGATGTGATTGTTGTTATTTGTTGGTTTGTTTGTTTAGAGTGAAATTAGCTTGGTTGAACTCCAATGGCATCCTCTGACTTTGGGACAGCAGCTCAAATCGGAGTTCAGTTATTTATTTGTTTTTTCATGACTAAGTTGAGTTTATTCTAAGAACTTTGATTCGACATTAGAAAGTCGTCTTGTTGTGCTTAGTGTCTAAGCCATGTCCAACTCTTTTGCGACCCCATGGACTGTAGACCTCCAGGGTCCTCTGTCCATGGGATTTCCCAGGCAAGAATACTGGAGTGGGTTGCCATTTCCTCCTCCAGGGGATCTTGCTGACCCAGGGATTGAACCCACATCTCCTGTCTCCTGCATTGCAGGCAGATTCTTTATCTGCTGAGACATCTCTACTAGTGTAATTAATCACATTAATAAGTTAGAAGAGGAAAGCCAAGTGAACATTTCAATCTATACAGAAAATGCACCTGGTAATATGTCAACCTCTTACTTTTAAAATTTTAACCTTAGTCCGGATGCTTGGGGTCTGCCCCACACACGTGTGGTTTTGGGGGCAGCCAGAGATTAGGACAGAATGTGTGGTTCCTTTCATTTCTAGGTATCTGCAGAGGCTGAAATTGTCCTGAATTCTGTCCTCTAGTCCCTTAGGCCGAAGATACTATCATCTTTTATAAGAGTGGTGCCCTCCCCGCATGCTAAAGCCATTTAACAAGGAAACAGTGATGCAGTAACAGGAGTGTGATTTGAACTTGATTTGTAGATTTAGGCAGAATCAGAATTTAGCTGGTGCTTGAAAGCACTCAGAATATGCTTTCTTTTACTGTCTTTTATAGATGCCAACTATACTCCACACTTTTACTGAACAAGTAGAGTTCCAAGAACTCTTGGGAAATCCATAGGATCCTACCCTCAGCTAGAAGATACAGCACCTTCTTCAGATGAGAGGTGTGGAATTGTAGGAGCTCCTTACTCGAGAGTCCCTTGAGTAATAATCATAAAAGATGTTATAATAAAATTTTGCATTTAAATTACCTCTTATTCTCAGGATGTCAGAGTGCTTTACAAACACAAATTGCTGGAAACCTTTTGGGTTAATTAAAATGAGCAGATTTCCCAGACAAAGAAGGTGACTGTTGTTGTACTTTCAAGTGTGTTTTGTACAGGTGAGTGAGTTGAGGCACCAATAAGTTCTTGAACTAGTCAAACAAACCACGATGTTCTGAGAATGGGTGAATGCAGCATGAGCACACCAACCACGTGGCCAGATTCCACTGTTCTTCAGAATAATAATGATAATATCAGTGATTCGAGAAATTGGTGAATACTGATATTCTTGTCAGAGTCTCTGTGCTACCACTGGTCAAACGCCTGCCAGTTAGCCTGGCCTGTGGTTGGCAGTCATGCGTTGCTTTCTCCCAGTGCCTCTCAAAGTAGGTCTTCCTTTTGCTTTCTGCTGCTGTAAGTTAGGTCTTCTCTTCACTTTACAGTCTAGGAAACTAGACTCAAAGCTCTTAAGCCACCTGCCCTGAGTCCACCAGCTGGGAGGTAGCAAACCCAGGAGTTTGGCTCATTTGTCTGAGTTTTATGCCTAGACTCTTTTTCTCTACCAGAATCATTCCCAAATGCTATGACTTTTCCCCTTATTCCTAAAATCCTGAGGAATATAATGCATTCTCATCAGAAATAGCAGCTCATCACAGACCGGCTGACTTGGAGTGGGAGTTCAGAATTGGGGGTTAAAGGAGCTGAGAGGCTGTTGATAGAAGTTGGACTGCGAGTGGCTTGGAGAACAGGCTAATGCCTTGGACCTTATTCTACCTTACGTGTCATCCGTTTGTCAGGGTCAGTCTTCAGCACTCAGTCGTCCCAGAGGCAAAGGGAGGGAACAGCCCATGCTCATGAGCATATACTGTGGGCAGACACTTTAGGAAACACATTACTAAGTGTTGCTGCCTCCGGCTCTGTGAGATAGGTTCTCATCTTCATTCTGTAGAGCCATGGATCAAGACTTATAAAGAGGAAAGGATTTTCTGAAGGTTGCTGCTAAGTCACTTCAGTCGTGTCCGACTCTGTGTGACCCCATAGACGGCAGCCCACCAGGCTCCCCTTTCCCTGGGATTCTCCAGGCAAGAACACTGGAGTGGGTTGCCATTCCTTTTCCAATGCACGAAAGTGAAAAGTGAAAGTGAAGTCGCTCAGTCGTGTCCGACCCTCAGCCACCCCATGGACTGCAGCCCACCAGGCTCCTCCGTCCATGGGATTTTCCAGGCAGGAGTACTAGAATGGGGTGCCATTGCCTTCTCCTTCTGAAGGTTGCATGCTGCTGCTGCTGCTAAGTCGCTTCAGTTGTGTCCAATTCTGTGCGACCCCATAGATGGAAGCCCACCAGGCTCCTCCGTCCCTGGGACTCTCCAGGCAAGAATACCGGAGTGGGTTGCCATTTCCTTCCCCAATGCATGAAAGTGAAAAGTGAAAGTGAAGTCACTCAGTTGTGTCCGACTCTTAGCGACCCCATGGACTGGAGCCTACCAGGATCCTCCGTCCATGGGATTTTCCAGGCAAAAGTACTGGGGTGGGGTGCCATTGCCTTGCATAGCCCTTAAGTAATGTCACCAGCTTATTTAATTGCCAAGGCAGGTTCCTACCACTCATGCTGTTTAAAAAGCCACGTTCTGTAGACAATCGACAAGGACTTACTATATAGCGCAAGGGACTCTACTCAGTGCTCTGCAGTGTCCTGTATGAAAGCATCTGCAAAAGAATGGATGCATGTGTGCTTATAGCTGACTCACTTTGCCATACACCTCAAACTAACATGTCTGTGTCAATCAGCTCTTTTCCAATATAAAATAAAACATACACTTAAAAAAGTCACACTTTTTTCTTTTTTTAAAATGTATTTAAAATTTTTATTTTTAAATATATTTTATTTGTTTAATTTAATTTTATTTTTTAACTGTACAATATTGTATGGGTTTTGCCATATATCAAAATGAATCTGCCACAGGTATACATGTGTTCCCCATCCTGAATCCTCTTCCCATCTCCCTCCCCATACCATTCCTCTGGGTCATCCCAGTGCACCAGCCCCAAGCATCCAGTATCGTACATCAAACCTGGACTGGCGACTCGTTTGCAACACTGTTTATAATAGCCAGGACATGGAAGCAACCTAGATGTCCATCAGCAGATGAATGGATAAGAAAGCTGTGGTACATATACACAATGGAGTATTACTCAGCCATTAAAAAGAATGCATTTGAGTCAGTTCTAATGAGGTGGATGAAACTGGAGCCTATTATACAGAGTGAAGTAAGCCAGAAAGAAAAACACCAATACAGAATACTAACGCATATATATGGAATTTAAAAAGTCACATTCTAATCTGATCTGATGGCCAATCCTGTCTGAATCCAATATGCCCACCTGTGTGGACTCTGGAAGTGTGCTCGGTCGATTAGTTGTGTCTGACTTCATGACCCCATGAACTATAGCCCACCAGGCTTCACTGTTCATAGGATTTCCCAGGCAGCTGGACTGGTTACCATTTCCTACTCCTAGGAATCTTCCCGACCCATGGATCAAATCTGCGTCTCCTGCATTGGCAGGCAGATTCCTTACCACTGAGCCACCTGGGAAGCCCTGTGTGGATGTTACTATGTAAGGATTTTCTGTTCAAGGTGGACACAAGGTTGCCAAGTTTGTATTTGGAGACTATTGTGATTTTATGACTTGCTCATACCAGCAAAATACAAGAGTATCCTTTCCCTATCCCTGCACCAGCCTGGCATATTTATGTTACAGACAGCCTTGCCCAGAGTAAGCCCGGGGGTGCTCCTGTGTTCTAACCTCCGTTGTGTTCACAGAATTGTTTATGAAGCCCAGATTAACCCCCTGTGCCTCAGTCTTTGATTTCACACAAAGCAGATGGGATGGGCACACAGGCCAGATCGCTATGTTCTTTTTACAGAGAGCTGTACTTAGGACATGGTGGTCACTGGCAAAACCCACAGGCACTTCGATCCCTGCTGTCCAACTCAAATTAATACCTTTCAACAAATATTTCTGTGGAGGAAGCCACTTCTCCGCATTGCATTGCCATCACAGTAACAACACACATAACATAAAAATACAGTGCAGGAGTGTTTTGCTGAGAAATGGAAGAGATGTACATGTAAATATGATCTTTTCACCAACTCAGATACATTGGGCCTCCTACAGTATGCCCAGTGAACTCATCTTGTGAATATAGGTTCTCCCATCATTTCATTACCAAGGATACTGCTGAGTTCCATGATTTCCCTCTCCAGTGACCAATTGTCATGTCTAAGATCTGTGTTAGGTTAAATGCTCCCCGTGTTAGGGGAAGGAGACCAGCCCCACCTCTTTAGTGACACTGTTATTACAAAGTAGGGTACCCAACCCTCCCAGTACAATAGGGCATGCTGATCATCACAGATGGTGTGGTCTGAAGTCCAGGAGACGCAGGTGGTAGAAAGCTGAAACAGCCCTGCTCAACACATCTGTAGTTTTGCAATATCTGCTAAATCCAGATCCTAGCCTTCCAGCTGGACATGGGGGTAGCTTGCTTCAGTTCCAATGGGGAACCAAATATGAAGTCTCTCTTACAGTTTTTAAACAAAAGGACTCCTAGAACTGTGGTTTAGAAAAATCATTTTGAGAGTAGAGGGTAGTTTGTGACCTTTACATACGTGGGGACTTTTTTAAAAGTTATTTTTTATTTGAGTATAGTTGATATACTCAACTATTTGAGTATAGTTGATAAATAGTTGATATAGTTGATATAGTTGATATATAGTTGAGTATAGTTGATATAGTTGGGCTTCTCTGGTGGCTCAAGTGGTAAAGAATCTGGCCACAATGTGGGAGGCCTGGGTTTGATCCCTGGGCTAGGAAGATCCCCTAGAGAAGGGCATGGCAACCCACTTCAGTATGCTTGCCTGGAGAATCCCATGGACAGAGGAGCCTGGTGGGCTACAGGTCCATAGGGCCGCAAAGAGTCTGACATGACTGAAATGACTTACCTTTACTTTTTTACTTTTATAGTTGATTTACAATGTTGTGTTAGTCTCTGCTGTACAGAAAGTGAATCAGTTATTCATATACATATATCCACTCTTTTTTTAGATTCTTTTCCCATACAGGTCATTACAGAGTATTGAGTAGAATTCCCTGTGCTATCTAGTAGATTCTTAGTTATCTGTTTTATATATAAAAGAGTGTATATGTCAGTCCCTATCTCCCAATTTATCCCTCCCTCTTTTCCCCCTTGGGAACCATAATGCTGTTTTCTATATCTGTGACCCTATTTATGTTTTGTAAATAAGTTCCTTTGTTCCATTTTTTTATATTCCACATATGAGCGGTATCATATATTTGTCTTACTCTGACTTACTTCACTCAGTATGACAATCTCTAGTTCCATCCATGTTGCTGCAAATGGCATTATTTCACTCTTTTTATGGCTGAGTCATATTCCATTGTGGATTTATTTAGAAACTTTTTCGTGGACCTAATTCTCAGAGCAGACTGAGACTGTGAGATAATGTTGTTGAAAATACACAAAAGGTTTCAAAACTCTTATACCTATGCTATTTATAGCTATTATAATTGTTGTTGCATTTGATAATTAATATTTACTATAATAATGTTATTAATGCATTTTAATAAATAAGACGATACCAGTGTCACTGTATTTGAAAACAGTAGTGATACTATATAGTGAAAGTGAAGTCGCTCAGTCATGTCTGACCCTCAGCGACCCCATGGAGTGCGGCCTTCCAAGCTCCTCCATCCATGGGATTTTCCAGGCAAGAGTACTGGAGTGGGGTGCCATTGCCTTCTCCCATATAGTAAAGCAGCACACCCTTAAAATGCAGGTGACACCTTTGCTTCCCCTGTGGTGAGGACGTATCGGTGGGATGCTAAGCCTGGAGCTTGGTTTCAGCCAGACTTGGAAGACAAAAGTTCCAAGAGGAAGAGCAGAGGTTGTGCCTGGAGTGGTCAGTGCAGGTGGTGGGGCTGCTCAGGGTATGTCCTGGAGCTGAGAGATGGCCAGGCTGACTGCAGCCACTCTTTGGTAATCATGTCTCTACTTGAACCATATATTTCACATGAACTCTGAGCACCAGGCTTGGTTGGTATCTCCAGTTCATACACAGTTTACAGGTCCTGAGATGATTTGCTTCTCAACTGTTAAAACAGGATCCTAAGATGATGGTTGGGCCTTTTTGGTTGTTTGGTGGTAAAGGACCTGCCTGCCATTGCAAGAGATGCAGGTTCAATCCCTGGGTCAGGAAGATCCCCTGGAGAAGGAAATGGCAACCCATGCCAGGATTCTTGCCTGGAGAATCCCATGGACAGAGGAGTCTGATGGGCTACAGTCCATGGGGTCGTAAAGAGTCAGATACGACTTAGCTACTGAACAGCAACAAACTGACAATAGATAAGAAATGTCATAGCCATGTTAAGGAGAGCATTGAATGTTGCTTCCCAAAGCAACCATGTCATGGGGTCACTCTGATGTCCTTTCTTTATGCTGTGACCCGGTGAGCTGGGCAGGAGCATTGCAGTGTAGGATTTGGTGTCTGCAGTCCATAAACGGATCCTAATCTTCTGCTTCTTACTAGGTGTGTGATGCTGGGCCAACACATTGCTTTATAATCTCTAGGTTCTTCATCTATAAAATGGAACCATTTATATCTACTGTGGCTTTGGAAAGTCTAATACAGGGCAGATACTCAATACATGTCATTTTTTCTTTTCTTTTTCCTTAGCTTTCCTGATTATCCTCCCTTCCAAAGAAAATTAAGGTTCAGAATTGAAAAAAATTCAAGAGCTGCAGAAACAGCATTAGATTCATATTTAGATAGCAATTGATTTTTTTTCCTTGGGTAAGAAAAATTATGCATTTGCTTCTAAAATATGAAGAGTGTTGATTATGATTCATGCACACATGATTCATAGAGAAAGCTGGAGCTAAAACACAGCTAAACTAATAATATTTCATCCTTGTGACTAAAGCTCGTCCAAGCTTAGAACGCAGACCCAGAGTTACAGCAAAGAATCCCGAGGGCAGTTTTGCCCATGTTTTGACTTAGTCACAGGGACAAGGGCAGGAGAGACTGCTGTTCCTTTGTAACCCACCTCCCCAAGGTGGGTACATTTGTATTATCTGCAGCTGCTTCCTTTTCTTCACCCACTGAGCTTCCAAGTATGATTTATTTCTACTAATGATGCCCAGAGCCGGGCTTCATCTTCTCTGTTGTGGATTATTGCAGCAGCTCCTAACGGGTGTCCCCACCTGTTGTATCTGCCCCTCTCCAGCATACCTGTTCTCTCTCTTCTTACCAAAGTGAATTCTTAGAGCAAGGTCAACTGTGTGGCTGAGAAGAAAGGTCACAGATTTTTTCTCACCACGTGACCCTCAGCTGCCTCGCCTTGCTGAGCATGAATTTCATCACCCATGAAACAGAAATGACATTCATTTAGCGGTCTCTTTGGTGAGGATGAAACGTGTGTAAAACAGCTTGCACTGTTCCTGAAATACAATAGGTAATCAGTCAATTTTGTTTGCTCCTCAGTGGCTTTGTATTGCTGGAAAAATCAGACCTAGTTATATTATGCTTTTCGAGGCCCTGCATGTGCATCTCCTCCCTTTGCTGTCTGTATACTGCGTGGCTTCCCTGCCTCCTCTTCTAACTTGGCCTGTTCCCGTCGGAGTCTTCTAGGAATGAAGCTTGAGTGGATACCATTCCTTTGTCTTTTCTTCTGTGTGCTTTTTATGGCGGTATACTTGCTTTACAATGTTGTTTTACTTTCTGCTGTACCATGACCTGAATCAGCTATGCCTGCGTGCTCAGTTGTGTCTCTTTGTGACCTCATGTGAACTGCCAGGTTCCTCTGTCCATGGAATTTTCCAGGCAAGAAGACTGGGGTGGGTTGCCCTTTCCCACTTGAGGGAATCAGCTCTATACGTACATATATCCCTTCCCTCTCGGACCTCCCTCCTACCTCCATCCCACACGTCCAGGTCATCACAGAGCACCGAGCTGAGCTGCTTCCCACTAGCTCTGTTTTATATGTGGTAATGTCTATGTGTCAATCCTGACCCTGCAACTCATCCCACCCCTTCTTCCCCTACTGTGCCCATGTGTCCATTCTCTGCATCTGTGCCTCTCTTCCTGCCTTGCAGATAGGTTCATCTGTACCATTTTTCTAGATTCCATATGTACACATTAATCTGCGATATTTGCTCTTTTCTTTCTGATTATCGTGACTCTGTATCCAGACTCTAGGCCCATCCACATTGACCCAATTTCATTCCTTGTTACAGCTGCAGAATATTCCATTGTATATATGAGCCACATCGTCTTTATCCATTCCTCTGTCGATGATTGAGTACCTAGACTGTTGCAAGAAAATTAATTTCTTGTGGGGCTCCTTCAACCCCAAGGAAGTGAAGCAGATAGCAGCGCAGATCTATACTGTGTCTAATACAAGACACGTTCACTCACCAAGACCGTGCGTGCTGTGACCAAAGTAGGCTCCAGTTGCTCATTGGCTCGGAAGCCAGTGAGGAGGCCCGGTTGCTGGAAAGGAGAGTTTGCTCTATTTTGGATGCTAACAATGGGAGAGGGCAAGGGGGGAGAGGGCAGTTGCTTGTCCAAGGGCCGGCTTCCCCCACGCTTTACCATCAATCAAGAAGCAAGAGGTTTTATAGGCAGGAGGAGGCTACGTGTAGAAACGGCACAATCAGCTCTGAGTCATCTTGAAATTGGTCATGCAGTAGGTCTGACCAGCGTCATCTTGATTGTTTTCAGTACAGTTAGTTTTCAGTTTCAGGGTTGGTTTGTTCTCATTTCTTTGAGGCCAATTCTCAGAATTGTGGCAGCTTAAGTCATGGCTACGGTCTGGTCATCATGCAGTTAACTTCTTCCACCTGGTGTGAGTTTTAGTGTCTACAAGGCAGCTCACAGGATGTGGCTCAGAATATTGGGTACAGCTCTGGAGAAGGAATTTGACTTTGTTTACTGATGAAACTGTTATTATTTTGTCCTGTTTTACTGTGTTTCTTTGCTTCTGCGTGTACTCACTTCTCTGATTAAACTTATTCTTTGGCTAAAGCTTTTCCATTGCAAAAGGCAGGTGGAGGACATGGTCAGGGAAGGACCACAGAGTCCTGCTCTGTTTCTGTGCTCTGTGCTCACACTGTTCAATGCTGTCAGAGTCATTATGAGTCTGAGTCAAAATTGGCCACTGACCTTCAGGACCTTACATCGTAATAGGAGAAGAGAAGGCTGAGCTAATCCGTGTATACCAAAGAGAATGAGAAAAGTTCCAAGAATCGCTGGACAGTACAGGTGGAATGAGACAGGGGGACACATCTGCTCCAGAGGATATGACTGAAGACTTTAAGGAAGACCATGAAATAAGTGACAGCTGGTGAAGAACCAAGGACAAATTCAATAGGCAGCTTGGAGTGGTGAGGACCACACTGGTTTGAATCCAGAGAGGGGCTCTGAATACCAGCCCTGCTCCTAACCAGCAGTTCCTGTACCTGAGAAGCTCTTTTATACAATCTTTTGAAGACCTGCTTCTTTTTTTTTTTTTTATCATCCAGGTCTGTGTTCGGATATCATATCCTGAGTCCTTCACTGAACTCCCTTTGTAAAGGAATCTTTGACCCTTTTGCCCTCTGCAATTGCTCTTCATGTCAGATGTTGTTGGTGTCTAGTTCTTTCCTCTGTTGCCCACAGTTCTTCACGTGTGTGCCTCTCTGAAATGTGATTTAGGAGAGAGGAGTCCTCCTGCTCGTCCCAGGGATTCTCCTGATGGGTATCCGTCCATTCAGCCTCCTTCCCTTCCAGTGGCTGGTTTAGGGAAGGGCATTTGACTCAGTCCTGGACAGTGAGGCCTGAGGATCATGGGGACCTCTGGGAAGGACTGTTTTTTCTCTCCCCAAAGAGGCAGTTTTAGGAGACATCTCTCCTCCTTCTGATATTTATGCTATGTCAGTATGTGGAATAACTAGCCACTTTGCAAACCTGAAAGGCTTCAGGCTTGGATAAAACTATAACCTGAAAGCCACAGAATGAAAAGATGGGCGGAGCCTGAGAACCTCAGGACAGCAGGGCCCGGGGCATGACGTCATTTTCTTCTGACTCTTCACTTACTGTGTGTATGTGTGTGGGGGGTGAGTATACACTTGTCATGTTTCTGTGTTGTTTAAGCCAGAGATAGGAGATCTGTTATGAGTTGCAGGCTTGTGACTTGTTACAAGTATTTGGTACTGCAGCTGCGCCGTGAGGCAGCCGTGAGAATATGCAAACAATAGGGTACGGCTGTGTTCCAGTGAAACTCTCGTGAAAAGGGATACCCGGCCAGGCCTATGAGCCAATGTGGGTTTAATCATGGAATCAGGATTGTCTGTTCCTATCCGGTGAAGCCATACCACGGGTGCATTTTCTCTCCCTTTACCCTGACTCGTTTCCATAGATGCCAGTATTACTGCAAACGGATTATTACTTGTTTGGTAATCCCATCTCTGTCCCTGGAAGATAAGTTCTGTGGTGACAGGGTTGTGTATTCTCTTGTTCAACACCCGGCACAGAAGGGGAGTTCCATGAGTGTGTGAGGGAGTGTGCAGGCAAGCACACACACTTGGGCGAGCTTATTCATCTCTTTGAGTTTCAGTTTGCTTTCCTCCTTTCTGAAAGGTGAATGATAATAGTAGCTGGAGGTGAATATACACCTGGAGGTGTATATAAACATAAACCTCAGTGGATACCTGTTGATACCACGTGATTACACAAAGCAGCCCCCTCCCCGCTTCTCAAAACTACCCCAAATTGGATGATAAATTGCATGGTACCTTTAGCGTTAGTAACTGTTTATAGAGTCTTGCTCTGCATGGGCCTCGTGTTGAGCTCATTTTATGTGTTGCTTTGTCTGCTCCCTTAGGAAATCTTTTGAGTATTAATCTCATTTCATTTATTATTTTATCTATTCCCTTAGGGAATCTTACGAGATGGCTGCTGTTAGTCTCATTTTAGAGGTGGAAAAAAACAAACCTGAGGCTCAGAAAGGAGAAATAACGTGTTCATAGACACACAACAATGAGAGAGCTGACATGTCTGACTCCAAGGAACGTGGCCCTGACCATTATACTCTGGTAGATTTCATGTCCGAGGATGCCTGTAATGACACATCCCTCCCTTTGCAAGGTGACCCCGCCCTCCCCCATGGAGACAGAAATTCTTTCTCCTCCCTTTATGCCTGGCTCAGTCGTCTCACCTGGCTTGACAAGTAGGATGTGACTGAAGTACTGTCCTTTATCTTCCAAGCCTGGGCCTTAAGAGGTCTGCAGCTTCTACTCTCATCTTTCAGAATGTTCTCTCATGGAGACCAGCACCAATTTGAACTCTGACTGCCCCTCAGGACGGACAGGCCAGGTGCCATTTTGCACATCCTAGCCACGACTCAGAGCCCCCAGGCTGGATGTAGGGTCAGGAAGCTGAGATCTGATCAAATTTCTGACCCAGGGAATTGGGAGCTGACAATAACACTGTTGTTTAAGTCAGTGAGTTACAGGGTTGTCTTGTTATGTGTCAGAGGATATCCAAGGCACATGTAAATGCCCGTTCAGTGTCCATCCTAGCATGAGAAATGGTGCATGTCAAGTGTCTGGGTGTGTGTGGCTTGTGGGTAATCAGTAAGTAGTGGCTGCTCATATCAGCGCAGATGGAATTAGAAACCACAGGAGCCAAGTCAGGTACATATGAAAGTTGGCCAGGGGAGGGTGGGGCTGCAGAGATGTCCAAAGGATTAAATGAAAGAGTGAAAATACTGACTTTGCCATCTCTGTAAACTTCCCTCTCTAGAAAGTACTCTCTTAGCTAGAATTTCATATTTTGGGTACAATGGATATAAAGTTTCAGTTATACAAGATACCAGCTGTATAACATCATGGCTATAGTTCACAGTATTGTATTGTACACTTAAAATTTTGTTAAGATGGTAGATCTCATGTTAAATGATTTTATCACAATTTTTTAAAAAGATGCACAGAATATGTCACAAAGTACAAGGAAAAATATTAAAATAACCAGGCACAGTGGGGGGATTCTTGCATATAAAACCCTCAAAGCTGGGACCCAAGACACGGTTTTGCCCTTTGCTTGCTCATGTCCTGGAATTGATCTTCCCAGGTCTCAGTCAGTGCCTTTGTCCTTTTATGATGGGGGAGGATTTGTGAAAGGGGCCTTTCAGGTATATATATATATATATAAATCCAGCTCTAATATTTAAAGTACTTAAGAGCAGATTTTGTTTCATGTCAGGACAGTTTCTTTGATCTCTGCTCTGGCCCGGATGCCACCTCTGTCTGCTGTCCTCCTTGTAAGCAGGGGTTTTAGCCAGAATTTTGCAAAACACAATCATGATATGGGATTTGCCCATAGTCATCCACAGAAAGCTTGCAAGTTTGTGCCAGTGCTACAAGGAACTCGAGAGGAGGTGCTGAAAACAAATGAACATTCCAGAGAAGTAGTCGGAGTTCCTCGGCTTCCTCTTCTCTTTTATTATCAGCAAATGGCTGTTTTCTTCCTTAGCTGCCAAGAAGTTATGGTTAATATAGAGTTCATCACACAGGGTCTGTGCTCACTTAGACGCTTCCTACATTTTTCTCCAGTAATGGTGGCAGCTACAAGGAGAGCAGGAATAATGGTGATGATCATACAAGTCAATTCAGGAGAGATCTATTGACTGCCTATAAGAGGCCACCCAAGTTTCCTCAGACATGAAATCAAGGCATGAATAAGGCACAGTCCAGACCTTGTGTTGCTCATAGATGATAGTAGAGACAGATAGAAAATGAATTACAGTGCAGTGAAGAGAGTGCAAACACAGAAGGTCCAGATGGTACCAGGTTAATTAACTCTGCCTGAGGAAGTCTTCCCTGACCTCCAAGACTGGCCCTGATGCTCCCTGTTTTAAAGCTCTGTGTATTGTTCATTCATAGTATTTACGACAGCTGGAAATTGCATTTGAGAGTGATGCACATGAGTCCTGCTTCAACAATGTAAGCACTGGAAGGACAGGACATTTTACTCACTTAGTAGCTGGGCTGGTGACATCTATGCAGTAGGCACTCAGGGACAGTTTGTTGAGTGCAATAAGGGAATACGAGATCAGGGAAGACTTCTGAGGGAATGAGATGTTTAAATTATGTTTTGAAGGATGAACAGAAGTCTGCATCTGTACTAGGAACAAAAGTAAATATAAAAATACTGACAATTTAAGAGGAAGGTATAACCTCTTTGAAAGTGAAAGTGTTAGTCACTTAGTTGTGTCCGACTCTTTGCAACCTCATGGACTGTAGCCTGTCAGGCTCCTCAATCCATGGGATTCTCCATACAAGAATACTGTTGTGGGTTGCCATGCCCTTCTCCAGGGCATCTTCCTGACCCAGGGATTGAACTCAGGTCTCCAGCATTGCAGACAGATTCTTTACTGTTTCAGCCACAAGGGAAGCCGTGACCTCATTAGCTATTTGTTATTGAATCCCCAACTGGACCATAAAGAAGAGTGAGTGCCAAAGAATTGATGCTTTGGAATTGTGGTGCTGGAGAAGACTCTTGAAAGTCCCTTGGATTGTAAGGAGATCAAACCAGTTAATCCTAAAGGAAATCAATCCTGAATATTCATTGGAAGGACTGATGCTGAAGCTGAAGGTCCAATACTTTGGCCATCTGATGCAAAGAGCTGACTCACTGGAAAAGACCATGATGTGGGAAAGATTGAAGGCAAAAGGAGAAGGGGATGACAGAGGATGAGATGGTTAGATAGCATCACTAACTCAATGGACATGAATGTGTTTTTTTTTTTTTTTTCAGGATAAAACATGAGGATTTTGAAAAAACAAAGTTAAAAGACATATTGCAATATATTAATATTGTGGAAGAAAATGTAAAAATAATGATTGAAATAATGCATATTTGTATAATCTCCATGGATTTTCCAAAACTCAGAAATTCAGTTTAACCAGCATCTATATCAAGCAAACAGGCATCGTATACACTCTGCCTGATTCCCTTTGGGTACTTAAAACCACTGCAAAGAGCATACTGTCCTGACTTCTGACTCCATAGGTTATTAGTTTTGACTGTTTTGAACTTTATAGATATAGGATCATACAGTATGCATTCTTTTTCATTTGGCTTCTTTTGTTCAAACATGACTATGTAATCCATCCATATTCCTGCTTATAGTAGTATTTTACCATTTAGTGTCTAAAGTGTAAATATACCCCGTTTACTCATTTACTAAGATTTGTATAATTTCCAGCATTGAAGTATTATAGGTAATGATAATATTCATATCCATGCCTTTTAATGTATATCTGTTGGGAGAAGGCAATGACACCCCACTCCAGTACTCTTGCCTGGAAAATCCCATGGACAGAGGAGCCTGGTGGGCTGCAGTTCATGGGGTCGCTCAGAGTCAGACATGACTGAGCGACTTCTCTTTCACTTTTCACTTTCATGCATTGGAGAAGGAAATGGCAACCCACTCCAGTGTTCTTGCCTGGAGAATCCCAGGGATGGCGGGGCCTGGTGGGCTGCCGTCTATGGGGTTGCACAGAGTCAGATACGACTGAAGCGACTTAGCAGCAGCAGCAGTATGCATTTCTGTTGAATACATTGCTAAGATTGGCATAGCTATATTATAGGGTATGTGCACATTTATTTTTCTAGATACTGTTGCATAGTTTTTCAAAGTGGTCATATCAATTTACACTAACCCCATCTGTACAAAGAAATTTCATTTATTTCACATCCTCTAACACTTGGCATCATCTGCCTCTTTCATTTTGGCCATCTGGTCAGTGTGAACTAACATCATGTTACAATTTTTAATTTGTGTTTGTAAGATTGTAAATGAAGTTAAGCATCTTTACATTTGATTATTGGGCTTTCCTGGTGGCTCAGAGGATAAAGAGTCTGCCTGCAATACAGAAGACCCAGGTTGGATCCTTGGGTCAGGAAGATCCCCCAGAGAAGGGAATGGAACCCATTCCAGTATTCTTGACTAGGAAATTCCATGGACAGAGGAGCTTGGTGGGCTGCAGTGCATGGGGTCACAAAGAATCAGACGCGACTGACTGACTGACACTTTCACATCCTCTTGCACTTGGCTTCATCTGCCTTTTTTTCATTTGGCCATCTGGTCAGTGTGAACTAATATCATATTACAATTTTTAATTCATGTTTGTAAGATTGTAAGTGAAGTTAAGTACCTTTACATTTGATTACTAGTCATTTGGTGCAGTGTATTGATGTATAGTTCGAGGCATATGTTCCTTTTGTGCTGTGCTTACCAAATTGTACTAAAATTCTCCAGTTCCTGTAAACTCTTGGATGTCATGAACTAAGCCTTTTTTGTGTGGCTTCAGCACCAAGGACAGTGCCTACCAGACCGGCTGTTCACCAAAGCTCATGTGAAAGCTCAGGGTTCAAATAAAGTTCTTATTCAAAGAGGAGAAACCAGGATGGAAAGCCAAGCCTGGAGGATGCTAATCGTGTGCTCTGAAGAGAATGCATTAAGAAGGCTTAGCTGCCCCTTTCATCTCCATTGCACTAGAGCCATTCCAAATGGAATGCTCAATGAAGCCAATGAGTGGAGTCCTTCTGAACAATATACATTCTAATATGGACACTGTCAGAACACCTGCCTTCCCTCTCAACAGTTTTATGGATACAGGAGTGGGCTCTGTCTCATCTCCCTCCAGAGCCACATCTCATTTACACGGAGCTTACTCAGAGTGATCCTTGATCTCCCAGTTACACCCGATGCTTCCAAGTAAGTGCTTATGGCTGAAATACAGTGCCTAAAAGTATGTGCTTTGGGATCCAGTTCCATTTTTCATTTACTCCATTTGAGCTTTGGTCAAATGACTTGCCCTCTCTGAGTCTTTTCCAGCTTAACATTAGGTTAATCTCCCCTACCTCCAAGGTCATTGCAAGGGTCAAATAGTCCACGAATATGAAATATTTGGGAGAACTGGCAAAGACTGATCACTCACTTAGTGACAGATCTTGTTATTAACAGTGATACTTAAGAATATGTAATTTTGAGATTTAGTAAAAGATAGTGATGACTAAGTGTTTGGCTCTACATAGCTTTGGGATGCATTTGTGATGGGCTTGTTGTAAAGTAAGAGGCAAATCAGCGGAGTAAACAAACTACGGCTAACTGAGCCTTGTGAAGTGGAGTCGCTCAGTCATGTCCGACTCTTTGCAACCCCATGGACTATAGCCTACCAGGCTCCTCCGTCCATGGGATTTTTCAGGCAAGAATACTGGAGTGGGTTGCCATTTCCTTCTCCAGGGGATCTTCCCAACCTAGGGATCAAACCCGGGTCTCCTGCATTGCAGACAGATGCTTTACCATCTGAGCCACCAAGGTTACACAATATCTGTGCATAAGGACACTTTGAATAACTACCTGAGAAATAATATTTGTAAAATGCAATGTGAAGTATGGCCCAGGAAATGTTAAAGGGTTGAAGTGGAGGTTGCCTGGAAGGCTAGGGTGAGAGATGAAGCTAAGAAAGTACCTTCAAGCCAGATCAAGGACGGCCTTGTGTGTTACGCCAAAGGGATGGACTTTAGTCTCCAGACATTGGGAAGCCAGTGGAGATGTTTGACAGAGGAAGTAGATAAAAGTATTTTTCAGAGGATGGGCCTAAGGGGAGCTGAAGGATTATTAGAGTAAGTTACTATATCACTGCCTTTCATTCTTAGACTCCAGAGAGTAAAGGATTCCCCTTGAGACAATGTCCTCTTAATTGGCTCTTTATACTAATTAACTGCCTCTTGACCTTCTATCTTCAGCCACTTAAATCACTGATGATCTCCTGCCAAGGCCTGTTCAGCTTTGCTCTTTGGGAAGCTTCATGGAAAGTAGAAGGGACCTTGTTATGAATCAGAAACCTGTCCCAACCCAATTTCTGCTGCTCCTTTGCTGTGTCCTGGGGTGTCTCTTAACCTGCCACGGTTTCAGTGCCAAATTCTATATTGAGGGAGGCAGCCCAGCAATTACCCCACCAGGCAAAAATTCTGTGATTAAATCCTTTGTCATTGTCACCAGAGACAGCTAAACTCTAGAGCTTTGCAGGAAGGTCAGGGTCAGTTCAACATCCCTGGGAGGAAACTGCTACTTACTTTACAGCTGCTCCAGATCAGACACTGTGTGAGGCCCTTAGCTTAGGTGACATAGCTCACCAATCAGACACTGTGCGAGGCCCTTAGCTCAGGTGACATAGCTCACCAATCAGACACTGTGCGAGGCCCTTAGCTCAGGTGACATAGCTCACCAATCAGACACCATGCGAGGCCCTTAGCTTGTGGTGACATTGGTCACCAATCAGACACCCTGAGAGGCCCTTAGCTCGCAGTGAAATAGCTCACCAACCCAGGTTTCCAAGGGATGTAGCTCTTTTTCTGACACTGAACTTCATTTCTATTCTAATCTCCAGGTTATCAATAGCAGCCATAGAGTCCAGAATCTCTCCTTAATCTTCTGTGAGGTTGAAGCCAAGTTCTTGGCCTTGCAGAAAGTCACAGTATTGGAGGTGAGTGTGGAGGTTGGGAGATAAAATTGTTTAATCCTTGATTATTATCTACCCTCATCAACGTCATTTGAATTTTATATCTTCTCACAGGAGCCTTAGTCTTAGTCTCTCAGCTCTTAGCCCAGGGCTTCCTTCCATGTCTGACTCCATGAAGACTTTAAGGTCCTTTTTCTAGGACACCAGGCAGTGCCTGGAAAACACTGAGGACTTACTGTGTCCCCTAGCCTGACCCAGGATGAGCAGATACAGGGGGAGTCTGCACAGAGATTCTTCCAGGTTATCAGGAGAGACTCATTGTTTCTGTAAGAAGGGACACCTGGCCAAGTTTGCAGGTGGGGAAGAACATGGAGCCTCTTACAGGGAATGTGGCATCTTTTTTCCTTTCAACTCTCTCTCAAGTCGCCCTGTTCCAGTCAAACGTTGGTAGTTTCTAGTTTGAAGAGGGGGAAGAATAGATTACACTGTAATGTTCTAAAGCTACTATTCAGGCTGGAATTCCTAGACTTCTGAAACTCCAAAATGTTTGCTATCAAATGTTGGTCTTCCTCATTACATTCAAAAGTCTGTTTTGAAACTTTAAAATCAGGGACCCAATTTTCTCTCTCTGTGTCTTCAATTTAAATGCACTGTCTCTCTTCTGGGACTGGGGAAGACTGGATGACCAGTGGCCCCAGATGAAAGACAGTTCTGGGACAGTCGTCTGCATGGAAGAGGGAAGCTCTTAATATTTCAGAGTTTTACTAATCATCATTTCCACCCCTTGTGGGGGAGCCATGCTGGCCCATTATGGTTTTGATTATAGATGAAGAAGCTGAGGGTGACTTGTCACAGGTCGCATCCTAAAAAGACAAATCGAAAATCCTGTGTGTTCATTATTTAGGTGGAAACTGAATAAGCTGCCCCAGGTGTTAATGAACTTCCCATTCTGTGGTGCATGTGTGTGTGTGTGTGTGCGTGTGTGTGTGCGTGTGTGCATGTGACCCAAAGGATTAAAAAAAAAAAAATTGGCTGCTCCAGGGCTTAGTTGCAGCTTACAGGATCTGTGTTGCCACATGTGGGATCTCAATTGCAGCAGGTGGGATCTGGTTCCCCAGCCATGGATTGAACCTGGGCTCCCCTTGCCTTGGGAGGGTAAAGTCTTAACCACTGGACCACCAGAGAAGTACCCCCCGCCCCCGCCACCCCACCACCAAGGAATTGCAAGTGGCTTGAATTATTAAGTTATCCCAGCAGTTCCTCAGGATCTTGATTTAAAGTCACTGATCTATAGACACATTTCTCAGGCTGTAGAAGTTTAGATTCTTCATGTTTTCACTTTTGGAAATACAATCAGCATGGGAGGTGAGGTATTGAGAGGTAAGGGTTGTTGGCTTAGCCAAGGTAAACAGGGAGGTGAAAAGCACTTGTTACCTTCTCCCCTGAATTGCTCTGCGTTTTATTCTGTCATCTCACAAGGTCTCAAATGCATGAGGAGGGCCACGTTGTTGGCCTTGCTGGCAAGTGGCAATAGGGCCTGTCAAACTGTGGGCTCAAAGCAGAGAATAGGTTGAAAAAATATGTGCTTTTATTCCAACCTTTCTCTTTGAACACAGAAATGAGCAGCTTACAGATTTATATTGAAATTGTAAGCAGTATTCAAGAGAAAAGTGTCTTTTGCCATTCTTTCTTTATCCTATTTATCATTTATTTAATAAAGAGTAGTGACATAGTCCCAGTTGAGCTATTTCAAATCCTGAAAGATGATACTGTGAAAGTGCTGCACTCAACATGCCAGCAAATTTGGAAAACTCAGCAGTGGCCACAGGACTGGAAAAGGTCAGTTTTCATTCCAATCCCAAAGAACGGCAATACCAAAGAATGCTCAAACTACTGCACAATTGCACTCATCTCACATGCTAGTAAAGTAATGCTCAAAATTCTCCAAGCCAGGCTTCAGCAATACGTGAACTGTGAACTTCCAGATGTTTAAGCTGGTTTTAGAAAAGGCAGAGGAGCCAGAGATCAAATTGCCAACATCCGCTGGATCATGGAAAAAACAAGAGAGTTCCAGAAAAACATCTATTCCTGCTTTATTGACTATGCCAAAGCCTTTGACTGTGTGGATCACAATAAACTGTGGAAAATTCTGAAAGAGATGGGAATACCAGACCACCTGACCTGCCTCTGGAGAAACCTATAAGCAGGTCAGGAAGCAGCAGTTAGAACTGGACATGGAACAACAGACTGGTTCCAAATAGGAAAATGAGTACATCAAGGCTGTATATTGTTACCCTGTTTATTTAACTTATATGCAGAGTACATCATGAGAAACGCTGGACTGGAAGAAACATAAGTTGGAATCAAGATTGCTGGGAGAAATATCAATCACCTCAGATATGCAGATGACACCACCCTCATGGCAGAAAGTGAAGAGGAGCTAAAAAGCCTGTTGATGAAAGTGAAAGAGGAGAGTGAAAAAATTGGCTTAAAACTCAACATTCAGAAAACGAAGATCATGGCATCTGGTCCCATCAGATCAGATCAGATCAGTCGCTCAGTCGTGTCCGACTCTTTGCGACCCCATGAACCGCAGCACGCCAGGCCTCCCTGTCCATCACCAGCTCCCGGAGGTCACTCAGACTCGCATCCATCGAGTCAGTGATGCCATCCAGCCATCTCATCCTCTGTCGTCCCCTTCTCCTCCTGCCCTCAATCCCTTCCAGCATCAGAGTCTTCTCCAATGAGTCAACTCTTCGCATGAGGTGGCCAAAATACTGGAGTTTCAGCTTTAGCATCATTCCTTCCAAAGAAATTCCAGGATTGATCTCCTTCAGAATGGACTGGTTGGATCTTCTTGCAGTCCAAGGGACTCTCAAGAGTCTTCTCCAACACCACAGTTCAAAAGCATCAATTCTTCGGCGCTCAGCCTTCTTCACAGTCCAGCTCTCACATCCATACATGACCACAGGAAAGACCATAGCCTTGACTAGGCGAACCTTTGTTGGTAAAGTAATGTCTCTGCTTTTGAATATGCTATCTAGGTTGGTCATAACTTTCCTTCCAAGGAGTAAGCGTCTTTTAATTTCATGGCTGCAGTCACCATCTGCAGTGATCTTGGAGCCCAGAAAAACAAAGTCTGACACTGTTTCCACTGTTTCCCCATCTATTTCCCATGCAGTGATGGGACCAGATGCCATGATCTTCGTTTTCTGAATGTTGAGCTTTAAGCCAACCTTTTCACTCTCCACTTTCACTTTCATCAAGAGGCTTTTTAGCCCCTCTTCACTTTCTGCCATAAGGGTGGTGTCATCTGCATATCTGAGGTTATTGATATTTCTCCCGGCAATCTTGATTCCAACTTGTGTTTCTTCCAGTCCAGCATTTCTCATGATGTACTCTGCATATAAGTTAAATAAACATGGTGACAATATACAGCCTTGACGTACTCCTTTTCCTATTTGGAACCAGTCTGTTGTTCCATGACCAGTTCTAACTGTTGCTTCCTGACCTGCATACAGATTTCTTAAGAGGCAGATCAGGTGGTCTGGTATTCCCATCTCTTTCAGAATTTTCCATAGTTTATTGTGATCCACACAGTCAAAGGCTTTGGCATAGTCAATAAAGCAGAAATAGATGTTTTTCTGGAACTCTCTTGCTTTTCCCATGATCCAGCGGATGTTGGCAATTTGATCTCTGGCTCCTCTGCCTTTTCTAAAACCAGCTTGAACATCAGGAAGTTCACGGTTCACATATTGCTGAAGCCTGGCTTGGAGAATTTTGAGCATTACTTTACTAGCGTGTGAGATGAGTGCAATTGTTCGGTAGTTTGAGCACTCCTTGGCATTGCCTTTCTTTGGGATTGGGATGAAAACTGACCTTTCCAATCTTGTGGCCACTGCTGAGTTTTCCAAATTTGCTGGCATATTGAGTGTAGCACTTTCACAGCATCATCATTCAGGATTTGGAATAGCTCCACTGGAATTCCATCACCTCCACTAGATTTGTTTGTAGTGATGCTTTCTAAGGCCCATTTGACTTCACATTCCAAGATGTCTGGCTCTAGGTCAGTGATCACATCATCATGATTATCTGGGTCTTGAAGCTCTTTTTTGTACAGTTCTTCTGTGTATTCTTGCCACCTCTTCTTGATATCTTCTGCTTCTGTTAGATCCACACCATCTCTGTCCTTTATTGTGCCCATCTTTGCATGAAATGTTCCTTTGGTATCTCTGATTTTCTTGAAGAGATCCCTAGTCTTTCCCATTCTGTTGTTGTCCCATCACTTCATGGGAAATAGATGCGGAAACAGTGGAAACAGTGTAGACTTTATTTTTCTGGGCTCCAAAATCACTGCAGATGGTGACTGCAGCCATGAAATTAAAAGATGCTTACTCCTTGGAAGGAAAGTTATGACCAACCTAGATCGCATATTCAAAAGCAGAGACATTACTTTGCCAACAAAGGTCTGTATAGTCAAGGCTATGATTTTTCCAGTGGTCATGTATGGATGTGAGAGCTGGACTGTGAAGAAATCTGAGCACCAAAGAATTGATGCTTTCGAACTGTGGTGTTGGAGAAGACCCTTGAGAGTCCCTTGGACTGCAAGGAGATCCAACCAGTCCATTTTAAAGGAAATCAGTCCTGGGTGTTCACTGGAAGGACTGATGTTGAAGGTGAAACTCTAATACTTTGTCCACCTCATGCAAAGAGTTGACTCATTGGAAAAGACTCTGATGCTGGGAGGGATTGGGGGCAGGAAGATAAGGGGATGACAGAGGATGAGATGGCTGGATGGCATCACTGACTCGATGGACATGAGTTTGGGTGAACTCTGGGAGTTGGTGATGGACAGGGAGGCCTGGTGTACTGTGATTCATAGGGTCGTATAGAGTCGGACACAACTGAGTGAATGAACTGAACTGAACTGAGTGGCATAGCTGAGGGCTCCACAGGTGGTGCTAGTGGTAAAGAACCTGCCTGCCAGCGCAAGAGACGTAAGAGGCACAGGTTTAATCTCTGCGTTGGGAAGATCCCCTGGAGGAGGGCATGGAAACCCACTCCAGTATTCTTGCCTGGAGAATCCCCATGGACAGAGGATTTCTAACAAAGATTTCTAACAAAACTCCATCAAGTCAGAGGCATGGAAACGTGTAATGGAGAAGTAAATAAAGGGAACCTGCAGAGATGACCTCAATTGGAATTCTGCTATCTGAAGCCGGAGCATGTTCCCGCTCCTTGTCCCTGTGGGGATGTCTCCTTACAGACAGCAAATGCTTTCTGGAAAAGTGATCAGCCTCCAGGAGAGTACTACCCAAGGCGCCCAGTGATCAGTATTCCCTGATGGGCACAGTCTGGCTTACATGTTATCAAGGGACCCCCAGTTCCTCACTGGAGCAAAACTCGCTTGAAAGAAGCCCCAGCCAGCCCACCTTCAACAGGGGCAGGTTCTAACAGATTGAGCACAGACAGGCAGGCATCTCTTTTGAGAGAAGTGCTGCTTCCTGAGCCAGATATAGCATATATATGTATAACCTTTGTTGTTCACCTGAACACAACATTGTTAATCAATGGTTAGTTCAGTCACTCAGTCATGTCTGACTCTTTGCGACCCCATGAATCGCAGCACGCCAGGCCTCCCTGTCCATCACCATCTCCCAAAGTTCACTCAAACTCACATCCATTGAGTCGGTGATGCCATCCAGCCATCTCATCCTCTGGCATCCCCTTTTCCTCCTGCCCCCAATCCCTCCCAGCGTAATGGTACTCCAATATAAAACAAAAATTTTATAAAAGGAATGCTTAATTAGCTAGAGGAAACTATAAGCAAAGTGTCAAGACAACCCTCAGAATGAGAGAAAATAATAGCAAATGAGACAGCTATCAAAGGACTAATCTCCAAAATATATAAGCAGCTCATGAAGCTCAGTACTGGAAAAGCAAACAACCCAATCAAAAAGTGAGCAGAAGCCTTAAACAGATATTTTTCCAAAGAAGACATACAGATGGCTAATCAACACATGAAAAGATGCTCAATGTTGCTCATTACTAGAGAAATGCAAATCAAAACTACGCTGAGGTATCATCACACACTGATCAGCATGGGCATCATCAGAAGGTGTGCAAACGGTAAATACTGGAGAGGATGTGGAGAAAATGATACAGCCACTATGGAGAACAGTATGCAGATTCCTTTAAAAACTAGGAATATTTAAAAAGTGAATGAAGAAAAACTAGGAATAAAACTACGATACGACCCAGTGATTCCACTACTGGGCATATACCCTGAGGAAGCCATAATTGAAAAAGACACATGTACCCCAGAGTTCATTGCAGCACTATTTACAGTAGCTAGGACTTGGAAGCAACCTAGATGCCCATCGACAGATGAATGGGTAAAGAAGTTGTCGTACATATACACGGGGAAATGTTGCTCAGCTATAAAAAGGAATGCCTTTGAGTTGGTTCTAATTAGATGAACAAACCTAGAACCTATTATACAGAGTGAAGTAAGTCGGAAGGAGAAAGACAAATGTTATATATTAACATATACATATGGAATCTAGAAAGATAATACTGAGGAATCTACCCAAGGGCAGCAAGAGAAACAGATCAGACTTTTGGATACAGTGGGGGAGGGAAAAGGTGTGATGGTTTGAGAGAGTAGCATTGAAACATATCCATTACCATATATAAAATAGATAGCCAGCGGGAATTTGCTGCATGACGCAGGAAACCCAAGGCTGGTGCTCGGTGACAACCTAGAAAGGTGGGATGGGGAGGGAGGTGGGACTTACGAGGGAGGGAACATATGTATACTATGGCTGATTCATGTTGAGGTATGGCAGAAACCATCACAATATTGTAAACTACCTGTCCTAAAGTTAAAAATTAAATTTAAGAAAAGAATTAACTAGGAACTTCCCTGGAGTTCCAGTGGTTAAGAGTCCACTTTCCAATGCAGGGGGTGCCAATTTGATCCCTGGTCAGAGAGCTAAAATCCCACATGCCTTGAACCAAAATAGACCAAAACACGAAACAGAAGCAATGCCGTAACAATTTCAGTAGCGGCTTTAAAAATGGTCCATCAAAAAAAAAAAAAAAAAAAACTTAAAAGAATTAAGCATAAGGTGGGAGGGAAGAAGAGGGAACAGATGAGCAAAGACTTGGAAGTATGAACATATGGTGAAATGGAGGAAACCTAAGCTGGGAAGTATCAACAAGGCAGGAAGGACAGGGTGGTGGTGGTGCGGAAAGAAGGCGGGGATGCAAGAAGGAGACAGTTAAGAAGAAAGCTCTTCATTAATGTGATTCCAAAACCTGTTCATTGCCCAAGAGCTTTGTGCCCCAGGAAGGCGAGAGGCTGTGAGAATGAAGTAAAAAGCTATGGACTTGTAAAAGTTTCAAAGTCAAAGGGGCACAGTTGGGGTCACCCAGCCATAGAGAGAGAAGGCTCAATAGTTCCCATTGACTGCACCTCCCTCTGTGCTACATACTGTCTGTCTCAGCCCAGCTGGTCCAGAAAGCAGAACTAGAGACAAAGGCCTGTGTGCCCATAGTTCTGGGGAGAGTGATTCCAAGGAAGGAGGGCCAGCCCGTGCAGGGGGTACCTGGAGCCAGCTCTACCCCAGGTGGTTCCACACTCCCGTGGGCACCATAGAGCTTCACCTGGGAGCCAGCTTACATTGCACCTCTGACGCCCATCCTGGGTGGCAGGAGAGAGGAGACTGCTTATCCATTGTTCCTGCCTGCCTGTGGTCAAGGTTTGTTCCCCAGCAAAGTAACTCCCCTGCACTTCCAGACTGGACATGCATGAGGTCAAGCAGGTGGGAGGAGGGAGGGGCGTGGTAAGCATCAGGAAAGGTGAACGAAAATCTATCTCATCATGCATGTATACATGTATGTGTCTATATGTGCATATGTATATATGTGTCTATTTGTATGTGTATATATGTGTATGTGTATATATAGTGTATGTGTGTATATATGTCTCTTTATATATATGTGTGTGTGTATGTGTGTATGTGTGTATATATGTATCTTTATATGTGTGTGTATATGTGTGTATGCGTGTATATATATGTGTGTATATTTATATGTATGTGTATATATGTGTATGTGTGTATATATGTATCTTTATATGTATGTGTATATATGTGTATGTGTGTATATATGTATCTTTATATGTATGTGTATATATGTGTATGTGTGTATATATGTATCTTTGTATGTGTATATATGTGTATGTGTGTATATATGTATCTTTATATATGTGTGTATGTGTGTATATATGCATCTTTATATGTATGTGTATATATGTGTATGTGTGTATATATGTATCTTTATATATGTCTGTGTATGTGTGTATATATGCATCTTTATATGTATGTGTATATATGTATCTTTATATGTATGTGTATATATGTGTATGTGTGTATATATGTATCTTTATATGTATGTGTATATATGTGTATGTGTGTATATATGTATCTTTGAATGTGTGTATATATGTGTATGTGTGTATATATGTATCTTTATATGTATGTGTATATATGTGTATGTGTGTATATATGTATCTTTATATGTATGTGTATATATGTGTATGTGTGTATATATGTATCTTTATATGTATGTGTATATATGTGTATGTGTGTATATATGTATCTTTATATATGTGTATGTATGTGTGTATATATGCATCTTTATATGTATGTGTATATATGTGTATGTGTGTATATATGTATCTTTATATATGTGTGTGTGTGTATATATGCATCTTTATATGTATGTGTATATATGTATCTTTATATGTATGTGTATATATGTATATGTGTGTATATATGTATCTTTATATGTATGTGTATATATGTGTATGTGTGTATATATGTATCTTTGTATGTGTGTATATATGTGTATGTGTGTATATATGTATCTTTATATATGTGTGTGTATGTGTGTATATATGTGTATGTGTGTATATATGTATCTTTATATGTATGTGTATATGTGTGTGTGTGTATACATGTGTATGTGTGTGTATATGTATCTTTATTGGTATGTGTATATATATGTATCTGTATATACAGGTGTTTTGCCTCATTGGTTCTGTTTACTCCTATGAATTTTATTCCTTTTTGCATTGTTCATTGTTAGTGCATAAAAACAGAAATGATTTTGCATGTTGATTTGTATCTGCAACCTTGCTAGATTCATTTAATTGCTCTGAAAATGTGTGTGTATCCTGCTGTTTGCGTATGTGTGTGTGTTTATATGTGATGAACTGTAGTCGTTTCTGCATACAAGGTAATGACATCTGCAAACAGAGAAAACATTGCTCTGTCCTTCCACATGTGGATGCCTTCGCATCTCTTTTTCTTGCCTAATGGCTCTGGCTAGGAATTGCTGTACTATGTTGAATAGAAGTGGCGAAAGCAGGCATCCTTTTTTTCATGTCTGTGTAGAGAAGGTTTTCAGGGTTCACTTACTGAGTTTGATTACAGCTATGGGTTTTTCATGTCCTTTATTAAATTAAAGTCTTTTTTTTTTTTTTTTTTTTTTTAAGAATCAGGCAAGGTAAGATCAGATTCCGCCTACATGCATGAAGGTGATTGGAGCCCAGACAGTTTAGTCTGCTCTGAGATGGTTGGAATCAGAGTCGGGTGAGGCCAAGAGGGTCTGAAACAGCCCGCAGAAAGCATCTGATAGGCACGCTGTATTCATTTTCTATGCTGTGAAATAAATTAGCACAAAGGTTATCAGCTTGAAAGGGCAAACATGTATTATCTCACAGTGCGGGTGGGTCAGGGGGTGGTTATGGCTCAGCCGGATAGTCTAGCCCAGGTCTCTCACCCGGGTGCCACTAAGGTGCTGTCCGGGGCTGTGGTCCTTTTAAGGATGGTCCCCTGCCCGGTTCACTCATAGGGTCATTGGCAGGATTTGGGTCCCACAGACTGTTGGCTGGGGATGTCCCTCAGTCCCTTTCTGGCTGGCCCTTGCCGTGGGGCAGCTTACGACCCTGCAGCAGGTTTATCTGACAGAACAGGAGAGGACAAACAGAGTGGAACCAGGATGTTTGTGGTCTTGGAAGAGGATCCACAAGGGCATGGATCCCGGGAGATGGGGTTCCTGGGGCCATCTTAGAGGCTGCCTGCCACACAGACTCTTGCGTTCAATATTTACAGTCATCCTGGGAACATGATCCTCTTATGCCACTGAGGACATCAGCCCAGAGGCCTTTCAGCCCTTCCTGGCCCTGGAGCCCATCCTCATAACTTCAGCTCCATTGTGCTCTGCTTTCTCCAGCTGTGCTGCGGGCACTGTGGCTGTACCAGGTGACACCCCAGTCATCCTGGCCTTGGTTGTACTGTGTCTGCTGTGGAACCTCCCACTTCGACCACCAGAGTAAAATGCAGGCAGTGTCTTCTTCTACCATGAAGGGCAGTTTAGAGTGTGCGCCCCTGACGCTAGACTTTAGGGTGTAAATCTCCATTCTATGATCCAGAGCAACTGCAGTCAACTCTCAGCTTTCCACTTCCTCCACTTAAACAGAATAGTGTTTTTACCATCTCATAATGCCATTTTGAAGATTGGTTAGTTTAATATATAAAAACATGAAACAATGCAGAATTTTCTTGGCATATGATTTTCTTTTTAAAAAAATATGTATTGTTTTATTTGGCTTCTCTGTCTTCGTTGTGGCATGTGGGATCTTTAGTTGCAGAATGTGAACTTACTTGAGGCATCCGGGATCCAGTTCCCTGACCAGGAATCAAATCTGAGCCCCCTGCATTGGGAGCCTGGAGTCTTGGCTACTGGACCACCAGGGAACTTCCTATAGTTTTCACTGTATACACTCTACCCAGAATTTCTCAACCTTGATACTACCGTATTGAAGTTAGTTGCATCTCAGGCCTCTACTCTGGGGAAGGCAATGGCACCCCACCCCAGTACTTTTGCCTGGAAAATCCCGTAGACGGAGGAGCCTGGTAGGCTCCAGTCCATGGGGTCGCTAAGAGTCGGACACGACTGAGCGACTTCACTTTGACTTTTCACTTTCATGCATTGGAGAAGGAAATGGCAACCCACTCCAGTGTTCTTGCCTGGAGAATCCCAGGGACGGGGGAGCCTGGTGAGCTTCCGTCTATGGGGTCGCACAGAGTCGGACACGACTGAAGCGACTTAGCAGCAGCAGCAGCAGGCCTCTACTCACCACATGCCAGTGACTCTCTCTAGTTGAAAGAGCCCAAAATGCCTCCAGATATTGCCAGAAAAAATGGCCTTTCCCTCCAGTTGAGGACTTCAGCCCTGTGCTAATCAAAACTCAGGAATTAAAAAAAAAAATGAATGGCTGGATGGATGTTGAGGGTTGTATGTCTTTTGGGAAAGGAATGGGTAGAGAGGGCCATAGAAGAGTGTGTAGAATGTGCTGAAAGGGGAAATGTGTCAGGGTCACTGTGTCCTGAGCACGGGGTCCAGCCTGGCTCTCCACTGGCATTGGGAAGCCTCTTCTGCTGTTTGGTATCCAGTTCTGTCACCTGTAGGACAGGGTAAAAAAACCCATACTTGTTTGGATTGTTATAAAAAGTCCTGTTCTTTTTTTGGATTGTTGTAAGGTTTAAATCAAATAATCTCTATGTAACACTGTGAAGAAAGTTTATTTTTCATAGCAGCAGAATCCTTTTCATAGGAATACTCTGAAGTGGGATTGCTAGATAATATATTAGCTCTGGATTTAATTTTTGAAGGACATCCATACCGTTTTCCCTAATGGCTTGCGCCTATTTACATTCCAAACGTGTTTGCTTCTTGAATGTGCATTCTGTTTCCAAATAAAATAATAAATCCATGATCTGTAAGTGTCCAGGCTTTAGAGGACCTGGAACAATACCAGAAATATCCTATATGTGTCACACCCACAGGAAAGGTTGTTTGTGTCTGAAAGGAAATGTTCCAGGTAATTCTGAGTCTTCAGGCTCTTAAAACCCCCATGAATTAGGAGTTTACCCTTGACTGTTCTTTCTTTTTCTCTGTGCACAAGAACCCTTTTGTTTGGAGAGCTTCTGCCAATTCTCCCTAACACACACACACACACACACACACACACACACACACCTCATGCCAGGGACACACACATAGTAAGCACTTAATAACTGTTTATAAGCCTCTTGACTGGCCTGTGAACAATATAAATATCTGAAAGACAGAGCTCGCCCAGGAAAACCAAGCCTAGCTTCCCAGAACTCTAACTTTCTGTGAAGACCCACCTAAGCCAGGCGGTGCTCAGAAGTGATGAGGTGAGTTCACTTTCCCCTAAAACGTGTCACCCAGAGGTGATACTTCTTGTCCATCAGCCACATTCATCACCCAGCTCCTGAGAAAGGAAATGCAATTGGTCATGACCTCTGAAGGGAAAAAACACTGCATTCACTAGAAAGACTAGCCTCCTTAGACTTTCCAGGTCCCAGCGCTGCGTCAGCTGGGGTTAAAAGGCCATTTTTCTTTCTTTTTGCTGAAGGCTGAGAAAATAGATGTGAAGATGTCTCTGGGACCAACATTTGGCTCAGAGCCTGGGCTGGTAAACAGATGAGTCCCTTGCAAGTGTGTGGCTATCACTCAGGGAAGAGGGGTGATGTGAGTGCCATAGGGCTCCCGTGAGCTTGCTCCTGATTTTATAGTTATTCCTCTTCTGTCTGGAGCTGGAGGTGGGAATTCAGAGGAAGCAGCCAAGGCTCTGAAAGTGTCCATGATGTGCTCGGGTTGCAGAGCTGGTAAATGAGAATTTCCTTATCTTTAATGGGAATTCGATCATATTATTTAATAGCTCTTCTCAAGAAGTGGACTGTAGTCTATTAGTCCAGGTGATAACCTACAAAATAGGATTATCACAATCAAGGAAGGTAGAGAGATACCCTGTACTGGATTTGCTTGGATTGTCACAGAGGAAATTGTCTTATTAAAGGCTAAGAGATCAGTCCTGTGTGTTCTTTGGAAGGAATGATGCTAAAGCTGAAACCCCAGTACTTTGGCCACCTCATGCGAAGAGTTGACTCATTGGAAAAGACTCTGATGCTGGGAGGGTTTGGGGGCAGGAGGAAAAGGGGACGACAGAGGATGAGATGCCTGGATGGTATCACCAACTCGATGGATGTGAGTCTGAGTGAACTCCGGGAGTTGGTGATGGACAGGGAGGCCCGGCGTGCTGCGATTCATGGGGTCGCAAAGAGTCAGACACAACTGAGCGACTGAACTGAACTGAGAAGTCCTACAGTCTTGACAGCTGCCTAACCCAGTATCTCCTAAGCTTGGGTGAACATTGAAACCTCCTTTGACATAATGCCAACAAATATTTCATATATAAAAGAGTATCCAGGCTCAAAAGTTTATAAAAATATGCTTAGTTAGATAATCTTAGAGGACTAAGAGGTCTTTCTTTGGACCTCAAACATTTTGTGAGTTTCCTGAATTACCAGCTTGCCCACTCAGCACTGTGAAATGTCATCAGAGGTCTTGACACGGCTGATGGCTTGGTTTCTGCAAACTCGCCATCTGTTTGACAGATGTTTGACAGCAAACTGCACATAGTCCACCAATGTTTCACTTCTTCATCTTAGACAGCATTTCTCAAACCTTCCTAGAAGAGGGACGCATGTTCAGGGCAATTTAGAATGTGGGATAAGGAGGTGCCTAAAGTCAGGGGAAAGAGTCCCTGCCCATAAGTGTGGAGTGAGACTGAGTAGCCTCGGGGGGAATGGCCATGGTGGCCTTGTAAGGTAGAAGTTCCCTGTCTCTGAGGGGTTTAAACACGGGGTGAGCAGCAGCATGCTAAGGAATCAGAGGGGATTCCGCGGGTTGGAAGCATCATCTCCACATTTGGGGTTCTGCTGAAAGAGTAGGCGTCTGACCTACTTTCCCTGACGCATCTCTCCCTGTCCTCCTCCTCTCTTTCTTTCCTTCCTCCTACTTCCATCCAGAGGTGGTGGGTGGCAGGTGAGCCTGGGATAAACCAGGGATACGCATCAAACCTTGTGGAAATGACCGGGTTTCAGGTCCACCACCTGCTCTCTGATCCTCGGAACTGTATCCTGCTCCCCAGCCATTCCAGAACTGATAACAGGCAGAATGCTGTTCTAGATGGGCTCTGGGTAAATGGCCACGTGGTCTCCAGGTCCTGGACACTCATATTCTCCTTAAGTCCCATCCTAGCTGTGATATCTCTGGCTTCAGCATTAGCCAGCCTTTCTTTTGACCTCAAGCAGAATGCCAGCCTGGGCTTCCCTGGTAGCTCAGTTGATAAAGAATCTACCTGCATTGTAGGAGACCCCAGTTTGATTCCTAGATCAGGAATATCCCCTGGAGAAGGGATAGGCTACCCACTCCAGTATTCTTGGGCTTCCTTGGTGGCTCAGATGGTAAAGAATCTGCCTGCAATGCGGGAGACCTGGGTTCAATCCCTGGCTTGGGGAGATCCCCTGGAGGAGGCATGGCAACCCACTCCAGTATTCTGGACTGGAGAATCCCAGGGACAGAGGAGCCTGGTGTGCCACAGTCATGGGGTCACAAAGAGCTGGACACGACTGAGTGGCTAAACGCAGCGCAGCACACAGAATCCCTGCCAAGTCTTGCAATACACCCAGAACACCTGAGCCCACATTCCAAAGAGAGCTAGCGCAGGGGAAATCTTTCACCCCAAACGGCCATCTGTGCGTGCATGCTAAATTGCCTCAGTTGTGTCCAACTCGGTGCAACCCTAAGAACTGTAGCCCACCAGACTCCTCTGTCCGTGGGAGTCTCCAGGAAAGAATACTGGAGTGGGTTGCCATGCCCTCCTCCAGAGGATCTCCCCAGCATAGGCATTGAACCCTCGTCTCTTATGTCTCCTGCACTGGCAGGCAGATTCTTTACCTCTCATGCCACCTGGGAAGCCCCAAACCTCCATCCACTCATCTGATATTTATTGAATCTTTACACAGCGCTAAGTACTCTTCAGAGCCCCCGAGGAATTAGATATGAAAAAACCAAGTCCCCAAGGCTTCTGGCCTTATGGGGAAGACAAGCAATCAAAGAATTATGTATGCCCTGGATAAATATAATGATGCACTTCCAGGCACTAGGGGCTCAGAGAGGATGGATGCTGATTAAAGCCGGTTTTCAGGAGAAAATAAAAAGTATGTGGTTCACTAGGTAGTTTCAGCAGATAATGATATGTGTTCATGGCTTTGCTTTGCTGTATAACCTTGCCAAGGGCATACTTTTTACCTGCGAGGTCAGATGACCTCAAGGATTCCTTTGTAATTAGGATTTCTGTTGTTTTTCCATATGATACCCTGTGCCGTTGGGATTGGATGATTCTGATTTGAATATTTTGGTAGTGAATTTTGCTATGAATGTGAAGTCTGTGTCAGTCATGTTCAAAGTAGCCATCAGCCTGGGAAGATATTTGATATTGATTATAGTTCATCTGTTTGTTTTGTAAGCCTTTATTGGGGACCCAGTATGCCCAGCATTTTTCCAGGCCCTCAGTAAGCAAAATTGAAATGCTGTTTATTTTTTATTGATTTATCTTATTAAGCTTTTTACTTTGTATTGGAGTCTAGCTGATTAATAATATGATAGTTTCAGGTGGACAGCAAAGGGACTCAGCTATACATATACATGTATCCACTCTTGCCCAAACTCCCCAGTTCAGTTAAGTTCAGTCATTCAGTCGTGTCCAACTCTCTGTGACCCCATGGACCACAGCACGTCAGGTCTCCCTGTCCATCACCAACTCCTGGAGTTTACTCAAACTCATGTCCCTCGCGTCAGTGATGCCATCCAACCATTTCATCCTCTGTCGTCCCCTTCTCCTCTTGCCCTCAATCTTTCCCAGCATCAGGGTCTTTTCCAATGAGTCGGTTCTTTGCATCAGGTGGCCAAAGTATTGGAGTTTCAGCTTCAGCATCAGTCCTTTCAGTGAATATTCAGGACTGATTTCCTTTAGGAGGGACTAGTTGGATCTCTTTGCGGTCCAAGGGACTCTGAAGAGTCTTCTCCAACACCACAGTTCAAAAGCATCCGTTCTTTGGTGCTCAGCTTTCTTTATAGTCCAACTCTCACATCCATATATGACCACTGGAAAAACTCCAAACTCCCCTCCCTACTGTATAGCACAGGGAACTCTGCTCAATGTTATGTGGCAGCTTGGATGGGAGGGGAGTTTGTTCAGTTTTTTAAATAATAGACTTTACCCCCCAAGGAACTCCTATAAAAGCCCTCCCTACCCCTCTGTAAAACAGAGAGAAGAGGCTTGATCTGCTGACGGTAGTAGGGCTGGGAGAATCTTCAAGTTCCACCTACTTGGTTACCTTGAGTTCTCTTGATGAGTTCTAAGAATGGGTTCTCCCCTGCCCTGGGGTTTTAGGCATACTATCTGAAAACCATTCATGTTGAGAGAAAAGGATTGGGGGAGATATTAGCACTCAGCCTCTGTTTCAGACCAGCTAGATTGAATCCTTCTCTGACACTTGGCTGAAATTCATTTGTCTGAGCCTCCATTGCATTCTTTGTAAGTAGGCAGCGATCATGTGATCATGAGGTATCTCTTAGGGGGTTGCCATGGACCAGAGAATGCCTTGTTCATATCTGGCCGCTTCTGAGCCTGAGTGAGGACCTGTTAACAGTTCTGCCAGGACAGTGGATGTCAACTGGGACGTTCCCTGGAAAATAAAGACACGGGGGTTCCTTAAGATGATGGTGTGTGATAGATCCTAAATGGGTGTTTCTTTAAACAGATTTTATTATTGCTTCTATTTGTTATTGTTTTTCAGTCACTAAGCTGTGTCTGACTCTTTGGCATCCCTGTGAACTGGAGTACACCAGCCTTCCCTGTCCTTCACTATCTCCTGGAGTTTGCTCAGATTCATGTCCATTGAGTCGGTGATGCCATCCAAGCATCTCATCCTCTGTCATCCCCTTTTCCTCCTGCCCTCAATCTTTCCCAGCATCAGGGTCTTTTCTAATGAGTCAGTTCTTCGCATCAGGTGGCCAAAGTATTTGAGCTTTAGCTTCAGCATCAGTCCTTCCAATGAACATTCAGGGTCGATTTCTTTTAGGATTGACTGGTTTGATCTTTCAGTCCAAGGGACTCTCAAGAGTCTTCTCCAACACCACAGTTCAAAGGCATCAATTCTTCTGTTATTTAGTTGGCATCAGTTGCTCCTATCATTCTTCCATCAATAGGGAGTTTGAGACCAAATATCCACCGCAAGGGAGTATGGTAGAACAAACTGTTCCAGAGTCTGGAGGAACCAGATTCAAGTTCTAGTAAGAAAGTGCATAGTGTGCTCCTAGTCTGTCTTTGAACAAGAGTACCCCAAGGAATTGACTGGATGATGAATCAAGGGAAGCAGAGGCTGGAGACAGGGCCGGTGGGGGATGTGCACTGAGCACAGAGCGTGTTTAGCACTTTCTCTTGGGGTCTGAGTGCGGGCGTCTCAATAGCATATTTTCCATGGCTGCTCTGGAAAGCCTTTCACTACACATTTAAAATGGTCACATTAACGTGCTGCCTTAAGATGAATGAAAGCCCCGCCCCCTGCCCCGCACTTGGGGGGATGTTGTTCACCCATTTTTTGCTCCCTACACCACCTTCTCCCCCACCCCACCTGCTGGACCCTCTCACATCTGCCCTATCCCCCAGTCAAGCCTTCAGTCCACACCCTGAAGTTGGGTCTGTAGGTTGATAAGCTGGACCCCTCCCTCTGGAGTCTCTGAACTTGACTGATTTCTAGTAAAACCCATGGCTCCCTTTCCTGTGTACTGAGAGCATCTGTTATTAGCTCCCTGAGGCCTGCAGGCATGGGGAAGGAAGGTAACGAGGTTAAGTTGAGCAGATTTAATGGGAGAACCCATAGGAGAGCTGCTATTAATATTTTCAGCAGCATCCTTTGGGCTACGGATGTCCCTTATACCCTTGAAAAGCCAGTCAGTGCCTCTGCACTTCCACGCTGGAGTGTCTGTGCTGTGACTCCTCACCGCCCTGGCGGGTGCAGGATGGCAGTCTTTCCCTGGTTTACAGAAGGTGTCAAGTAGCTGACCCAGCATCACACAGTCCTTGAAGAGCAGAGGTGCAGAACCTCGCTCCCAGGCTGTGTTGTCTGGAGCTGACGAAGACGAGCAGGCTGAGGTCCAGGAGAACCCCACGCTGAGCCGAGGATGGGCAGAGGCCCTGGGGCTAACGTGCACTTAGATACCGTGTCCAGGGGAGGGAGGGGGCCGCCCCGGCTAGTCCAGAAGACACCTTGGGGGAGCAGTAAGCAAGGATTGTTGACAGCACCTCTCTCTTGTCTTGGGCTGAACGATCCCAGCACGTGCCATCTTCCAAGGAAAACGCTCTTGGGACACGAGCTCTGGTGTCAGACTATTAAAGCCCTGTCCTATGGGAGAAGGAGGCTTAATCTGTGGATTCTAAACCACAGCAAGTGGAATCCAGGAGGGGCAGGCAGCCTTGACGTCAGAGCTAAGACATAAGAAAATTATGAGTTATTTTCAGAATGAAGTGGTGTTTGCTGAGCTGTTGGGTAGGTGAGTTGTCTAGTACAAGCGTGTGTGCTTTTGGAGATGATATCTTTTCAACCAAGATAGAATTCACAAAACATCAACGTTACAACTTGAAGTGTATAATTCAGCGGCCCTGAGCACATTCAGGGTCGTGCAAGCATCCCCTTTAGTGCCACAATACCGTTACCGCCCTAGAGGGACAGCCTCTGCTCATTTAGCATCACTCACCGCCACGTCCCTTCCCAGTTCTTGGAAACCCCATACTGCCTTCTCTGTGCATATGCCTGTCCTGAACGTTTCCTATGAATGAAGTCATTCATTATGTGACCTTTGTTGCCTGCCTTTAATGTTTTCGAGATCCATCCCCACCATGGGGCTTGGCACTCCGGCTCTCTGTCTCCAGATTTACTGGAAACATTTCACCTGTCACAGAGCCGGGCCTCATGTAGGATCACAGATGCACACCTGTGATCTCAACCTACTGGAATAGGTCACCAATTCTTGGGCAGCTCAAGATCGGGGGTGATTAACCACCTTGCTCTCCAAACTTGAGTGTGGACTGTATACCCTGGCTCAGGCACAAGGGAGCTGAGATCTGGGGCAACTCAGCCAAGGACACCTCCTTGGATACATGTTTGGTGTGTTTCCGCAGATGCTCTGGTTACGGGACTGAATGAGCCACGTGCCCCCTACAGATGCTTGTGAGGGAGGGGCGTGCACGTCCTTTGGGGCAGAGGCAGGGGCTGGCTGGCAGTAGGTCCAGGCCAGGGAACCAGATGGGCTCCTGCTGATGCTCTCTGGGTTGGGAGACCAGGTGAGCCGAGTCAGAGCACCTTCAGCTCTGGGTGAGGTTCTCCTGTGTGTGCCAAGGTGGACAGAGTGGAAGCTTGTGGAGGAAAATCTGTGTTCAAATCTGCACTTCTGCCATGTACCTAAACTTCCCCAGTGCAACAGTTCTTAAAGTTGCTGTGAGGTTTGAATAAATGACTGAGTGCATCCACAGACTATTTATGGAGCCCTCACTAACAGTATCTGGGAATCCCAGGTGGCTCAGTGGTAGACAGTCTACCTAAGAGAGAGATGCAGGTTGGATCCCCGGGTTGGGAACATTGCCTGGAGAAGGAAATGGCAACCCACTCCAGTATTCTTGCCTGGGAAATTCCATGGACAGAGGAGCCTGGTGGGATACAGTCCATGGGGTTGCAAAGAGTCAGACACAACTTAGCAACTAAACAGCAGGATGCTGGGGAGGAAGGGCAAGTGGAATCTGCTCAGGCTCTAGTCCCTTTTTTGTGCTCCCTACCTCATCCCCGTGTGCTGGGGACTTGGTAGTTTAGATGGAGACTGAAAAGAATCAAGAATGAGTGTTCGCTAGTTCATACGGTCTTTTATAGCAGAGCTGTAAAGTGGCTGTCTTTAATTTGATCACTTTCTCTCCTGTATTCACTCTCAGTGATAATGGAGCCTGCCACATGCTGGCCACCGTTCTTCCCTTACGGACACAAGGTCAAGGGTACACACAGGATTTAGAGGTCTGTGAAAGGAGCCCTCAGAGGTCCCAGAGCCCAAGGTCACATTGCTCAATAAGGGACAGAGCTAGCCTTCTGGTGCAAGTCTGCCCCCAAAGCCTGGGTTCTTTTCAGGAGGCGGAACTGCCCTTCCATTGCACAGATGGGTAAACTGAGGTCCGTAAACAGAAAAATAAATGACATGAATTTTTGCCAAGGATTCTGACACTGAAGCCCTGATACTCTGCATCCTGTTCCCAGGTTATCAGTTGAATAACTGCCGTGATTTGTGAAGCACTGGCTGTGATCCAAAGACCATGGTAGGGATTTAACCTGTATAATTTTAGTCATCACAGGCATATGGGAAAAGGTAACTATTCTCTTTGTGCAAATAATGAAAATGCGGTGCTTCAGAGTTAAAACATCTGCCTAAACTTGTCTTTTTTTAAAGCAGCAGAGGGGTTAAGATCACACAAGTCTTTTGAGTCAGAATTTTCCTGCTTTCTCCCCACAAAGCACAGGGACCAACAATCCACTTTCGTGTTCGAGAGCCCGGTGCCGAGCGTACCATTTGGCACTGAATGTGCACTCTGTAAATGTTTGTTGAGTAAATGAGACCTGATCCCAAGGAGACCCACCTGGGACCTGGGAGGATGACATTCATCATTATATCTGCACCAGTACAAACTCTGAAATCTAACAGGACTGAATCTCAACCAGGTCAGGTGATGGCACCAAGGCCGTCCAGGTGGTAAGCGGCAGAAACTAGATGCAGAAGCTCAGGTGTGAGCCTCACGGGCCCCCGCCCCCACCCCCACCTTAGTGCTCCTCTGGCTTCTGAGCTCTGTCTGGCTTGGTGTGGAACACATCTGCAATGCAAAGTAGAAGACCTTCCACGCTAACCGCTAACCCAGTGGTGTGCCGTCTCCCTGCCAGGCTCTTTCTGTTTGGGGGCTGGCAGTTCTGCAGGGAATTCCTTAGAGGACCCAGAGACCATGAGGTGGCTAGAGAAGCAGAGATATGGCAGGGCGGTGCAGGCAAATTTCTCGGACAAGTGGAGACATTGAAATATAATTAAGGTAACTGCAGTCTTATTAGATAAATAGCACTTGGGATTCGGGGCGTATTTCCCTTGCAGACATGGGCCCACAGAGAAAGGCAAAGGCATTAACTTACTACATCAGGAATGTCCTGCTGGGTCAGTGGGGGTAGTTTAAAAAGAGTAGGGTGGAGAAAGGGAGAGAAATAGGGGAAAATGAAAGTCTTGAGAAGGGTCACAGTGATCTAATTGTACCACGCTGTTAAATGATTTTCCTTAAATGATTATATGTTTCCTTCCCCCATCTTTCAGGAAATTGCATGAAGTACCAGCTTCCTAGTATGTGCACAGTGAAAGTCATGCAGTTGTGTCTGACTCTTTGCAACCTCAGGGACTATACAGTCTATGGAATTCTCCAGGCCAGATTACTGGAGTGTGTAGCCATTCCCTTCTCCAAGGGATTTTCCCTACCCAGATATTGAACACAGGTCTCTCACATTGCAGGCAGATTCTTTACCAGCTGAGCCACTAGGGAAACCCAAGAATACAGGAGTGGGTAGCCTGTCCCTTCTCCAGGGGATCTTCCTGACCCAGGAATCGAACCGGGGTCTCCTGCACTGCAGGCAGATTCTTTACCAGCTGAGCCCCAGGGAAGCCCTGTATGTGCACAGCCTGCAGCCAACTGTGGTGCTGCTGTTTTTAGTCACACAGACCTGAGTTGGGACCTGCCTGCACTCTACTGGGGACTCTCTGAGCCTCAGTGGACTCACCAGGAAAATCAGAACCTCTCAGGGCTGCTGTGGGGTTGAGTGAGAGTGGATGCCAAGGACAAGGAACATGAGCTTCCATGCCATTCACAGGAGGAGGCTCTCCCAGCTCACCCAGCTCCGACCTTGCTCCCTGACGACAGGGAAGTTACTTACTTAGCCTCCCTGAGCCTCCCTCCTCTCATTTGTCAAGTGGGGATAATGATCATAACCAGTTCCAGAACCGGTGGAAGGTTGATGTTGTGGTAAAGCACATAGACTCCTGGCCCCCAGCGGCCACTGAATAAACACTGGCTCGTGACTATCTGCTCCACATCTCACGAGCTGGTGGCCCTTGGGACAAACACGTTCCACAGATGAATTTTGTTTAGACTGCAGATGGTTTTGAAAATTATTAAATTTATTTCCAACAATTGATGTCAGGAGATTTCACCTAGTAAGGAAGATGTCTGTCTTTTCTGTTGGAAAATAGATTGAGCAGCTCCAGGTCTATGTAGCTCAAAAGCCACCATCACTAGGGCTTGGGGTGCTGTTCTCTGGCCCATCACATGCCCCGTGGTCTCTACTGACTCATGCAGGTCACTTGTTTCATAAACGAAGAGGTGGAGTCACAGGCATATATGTGCTCATGGAAGATCTGGGCTTCAATATGGGTTGTCTGAATCCTTGATTCGCACTTTGACCTTTATATCATTCTGTCTCTTCACCATCCACCCATCTATCCATCATCCATCCATCCACCCATCCATCCATCCATTCCTCCATCATCCATCTTTCCATCCTTCCATCTGTCCATCCATCCATCTACCCATCTGTCCATCCATCCATCTTTCCATCCATCCATCTATCTACCCATCTTTCCATCCACCCATCTATCCATCCACCCATCTATCTATCATCCATCCATCCACCCACCCATCCATCCATTCCTCCATCATCCATCTTTCCATCTATCCATCTGTCCATCTATCCATCTACTCATATGTCCATCCATCCATCTACCCATCTTTCCATCCATCCATCTACCCATCTGTCCATCCACCCATCCATCCATCTGTCCATCTACCCATCTGTCTGTCCATCCATCTACCCATCTGTCCGTCCATCCATCCAGTCCTCCATCCGTCCTTTCAACCATCATTATTGTGGATACTTATTTTGTCTCATACTCTGCTCTGCTTCCCAGGACATCAGAGACTCTGAGAGGCACACACAGAGATAATGCAAAAGAACAAAGGGTGGGCATGAAGGAGGGCAGATGCCTGGCATGTGCTCAGTGGGGACTAGAAAGTAAACCACCTGAAGGTTCCAGGCCCTGGATACTCACTGAGCCATCACTCCCATGCCGAGGTCCCCACACTGAAATCATAATTATCCTTTCAGGGAAAAGGGGATTTTCTGCTAATGCACGTACCCCTCCAGCCTGTAAGCGAAGTTTCAGGAAGTAAGTTCATTGTTGGTAGATAGCAATGTTCATAGCACGTAGCGTATTCTTAAAATGTAATTTTTGGGACAAATCAGCATCATAGTCCTTGCCTTGAAGAGTTGCTGCAAGTAGCATCGTGTTAAAGGTTGTGAGAAGTTCTTCAGGCTCAAGAATTAACCTTGCATAATCTGGTGATCGGAGAAGGCAATGGCACCCCACTTCAGTACTCTTGCCTGGAAAATCCCACGGACGGAGGAGCCTGGTAGGCTGCAGTCCATGGGGTCACTAAGAGTCGGACATGACTGAGCGACTTCACTTTCTCTTTTCACTTTCATGCATTGCAGAAGGAAATGGCAACCCACTCCAGTGTTCTTGCCTGGAGAATCCCAGGGATAGGGGAGCCTGGTGGACTGCCATCTATGGGGTCGCACAGAGTCGAACATGACTGAAATGACTTAGCATAGCAATCTGGTGATTCCCAAGCTTATTGAACCAAGAAATTCTTTGGGGAAGAAACAGCTGGTAAGAATATCTTCAGAACATAGTCTGGAAGGTGCAGTAAGTTCCCTACATGCGAACAAGTTCTGTTCTGAGAGCACATTCTTAAGTCCAATTTGTTTGTAAGTCCAACAAAGTTAGCCTAGGTACCCAGCTAAGACAACTGTCTGCATACCGCTCCTTTTATCCTTGCTACTGGACATCCTGGGCTGGAAATACAGACACTGTTCTACTGTTCTCTATACTTAAAGGAAGTAAAGTAAAGTTCACAAAAGCACAACCACTTGCAGGGGATGCACACCTGTGACAATGCATGCCAGACATGCGAACTAACTTACGTGACTGGACACACATTGAAATCTTTGAGAGTTCACAACTTGAGGGTTCATATGTAGGTGACTTGGTGTAATTTCAAAGTCCTTTCCAGAGACCTGGAGAAGGGGAAAAGAGGAAGAGTGAGGCTAGCATAGGGAAGAGAGAGAGCAATGCTCAGTGTACTGTCCCCTTCTTGTGTCAGGACTGTCTTGGACTGATCTAATTCTCTCCAGACCCATTTTACAGATAAGAAACTAGAGGCTCATAAGATGTTAGGTTACTTGTTTAAGGTTGCAAAGCTCAAAAGTGGAGGGATTCAAAGTCAGGTCTAATTCTGAAACACTGTTCTATTCCCATTTGGCTCAGAAAAATATGCCAGTGGATAACTGAGTTACTTGGCTCTGTGACTTTGAGGGGGGAGGATCAAGGTGGACAGGCTGATAAGGAGTGTCCATGGTGACCCCGAGGTCCAGAAAGTTGAGGTGCTTGCAACAAATAGAGGATTTACTCAACTCCCACCTTAAAATGCCTTCTCCTCCCTGCTCCCCTCCCACTGTTGGCTTCATTCGCACTTTAGTGTGACTTACCCCATTTAGCTAATGTCTTCACACATAGCAAAGTGCTACTTAGTCTTCTGGCCTAGAGAGTTCTCTGAAGCAGGCCTGGAGGTGCATGAAAGTTGGGAGTAGAAGCTCAAATGGGTGGGAGGGCTTCCTGGGCTGGGGGCCAGGAGATGAAAGAGCAGTTTGCAAAGACTGTTGCAGAGACAGAAAAGGCAAATGTTTATTCAAATGAGAGGTTTACATACCAAACTGTATTTGAATGTGTGACTCTGCAAGGTGGTTTGCCTATGTGATCCAACTCCTTTCAGTTAATGAATTAATACCCAGTCCTATTCAGGCTTCCCTGGTGGCTCAGTGGTAAAGAATCCATCTGCCAATGCAGGAGACACAGGTTCTATACCTGGGTCCGAAAGATCCCTTGGAGGAGGAAATGGCAACCTACTCCAGTATTCTTGCCTGGGAATCCCCATGGACAGAGGAGCCTGGTGGGCTAGAGTCCATGGGGTCCCAAAAGGGTCGGACATGACTTAGTGACTAAACAACAACATCCCGTTCTACTCACCGAGCACCCTGTGCTGCGTGCTGGGCTTGGTTCTGGGTCGGACCGGTGAGCATCCTTCCTTCCTGCGTGGTGCCTCCTTAACCTATCTGTGCGTGATCCGTAAAATGGGAATGACCATAGCAGTATTACCAATGGGACTGTTGGGAGGATTAAATTAATTATACAGGAAAACTTAGAATTGGGCCCGACACCCAGGGAGCACTCAGTAAATATTAGCTGCTCTAATCATTAGAGGATGACCGTAGTAAATAAGAGAGGAGCAGGGTCAGGACTGAAGGCTGAGCAGGTAGGCTGTTTGATGTCAGAGGGCAGCTGGCACATAAGTTCTTCTTGAGTGAAAGGAGTGAGTGAGAGTCACTCAGTCATGTCCAGTTCTTTGCGACCCCATGGACTGCAGGATGCCAGGCTTCCCTGTCCATCACCAACTCCCAGAGCTTGCTCAAACTCATGTCCACTGAGTCAGTGATGCCATCCAACCATCTCATTCTCTGTTTTCCCTTTCTCTTCCTGCCTTCAATCTTTCTCAGCATCAGGGTCTTTTACAATGAGTCAGTTCTTTACATCAGGTGGCCAAAGTATTGGAGTTTCAGCTTCAGCATCAGTTCTTTTAATGAATATTCAGGACTGACTTCCTTTAGGATTGACTGGTTGGGTCTTCTCGCAGTCCATCGGACTCTCAAGACCCATCTCCAACAGCACAGTTCAAAAGCATCAATTCTTAGCTGCTCAGCTTTCCTTATAGTCCAACTCTCACATCCATACATGACTACTGGAAAAACCGTAGTTTTGACTAGATGGACCTTTATTGGCAAAGTAATGTCTCTGCTTTTTAATATGCTATCTAGGTTGGTCATTGCTTTTCTTCCAAGAAGCAGATGTCTTTTAATTTCATGGCTGCAATCACCATCTGCAGTGATTTTGGAGCCCAAGAAAATAGTCTCTCGCTGTTTCCTTTGTTTCTCCATCTATTTACCATGGGGTGATGGGATAGGATACAATGATCTTAGTTTTTTTAATGTTGTGTTTTAAGCCAGCTTTATCACTCTCCTCTTTCACTTTCATCAAGAGGCTTTTTAGTTCCTCTTCACTTTCTGTCATAAGGGTGGTATCATCTGCATATCTGAGGTTATTGATATTTCTGCTGGCAATCTTGATTCCAGTTTGTGCTTCATCCAGCCCAGCGTTTCTCATGATGTACTCTGCTTATAAGTTAAATAAGCAGGGTGACAATATACAGCCTTGATGTACTCCTTTCCCAATTTGGAACCAGTCTGTTGTTCCGTGTGTCCATTCTAACTATTGCTTCTTGACCTGCATACAGATTTCTAAGGAGGCAGGGAGGGTGGTTTGGCATTCCTATATCTTGAAGGATTTTCCAGTTTATTGTGATCTATACAGTCAAGGGCTTTGGCATAATCAGTAGAGCAGAAGTAGATGTTTTTCTGAAATTCTCTTGCTTTTTCTATGATCCAGTGGATGTTGGCAATTTGATGCTGTTAAAGAGCTGCACTTAATATGCCAGCAAATTTGGAAAACTCAGCAGTGGCCACAGGACTGGAAAAGGTCAGTTTTCAGTCCAGTCACAAAGAAGGACAATGCCAAAAAGTGTTCAAATTAACACACCATTGCACTCATCTCACACGCTAGCAAAGTAATACTCAAAATTCTCTGAGGTTAGGTCAGGGCAGCGGAAGAGTCTGTGCAGAGCTAGGGAGGTGAGAATTATTTTTTTAATTAACACATTAATTATTTTTGAGCTTTTTTGTTTTATATTGGAGTATAGCCAGTTAACAATGTTGTGGTAGTTTTGGGTGGACAGCAAAGGAACTTAGCCACGCATGTGCATGTATCCATTCTCTCCTAACCAGGAGGTGAGAATTATGAACTGTCTCAAATATTCTGGAAATCTGTGGGGTCTGTGTGCTGCTGGCAGGTTGGGAGAGATGGATGGGGTGAGTCCTGGCCTCCAGCTGGGTGTGGCCCTTTAGAGGCAGGACTTAGAGAGCCTGGTTCTGGTGCTACCCCTGCATTCCCTGCGGGGACAGCTCTGTCATGCTCCTCTGTGTAATCAAGTGTGCTATTTGTGTGAACTGTTTATTACTGTCCCTCTCCTTTCTCATATAATCTTACTTATTTATTTTTGGCTGTGCTGGGTCTTTGTTGCTACATGGACATTCTCTCGATGGGAGTGGGGCTACTCTGTAGTTGTGGTGTGTGGGCTTCTTTTGCTGTGGATCCCAGACTCTAGGGCATGAGGGCTTCAGTAGTTGTGGTGCACGGGCTTAGTTGCCCCTTGGTGCGTGGGATCCTTCCGTTCCAGGGATTGAAACTCTTGTCTCCTGCATTGGCAGGCAGATTCTCAATCACTGGGCCACCAGGGAATCCCCCATCCTTCATCCTTAAATAACACCTCGTATGTGGTTAAGCATGTCGGGTTAAGTGGGAGACGTTCACCTTGGCAGAGGTCTTCATATGTGCTCAGGCCTCACAGGTGTGTGTCCTGTTATGTGATCTCCATGCCCCTCACTTCTTACATGGGTGAGACAATGGTGGGGGGCTCCATGGCCCTGGGACAGACTTCCTGTATGATCCCCTGGTAGCATTTACTGTAGCACAGACTAATCATCTGTTGTCTTTTCTCCCTTTCATCAACTCCTGACTTACACATGCGTGTCTCCCTGGTACCTAGTACCATTGCTGACACATGCGAAGCAATGGCACCCCACTGCAGTACTCTTGCCTGGAAAATCCCATGGACAGAGGAGCCTGGTGGGCTGCAGTCCATGGGGTTGCTGAGGGTCGGACATGACTGAGAGACTTCACTTTCACTTTTCACTTTCATGCATTGGAGAAGGAAATGGCAACCCACTCCAGTGTTCTTGCCTGGAGAATCCCAGGGATGGGGGAGCCTGGTGGGCTGCCGTCTATGGGATCACACAGAGTCGGACACGACAGAAGTGAGCAGCAGCAGCAGCATTTTCAGAATGATTGAACCAGTGGTCTCATCATGGCCACAAAGGGAGTCTGAGCAGGTGTTGCTGAGATGTTTATAAAGGGAAGCTTGTTTTTAAAAATTAAAAAGTGTAAGCTCATGATTAATTCATGCCCCAAAGCACATTGTCATCGTCCTTTTATAAAGATTAATATTCACGCCAGTGTGAAGGTTGCTCTTTCAAGTCTGCTCTATGTCACACTTGAAGGTAACTACCCTAATCGTTCACCCTGCCACGTCTTGCATTGTGTTCGTTCCTTTGGGGTCTTACCTTCCATCCTTACTGTGACCGCATGTCCTCAGCACAACCCTGCTTTCCATTTTCCAGGATGCTTATTGTCCCCTTCTCACTGGTCAGGAACTCATAGCCGAGGCCATGCTGCTATAGAACCATCATGACATTTATTAGCCCACAAAAATCTGGGCATTTCTTTTTATTGGAGTATAACAAGGAGATCAATCCTAAAGGAAATCAACCCTGAATGTTCATTGGAAGGACTGATGTTGAAGCTGAAACTCCAATACTTTGGCAACTTGATGGGAAGAGCTGACTCATTGGAAAAGACCCTGATGCTGGGAAAGACTGAAGGCGGGAGGAGAAGGGGACGACAGAGGATGAGATGGTTGGATGGCATCACCGACTCAGTAAACATGAGTTTGAGCAAACTCCGGGGCATGGTGAAGGACAGGGAAGCCTGGCATGCTGCAGTCCATGGGGTCATGAAGAGTCAGACAGAACTTGGAAACTGCACAACAGGAATTGATGACCTTGAATGAAAGGCTTATTGTTTCCTTCAGTTATTGCTCACTGAGTATTTGTTGTCACTATAGAAATCATGTCAATAACAGTAGCAGCTGCTTGGAGTGTTTTCTGAGGGCTGGCTATTGCAGTACCTACTTAGTATACTTTACATATGAATTCTTCCATTCCTCACACTAGCCCTGCTGGGAAGGTGTCAGGAGCCCTATCCACAGATGGTAACACTGAGGCCCAGAGAAAAAGAAACCTGCACAAAAGCAGGAACTAATCAAGGCCAGGATTCGTGGCTGTGACCGTTCATGGCCTTGATGTCACCAAACTTCGCTGCCTCCTCTGCATCTGGCTGCCTCTCAGTGTACTCTGGCTTCAGTTTTCTCTTCTGTGTCACAGGGGGTCAGGCTTTCTAAGTGCCAAGGCCCGTGCAGCTCTGTGGGTCTGTGAGCCAACAGCCCAAGCCTCAACAGGGACCACTCCTTGTGGGATGTGCCAACCCCTGGAGGTACCTGTGGTCCCAGAGGAGGAGGAGCCTGCAGCATCAATTCTAAAGAGCTGACACTGGACTTCCCTGTCGGTCCAGTGTTTAAGAGCAGGGACACAGGTTCAATCCCTGGTTGGGGAACTAAGATCCCACATGCCATGTGGCAAAAAAAAAAAAAAAAAAAAAGTGCCGAAGCAGGCTGGTTCTCCCCTTCCTCTTGGCTCCCAGGAGGCTCCACAAAACATCATTCATGTCGTTTTTAAGTCCTTTCCTCTCTATTTTTGGCTGAAAGGGAGGCTGGGAGGAGGGTGGCCATCCATGTGTGAGAAGGTTGCCAGTGGGGGCTTCCAGATCTCGTGGGTGGTCCACGTGGGAACACCGCCTCGGACTGAGTCATTGCTGCCTTTGTGAAGCTAGTGACAGATGTCAGCAGAATCGGATCCCTAAGCTCCACGGACGGGGCACCAACACACAGCGCGTCTGAAATGCCAGCCTCGGCACGTTGGGTGGGTGCCTCGCGGCTGGCATTCACCGCCTCTCCTGTTTACACTGTGGCTTCTGGAAGGATAAATAGAGTGTCCTCTGCCGTGGAGCCACCATCAGTGACTGCCTCCCTCTCGGATGTTGGCTTCTCTCTGGAATTTTCTTAAACATGATGGATTGAACTGCCTTGCGTTTCCTGCACCGAGCACAGAAAGGAAGTCAGGCTTGCATTGAAACTAAGAGCCATGAATCATCTCAGACTCTTAAGTCCTAAGTCGGGGCTGGTGCCAGGTGCTCAGGGAAACTTTATATGTGATTGGAAATAAGAGAATCAACTCATTGATTTATGTATTTATCAGTTTGTATGTAAATTTCTCTTGCATTTGTTTTTGTTTTGTTCCTTCTCTGATTTGTCCCACAAATGCTATCTCATGCTCTTCTCTACCATGTTTTCTGCTAAACTCAGTGAATGTCCTTCCTTTAAAGAGCTCACATTTCCCCCCCCATCTGTGCTGATTTTCCTTGCTGCTCCAGCTTTTCTCTAGTTGCAGAGAGTGGAGGTTACTCTCTGGCTCGGGGGGCTCGGGCTTCTCTGTGCGGTGGCTTCTCTTGTTGCAGAGCACAGGCGCTGGAGCATTTGGGCTTCAGTACTTGTGGCTCCCAGGCTCTAGAGCCCAGGATCAGAAGCTGTGGCACACGAGCTTAGTTGCCCTGTGATGTGTGGAATCTTCCCAGACCTGGGTTTGAACCAGTGTCCCCTACATTGCAAGGTGGATTCCTTCCCCCTGGACCCCCAGGGAAGCCCTTAGAACTTATGTGTATAACCTGAAAGATAGATGTACTTCCAGAACACAGGCTGGTCAGGGCGGTGGTGGCACAGGCTACTGCGGGCATAACTGTTGAGGAATGGTCCTAGGGGAGCTGGGTTGGACTTTAAGCGCTGGGAGCAAGGTCAGGGAGGGAGGAGATAGGTAAGCCACCTTGTGGACAGAGCGGACCACAGTCACGCAAATGTAAGCCTTGTTCAGAGGAGGTGGAGTGCTTCAAAGAGGCTGCCCCTAGAGCTTGTGGTGGAGGTGGGCAACAGGGTGGGAGAAGACAGGTTGGCTGGGCAGAGTGCCCCAGAGTTTGAAGGACATGTCTGTCTTCTGGGCTCAGCCCGGATTCTCCTGCTGGTTCCCCCTCCCTCCAGGGTGAACTTCTTTGGGTGCTCAAGCTTGTCTTTGCTCTGTATAAACTCCTATTGTTATTAACTATTCTAACATTAGCCTTATTCACTATTTATTGAGCATCCATAATGTTGCTGGAAATATGTTAGTGTCCATTTGAAAAAATAGTCACTGAGAAATAGACACTACTTTTTAGGGCTGCAGATGTGGAAGCTGGGAGGACAAAACCTGGTTTAACAGGCCCTTGCTGCTGCTAAGTTGTTTCAGTTGTGTCCAACTCTCTGTGACCCTGTGGACTGTAGCCTGCCAGGCTCCTTTGTCCGTGGGATTCTTCAGGCAAGAATACTGGAGTGGGTTGCCATTTCCTGTTAGTCCTTAAAATGGTCTGCACGTGACACATGTTTGGCAGGATCAGAGCTGCTGCTTTTTATAGGCTTCTGTGTCGTCTTTCCAAGAGGTCACTCCCAACATGCATTTTAAGTATGTGTGTGTATGCACATACACACAGACACTTAGGTGCCCATTTGTGTACGTGCATTTCAGGAGGTAGAAGGAGCGATGCATTGCCACCCACACTGGCTACATGCTTAACTTCTGGGTGAGCCCCACCAGCGCTGGTGGGAAGGGACTGGCTCTGTGCTGGGAGCTGCCAACAGCAATGGTGTCTGCTCCCTTGCTTTCGGTGCTTTAGACTCTACCTGAGTTTACAATCCTGTCATCCTTTTCCGAGGTTGTGAACCTTATGTGCCTTCATGCCTGGGTTTTCAGATGCTGCCTCAGGCGAGCTCAGCATCCCATGGGAAATAAGACCTTAGTGCAGTGTGGGATGCTTCATTTGGCATTGTCTTCAGACGTGAAAAATAATAGACATATACAGCCCATTTTAATTTCTACGCTGAAGGAAAGAAAATACTATTTTTTAACATCAGGGGGGCCAAGTGCCTGAGGTTGCATTTGCTGTGATGTGTGGGAATCAGAGACATGAATTCTGACCGCGCCTCTGCCTCCTGCCAGCTGGGAGACCCCAGGGAAGCTCACAGTCTGCCAGGGGGTCCAGTAACTTGTAGGAGGAAGGCAGTTATCATTTCTTTCCTGCCATGCTCATCATATTGTTTTTAGGTTTTCTTCCATATCAGAATGGCTTGTACTTATTAAGCGTGTATGATAGGCTGGTTGCAAAGCAGTTTCAAGTTGGGAAAACCAAGGCACAGAGTGCCTAAGGTCTTGCCTGAAGTCCTGTGTCTCTGAGGGGCTGATCTTGGTACCTGAGAGACTGGCCAGCTTCCTGCAGGCTGCCCTGCTGGGTCTTCTCTGTACACCTTTATGTCAGGGTACCTATTCCTGTGGACCACAGCTGTGACCCGGCTCTTTCCTTTCTGGCCTATGTCCTCTGATGACACAGTTGTCTGTCTATCCCTGGTGCTCTGGGTGGGTTCCTGTGCTCGATTCTGCTCCCAGTGTCTGAAAGGAATGAACACCTCCAGGAGATGCTCCAACTTGGACCCTAAGCAATCCTGCCTGAAAGCGGGGTGTTGGCCCACATTCCAGGTGTGAATATGGAGGCTCAGAGATGCTGCTTGGCTGGTTCAAGGTCCCGTTCAGAGGTGAGGCCCAGGGTTGGCATATAATGCAGCTGGGGTATTCTTCAAGCAGGACACAAGCCTTCCTTGTAGGTGAAGCTCCTTTTCCAATGAAGAGATGCTGGTCTTCATTCCCAATGAGATCATTTTCTTTGAACACAGAGCTGATTCCCATTGCAGTGATCAGGCAGAAAAGTGGAGCTATCTACCTTCTTAGAATGGCTGACAGGAGAAAACTGCCCTGGGGAGAAGGGCACTCATGAATGTATTTAAATGCAGTTACGGGAGGTCAGAGGACCATTTCTGCTGCTTCTCTCAGACCAGAGGAAGCTGCAGGATCTGATAGAGTGTTCAGGTCCCCCTGGAACGTGCTGGGTTGTGCTCTAGCGTGTCTTCTCTGTCCTCACTTTCTGCTCTGTAACATCAGACAGTCCTTTCCTGAACCTTCTCCACTCGCCATGTTGTAATTCTACAGCGGGTAATCTTTTGAGCACAGTAACTTTGCATGCCCTTTTCATAAAGTCAATGCTGATGCCCGTTAAGATCAACATGCCTTTTTTCATTTAATCTTTCAAAGGCCACACACTTTGAAGATTGATGTTTTAAGGGAAAGATTACATTTTAAAGGAAGACCTGTTTGTAAAGGGATTTGTTTCCAAGCAGTATCTAATGAGGTTTTGGCATCATGGTATTTCTCCAAAATAGCCTTAATATTTTTAACAAATTTCCTCAGAGGCTCTTGAGGATGTTCTGAAACATTTTCTGAAAATGTAAGTCACTAATGAAACATTTAAGAAACATTGCAATGAAAAGTGCAAACAATTTTTCCACCTTAATTGACATGGAGGGCAGGCCTCTGGGGACCCCAGAACCTCTAATATAAAGGAGAGAGAATGAGTCTTCATTGGGTCTGCATTGCATGATGGGGGCTTTTGAATTTCTTCCAGTGGTGTTGAAGGCAGAAATAAAAATGCTTGCTGCTTCCACTGATGAATGATTGACGATTTGTCAGAAAATGACGGAAGCTCTTTATATACCTGATAATCTTCAATCCTCTGAACCTCCTTAACGCGCTTTCTTTCACCGTACCCATGGAGAGATGGGGCCGGGCAGGATCTCAGGGTGTAAGAACTAAGGGGAGGGGACTCAGACTCAGCTCTGACGTGCAGGGGGAGGAGAGTCTTGTGCCAGTGTTACCGAAAGAGTGTGCATGGGGTCTGGCTGCTGGCCGCTCAGAAGCCGATAAACAGGCCAGGTGGGTGGAAAGGAAAGTTTGCTTTATTTCAGATGTTGGCAACTGGAGGAGGGTGGCAGACATCTGTCCGAAGTCTGACCTCCCCTCCCCCACCACCACCAAAAGCAGTGGGTGAGAGTTCTATAGACAAAGTGCAGAAACAGCATGGTCATCTCTAACAGTCATCTTTAAATTGGTCATCAGTGGCCTGACCAGCATCATCTTGGTTGTTCCAGGTAGTCTTCCTAATTAATATTTAATTAGTACAGTTAATAGTCCTAATCACTTCCTAATGGGGTGCATTTGTTCCCATTTCTTTGCAGCCAGTTCTCAGAATTGTGGCAGCTGTGTCCTGGTCATCATGTAGGTAACTTCTCCACCTGGTGTTTTAGTATCTATGAGACAGCTCACAGGATATGGCCCAGGCTATTGTCTATAGCCCTTGAGAAAGAACTAAAAGCCCTGACTATGCTTAATGACTACATTATTATTACTTAGGCTCCTGTGATTGATTTCCTTGGTTTCCCCATTTCCCACTTCTCTGATGAAATTTAATCTTTGATTAAAATTTTCCACAGACAAAAGGCAGGCAGAGGATGTGGAGGTGGATCGGGGAGGGGCAAGGACCACAGAGTCCTGCTCTGTTTCACTTGTGAGTGGAATTGGTCCCGAAAGAGGATGGTGATCTGGTCAACCAGGTGCCACGGACCTGGGGAGCCAGCCCTGTAAACCACTGCTGTCACTGAGCTCTCTCTAGGCCTCAGAAAGGCCAGGGAGGGGGTTGGAAATAGCCAGTGATTTTTGGATTCCTGCAGATTCCTGCACCTCCTTCAAAGTGGACCTAGTGGTTGCCAGCAGAATCAATGTGGAGTTTTAAAACTGATATTTTGAACGTGAGCTCATCACCCTCATTGCATTACTGGGTGTTGGGTTAATAATGAACCATGTCGGGTTAAAAAGGAAAAGATAGCTTCTCACCAAGAAGCTGTGTTTGCATCTACCCCTTCCAGGATTGCATCCTATTAGTCCTGAACTGTAGGAGGGTGGGTGTGACTTCCCAGGAGAAAATATCCTGTATGATATTTTCTATGTATTTTTTTTACCCCTTCTAAATGTTAATTCCCCGCTCTAAAACAAGACACTAGCTATTCTGCAGGTGAGGCATGGCACTGGGAAACCAGGGCTCTGGGCCCCTGAGTCAGTGTTCTTCCCTCGTGTGGAGTGGATAATCACCTGTGTGCATGGGGGTCAGTACTACCTGTCTCAGAGAGGACGTGAGGAGGGTATGAAATAATGAATGGAAATCCCTGTGCCTGTGGGTGTTGGGGTGTCCTGTTCCTGCCCTCCCCCTGATCCTTCCGCCCAGGAGCAGAGATCACAGAGGGTTCAGGAATTATTGGAACTGATATCTACAAGCAAGGATATGAGACACCTTTGCCAGCTCTGCCATATTTCGAGAATTGAGACTGAGAGAGGTGATGAGAAAGATGGGATGTTGCATGGTTCCTGTTTAATGTGATAACGAAATGAAGCTCAGAATGGTTTTATTCACTGGTCCCTCCACTGAGCTTTTACTAGAAATACCTTGAAACTGAGCAGCGGGTTCTGACCTTGACTGGCTCCGATGCCTTTTGTGGGACTGGGGCATGCCTCAATGGCTCACCCATTAGGGAAATAGGTTTTTAACACATTTTCTGAGTTTGGCCTTTCAGGCTCATCAGCTTGAAATTCCATCCTGCAGAATTTATAGAGCTTGGGTCCTAAGATCCGCTGCATTTTAACGTGGTATGTGGAATCCTGCTTCTTCAGACACGGTGCCCCAGATGGCACTCTGGCTGGAGCTGAGACAAAGCTATTGTTGTTGTTTAGTTACTAAGTCTTAAAGCCTAGTTAATCCCCTGTGCTCTTATTTTTGGGTCTGGCATAGCATGACCCCATTACCTGCAGTGAGGTTGGATTCTGAGCACCAGCAATGGTGGTCTGGTCCTCCAGGCAACTTGGGGGCAGAAAGAGGGGGGCCTTTGAAAGGAAACTTAGGTGCCAATCATCCTTTGCCAGCCAAGAGAGACCAAATCTCTTCTAACTCCCTCCTTATTCTCTCCCCTTTCCAAGATCATGCCAGCTACTATTATGACCTATTTAGAAACATCAAGTTCTTTGAGGCTTCCCAGGTGGCTCAGTGGTAAAGAATCCATCTGCCAATGCAAGAGACACAGGTTAGATCCTTGGAGATCCCCTGGAGAAAAGCATGGCAACCCACTCCAGTATTCTTGCCTGGAGAATCCCCTGGACAGAGGAGCCTAGTGGGCTACAGTCTATGGGGTTGCAAAGAGTCACACATGACTGAGTGACTAAATAGCGGCAGCAGCAACAGTCCCCCCAGAACCTGCTCAATTGCAAGGAATTTCAAGTAATTACCTTTTAGCTTCCTCCTGGGTAGCTTGTATTGTCCCATTACACATTGCAGTAAAGAGAGGCTGCTGATGAAAGCACATACCACTAGAACATTCTAAAGTCACAAAGGGACTTCAAGGTTAGAGACTTCCTGATCTCTTTCCTTATCTGCCATGTGGGGCAAGAACTTTTATCCCAGCATTCTTCTGGGACTCTCCCTTGGACTGCAAGGAGATCAAACCAGTCAACCCTAAAGGAAGTCAACTCTGAGTATTCCTTGGAAGGACTGATGCTGAAGCTGTAACTCTGATACTTTGGATGGGAAGAGGCAACTCATTGGAAAAGACCCTGATGCTGGGAAAGATTGAGGGCAGGAGGAGAAGGGGGCGGCAGAGGATAAGAGGGTTAGATAGCATCACTGACTCAATGGACATGAGAGTTTGAGCAAACTCTGGGGGCCGGGGGGAAATGAAGGACTGGGGAGCCTGGTGTGTGCTGCAGTCCCTGGGGTGGCAAAGAGTGAGACATGACTTAGGCACTCAACAACAACAACAAGGAACTGTGCCAAGTGCTCTCTGTGGCAAATTTATTTAATCTCCCCATCATCTATGAGACATGACTTAGGCACTCAACAACAACAACAAGGAACTGTGCCAAGTGCTCTCTGTGGCAAATTTATTTAATCTCCCCATCATCTATGAGACTTCTCTGCTGTTACCAGTCCTTCCATTACAGATGAGGAAACTAGGTTGGGCAAGGTTCAGTGACCTGCTCAAGGTCACACAAGTAGAATAGGGGTTGTTGCACTGCTGGTCATTATGCATGTGCTCATAGTCAGATGGTAGTGCCTCCAGGCACTGACAGATAAGGAATGGCAGGGGACCTGCCCAGCTTTAGAAACTAGGGTATCTGGATCTGAGTCCTAGTTCTTGGAAGTGTGAGCTGTTTAGCATCATGTAAGTCATCCCATCTCTCTATGTCTTTCTTGTGAAAGGAACCCCCCTGAGTGATGACATCCAGTGGACACATTATGGTCCATTGAACAGATGCTCTTGCCCATCTATATCAGCGCTGCTTGGAATCAAGTTGTAGAAGCCCGGGCTGGCTGTTTGGCTGATGAGACCTCAAGCTCTTCATTTCCCTCTTGTTTTTTAGGTAATGAACCAAGAAGATCATGTCTGAAGTACAAGGAACAGTTGAGTTTTCTGTAGAGCTACATAAATTTTATAATGTGGATCTGTTTCAGAGAGGGTGAGTATGCTTTCACTAATTGTGCTTCTTTATATTGTTGTTTGTTCATTTCTCTTGTTTTGCTTTTCCTCTGGCAGGAGGTGATGGTGGTGAGGAGAGGTTGGAGGGAATTTTGGATTCACGAGCAAAGAATTATATGATTTTTTTTTTCCTGCCAAGTGGAAAACCCAGACTTTTAGTGCACTTGAAAATGAGCCATAAATTGACAAAGACCAGAAAATGCTAATTTCTCTCTTCCTCCTGCACCTCTACATACTTGCTATTCCCATTACATCTGTCAGTCAGCATTTAAGGAAGGTGAATTTATTGGAAATGAAGCTTGCCTATGTAACTCTAATAAAAAGGTGTCTGTAGGATCAATTTTTGTAGAGGGCAGCTCACCAAACCACATATCATACACCTGTACCCAGATCGCTCAGAAACTGAGAATTTACAATGTCTTTAAAAATACACAATTAAAATACAGCTGGGTTCACTTTTTGAGGATGTACTCTGACTTTGGCATTTGAATCCCACACTGACAAAGAATGACCAGTTCATCAGAGCCAACACTTAGTAGACTGAGAAATGTGAACTTACATATGGATTTGTAACCCTAATTATTAATAATGGACCTCATCTGAGTTGTATATTGACCTTCAGATATTGACTGAAGCTTGTGTGAAATCATTATTGTTAGCAAGACGTTTCAAAGTGGCACATCCAGGGCACAGAGAGAGCTCTGTGTGGGTGGTAAAACTGGTTGAAAATGAGTATGGAAATCCTGAGTTATACAGTAAGTCTGTGGTACTCTTCTTTCCATATCTACATGGTTTGGGGAGCCATCTTATTTAGCCATGTTCACTGATAAAGTCTAATATTGAATTGGGCCAAGTTAAAATCAGAACTTTGAATCACTATTCTATGTTTTTTATATGTATATTTTACTATATAATACATATAATTTTTATTATTGTACATTACTGTATATATACTTAACACTGTATATCTATGTTATATATGCTATATGTATTTTGATTACTGTGTATATTACAAAAAGTTATGTGTTTCATTAACACATAAAATATTTTTAAACCATCAATTATCATATTTCTTATCTTTTAAATACCTTTCTTACGTTTATAACATACCATTTATGAGTAGAACTGTACATGCATATGATTTATAAATAAACACACATATATTGGGGCTGCATGCCTGAAAATATTTTTACGGGTAAATATGCAAATCCTGAAGCTTGGAAACCACTGGTCCATCTCATCTCCCAGAGCAAGGAAGACTCTCGCAGCTTTCTTTCAGCTCTTAATGCTTCCATTTCATGGAGTCAAGGAATGTGGAAATCTAGGCACTTCAGAGTGGATGGGGGCATAATTGTATGATCAGAGTTGCTTGAGAGTGGGTTTCAGTTTAGCTACGTTCAGGAACAGGCCAGGGCAACTTTTGGATGAAGTCTGTTAGACTTCTCAGGGCGGGGCGGGGCGGGGGATGGCAGGAGTTTTAAGATCCCTAAGGTCCTATCTCCAGGAAGACCTCGGTGTAGATGGTCCCCAGCTCCCTGGATTCTGTGAGCAGGGAGCTGCAGACAGGCTGGGCTTGATGCTAGCCAGGATTCTGCCTCTGCTAGGGGAGTTCCTGACAGACATGACCCCTGGAGCTCAAGGGCTAAGGATTTTTCTGCTCTGAACCTCCCAGGCACCCTGTGTATGTGAAATGTAATTATTTTCCTAGCAGGCACTCCATGGGGATGTGGTGCCTGCCATCCAGACCTCGTGGGCACAGTGGGGGCCTGGGTGAAAGTGGCAGATGATCTCCTGATGTTGTCAAAGAGAGAGAAAGTAGGCTTGGAGGCTGTGTGCTCCATGCTGTCCTTGGATGGTAGAGAATAGAGCTGGGGCTTGGAGAAGAAGGAACGTGTCCTTCTTTGAACTGTGTTTGACTGTGGTCATCTGTGTTCCACTTGGTTTCTCCAGTTAATGAGAGGCTTCTTGAGCCTCTGTCCAGATATGCCAGTTCATTTACCCTGTCTGCCAAGACAGACAATCCTCTTTAAAAAAAAAAAAAAAAATTTGGCTGCACTAGGTCTTAGAACAAGTAGGATCTTTAGTTGTGGCATGTGGGATCCAGTTCCCCGACCAGGGATCAGACCCAGGCCCCCTGCATTGGGAGCATGGGGTCTTAGCCACTGGAGTGCCAGGGAGGGCCCAGCCCCCTCCCCACTCTTGATTTGCTGTGAGATGCTATGTTGAAATCACATGGCCACAGAACTGAGAATACTGACCGGGGATTTGTCCTGATCAGGGAGTTACTTGCTTACAGCACTTTTACGTTTATCATTAGTTTTTTCTAGTTCCTGAATGTATACTGCTTTTATGTTGAACAATCAACTTGCATTTATCCCAAGTCTACACTGAGGTGAACTCAAGGATTTAGGGCCAAGGACGAAGGTGAATTCTCAAAGGAAAAGCATCTCCTGAGAGCAGTCTAAAGCTTCATGAATGGTCACCTCTGTGCTTGGTGGTGAGGCTCATCCTGATAAAAAGGCAGGGCGGGGAGGCACTGGGGAGCCTGGCTCTGGGTCAGACCTGGCTTTGAAGTCAGGCTCTGCCAGGTGTAGGCTCTGACAACATGAACCAGCTATCATTCTAAAATGGTGATGATGAAGTCCATCTTGTGGGGTAATCTGATCAGGTAGGGCGCTAATTGCATTAGTTAATACATGCAGAGCAAGCAGCTAACATGGAAACTGGTATCGAGTCGAGGCTGTCTAAATAGTCCTTTCTACCTGTGAATCCTGGCTTCCAGTCTGTCCTTCACATTGTTAGTGGAGTTATTACCCGAAAGGGTTGATGTTACCATCTTGCTTCCCTGTTCAAAAATCCCCCCTTCCTTCTCTCACTCTCAGCCCAGTGCTCAGACTCTCAGTGGTTTGATCTTAAACTTCTGCTGTATTATTGTCTGCACTCAGACCCTCTTGCTCCTAATGTTAATATCTGCCTTGACAGTTCTACCCTCTGCAAGCTCCAGCTCAAATATAACCTCCTCTCCAAACTATTTCTGTATGTTGATTGATATTCACCTACTCTGTTCAGCCCAGTTTTCGTGAATCCTCTTTCCCCCTGCTTCTAAAGAGTATCTTTTATGTTTTGTTCTGTCATCCATTCACTAAGCTTCATTTCCTGTCTTTCCTCCTATCCTTCTTTACAATGTCATTTAGAAGATTTTTCTGCCCAGAAGTTTTAGATGATTTTACATGTAAATTTTGTCCTGCCCACAGAAGGGTTGCACACAAAAGGACCTATAATCAAGACCTGATGTGTAAAGCCAAATATTGTAGAAATATTAGGGTTGAAATCCCCTCTGAAAAAACTCACTTGCCTCATCTCTGCTGGAGTGAAAATGGTTCACTCCTAAGTCAAGTGGCTCCTGAAAGAAAATGCCATCTTGTATTGCTGCCCTGACATTTCCCACTGTGCCCCGATGCCCAGTGACAGCTAAGCTCCCTGTGAAATTAGCTAACTAGCCCTGATGTGCCTTAATAGACTCAGAAATACAATTATCTTTGCTTGCCAGAGATCAATGAATTGATTTGTCTGATTCTGTCAGAAACAATCCTTCTCTTCACTTTTCTTATTAAAATTTGTTGCCGTCCTTTTCAGTCCTTCCCGCCTTTAGAAAGGGAGGCAGGACTGCACGTTTGATTTGGGACTTTTATCACTTGCTGCCAATGGTTCCATCTAGCACAAGGGAGAGTAGATAGACTCAGTGATCTTTAAGCGTCTTTCTTTCTGTGAAATTCCATGATATTATTTTAATAAAAATTTGATCTCTCTTTCCCCATGAAATGGCATTAAAAAAAAATATTCCTATAGAGAGGGAACAGACGTCAGACACCCACGGGCTTATGCAGCTGGGCCGTCCGGATTACTTTTCTAGCAAATCCACATTCCTGTTAACAATTACCCTGTCCCATTTTTTCCCCCCCATTTTTTTCCACTTTGAATCTGTGACTTCATAAGCCTATGGCTCTAAGCCTTTTATCCTCTTAACCCCTGGCTGAGGATACGCTTGGCAGATCTGTAGAGAAAAGACCATTTCAGGGGTCTGAGAGTCGGCCTGCAGAGCTTGAAACATCTCTGTGAGCTCAGAGCCACCCACAGGGCCTGATAACCTCCTAGAGGAGTAAAGGTGGACCAGAAAGCCGGTGGGTGGTGTGGGTCCCTTCAGTTCTGTGCTTACTGCAGTGCTCACTCAGGCCTCTCAAAGGGAATGAAAGAGCACATGGTCATGAACCTGGCGTGGAGGAAAAAGCAGACACACAGGTCTGGTCTAAGAGTCAGAGATCTCAGGCCTGCTTCCAAGTCTTCTGTTATAAGCCAGGCACCTGTGGGTGCATCACTGACTCTCTGGCCTCAGTTTCTTGTTTGGCAGTATCTTATGTATGCCTAGAGAAGGCGATAGCACTCTACTCCAGTACTCTTGCCTGGAAAATCCCATGGACGGAGGAGCCTAGTAGGCTACAGTCCATGGGGTCTCAAAGAGTCAGAAACGACTGAGCGACTTCACTTTCACTTTTCAGTTTCATGCATTGGAGAAGGAAATGGCAACCCACTCTAGTGTTCTTGCCTGGAGAATCCCAGGGACAGGGGAGCCTGGTGGGCTGGCGTCTATGGGGTTGCACAGAGTCGGACACAACTGAAGCGACTTAGTAGCAGCAGCAGGAACTCACAATCGGAGAAGGCAATGGCACCCCACTCCAGTACTCTTGCCTGGAAAATCCCATGGACGGAGGAGCTTGGTAGGCTGCAGTCCATGGGGTCGCGAAGAGTCAGCCATGACTGAGCAACTTCACTTTCACTTACACTTATGTATACCTATGGCTGTTTCATGTTGATGTATGGCAGAAACCAACACAATACTATAAAGAAGTTATCCTTCAATTAAAAATAAATAACCACACACACACACACACACACAAAAAGTCGTGAGTGATGTTTGTAAAGCATCTAGTTAGAGAGAACCAAGCTTGGCAGTGCTGGGAAGATGGGCTAAGCCCATCCTAGCCTTTCTCTCTCATTGGTCACAACTGAAATCTGCACCAGATGGTCCTCAGCTGGTTAGTGCCAGGGCTGGAGCTGACCTGGTCGGGCAGCTAGTGAAATACTATCGTCACTAGAGATCCACTGAACTACAGCATGTTTCTTTCCTGGGAGGGTCTTTGAATGCACCTCGGGTCAGAGGAATAGAAGTAAGACAGTGAGCTCCTTAGCTGCTCTATTTTTGTTCCCATCAGTTGTCAAATGCTGCTCAAAAGCAACTTTAAATGTATTTCATCATTTTCTCATTTTAAACTTTTAATGGCACACACATACACACACATATAAAGCAGTTTTGCCTATTGAAGGAATTATGGTGACATTTTCATCCTTGTACTTTTTTTTACTTTTCATGATACACATCATCACTTTTGTAATCAGAACTCCATCCCTCTTCCTCTCCTTTTTCACTGGGCAAACATTATTTCATATGCACATGTGTTTTCCTTTACAAAAATGTAAAATACTGGACTTCCCTGGTGGTCCCGTGGTTGGGACTGCATGTTTCTACTGCAGGGGCTACATGTTCGATCCCTGGTCAGGGGACTAAGATCCCACATGCTGTGCAGCTTGGCCAAAAAAAAAAAAAAAAAAAAGCACAGTATTTGTTCTCTATTTTCTCTCTTTCCACGTGGTGAACATTTTCCATCACCTGCATGTCCCTTTACAACACGATTAATAGCTGCCAAGAATTCCATCATATAACTCCACCATAATTTATTTAACCAGTGCTCTATTTTTGGATGTTTTGCTTCTTTTTTTACATATTAAATGCATTTCATTATTCAGAAGTTACCGTGACATTTTTGTTCTTGAATAACTAGGAAGCACTTTACTCTTAATAATATAAACAGTACACCCTGAAAATGAAGAACTTTCCCCATGTGTCTTGGTTCTAGTGAAAGTGAAGTGAAAGTCGCTCCGTCGTGTCTGACTCTTTGCGACCCCATGGACTATACAGACCATGGAATTCTCCAGGCCAGAATACTGGAGTGAGTAGCCTTTCCCATCTTCAGGGGATCTTCCTGACCCGGGGATCAAACCCAGGTCTCCTGCATTGCAGGCAGATTCTTTACCAGCTGAGCCACAAGGGAAGTCCGCCTTGGTTCTAAGTCTCTGGTGATGTTGATGAAGATGAATACTCTTTGACCAAGCACCTTAAAAAAAAAATGGAGTATAATTGCTTTACAATGTTGTGTTGGTTTCTGCTGTACTAGTAAGTGAATCAGCTATGTGTATACATATATCCCCTTCCTCTTGAGCCTCCCACCCCCAGCCCCCAGCCCCACCCACCTAGGTCATCACAGAGCAGTGAGCCGAGCTCCCTATTTTATACAACAGCTTCCCACTGGCTATCAATTTCACATATGGTAGTGTATATTTGCCAATCTTATTCTCCCAATTCATTCCACCCTCCTCTACTTCCCATGTCCACGGGCCCGTTCTCTATGTCTGCATCTCTATTCCTGCCCTGCAAATAGGTTTATCTATACCATTTTTCTAGATTCCACTGGACAGGGTGTGGCAAAAAGCCAACCCTCCTTGCACTGTTGGCTTCCCTGATAGCTTGGTTGGTAAAGAATCCACCTGCAATGCAGGAAACCTGGGTTCAATTTCTGGGTTGGGAAGATCCCCTGGAGAAGGGAAAGGCTACTCGCTGCAGTATTCTGGCCTGGAGAATTCAGGGTCCATGGGGTCACAAAGAGTCGGACATGACTGAGCAACTTTCACTCCCCCTGTTGGTGGGAATGTAAGTTGACCAAGCACTTTTATCGTCCAGAGAGGTGAGGGAGGGCATAATCTTCAGCCTGACTGTCCCCACTTACCCCCAGATCCCTGTTCCATCTCCTCTTAGACTTCTGCAGAAGGCATTTACAAAGCTTAGAGGAATTTAAGAGTCTTCAGGGCATCAGGTAAATCTCCACCTTCTGTTGAGGAACATTTGTGAACAGTAGGGATGTAACAATCTCCCATGTCGCTGGTATCTGGGTGGCTCCACAGGTCCCAGGGACTGACACTCAGGTCCCTGAAGTTACTGTTTGGGAACTTTGGGAAAATGAAAAGACACCCCTGCAAGGCTGGTCCTTTTCAGCTCCTTCTAAATGTAGATAGAACTTAAGTTTCATCGGCATGCTGTGTGTTCCAAGAAGGGGGGAAATTCTCTGTTCTCTTTGAAAAAAGTCTCTTTAGTTCCACTGTGTGAAATTTTTATGTCTCAACCCACTAGAGTCAACAACAATGTATTTGGGGTTGAAAACTGTAAAACCCAACCCAGGGATTGACCCTGGGTCTCCTGTGTTGAGGGCAGATTCTTTCACCACCGAGCCACCAGGGAAGCCCATTACGAAGAGCCTCACATAAGCCCTCAGTTCTGCAAGGATGCAGTGTTGTCCACAAGCCACAGAGGAAGCACAGACTGACAGGAGTTCCAGGTCTGGTTCAGTTTTGCATTTTGTGCAAGTGGCCAGGTGAAGGGCTTCTCCTGGGGTGGCCTGCACCCCAGAGTCCACACATGTGCTTTCGGCCCCACTGGGCTTGTTTTGTTCCACTTGGAGCAGACAGAGGTGTTCAGATGTTATGACGGACACTCCTCACTTCCACTTCTTTAAATACTCCCACTTCTGCAAACAACACAACTTCAGAGCACAACGTTTAGGGGGAACTCTCACCCAGACTTCCTTTCCTGGCTGCCCGACACTGTCGTCTGTTTACCTTAAACAATCAGAGGATGATGAACTGGGAATTAGATCCTCTTGGCCAATGACTGACAGGCCCCAGAGGCATTTTCTTATCCAAATCTAGACACACTTCCTTGACAAAAGATCTTTCAGTGAATGGAATCCTCAGAGATGATCTCTTGCCCTCCCTCTTTTATTTATTTATTTATTTATTTTTGAGTTTTATACGATTAATATTTATTGGGCTGAACCTCAGTTGAAGAATGTGCTAGTTGTTCTTATTTATTTATTTAAATAGGAGGATAATTGCTTTACAATATTGTGATGGTTTTTACCATATGTTAGCATGAACCGGCCATAGGCATACAGGTATAGCCTCCATCCCGAGCCCCCTCCCACTGCCCTCCTCACCTCCTCACCCCCCAGGTTGTCACAGAGGGCCAGTTTTGGGTGCCCTGCATCAGTCATACGTACGTACATTACCAGGTGCATGACGCCATCCCCCTTTTCTACCCATTAAAGCTTTCTCTGTTGTCATCCTTCTCAAGAAGAAATGTGTGGCGTCCCTCCCATGCAAATGTGGTGCAGATGGTCCCTGGTGAAACAGACAGAACCTTTGTCGGAGCTACTTGTGTGTGTGTGTGTGTGTGTGTGTGTGTGTGTGTGGTGGGCACATGGTCTGCGAATCTGGATGCGAACTGGCCCCATGGTCTGCCAATCTGGATGTGAACTGGCCCCGTAGATGGAAACTGCACCAGGTGCTGGGGAGAGCTACCACCTAAAGCTGACATGGTAAAGCGGGTTTGCTGTTCAATGTAATCAAGCCAAAATCAAGTGGATGGGCTGATGAGCACAGTCACCCATCACTTGATGGCCTGTCTGAGCTGATGCTGCTGATGTTAGGGAAGATACCCAGAGAAGGATCCTGGATGGAGGGGCAGGCCTGGAAATACAGACCAAGGTGTTGGAACTTTCTCCTCTAGGGATAGCATGAAAAAAAAAAATTCAAATGATAGTGGCTCAGTCATGTCTGACTCTGCAACCCCATGGACTATAGCTTGCCACGCTGCTCTGTGAAATTGTCCAGGCAGGAATACTAGAGTGGGTTGCCATTGCCTTCTCCAGGGGATCTTCCCAACCCAGGGAGCTAATATGGGTCTCCTACATTGCAGGTGGATTCTTTACCATCTGAGCCACCAGGGAAGCCCCAAGGATGGTATAGGAGGGGAGAGTATGGCATGTTTTAAGAGAGGATCAAATATGGGTTAAAACATCCTTTGGCTGAAGCATGGAGAATGCAGGCACTGCCTGACAGATAGTTGACACTCATACATTTGAGTCCTAGTCATTGAGTGAGGTTACTTACCTGAGTCCAGTCATCATGATGAGGGGATATTTATTGAGCCTTGTGACAAGGAAGTTTCTCTTTGTGCTCCAAATCCTGTTGATTGGTAGTTTCTGAGGTTTGGGTCAAGCTCAGATCCCACCACTGATTTCTGTCTTCAGATGACTTAGTGAGCTCTAGACCCATAAGAAACAGTAATGAAATGGAACCTGTGTCCTTTATTTATAGCTGGGAAAGTTCCTAATACTCTCTTAGGGCAGGGTATTGAGAAAATAGATTGAGCAATAAGGATTAAGCATAGGCTTGCATGCCAAAATGGGATTTCTTCCTGTCTCTGTCTACCTCAACTGAAATAAATCTTTAGACTCCAGTGTTTAGAGACAGGGGAGGAAGAGGGAAGGAGAGAAGATGAATGGATACCTTGGGCCCAAGAGGGGCCCCGTGTTCATAGACTGAGCTGTACTTACTGAATACAAGGAATAAATAGCAGAAGTCTGTGCACGGTGCTTGATACTTAGTATCTATTATTAAAATACATCTCTTATTATCTATTATCAAAATACATCTCTTTCAGTAGCCCAGGTTTTCACCCATCAATTTGGCAGTGCCTTCCTACATTCACTCCCTGGGTCACCTGGTCCAGTGGATTTAAATACGACCTATAAGCTGTATTGTGCTAAGTGACTTCAGCTGTGTTCGACTCTGCAGTAGCTCTCCAGGCCCCTCATGGAATTCTCCAGGCAGGAATACTGGAGTGGGTTGCCATGCCCTCCTACAGGGGATCTTCTGGACCTAAGGATCAAACCCGCATCTCTTACGTCTCCTGCATTGGCAGGTAGGTCCTTTACCACTAGGGCCACCTGGAAAGCCCGCCTATAAGCTACTGACTTCCCTATTAGGTCATCAGTTTCTCCTCTCCTCAACTTCACACTTGCCCAGTATGTGTCCTCCATCCATCGTCATCTTGCTGTCTTTAGGCGTCTTAAACTTGATCTATCCGAACAGCAAACCTGATCTCCTGCCCTCCCAAACCTTTCAGCAAACAACCCCATCTCAGTTCATGGCACCTCCATCCTTCTTTTTGTTGAAGTCAACATCTTGACTTCTCTCTACCTCACACCTCGTGTCCACTTTATCCAGAAATCCTACTGGCTTTATCATGCAAGGTTATGCAGAATATAACATTTCTCACCTCTACTGCTAAAGCTCTCTGGTTCTAGCCACCTTTAAGTTCCACCTGGATTTGCACCATAATCTGCCCAGCTGATCCTACTGATCCATGCCCATGTCTAGTATCCTCACAATGCAGAAGCCAGATGGTCCTTGCAAAGCATAAGTCAGATAGTGATGCTCCTCTGTTCCAACTCCTTGTTCTCCAGTTGGCTATGAATGAAGCCAAATTCTATACGGCTGGTTTACTCGTTCCCTCTTTTGCTTACCTCCAGCTACAATAGTGTCTCTGTAGTTTCTTGATTATACTGGACATGGCCCTGCCTTAGAGCCTTTGTGCTGTCTGTTCCCATTGCCTGGAATGCTCTCCCATCAGCTCTTTCAAGTTTGCCTCATACATGAATAAGGAAACTGGGTGCAGAGAAAGGATGCTTTGCCTTGTAATAGACAGCTGTGGAGTGGAAAAGTCTTCTCAGGATCTCAGATTTCCTGATTCCTAATCAATAACTCTTCTCTCATAACCAAAAAATCCCCAGTGTCTTCCATGGAATATTAGTCCCTCCATGGTCTCCTGCCAGAGTTCTCTCTTGGGATTTTCCTTGCAACAGTTATTTGTGTGTGTATGCACACATGTGAGTGGGCTGTGTGATACGAATGTTCCAAAGAACATCTCTTGGAGGTTGCTTTTTCTCTCATGCTGTTGTCCATCCATCACAAGGGTAGATTTGCAAAACTGTCCAAAGTTGGAATTAACTGGGGGTGGGGGGAGGATGGTACATGACTTTTTTCCATTTTTTCCCGAAGCCTTCTTTTGAAGAATAAGCAATATGAATGCTGATGTCGGTGAAGGATCCTGGGTGACATTTATTGCCCTCTATTTGTATTAAGAATGTTGAATCAGATTTTTAGTTTACATTTTTGAGATACCCTATGACTGAGGAAACTTCTTAGATGAGCACACAAGGGAAATTCAAAGGGGCTTGCTCAGTGGCTGATGTTTGGGCTCTGATGTCAGAGCATCTGATTTTGGGTCCTGATTCCAAACCCCCAGAGCAGTATGGTCCTGGACACATGACTTCATCTCTCCACATCTGAAAGCCAGATAATGGTAGTATCAACCTCCTATGGTTTTTGTGAACAAAAAATGACACGTGTGTGTGTTGTGCTCGATGATTTTGAGCTATCTAATTATTATTTATCCTTATCATCATTATGGTTATTACACATTTTGCCTGAAGGAGCCCTACTGCTGATGTCAGCCCAGGATTTAAGCCTGCCTCCAGCTTTCTGCGAAGCTAGTATATTCTCGTGCTTTGCATTGCCGACTCCACACTCCTTATCTCAGCTTGCAGAAGGGGCCATAGAATCACCTCTCTCGAGATTTGACCGTTCATCTCTCCACATATCCATCCCTTCATCTCCCCATTTATGCTTCCTCTCATCATGCAGATATCAAATAGGTAATGGGTGGCCTGACCTATGCAAATAGTGGGGAAGCAAGCAAACAGGAAAAGAAACAAAGAAATGAATTGGCCTGAGCTTAATCCTTGCAGTATCCTGGGAACTGAGCTAGGCATTTTATCTCCATCATTTCATTCAATTATCCTGGAGAAGCAGATATTATCTTTCCCATTTTACACATGAGCAAACCGCCTTTGACAAACAGTAAAACAAAATGCCTGAAGCCATGTAGACTACTACAGCTTCCATTCCAAGTCTGTCTCACTTCCAACCCCACATGCTTTCTCAGAAGCCACACGGCTTCCCTTCCAAAACCCATATCCTGGACCTCTACATCCACACATCTTCCTGGGGACTGAAGAATTGAGGAAACTCACAGACACCGTTCGTTTTGTTGGCGGTAACTTCACAAGTGGCATTAGTCCAGAGTTGACCTCGGGAAGGACTTGCCCAACTCAGATGTCTTGGCTTGCATTGTCCGGTCTGGTGCCAGAGGGAGGCTGGGCATCACTCCCTCCTCTAGGCTGCGGCCGCATCTCAGGGACTTTGAACGCCTCTCGGTGTCTCACATCCAGGACACCTGGCAGTGTGTTGACAAGCCTGAGTTCTCTAAGCTTACAAATGATGCCCCAGCTATGCCCAACAAGGAGTAATGAGCTGGGGAGGATTCAGGATTGTGATCACCATTTCAGGATCACTAATAGCCTTCCAGGAACATGAAAGAGATTCATCAATAGTTTCTTCAACTGAGACCAGAAATAAGCCTGTGGGAGTGAAAGGAAGATATATTTTAAGTGCTTGATGTCAGGAAATGTTTTCTAGTGGACTGGTCTTCAGTGTGCCAGGCTGCTTTGATCATCTCCTCCTGAAGAAGATGGGGTTCAGATGGTTGAGAATCTTGGAAAACTACATATTTGATGAAAAGGTGATGATATATTCGATCACAAACCTTCAAACATTTGTGAAAAACTTTTGACTTCCTTTCCTCAGGATGAATCTTCAAGGAAATCCGAAATATAAAAGGGAAAAGTAGAGTTGGTTTGGTCAACATTTCTTGAGGTGTGCCCTCCCAGGCTGTTCATCAGGACACGGGGGTATCATTGTATCTGTTCGAAAACCACTGGGAAACCACCAGTAAATGTGTAAACACCACATTGGCTAACATTTTTTTGAACCCTGAGCCTGAAATTCTTTTAGGCTTCATATTTATTATCTCATTCAGTTCTTCAAACAACCTAATGAAGTCAGGGTTATGACTGTGTGGATTGTTAGGCAGATGAAAGAACAGAGGGTCACATTTGATGGGACACATTTGAGTTGACACAGCTGGGCTCAGGATCACAGCGTTGCTAAGGTTGTGCCAATTCTTTACCAGTCTCTGATTCTCCCAGAACTGGTGTGTCTGAGTCCAGTCCTGACTAGCCAGCAGCCCCTGCATATGTGTAAGCAGAGTGGACGGTGGGTGACCGAGGGCTGCTACCTGGATTATCTGAAAAGCAACTCAAAAATCTCAGGAGATTGCAAGAGGGCTATTCGCTGGAGGAGAGGCACGTTGTCCCTCTCTGTGAGTACAGTGCTAATGGCATGTGAAATCTTCCTGGGCTGAGGATCAAACTCATGTCCCCTGCATTGACAAATGGACTCTCAACCACTGGATCCCCAGGGAAGTCCTCTCATGATTCTGGCAGCCTACTTGCCTCCCACACACCCTGTGCATTGGAAATTAGCCGGGGTTTTGCACGTTCTGTTGCATCCAAGCCTTGTGCCTGCCCCACAGCTGCTGCAGTATTCTGTCTGCATTGTTCTCCCTGCTAACTCCTGCTCAGGTTGTCTTTGTCTCTTCTAAGAGATCACCTATCTCAGGAGACTTTATTATAGTTCAGCCTGATCAGGAGCATCCTTCGGCCCTCCCTCTGTCCCACCACTAGTGCCAACCACCTCCTCATTATGTGCTAGGTCTTGGCATCTAGGTTCCATCCACTCCTGGTTCCCAGGCTTGCCACTCAGGGCTGGCACCCAGTGAAGCCCAATATACGCTTGTTGACAAATGGATGCTTTGGGTTGAAATGTTTTGACCCTCCTCTTCTCTGTATTGAACAGTACAACAGTATTCACTGAGGGTCAGTTGTGTAGTTGACACAGTTCTGGGTGCCATTTGCAGGGTGATGACCCAAACAAAGCAGTCCCTGTTCTCACAGAACGTTAGTCCAGTGGGCAAGACAGTCATTGAATCTAAGCTCCCTTTTCTAGAGGAGCCAGTTCGGTATGAAACGTGTGCTGTGATGTAAAGTGCAGGTGGCCGTAAGAAGTATGACAGGAGATGCTTCATTTATTAATAGATGAGGGCTCAGGAGGGATCTCCTGGAGGAAGGAACATTTAAAAGGAGACTTGAAAGTTACTTGAAAAATAATAGCCAAGTACGAGTGGGAGGAAAGAGAACAGGAAGAAAGGGCAGGTATGAGGCCCTGGAAGGAGCAGCTTCATCCAGAAGCTGAAATAAGGCTGTTGTGACTGCTGGAATGGTGAGCTAGGGCCAGATTCTCTTACCCTCATATCAGACATCTGAAACCCAATGAACAAAAGATAGTAGAACTAACCTCATACAATAGAACCTTCATAGTGATGTGAAGTTACAAGTGTTACTGTTTGTGCTTCGACTTTCAGGCACGTGTTTGTGTGGTATGTCTGCTCAGTACTGTGTGACTCTTTGCAACCCTGGGGACTGTAGCCCGCCAGACTCCTCTGTCCATGGGATTTCCCAGGCAAGAAGACTGGAGGAGAGTTGCCGTTTCCTGCTCCAGAGGATCTTCCTGACCCAAGGATTGAACCCGAGTCTTTTTCATCTCCTGCATTGGCAGGCGGATTCTTTATCATTGTACCTAGGAAGCCATGTGTGTGTGTGTGTGTCTCTGTGTGTGTGTAATAATCACCTCTGTTCTGGACAAAGTCTTGAATGAACAGAGACTTTTTCCACTGCAGTATTTGATTCTGTAGAGGTAACACTGTTTCGTCAACAGAAGAAGCTACAGGGCCATGTATACATTTTTGTTACTATCTACCACCTCTGGAGAAGGCGATGGCAACCCACTCCAGTACTCTTGCCTGGAGAATCCCATGGATGGAGGAGCCTGGTAGGCTGCAGTCCATGGGGTCGCTGAGAGTCGGACACAACTGGGCTACTTCACTTTCACTTTTCACTGTCATGCATTGGAGAAGGAAATGGCAACCCACTCCAGTGTTCTTGCCTGGAGAATTCCAGGGATGGGGGAGCCTGGTGGGCTTCCGTCTATGGGGTCGCACAGAGTTGGACACGACTGAAGCGACTTAGTAGTAGTAGTAGCACCACCTCTGTTCTTCTGAAGCCAAGGATTCATGTACATAAGCCATGTTCTATTTGTGTTTGATTTTTAAAATATCCACGTGGATTATATTTTTAAAAATACTACCTGGTTTTGCATGGCCTTAGAGCGCCATTGAAGGTCTTCTATTGTAGCTTCTCAGGCATCCTGTCTTGGAGAATCACAGGCAGCCACACACAGAGGACCCTCAGAGTTATTCCTGGTGCTGCTTATGCCTCAGACAGTGCCTTGGACTTACAATCACCAGGTACCCCAGACCCTCCGCAAGGCTCTGTCCTTCCTCCCTGGATGCCTTCCACTGCTCTCCCAGGCTCTGCTTCCTCCCTCGTCCCTCTGTTGTCAGCACAGCAGCCAGGAGGTCCTTTTAGGGCCTAAGTCAGGGAGTGTCACTTCTCTGCTCAAAACTTCCAAGTGACTCAACTCCCTGTTTCACTCAGGGCGGCATCCCAAGTCCCTGTGATGGGCTCTGAGCCCCTTCCTGATGCTCCAGCCACTCTGGACACCTGCCTGTTCCTCCAGCACTGCCCTCCGTCCCCGCCTCCCACTCTGGTCACCAACCAGGGGCCTTTGGGGTATCTTCCTCTATCTGGAACATTCTTCCCTAGTATGTTTGCAGAGCACAACTTCTCACCTCCATTAAGTCTGTTCTTGTCACCTTCTTTAATCACACCTTAACCCCACAAGTTCTCTGCATCACCTTCCCATGTACCGTGGACATAGCTCCTTTGTCCCTTCTTTCTTTATTTGATCCTCCTGCTAAAATGTAAGCTGCACAGATGCTGTGATTTTTATCTGTTCCTTCCACTGATGAATTTCAGTACTTAAGCTCCTCCCTAACACTCGGTGCTCTGTGATGACCTAGAGGGGTAGGATGAGGGGATGGGAGGGAGGGGAGGCTCAAGAGGGAGGGGATACATGTCTGCCTATGGCTGATTCACATCGTTGTACAGCAGAAACCAACACAACATTGTGAAGCAGTTATCCTCCAGTTAAAAAAAAAAAGGATGCTCCCTACAAGTGAGTACCTTCTTCCACTATTCTTCATGGTCCAAACTTTCAAAGAAAAAAAAAATGCAGGCATACCTTAAGAATAGGTGCAATAGGTCACTGCAGCAAGGAACTTAAGGAAGTTGGCTTCCTTAGGAACTTAGGAAGATTGCTTGTCTGTGAACATGCAACTTCAGTGCAGTTGGTTCTGAATCTCATGCATGCATGTTTGCAGCAGTGCATGGTGTGTGCACCCATGTTTGTGGGCATGTATGGTTGTGGTCATGCTTGTTTCCATGTGCCCATGCCTGTGGTCACATGTGTTTACATTTATGGGCATGCATGGGCACACACACGTTTCTGACATGCATAACTGTGGACATGCATGGCTGTGTGTGCATGTTTGCGGGCACACATGTACGCTTGTTTAAATATCGCACTAGCAGATGTATCTGAACTCTGGCATGCAGAATTAGGGGCTCTGGACTTCGAGGAGGGACCTTGGTTCTGTCGTTTCTCATGTCCTTCCCCGGAGTCAGTCTTTAATTATCCACCTCATTGTGCTAAAAGTGAAGTCTCCGCCGGATGTCACAGTCTCCTGCTCAGCCGCCCTCTCGGACGTCCTCTCCTCTCCCGGGGGTCTGCGTGGCTGTGTTCTAAGAGCCGTGTGATTAGCACCAGCCCTTTAAAGTCACCTGGAGGACTCTTTGTCACAAGCACAGTTTCAAGGGCCTTCCCCTGCCTCAGATCTGGAAGGAGGCGGTGACTTTTGTGAGCTTGCAGCTGGCTGCATTCACTTAGAGGTCATTTTTCCTCTGGTGTATTCGGAGGCCAGTTAAATTGGTTTGGAGTTCAGCGGGCTCCTCCTGATTCCGGCATGGGTTGACTGTGCTCTGTGTTCACTCCTGTCTCTTCCCAGCCCCATAACAGACTACGCACAGCTTCACCCGAGTCTTCACTTGTCAGGGTTAATGACATCATAATGCATCAGTTGCCTGAACTCAGGCAGGGCAGAGTGGTACAGAGGATGAGTGTGCTCTTGGCAACCAGCGTCCCAATCCCAGTTCTACCGCCTCAACAGATGGGCTGGTTTGACCGTGACTTTCAGGTTCATCTCCTGGGAATTGGGATGTGGCACCTCAATAGCATGACTGCCAGGGTTGTATGCTGTCATTTATGTGACAGCATCCATCCTGGTGCCCGGTGCCTAGTAGATGCTCTCTGACTCCTCTCCATCAACCCTGGATTCTGCCCCAGTACACACCCTCTCCGCCCCTCCTGAAGCACATGTAACAGCAAAATCTGACCTGGCCAGGCTCATCCACCTCCACACCTTCGCAGATCTCTTTACCTGGAATGAGTGGTAGGTCACCTCTTTTTGTCATATACAGGTTACTCTCTGAACTCCTGCTTCCCCTTAAAACTGAGTTCAGGGCATCACTGAGGAGACATGGGCTCAATCCCTGGGTTGGGAAGATCCCCTGGAGGAGGGCACGGCTGCCCACTCCAGTGAACTTCCCTGGAGAATCCTATGGGCAGAGGAGCCTGGCAGGCTGCAGTCCATGGGGTCGCACAGAGTTGGACATGACTGAGCATGCGTGCACAGTGACAAAAACAATCCATCGCAGGACTCTCAGGGGGATCACCCCGATTCTGTTCCATTTCTTTATCCCAGCTTCAACTCAACCTGCTATAAAAGAAGTAGAAACCAAACCAAACCAAACAAACAAAACCCAGAGCTTTGGGAACCCAGCAGGTCACTCAAGTGTAAAGATATTTTTTTTTTTTTCACGTTTTCACTCATTTGTCTTCAGTGTGAGGTTATTAAGGTTTGACTGTGTTATGCTCAGCTTTGAAAGATCTCTCTCTAGTGTGGGATTATGTGGTTTAACGAGTCTGACAAACCTTGTTTTTAATACCATCTCTGCTACCTGGTGGGCTGCAGTCAGTGGGGTCCTAGGAGTCATACACAACTGAGTGACTTCACTTTCACTTTCATGCATTGGAGAAGGAAATGGCAACCCACTCCAGTGTTCTTGCCTGGAGAATCCCAGGGACGGGGAAGCCTGGTGGGCTGCTGTCTATGGGGTCGCACAGAGTCGGACACGACTGACGCGACTTAGCAGCAGTAGCTGCTGCTTCTTGGCTGTGTGGACATGGGGAAGTCAGTCAACGTGTCTGAACCTTTTTCCTCACCTGTAATCTCATAATGATGACTATTAGAGCCACTTTTAGAAAGAAGTGAAGCTGTTTTCTGTCATCCTGAAGATAGTAGGGCCTTTTTATTTCTTGAAAACTAAGTCATAAAGTCAGCTACTTGGGGTTTGGCACATCACTGGTTAAAACCACCCAGAGACTCTTGATTTAGTACCTTGTATGCTTGGGTCAAGTGACGAAGTACATGCTGAGGGAAGCATGTGAGATATTTACTGCATTTATGATCTATGCCATTCATTACTCAGCTCTTCATTTTGGGGACTCTGTGTTAAGTCAGCAAATGTTCCCTAGCACCCACTGTGTGTGACGTGCTAAGGACATGGGGATAAAAAGGACAGATTTATTGAGAAGGGCTGACAGCTCACTCTGGAGGTGATTGATCGCCTCCAGGATACACGTCTCACTAAGAAAAAAGTGGGGTGGGAGAGGACACGGGCTTTGAGGCTGGATAGGGTCTCTCTCAGTTCCCATTCGGCTAATTACGAGCAGCAGAGCCTTGGGAAAGCCACTTGTTTCCTTCATGGGTAAGATGAAGATGGCTGCACTTAGGTGGTTCACTGACCCTGGACAGAAGGTGTCCTCCTGGACTGAGCTGCGCTCACTGCAGGGTCAGGGCTTGGTCGCCGGAAGTTGTGCTCATTTCACTGGACAGGGCAGCGCCTTCTGGTCGGACAGTGTTGAGATTGCGACCGTGCAGGAGCTCTCTCCAGTGTCCTCTGTGGATCCAGACTGCCTGGGGCTGCCTGCAGGCCCCGCCCTTGCAGATGTTGGTTGGGTGTTTGTCTTGCCCAGTCCTCAAGGGCAGGGAAGACACTGGAAGTGGTGGATTGCTATCCATAAAGACGACTGACGTGGCCCTGAAGGGCCTATCCCAGCAGCCGGAGTTTTGAACTCAAGGCCCCTTGATTGTAGATTAAGGGAGAAATGTAAGAAAAGGCAACTGATGGTAAAATCGAGCAGCTGGTGCCTGGCTGCAGAAATACAAGCAGATGCCTCAGCTTTATCGTCAGAGATGAAGGTGCTGGTGATGGGGTGGAGGGTGGTGGATGGTGGGGCAGGAGAGAGAGAATAGTTGGAGAGTTTGCTTAGGGAGAGACTGAGCAAACCCAGCCCATCAAGCAGCAGTCTTTTGCCCACCGGGGTGAGAGGCACCCCAGATTTAAGCTAGCGTTCCTGGGTTCAGTTTGCCACAGCTTCCTTAAGCTGCCTCTGCATTCTGCTCTTAAGCATTCGGGACTCTTTTCCCTTGTCCATCTGTTCAGTTCACTTAACGTTTAGATGGTGTCATCTGTCTCTTAACTTCCTGACCCAGGTCTCACTTGCACTGAGCCCAGGGCTTGTCCACACGTGCTTATCACGCTTGTATTAGCATTCACAGCTCTGACCAGAGAGCGGAGGCTTGGCTGGGCATTTTGTTGCCTTCTAAACACGCACCACTTCCTCTGAGCCTCACAGGCAAACCGAGAGGCCTTCTCACCCCGAGGCCTTGCTTTCTTCCCCACTCCTCCATCGGCAGAGACAGTTGGCCTCATAGAAGGATATTTTGGTTTCAAAACGCCTCCCTCATGGTAATTATAGAGCGCATCTCTTAGTCAAATGGAGCTCAGGGACTTCTTTGTGGTGGTTCTGTCTGAATGGTTTTGCAGTAATAAAGATCTGATGGGTGAGGAAGTGGACATTTTTATGCAGACAAGGAAATTCCTTGAAGTCTCCAGGACGCCTTCAAACTCCTGTTAGTTTTTATAGCAAAAGGCAATCAAGAGATATAGCAGCCAAGGGAAGAAAATTAAGTAGGGTAGTGACCGTCTCTTCTCAAAAGAGACACGTTCTCCTTGGAAAGGGCTGGAAATCGGTCAGAGGTTCCTCCGAGAGAACAGTTGGCAAGTGTGTTTATGCGTCTATCTCTGTCTGTGCACTCACCATCTTTCAAGCTGTTTTTAACACAGGTTTAATACCCACTTACTCGTCATCATGGCCCATGCATGATATATGACTCACACCAGATTCCTTGTGTTTTTTTTTTTTTTCAGGAAGAAAGCAGAGTAGAAGGTAACATCATCCAAAATGATGTCTGAAGAATCTTATATTTTCTGAGTAGATGTGGAGTGGAGGCCCTTTTCATACATTATCACATTTTTTCTTCCAACAGACCTACCAAATGGGTGTTGCTACCCCTCTTTGACAAATGAAACAAACTGAGACTCAGAGAGGTGCAATGATTTTCCCAGTGTCACACTCCTGGCAGGTGGCAGAGCCAGGATTCAAACCCAGGTTTAACTCCAGAGATTGGTCTTCCCCGGTGTTGCACAATGCCTTCCACAAAACTACCTTTATTAGAATAATTGTGGTGATAATTAATTCAGCCAGTGATTACTAAGGACTGACTGTGCTGTGGTAAACTGTCGTATGTCACCCTTAGGAAACACTAGCAGTTAGGTCTAATTGTTTGTTTGCATGTTGCAAGGGAGGAAATGGTAGCTCAGAGACATTGAGTAACTTTCTGAAGGTCAAACAGCTGGGAAGTGATGAATGTGGGACCAAACTCTCTTTGATTTACAGTTGGTATCTTTAGCCATGACACTTACATCCTCTGGTGCGGGAGGTTATCTTGGGTATCTTGCTGTTTATAGTAGCAAATGGTGGTTCTAGTGGTAAAGAATCCTCCTGCCAATGAAGGAGACCTAAGAGGCAAGAGTTAGACTCCTGGTTCGGGAAGATCCCCTGGAGGAAGAAATGACAACCCACTCCAGTATTCTTGCCTGGAGAATCCCATGGACAGCGGAGCCTGGCTCTACTGGGTTCGCAAAGAGTCAGACACGACTGAGTGAGCACATACATTAGAGTAAATATTTGGGAAATATGTATTTATAGTTCCTCCTTCCCCATCCTGCAGTCCAGCCAAACTTAACTTCCTACTGTTCTCACTCACCCTATCCAGAAACCACCCCTCTGCAAGGTCTCCAAGTTGCTTTTCCACTTTAAAATATCATTCCATCTTCCCAGCATGGCCAAGATCTACCGGTTCTTCAAGGGTGAGCCAAAATGGCACTAAACTTCATCAGTTCTAACTTACACCTGTGAGATGGGTCAAACCCTACAGAGAAGTCAGATGAACTCATGCATAGCTGCATCAGCTACATGCAACATGAACACAATTCTGTTGCAGAGCACCCCTGTCTGCCAGGATCTCAGTCACGATCTGGGGCAAAGCCTGCACTCTAATACCTAAGAAGCACATCGTGGTTCTACTGAACGAGGGTCTAGCCTTATTTCCTGGAGACCAGCATTATAATATGAGCATGCTGAAAATGGGTGACATTCGAGTTACCCCTCTCTGCTCCAGCTACTCTGATGTCTTCACTGGGCTTGAACACTTGGCTTGCACTCCTGTCTCTTGACATATGAGGTCTCTCCAGTACACTGTGCTATTTTTAAGGATGAGTTTTAATTCACTTCTGCCTTGGATGGACCCCTGCTTTGTACTGGAGGCAACAGCTCCCACTCTGAGCTAACCTTGCCCTTCATCTCATCTTCTTGAAAACTCTAAGAGCCTCCCTATGGTAAGAATAATTTGTGAAATCAGTTTGCATATCTGCTAGACTCCTTAAGGGCAGGGACTGTTTCCTCATTTGTGTCTGGGCCCTCAGCCCCGGCCTTGTGCTTTGTACTTGGCATAGGTTAATTTCCAGTTGCCCATAACTGAGTAGCAAGAATGTGGATAAAGTGGACACAAAGGTTGCAAATTTTTTCACCATTATTATCACTGGCATGATGGAATGTTTGGATTCTTCCTGTTATTATGAGCCATCACTGCACCCCACTTACATTTGCAGGTGACCAGGATATATATGAAATGACCTTGATTTAAGTTAATTTTTATTAGAGTATAGCTGCTTTACAATGCTGTGTTAATTTCTACTGTATGGCAAAGTGCATCAGTCATGTGCATACATATTTGTCCTCGTTTTTGGATTTCCTTCCCATTCAGGCCCCCACAGAGCATTGAGTAGAGTTCCCTGTGCTGTGCAGTAGGTTCTCATTAGTTATCTATTTTATACATAGTATAAATGGGGTCCATCAATATACATCAATAATATCAATATGCATCCGGACCCTCATCTGTCACCTGTGGTGTCCATATGTTTGTTCTACCTCTGTGTCTCTTTCTGTTTTAGATAATCTATTTTTCCTAGATTCCACATATATGTATTAGTTTGTGACATTTGTGTTCCTCTTTCTGACATTTCACTCTGTATGATGGTCTCTAGGTCCACCTATGTCTCTGCAAACGATTCCGTTCCATTCCATTTTATGGCTGTGTAATACTCCTTTGTATATATATGTGTCACATCTTCTTTCCTTTATCTGTTGATAGGCATTTGGTGCTTCTGTGTCCTGGCTGCTGTAAATAGTGCTGCAGTGAGCATTGGGGTACATGTATCATTTTATTTTGAGTTGACCTTAATTTGAAATATATAAATATATTTTTATCTTTGGAGTTACATAGGCGTGAGTTTGTATTTCAGTTCTAGCTACAAGCTATAAGTCTATGAGTGTTTAGTTTTTTATGAACTTCAGTTTCCTCAAAGGAATAGTAGAGGAGATAATGACCACCTTTTATGAGTATTATCCAAATAGAATGTGACACTACATATAAAACATCTGGTATGGTGCCTGACTCAGACTGGCTTGTAAGAAATATGCTTCCTTTATTCTTACTATGATACTGTGGTTGTTGTTTATATGTGTGGAGTATCCAAAGCAACAGTAAGATAATTTAGTCATCTATCTCTGTGTAGAGGGCCTTATCAGTTAATATGAATATATATCCTAGAATTAAATTGTATGCAAATATATTGGTAGGGTGGGTTGGACAGTGGGCCAGAAGGAGCAGTCTCCTGTTCTAGCATGGTGTTGGCATGGTTTCTGCAAACCAACTTGGTGGTCTTGGGATCATTTTCCCTTTTGATGCATCTGCTTCTCAATGGCAGTGTCTCGATAAGTCATGATTCTTTTAATAATTACAATTATAATTTTAAAAGGAGTTGGTGCTTCCCATGCCTTATGCACTGTGCCATGCGCTCTCCCTATAGGGCCCCATTTGTTCCTCACAGCCATTAATTTTTAAGAGGAGGAAACCAGTGCTCAGAGAGGTCAGATGAATTGCTGAAGGTCACTCGTAAGAGATGAGCCAGTGTTTAGCACCTGGCCCTGTGAGGTACAAGCTCCGGGGTTCCATCCCATGCCTCTGACCTCTCTACACAAAAGACCTGTGAGTTGTGTTTGCCTTCCAACCCTGCCCCTATCCGCAGACAGCCTGGAACTCGTAGCTGGGTCGGGTCTCACCCATCAGAAAGATTCTCTCTGCAGAGACCCTCACCCCAGTGTGATACTGCACAGCAGATTTTATGGTCTGAGGTTTTAAATTACCCCTGTCATTTCAAGCTGCAGGAGAAGCTTGCAAGCCTGCTTCCACCCAATGTCATTTAATCCAGCAACACAAATGTGAAGAAAATCAAACACGGCCTCCAGTCAAAAAGGAGGGGAACCTGCTGCCCAAGGTGTCAGGCATCCCATCCTATATGGCTCTTGAGAAGGAGCCTTCACTTTACCTGCACAGGGTGCTTTTCTGGGTGGCATAAAGACTGGCACCGACAACGCTGACACATAGCCACTCGTGCAAATTAGAAACCTGCAAATTAGAAACCCCATCTGGGCTGACTCATTAGGTGGGAACAACAGGTCCAGCAGCCAGTGTGAACACAAACGGCAGAGGGAGATGCCAGGATGGGGGGCACATCTCAGGGCTCCAGCAGGCGCACCACCTCATTTTTTACAGAAGCATTTCCAACCAGGCTACTGGTGTTACAGCTTTGCGTTCCTTTAAGTGGCCTGCTTTTATGAACACAGGCAATCGTTTGTGAACCTGTTGGGGTTGATATGTAAAGGTAACAATAGAAAAAATGATATCCACCATTTCTTGCAGCCCAGGGTTGCTCTTGGTTTTTATTTTTATCAGTGTCAACTCCAGAAGGGAACTGATACGAGCCTTGGCAAATGAGAAAAATGAAGTCCAGAGAGTTTAAATTGTCTTAAGTCACACAAAAGCATCATGGCTGTTGTTATTGCTGTTGTAGTTTTGTTTTTGGCCATGCTGTGAGACATGTGGGATCTTAGTTCCCCGATCGGGGATCGAACCCACACCCCCTTGCATTGGGATAATGGATTCTGAGACAGTTCACAGTGTGAGTACCACACACAGACCCTCTGGATCAACAAGGAGGATAGGGATAAAGGAATGAGGAGGGTCCTCAGAGTAAACAGTAGTGGAATCTGACTGAATTGTTATAATCATTGTTTGACCATGTAGAAGTATCCAGATAAGTTTTGCTGAAATAGTAAAGTGACCTTTTCTTCAAGAAGAATCTTATCATTTGTTACTGAGGCCAAATGGCTTGTAGTCCTGTCATGGTGGGTGGATACTGTCAGAATAGATAAATCAGTCTATGAGTGTGTAGTGAAACTATATCAGTCATTCTCCTGGGTCTTTGTTACGGTTAATTTTTCAGAACACTGAGCCTCTGTTTACTGGCAGGCCTTCACGGGTTTCCCTGCTAGGCCAGGGAGTTTCACCCGAAAGCCAGCAGGTCTTCCACTTTGCTTTTAATTTGCCATAAATGGAATTTTATTTTATTTTATTTTTTGACTTACAAAGAAATTTTAATAGTTGCATATAAGAACATAAAAGTTGAAAAGACAGTCCAAAACAGTATGTCCTTCAGTTCAGTCGCTCAGTCGTGTCTGACTCTTTCCGGCCCCATGGACCACAGCACACCAGCCCTCCCTGTCCATCACCAACTCCTGGAGTCCACCCAAACCCATGTCCATTGAGTCGGTGATGCCATCCAACCATCTCATCCTCTGTCATCCTCTTCTCCTGCTTTCAATCTTTCCCAGCATCAGGGTCTTTACTCACATCAGGTGGCCAAATGATTTGCGCTTCAGCTTCAGCATCAGTCCTTCCAATGAATATTCAGGACTGATTTCCTTTAGGATGGACTGGTTGGATCTCCTTGCAGTCCAAGGGACTCTCAAGAATCTTCTTCAACACCACAGTTCAAAAGTATCAATTCTTTGGTGCTTAGCTTTCTTTATAGTCCAACTCTCACATCCATACATGACTACTGGAAAAACCATAGCTTTCACTAGATGGACCTTTGTCAGCAAAGTAATGTCTCTGCTTTTCAATATGCTCTCTAGGTTGGTCATAGCTTTTCTTCCAAAGAGTAGGCATCTTTTAATTTCATGGCTGCAATCACCATCTGCAGTGATTTTGGAGCCCAAGAAAATAAAGTCTCTCACTTTTTCCATTGTTTCCCCATCTATTTGCAATAAAGTTATGGGACCAGATGCCATGATGCTCATTTTTTGAATGTTGAGTTTTAAGCTGGCTTTTTCACTCTGCTCTTTGGCTTTCATCAAGAGGCTCTTTAGTTCTTCTTCCCTTTCTGCCATAAGGGTGATGTCATCTGCATATCTGAGGTGATTGATATTTCTCCCAGCAATCTTGATTCCAGCTTGTGCTTCATCCAGCCCAGCATTTCGCATGATGTACTCTGCATGTAAGTTAAATAAGCAGGGTGACAATATACAACCTTGACGTACTCCTTTCCCAATTTGGAGCCAGTCTGTTTTCCTTCAATCTCACAACTTTTAATTATATCTGATGTTCAGGCCCTCCACTTTGAGGTTTTTACATGACCAGTAAGAGGCAGAGTTTCAGAGTTCACACTCTTAACCACCGTGTTATGTTGACTCTGAAGACTCAAAGTCTTCTTTTTGCAGCCATATGAACAAAGCCGTATCAGAATAGAGAGTTCCGTCTTGTTTCTCCCACTTGTATTATGAAGTACTCTGGGCCGCAGGCATCTCTGAACCTTGTGCCACCCAGACCCTCACCTTTCCCCAGCTTCACCCCAGCTATGAGGTTGGAGGATAGAGTGGGATCGTGTTTCGAGAGGATGTGTGTTTCACACCCGTCTTAGGTAACAGTAACACCAGTGTTCTGTCTTTAATGGAATATGGGGTTTAGAATCACCCAGGGCTTTACAGGCACTGCCCTGTTCACATCTCATGACAGTTCTGTGCCATTAGAGGCGTCATTACCCACAAGGAAAGAAGCTCAGAAGAGGAAAGTTATTATCTCAAGTTTGCCTGCTTGGCTCTGGAACATTTTGGCTCCAGAGTCTTGGTTGATGCCCTTTCCGCAAGCACAGTGATTTGTATTTTAAGTCATGTCAGACGTCCCTGGGTCAGAAAGGTGGTTTCATAATACTTCTGGTATGAAAGCGGTTATGACAAAATGCCAAAGACCTCTGTATTCCCATTATAGAATAGTATTTCTACTTTGTATTTATTTTTTATGTGGCCCATTTTTAAAGCCTTTATTGAATTTGGTTCAGTATTGCTTCAGTTGTATGCTTTGGTTTTCTGGCCATGAAACGTTGGCACTTAGCTCCCTGACCAGGGATTGAACCTGCACACCCTGCGTTGGAAAATGAAGTCTCAATCACTGGACTGCCAGGAGAGTCCCTATTTCTAGTTCTGTTAATATTAGAAGAATCACACGTGGGTTCTGAGCCACTCACCCAGTTGTAGATGTTGGGGTTGGATTGCATATCCTTGTGGTTTATTGAGGGAATCTTCACACATTCATTCAGTCATGCATTCCTCTGGCACTGAATAAATGTCGGCTCTGTGTCAACACCATGTTGGTTGTTGGAAATAGAAGAATAGGGTGTGGCTTGTCTCCCCCAGAAGCTAGATATTTCTAATCAACTAATAACCGATGTTTATGAGATGTTTTTCTTCCCTTTGTACAGTGCTCTTAGTAAGAGCTCTAAGAAACATAGAAGCAAAAAGCAGCATTCGTATTCTGACTGCATTTTTGAGAAAACAGATGAAAAATACATTAGTGATCAGAATAAGTGGGGTTATGCTTCCGGCGGAAAATGGACAATGGGGAAATTTAAGTGAGCTTGTGAATGTTAAAGCAACAGGCTTTGCCTCCACCACAAATAAGAACTTAAATTTTAGTCAAATGGTCAAAAGTTCATATAGTCAAAGCTATGGTCTTTCCAGTAGTCATGTATGAATGTGAGAGTTGGACCATAAAGAAGGCTGAGCACTGAAGAATTGATGCTTTGGAACTGTGGTGCTAGAGAAGATTCTTGAGAGTCCCTTGAGCAGTGAGGAGATCAAACCAGTCAATCCTAAATGAAATCAACCCTGAGTATTCCTTGGAAGGACTGAGGCTGAAGCTCCAATACTTTGGCCACCTCATGGGGTGAGGCGACACATTGGAAAAGACCCTGATGCTGGGAAAGATTGAGGGCAAGAGGAGAAGGGGTGACATGAAATGGTTGGATGGCATCATGGATTCAATGGACATGAGTTTGAGCAAACTCTGGGAGATAGTAAAGGACAGAGAAGCCTGGTGTGCTGAAGTCCATGGGGTTGTAAAGAGTAGGACACAGCTGAGCAACTGAACACCACCTGCGTTTCAATCCCCACTAAATCTTGCCATTAACCAGCTGTGTGCCTATAGGAGAATTATGCAATCTTTCTGAGTTGCAGTTTGTATATTGTTAACATAGAGATAACCTTTCCTGTCTATTAGTTTTGTCATGAGGAGGGGATTTGAAAGCCTGTACACATTAATTCATTATTGCTGTAATACACCACCACAAACTTGGTGTCTTAACACAATGTAAACTTATTATCTAACAATTCTGGAGGACAGAAGTCTGAAATGAGTCTCTCTGGGCTAAAATAAGAATGTTGGCAGGACTGTGATCCTTTATGGAGCCTCTAGGGGAGGTTCTATGAACCTATCTTTTCCAGCTCCTATAGGCTGTCCACATTCCTTGGCTGGTGGCCCCTTACTCTTCGCAGCCAGCACGGATGATAACCTTTCTCACCTTGCACTCTTCTATCACTCGCTTCTCTTTCACTGAGAAGAAGCCTGATGAATGCTTTGGACACACCCAGCTAATCCAGAATAATCTCCTGATTTTTAAAAAACCTATTATAACTTTATTGATTCACTTATTGGCATTATTTTAACTTTTAAACACCACATTGAAAAAATTAATGAGGATACTCCCATTAAAAATGTTGTGTTGTACGTTTTTCATTTGTTAAGTAGTCCTCAAAATCATAGTTTTTATAGGTTATATAATGTGTCATCATAGGATTTTATTTAACCATTTCTTTGTTGTTCTAATTTTTCACTATTAGAAAAATCACACACACACTTTTAAAGTTAGATTCCTAGGGACTTCCCTAGTGGTCTAGTGGTTAGAACTCCATGCTTCTCCTGTAGGAGGTACAGGTTTGATCTCTGGTAGGGAGCTAAGATCCTGCGTGCTATGCAGTGCAGCCAAAAAATAAAAATAAAGTTAGATTCCTATTGAACTATTGTGTCAAGGGAAATAAAAATGTTTGATATTCTTGCCAAATTGCTTTCCAGAAAGGCTATCATGATTTTTCCATTCTACCAACAGTGTACCAAAGTACAGCTTTCATTATATTTAAAGTACTTTTTTTTCTTTGATTAGCAACTGTAATCCCACCTGCAACCTTCATTCTTCCTCAAAGGTTCTGAAGATCAGGATGTGGCTGTCTTTGGAAGGGACATTATTCTACTTGCCACATTACGTAAGGGGCATAGTTCAGCCTCACTTTTACAGGTGGAAGCCAATAAAGGATGCCTGTTTTCCTCTCATTTCCCAAAAGGGCCCTTTGCAAATCTAGACTATTCAAATACACCAGCACGTAGTCTGAAGGTTTTCCCTTCCTGGTCTTAGCTTCTCCATTCCTTCTGACTGGTACTTACCCCCATCCTCTCCTACTGCTTGTTCATTCCCCAAGGATTGGTGCTAACTACTCCCTTCTTCATGGGGTCTCCCTTGAGTCATCACAACTGGAAGAAGGTGACTTTAAAATGGTTAAAGTATATCTATTTGAAGCAATAAGGTCTAGGAGATGCACTAACATTATTTACTGAATATGTGAACTTGGACAGATTCCTTCATCTCTAGCTTTAGTTTTCTAATCTTTAAGATGGAAGTCACAGTAAGTGCATCAAAGATTTCCTGAAAGAATCAAACAAAATCATCTATGTCATAGATGGCATGGTTTATGAGTTTATGGCTTGACAGAAACTTGTTTTCAGAAAAAAGATAATTGCTAAAGGGATTGAAACATTCTGTGTAATCAAGACCGAAGCCAAATGGGCCAACTTAATTGAAAGCTGTTTCTTTCAACATATGCCTATAAAGCATCTGAAGTTCAAGATGACTAGTTCCTTGAAATAAGGTTCAGTACATTAGTGCTTTTCAGGAGCAACAATTCAGATAACAAAAGATAATGCTTCCGAGTTGATAACAAAAGAATTATAATTTGTGCAACAAAATATGACTCCTATCGATATAATAGGCAAAAACAAATTACTGTTGTTTCTCAAGTTAGAACCTCATTGCTTTTTGCTAACTTAACTACTTTAGCTAAGTAGTTTGAGTCCTCCAAAACTCAGTGTCTTCTTTGGTTGACACTTGAGATAATGCTTTCTTTTACAAAGACTTTATTGCTTAGTCGCTAAGTCCTGTGTGACTTTTTTGCAATCCTATGGACTGTAGCCCACCAGGCTTCTCTGTTCATGGGATTTCCCAGACCAGAATACTGGAGTGGGTTGCCATTTCCTCCTCCAGGGGATCTTCCCAACCCAAGGATCAAACTCACATCTCCTGCATTGGCAGGCGGATTCTTTACCACTGAGCCACCAGGGAAACCCTATGAAGCACTTTGAAGCCTATGAGGACCCAAGAAGAATGCATACGTGAGATTTCCTAGGACAAGTGCTAGCACAGAGATGCTTAATAAAGCTTGAGCATTATTGTAACTGCTCTGAGCATAATTCAACAGAAAAGCAATGCATAGCCTCTGGCAATAATTGACCTGTTTTATGTTTGGAGAGGAAACCATTTGAATATTACAATTACTGCTGGTGGTGGTGGTAGGATTTGTGCCTCTTCCTTTGATGATGAAATTATTAAAATGCATTGGTCTTTTATCATAGAAACACTAAAAGTGACATCTTGTATTTGTATAAATCGGAGTTTGCCAATTGCTGGCCCATGGAGATTCAGCCTGCAAGTGTATTTTATCTTGTCAGCACAGGGCTTTATTGTTAACACGGTGGCCGCGGTTGCTGCTGCTAATTGTTTTTGCTGTTGCTCTTGGCGTTGTCATTGATTTATGAACCAACATTCAAAAATTTTAAAATGGCTTATTAAAAATCTGAATTACTGTCTTCCATGGAAAAATAAAATGGTCTAGCATTACGCAGCCAGCATTTCTGCACAGTGGTCATTAACTACTGCTAAGTAGCAACTGTCTGCTGTAGACAGTGCAAGAACCTTTCACTCTGCCTCTGTCTCCCTGACTCAGATGCTTCCTCTCTGGATTTCATGATGGTGGTAAAAGATCCTAGCAGAAACACAGGGTAATGTTCCTGACAGCCTCTGCTCATGTTCTCATCACCTGATCAATATATAGCTTGTTTAGGTGTGTTTCTGTTTAAAGGTATATGTGGAAACACCTAAAATAAGTGTGTATATATATATATATGTGTGCCTTTACATGTGCTTCCCTGGTAGCTCAGCTGTTAAAGAATCCACCTGAAATGCAGGAGAGCCCAGTTCAATTCCTGGGTCAGGAAGTTCCCCTGGAGGAGGGATAGGCTACCTACTCCAGTATTCTTGTGCTTCCCTGGTGGCTCAGAAGGTAAAGAATTCAGTTGCAATGCAGGAGACCTGAGTTCCATCCCTGGGTTGGGAAGATTGCCTGGAGGAGGGTATGACAACCCACTTCAGTATTATTGCCTGGAGAATCCCTATGGGCAGAGGAGCCTGGTGGGCAACAGTCCATGGGTTCGCAAAGAGTCTGAACGACTAAGCACAGTGTAGCATATATACATACACTCATATATATGTATCTGTCTATACAAATATATTCATCTGATTCATTAACATTGAACTCATGGCTGACAGCAGTGTAACTCATTCCTGAATGAAGCCTACCTAAACACCCTCTTTTCTGTGTAAGGCACATCACAGGCTTCCTGCTTTGGGGGACACTAAACAGAACTTTAGCTCTACACTCAGAGGCTATTTTAAATATCAAAATAAAAGCTCCAACCAAAAATGTCTGCTTTCTCGAGACACAGGACCAGGAAGGAAGCAGCCACAGTTCATTCAGTTGCTCAGTCATGTCTGACTCTTTGAGACCCCATAGACCGCAGCATACCAGGCCTCCCTGTCCCTCACCAACTCCCGGAGTTTACTCAAACTCATGTCCATTGAGTTGATGATGCCATCCAACCATCTTATCCCCTGTTGTCCCCTTCTCTTCCTGCCTTTAATCTTTCCCAGCAGCAGGGCCTTTTCCAATGAGTCAGTTCTTCACATCAGGTGGCCAAAATATTGGAGTTTCAGCTTCAGCATCAGTCCTTCCAATGAATATTCAGGACTGATTTCCTTTAGGATGGACTGGTTGGATCTTCTCGCAGTCCAAAGGACTCTCAAGAGTCTTCTCCAACACCACAGTTCAAAAGCATCAATTCTTTGGTGCTCAGCTTTCTTTATAGTCCAACTCTCCCATCCATACATGACTATTGGAAAAACCATAGCCTTGACTAGACGGACCTTTGTTGACAAAGTAATGTCTCTGTTTTTTAATAGGAAGCAGCCTAGCAAGACAGAAAAGTTTTGACAATAGTAGTTCTGTACTAGCCAAGCAGCATAGGAAAAACTGTGGCTTGACCTCCACCCACACCAGCAAAGGCCAAGTGGGATCCTAGATGTCCACCGTTGCCAGGCTGTAACAAGCACCTTCCCCCGTCTCCCCCAGCAAGAGAAGGTCTCAAGTAGGGAGCTAGGTTTTCACTACCAGCAGGCAGTGATGAGAACTAGAAGTCCACCTGGCCTGGTTTAAACAGAGACCATATGTGGAGCCTGGACCTGTAGCCTCACATAGCAGTCAGAGGTCACCCAGGCGATCCTTCAAAAGTAATTCTATAAAGCCTGGCGTGCTGCGGTTCATGGGGTCACAAAGAGTCGGACACGACTGAGCGACTGATCTGATCTGATCTGATCTGATAAAGCCTTTCCAACAAATAGTCCTGAAGCAACCGGACACCCATAGGCCCCAATAAGACAAAACAGAAATTTAGCGTATCTCACTCCTCATGTAAAAATGACCTCAAAGTGGATCATAGACCTCAGTGAAAAATAGAAAGCTTTTAGGAAAACAAAATAGAGGAAAGTTTTGGGATTTAGAACAAAGCAGAGAGTTTTTAAACTTGACACAAAACACATTACCCATAAAAAATGGTGAATTCAGCTCCTTCGAGATTAAAAACCTTTGTTCTTTAAACGTGCCATAGAGAGGAATAACAGATGAACTACAGTGAGAAGTTTGTGAAGCAAAAGAATATACAGAAAACCCATCCACCATGTCTTCCCTTGGACCTTGAGGTCCCTAGAGTGTTTGCTTTCTTCTTCACCTTTGAGAATCTCCTTTTGTTTCTTTTTCTGTACACTGTCTAGAACTTTTGGCTATGGTTAGTGAGAATGCGGACAAATATGTCTACTCCATATTTTCTGGAAGCAGAAGTTATGACAGATCTTTTTCTTTCTTTCTTTTGGGGCTACCCTTAAAGCCTTTGTGGCTCAGAGGGTAAAGAATCTGCCTGCAAGGCAGGAGACCTCATTTTACAGATACAAAACAGCTCAAAAAAGTGTGTGATGTCCTCAGAGTCACCCAGCTCTCACGTGATGTCACCCGAGCTGCACGAGAGCAGTGCCTGTGTTCTCTGCTCTCGGTCTCCTTGCTGCTGCTCAGTCTCCTTGGGTCACTGTATACACATGAACATGTCAACAGGGACCTTCTCTGACTGTATTCACAGTGCAACGGACTCAATCACAGAATAGCTCCCAGCTGTGAGTTCAGTGAGCCAAGAGAAACTGATGTGTGTTCATGGTCTATTTTACTTCTATTTCAGTTTGTTTTATTCAAAGTCTTTTACTCAATGGGTTTGAAAACAGTGGAAGGGGAGGACAATGATGAGGCCAGACGTGTTCTTGCAAATGAAAGGATCGTTAATTGCGAGGCACAGAACTTCCAAACGTGCTTCTGCACATGTGGCAGAAGAGGACAAACAAGAGTCTCCTGACAGCATGGGAACCTGCTCAACATTCTGCAATGACCGAATCTAGGAATGGGGGTGACGTGATAAAACCCAGAGCGTAGAAATACACTGGCGACATTGTTTGCTGATACCCCCAGGATTAGCAGCTCAGCGCCTGTGTTTCTAAAGGAAATATTTGTGTTGCAATGTGAGAGCAGTTCAGTTTGTGTATGGATTGTCCATCATGCACTCAAATCCTATTTTCTGTAAAATGGACTTTTTCACCTAAAGAAAAGCCATCTCTCATAACGAACCTGTGGCATATGACTTATCGCTCCTTTGTTCCTATTTCTATTACCACCAACCTTTTCTGTGTCTCATAGGATCCTCAGATATACTCAACTTCCTGTCTCCATCTTGGCCCATCTCATCCCTCCCTGACAGTGCTGGCAAGATAAATCTCTCTCTGATGCTAGACGATCATGCATGCCATCCAGAAACTAGCCTGTTGCCTACAGTTTTTAGGATTAAGTCTAGGTGTTTTTAGAAGCAGGCAATAATAAAAAGTCTGATATTCAGCAGCCTCTCCTCTGTTCTTTTCTTAGGTATTATCAGATCCGAGTGACCTTGAAGGTGTCCTCAAGGATCCCCCACAGACTGAGCGCCTCCATCGTTGGGCAGACAGGTGAGCAGGAGGATAACAGTGGGGCACTTGCTGCCCACTGGTAAGCCTTCATTTATCACTGTAAACCAGGGCTTAGCAGAGCACATAGAGGCACTCAGTGAACCATTGTTGATTGTTGAATAAATGGATTTTGGAAACGTAGACCCACTGTTGCTTTGGCCCTGTTCTGTTGCAAAGGGGACCTAGCTAAAAGAAAACAAAAACAAAAAACTCTCCTAGGAGCAGCTGGTATCTGAGGATAATCCTGGCTATGAGTGCATGCTCAGTTGCTCAGGTGTGTCTGACTCTTTGTGACTCCATGGACCATAGCCCGCCAGGCTCCTCTGTCCATGGAATATTCCAAGCAAGAATACTGGAGTGGGTTACCATTTCCTCCTCCAGGGGATCTTCCTGACCCAGGGATCGAACCCGAGTCTCTTAGGTCTCTTGCATTGGCAGGTGGACTCTTTACCACCAAGACACCTGGGAAGCCCCAAACCTGGCTGTAGAGGTTGGCTAAAATCAAATCAGGGAGAAAGAGGATGGGAAGTGGCATCCTTCTGGTAGGTAAGAAGCCTGTTGTCAAAGAGGAGTTAATAATCAGCTTGGTGTACGGGACTCAGTAGGCAGGTGTGGTAGCACTTTCTGTGCATAATAAGGAGTCAAAGGCAATCCTGAGAAGAAGGATTGCCAAGGACAATCCAGGTTCTAACCTTGGAGCATTAGTAAGGTATCCCAGGCTCTCAGCAGGTTCAATGTGATAGCATTGAGTCAGAAATACAGAACTTATTACATAAAAAGTAAAGCCAGACATCAAGATTATATTCTGGCAGAAGTATTTGCATTAGTAAGTTTGGGAGAATGTATAGATCAACCAGATCTTAAGAAGGAGGAGACATACTTTGGAATGGAAGAGAGAGAAGGTAAGGAGACAAAAAGACAGAACCGTGTAAAAGCTGCGTAACTTTCACTCTACAAGGTAGCCAAGAATATTGTAGAAATCAAATTCAGTAAGATCAAGAGTTCTGGTTATTCATAGCTACATTTCCAAAAATTCATTTTGGGTTGCCTTGGCAATTATATTACCCCGTTGTTGACAGTGATATTATGGCAAGTAGAATTGTATGCAGTTGAATGACTGCAAAGTTAGTGCAGATGTGGTGGTCTGTTTAGCTCCTCCTTGGGGGAGGTGTGGGAGATGCAGGGTAGAGGGAGCTTAGATGGACCATGCAAGGGACAAGCCAGGGAGGCCGATGGTTTATGGGCAACAGGCTGGCTGGGGCCTGTGATCCAGAAAGAGAAAGACCCTGGAGACCGCTAGCTTCTCCCCCGACTCTGCATAGAGTTAAACAGTAAGTAGTAGTCAAGCAACCACATTTCCAAGGAGGTCCTTGTCCTCCACTCTTCACTCCTCCTTCCTCCAGGGCATAAGTCAGGCATCCAAGACTGGAGGTCACCCCCTCTCCTATGTCCTGGGCTCATTCAGGTGCCTGCAGGTTCCCACTGTGCTACCACCTGTATCGTGCCTCCTCCCACCCCAGCTTCTGCCAGAAGATTCATGGAGTTGACTGAGGAAGCAGGGTGTTTGAACCCTGATGCTGCATGAACTAGTCATGTGATCCCAGGCCTTGACAATTTGAGCTTCATTCCCTCACCTGAAACATGAGGATAAATATCCTTCCTCTGTAGGGCTTTGTCTTACACATTATATGTCTTTTTTGTTTGTTTGGGCCCTGTCTTTTCTTCTTGGTGAACCTGGCCGGAGGTTTGTGCGTTTTGTTTACCCTTTCAAAGAACCAGATCTTGGTCTTACTGATTTTTTAAAAATCTCTATTTTATTTATTTCCTCTCTGATCTTTATTATCTGCTTTCTTCTGCTAACTTTTGATTTTCTTTGTTCTTCTTTTTCTAATTCTTTTAGGTGGTGGGTTAGGTTGTTTGAGATCTTTCTTCTTTCTTAAATAAGGCCTATATTGCTGTGAATGTCCCTCTAAGAACTGCTTTTGCTGCATCCCATCAATTTTGTATGGTTGTGTATCTTCAAGATTATAAATGTAAAGGGCACTTTACATGTTATAGAGGTTATTAAAGGAAATGTCCCAGGTCAGAAGCAAGACCTTTTTCAAAAAATTTTAAAATTAATTTTAAACTTTTTGGGAAAATTATTATTATTAATTGCAGGATAATTGCTTTAAAGTAGAAATAGGAAAAACTCATTGTGTCTAGCAAGGCAGAATTCAGGAGTGGGTAGTACAGGCCACACATTCCAAAATTTCCAGGTTCAATTCCTGCTTCTGACACTTCTCAGCCTTCTGGATTTAGAAAAGTTATTTCACCTGTTTGGTTTCTTGGATTCTTCACCTATAAACTTGGGCTGGTAGAAGGGCCCTACCTCATAGGTTTGTGTTAAGGTTTGAATGAATTATGCAAGGAAATGACTAAAATGGTCCTGACCCATAGTAAGCTCACAATAACCACCAGCAAGAGTCAGTGACTCTATTACACGTTCAGCAGTTTACTTAGTAGCATCTGCCGCAAGTTGGTATTGTGGAGCGCATCCCTGGGGATGCGAAGATGCTTTCCTGCCCTAGAGGCATCCAGTCTTCAGGGGGAAGTGTCAGAGTAATTAATACAGTAGAGGTGGAGGCTGAGATAAGATTTTTGTCTCCCAAGGCACAGCCAGATGACACAAAAGCACTGCTGCTGCTGCTGCAAAGTCGCATCAGTCGTGTCTGACTCTGTGCGACCCCATAGACGGCAGCCCACCAGGCTCCCCCATCCCTGGGATTCTCCAGGCAAGAAAACTGGAGTGGGTTGCCATTTCTTCCTCCAATGCATGAAAGTGAAGAGTGAAAGTGAAGTCACTCAGTCGTGTCCAATTCTTAGCGACCCGTGGACTGCAGCCCACCAGGCTCCTCCATCCATGGGATTTTCCAAGCGAGAGCACTGGAAACTAAAGCACTAGGAAGCCATAAACCCAGTGCTGTTCACACGGAGGATGTTGCCGCATAAATTAAGGGGCAGAATTATACATTCTTGTTCTCTTTGAAAATATGTTCCTTCTCTGGTAGCCATATGATATGAAATGTGCTTTAATTACGCAGGTTTAGATTTAGATTCTGCTTCTCTGGATGGGACTTACTTTCTCATCGGGTTTTCCAAGGTCGGTGTTTATGATTTCATTTTGTGAATAAGAAAAAATAGTAACTTCCCCTGGGAAATGTAGTCATAATTGATATACTACAATGTTTCTTTTTTCAATACTTTTTAAAAAGAGGACTTGGGAAAAGTTGCTCAGGTGAATGGATGGCTCCTTCTTGTCTGAGTTAGCAGCATATCTTGTGGAATAGACTAGGACAGTCTCTGAGCTCGCGCCGGGTAAGAGTTATCCTCCTCAGGCCTTCTAGAAAGACTCCCACATTACAGTAGGGGCACATGTGTAAAGAGGTGAATACACCCCAATAGTGACAGTGCATTCCTCTGTTCATGGCACTGGGTGCAGGGCATCAGGGGAGCTTGTTTTCTGTGGGTGTGGACGTGTGGATGGTTTGGGCTTAGTGGTCAGTACGATTCTAAAGGCCACTGGATCTTGGTCATTACCAAAAATATAAAAGTATAAATTGTAGGTGATCCTCTAATGCTTCACTGAAGCCAGGATAGCTCTGGCTCTTCCAAAACTTTTCAGATTCCTCCTATAAGCCAAAATCCTAAGCGTTGAGAGATACAGAGATGAATGATGGTGAATAAAAACATGAGAGTAACAGTATTCTAGGAAGAGAAACCAGAAGTAAGACTTTTTTTTAAAATGTGATTCTGCTTGATTTGAAGGCTTGCATTTTGTGGGTTTCACAGATTTGTTTTCTGAGTTCAGGGTTACAGGTAATTGTCTGTGAATGAATGTTATGTATACTTACCCTTGGCTGTTTCCTTTCACCCAAGTGATGCTATTTAATAGGTTTTGCAACCCTTCCTACCTGGAGATGTCAAAAAATATTATTTTCTCTTAGGGGGATGATCAGTTACATCATATACAGGGGAGGGACACTGCTTAAACTTACTGAGGCTGTGTTAAGTGGTTCGGCACAAACAGACATCTGCTAGTCATTGCTCATCAAAGCAAGAGAAAGGATGAGCAGTAAACTGTGGAAGCGTGAAAAAATTGCCATGATTAGTTTTAGTAATGTTTTGAGAGGTAATTTACATTTTCATTAAGTGAAAGCTTTTAAGAGTTTCACCGTGTAAGGAGTGTGGAGAGACATTTATTCTTCAAATGAATCACACTAATTTCTTTTCAGGGCCCATTAAAGTACAGCTAAATATCAAATATGCCTGTTTTCATGGAGAGTATTAATCAGGTAAAAACGCCCCCGCTCCTAGGCTCTGAGTGCCCTCCTGGGGTTGGAGGAGAGCGCTGCTCAACAAGGACGTGTCTGGAGGAGTCCAGACCTGAAGGTTATTGGCACCTCTGCTCCACGCAAAAGTCATCTCGGAAACTCTGAAGCCAGGGCCCCTCACCTCGGGCTCCCAGTGTAGACCGTGGATCTGCTCTGCCAGCTGGTTCAGTGATCAGCTCCCTGGGGGTCCAAGCCAGAATTGTTGTCCGTCTTTGACCTTGAGATCAAATCTTAAAGTCTGCTCAACCTCCAAGGTCCCTCTTTGGGAGAGTCCTTCAGTCTCTTGTACCCTGGTTCATCCCTCTCTGCTTCGATTTAATGGGCTTCCCAGGTGGCTCAGTGATAAGGAATCCGCCTGTCAGTGTGGGAGGTGCAGGTTTGATCCCTGGGTCAGGGAGATCCCCTGAAGGAGGAAATGACAACCACATCCATTATTCTTGCTTGGAAAATTTAATGCACCGAGGAGCTTGTGCTGCAGTCTACAGGGGTTGCAAAGTTGGACACAACTGAGTGGCTAAACACATGTGCACGTGCACGTGCATACACACACACACACACACACACAGCTTTTAATGCCTATCCCTTTCTTCCTCACCTTCCACCCCTCTAGCCCACTCAGCTAGCAGAAAGGATTTGTGTTGGTTCTCTGCGGTGATCCCTGTCCCTGTGAGAATCACCCATTCCTTGTCTGAGCATCCTCACTGCCTGTACACACGTGACGTGTGTCCCTCCCCGTCTCGTGCAATTCCCCCGCCCCTTTGCTCTGGGGACCTGCATTTGAGACTTTGCATTGGAGGACCCAGCCCCAGGCTCCCGGGAGCATGCTGTGTGAGATCTGAACTTGCCTGGGAATTTGAAGCCCAGAGTCCCCCATCCCCACCCCTAGCCCTTGCCACGAGCCTGTGATTATCAGTGCATGTGTGTGGAGGTGTGCTCCCGTTGGGGGATGGGACAGGCTGAGATGTCATCCCCTCTTCAGAGTCCCCTGCAGGAGCAGGGCTGGCTCCCTTCTTGGGGACCTTTGTTGAGATGCGCCTCTGCCTGCCTTCCCCGCTTTCCCTGCCCTGGGTCCCTGCTTCCCCAATCTCATGGGACACACGTGTGCTAAACCACCTGCGCACAAGTCCTCATCCCTGCATCTGCTCTTTATCATCTGTCCCCTGAAACCACTAGAAGCGGTACAGCCGCTCCTGATCATATGGGAGGCTGGCAGCCGAACCCGCGTTCCCCTGCTTCCCGGTGACCCTGTGCCAGCAGCCTCTATAGAAATGACCCTGAAGAACCATCTGGGGCATCAGTGAAAGTACTGTGTGTGGGTATTTAATGGACTTCCTGTCGCCTGGGAGCCTGTGTGTATACCCACACAGCAGAACATAACGTTCTCGTTCACCTTTGCACCACATTTGTCAGGAGGAGTCCCCTAATCTATCTACCCCACATTTAATGAGCTTCCACAGCATCAGACCTTGGTTCCTAGAGCTGGCTGTGTGTGAGGCACAGTTAACACAGAGCTGAGGCTGCTTTCCTGGAGCTCCAGGACTGGGGTGGGAAACTGAAGGGTGAGTGACAATCACGAGTGACAAGGTGTGTGTGTGTGGGGGGCTGTGACCTCAAGGCAGCCTCCCCGGGAAGGCTTGACGGCCATCTTCCTGAGCGGGTCTTCTGTGAGCACACCTGACTTCCAGGTGTCCTGCCTTCGGTCCAGGTCATCAGTGCATATCTCTGTGTTCAGAAAGTGGGCAGAGTCCCGCCACCAGGTCTGCACAGCCTCAGCTGCCCGGGTGCCTCCCTCCTGACTGAACAAGGCTCCTGGGCCCCCTGCTGCCCCCCTTGTCCCCCACTAAGGCAGCAGCACCACCAGGGTGCACCCGCATCTGCATGGGCACACCTTGCACCTGGGGAACCATGTTTCAGGGAAACACACCTGGAGAGAAAGGTGAGGGAGAGGGCAGGGCCCCGGAAGCGTAAGCCAGAGAAGACACATGTACCGGATACACATGCCTGTTGCTGATGGAAGAGAGAACACAGGCCACACACAGGCCAAAGAAGCAGGCAGCTGCATCCCATGCACCCTGCGTGACCTTGGACTCGGTTCTAACCTTCCTGTATGCCAATGGTAATAATAACAGTAACTTCTTCATGGCGTTGTGAGCATTTTAATAGGAATACATATAAGTACTTAGAGGGGAGTCTGCCATCCTAAACCCTCAGTAAATGCTGGCTATTTTTAGTTTTATTACAAAAGCTGGAATCAGCAGACTTGGGTGAAATTTACACGGACTGAAATGTTAGTCCTGATGGGTTTTGCGGTTTATTCAGTACCTGTTTCTCTGCCGCCTCCTATGTGTCAGGCACTGTTTCTGGAGCTCTTGAGCCTCCAGATGCCCAGCTTCTGATGTTATTATCTTAAGAAGCAGTGAATGTCTCATCTTTAGAGGCTTCATGCAGAAGTTTTCACATGGCAGAAAACAGTGGCTAATGAAAAGAACATTACGTGATAGTTACCTATATTATATGCAGTCATTCCAGTCTTTTTTATTTTTATTTATTTATTTTAAAAATATTTATTTATTTGGCTGTGCCAGTCTTAGTTACAGCGTGTGGGATCTAGTTCCCTGACGAGGGATCAAATCCCATTCCCCTGCATCAGGAGCTCGGAGTATTAGCCACTGGGCCACCAGGGAAGTCCCCAGTCTTTTCTAAAATAAAGAGGAATTATTATTATTATCATTATATACTTATAGGAATAAATTAATCCTCAGTGTGGAAGTTGACGCTTACGTTTACACACCAGAGTCCTGGAACCACGTTGCTTCTTTATTCAGTTCTGGCTCCCTGGTGCCTCCCGGCGTGCCTGGGACACAGTTGGCATAACAGGTACGCTTATTGTGTTAGTAATAAAGACTGGAGGGCAGAGCTTGGGCTTTAATGAAAGGAACGGGGAGGCTGAATTCCACACAATTAAAAAAATTATAATAATAAGCTTCTGAAGCCTCAGTGAACAGGTTGTTTTGAAAGGAAGCATTTCAGTGGGAAAGGTACTGTTTTGAGATCTTGATAGTCTTTTTCTTAAAAAAAAGAAAGTGAAAGTGAAGTTGCTTAGTTGTGTCCGACTCTTTGCGACCCCATAGACCATAGCCTACTAGGCTCCTCTGTCCATGGGATTTTCCAAGCAATAGTACTGGAGGGGATTGCCATTTCCTTCCCCAGGGGATCTTCCTGACCCAGGGATCGAATCCGGGTCTCCCACATTGCAGACAGACACTTTACCATCTGAGCCACCAGGGAAGTCCCCAAAAAACAAACAAACAAAAAGCTGATGATTATTTAGAAAAAGCCCCGAAGTATGCAACAGAGGCTGGATAACTTCTTTCTGATTCAGCCAAGTGGTCACTGAGGGTCTGAGAATGGACCACGGGGTGTGGAATTTGGAGTAATGATGTGAGGGGTCTCCAGGAGGGGGTGGCGGGGACTGGGGTTGTTCAGGACCTCTCAAACCACCACAGTTTCTCCCACTGTGGCCCAGGGACCTTCTCTTGCAAGATCCCTAGGGACTCACACGCAGTCAGTTTCTTGATCCATCCTGCCCCGCCTCCTAAGTCAGACTCTCAGAGTAAGACAAAATGATTCGTGGATAAAATGCTGAAGAGGAAATTCACAGAGGGACACACAAGAGCAGAACCTTAGAATTCCGTAATTGCAGCTAAGGAGTTGACGCTAATGACGGATAATTGGATGATTTAGTCTTCTCCCTTTGGTGACTTACAGTTACAAGAAGAGATGCTGAAGTCTTAACACCTTAATGTAAAAGACAGGTCCCTGAGGATGGGCCCAAGCAGCAGAGGGTCTTTATTTCCCTCTGCTGACAGGTGTGCTTTTATCCATTTCTTCTGGAGAACAATGCGATCATGAAATGAAAAGCAATATTTTCTGCTGAGCTGGCTGAGGCTGATAGACAAGTGGAATAATAACTGCCATAAACTGCAGGAAGCCTGCTTCTCTTTGTCCAAACTCTCCTAAATGTCTACCCTGACTCGAGCATAAGCTCTCTTTTTACCATGACGAATGATTAAGTCTCTCCTATAAATGGGCTTCCTAGATGGCACAGTGGTAAAGAATATGCTTGCCAATGAAAGAGATGCAGGAGATGAGGGTTCGATCCCTGACTCAGGAAGATTCCCTGGAGGGGGATGTACTCCAGCACGTCCCACTCCAGTATTCTTGCCTGGAGAATCCCATGGACAGAGAAGCCTGTTAGGATACAGTCCACTGAGTTACAAAGAGGACACCCCTGAGCACACACACGTCTTGTCAATATTCTCACATGTAGAATGAGGGAGTCGTCTGCAGCCCCGTTTACACATGGATTTCTTTTAATTCAAGGGAGCACACAGAGGAAGGATCAGAGGCATCAGAACCTCTGGAATAGAGGGAGGAGAAACATGCTTAAAGGTACAGCTCCTGCTGCTGGAGCTTCTGCACTCTCTGCGTGGAGCCCCAGAGCCATTTCGAAATCCCCATCCAGGCTCACTCTAGCCTTTTATAGAGTGCCTTTGATTCATGGTGCTATTTCTGTGCACCCAGTTAAAAAAATATATCAGGAAAATGTTACTTGAGGCTCCACTCAGAGCAAAATTCCTCGACAGGTGCCCAGCGATTTGAATAATAACCATTTGAAAGCAGAGTGAGGTTGTCCTGGAGAGGGGTTACTGGATCAGGCTTTCCCACCCATGGGCTCTCCATGCTTCTGTCTAATAAGCTTTTCTTTCCATGACAACCCCAAATAAGAGGACGGATTGATGTTAGAACTGCTCAGGCAGGAAAATGAACAGAACATGGCTGTCTTACCTTTTCATATCTGTATGGTATTTGGACAGTTACAGAAACAGGGTTTCCTTTTTGTCTTGGTAGCTACTTGTGACGATCGTAGGAAAGGCTATGAGGAACGCATGACCTCTGAAGGGCATGGCCTTTTACTTAGAATGTTCCTGAAGGAAAAGCTTGTTTTTTTTTACTCCATTATTTTTTTTTTTCTGTAATAATACACCCACTTTAAGTAGATGGTGATTTTCTAAAAGACTACTTGGCTTGATCCCAGACATACATATTCTCAGGGAAACTTGGAAATCCAAATGCACAAAGCCATCCCGCCTAGAATTTTTTTAAAAATTATTTTACTGATGTATAGCTAACTTGCAGTTGTTAATTTCTGCTGTTCAGCCAAATGATGCAGTCATACACATGCAGTACGTGCATTCTTTTTCACGCTCTTTTCCACCGTGGCCTATCACAGGATACAGAATAAAGTTCCCTGTGCTGCGTGCTGGGGCCTTGTTATTTATGCATCCTGTGTATCATAGTTTTCACCTGCTCATCTCAGACTCCCCATCCTTCCCCCCGGGCGCCCACAGGTCTGCTCTCTGGGCCTGGGAGTCTGTTTCTGTTTAGTAGGTAAGATCGTCTGCATCACATGTTAGATCCCACGTGTAAGTGGTATCGCATGGTGTGTGTCTTTCTCTTTCTGACTTTTTTCACTTAATAAGTGAAGTAATGATAATCTCCAGGTCCATCCATGTTGCTGCAAATCAGCCCGAGAATTTTTCCATCCAAGTCCATTGCAGCGAGTTCTCTCCATCCCTCTCAGACTCACCTCACTTAAGATCATTGCCAAAGGCCGGCCTGCATCACCTTCACAGAGAAGCCAGGGTAATGTATTTTACAGAAAATTCCGATTATATCAGGCCCCTACTCACAGTCTGCTAATGATGGTGATGATGATGATAACGATGCAGAATGCTTACTGTGTGCTGGGCACTGTTCTGTTCTTTGCATATATTACATTTTCTCACTTCTCACAACTCTACAGGGTAGGTATTATTCTTACTGCTGCTTTACAGATGAAGATACTGGTGGGAACACCTGGGAGGAGGTGGGCTCAGGGTCCCAGCCAAGAAGTCTAGATCTTCTGCATCACATTGCTCCTTGCAGACCTGGGAATAAAATACAAAGTCCTTAGCAAGTCTTGGTGGCCCCGTATGGTCTGATCCTTGACTTTGCCCTTAAACTCATCTTTTGTCCTCTTCCCATCACTCTTACTCTTCCTTAAATATCAAGCTCATTCCCAACTCAGAGCTCTGAACTTTGGGGGTCCCTCCCCCTGGAAGTTGGTCTTTCCTCTCCCAGTCTTAGCCTGGTTTGCTTTCTCAATGAATTCAGGTCAGGTCTCTGCTCAAATGTCACCTCCTCAGAGAGGCTCCTTGCTCATTTTTTAAAAAAAAATAGATTTCCTGTTGTAACTTAATTTCTTATTCTGCTTTATTTTTCTTCAGACTACTTCAACTAGTTTTATTACATATTTATTGTCTGTGTCTCCTCTACAATTTAATAATAATGCTACTTTTCAGTAAATCATCATGGAGTGTTTTCTATGTGCTAGGAAATAGAATGCTCCAAATGTGTTTAGTATTTATGGGAATGGATGTACTTTATTATCACACTTTTCCTAAGCAATAAGTTACATGAATAAGCCCTGTTTTATAGAAGAGGAAATTTGGATATGGAGCGCCTAAGGACTGGTTCAAGGTCCCCCAGGTAGTGGTTCGTGCAGCCAGGATTCAATCCCAGTGAGTCAGACTCCAGAGTCTGGCGGGTCCTGTGTGTTGCCTGCTCCATCCACAGTGCTGATGGCCAGACTTGTGCTGAGCATCCGCTGGAGGAAGATGTCAGTTGTGCTGATGCATGGTCTTGCTACCCAGCTGGTCCTGCAAGATGAAGCAGAACTACTCCTTGGACCACTTGTCCATGCCCACCTCAAGTCCTGTCCCTTGAGATTTTCTCCTCTTCCTCGTGTCTCCTGGGTCCCTTCCAAGCTCACAGACCCCATTCTGGTCATGCTCAGTTTTCTTTCCCTGCCTCATCCTTCTCCAAGCCTTGCTCCCTTCACACTCCAGCCCTCATTACTCCCATAGATGCTGCAGTAGCAAAGTCAGACCTTCAGGGGCTGCCCTGCCAGTGCCCCATGGATGTGCTTTTAGGATGCTGTATGTGCATGCATGCTATGTCGCTTCAGTCCTGTCCGACTCTTTGTGGTGCTAAGGACTGTAGCCCACCAGGCTCCTCTGTCCATGGGATTCTCCAGGCAAGAATACTGGAGTGGGTTGCCATGCCCTCCTCCAAGGGATCTTCCTGACCCAGGGATTGAATTCACTTCTCTTATGTCACTTGAATTAGACAGGCGGGTTCTTTACCACTAGTACCACCTGAGAAGCACCACCCAGAATACTGTACATGTCATCTCAATTTTACTCTTTAAATATTTTCAATGTTTTTGAAAAAGACACAATAAGCCAAATGTTTGTCATTATTTACTCTTGCCTGGAAAATCCCATGGGCGGAGGAGCCTGGTAGGCTGCAGTCCATCGGGTCGCTAAGAGTCAGACATGACTGAGTGACCTCACTTTCACTTTTCACTTTCATGCATTGGAGAAGGAAATGGCAACCCACTCCAGTGTTCTTGCCTGGAGAATCCCAGGGACGGGGGAGCTTGGTGGGCTGCCATCTATCGGTCACACAGAGTCGAACACGACTGAAGTGACTTAGCAGTAGCAATTGTCATTATTTTAATGAATATTTATACCTGGAAGACCTATTGAAGAGCACGAAATAGTGGTTACAGTCTATTTGGGTTAAAATCTTGGTTCCTTGTCTTTGAAACAGTGAAACAAGTGCCTGGTGTCTCATTTCTACATATGAAAACAACAGCAAGACCAGAACGTCTCTCACAGGGTCCCCTTGAAGATTTGGTTAGGTGATGCTCGTCCCCTACAAGCAGCAGCAGTGTTCAAGTGTCAGCTCCTTTCCTCCTCCTGTTCTCTCTCCCATATTTCAGCTGTGCACCCCTGCAGAACTGACTTGGCAGGGACATCCATCTTTCATTTGGTGCAGTATGCATAGATCTGACATGTGACACCGTACCCACACGCTCCTCCTTGTAGCATCATTGCGAGGGGCAAAGTGATTCAGTTTATCTGCATGAAAGTGAAAGTGAAAGTTGCTCAGTTGTGTCCGACTCTTTGCGACCCCATGGACTAAACAGTCCATGGAATTCTCCAGGCCAGAATACTGGAATGGATAGCCTTTCCCTTCTCCAGGGGATCTTCTCAACCAAGGGATCAAACCCAGGTCTCCCGCATTGGAGGTGGATTCTTTACCAGCTGAGCCACTGAGGAAGCCCAAGAATACTGAAGTGGGTAGCCTATCCCTTCTCCAGCGGATCTTCCTGACCCAGGAATCAAACCGGGGTATCCTGCATTGCAGGACAATTCTTTACCAACTGAGCTATCAGGGAAGTGGGTTGGCCTTAACTTTCTGAGGAGGCAAACGTGCCCTGATCCTCTGGTCCCCAGACGGGGGATCTACATCACGCTGTTTGAGTAGGTGCTCTATTTTTGGCTGAAAGGAAGTTACTCCTCTTTTCTCTCCTCCACTGGAAGTGGTGTAAATAGAGACTGACTTCACAGACATCAGTTCAGTTCAGTTGTCGCTCAGTCATGTCTGACTTTTTGCAACCCCATGAATCGCAGCTCGCCAGGCCTCCCTGTCCATCCAACTCCTGGAGTTTACTCAAACTCACATCCATCAAGTTGGTAATGCCATCCAGCCATCTCATTCTGTGTTGTCCCTTTCTTCTCCTGCCCCCAATCCTTCCCAGCATCAGAGTCTTTTCCAATGAGTCAACTCTTCGCATGAGATGGCCAAAGTACTGGAGTTTCAGCATCATTCCTTCCAAAGAAATCCCAGGGCTGATCTCCTTCAGAATGGACTGGTTGGATCTCCTCGGAGTCCAAGGGACTCTCAAGAGTCTTCTCCAACACCCCAGTTCAAAAGCATCAGTTCTTTGGTGCTCAGATTTCTTCACAGTCCAACTCTCACAGACATATCTTTCTCCAAACAACTGTATGGATGCTCTCTCCAAAACCCTTTCTTCCCTCTCCACCTGATGCCATATTATTCCTCTAGTCTAACTGAGGAATTTAGATCGGTGGTTCTCAGCCACTCCGTTTGTGAGCTGTGCTTTTGAGTCTAGCCTCTGACATTGGTTTGCGGGGTGTGTTGTGGTCGCTGTCAAAATTTAATTTTAATAACCCATAAGATGCCTCTTTTTACCTTTAGATGGTACACTTCCCCCACTCCAAATTAAGTGTGTCATATTCCTTTCAGCTTCTGTTTTTTCAGTATTTATGACATTATAACTGAATGGTCACTTGAGCATTTCCTTTTCCCTGTTACCCTAGTATAAGTCTTAGGAGGACAGCAACTTGCTTACTGACACCACTCACGCACCTGCTGTCACACCTTTGTGACTCAGTGCGGATATGTTGAGTCAGTGGACTGATGGATGGATGAAAGGATGAGTAGGTGAATGCCAAGAATTCACATCACTTCCAGACCTCATTGAAAGATGCTTTCCCTTTCATCTAAATCCTCTTTGAAAGCTTCACCTGAGCACGTTCTCCAGTATTGATTGCCTTGGTTTAGAGCAGTTCAGGTCGATATTATTAAAGTTTAAAACACGATAAAAGTCATGACTCCTGAAAAATGAATGTTCTTGTTTATCTTCATTGAAGTAAATGTACTTTGCCTCAGCCTTCTGAAATATGTGCCAATGGATGACCCATATTTTCATGGATTGGTAGCAATGACAGTAATGAATTTCTATTGATTTTGCAACTGAATATACCAGGCACTGTGCTAGGTATTTCATAAGTACTGTTTTATCAATCCTCATAACAATCTTTGGAGAGAAGTTATCTATGTTTCCATTTTCAAAGGAGGAAGCCATCTCAAAGATTTTATAAATCAGTAGAATCAAGGAGTCGGGTGTTTCTGAATCATTGCCACAGTTGGAGTGTTAATTTTGTTTGAAGTGGATAACTTGACTTCTCTCTATTTTTATTATTTTTAGTAGTGGTAAAATGAGAAGGAAATGCTTTTAAAAAGATATTAAAAAGCCAACAGGTTTAAGTATTTATACATTTTTTCAAGCCAAAAATGTATATTTTTAAAATTTCACATTCAATAAAAAGTCAACAAAAGCAGATAGATTTCCTAGGTCTATTTGAGCAAAAAGAATCTATCTTTTGCAGAAGATTTAATGTAGGAGATTATTCAATTAGTCAGTTCTATATCAGCTAATATCACAATATTCAGAGAAATGCCTTGTGTTATGTGAGCTTGTAATCACAGGTTTGACAATGTTTAGGGCGATTAGAGAACATTTTCTGGGGAAGGAGATGGTGAGCAGAAGTGGGCGTGGTCTCCAGGGGGAGTGGGTGTGCTCTCCAGGGAAGTGGGTGTGGTCTTAGGGAAGTGGGTGTGGCCTACAGGGAAGTGGGTGTGGTCTACAGGGAAGGGAAGTGCCACATCAAGATGAGAAACAGGTAGTTTAACCCCCGCCCCCCCGCCCCCCAGTTGAGGTTTGCAGAATTTACTTTTGCAGAAGGAAATGGCAACCTATGCTGGTACTCTTGCCTGGAAAATCCCATGGACAGAGAATCCTGGTAGGCTACAGTCCATGGGGTCTCAAAGAGTCAGATACGAATTTACTTTGGAACATGTTAAGTATGTGGTGCCTTTGAAAATCCAAACAGAAGATTACAACTAGGCAACCAGCCTTAGAGGTCTTAAACGTTGAGAAATCTGGGTGATTAATAGATGCACAGATTTCATTGGCTGGCTATGTGCTACATTTTATGTATAGGACTTAGAGAACACATGAAACAGGCAAATGTAGTTCAGTCACAGGGCTTACCTTCTGTTGGAAGAGAAGAGTCAATATGCCTCCAATGGTACCGTAAGGTTTGGGGTAACGCCAACTACCATAAGGGAGGTAGGGAGTGATGCTGAGGATGGCAGAGAGGCAGCTGTGAGAAGGAGGCAGAGGAAAGTTACCCAAGCATCAAGAGGAAACTGGTGGGACTTGATCTAACCCAGACAATGGGAAGAGAGTGTTTTAAGGAGGAAGAGTTGACGGACTTTGCAGAATGCTTCTGAGGATTGAAGTACGATGTGCTCTAGAACTTTCCTGAAAATCTTGCAGGCAGGTAGAGCATTCATCACCTTGATAGGAGTTCTTTGGGAGGTGAGAAGGGTCCAGAAACTATATTTGGGGGAGTCACTGAAGTGTGAGTAAAACGATGAAGAAATGGAGACAGCCAGTAGGGGCATTCTTTGGGTAAGTGTCACTGCCGCGTCATGGAGGCAGACAGAGAGGTTGCCAGAAGGGCTGTGAGTTTGGGCTATTGTTTGTATTTTATTTCTAATGAGAGAAAGTTGACTTCACTTCAAAGCCATTGGGAAGGATCTAGTCTGGGAGAAGTTACATCCACAAAATAAAGTAGGGAAAGTCATTGAAACTCTCTAGTCATTAAAGGTTTACTTTTCTCAGTCCCAGTCCAGTGGCTGCTGAGATGAACTACAGGATGACTGAATCCCAAGAAATGCTTGCAGACATGTAAATGAACAGTTAGGAGCTAATGCATGATTAGGGGCTTCTCAGGTGGCACTAGTGGTAAAGAACCCACCTGCCAATGCAGGAGACATAAGAAATGCAGGTTTGATCCATGGATTGGGAAGATCTCCTGGAGGCGGGCATGGCAACATGCTCTAGTATTCTTGCCTGGAGAAAACCCATGGACAGAGGAGCCTGGTGGGCTACAGTCCATAGGGTCCCAAAGAGTCGGACAGGACTGATGTAACTGAGCCTGTGTGATCATTGGACATGTGCTGCTATGGTGGCCCAGCCTTGGGGGAGGACGTCCAGCAGTGAGCTGCCCCCACCCCCACATCCTGACCCCAGCTCACACCAGCTAGGTGATTGTGGTCATGGCACACATCAGCGAATTTGCACTGTCCCCTCTGCACCAGGGTGGAGATGTTGAGAAAAATGAGCCTGAGAGAAGAGGCCATCTTGTAATTGAATCTAAAGCTTCAGTAATTAATTCCAAGGCTCTAGGCCTAGGCGTGCATTGATTTTGGAGCCAACTGGCTAAGCGTTGGCTCATACCCAGCCAGGTGCTGCTGGTCACCTGGATGCTGTTTATAGAATTTTGGATGCTGTTTATAGAATTTGCTCAGACACAAAGGCACTAAAGCATCCTTGGAAATAGTCCTTTGGTGCCCCATTGAGCATCGCGGGAGGGCATTGTGGGACGGGAGCAAGGCCCTGGACTTGGAGGTTGAATTTTGGGTCCTGATACGAGTTCTGCCCTTGGGCTGGGTCTGCCGTCTTCTTGAGCCTCCCAGTTCCTTTCTGGAGTGTATTTACAGAACTATGTTATTTTCTTTGCTCTTAGTCCCCATATTTATGTGTAGATTCTTGTCTGTGAAATGGGCTTATAGAGCTATGTGCTTTCCTTTTAGCTATTAGTCCCCACATTGATGTGTGGGTTCTCGGACTTAGGATAGGGGCTCAGACTATCCTAAGGAAAATTTGGAAAACTTGCCTTCTTCAATGAGGACTCAGTCTACCTTTGGGGGTAGCCAGGCAAATGCTCTACCTGCATGTGGGTGAGGATGAGGCGATGCCAAGTTGAATGAAACAGAAGGTGGGATATGCACAGCAAAAGTGTGAATGTGGAAGGATAAAGTGTATTTTTAATACAAATAATGACACCAGTCACTGTCTTATTTAACTTTCACCATAACACTTTAGAAGAAGAGATTTTCATGGTTAGTTTACACATGAAGAACATTAGGCTTAAAAAACAAAAATAATTTGCAGGTGGGTATATCATCGGAAAAACTGAAAGATGCTAATTTGGAACGATGCATGCACACCTGTGTTCATGCTGCTGCTGCTGCTGCTAAGTCGCCTCAGTCGTGTCCGACCCTGTGCGACCCCATAGACAGCAGCCCACCAGGCTCCCCCATCCCTGGGATTCTCCAGGCAAGAACACTGGAGTGGGTTGCCATTTTCTTCTCCAATGCATGAAAGTGAAAAGTGAAAGTGAAGTCGCTCAGTCGTGTCTGACTCGACTCTTTGCGACCCCAGGGACTGTAGTCTACCAGGCTCCTCTGTCCATGGGATTTGCCAGGCAAGAGTACTGGAGTGGGTTGCCATTGCCTTCTCCCCTGTGTTCATAGCAGCACTATTTACAACAGCCAAGATACGGAAGCGACCTAAGGGTTCCTCAGCAAATGAATGGATGAGATATATATATATATATATATAAATATATAATGGAATATTATTCAGCCATAAAAAAGGAATGAAATTCTGCCATTAGCAGCAATGTGGATGGACCTAGGAAATATTGTGCTTAGTAAAATTTGTCAGACAGAAGAAAACAAATACTGTATGATATCACTTGTATGTGGAGTCTAAAATAATGATACAAACAAATGTATATGGCAAAACAGGAACAGACTCACATATAGAAGACAGAGGGAAGAGGGAAGGGAGGACGGACAAGATATGGGTTTGCAATTAACATATGTAAACTACTGTGTATAAAATAAATAAACATACAGTGTAGCACAAGGAATTATACCCACTATCTTGTAATAACCTATAATGCAGTATATACTATATACTACTGGAAGAGGAAGTAGCAACCCACTCCAGTATTCTTGCCTGGGAAATCCCATGGCCAGAGGAGCCTGGCAAGCTATAGTCCATGGGGTCACAAAGAGTTGGACACAACTTCATAGCTAAACACACAACAGCTATATGCTATAATTCAATACATTTTTTAAAAGAATTTTTTTAAAAAAGGCAAGTGAATGGAGTTCATGGTCTGATCCACAGTCAGCTCCTGGTCTTGTTTTTGCTGATTGTATAGAGCTTCTCCATCTTTGGCTGCAAAGAATATAATCGATCTGATTTCGGTGTTGACCATCTGGTGATGTCCATGTATAGAGTCTTCTCTTGTGTTGTTGGAAAAGGGTATTTGCTATGACCAGTGCATTTTCTTGGCAAAACTCTATTAGTCTTTGCCCTGCTTCATTCCATATTCCAAGGCCAAATTTGCCTGTTACTCCAGGTGTTTCTTGACTTCCTACTTTTGCATTCCAGTCCCCTAAAATGAAAAGGACATCTTTTTTGGGTGTTAGTTCTAAAAGGTCTTGTAGGTCTTCATAGAACCATTCAAGTTCAGCTTCTTCAGCGTTACTGGTTGGGGCATAGACTTGGATTACTGTGAGATTGAATGGTTTGCCTTGGAAACGAACAGAGATCATTCTGTCATTTTTGAGATTGCATCCAAGTACTGCATTTCAGACTCTTTTGTTGACCATGATGGCCACTCCATTTCTTCTGAGGGATTCCTGCCTGCAGTAGTTGATATAATGGTCCTCTGAGTTAAATTCACCCATTCCAGTCCATTTTAGTTCGCTGATTCCTAGAATGTCGACATTCACTCTTGCCATCTCTTGTTTGACCACTTCCAATTTGCCTTGATTCATGGACCTGACATTCCAGGTTCCTATACAATATTGTTCTTTACAGCATCGGACTTTGCTTCTATCACCAGACACATCCACAGCTGGGTATTCTTTTTGCTTTGGCTCCATCCCTTACTTCTTTCTGGAGTTATTTCTCCACTGATCTCCAGTAACATATTGGGCCTCTACTGACCTGGAGAGTTTCTCTTTCAGTATCCTATCATTTTGCTTTTTCATACTGTTCATGGGGTTCTCAAGGCAAGAATACTGAAGTGGTTTGCCATTCCCTTCTCCAGCGGACCACACACCTGCCATTCCCTTCTCCAATGGACCACACACCTGGAATTGAAGAAAGTAGGGAAAACCACTAGACCATTAAGGTATGACCTAAATCAAATCCCTTATGATTATACAGTGGAAGTGAGAAATAGATTTAAGGGCCTAGATCTGATAGATAGAGTGCCTGATGAACTATGGAATGAGGTTCATGACATTGTACAGGAGACAGGGATCAAGACCATCCCCATGGAAAAGAAATGCAAAAAAGCAAAATGGCTGTCTGGGGAGGCCTTACAAATAGCTGTGAAAGGAAGAGAAGCGAAAAGCAAAGGAGAAAAGGAAAGATATAAACATCTGAATGCAGAGTTCCAAAGAATAGCAAGAAGAGATAAGAAAGCCTTCTTCAGCGATCAATGCAAAGAAATAGAGGAAAACAACAGAATGGGAAAGATTAGGGATCTCTTCAAGAAAATCAGAGATACCAAAGGAACATTTCATGCAAAGATGGGCTCGATAAAGGACAGAAATGGTATGGACCTAACAGAAGCAGAAGATATTAAGAAGAGGTGGCAAGAATACACAGAAGAACTATACAAAAAAGAGCTTCATGACCCAGAAAATCACGATGGTGTGATCACTGACCTAGAGCCTGACATCCTGGAATGTGAAGTCAAGTGGGCCTTAGAAAGCATCACTAGGAACAAAGCTAGTGGAGGTGATGGAATTCCAGTGGAGCTATTCCAAAGCCTGAAAAATGATGCTGTGAAAGTGCTGCACTCAATATGCCAGCAAATTTGGAAAACTCAGCAGTGGCCACAGGATTGGAAAAGGTCAGTTTTCATCACAATCCCAAAGAAAGGCAATGCCAAAGAATGCTCAAACTACTGCACAATTGCACTCATCTCACACGCTAGTAAAGTAATGCTCAAAATTATCCAAGCCAGGCTTCAGCAATATGTGAACCGTGAACTTCCACATGTTCAAGCTGGTTTTAGAAAAGGCAGAGGAACCAGAGATCAAATTGCCAACATCCACTGGATCATGGAAAAAGCAAGAGAGTTCCAGAAAAACATCTATTTCTGCTTTATTGACTATGCCAAAGCCTTTGACTGTGTAGATCACAATAAACTATGGAAAATTCTGAAAGAGATGGGAATACCAGACCACCTGATCTGCCTCTTAAGAAATCTGTATGCAGGTCAGGAAGCAACAGTTAGAACTGGACATGGAACAACAGACTGGCTCCAAATAGGAAAAGGAGTTCATCAAGGCTGTATATTGTTACCCTGTTTATTTAACTTCTCTGCAGAGTACATCATGAGAAACGCTGGACTGGAAGAAACACAAGTTGGAATCAAGATTTCAGGGAGAAATATCAATAACCTCAGATATGCAGATGACACCACCCTTATGGCAGAAAGTGAAGAGGAACTAAAAAGCCTTTTGATGAAAGTGAAAGTGGAGAGTGAAAAGGTTGGCTTAAAGCTCAACATTCAGAAAACGAAGATCATGGCATCTGGTCCCATCACTACATGGGAAATAGATGGGGAAACAGTGGAAACAGTGTCAGACTTTTCTGGGCTCCAAAATCACTGCAGATGGTGACTGCAACCATGAAATTAAAAGACGCTTACTCCTTGGAAGGAAAGTTATGACCAACCTAGATCGCATATTCAAAAGCAGAGACATTACTTTGCCAACAAAGGTCCATCTAGTCAAGGCTATGGTTTTTCCTATGGTCATGTATGGATGTGAGAGCTGGACTGTGAAGAAGGCTGAGTGCCGAAGAATTGATGCTTTTGAAGTGTGGTGTTGGAGAAGACTCTTGAGAGTGCCTTGGACTGCAAGGAGATCCAACCAGTCCATTCTGAAGGAGATCAGCCCTGGGATTTCTTTGGAAGGAATGATGCTAAAGCTGAAACTCCAGTATTTTGGCCACCTCATGCGAAGAGTTGACTCATTGGAGAAGACTCTGATGCTGGGAGGGATTGAGGGCAAGAGGAGAAGGGGATGACAGAGGATGAGATGGCTGGATGGCATCACTGACTTGATGGATGTGAGTCTGAGTGACCTCCAGGAGTTGGTGATGGACAGGGAGGCCTGGCGTGCTGCGATTCATGGGGTCGCAGAGTTGGACACGACTGAGCGACTGATCTGATCTGATCTGAAGTGAATGGAGAGTGTGAACTTGAATGCAGATCTGATGTCGGAGCCTGGGGTGCTTGTAACTACACTGAAAGTGAAAATCTCCATGAAGAGGTGACATTGCGAAGAGACACAGGGTTTTGAGATGAGATCTAGGCTCTCAATTCATTTAAAAGAAAGTAGTTTTATGCCTTTTATGCCATGCTCCTTTCTAGAGGCCTGGTGTCTGGGGTATCTAGTGATGGAGATGTTTTGAGCTGGAGAGAGGAGAGCTGGCCCTGGGGTCATTCCCAGTCACACATAGACTCTGCTTCTGTGTCCTCACGCAGACGAGGGTTCTTGGTGCCAATGCACAGCTGAAAGAAAAAGATGAACAGAAGCTGCAAGACCATCTATGTCCTGGAGGACAGGCTCTCAGGTGTCTCTGGGCTGACACTGAGTTTAGAAGGAAAAGGAGTGAGGTAACAACAGCCTGAGAAATCAAGAAGGAAAATGCCTCTAGCTGCAGGGCCTGGTCTCAACAGGAAGGCTGGGCTGACCCCACCACGGTATGGAGGTGCCGTGCTCGTGTTAACCAGGGGATGTGTTCAGCCAGTGCATCTGGTAGGAGCAGTTGTCAGAGCAGCCACTGCCCTCCAGTTTCTAAGCTGCCCCTTCCCTGGCCGGTTAGCCTGGCCCCTCGCCCAGACCCTCGCATCCCTGTAGGCTATGGTCCAAGAATAAAGGCTTTGTGCCTGGCACAGCAGATGGCCCGCAGGACACTGCTCCTCACTGTGCCTGGAGTGCATTCCAATCAGTTGGCACCTGTCCAATGGACAGGGTCCATGCCCTAAAGCACAGGAGACAGGAGTCTAAGCAAGGAGGGTGAGGCATCAGAGGAGAGTCCAGGTGAGAATGGCCTTTACTGGGGGGTTCAGTTCAGTTCAGTCTCTCAGTCATGTCTGACTCTTTGCGATCCCATGGACTGCAGCACGCCAAACCAGCTCCTGGAGCTTGCTCAAACTCATGTTCATCAAGTCAGTGATGCCATCCAACCATCTCATCCTCTGTCACCCCCTTCTCCTCTTGCCTTCAATCTTTGCCAGCATAAAGGTCTTTTCCAGTGAGTCAGTTCTTCTCATCAGGTGGCCAAAGGATTGGAGTTTCAGTTTCAGCATCAGGCCTTCCAATGAATATTCAGGACTGATTTCCTTTAGGATGGACTGGTTGGATCTCCTTGCAGTCCAAGGGACTCTCAAGAGTCTTCTCCAACACCACTGTTCAAAAGGGTCAATTCTTCAGCACTCAGCTTTCTTTATAGTCCAGCTCTCGCATCCTTACATGACTTGGGGGTAGCTCCACTCATTCACAGCTTAGGCGGGGGACAGTGGTGGATTCAACCCTTGGAGAGAGTTGAGGCCTGATGCTTCAGAGAGCTTGCTGGACTGGTCAGTCTTGGCTCAGCCATAGCCCTGGAGCTGGTCTTTTGGAGGGAACTTCAATGTCTATGGAAGAGAAAGGTGGAGTGACCACCCATTCTTATCTACTGAGCAGTGCCTCCAGGGACGCCCTGATATTTTCCTACTACTACTACTACTACTACTACTACTAAGTCGCTTCAGTCATGTCCGACTCTGTGGGACCCCATAGACGGCAGCCCACCAGGCTCCCCCGTCCCTGGGATTCTCCAGGCAAGAACACTGGAGTGGGTTGCCATTTCCTTCTCCAATGCATGAAAGTGAAAAGTGTGAGTGAAGTCGCTTAGTTGTGTCCGACTCTTAGCAACCCCATGGACTGCAGCCTAACAGGCTCCTCCGTCAATGGGATTTTCCAGGCAAGAGAACTGGAGTGGGGTGCCATTGCCTTCTCCAGATATTTTCCTAGTAAGTCTCAATTGCCCCCTCCATCCATGGTCTCCCATCAAGGACCAGGTCACCTTGGGCTGGAGAAGGGCTCTGCGCTCCTTGGAACAGGCTAGGACCATGGCTGGGCAGGGACACTGCAGCTCTTACAAATATTTGATTAGCTGCAATTGTGCTATACTTAGTTCTCCTTGCGAAGCATATGGCTGAGACAGATGGCTCGGTCAAGACTGAAGCACATAAACAGGGCTCTTTGCCTCCCATTTGCTGGGTCTCCTGATGACTTTTCACCAGAAAGGGATTCAGAGTTAGAAGAGGGAGATTTGCTTCTACTCTTCTCAGAAAACCCCAGGCTGTATGTTTCAGGCAGACTTAGTGCTGGCTGTTTGTAGGGGAGCAGGGTAGGTGTGGGTGACAGGTCATCATGAGGACAGAGCAGGAAGCAGAGCCAGCTTCCGGGACCCAGCTGCTGGAGCCCAGATCCAGTTCATGTCCACAAATGTTTATGAAACATGGCTGCCAAGTGCTCAGGAATCGGATCCCTCAGCCTTGGTCACTCATGCGTTTTATAAATATTTGCCCAACCTGGACATCAGGAAAAGAGTTGCTTCTGTGCTGCGTAAAGCCTTACATGGACTGCAAGCCTCCAAAGTGGTCATTTAAGGCCAGTTCCACCGTAGTAAATAGTTTAGATTTTATTTCAAGTGCGATGGGGGTTGATGAAGTCTGGTTGAGATTTTATATTAATCAACTAAAGAGTAGTAATAGAAGTAGAGATAAAGTTTTCCATGTTGTCTATTGAGTTATGAAGTGACCCAGAATGGGTTCATCAGAACCACATTTTGAATGCAAACTCACAGGATTTGTGCAAGATTGGATACAAGGCTGAGGAAGGAAGAGGAATCGATGAAGAGTAGGAAGAGTTTTACTCTTTGTGGTTAAGTTTTTGGGTAAGGGACACATGTGGGAAACACAACCAACCAAAGGCTCTGTATTGGATTAGGTAAGTTAATGGTGTGGATTTGACATCAGAGGAATAATGTCAAGTGAGCAAGGGATCAGGACTGCTCGAGAGAGTGATGCAGCTGGAGTCAGACATTTGAGGGCCCTGAGCTTGTAGGTGGCATATTGTTTTGTCTTGGATTGTTTAACCGCTGAGTCGTGTCTGACTCTTTGGAGACCAATGGACTGCAGCCCACCAGCTCCCCTGTCCTCCACCATCTCCTGGAGTTGTCTCAAACTAAGTCCATTGGGTCGGTGATGCTATCTTACCATCTCATCCTCTGCCATCCACTTCTTTTGCCTTCAGTCTTTCCCAGCATCAGGGTCTTTTCCAATGAGTGCCATATAAAATCCTGAAAACAGTGAGACCTGGAGGGAAGTTTAAAACCCAGAGACAGGAGGGGCAGGAGAAGCAGGAGACTCCTAGGGGGAGTCGGGAGATGAGAGGGAAAGCATGAACTTAGTTAGCTACTTTTAGTCAGCAGGCTGCTGCTGCTGCTGCTAAGTCGCCTCAGTCGTGTCCGACTCTGTGCGACCCCATAGACGGAAGCCCACCAGGCTCCCTCGTCCCTGGGATTCTCCAGGCAAGAATACTGGAGTGGGTTGCCATTTCCTTCCCCAATGCATGAAAATGAAAAGTGAAAGTGAAGTCGCTCAGTCGTGTCCGACTCTTAGCGACCCCATGGACTGGAGCCTACCAGGATCCTCCGTCCATGGGGTTTTCCAGGCAAAAGTACTGGGGTGGGGTGCCATTGCCTTCCCCGCAGCAGGCAAGTGGGGTGAAATAAGGATTCTTCATCTGTCCACCCTGTTGAGTCAGATCTTTATTATCATCTTTTGTCTGTGAAGGAACTAAGGCTGGGAGAGCTAACATCTCACCAAAGGACTCCCAGCAAGTCAACAGGGAGATCCCTGATGCTCTGTCTTTCCAGGCATCATCCACTGCCCTGGTCCAAGCCCACTCTCTTCCCAGCATCAGGAAACAGTGGAGGGGACTTCCCTGATGGTCCAGTGGTTAAGACGCCACGTCTCCAATGCAGGGGACATGGGTTTGATCCCTGGTCAGGGAGCTAAGATCTCATGAGCCTCACAGCCAAAAAAGACAAGAACAGTTCAGATATTATTAAATGCAATGAGACAATTGTCCATCTGATCATAATAAAGAGCCAAACGAAAAAGAAACAATTAAGGGTTTCCCTTCCACTACCCCAAGAGGTCTGCTAGAAGCTGCTGGAATTCCCTTCTGGATAATGTTTCATCATCGTATCAGCAATACCCTCCTCCCCCATCCAGTGATGTATTCACTGCCATCTGTCCCATGGTGGCTTAGTCGCTCAGTAGTGTCTGACTCTTATGACCCCATGGACTGTGGCCCACAAGGCTCCTCTGTCCTTAGGATTGTCCAGGCAAGAGTACTGGAGGGGGTTCCCATTTCCTTCTCCAGGGGATCTTCCCAACCCAGGAATCAAACCCAGGTCTCCTCCACTGCAGAGTCTTTACCGACTGAGTTACCAGCGAAGCCCTGCCTTCTCTCCAAGTACCTGTTAACACTACTCTATGCACAGTAATCTGGGTATTCAACCCTCCCTACCCTTGAGCACTCATCCTCCCATCACAGGGGGAGGAAACCCAGTTGCAGACCAGGTACATTCCTGTTAACAGGTGTGTGAGGTACACATGACAGAGGCCTGAGAAAATCCTCATCTTGGAACTCTTTCCATTTCTTGTCTTTACAAAAGCGAGAGGCACAAGGCTATGGACTGGGCTTTAATTAGAATACAAATGGAAACACCTGAGACTGCAGAGGGTTAGGACGGATCAGAAGGAAGCCCAGCAGGGAAACCACTGGGTGATTGGAGTGTGTTAGAGGTGACCCGCTGGTATTTTACTTCTGAAATTACATAGCAACACACGTTATTGGCTAATAAAGTGTTATCAAGTGCTGGCCTTTCTGGGCTCATTCTAGTAGGTAGGTGACAAGGGTTTATAATTAAGTCATTAAGCCCACTCAGTGTTGATGGGAGGATGCTCATAGCTAAATTACATCAGTAGCCCTTGTTCATTTTCAGGAATTTAATGGTATTGTTTTTTTTCCTGCATTCTTTGGTTTGGTCACTCTTCTTCTGCAGGGATGGATTTCTGCCAGGCCACGATCTCTGCTTTGCAACTTGAGTTTTCTTGCAGACTAAGATAGGAGTCAAGTGTCCTGGGAACTGAGCTACCCTCAACATAGGGAACCTTCCAAAAGCCATCCCTCTCCATCCCCGCCCTCATTAATAACTAATTTATTGATGAACTCGATGTATATTTGTTTGGATGTAATACTCAAGCCCTGCTGTTCCATCATGCTAGGACTTCAGTTCTTTTTCTGCAAAACAGAAGTGGGTAACGTGTTGGGATTTTGTGATGGAGTAACATAAGTGTGATGAGAGAGAAAAGAAGTTGGAAAATATTACATTAAACATTGCAGACCATTCCTTACTGTTGGTGTACCATGACCAGTGACTGGCATTATGTCTAGCATTGCCTGTGGGGTCGTTTAGTTACATAGTTAATGAGTAAATAAGCTCATAAATGAAAGAATGAAAAGAAACACACGATTTGGAATCACCATGACATTTGCTGCTGAGGATGTGAGGGCAGGAGGAGAAGGGGCTGACAGAGGATAAGATGGTTGGATGACATCATCTCCTCAATGGACATGAGTCTGAGCAGACTGTGTGTGTGAGTTGCTAAGTCGTGTCTGACTCTTTGCAAACCCATGGACTGTAGCCCACCAGGCTCCTCTGTCCATGGGATTTTCTAAGCAAAATTACTGAACTGTGTTACTATTTCCTTCTCCAAGGTATCTTCCCCACCCAGAGATCAAACCCAAGTCGCTTGCAGTGAAGGCAGATTCTTTGCCTTCTGAGCTACGAGGAAAGCCCTAACTGGGTAATAGTGAAGGATAGGGAAGCCAGGCGAGCTGTAGAGTTGCACACACTTAGTGACTGAACAAGAACAACCACAGGGTAACATAACCCTATGATCCTGAGCTCCCTCCAAAGGAAGTGAAGAACTCTCATCCTCAAGGTCAAGTGAGAATATCTTATTCTCTGGAGAAACAGTGACCATCTGGTTCAGGCGGCTTTTTTCTCCTGCCTGTTCTTTGAAACGGTTAGAAACAATAACGAAGCTTGGCTTCAGGGTGACTTTCTGTCCTTCCTATTCCTAGAAATGGCCAGCAAATAATCTAATGTAAAGAGTCATCATCCTTGTCATCTTCATAATACCAGGAAATCTGTTGGGTTTTGAGAATTTCACAGTTAAACACACACTTCTTTAATCCTCATCTCATCTGGACCTGACACTGATTGTGTCAAATAAGCAGGGCATGACTTTTGCTTCATTTAAGCTCCTGTTTACTGTCCTGCCCAAGGCCACACAGCGAGAAAGTAGCAGGGGTGAGTCTAGAACATCTCTGTTTGCTTTACTGAAGGAGAGCCTGTTCTAAGCCATAAAAAAATCAAGGTCATGACCTTGAGTTGTTCATAACCTTGAGTTATTCATAATCAGACTTGGCTTTTACAACTTCCCTGAACTCTAATGTTCTGGAAAGTTGTCCCACGTGAATGTGTCCTGGTTTACAAGAAATATTATGACAACTTCTTAACATCTTTGTTTTCAAATAGCCTAGACCTCACCCAGACATCATCAGGCCTGGAGGGTTGGGAGGGTTTCCCCTAGAATTTTGACTGCTTAGCACAGACCTGATTCTCTGGGGGGCTCCTGTGTGCAGGCAGAGTCATGGCCATCTGCTTGGAATGGGAGAGGGAGCTCAGGCTACGAGTCAGTGCCCTTGAGAGCATCCTGGCTTGGACTCTGGGACAGAAGGTCTATGCCAGATCAGCAGCACCTGTGCTTTGTAATCTGTGCTCTCGGAGCCATGTGGGGCTGGAGGGAGATCTCTGCAGAGGGAAGGTGGTTGTTTGAGTTGTAGGCATTTAGAGGCACATACGGAGAAGGCAATGGCACCCCACTCCAGTATTCTTGCCTGGAAAAATCCCATGGATGGAGGAGCCTGGTGGGCTGCAGTCCATGGGGTCGCTAAGAGTCGGACACGACTGAGCGACTTCACTTTCACTTCTCACTTTCATGCATTGGAGAAGGAAATGGCAACCCACTCCAGTGTTCTTGCCTGGAGAATCCCAGGGACGAGGAGCCTGGTGGGCTACCGTCTATGGGATTGCACAGAGTCGGACACGACTGAAGTGACTTAGCAGCAGCAGCAGCAGAGGCACATAAATATGCAAAGTATTGATATCAGTCATTTTTGGGGAAAAGAAATAGCATAATCCAGAAGTGTTTTACTCTTGCTTTCTGGTTTGAGGTTCCAGATTGCACTATTTTCTCTGGACAGTGGGAGTCACTGGAAAGCTCCTCTCCTTCATCTACCTGCTCTCTTGTTTCTACTCGTCTCCCCTTCCTCCTATTCCCGTCTCTTGATCCACCCACCTTCTTTTCATCAATCTTGTTTTCCCTCAAAGTTCTAACTCTCCTTGTATATACTCATCCATGATATTGATCCTGATATGTGAAAAATAAGACACATATTTGGGAAGACTCTAAGCTATGTCTTCTCATTGGATCAGTGGTCTGGTCATCAAATATGCAAAAAGCAGTCTAAAGATCATCTCTAGATCTATCCATATTGCTGCAAATGGCATCATTTCATTCTTTTTTATGGCCGAGTAATATTCCTTTGTGGCTTCTCTGGTGGTTCAGAGGTAGAGAATTCGCCTGCAATGCAGAAGATGAGGGTTTGATCCCTGGCTCAGAGAGATTCCCTGGAGGAGGAAATGGCAACCTAATCTAATACTGTTGGTGGGAAAATCCCATGGACAGAGGAACCTGGTAGGCTCAGTCCATGGAGATGCAAAGAGTTGAACCTGACTGAACATGCGTGAAATATTCCATTGTATATTTGTACCACATCTTCTTTATCCATTCCTCTGTTGATGGCCATTTAGGTTGCTTCTGTGACTTGGCAATAGTGAAATAAGTCAGAGAAAGACAAACATCATACAATATCATTTATATATAGAATCTAATTAAAATGAGGCAAATGCACTTATTCATAAAACATAAACACAAATTTTGAAAACAAACTTATGGTTAACAAAGGTGAAACATGGCTGGGAGGGATAAATTAGGAGCCTGGGATTAATATTCACTACTATATAGAATGGATAACCAGTGAGACCTACTGTTATAGCATGAGGGACTCAATATTCTATACCAGTCTATATGGGAAAAGAATCTGAAAAAGATGAATATATGTATATGTATAACAGAATCACTTTACTACACACCTGAAACTAACACAACATTGTAAATCAACTATGTTCCAACAAAATTAAGAAAAAAGTGAGTCAGAATATTTGAAATAACACTTGGGATATGCCAAGACATGTTCTTTTCACTAATGTAAAAATATTAAAACATAGAAAGAGAAAATGAGTGTTATTTCAACAACAACAAAAAACAGTTGATAGAAAAAAGTGACTTTCTACCCAGCAGCTAGGAAGGGGCAGCCTCCCAAAGTCTGAGCAAGGTCTTTCAGCACAGAGAGAGTGGGCACCACCTTCACCTCTGGGTGCCCAGTACCTGGTGCATGAGAGGGTGCAGAGCACCAGGTGTGAATGAGCACCCTCTGTCTGCCAAGGAAGGTTCCGTGAGCCAGCAAGAGAGCCAATCATAGAAAATTCAGGAAGTGGTCTTGCAGAAAGTCAGGAAGAAGGAGCCAGGATAATGAGCAAGGTGTCCAAGTGTGGGTTGTCATTGTCGAAGAAGGGAGAATCCTGGTGGGAACAAAGCTGGCAGGCACTGTCTCAGTGATGCCCACAAGCCCAGAGGGTGCCTTGTGATCAGTGAACCTTCCTTGGCAAGGAGGCACTTGTTTATGCCCTAGTTACCAGTGATGAGAAAATGCCACAGGTCCCACAGGGCATCAGAAATGCCTCATCCTGGGCTTAATGGGGCATCTTGGGATGTGAGGGTCTCCTGTAAATACTGCTAAGTCCTGTTTGTCAATCTGCTGAAAAATCAGAGGAGCTCAGTCTCACGTATGTAGCCACTGGAAATGCATTCAACAGAAAAGTGCTACGACCTTTCTCGAAACACAATTGCAAAATCATTCTACTGTATTTTGTATGTCAGCCACGTGCCTGGTCTTCAGATCTTGATTTATTTTATCCTCTTTGGTCTACACTGATCACAGAAGGTCAGTGTGTGGAGATGCCCATTTTTCATGTGGAAAGCTGCTCTTACAAGGAATGATGTCACTTGCCCAAGAAGGCAAGTGATTGAACTGTTTTGCTGGCTGTCCCTCCAGGTACTAGACGGCTCTGCGTTGCTCTGACCTTCAGAGTATTTACTCCATCCATCCTTGGGCGTGATGTCAGTCTGACTTATAGATCAACCTGGCCTTGACAGTGATAGAGAAAGGTCTGGTGCAGCAAATAAAAACAGAAAGGCACTTGCACACAAGGATCATTTCTGTTTAAAAACCACATCAATTTGAATCCAACAGGTCTAAATAGGGCTGCATTGAGCCAGTAATTTTATTTCCTTCATGATGAAGTGCCAATCTGAGCGGCCGTGGAAACAACCTGGGATTTTACTTTCCTTTTTTTCTCCCTCCTCTGAAGCAACAAGGCAGGTGTGCAGTGTCACTGCGCATAGGGTGGCAGCAGTGACCGTTTGTCCCTGTTTCTGAGGGACAGTTTGAGCCAGCTGGGGACATTGCACAAGGCACTCAAGCTGTTTCCCTTTGCTGGTTGAGCTCATTTTTTAAAACGTTTTCTTGCTTCCTTTGGCAGTCACATTAGTTGTTTCTCAAGAGAGCTTACCTTTTGCTAGGAAATGGGTGCGTTTAAAAATTAGATATTTATTCATTTTGGGTTGCACTGAGTCTTTGTTGCTGTACGGGCTTCAGTTGCGCTGAGCGGAGGCTGCTCTGAATTGCGGTGCGCAGGCTTCTCATTGTGGTGGCTTCTCTGGGTGCAGAGCACAGGCTCTGGATATGCCGGCTCCAGTAGTTGCAGCAGGCTCAGTAATCACGGCTCTCAGGCTCTACAGCGTGGGCTCACTAGTTGTGGCACACAGGCCCCGTTGCTCTGTGGCATGTGGAATGCTCCTGGACCAGGGGCCGAGCCCGTGCCTGCATTGGCAGGCAGACTCCCACCCACTGTGCCACCAGGGAAGTCTGAAGTGGGTGAATTTTGCTCATTCACTGGAGGCTTCTCTTCCCAGATGTTATATAGATAGATCTGAGGATGGGTCCACACAGTACCTCCTCCTGTAGCAACCAACAGGACACCTGCCTCCTCCTCTTTGTGCCTTGATCTCTTCATCTGGGATGAGGACTTACCCCAGCAATTTTCCATAAGGACTAAGGAAAGAAACACATTTGGAAAAATATGTTGGAAGCTGTGAAATACCACTTGTTTGGCCATTATTATGAATGCATAATGATTGCTTTATATAAATATTAATATTATTGATTTTAGAATATTTCTATATTTTTCTAGCTGTGCAGTTTAAGTCATTTGGAGGAATTCACCCATTTTTCTCTCCATAGTAATCCTGATCAGTGGACACGAGAAGATCCTGAAATTCAACTTAACTCTGAGTCAGTGTTTAGGGATTAGGGTACATTTAGAACTCATCCTAGTATTCTTGCCCAAGGAATCCCATGAACAGAGTAGCCTGTGTAGGGTCATAGACAGAGGAGTCTGTATAGGGTCATGGATAGAGGAGCTTGTATAGGACCATCAAGAGTCAGACATGACTGAGCACGCACGCACAGAATGTATCAGAGGACATGAAGTTGAACAGGTTCCTTAATAAACTGGATATCTAGTATAATAACACATTTATCTAAAGTGAAAGACAGATTATCCTTCATATGCTGTGTGGTATGAAAGCCACACTTTCAGGAGAGAGATTCTGTGGGCACAAGGGTGTCTCTAGAGAAGGAAAGGCAATTTCTGTCTTTATCTCTGTGTTATTATCTCTTGGAGAGGGGGATTAAGGAAGACATGATGGAGGAAGGGGTGTGTAAGCAAGAGAAGAATTTTGCAGGTACTAATTTCTAGCCAGGGGCTTCCCTGGTGACTCAGATGGTAAAGAATTTGCCTGCAATGTGAGAGACCCAAGTTTGATCCCAGCATTGAGAAGATCCCCTGGAGAAGGGAATGGCAGCCCACTGCAGTATTCTTGCCTTGAGAATTCCATGGGCAGAGGAGCCTGGTGGGCTGCTGTCCATAGTGTTGCACAGAGTTGGAAACAACTGAACCACTAACACTTTCTCACTTTCACTGTCCAGCCAAGGAGCACTGCCCATGTGATGGCAAGTGATTTCGCTAATATCTTACGACTTACAAAGGATTGAACAATGTTCTTTCTGAGATTTGGTGACCATAAATCTTCCACGATGGAGTTGTGTTCATCTGTAGACCTTTGTCTTTGGGAATTGAAATGCAGTTTGGGGCCATTGCTTTCCTTGAGCTGGACTGACAGCCCAGGAGGCTGAGGATCCAGGGCAGGATGGGACTTCATGGGCTTCTCCCGGTTCTTGTTTTGCAGACAGCAGCACGCCTCACTCAGCCTGCGTCCACGACAGCACGGTGCGCAGCCGGGTCTTCCAGATCTTGTATAGAAATGAGGAGGTGCCCATCAACGATGCCATGATCTTCCGAGCTCATCTGCTCTTAGATGGTGAAAGGGTAAGTCCCGAGCCTACCACCAGCCACAAGTGCTGAGTCCTCCTATGCCTTTTGTACCCATTGCTAGGAGCCTGCCAAGTCGCTTCAGTTATGCTGACTCTGCAACCGTATGGACTGTAGCCCACCAGGCTCCTCTGTCTATGGGATTCTCCAGGCAAGAATACTGGAGTGGGTTGCCATGCCCTCCTCCAGGGGAATCTTCCTGACCCAGGGATCAAACCCATGTCTCTTATATTTCCTTTATTGGCAGGTGATTTATTTACCACTGTGCCACCTGGGAAGCCCCATTGCTAGGAGAATGGGGTGCAAAGAAGATGCTCTGGGTTTGTTCTGAAATCTGACAGATCAGGACTCGGGATTTTAGAGCATTCCTGCACTTCCTGATTTAGCCAGTTTTGTACTCATGCTTTTGTTCACTTACTTGCTCGTTTCACATACCAACTGAATCCTGTTGACTAACTTGCTGGGCCTCTGTCAGTGGGTCAGTCAGCAACTGTTTGCTGAGTACCTACTTTGTGAAGGGATGTGGGGCGGGCCCTCAGATGATGGGCAAGGCTGAAGAAGGCACCAGGACTACTCCCTCAAAGGATGGATGCTTCATCGGAAAAAATACATACAGACAGGCACTGGTAGCTGGAGAAGACTCTTGAGAGTCCCTTAGACTGCAAGGAGATCAAACCAGTCAATCCTAAGGGGAATCAACCCAAATATTCATGGGAAGGACTGATGCTGAAGCTGAAACTCCAATGCTTTGGCCACCTAAAGTGAAGAGCTGACTTATTGGAAAAACCCCTGATGTTAGGAAAGAGTGAAGGCAAAAGGAGAAGGGGGTGGCAGAGGATGAGTTGGTTAGATAGCATCACTGACTCAATAGATAAGAATTTGAGCAATCTCCAAGTGACAGTGAAGGACAGAGGAGCCTAGTGTGCTGCAGTCCATGGGGTTGCAGAGTCACACACGACTTAGCGACTGAACAACTAGTAGCTGAAATGCACTGTGCCAGCTGCATCTGCAGATGAGCACAGGGCACTGAGGATGGAGGTGAATTCTGCAGGAACACATTAATGCCTTCACAAAGAAGCTGGCTTTGAGATGCCGGGACTAAGACTTCATCAGACTAAGAGTGGGGCATCCCGTACAGGGGAACAGTATGAGTCAAAGCCCAGAGACCTTGGGGCCAGGCATCCCTGGAGGAGGGTGCCGCTAGAGCAGAGGCCCTGAGGTAGGGATGGGGAGGTGGTGAGGAATCCTGCCATTACTAAACCCCAAGGTACCCAGCCATCATCACTGGTTGCTTTCCTTAAGTTCTCCCCACACCTTTCTTTGTAAATCAACTCTGTTTAATGGAACTGAATCCATCATCTACTTCTTTCCTGGACTCTGGTGGATACAGGCCATTTAGGAAAAGATACTAGAGGTGGTTTTGGGGGCTCGGGGACTCCTGGTTAGGCTGCATGCCCAAGCTCAGCTTCCCCGAATTCTACTAAGAGAAGGTCACTTGACTTCTCATGGGCCATTGTCCTTTGGCACATTGATCTCAGAGAGCTTCCTGGGCAGAATGGTTATGATTGGAGACTGGGTTTTGGACATAACTCAGGTCTCTCAGTCATTATTCCGTCTGAATTCCATCAGACTCTCTTTCCTGCCCCCTATGAGTTCAAATCTTTTCAAGGTTTGCACTCAACACTCAAGTTGAGGTCACATGAGGTCACCATCAGCCAAGTTCTGAGCATGAACAGGGCATGTTTGCCAGCACTTAGTCCTGTGTTCATTTTGTACAAGACATTGTTCCTATGGAACACTGTGCTTTCTTTTGCGTGGAAAATCACTTATCTTTACAAGCTAATAAATTATTATTGTGTTGGGGTTAATCTTTATGGCAGCAAACAGTGTTATCATTAATCATTGCATCTGGATGAGTGACAATTAGAGTTAATTGGATACTTTCATAAAAGCTATATCTCTGGAATGGATGTATTAGCTCTAGGGAATGTCTGTTTATGGTAGCCAAAGCATTGCGTATGGTTAGGAGGCCAGAGTTCATGGTCACACATGCCAACAGTCCTGGGTGTGAGCGGTAGGCGTACACAATGCTGACACAGTCAGCACACAATTTCATGTGCTACGGTAAGTACAGAATGGCCTTTTTTCACACTTTTATGTGCATTTTCTGCATAGTTACACAAAAGCAGTGATCTATGGAATAAGTGTGGGCTTCCCCGCTGAGTGAGCACAGTGGTTAAGAATCTGCCTGCAGTACAGGAGCCACTGGAGACTCGAGTTCAACCTTGGGGTCAGGAAGATCCCCTGGAGGAGGACATGGCAACCCACTCCAGTATTCTTGCCTGCAGAATCCCAGAGACACAGGAGCCTGGTGGGGTACAGTCCATGGGGTTGCAAAAGAATCTGACACGACTTGGCAACTTAGCATGTAGTCAAGGACTAAGTGTAATCATTTTACCCCCAATTTACAGATGAAAAACAAACTTAGGTTGGTTGGCCCAAGGTCACACAGATGCTGAAAGACAGAGCAAGATCTGCACCCATGTAACTTGGCTTCCAAAGCTGCTTGCTTATCCCCTCAGCTGTGGTACAGCTTCCCTTCTCTTCATAAGGGAAGAGAAGATACAAGGGTTACTATTATAAGTAGAGTTGAAATCAGTTACCTTAAACTGTATAACCCACAACACAGGTTAGACTGAGGGAAAGGACTGAAGAAGGAAGAAACCCTTGACTAAATCTGGGCTTTGGACCCACTAACTAGTTAAGCCTTGGAAGTGACTTTCCTACACTGAGTGTCAATTTCTTCATTTGTAAGTGGGGAAAATATGTCTTATTTCAGTTATTCCCACATTAAATAAGAGTGCATGGCAGTGGTATGTGTCCTGTGTAGAGTCTGCTACATAGTAACTCTTCTGTAAATCCTGGTTAGGCTATTGTTTCTACTGCTGTATAAAACAGTAGAAAGTCACCCACCTGGGAGGCTGGGGTTAACAGATGTAAGCTACTATATATAGGATGGAGAAACAACAAGGTCCTGCTGTATAGCACAGAGAACTATTTCAATAAGCTGTGATAAACTGTAAGGAAAAAAAATGTAAAAAAAAAAGAATATGCATATACACATTCTTTTTAATATTTTTTACTTATATTGTACTTATATATTCTTTACACATATATGTATGTACTCTAACATTCTTTTAAAATGTTTTTATGTTCTTTATATATTATGCATATATACACACACATATTTTATATATATATATATATATATACACACACACACACATAACTGAATCACTTTGCTAAGTAGCAGAAATTAACACAACATTGTAAGTCAGCTCTTCTTCAATTAAACAAAAAAACACCCTTGAAAGGAAGCCATCTCTTTAACCAAAATAAGGCAGAGCAATGGAAGGGCAAGTTTGTGTGTGTGTGTGTGTGTGTGTGTGTGTGTGTGTGCACGCATGCACATGTGAGTGTGTATGTTTGGAGAGAGTGGCAGGTAATGAAGAAATGAGAGAAGTGAATGGTTTAAGAAACCAGTGACTGCCTTCTGGAGCATCATGCAATTAAAGATGTATTGGGACCTCAGTGAAGTCATAGCCAGGCTTCATCTAGCGACAGCTGATCCTGCTCCTGAATTTCTCTCTTTGCTCCAAAGAGCCTTGCAGCAAGTTTAAAACTGGAGCCTACAGTGAATTTTTGTTCAGTAGGCAAATGCATGCTCGGAGGTGGTTAGGAGGGCTGGTTTTGCCAGTCTCACTCCCCAGGAGCTGGTGACAAGAGGCAGAGTTGCTTGGGTTTTGTGTATAACGCGGGGTGCATGATTATGCAAAACAAAGCTAAGACAGGAAGTTATTCATAGCTCTCAGATTCAGCAAAATGTGAACTTTGAAATGCTTAAATTTTTTTTTCACAAATTTTAAAACCCTGGGAAGCTAAAGATAAATTCCATCCATATGTCTCTGCCTGAGTTATGCTTAACCAGGAACATGCTTCCGAAGAGGCTTTTGGGTAGGAGACTTCCATCTCTGCAGAATGAGGGCATTCTTGTAAAGAAACAGAACCTAGAGATGGGGGTGGAGAAGAGATGCATTTATTCATGAATGCTCTCCACATGGGAGGCATTGTTCCTGGAGCTGTGGATCCAGAACGGATTAAGCCTAGTCTGTCCCTTAATGATACCAGATTACAGGGGACACTAGGCAAGAAAATGGCCAGAGGGGTTTAGCCACAGGCAGATGGAGTTTCTCAGTGAGTCCCCTGAGCCAAGTGGAGCTTCTGAATGCCAGCTCAGCGTGGCCAGATCTGGGGATTGTTTTTTCAGAAGCTGAAAACCTGTGATGGAAATGTGAAAACTGCCTGATTCCTAGGTGTTTTCTGCTTGTTCAAAACACAGTAAGAAATGTGATGAGGACTAAGCAGAAGGTGTCCGCAGCTAAGGTTGTTGTTGTTCAGTCACTAAGTCATGTCTGACTCTTGGCAAACCCATGGACTGCAACACACCAGGTTCCTCCGTCCTCCCCTATCTCCTGGAGTTTGCTCAAATTCATGTCCATTGAGAAGTTAATATTGAGTTGGCTAAAAAGTTTGCTTGGGTTTTTATGTTCCATGTTATGAACTTCCTGGCCAACATGATATTTGTCTCATGGGCTTGTAACCCCAAAGTTATAAAGCTGAGACAATTTTATAGGAAGCATTGAATGCTAAGATAGAAAACAACAACAGGGTTTTGCGGTTCACAGAGGAGAATGGTCCCATCCAGCCTGAGGGTGAGGAGGAGACGACCCCTGTCCCAGGCGTGTGGTACTCACCTGGGTTTCCTGAATGAGGGCATCAGTGAGATCTGGTTTTTAGCAAGTGACTCCTGGGGTCACCATCTTTTAGGTGTGCATGAGAAGTTGGCAAGTAGAACAAATAGGTTCCGGTGCTAGTCAATGAATACGGTGTTTTAAAAGCTGGGAAAAGAAACAGTCATGGGTAGGATGTGAAATGCTGAAGTGTCTGAAAGTATAAAAGGCTACATGTAATGAATTGCAAGACAAAAATGCAGGGTCCGCTTTCTTGTGAAGCTGAGTTGCCTTGAGAAGTGACTTTATTTCCTCCTCTGAACCTGAAGGATAGCGCCAGCCCCTCGAAGTCACCACAAATAATGCCAACTCCATCATTTTCCCATCTCTAGCCAAGTGGGGTTTCCTCTGTGGAAATTCCCTGCTTTCACCTTTTCAAAGCAGGTGCCAGAGAACCCTTCACTTCTGCTTCTGAAGGTTCCAGATCAAATCTTTTTGGGAAATAAGTTTCTCAACCGTCCTGCAAGCCAGAAAACTGACTTAACATTTATTTTCCTGTAAACTGACTTTTCCCGAAATCTGACTACATAAATCCCTTCCGTTTTCCATGTAATATGGACGCCCTGTGCCACCAGAATTCCATAGAACATGGAAATTCCGCTTTACACATAAATGATATTTATTTTGCAATGAGCTTATTATTATTTTTTTAACTTTGGGAAATTGACCACCTCAGTGTTTCCTCTCAACCAGATCTGACTCCTGCAATCCTTAAACGTTGTTTCTCTTCCAGGTGGAAGAAGCGGTAAGTGAAGTCGATTTCCAGCTCAAGGTGGATTTGCACTTTACGGACAGTGAACAACAGTGAGTGTCCTTGGAATCCTTCAAGCGTGATGGTACAATTTCCTCTGCTCAGCCCTTCTCTAGCTCTAGGGTATCTTGATAGCCATGAACCTCAGAACCTCGCTTAGAAACCTGGTTCCTGATCAGCGGAAGAAACGTGGACAAGGAATATCTATATGGTCATTTCAAGCTGCGTGCCTTTTAGGCAGCTTGCTCAGCGGCTGCAGGCACAGACAACTCCTGACTTCCCAGCTTTATTCACTAGCACCTTCTTATCTCCAGCACTCACCCCCATACACTTGCAATGCAGTATTAATTAGGTCTTTAGATGATTGACCCTATAAGCCTACAAACCTCAAGGCCCATTCTGCATCAGAGGAGATTCTGCCTGGATCCTCATCTTTACACTGAATTTTGCTATTATGTTTCAACTCTCTGAAAGTCCACTGATGTATAACCTATTGATTTGGTAAGGAAGCAACCCTCCTTTTTCTCATAACTGCTTCCTTTAAGCTTGTTCTGTGGCCTCTTCCATCCACCCTAGGGGTGAAACAGTCATGTCACAACCTGTTCTTTCATGTCATAAATAGTTCTTTTTTCAGGTATGAAGAAGTCCAGTAGAATGCATTCCCCAAACTTGATCACTGGGGAATGATCCCAATGATCATTGGGATTGGCACTGCCTCTTGGCTCCACTGCACCCCAGTTCCGAGATTTCTCGGGGTGGGAAGCTCCCACTGTAGCAAAAGGGTTTGCGGAGCCTCTTTTACAGCTTCCTGTCTCCTTCTGCCCAGGTTGTGTGGGCCTCTCAGGGTCAGGCACAGAGAGGAGGGAGGAGATGGCCGATGGCGCCCGGAGTCATGCTTCATGGGTTCAGTTGCAGGCAGGACGCTTCACAGGGTAGATGCTGGATCACTGCTTTACCTACTCTCGGGTGTGCTTGTGACTCCTCTCCTCCAACCCCTGCAGTTCTTTGAAATAACGATACCTCTTATGGTTGGGTCGTTCACTCCTTGCCAGAAGCTCTTTTGGCAGATTTTTCTCTGGGGACTGCACATCTGGCTCTTGAATAATGATCACAGCACTTTCATCCTCATCTCACTCTGGTGGGGACTCCCACCCCATTGCGGTTCACTCTTCTTTGGCCGTCCCAGCTACCCTCAGCTTCTTTCCTGAGGACCTTTGCAGGACACGTCAGGCACCAGGACCTGTGTTCCTTCGATTCTAGGGGACACAGGGCATGCCCCTTTGAAGACTCCCCTGATTAGGCTTAAGGTGAAGATGGAGGTGCTTCTTTTCCATTGGTTTTATTAGCACAATCTCAGCACAGTCTGACCACTTTATGCAAATTAATCCTCACTTCTGAACTCCACAACTTCTTCAGCAAATGCTTCACCTTCTCCAGTGGGGAATAGGAGATCAGGTGGCCAAGGAGCTGATGCTGGTGGAATGATTCCCAAACCCTTCAAATTTCAGAGTCTCTGCTTCCCTTCTTAAGGACTGTCCCATCCCTGAGATATGTCTGATTGTTAAGGGAGTTGTCATAACATGGGGCGTTGAATCAGAGGGACCATTTCTAAAATGTTAGAAGCCTGACTGTGTCTCTGCTTTGAAAATAGACACCTGCTGATGTATATGTAGATGGTAATGCCTCCTGGCTTGGCTGGCAGGGGGATCTGTCCATGGGCCTGCCACAGGATCTGTGCTCAGCATCACAGATTCCTCACGCTTGTCTTTATCTGCACCCCAAGCCCTTCTGGCCACCTGCTTCTCTCATCACTTCTGCTTACCTTTTGGAGGGATCGTGGATGCTTGAGAAATCTTATCTTCCTCACCCCATCCCAAGGACTTATTGTTCTAGCACCATGTGGAACTCCAAAGCCCCATACGAAGCTGGCCTTCTTTCTAAGCTATAAACTCAGAAGTGAAGTCCTTGTCTCTCTTGTTCTCATGTTGCCTCTCAACTATCTAGGATTTCTATCATTCACTCACTTGATTAATTTCATTAAGACCCCCTGATCTATATTCTTAAGCCTCTTCCTTCAGAGGTGTTCATCCATAGCTCCCTGGCACACATTTCCATTGGATCACAGAACCTTGTCATTGATCCTAAACTCAGCCTATAAGTCATCCCCTACCCAGCCCTCCAGGGTGGGAAATGATCAGGTATGGGAGATACAACCATCAGAATAGTAGTTAACAGAGAGGCTGTGTGCCGGGGACTGGCCCAAAGCAAATGTAACTCAGCAATGGGCTCTGAGCTCATTGACTATGAGACACTGGGTGCATTCCGGCACTTTTCTAAATCTCAGTAGTCTCGTTTATAAGACAGGGCTCCTTACAGGTTCTGTGCTTCACAGGTCTGTTATGAGGATTAGGAGAGGGGATATCTAAGCCGGGCCAAGCGCGTGGGCCAGGGATCAGTGTTGTCTTCCTCTCTGTGGCTTCCTAGGTGCGTGTGGGGCAAGTTTCCGTGTGTCACTTCCTCCCTATGGCACAAAGCACTTAATAACCATCAGAGCAGAGTGTTTCCTTGGAGTATAAGATTAGCTAAGAGGAACAGGAAGCCAGAGGCCGGGCAGGACTTGAAAATGCCATATTTTTTAATTTTCACAAATTGGGTTTAGGGATGACAAAGCATCTCTATTACATCCTGGGGGTAGACTTCAGGCTTTGAAACATGACCCAGGCAGTCAGCTTCTTTTGGAGCCACTTAGGCCTGAGCAGGATCAAAATAGAGGAGCACGCCAGGTGACGTCGGGCGCAAGGGCTCTGAGTGTCCACCCTGTCTAGTGGTTCTCAGTGTGGGTGGGACGATTGTGTTCCCCAGGGGAATCTGGCCAAATCTGGAGACATTTTCTCTTATTTAAAAAAAAAAAATTTCACATTTTAATTGTTTGGCTATGCCATACAGCATGCATGTAGGACCTTAGTTCCCCGAGCAGGGATTGAACCCAAACCCATGTCCCCTGCATTGGGAGCTCAGAGTCTTAACCACTGGATGGCCAGAAGGTCCCTCTGGGGACATTTTTGATTGTCACTCTCGGCAAGGGGTGGGTGCTCCTGGCTTCTAGTGGGTGGGGTCCAGGGATAGTCCTAAACATCCCATGGTGCATAGGATTGCACCCCACTCCCCGGCAGAGCATTGTTCAGCTCCCAAGGGTCGGTATCACTGAGGCTGGGAAACCTGCTCTAGCCTGACCTTGCATTTGAAACTGCCGCCCTGCAAAGAGCCATGAGCGCGTGCTTGCACAGGGATGGGGGCTCACTTCTCCCCGACAGATCCCACCCTGTCCTGGACAGTCCTGCCTATCAGGACATTCCTCTTTACTTCAGAGGACAGGTCACCCCTGTGTGCCTTTCCTGAGTTGGCTCAGGTTCAGTCCTTGAAGCTGCACATGAAAGACCTCAGCTGGACACACACGACTCTTTATGCCATCTCTTCCTCCAGTTAAACACCAGGGCCTTTTCTCTGTGTTTTGTGTTTGTTGGATTTTTTTGGGTTGGTTTTTAGTTCCTTCATAAGAATCTAAGCATTTTCTTCTCAATGCCATCCAGTTCATCCCTGTTTTCTCCCACCTTGTCCTTTTGTTGTTGTTCTTTCGCTCAGTTGTGTCTGACTTTTTGCAGCCCCATGGGCTGCAGCACACCAAGCTTCCCTGTCCTTCACTCTCTCCTGAAGTTTGCTCAGACTCCTGTCCATTGAGTCAGTGAAGCCATCCAACCATCTCACCCTCTGTCGCCCCCCTTCTCCTCTTGCCCTCAATCTTTCCCAGCCTAAGGATGGGAAAGATTGAAGACAGTTCAGTCCTTTCCTATATTGAGACCCGCCCCCCACCAATAACTGGATTCTGTCTCCATCAGTTACAAAACATGAGAGAGAAGGTAGGGGGAATCCTGGATGAAACTGATCAGACTCGATTGCTCTTTGGAGGTCATTTATTCATTCAGTCACATATCCCTTTTGATAAACAAATATCTGACTGATTTCTGCTGTGTGCCCAATTCTGTGTTTGGTGTTAGGGATTCAACAGTGAATTAGTCACAGTTCTTGCCTTTAAGAGGTAGGACTCTGGTAGAAAACACAGTGGGAGCAAGGAAGTGCTGTGCTGGGGGCCCATGGGGGAAATAGCACGCTGGGACATGGGAGTCCAGGAGGGCTTCACTGTTGAGCCTGGAAAAGCATCTGGGCATCTTTTGATCACTGCGAGGTGAGCTCGGCATCCGTGGTAGCAGAGTGTGAGCCCAGCTCTGCCGCATAGCAGCTGTGTGAGGTCCTGGGGGTTGCTTTCCATCTCTGAGCCCCGGTTGCTTCTTTTTCCCATCATGGCAAAAAAAGTTTTTACCTAGAAGAATTATTTGCAGGGAGGGATTGGATAAGCCAATGAGCGCACAGTGTTTGTGTGTGGGAAAGGTTGCCATGTGGACTCTCCTGGAGGCAAGGACACACTACTACCACTCACGTAAATCACTCGCCTGCCTTCCAGGCTGAGGGACATGGCCGGGGTCCCCGTGATCAGCAGCCGTGTGCTGGGCCTGCACTTCCACCCCCGGAGAGGCCTACATCACCAGGTGCCCGTCATGTTCGACTATTTCCACCTGTCGGTGATCTCGGTGACCATCCACGCCGCCCTGGTGGCCCTGCAGCAGCCACTGATCAGGTATGAGGTTACATGTCCTGTGGTTCTAGGGGGCAGGGTGGCTGCTTTGGGTTCCTTGTTACGCTTGCGTCTCCTGTGTGGCTGAGATGCTGAGGGCTGCCCAGGGGACATCAGCCCAGACCAGAGAAGCTCCCCTAGGCTGCAAATTTCAGCTCTGAGCCTCCCTGAGGGGCAGAGGGGAGGTGGACAGGGGCCTGGGGAGGACACGGATGGGGAACCTCAGAGCTGAATGGTTTCGACCTGCTGCCTTCAGCTGACTTGGCTTCTTTCTAACTGTGCCTTATTTGAAAAGTCACCTAACATCTCTGAGATACACGGTCTCCGTCTCTAAGCCAGGACACTCGTGGGGGCTGTCCACATAGGTTTTAGTGAGTCTCACATGAGGACAGTGCCCGGCATGCAGTTTTCTGTCCCCTCCTCTGGTGGCTGTTTGTTTAAGGGTAGGACCACCTGAGTGGTCCCATGCTTTCTCTTCAGGGAATTGTCCCAGCATCTCCATGGCCTCAAGGTGCACTGAGGTTCTATGAATGCCATACCAGAGGGACCGAACTGACAACAACGAGCATGTCCTATCATACCCGGGCATCTCCATCCAAATGCCTGGCAGGACCAGAGGTGACATCAGCTCGCTTCAAACCTCCCCCATGCCTGAGGGTGCGGGTTACACACGTGAGCAGAGAGATATTTGGGGATGGAATCTTGTATTATGCAGTTTCTGGAAGGGAACTTTCCTGATGTCCCTTTTCAGGACACTTCTCATTGCTGGGGGTTGAAATGCAGGTGGGAGAGACTCCAGTCCCCACGCATGGCTGGGTAGGGGTCAGTGTCCTGATCCCCTGCTGGGGTCAGCACATAGGAAATGAGATCTTGGCGGGGTGATGTGACCACACTGTGCTTCCCCGGTTACCATGCCCATCTGCTTGCTGAACTCCGTCCTGGGCTCTGCCTGCTAATGGGGCTATTTCAGCTCCTCTGCATAGAAAGTTTAACCTCCTAACAGAAATAATTCTTTGCAAGTTTGTCTGCAGCCGCCTTGCCAGAGAGCGGCGCAGATAGAAATTCACCAGCAGAGTTGAGGCTTCTCCAGGGATGGGGGTAAAAATAGAGCTGCCTTCTGTTCTCTGGGTTCTGCAGGAAGGATTCCTATGAGTTCACTCACAGTGGATGGGAACCCTTTAAGGTTATGGGAAATACCTGTCAAGTAGGGCAAGCTCCAGTTTTTCCAGAAAAGCAGTTTTAGCATCAGTTGTTAAATCCAGCCAGGAAGAAGCAGGTGTGGAATGAAAATTTAACCTTAAAAGATTCTTCCCTGAAACAGACTCAGGTCTGTTTAACCCTCAGTGTTTAACCCTCAACTGGGTACAACTGGAGTTCACCTGAGGGACTCGGCAGCTCAAGGTCACACTGAAGTCAACGATGAGTTATTCTAGTGACTAATTTGCAGTTGGTCCTCTGAATGTGCCATGAGCATCATGGCTCATACACAAAGTCCCCATTTCTACTGCAGTGTTTCATTTATCCACATTCTAGCTAAACTGTAGAGTTGCTTCAAATCTCAGTTCTAAACAATTCCAAGACATGATTCTATTAGAGTGGATTGTATTTGTGGTATTATCAACAATAGCTATATAAATAGAATAATGGTTATGTTAGATTTTATGATTTTGTGGTATTATTGACAAGAACTTCTAGCATTTATTGAATCATTGCTCTTTGCCAGGCATTGTACTTGCACTTGGCTAAACTCATGGAATCCTCAGACAACCCCACTGTTAAGATGCTGGTATCAACCTTTTGACTTATGAGGATACAGGGAGGTTTAAAACTTTCCCCATGGAGCTGGCAAATGCTGCTGCTGGAATTTAAATCCTGGTAGGCCTCAGTGGGTAAAGAATCCACCTGCAGTTGCAGGAGATGCAGGAGACAGGGGTTCAGTCCTTGGGTCAGGAAGATCCCCTGGAGGAGAGCATAGCAACCCACTCCAGTATTCTTGCCTGGAGAGTTCCATGAACAGAAGAGCCTGGCAGGCTGCAGTCCATGAGATCACAAGAGTCGGACATGACTTACCAACTAAACCACCACCAACTCGCGTGGGCTTTTCTGATCTCCCTTGATCCTAAAATGGATGGTTGCCATGTCTCTGTGTTCGTTGATCTTGTGATGACTTGCAGAGCTGAGCAGGATCTGTATTTTTGTCTGTGGAACCGGTACAGAGTTTCTAACTAGTGTTGACGTTGGTGATGGACAGGGAGGCCCGGCGTGCTGCGATTCACGGGGTCGCAAAGAGTCGGACACAACTGAGAGACTGATCTGATCTGACACAGTGAAAATCTTTGACTTCCACGATCCTATGAAACTTCTGTGTGGTCATGTCGTGGAGGTGGATATTGTTTTCCCTTCTCCCATAGAAGAACAGAGGTTCAGGAGGGGCGTGGGGGTTGAAGGACTTCTCTCTGGGTGTACCAATGACAGGAGTAGTTGTAGGACTCATACCACATCAGATGGAGCCTCCCCTTGTCTTTCTGATCAAGATCCCATGCTGCCTTCCCCTGTGGTTAAGTCACCTCTGCCTCCGTGCATCTCATCAAGCAGGTTGTGGGCATTTATAGACATAGTGGGATGTGTGACATCCTTGGCCCCAAAGCTCATGTGCCAGCTACACCCACTTGTCCTGGCAGCATCCATAAATGTCCCACCCAAGCATCCCTCGGGGGTGAGCTCTGTGTGCGTGTTCAGTCGCTTCAGTTGTGTCCGACTTCGTGCCATTCCATGAATTGTAGCCCTCCAGGCTCCTCCATCCACGGGGTTCTCCAGGCAAGAATATTGGAGTTGGATTGCCATGCCCTCCTCCAGGGGATTTTCCGGACCCAGGGATTGAACCCACATCTCTTGTGTCTCCTGCATTGACAGGCCAATTCTTGACCTCTAGGACCACCTGCTATCTCTTCTAAATGGCTTATCTCAGGCTCCCCAGCAACAGCATCAAGGAGGCTGAATTAATGGCACCATCTTTTCCTTTACATCCTTTGACAAAAGTTAGACACATTTTCAATTCTTTCATTTCCCTTCTTTACAGTTTTACTCGCCCAGGAAGAGGCTCCTGGCTTGGGAAAGGCGGCCCAGACACAGGACCAGAGCAGTCTAGCCTTTCCCTGGAAAACTTGGTCTTCGGAGCTGGATACTGCAAGCCGACCTCCTCAGAGGTAACGTTTGCACGGGGGTAGCGGCCCCAAGACCGCAGACCTCACTTGGCAGGCTGCGTCTGTTCTGTGAGACTTCTGTTCATTTCAGATGCCGCATATAGAGTTTCTCAGCTCCCTCCATCCTTATCTCTTGTTGACCCATCCGTTCTTTCTTTGGTTGGCTGCTACACTTATCAAACATATTCCTAATGCCAGGCCCCAGGGTAGTGGCAGAGAGGAGGGTCTTCACATGGTACCCCTGTCATATGGCCCCTTGAAAAACATGGTTCCATGGAGGTCATGGGACATGTTGTAAGAGGCTTCCCCTCCTGGACCATGTGGAACCTCAAAAGCCCTTTGACCGTAAATGCATTTTAAAACCTGGCTCCATCCTTCATTTGCTCACTTCTCTGAGCCTCAGTTTTCCCACCTTTAGACTGGGGTTGCTGATACTCAATAACCTCACAGGTGAGTATGTGTGTTCGTTGCTGTAATAGGTAAAAAGTTCCATCCCTGCTCCAGACCCCCCAAAGCTTGACTGAAGGCTTTATCGTGACCGTATCACAGCCCAGCCTTCTGCTCTGTCGCATGCTGCTTCTACTCCTACATATGCTCTGCCTCTGAGACCTCCCCAGTAGACCCACCTGAAAATCTCCAGCTTAGACTGTTTTCCAGGGAACATGGTTTGGAACATCAGGGCATATAAGGGGTCGTAGATCAATTCAATGCATCTTTGACGAGACTTCCATCCCCAGACATGGGCCTTTGCTGGGACCACAGGAGCACAGGGTATGATGGTGATAGGGTGTCTACCCTGAAGGAGCTCCTGGGTGCCTGTCTGCACATCCTCGAATGCCCCTCTGAGAAGTGCTCTCTGATCTCCTAGCAAGAAATTCTCCCTCCCAAATGCTTTCTCTACAGTCAACTCTAAGCATCTCTGTCTTTCCTCCACTGGGCTCCAGACAGCTGGGGACAGAGCCCATTGCCTTCAACTCCACATCCTTAGGGCCCAGCACCATACCCGGCACATGTGGTTAGCCCTCAGGAAATGTGTGTTGGATGGATGACTGATCCAAGTACCTGGTCATGTTCATATAGAAGTCTGAGCAGTGAGAGAGCTGAGTCACAGAGGGGTTCCTTGCCTTATACGATGGCAGACAGCGAGCAGGGGGAGAGAGAGGCATCTCCATGGACACCTGGATGCCAAGCAGGAACCTTTCAGAAGCCCTGGACCTGGTGTGGTGTGGGATGAGGAACAGTGTAGATCATCTCAGCCTGTCTGATTCTGTTACACCTGGAGAGGCCGAGCATCACTGCAGTGATGAGGCAGAGAGAAGGCTACGCTTTCAAATATCTGCTCTGCTCAATACTTTGTGATGTGGCGGACTCTATTCACCCTGTAAAATTGCAGGCTCCTCCAGTCTAAAATGGGACAATACCTATATCTTAGAAAGAATTTTAGTACAGAAATAGGCTCACAGCAGGTGCAAGATACAGTATCTTTTTTTCCCCCTCCATTCTTTTCTTGGCTATTTTTGGGGATGTGTGTCAAAGAAGACATCTCTGTCTTTCCCAGGAGTCAGATAAAATAGCTTATTGGTGGGTGCTCAGTGGTGAACTTGCTCACAGCTCAATGGGCTATTTTCAGGACCAGTTCCATTTGGGTCCCATCTGATTATGTGGGCTCAGAGCCCCGTGCCCATCCTGTGCCACCCCCCGCCCCCTGCAAGGCAAAGGCTGCCAAGCAAGGAATAAAATCCACTCCCCCGCCTCCCTCACAGGCTGTGCCTTCAAGTCCCCGAGAAGCCCAGTGCATTAGCAAATAACATCACAATCTGTGGAGATTGCAGCATCAGCTGGAGCGATTAGGGAACAGGTGTTCCCTTCAAATAAGCCTTTGTGTGCAGAGACATGTGCAGGAACTAGAGATTCACAGCAAAGTAAGGTCATTGGCATGAAAAATCCTCGGGGGGTGAGGGTTTCCATGATGTGACACGCCCCCTTCCCCAGGAGCCCAGGCGTCTCTGGTCCTGCAGCCTTGCTCTTTCCTGCCGCATCTTAAGCAAAGAGGGCTTCAAATTTAGGGCTGAAGCTGCAGCTTGCATCCCCTTCCCCTCCCACCTCCAGAAACGCCAGCAGCTTTGCCCCAGGGGAACTGTTTTCCCTCTCCCACTCATGGCTTATCTGTCAAAGAGGATACTAATGCCTGCCTCGCAGGGTTGCTGAGAAGATTAAATGAAATAAGCATATAAAATCCTGCAGCGGAGAGCTTGGCACAAAAGTGCTCAATAAAATCCTCTGCTGGTCTTATTTTTCTTTGCGTTTATCCACATAATTAAATTGAATGTTACTCCAAGAGCCTCGTGTTGTCGTGTGGGAGGGTGGTGGAGGGTCTTAGATGTTCCCTGTTCTTGGCTTCTGCTCCACCCCACTGTGTGACCCTGAGCCAGATAATTGCCCTCTCTGGGCCTCGGTTTCTCAATATCTAGAAAGAGGATTGGATGAGATCACTCTGGAGGCCTCCTTGAGTCCTCGCTATGGTCTCTTATATTGTGATATCCTGACGCTTCCTGGTACAACTGGGGACACTTGACTTGTGCTTGGTGTATTCAGATTCTCCACAGAAACAGAATCAATGGGATAATAAGATCACACACACACACACACACACACACATGTATAAAGAGACAGAGAGATAGACAGACTTATCTTAAGGAATTGTCTCATGTGAATATGGAGGTCAGCCAGTCCAAAATCTACAGATCAGGCTAGTAGGCTGGAGACCCAGGGGAGAGTTACAATTTGAGTCCAAAGGCCATCTGCTTACCGAACGACCAGCTTCTTTCTTCTTTCAAGAGGGGAGGACGGGTAATGTATGTGTCAGTCTTTTTTTTTTTTAACATCTTCAACTGATTGGACAAGGTCTACCCATGCTGTGGTGAATAACCTTTACCCATTATTCAAATCATGATTTATGTGAATCTCCTCTGAAACACACTTGCACAGAAACGTCTAGAATAACGCTTGACTGCCTATCTGGGTACCATGGATGGGCCCTATGGACATGTAAAATTGACCATCGGTGCTCAGGGTCTGACAGACTCTACTTGAAGGTCAGGAATCCAGTGACTCACAGTCAGGAGAAAGTCTTTCTTCCTCAGGAGCTGGAGCACACTCCCTTTCTTCTAGCTGAAAGAAGTGGGGTCACTCCACTGCCCGGGGGAGGAAGAGCCATGTGTTGGAGAGACGCAGACGTTAGGACTCCCCTCGATCTCAGAGCCCCGCCTCCTTGGGCAGCGGAATCTGGGTGTCTGTTCACTTATCTGCTAGTCCTCTGCTCTGCTGGCCTCTGTGTGCCGTGGGGACAAAAACGAACAAAACTCAGTCCTTACCCTCAGTGGGTCATGGGATCTAGTGTGTGAGGCAAAGGAGTAATTAAATGTTTAAATTCCATGATTGTGTGCAAAGTGTCAGTCAGTTCAGTTGCTCAGTCGTGTCCAACTCTGAGACCCCATGGACTGCAGGACGCCCGGCCTCCCTGTCCATTGCCGACTCCCAGAGTTTACTCAAACTCATGTCCATTGTGTCGGTGATGCCAACCAACCATCTCATCCTTTGTCGTCCCCTTCTCCTCCCGCCATCAATCTTTCCCAGCATCAGGGTCTTTTTGAATGAGTCAGTTCTTTGCATTAGGTGGCCAAAATATTGGAGTTTCAGCTTCAGCATCAGTCCTTCCAATGAATATTCAGCACTGATTTCTTTTAGGATTGACTGGTTGGATCTCCTTGCAGTCCAAGGGACTTTCAAGAGTCTTCTCCAACACCACAGTTCAAAAGCATCAATTCTTTGGTGCTCAGCTTTCTTTATGGTCCAACTCTCACATCCATACATGACTACTGGAAAAACCAAAGCTTTGAGTAGATGGACCTTTGTTGGCAAAGTAACAGCTCTGCTTTTTAGTATGTTGTCTACGTTGGTCATAACCCTTCTTCCAAGGAACACTTTTTCCCACTTTTGCAAGTGAAAAGTGTGATACTCATCATTTGAAATCATGTTTTTTTTTTTTTTTTTTTTTTTTAATTTTGCTTTTATTTGTTGTCCTCACTGTGCAGCATGTGGGATCTTACTTCCCAGACCAGGGATTGAACCCACACCCCCTGCACTGGAAGCACAGTCTTAACCACTGGACCACCAGGAACGTCCCTGAAATCTCATTTCTGAATGCCTGCTTTACACCAAGATACTCTATTAAACCGCTGATGCATGTGGATTCCATCAATTTCCACAAAACAGTTTCCTATTTCCTTTGACACCTGAAGAAACCTAGAGAGAGGTTAAGCCATATCTGTAAAGTCACACAGCTGGGCAGGGGCCAAGCTGGCATTTTAACTCAGCCTGATGCCAACTCCCCACCCATCTTCAGCTGCTGAAACAGTGAAAGTATTACTTGCTCAGTTTTGTCTCTTTGTGACCCCGTGGATTGTAGCCTCCCAGGGCCCTCTGTCCATGGAATTCTCCAGGCAAGAATACTGCAGTGGATTGCCATGCCCTTCTCCAGGGGATCTTCCTGACCCAGGGATTGATCCTGGGCCTCCTGCATTGCAGGCAGATTCTTTACCAATTGAGCCACCAGGGAAGCCCCTCGGTTAATCAGCCACTAGGTTGATGTTAACCAGAGAAAGAGCTTGGGCTCGTCTGCTCTGCCCAGGCAGGTGAATGTTTGCTTGGTTCCCGTGGGTGCGCTTTGCACAGGGCACATGCTTAGGAAGGCTTTGTTGAGTGAGATGAGTGGCTGAGATCCTGGAATCTGAGAACATCAGGATGAAAGAGATCAAAAGCCCGAGCCGGGAGACGGTTAGGCCTCTACCTTTCCCACAGATCTATTTCGTGCTGGTGCTCTGAGCCTCGCCGGTCCTGTGCTCACCGGTGGAGATCACAGAAGACGTGCTGCAGGAGCAGACGACCGTGCCTCAGAGGAACATGCTGGCCACCAACGTGAAATCCTTCCTTCCTCCACGTCCCTTAGAAGGTGCTTCCCCTGATGAAGGAACGTGTGTCTGTGTCCTTGAGAGGAAATGCTGGCTCCCTTTTGTTTGGATCACTGAGAATGAAGAGCAGCATCTTCCTCGAAGGGTGTGGTGCTCGCCTGGTGCGTGCACACACGTGCGTGGCTTTGCAAGTCCTTCTGTGCTGAGCTCTGTGGCCTGACAGCCCCGCCCTCACTGATGGGAGGTGTGTGCCTGTCGGGAGTGGGCACATGGAGGGAAACTGAGGCACAGGCCTGAATTCCACGTGGAAATCTCCCCTCTCCCAGATGCACTGTGCTCTTCTTTATTTTTTTCCTTTTTGCTCCATTTCTGTTGGGTTCTTTTCTCTGTACCCTTTGCTCTAAATACACCCTGGCTCCTTGTCAGCATCTTCAGGTCCCTCTTGTGGGGATCTGGAGTTATGAGGGTAAGACATGGATGTTTGTTAGTACTGTTAACACGTCATTAGATGCCGTAAGGAGAGACACTCCTGTTGGTTTGTTCACTAATCAGATGATCATCAGGTACCTCCCGTGTCTCAGGCTCTGCACAAGGATGGTGACGTAGGGTGAACAAAAATGGCAGCCTCAGCTCCCACCTCGAGGGATACTGTCATTTCTGTTGCCCTTGATGTCCATCCGAGCTGCTGGCACCTCACAGGTGCTCAGTTAATGTTGGAGGCACAGTTGAGTTGAAATGAGACCTCACTGGATTATTTTTTTTAATGTTTATTTACGTATTCATTTGGCTGCATTGGGTCTTAGTTGGTATCTTTGTTGTCTCATGCAGGGTTTTTCACGGAGGTGCTCGGACTTTCTAGTTGTCATATGTAGACTTAGTTGTTCCATGGCAGGTGGGATTTAGTTCCCCGACCAGGGATTGAAGCCTCGTCCCCCACACTGCAGGGCAGAGTCTTAACCACTGGACCGCCAGGGAAGTCCCCCTCATTGGCTCCTTGGCTCTCTCTAGTTGCTGCAAGTGGGGGCCACTCTTCCAGGTGTGGCGTGCAGGCTTCACACTGCAGTGGCTTCTCTTGCTGTGGAGCACAGGCTCTAGGGCGCGTGGGCTTCAGTAGTTTCAGCACAGGGCCTCATTAGTTGTGGCTCGTGGGCCCTAGAGTGTGCAGGCCTCAGTAATTGTGGTTATGGCCCGTGGGCTCTGGAGGGCTCAGCAGTTGTAGCGCATAAGCCAAGCTACCCCACAGGGCATATGGGAGCTTCCTGGACCAGGGATCAAACCTGTGCCCCCTGCATTGGCGGGCAGATTCTCATCCACCGTGCCACCAGGGAAGTCCACCTTCTACTATTTTGAGCATTAAGTTGGCAAACGCTGTTGTGTTCTCCCTCTCCCTCTCTGCCAAAGAGTTTCAGCAGTCTCATTTAAATGATTATCTAATTTCCTGAAAATCCTGGGGACTAAGTAGTAGGTTGCTAAATGGTGCCTGGGCTATGATGGGCTTTCTGTTACATCAGCCTGCTTATGGATGCAATATAATTGTACAGGTTATTTCTAAAAGAGGATATAAATCAGTGGAAATGGGCTTTTCATGCAGAAGTCTACAGTATTGATTATTTATGCACCACCCTTTTCATTAGTGAAAAACTGCTTTATTCCACACTGCCTGCTTTCAGATGCCTGCTCCTCTCCAGAGAGTCAAGGGATGATGGGAGGTGTCAGCTAGGAAAGGAGAGGATGGTACCCTCCTCCCCAGACCGCCATGTGTTTCCTCACTGTGTCATCAGGGTCCAGTGCAGCAGACGCTCAGTAAACACATACCGAGGGACTTCCCTGGCGGTCCAGTGGTTAAGAATCTGCCTTGCAGTGCAGGGGATGTAGATTTGGTCTCAGGTCAGTGATCTAGGATCCCACAACCCACACAGCACCTGAGCCCATGTGCTGTGACTTCTGAGCCCGCCAGCCACAGCTGGAGTCCAGGTGCCACAAATGAGAGCCAGTGCAGCCAAATAAATAAATATTAAAAAAAAATCAGCACATACCGACTGAATACAGGATGTGGATGCAGCAGGACATACAGGCAACATCACCAGATTTGGAGGAAAAACATCTGGGAGGGCTGAGGCCAGGCTCTTCCACAGGTGAACTGTGAGAGCATGGGCAAGTCAGCTCACCTCTGTGAGCCTGTTTCTTCTTGTCTTTTGTTGCTATTCAGTCGCTACGTCATGTTCAACCCTTTGTGACCCTGTGAACTGCAGCACACCAGGCTTCCCTGTCTTTCACTGGCTCCTGAGGTTTGCTCAGTCAAACTCATGGTCACTGAGTCGGTGATGCCATCCAACCATCTCATCCTCTGTCGTCCCCTTCTCCTCTTGCCCTCCATCTTTCCCTGCATCAGGGTCTTTTCCAATGCGTTGGTTCTTCGCATCAGGAGGCCAAATTATTGGAGCTTCAGCTTCAGCATCAGTCCTTCTAATGAATATTCAGGGTTGATTTCCTTTAGGATTGACTGGTTTGATCTCTTGGCAGTCTAAGGGACTCTCAAGAGAAGAAACCTGCTCACTTTGTAAATTCTGTTTTTGGTTCGGATGGGAGAGGGGGCTCCCCCTCCACATACCCATCTCTCTCTACCGTCTTCTCTCCTGTCCTGTTCTCCAGGGATGATGAAATGATGACACCATGAATCACATTTGCCTTCTAAAGTAATTGTACCAGTTAAATATATCAAACACTTCCCCGTGTTAGGCTCTTGTTGGATATTTTTAATATGCTGTCTCTCAGCTCTCGGCATAGGTTCACATGCTATAGTTGAAGAAACTAAAGCTCTTAACAACCTCAGCAAATGGCTCAGCACCAGGCAGAAGGCCCCTGATAGGCCTGGCACATGAGCCCAGGAATGACTGCATCTGACCCCTGCCTTCTGTCCACTTGGAATCATTATTCACCTGCTTGTGTCCTTTAATCTTCCAGTAAGTGAGGAACCACATCTGCCACTCTTGGCATCAAGCATTCAACACATGTATCTCTTGAATCAATAATTATATTAATGTTTGCTCCTTTTTTGCAAATAATAATATTTTTTGAAGAACCTGAGTCGAAGCCATTCTGGGTGTACTTTTTCAGTGTTTTTAGTTAATGCTCAAGTGTGAGGTTGAGTGATGTCACCATGAACAAATTAGCCCCATCTCTAGTCTCATGGAATTTACAATTTGGCCAGAAAAAAAAAAATTCATGCAAGATAAATTAAGAAAGAGTCATCTACGGTGCTGTAGCACTGCTGAAACATGTAATGGGGGGGTGTGGTCCCAAGGATACTGGGGTGGGACTTCCCTGGTGGTCCATTGGATAAGTCTCCATGCTTCCAATACAGGAGGCTGGATTTCGATCCTTGGTCAGGCAGTTAGATCCTACATGCTGAAACTAAGGTGGCTCAGATGGTAAAGCGTTTGCCTACAATGCAGGAGACCCGGGTTCAATCCCTGGGTTGGGAGGCTCTCTTGGAGAAGGAAATGGCAACCCACTCCAGTATTCTTGCTTGGAAAATCCCATGGATGGAGGAGCCTGGTAGGCTACAGTCCATGGAGTCGCAAAGAGTCAGACACAGCTGAGCGACTTCACTTTCACTTTCACTAAAAAAAAAAAAAAAAATCAGTGATTGAGGGCAGGCTTCTCTGCAGGAGGAAATTGAATCTGCTTGTTCAGCTAGAAGGTACTCAGGATGCAAGACTGAATTTAGATCCACCTTTTGCCATGACTAGTGGCCTCCCAAGTCCTCCATCTTCCAAAGCTAGGCATCGCTAGGGGCTTCCAAAAGCATGGGCCCATCTTTCTTTTTTGAAGAGAATATCCTTTGTTGGAGTTTGTACGTATTACTTTATTTACCATGTTTCTATAGAATACCTATTTTCATGGCCCTCCTGATGGATTAGACAAGCACAGCCAAGGGAGAGATGAGGACCCCACATCACACAGGGTCAGTCTTTGGCTGGGGGTCTGCTAGGGGGGCACAAAGGAGGGTCAGGCTTCCCGAACTTAGAAACAATCACGAAATACTTCTCAGAGTGAAGCGTCTGTGCTGCTGCTGCTGCTGCTGCTAAGTCACTTCAGTTGTGTCCGACTCTGTGCGACCCCATAGACGGCAGCTCACCAGGCTCCCCTGTCCCTGGGATTCTCCAGGCAAGAACACTGGAGTGGGTTGCCATTTCCTCCTCCAATGCATGAAAATGAAAAGTGAAAGTGAAGTCGCTCAGTCATGTCCGAGTCTTAGTGACCCCATGGACTGCAGCCTACCAGGCTCCTCCGTCCATGGGATTTTCCAGGCAAGAGTACTGGAGTGGGGTGCCATTGCCTTCTCCGAAGCGTCTCTAATCTGAGTCAAAATGAGTGGATTGTCGATTGTAGCCAGGAGAGGAGGGGTGGGGAGGAGTGATAGCAGAGCCACGGGCAGGGTCCATCTGGGGGCTCCAGGGAGGTCAGTGTGGATGGACATGGGGCTGGGACGGTCACAGTGGTCTGATCATTAGGAACCCTGGCAGCTAGCTTAGCCACAAAACTATGGCAAGTCGGGGATCATCCTTGCTGTTATGTAGAGGACTGATTGAAGGAGAGTTTGGATGTGGGACCAGAGAGGCAAGTTGGAGGCTAGCGCAGTGGTCCAGGAAAGAACAGAACAATTACCTGGGCAATGAAGAGGTGAGTTGAGCAGAGAGGAAAGATAGATGGATGTCAGAACTGCTATTGAAGTAGAATGGGGAGACTTGCAAAATAAGTGGATGGTCAGGGATCACTATAAATAATCAACAAAATAATTGTTGGTCAGGGATCACTACAACTTGGTTGTGAGCTGGGTTCCTAATAAAGAGAGTTAGTAAACTTGATTCACACTCAAGTGTGAATGGCTGGAATAATCCATTTTCAGTTCAGTTCAGTTCAGTCACTCAGTCATGTCTGACTCTTTGCGACCCCATGAATCACAGAACGGCAGGCCTCCCTGTCCATCACCAACTCCTGGAGTTCACTCAAACTCACGTCCATCGAGTCGGTGATGCTATCCAGCCATCTCACCCTCTATTGTCCCTTTCTCCTCCTGTCCCCAATCCCTCCCGACATCAGAGTCTTCCAATGAGTCAACTCTTCTCATGAGGTGGCCAAAGTACTGGAGTTTCAGCTTTAGCATCATTCCTTCCAAAGAACACCCAGGACTGATCTCCTTTAGAATGGACTGGTTGAATCTCCTTTCAGTCCATGGAACTCTCAAGAGTCTTCTCCAACACCACAGTTCAAAAGCATCAATTCTTTGATGCTCACCTTTCTTCACAGTCCAACTCTCACATCCATACATGACTATTGGAAAAACCATAGCTTTGATTAGATGGACCTTTGTTGGCAAAGTAATGTCTCTGCTTTTGAATATGCTATCTAGGTTGGTCATAACTTTCCTTCTAAGGAGTAAGCATCTTTTAATTTCATGGCTGCAATCACCATCTGCAGTGATTCTGGAGCCTCCCAAAATAAAGTCTGACAGTATTTCCACTGTTTCCCCATCCATTTCCCATGAAGTGATGGGACCGGATGCCATGATCTTTGTTTTCTGAATATTGAGCTTTAAGCCAACTTTTTCACTCTCCTCTTTCACTTTCATCAAGAGGTTTTTTAGTTCCTCTTCACTTTCTGCCATAAGGGTGGTGTCATCTGCGTATCTGAGGTTATTGATATTTCTCCCAGCAATCTTGATTCCAGCTTGTGCTTCTTCCACCCCAGTGTTCCTCATGATGTACTCTGCATATAAGTTAAATAAGCAGGGTGACAATATACAGCCTTGACGTACTCCTTTTCCTATTTCAGGTGACCCTAATTGATATTTTAGGAATCAGTAAACTAAAATGGATGGGAATGGGTAAATTTAATTCAGATGACCATTATATCTACTACTGTGGGCAAGAATCCTTTAGAAGAAATGATAGTCAGCAGAAGACTAATAGTCAGCAAAACATTCTGAAATATAGTACTTGGGTGCAGTCTCAAAAATGACAGAACAATCTTGGGATTGTTTCCAAGGCAAACTATTCAATATCACAGTAATCCAAGTCTAGGCCCCAACTACTAATGCCAAAAGAAGTCAAATGATTCTATGAAGATCCACAAGACCTTATAGAGTTAACACCAAAAAAGACGTTCTTTGCATCATAAGAGCTGTGCTTAGTTGCTCAGTCGTGTCTGACTCTTTGTGACCCCATGGACTATAGCTTGCCAGGCTCCTCTGTCCATGGGGATTCTCCAGGCAAGAATTCTGGAGTAGGTTGCTATGCCCTCCTCCAGAGAATCTTCCCAACCCAGGGATCAAACCCAGGTCTCCCGTATTGCAGGTGGATTCTTTACTATTTAAACTAACAGGAAAGCCCCAACATAGGGGATTGGAGTGCAAAAGTAGGAAGCCAAGAGATACCTACAGTAACAGGCAAGTTTGGCCTTGGATAAATGAAACAGGGCAAGGACTACCAGAATTGTGCTGAGACAACACACTGGTCATAGCAACACCCTCTTCTGACAATGCAAGGGATGATTCTACACGTGGACATCCCTGGGTGGTCAATACTGAAATCAGATTGGTTATATATTCTTTGAAGCCAAAGATGGAGAAGTTCTATCAGATCAGATCAGTCGCTCAGTCGTGTCCAACGCTTTGCGACCCCATGAACTGCAGCACGCCAGGCCTCCCTATCCATCACCAGCTCTCGGAGGTCACTCAGACTCACATTCATCGAGTCAGTGATGCCATCCAGCCATCTCATCCTCTGTCGTCCGCTTCTTCTCTTGCCCTCAATCCCTCCCAGCATCAGAGTCTTCTCCAATGAGTCAACTCTTCACATGAGGTGGCCAAAATACTGGAGTTTCAGCTTTAGCATCATTCCTTCCAAATAAATCCCAGGGCTGATCTCCTTCAGAATGGACCGGTTGGATCTCCTTGCAGTCCAAGGGACTCTCAAGAGTCTTCTCCAACACCATAGTTCAAAAGCATCAATTCTTCGGCGCTCAGCCTTCTTCACAGTCCAGCTCTCACATCCATACATGACCACAGGAAAGACCATGGCCTTGATTAGGTGAACCTTTGTTGGCAAAGTGATGTCTCTGCTTTTGAATATGCGATCTAGATTGGTCATAACTTTCCTTCCAAGGAGTAAGCGTCTTTTAATTTCATGGCTGCAGTCACCATCTGCAGTGATTTTGGAGCCCAGAAAAATAAAGTCTGACACTGTTTCCACTGTTTCTCCATCTATTTCCCATGTAGTGATGGGACCAGATGCCATGATCTTCGTTTTCTGAATGTTGAGCTTTAAGCCAACCTTTTCACTCTCCACTTTCACTTGCATCAAGAGGCTTTTGAGTTCCTCTTCACTTTCTGCCATAAAGGTGGTATCATCTGCATATCTGAGGTTATTGATATTTCTCCCGGCAATCTTGATTCCAGCTTGTGTTTCCTCCAGTCCAGCATTTCTCATGATATACTCTGCATATAAGTTAAATAAACATGGTGACAATATACAGCCTTGACGTACTCCTTTTCCTATTTGGAACCAGTCTGTTGTTCCATGACCAGTTCTAACTGTTGCTTCCTAACCTGCATACAGATTTCTCAAGAGGCAGATCAGGTGGTCTGGTATTCCCATCTCTCTCAGAATTTTCCACAGTTTATTGTGATCCACACAGTCAAAGGCTTAGTTCTATACAGTCAGCAAAAAACAAGACTGGGAGTTGACTATAGTTCAGATCATGAGCTCTTCTTTGCAAAATTCAGGCTTCAGTTGAAGAAAGTAGGGAAAACCACTAGCTCATTCAGGTATGACCTAAATCAACTCTCTTATGATTATACAGTAGAGGTGATGAATAGATTCAAGAGATTAGATCTGATAGAGTGCCTGAAGAACTGTGGATGGAGGTTCATAACATTGTATAAGAGGCAGTGACCAAAACCATCCCAAAGAGAAAGAAATGCAAGAAGGCAAAGTGGTTGTCTGAGGAGACCTTACAAATAGCTGGGAAAAGAAGCAAAAGGCAAAGGAGAAAAGGGAAGGTTTCCTCACCTGAATTTAGGAGTTACATTTAAAAAGATGAATGTTTATCTCACAAAAGGGGAATGTTTATCTCTATTCCCTCTGCCCAGAATATTCTTCTCTGACCCCTCCCATCACTCCCTCCATCCAGAGAACTCCTAGTTAGCCTTCAAAGCCCAATTCAGTCATTACCTTTTATGTGAAGCTTTCTTTGACCAGCCCAGATCACCCTAAGCCGCTGATTTGTCTGTCCTACATTTGTACTTTCAGCATACTTCTCTCATTTTGCCTGAAAGTAATAATTGTTTAATGAGTCTCTTTTGTTCCATCATTTCAAAGCATTCCGTGAGGGCACAGTCATTCATCTCAATATTCAAAATTAAATCACTCCAAGGACATTTTACCCTCCTTTCTCAGGGTGAAACCAGGTTGCCCTCTGAGGAAACAGATGACAGACTTGGTCAATAACCAGAATTTTAAGCAGAAAAGGAATTAAGGACCCTAGGAGTGAGCTGACAGTGTCCAGAGTTCTTTGCCTTTGTCCTCTTTGTGGATATAATGACAGGTCGTGGGGGGGGGGTCTACATCAAGGAAATTGGGGGCCAAAAGAAATGGAGCCCAAACGCTTGACCACTGCAAATACTAATGAGCGAATTACAGAGGAGGACACATTTCTGGCCACAGAGGCAATTGGCTGGATGTTGGCTCTCATTCTGCCAGGATATATTTAGCATTGAAAACAAGGTCTGAACATAAAGCATTTCACTGCTAATGGATTTGTGGGACCCACTTCACTCAGCTGGTTCTTGATAGATGGCAAGGGCCTGTAACTGACGATGCCCAGCATAGCAGTTATTCATTTGGTTCTTTCTTGACGTCTAGCTGGGCAGATATCTTCCAATGGAAGTCTTGATGTCAGAGAGAAGGCCATTTCTATTTACTGTGGTCTTAGTGGAAGGGACACTGATGCAGGAGCCAGAAGCTTGAGATTCTAGAACTGATTTCCCTAGTGTCTATGCTGTGAGACCCCAGCAGAGCCCACCCATGCAGATGGGCTAAATCAGGAAACGCAGAACCTTGGAGTTGGGTGGGGTGGAGGTCTGGAAGAAACTGCAGAGATGCTCCCACATACCCTTCATTATTTTTGTAAATTAATTTTTAATTGGAATATAGTAGCTTTACAATGTTGGGTTTGTTTCTACTGTATAGCAAAATGCATCAGCCATGTGTTATACATACGTCCCTTTTTTTCTGAACTTCCTTCCCATTCCGGCCACTACAGACCCCTGCATAGAGTAGATGCTCATTAGTCATCTGTTTTATACATAGTATTGATAGTGTGCATATGTTAATCTCAGTCTCCCAATTCATCTCACCCTTCTCTTTCTCTTACATTTATTTTCTGCGTCTGGGTCTCTATTTCTGCTCTACAAGTAAGATCATTTATACCACTTTTCTAGATTCCACATGTATGCGTTAATGTGCAATATTTGTTTTTCTTTTTCTGACTTACTTCACTCTGTGTGACAGTCTCTAGGTCCATCCATGTTTTGCAAATGGCACAATTTCATTCCTTTTTACTGCATTCTTTTAGGCATCTCTAAAGACTGCATTTCCCAGGCACACTTGGAATTAGGTTTAAGCCTTAAGACTAGATTCCAGTTAAATGGGAACAGAAGTGATACAGGCCTCTTTCCCCACTCTTAAAACATCTTGCTTGATGGTCTGGTCTTTCTATCCTTTCCATGGTGACCTCAGTGGTCATGTGTTTAAGAGGGCAGTGGCACCAAACAGAAGAATTTGGGTCTAGAGACACCCTTAGGAGGAGAGCCACACAGGAGATTCTCTGACTTCTATCAGACTTTGGGAAAACAGAAAGAAAACAAAAAATAATGTTAAGAAACCGAGATGTAGCAGTTGCTTGTTATATAGTTAGTATTAAGAAAAATGTGTTCCTTTCTATGTGTCAGGCACAGTGAAAACCGAAAAAGCATGGCACTGACCTTAGCAATCTGTAATCTAGAAATGGAGACTTTGATATCAGAAGATGGACCTGTGAGGACCCATGTTCCAGGTGGCAGGACATCTGGTAAACTGTCACCTCTGAGAATTGGAAGGCAGACCACAAGCTTGCTGAAATGTATCTCTGGAGGGAGGTTTCTCAGACTCAGCACGTTTGATATTTTTGGACATCTGGGGACACTGGGGGTGGGTGATTCTTCGCCGTCCTGTGTATTGCAGGGTTTTTGGCAATATCCCTCGTCTCTGCCCATTAGATGCCCCAGTACCTGCCACTCAGTTGTGACAACCAAATATATCCCCAGACATTGACAGATGTCCCCCAGGAGACCAAATTTTCCCTGGTTGAGAACCTCTGCTCTGGGGAAAGAGGTTGGAAAACAGAAAATTAGCAGCAGCGTGTCTGTACTGCATGTGGCTCTGTTTCAGGAGGTGTTACAGAAAACTGGTGAGCTCAGGAGGGAAGTAACTGTCTTCCAAACACACAAGGAAAGGAAGAGAGAGTCTGTGCAGAAATTTGGGGAATGGTAAGCGGGAAAATCTCTTTCTCTTTGAACACAAACATTAAGATGATTATTTTAAAAAGAAAACAAAAACTTTGTGTGACAGGAAAACTTCTCATTTAAATAAAACGACAGTGTGCTTTCCTGTTGGCTCAGTGGTAAAGACTTTGCCTGCCAATGCAAGAGACAAGGGTTTGATTCCCGGTCCTGGAAGATCCTACACGCCTCGGAGCAACTAAGCCCGTGCTCTATAGCCCAGGAACTGCAGCTCATGAGCCCACGTGGCACAACGACTGAAGCCCACGTGCTCCACAATAAGAGAAGCCACTGCAATGAGAAACCTGCGTACGTGGTGAAGAGCGGCACGTACTCCCTGCAACTAGAGAAAAGCCTGCAAAACTATGAAGACCCAGCACAGCCCAAATAAATACATATATAAATAAAGTGACAGTGACTGTGGGCAGAAATCAGATTAATGCTCCGAATCTCCTACATATCGACCCAGAAACCTTCAAGTCAACCTCCATTTAGTTCCTAAGAGAAACCTGGAGGCAGAAAATCAAATGAAGCAGATTTAAGAGCACATGGAAGAGACTAGAAGCAGATGCCCTAACCCTAAGCTGTGATGCTGAGAGCACGCGGTGGCGTGAACCCAGAGACCCTCCTTTAAGCGGCTTTCTCCAATAATGAAAATACACAGCAACCGGCTGATTGACTGTTTGGTGACACTGTTGCCCAGGTGAGTGTGGTGTGTGCACACATGTGCACACGCACACACACACACACACACACACACACACACGTGCTTTCACAGCCATGTGTGGTTATATTTGCAGGAAAGATGAAGCAGTCCCCCCAAAGTCACTGTGTTCTGGTTTGAACGCAATCAGCCAACAAGCAGGGCAGTGCACACTTATTTTCCTGATGCCCCGGCTTCTGTCTTTGGTCTTAGATGTGTGCTGGCCGAGGAGGAGCAGGTGCTGCAGGCAGATGGCTGGAGAGAGTCCCAGTAACTGGAGGGTGATTAAGGGCCTCTTGCTGCAATGCAGGCAGAACTTGCAAGCCCAGCTAATCTCTTTGCTCCTTCTTTCCCCAAGGCTCACCCTGGACTGAAGGTGCTCTTACATTGAAAAGGAAGAAAGTGAAATTGGGATGGGCAACCCAAGAGCTGACATACATGGCACTTGCCCCCAATAAACTGGCTAAAGAGTGTCCAGTTCAGCTCAGCCTGTCAAACCCACCTTGTCAAACGCAGGTCTGTCCACTGCTAACTTGTGCCTGTCAAGCTCCATGGCTTCTTAGCTCTCAGTTGTATTTGTTACCATGGTATAGACATCCGAAGTTCAGGATATTTGCACTTAAAAAAAATGCATTTATTGTATTTTTGTTTGTGCTAGTCTTTGTTGCTGTGCGTGCGGCTTTTTCTAGTTGTGGCAATTGGGGTCTTCTCTCTAGTTGCAGTGCTCCAGCCTCTCTTATTGCAGAGTGCGGGCTCAGTAGCTGTGGGGCAAGGGCTTCGTTGCTCCTTGGCATATGGAATCTTCCCAGACCAGGGAGCGAACCCGTGTCCTCTGCATTATCAGGTGTATTCTTAACCTCTGGACCACCAGGGAAGTCCTATCCATACTTCTTAGTAGCTTATTGGCAGTAAACAATCTTAATATGATACCAGGTCACAGGCTGAGGTGCCTTTCCCTGGGGCCTATAGTTGGGGATAGTTATTATATTAACCAGGAGTGCACATCAGAATCTCCTGGGAAGCACTTCTTTTTAAGATGATGTTTTCTTAGTCTTATTTCCAGAGATTGTGATTCAGCTCAATCAGAATGAGGCTTAGAGAGCAGTATTTTAAAAAATCTCCCCTGATTCTAGTGTATCCTTGAGTGGAGGTCTCCTCGAATAAACCAGAAGGTACAGACTTTGGAGTTGGGCTCACTTGGGTACAAACCCAGGATGGGTCACTCTAGTCCTTGAGTTCATCACCTCTCTGAGCTTGGGATAGTGTATACACACAAGTGCTCAATTTGGAGGCAAAGCTCAATGATCTCCTTTTCAACTGAGATATTTGGTCCAGTCCATGAAGAAGGCATCCAAGCTTTAACATCTATGATTCTGCATGTTCTAATTAGGCTTTGTTGATTGTAGCATTTCTTCCCTCCAATTTCCACTCTTTTCTCTGACCTCAGATTGCATTAGGAGGCCCTTCCTGGGCCCCAATATCTTCTTGCTCATTCTTATCGTCACAGACTTTGTAGCTGATTGTCATTGCTCATTGTCTAGCCAGTCTCTCATGAGACTTCAACTTTCTAGATTGCAAGTATTGGGGGCAGTTACTGTTCACTGTGTCATTTCAAACCAACAGGTGCCCCCCTCCCCCCAAGAAAGAACCCTACATGCACAGCCATTGTCACATGACTCTTTTAATTAATTAGTTGGTTTTTGGCTGTGCCCGGTCTTCGTTGCTGTGTGGGCTTTTCTGTAGTTGCTGCACACAGGGGCTACCCTCCAGCTGTGGTATGCAGTCTTCTCACTGTGGTGGCTTCTCTCGTTGCAGAGCAAAGGCTCTAGGGCTCACGGTCTTCAGTGGTTGTAACATGTGCATTCAACAGTTACAACTTACAGCTCTAGAGCACAGGCTTAATAGTTGTGGCAAACAACTTTAGTTGTTCCGTGGCATGTGGAATCTTCCCAGATCAGGGATGGAACCTGTGTCTCCTGCATTGGCAGGCAGATTCTTTACCACTGAACCACCAGGAAGTCCCGGTCACATGGCTCTTGATGCTTTCTATGCTTTATCCTATTTAATGCCCATGATAACCCTCTGAGCTAAATCATCACTTGTACTTTGGACACGAGGAATCTGAGGCTCAGGTCACACAAGTGCAAAGCTGCAGAAGAGAACCCAGTGTGGCAGAGAGTGTCTGACACTGGTGTGCCTGGCCTTGGAAACTGCCCATGTAGGGACCTGGTCCACAGTGCATAAGAACCTCATGTTCATGGCAGCAGCCTGCCACCTTGCCACACCTTGCCCATCCCATTGCTTCACCCTCACCCGCAGCTTTATAGAATCTTTCTTCCTCCTAAATATAGCAGGAATGCTCCCCAAACCTCTCTGTAATCATAATTGCTCCATCTGAGAAAATAAAAACTATAATTTGAGCATAACTACTCATTGAGGAGTTAAAGACTTGGCAAGAGTTACTGAAAAGAATCATTTTATGTTCTGGCTCTTAGGCATGCCCTGGACTTGGAGTTAAGAAATCCATAATTAAATTGGACTCTGACCTTTATTAGCTTTTGTTCTTGAGTAAGTCAGTGAACCTTCTGAGATTCAGAGCCCTGGTTAGGAAAGTAACAGCAATACTTGTTACTTTTTTCTTTAATATAATCAGTAACTTGGCCATCTCACATATTCCTGTATCTGGTCATTTTTAGTGAGACTGCAGCTAACCATGTGTTCTCTTTCTGTCATGGACAAGCAGGACACTAGTGGAGGGTATATATTTTAAATAAACAATTATATCATTAACTGTTAAGTGTGTTAGTTGCTCAGCCATGCCTGACTCTTTGCACCCCATGGACTGCAGCTCACCAGGCTCCTCTGTCCATGGAATTCTCCAGACAAGAATACTAGAGTGGGTTGTCATTTCCTTCTCCAGGGGATTTTCCTGACCCATGGATTTAACTCAGGTCTCCTGCATTATAGACAGTTTCTTTATCATCTGAGCTACCAGGGAAGCACATTATATTATTAAATCATACGTTATAATTGTGACGAGAGTTAAAAATGAGTAGAGCAAGTGATTGGAGAAGGAAATGACAACCCACTCCAGTGTTCTTGTCTGGAGAATCCCATGGACCTGGAGAAGCCTGGTAGGCTGCAGTCCGTGGGGTTGCACAGAGTCGGACATGACTGAAGCGACTTAGCAGCAGCATCAGCAGAGCAGGTGATTGCTCTTCTACTCTCTGTGTCGTGTTTATGTCCTATTTAGGATGATTCAACTATTTGCCAGAGAACTCTTGTTATATATGATCATCTTTGGGAAACCCTAGCATTTCAAAATATATACCTGTTTAAGTGTCTGCAGTATCTGCCATGAGCCCTCAACTCTGGACCCAGGTTGCAAATGTTGCATTCTTGACTCTCTGCATGAGTGTGTGTGTGTGTGTGTGTGTGTGTGTGTGTGTGCAATTTTAGACAGGTCACTTATTCTCTCTATACCTCAGTTAAACTCATCTGTAAAATATAAATAATATTAATATGGAAAATGTACTCTATACAGTCAGCAAAAACAAGACCAGGAGCTGACTGTGGCTCAGACCATGAACTCCTTATTGCCAAATTCAGACTTAAATTGAAGAAAGTAGGGAAAACCACTAGACCATATAGGTATGACCTAAATCAAATCCTTTATGATTATACAGTGGAAGTGAACTAGATTTAAGGGCCTAGATCTGATAGATAGAGTGCCTGATGAACTATGGAATGAGGTTCGTGACACTGTACAGGAGACAGGGATCAAGACCATCCCCATGGAAAAGAAATGCAAAAAAGCAAAATGGCTGTCTGGGGAGGCCTTACAAATAGCTGTGAAAAGGGCAGAAGTGAAAAGCAAAGGAGAAAAGGAAAGATATAAACATCTGAATGTAGAGTTCCAAAGAATAGCAAGAAGAGATAAGAAAGCCTTCTTCAGCGATCAATGCAAAGAAATAGAGGAAAACAACAGGATGGGAAAGACTAGGAATCTCTTCAAGAAAATCAGAGATACCAAAGGAACATTTCATGCAATGATGGGCTCGATAAAGGACAGAAATGGTATGGACCAAACAGAAGCAGAAGATATTAAGAAGAGGTGGCAAGAATACACAGAAGAACTATACAAAAAAGGATCTTCATGACCCAGATAATCACGATGTTGTGATCAATGACCTAGAGCCAGACATCCTGGAATGTGAGGTCAAGTGGGCCTTAGAAAGCATCACTACGAACAAAGCTAGTGGAGGTGATGGAATTCCAGTGGAGCTATTCCAAATCCTGAAAGATGATGCTGTGAAAGTGCTGCACTCAATACGCCAGCAAATTTGGAAAACTCAGCAGTGGCCACAGGATTGGAAAAGGTCAGTTTTCATTCCAATCCCAAAGAAAGGCAATGCCAAAGAATGCTCAGACTACTGCACAATTGCACTCATCTCACACGCTAGTAAAGTAATGCTCAAAATTCTCCAAGCCAGGCTTCAGCAATATGTGAACCGTGAACTTCCTGATGTTCAAGCTGGATTTAGAAAAGGCAGAGGAACCACAGACCAAATTGCCAACATCTGCTGGATCATGGAAAAAGCAAGAGAGTTCCAGAAAAACATCTATTTCTGCTTTATTGACTATGCCAAAGACTTTGACTGTGTGGATCACAATAAACTGTGGAAAATTCTGAAAGAGATGTTAATACCAGACCACCTGATCTGCCTCTTGAGAAATTTGTATGCAGGTCAGGAAGCAACAGTTAGAACTGGTCATGGAACAACAGACTGGTTCCACATAGGAAAAGGAGTTCGTCAAGGCTGTATATTGTCACCCTGCTTATTTAACTTATATGCAGAGTCCATCATGAGAAACGCTGGACTGGAAGAAACACAAGTTGGAATCAAGATTGCTGGGAGAAATATCAATAACCTCAGATATGCAGATGACACCACCCTTATGGCAGAAAGTGAAGAGGAACTAAAAAGCCTTTTGATGAAAGTGAAAGTGGAGAGTGAAAAGGTTGGCTTAAAGCTCAACATTCAGAAAACGAAGATCATGGCATCTGGTCCCATCACTTCATGGGAAATAGATGGAGAAACAGTGGAAACAGTGTCAGAATTTATTTTTCTGGGCTCCAAAATCACTGCAGATGGTGACTGCAGCCATGAAATTAAAAGACGCTTACTCCTTGGAAGGAAAGTTATGACCAACCTAGATAGCATATTCAAAAGCAGAGACATTACTTTACCAACAAAGGTTCGCCTAGTCAAGGCTATGGTTTTTCCTGTGGTCATGTATGGATGTGAGAGCTGGACTGTGAAGAAGGCTGAGTGCCGAAGAATTGATGCTTTTGAACTGTGGTGTTGGAGAAGACTCTTGAGAGTCCCTTGGACTCCAAGGAGATCCAACCAGTCCATTCTGAAGGAGATCAGCCCTGGGATTTATTTGGAAGGAATGATGCTAAAGCTGAAACTCCAGTATTTTGGCCACCTCATGCGAAGAGTTGACTCATTGGAGAAGACACTGATGCTGGGAGGGATTGAGGGCAAGAGGAGAAGAGGACGACAGAGGATGAGATGGCTGGATGGCATCCCTGACTCGATAGATGTGAGTCTCAGTGACCTCCAGGAGTTGGTGATGGACAGGGAGGCCTGGCGTACTGCGATTCATGGGGTCACAAAGAGTCGGACATGACTGAGCAACTGATCTGATCTGATAGGTTTGGAATGAGAAATCAATGTGTTAATATATTAAAGCCTGCGACATAGCACAGGGTACAAGCTCAGCCTTCCATAAGTCGCTGTACATGTCCTGGTTCCTACTAGCAACTTATCACGAGCACATCATGCCTGTGTGCCTGTCACCTGATGGCTCCTCAGGGAAAGGGTGAAACAGGTGAACAAGCAGAGGGGCCTTGCAATAATCCAGGAAAGAATCTGCCCCCACGTAATTACCCCAGGAAATGGGAGGAGGAGTGTAAAGGGTGAGAGGAATTCTGGAGGGAGAATAAATAGATCTGGGTGAGGGAGGAAAAAATTCAAAGACAACTCTGCTTTTGTTTTTGGCTAATTGGGAGTGGTATATATAGCTTTTTCCATTTATTCCCTTAAACTCTTTTTTTGGTATTTTCTCAGTCTTCATCTCCAGTGTTTAACCAGATCTGGTGCTTTTTACCATATGATTGCTGAATGTTTTCCCTGAGTTTACAGTGCTCTGAACCTTCACTGGGGCCTGGTGGGTTTTTGTAATATGACTGAAGGCAGGAGTTCAAGGCCATGATGAAAGCTGCCTAGGTCAGGTTCCAGGCTCAGCAGTTCCAGAAACTACAGGAAAACTGGATATTGTGATGTTTTCCCCCCACATATCAGCCTGTTCTCCTAATCAGTGTCCCTTTTTTCTCAGTGAAAAATGAGCAGGACCAATAGAATATTCCAAAACTCCATACATTCTATCTCCAGTGTTATGCATAATTGAATATATTTGATAGTTTCTATCATTTTGAAAAATCACTTTTCAAATATTGAAATAATAAAAGATCCATCAAAGAACAGTGGTGTGATATTACCTTCTGTTCCCATGGAGACCAAATCACCAGTGTTCAGCTGTGTGATTATTAATGGCATCTGCTCATATAAGGCACACTGAGTGAGCTTGGTAAGTAAGCAAATGATATTTATCATCGTCTGTAATGTGTTCAACTCATTTCAACTTATGTTTGTCATTGGGATTTTATAAATGGTTTTATTTTCTAGTTTGGTTGCATTTAATTTTTTTGAAGGGCATGTTGCCAGTGTTTGGTAAGATATTTTTTGGCGATGTTGCTTAGTCTTATGAGAAACATTTTATTTGTGTGTGTGTGTATGTGTTTGTTTGGGGGAGGCATGTCATTGAACAGGATTTCTGCAGTGTAGACTCAACAGCTATAGCACATTATAGGAAGCAAGATATCCAGTAAAACTGGAGAGGGATTTTTATTGAGCAAGTATTATATGGTGTACAGAATGTTCAATTTTTGCAAACTGGGTCTCTTCTGAGCCTTGTAAGATCCATGAACATTTCACATTATGAATCCCATTCTATAGATGAAGACACTAAGGATCTGAGAGGCCAGGAGTTTTTCCTAAGGGCACTCATTTGAAACATAATTCTAAACCACCTGTATGCAGTTCTGAAGTGATTGCTTTTCTTTGTGTTTTTCACTAAACTAAATTATGGTTCTGAGCATAATGCTGGCCCCTGAGGGTTGTTCTCATGGTTAATGTATTTAAAGTGATGGGCACATGGCCACTGTTGAGTGAATGGTATTGGGTTGGCCAAGACCAGGGAGCGAGACCATACCTCTCACTTTAACAGAGTCTGCTCCACTAACTGTTGGAACTGAATCTCGTTCCTCGCGGACTTCTGCCATCCTCTCTGCCTCATTGGCTGCTGCCTCTGGGTAGCACAGAGAGTTCTGTTCCATATTGATCTCATTGTCTTTCCCAAGAGAACTTTCAATGAAAATGATGCCTGCCAGGATATCAGCTGGAGGCTTCAGGGAGCCCTCCAACTTTGGCTCAGCCCTGCCTGTAGGCTCTGATGCATTCATGGGAGGGAGAGAGGATTGGAGGGTGGAGAACCTCTGAGAACTTCCCACGGTACCTTAGCTACACTTCTTGAGACTTATCATCAACGCTTTGAGTCTTGGTACTGTGATCTTTGAGTACCATAGTGTGCTCTCTGTCCCAAAGCCCTTTCATCCTATTTTACCTAATGGCCAATCACACCCCTTTGATTAGTGAACCCCATTCATAGACAGGGACCCTGAAGCCCTCAGAGAGGAAGTGACTTGCCTAGGATTGTCCATCTGGTAAACTTTAGATGTTGGATTTAAGGCTGCATGTCTGCTATGTAAGTTGTCTTGGTGATCATGGCAGGGAATTCATAGAGGTGTAAGGAGTTTTGCTCCGTGACTAAGATTCAGATCAGACACTGTACTTTCTGTGAATTAGTAGAATAATATTAGCTAAAATATACTAATAATATTAACTAAAATATCTTTTCCGGGCTCTGTGTTAAGCCTTTGCATACACTCTCTGATGTGCTTTTTGCTTGCAGCCTATGAAGAGGCTGCCTGTTATTTCCCTCGTTTTACAGACAAGGCAACTGAAGCATACGGAGACAAGCAACCGGCCCAAGTCCAGGTAGACTGTGAGTGACAGTGCTGGAATTTCAGCCCATGCTGGTGGACTCTAGAGATTTGCTTTTAGCCATTATATCTATTCAGTTGGGGTCATCATCTTCCAGGCACCCAAACACATTTTCTGTGTTGCTTGTCTGAGTGAGTCACTGGAAACCTCAAAATCACCTATGATTCCTTCTCCCTTCCATCCTCATCAGTGGCTGATTCCTTCAAACTCCAGGAGTCTTAGTTTGTCCCCCTCACTCCCTTATCCCTCTTCTACTCCTGCGCAGATGCCCTTTTACCTGGAAAATGCACAGCGTCCCATTTGTCATTCATCTTCTGATCCTCTTCCCTCTACTCGTCTCACCCAGGCTGATTGGAGATGATGGACCATAAGTGTATCATCACGACAAACAAGAGGGGACGTCATATTCGCTTATTTTAAGTCTTTAAATCTACACTCATTTTCAGCTCTCTCCCCACATGTACACTGTGCTAAAATCGTGTTTTCTTTTTTCACTTCGGCCAAAGGTCTTCCTTTACTTGAGCTTTGATATACATGCTTGGAATTTTCATCCTCCTTAAAAAAATATATGACTATGTCTTTTAAATTATAGGGTCACTTCTTACATGGCATTTTTTCTTGACTTGCCCAAGAATGATACAGTTACCCTGTGTGTGTGTGTGTGTGTGTTGCTGTAACATTTATACATAAATTTATCACAGCATTTACCAAGCTGAGCCAAAACCATTCATCTATGTGCTGCCTCACACAATCAACTACATGGGACTTGAATCCAGAAATTATGTACCAATAATCTTTTTAAATTTTCTAACAACATTCTGCTTAGTGCTTAGCCCAGAAACAACACCCAGTAATTAATTCTTGAAGAAACTATATACATGATTGATTTGGGCACCACGCTGAATATTTTATGTATGTATATTCTACTTTGGTTTCCCTGGTGGCCCAGTTGGTAAATAGACTGCCTGAAATGCAGCAGACCCGGGTTTGATCCCTGGGTCAGGAAGATCCCCTGAAGAAGGAAATGGCAACCCACTCCAGTATTCTCACCTGGAAAGCTCCGTGGATGGAGGGCCTTTGACAGGCTACAGTTTCTGAGGTTGCAATGAGTCGGACATGATTTAGCAACAAAGAGCAGATGTATTCTTCTTCATTCTAAGATAATGGCTCTTTGTAATAATATCAACCATAATTAGGGTTAAGACCACCCAAAACTCTTCTCAAAAGTTTCTCTTTCGAGTGTAGAAGTATTACTAAAAATAACATTTGCATAAGGGAAATGGTAGAGTAGTTTGTAAAAAGAGAACAGCTTTCATTTACTAGGATCAAATGGCAACCCACTCCATTACTCTTGCCTGGAAAATCCCATGGATGGAGGAGCCTGGTAAGCTGTAGTCCTGTGAGCTGCAAAGAGTCGGACATGACTGAGCGACTTCACTTTCTTTCTTTCTGTTGAGAAGCAGCGAGTGGCCAGCCCTAGGGCATCTGTGACTTGGGCTTGGTGAGGTGAAGGTATATAGATGCTGGCAGGTGGGGATGGGAGACTGGATTCAGGGTCAGAATAGGCTGGTGTCTGGACAGTTGAAGTCAGGGCAAGGGGAAACCATGGGCAGAGGGCCCAGGCTTTGGTCTCTGGATTAGAGTGGCTTTCATAACAAACCCAGGGGGCCACATGTCAAGTTACTGGGAGTGAGCTTGAGAGCCAGGCATCCAGCCACTGGTTTCCAGGGCTGGTGAGGGATTCATACCCATCAACCCCTCCTGTTCTGCACGGTGCCTACTTGGTGCCAACCTCTGCATGGGTTCCAGCCCAGTGGAGCTGGTGGCTTTCTCTCTGCTGCTCATCGAGCTCAGCAAACCTTCCCTCCTTTGCACTCCATTTCCTTTCACCTCTTTCTCTACCCTTCTTTTGCTTAAATCCACAAACAGCAATTTTCAAGGGAGATAAACCTCCTCAGTATTTGATCCTGAACAAGCTAAAATCCGATTCCCAAAAGATGTTCGTGCCAGATCAGGGAGTCAAGACTTTAAGAATCAAAGGCATCAAGTGAAACAAAAAAGGAATTACATGAAATCAGAAATAATGCCCAGAGTGGAACTGACCACTCCCATTGCTTCCACTGCCTGCCTCGTGTAACCCTTGAGTGTGATATGATTATGAGGAGAAATGAGATGACATTATATTAACACTAAAACATTATTAATAAAAATAATAGAATTAACTGTGATAGTGATAACAGTCATCATTATTATTTATTCATTGTATCTACTATTTATGGAGTGGCCATCTGGTGTACTTATTGTCTACCAGGCTCTTGATTTATTACATAACTAAAATCTGTCATTAATCTTGTATTATGGATGGCATCTCATTCCAATTTTTTTAACAGATAGATTCAGTGATTTCATATGTGGAGTGGAGCCCTGATGAGGTTAAAATCTGGTACACCAACATGTCAATTCAGATTGACCCTGACAATGGAGGGCATGCTCATTTCATTCAACACGTGGTCTCTCCTGTTTTTAAAATATCACACATACAACTGTTTGGGAATTTTTAAAGAGCTTTAATATGCATCCAATTGCATTGATGGATAGTTATTTAGTTAAGTCAGAGCCTTCCTTCAAACTAGACTTTAAAAATAAAGACATTCATCAGAAAGGTGTTTGGGGTTTTTATGATGATCTGACAACTAAATTGCTTGTTCAGTTTGAGTTGTGTAATGTTGCTCTCAATTAGATTAAATATTAAGCATCCAGTTTGCCAACTGCTGGCAAAATTGCTGAACGTTACACACAGTTTGGAGAACTGCTTTTAATGAAGAACAAATGGAAGTAAAATACTAAAAAATTGAGTGTCAAAGGTATAAGTGTTTTAATGGAGAGATTCACCATTTTCAAATTTTGGATATTTCAGGATATTCTGCTTTGTAATGATGTGTATTGATTCCAGTTACCTTAATTAAAGAATCTACTGTCTGCAGAATCCTCATTAGTACACATAGTTTTCAAGTGGCCTATTCATATCATTTGAAGTCTCTGTCTGTAATGCTGAAAATCAGAATCACCCATATTTAGGGACATCCTTGGTGGTGCAGTGGTTAAGACTCTACAATTTCAGTACCAGGAGCATGGATTCAATCCCTGGTCAGGAGACTAGGATCTTGCATCTCACATGATGTAGCCAAAAACACAAAAACTAATTAAAAACAAAACCAATATTGCTCAGCCCCTCAAACGAAGTCTGTAATAAACTTTAAAATTAAAAAAAAAATCACCTGTATTTGGAAGAGAGTAGGGACGTGGGATTCTGGCTCACTTCCCATTTCTATGCCTTGATCCCTATAGCACAGAGAAAAGGGAGACAGTGTCTGTATAGTGTGGTTACCAGTACAATGGCCACCAGCATCATGCTAGCTTCTGGGCTCTCTGACCTGTCCTCTCTGTGCGAGATGACTCTGTCATCTGTCCTCCCACATCTATAAAGTGGCATATGTGCACCTTTTCTGTATTGCAGTAATACAAGCCCTTGTTATTTGTGAGATGTTCATTCTTTGCCAGATATTTTTCTAAGTACTCAGCTTCTATTTCCTGTCTCACTTGTTCCTCACTATATTTCTTGGTGGTAATTGTTCTTACTCTTCTTGTTTTATAGGTGAGGTATCAATCACACATTCAGACTGGGCTATATGTCATACAGAAGGTGCTCACGGTATTCAACAGAGTAATAGCAAATAATGTGCAGTTAATAAGTACAGACGGTTGGATAGCATTACCAACTCAGTGGACATGAAATTGGGCAAATTCCGGGAGATAGTAAGAGACAGGGAGGCCTGGTGTGCTATAGTCTGTGGGGTCACAAAGAGTTGGACACAACTTAGCAACTAAACAATGATTAGTATCAGATCAGATCAGATCAGTCGCTCAGTCGTGTCCGACTCTTTGCGACCCCATGAATCGCAGCACGCCAGGCCTCCCTGTCCATCACCAACTCCCGGAGGTCACTCAGACTCATATCCATCGAGTCAGTGATGCCATCCAGCCATCTCATCCTCTGTCGTCCCCTTCTCCTCCTGCCCTCAATCCCTCCCAGCATCAGAATCTTCTCCAAAGAGTCAACTCTTTACATGAGGTGCTCAAAATACTGGAGTTTCAGCTTTAGCATAATTCCTTCCAAAGAAATCCCAGGGCTGATCTCCTTCAGAATGGACCGGTTGGATCTCCTTGCAGTCCAAGGAACTCTCAAGAGTCTTCTCCAACACCACACTTCAAAAGCATCAATTCTTCGGCGCTCAGCCTTCTTCACGGTCCAGCTCTCACATCCATACATGACCACAGGAAAAATCATAGCCTAGACTAGACGAACCTTTGTTGGCAAAGTGATGTCTCTGCTTTCGAATATGCTATCTAGGTTGGTCATAACTTTCCTTCCAAGGAGTAAGCGTCTTTTAATTTCATGGCTGCAGTCACCAGCTGCAGTGATTTTGGAGCCCAGAAAAATAAAGTCTGACACTGTTTCCACTGTTTCCTCATCTATTTCCCATGTAGTGATGGGACCAGATGCCATGATCTTCATTTTCTGAATGTTGAGCTTTAAGCCAACCTTTTCACTCTCCACTTTCACTCTCATCAAGAGGCTTTTTAGTTCTTCTCCACTTTCTGCCATAAGGGTGGTGTCATCTGCATATCTGAGGTTATTGATATTTCTCCCAGCAATCTTGATTCCAGCTTGTGTTTCTTCCAGTCCAGCATTTCTCATGATGTACTCTGCATATAAGTTAAATAAACATGGTGACAATATACAGCCTTGATGGACTCCTTTTCCTATTTGGAACCAGTCTGTTGTTCCATGACCAGTTCTAACTGTTGCTTCCTGACCTGCATACAAATTTCTCAAGAGGCAGATCAGGTAGTCTGGTATTCCCATCTTTTTCAGAATTTTCCACAGTTGATTGTGATCTACAGAGTCAAAGGCTGTGGCATAGTCAATAAAGCAGAAATAGATGTTTTTCTGGAACTCTCTTGCTTTTTCGATGATCCAGCGGATGTTGGCAATTTGATCTCTGGTTCCTCTGCCTTTTCTAAAACCAGCTTGAACATCAGGAAGTTCACGGTTCACATATTGCTGAAGCCTGGCTTGGAGAATTTTGAGCATTACTTTACTAGCATGTGAGATGAGTGCAATTGTTCGGTAGTTTGAGCATTCTTTGGCATTGCCTTTCTTTGGGATTGGGATGAAAACTGACCTTTTCCAATCCTGTGGCCACTGCTGAGTTTTCCAAATTTGCTGGCATATTGAGTGCAGCACTTTCACAGCATCATCTTTCAGGATTTGGAATAGCTCCACTGGAATTCCATCACCTCCACTAGCTTTGTTCGTAGTAATGCTTTCTAAGGCCCACTTGACTTCACATTCCAGGATGTCTGGCTCTAGGTCAGTGATCACACCATCATGATTATCTGGGTTGTGAAGATCTTTTTTGTACAGTTCTTCTGTGTATTCTTGCCACCTCTTCTTAATATCTTCTGCTTCTGTTAGGTCCATACCATTTCTGTCCTTTATCGAGCCCATCTTCGCATGAAATGTTCCTTTGGTATCTCTGATTTTCTTGAATAGATCCCTAGTCTTTCCCATCCTGTTGTTTTCCTCTATTTCTTTGCACTGATCCCTGAAGAAGGCTTTCTTATCTCTTCTTGCTCTTCTTTGGAACTCTGCATTCAGATATTTATATCTTTCCTTTTCTCCTTTGCTTTTCGCTTCTCTTCTTTTCACAGCTATTTGTAAGGCCTCCCCAGACAGCATAAAAATAAGTCAACTGCCTGGAAAGTCCCATGGATGGAGGAGCCTGGTGGGCCGCAGTCCACGAGGTCGCTAAGAGTCGGACACGACTGAGCGACGTCACTTTCACTTTTCACTATCATGCATTGGAGAAGGAAATGGCAACCCACTCCAGTGTTCTTGCCCGGAGAATCCCAGGGATGGGGGAGCCTGGTGGGCTGCCGTCTCTGGGGTCGCACAGAGTTGGACATGACTGAAGCGACTTAGAAGCAGCAGCAGCAACAGCCATAGCCTCAGTTAAGAAGTGTTGCAATATTAATGCTGTCACTTTAGTGGCCTTACCTTTAACAGTTTGGTTTTGAATACTAAGGAAAATGCAGCTATGTAAACTGCACAGCAATATTTGAATGCAATGTGGCCATGGACACAATCCAGATTTTACTTAACATGTGTTAAGATTATTATTGGTCTAGAAATGTTGATAGTATTTTATAGAAAGCTCTTCTTCAATTCCTGACACTTTGTCTCTTTATCTATAAAATGAGGATAATAATGACACATCCTTTATAGGATTGATTTAAAAGCTCTAGTTATATTATGACTTCTTATGCAAACACTTTTATTTTGGTTTCTGCAATAGCTATGATCATTCTATTAAAAGCCAGAAGTATTCTGAGCTGCTTTCTTAGAAAGGTAAACATTTTAAAATGACAGCATTGGTGCAGTGGCCTCCCATTTGCCTTAATAATCTCTCAGAACAGCATGATCTGTTTTCTGCAGAGGCCAAGAGAGAACCAGTGTTTGCTTCAGAGAGGCTGGAATTGTTGGTGGTTAGGAAAGTGGGCTCTGGAATTAGATACATGTCATTCCAGCCATAGCCGTGACCTGTACCCTCCATGTGACCTTGAGCCAGTCGTTCCCCACCTCACTTAGAAATGACTCTGAATGCTGTGTATCTCAGATAAGGTTTATAAGGAGCCACATGGGTGGTGTTTATATGTTTGCTATCAGGACATAGATTCTTTCCGTGTTGCCCTATTCTGGTCTTCTTTCCTGGTTCCCCATAGAATGAGCGGTGTACAATAGAAAGTCCACCTGAAGTACTAGGGAGAAAGATAAGGACACAATTCACACAGGAGACTTCAGAACTCTAAAATAGGAGAGTAATTATTGATGCTGACTCTATGCTGACTTAATTCCAGTGCCAGCTAAAGGAATTTAATACCTTTGATAATTACAGTCACAAAAGCATAGAATTTTACATCTTTAAGAGACTGTAATGAACCCCTCCAGCATGCTCAGTAGAAACATTTACCATGGTCACCATATCCTAAGGTGCTGAGACTGACCGCTCACTTATTCTTCAGATATGTCTGGGTTTCTGATCTGTAAACTAGTCCCTTGGGATGAAAGTATTAATTGCTTGACCCTTAGCACACTACATAATTTACCCAGTGAATCTGATGGCCGTTTCACCTTACTTCTGCCATTTTTATTGTCCCTGTTCTTGCTGTCTTATCCTCATTTGAGAAGATGTTGTTTCTAGTAAATTTAGAATAGGACCCAGTGGGAAAACAGAGCAAGGCTGTGCTGCTTTGGAATCCTGGACTTGTCTTTTAGTAATTATGGAACCTCAGGCTGTTTACTTAACATCTCTGGGACTATTCCACTTTTGCATATTTACATCATGATTTCAACTTCCCTGAATGTTTGGAGGGCCAGATTCAATGACTAATGAGAAGCCAGTCATAGAAGAGGTGGGGCTACAGTCCATAGCATCACAAAGAGTTGGACATGACTGAAGCAACTTAGCACACACACAACATGATATGTCTGATCCTCCATGATCAGACTCCAGGCTGTCTGTCCTGAATCATCTCTTGCTTGTTTCTCCTGATTCATTTACCTTAGCAGAAAAGTACTGATTATGTTTTTGTGCACTTTATTAATTTTTTCCCTCACTGCCTTTGTTTGTTCTGGTGCCCTCCCTCATCTGTGGTCTACCCACCTAGGCTTTTGAGATTCAACTGTAGCACCACTTCTTCCAAGAAGCTTTCCCTAGCTGCTCCTTTCCACACACTCATAGCATCCTAAGGTTTTGTCTAGTATGCTTGCCATGTTGTGCTACAATTTTGCATTCATGTCCCTGGTTCCTCCAACTTGAGACTATTTTCTTCCAGGGGGAGGAGGGCAGTGTGTGCTAATGTCTGGAACTCAAGTGCTTAGGACACTGATAGGCACACAGGAAGCACTGAACATAGAATAATTAGGATCATGATGATAACCCAGATTGAACTGACCCTATTGATGTGCTGAAGACACCCAATGGGACTTCCAGTCATAGTACTTCTAATATAAGGATACAGTTCTCTGAAGTCAAGTGGATCCAAAACAACAGTGTATGCATTTGCCCAAATTATTTAATAGGCATTAAGGAAACTTTGAAGATAGTTATGAATTATTCAGAGTCAACATGTCATCTTATCTAATAACCAATGAGTTGTTACTTTTTAAACTTATAAATAAATGCCTTGGTGATATAGAGATTGAAAAAAATTATTAAAGAAAATACTATCCCTTCAATGCACCAGTGGGAGAATTCATATGGAGTTCTTACCAATAATGATTAGAAGACTAATGGGCTGGTGTTTGTTGTGATTTAAGAAAGAAGACAAAGCATTTTACCTTTATCCCCACTCTTGTCCAATAAAGCCAATCAGCTACTGTCCGAGGTGCTGAAGTTGGTGAGCAGCAAAAGCAGGATTGTAACCTCTCAGTGTTTTCTTAATTTTTGTAGGATAAAGCAACAGAGTTCCATAAAAATTCATTGAATTTGGAATTACAGAAATGACCTGAGGTCATTTCTTTCCTTTAAAAAACTTTTTAAAGTCTTTTAAAAACTGCTGTTTAAGACAGGCAATGTGAATAAAGAAGAAAGAAAACAATAATTGAGAATCAGGAAGGAAAACAATAAACAACAAAGACTGTTGAGGTCTGATTTTCAGCCACACAATTTAGGCTTGTCCTCTGGACCACAATAGAACAGTTGAGCACTCAGGGGCATTAGCTTTGTGCAGTGATTTTCAAATTTTATTTATTTATTTTTTAACTAAGGACTTCTTTTTCAAATGAATGCCGAGGCAGAGTCCAACATAAAACTGCTGTGAACAGAAAAGCTCTGATGAAGTGGGGGCCTCACCCACCCTGCCCCTTTGCTGCTGCTGTGGTAGCCCCATGACTTCTCAAAATAGTGATTGAAATCCACTGATCTATTCTAACCCTCCAGCCAACACTGACCATCTCTCCTGTTTGCACCCTGTGTTCCTGAGCACCCCAGGTACTATGACACAGGGAAGAAGAATTCGTGTCATCAAAGGAGATCAGATCTGCTAGATATGGAGGGAAACTGCTACACAGTATCTTATTCCCCCAACTAAGTGCTGTGCCAATTGGAAAATAAGACAAAATAATAAGACAGGTTAGAATTAAAATGAAGACGTGAGATCACTTGGTTCATATATTTGATCAAGGAGGGTCCCAGATCTTGAACTCCAGAATCAACTGCTTACTTAATCAGATATAGCCATGCTAGATAAATGCAGGCCCCCTTGAAGACCTTCTCATCTACCAGGCTTCCCCCAGGGCTGAGAGTGGACTTGCTACTGATAGAGGGAGAGTCCAAGGAAGAAGCTCATTTCTTATCCAGAACTCACCTTTTGCTCAATAAGTGGGTGGAGAGGAGCTGGAAGTATGAAGCTAGTGGATGTCCCTACACATTGAAAACACATCAAGAGTAGAGGAAGAGTGTTCTCATCCACAGCGTGTGCCTCTAGGACTTTGATCCATTGGCTGTAGCTCCCCTCAGTGGGACGTTGTGCAATAGCCACCCCTTCCACCGCCGTGATACTCCTTTACAGCGCATCTCTTCATTTTCCCTACTGCCCTTCATTTTTCCAAATTTCCCTTCAGTCAGCCACATGGATGGAAAGTATGTGAAAGTAGCTGGGATTAGAACATGAATAATACTCTGTTCCTGATTTCCAGGAGGGGAAGCGGGGGTACAACCAACTTGCAGAGGGAGAGAAACACAAAACCAAATTTATTCATTTTGTGGCTGGAGCCACATAGATCTCCTTGGGATTGTTCCACAGTCATTTGTATGATCTGGAGCCCTGTGATGCTGGAGGGCAGCAAGTACGTACATGCAAACTGTAGCAGATGCCTAGGTGGGAATATGGCGTAGGCTTGAGACCATGAGTTACTTTCCCTGCATCATTTCTGCTCGTCTGTCCAAGCCTGGCAACTCTCCTTCCCCTTTGCTCCTGCTGAAGGAACTTCTGTGGATTACCAGTAAGAGGGTGATAGGAATGACTTTGAATTTGTGATTTCTATCTCTTAACCATTTTTGGTAAGAAATATCTGTAACTCAACTCACAGTTAGTCACCATGACCCAGTGTGTTGGGACACAAAAATTGGGAACTGTTAACTAAGGTGGCGGCAATGTGTTGTGTGTGTGTGTTGTATCACTCAGTCATGTCTGACTCTCTATGACCCCGTGGACCATAGTCCACCAGGTTTCTCTGTCCATGGGGTTACCCAGGCAAGAATACTGGAGTGACTTGCCATTTCCTCCTCTAGGAGATCTTTCTGACCCAGGGATCAATCCCAGGTCTTCTGTGTCTCCTGTGTTGGCAGGCAGATTCTTTACCACTTGGGAAGCCCAGCATCGATGTGCTGCTGACAATTAAAAGAGCAGAAAGTTAAAACTGTTTTCCTGGAATTACAGCTAGTTAGTTACAAAGTGAAGGCTAGCACAAGGAGGTTTTGATTCCTCTTGAAATCTGTAGAGCTAGTTTCCTTTGAAAATTGAGGCTTTGACTGGAATTAGAAGCTTAACTCTTCTGCCTCCTGGATGTGTGAACACAGACTCTTTCAACTCCCTGAAGCTCAAATTGAAGATTAACTTCAGCATTGAGACTAGGAATGTGTGGTTTCCAGTGTCAGACTGTGTCTGCATTGCTGGTGTACCTTTTGTATGCCATGAGACCTGCAAACAAGTTATTCGGTATTTACCATTCTGGAGTTCAGTTTCCCAATATATAAAATGGGGATAAGTAGTTGTGCTTATTTCATTGGGTTGGCATATGAATTAAATAATTGATACCTATAAAACAGTTATTGCCTGACATTTAATAGAGTTAAATAATAAATGTTAGCTGTATATTAATGATGTTGCAGTTATTATTGTTATTTTTTTATTGGTTAAAACAAAGATAGTGGTGAAAAACTGGCTAAATCACCAAGAAGAGGAATTCAGGGACCAGAAAATGGTACCAGGCACACAGCAGGCGTACAATGAACAGTTGTTGTTGTTTGGTAGCTAAGTCGTGTCTGACTCTTTGAGATCCCATGGACTGTAGCACACCAGGCTTCCCTGTCCTTCCCTATCTCCTGGAGCTTGCTCAAACTCATGTCTATTGAGTTGGTAACATCATCCAAGAATCTCATCCTCTGTCACCCTCTTCTCCTCCCTCAATCTTGTCTAGCATCAGAGTCTTTTCCAGTGGGTCAGCTTTTCTCATCAAGTGGCCAAAGTATTGGAGCTTCAGCATCAGTATCAGTCCTTCCAGTGAACATTCAGGGTTGATTTCCTTTCAGATCAGATCAGATCAGTCGCTCAGTCGTGTCCGACTCTTTGCAACCCCATGAACCTCAGCACGCCAGGCCTCCCTGTCCATCACCAGCTTCCAGAGGTCACCCAGATTCACACCCATCAAGTCAGTGATGCCATCCCGCCATCTCATCCTCTGTCGTCCCCTTCTCCTCCTGCCCTCAATCCCTCCCATCATCAGAGTCTTCTCCAATGAGTCAACTCTTCGCATGAGGTGGCCAAAATACTGGAGTTTCAGCTTTAGCATCATTCCTTCCAAAGAAATTCCAGGATTGATCTCCTTCAGAATGGACTGGTTGGATCTTCTTGCAGTCCAAGGGACTCTCAAGAGTCTTCTCCAACACCACAGTTCAAAAGCATCAATTCTTCGGCACTCAGCCTTCTTCACAGTCCAGCTCTCACATCCATAACATGACCACAGGAAAGACCATAGCCTTGACTAGGCGAACCTTTGTTGGTAAAGTAATGTCTCTGCTTTTGAATATGCTATCTAGGTTGGTCATAACTTTCCTTCCAAGGAGTAAGTGTCTTCTAATTTCATGGCTGCAGTCACCATCTGCAGTGATTTTGGAGCCCAGAAAAACAAAGTCTGACACTGTTTCCACTGTTTCCCCATATATTTCCCATGTAGTGATGGGACCAGATGCCATGATCTTCGTTTTCTGAATGTTGAGCTTTAAGCCAACCTTTTCACTCTCCACTTTCACTTTCATCAAGAGGCTTTTTAGCCCCTCTTCACTTTCTGCCATAAGAGTCGTGTCATCTGCATATCTGAGGTTATTGATTTCCTTTAGGATTGACTAATTTGATCTCTGTGCAGTCCAAGGAACTCTCAAGAGCCTTGTCTAGCACCACAGTTTGAAAGCATCAGTTCTTTAGGTAAGTGTTTCAGTTTCACTGTCTAACCTCAAAGTGTGCATGGAAGTTTGGAGAGAGAACTTTACAGAAATAACTGTGGTCTAATGAGGTATGTGTAAGGGACCTGAGAGGAGTGGGTAGTTGGAAAAGCTTCACAAGGGACAGGACATTGATCTGATTCTTTGTGGTGAGTTTCAAGCAGCAAGGGGACGGCTTTTAAAAGAAGGAATGGCAACTAGTGGGTTCTGGAGTGAAACAAGAGGCAGCCGCTGACCCTGGAGTTGTGATTGGGGCTTGAGGCCTTGGATACCATTCTAAGGAATATGTACTCAGTCTTGTAGACAGTGTCTGTGCACTCACTCAGTCATGTCTGATTCCTTGCAACCTCATGGAGTGTAGCCTGCCAGGCTTCTCTGCCCATGGAATTTTTTCAGGCAAGAATACTGGCGTGGGTTGCCATTTACTTCTCCAGGGGATCTTCTCAATCCAGGGATGGAACCTGTGTCTCTTTTGTCTCCTGCATTGGCAGGTGGGTTCTTTACCACTAGCACCACCTGGGAAGTCGGTGGAGATGCTCTAAACCAACTTGCATACAGTGGTGCTGCAGATGAAAGGTGGTACCTGGGCAGTGAGAATGATTAGAAGGATGTGGTAGCAATTAAAATAAGCTACAGAGAAGACTCAAGGTAGGGCAGAGGCAAGAGTGTCTTCAAACTTTCAAGATTCTTGAGATGAGAGAAGTCTAGAGACTAGAGGAGCTCCTTGGCTTCCTTGAATGTTGGGCGAGGTGGGTCCATTTACAAAGACCAGAGGGAAGAGAAGGATCAGGGAAGAGGGACTGTAATAAGCTCTTTTTAAAAAAAAAAAAAATTAAAATTGTAATTGGAGGATAATTGCTTTACAATGTGTTGGTTTCTGCTGTAGAACAATGTGAATCAACTCTAAGGATACATATGTCCCCTCTGGCTTGAGCCACATCCTCACCTGCCCCCATCCCACCCCTCTAGGTCATCACAGAGCACAGGCTGAGCCTCCTGTGCTCTACAGCAGCTCCCCCACTAGCTATCTACTTTACACATGGTAATGTATATATGTCAATGCTACTGTCTCAATTCATCCCACCCTCTCCTTGCCCTGCTGTGTCCACAAATCTGGTCTCGACATCTGCGTCCCTATTCCTGCTCTGCAAATAGGTCCATCAGTACGTTTTTCTAGATTCTATTTGTTGTTGTTCAGTTGCTCAGTCAAGTCTTTTTGCAGCTCCGTGGACTGCAGCACACCAGGCTTTCCTGTCCTTCACCATCTCCTGGAGCTTGCTCATACTCACGTCCATTGAATCAATGATGCCATCCAACCATCTCATCCTCTGTTGTCCCCTCCTCCTGCCTTAAATCTTCCCCAGCATCAGGGTCTTTTCTAATGAGTCAGTTCTTTGCATCAAGTGTCTAAAGTATTGGAGCTCTAGCCTCAGCATCAGTCCCTTCAATGTATGTATGTTACTGTATGAGATTTGTTTTTCTCTTTCTGACTTACTTCACTCTGTATAACAGGTATTTTAAGATGCCTTTGTGACAACAAGCAAGCTGTTCAATCAGCAGTTTGGAATAGAGGTCTAGAGATCAGGGCAGGGATTAGATGCAGAAATGTAGGCTTGAGAGGCATGCATATAAAGGTCTGATTTGATGGAAAGCTTAACTATCTTCATTAGGTAATAAATGAAGGAGAAAGAAGAACTTCCTAACTAACATTTAACAAATACCTAATATAAACCAGACACTGTACTAAACAATTGAACTTTATTATCCCCACTTTACATGTTTGGAAACTGACATTTCAGACGTTGAAGGACTAACTTAGTCACATGGATAGTATGCAAGCAAGGAATAAACCCTATTTGACTTTGGATTCTGTGTTCCAACCAAACTTTATCCCTGCACAGCTCCCTGAAGACTTCCATTAAGTTAAAGTCCACTTGTCGGTTTCAACCTCCTGGTTGACCGTGGAGGTTGCGAGCTGCATAATTGATAGACGTGTTTTCAGAGGCCATCAATGGGTGTGTCCTAATTTTAAAATTTCCTTTTGGTGTACCCTGACATTGCACTGAGCCATCATATAAGTCTGTGTTTTACCCAAATGGTTTTGTTTAATCCTTAACCCTAATAGACCATACTATGATCACTTCCTTCATGTACATGTTGTACAGATGGTCCCATGGGGGTGGGCCCTGGCCAGGAGCACCTTCCATTGTGAATCTGCACACAGTCTCATGTTTGGCTCACCCTGCATGAATCCTGTTGTATTATTTAGGGTTTCCATTCCAGACTGTTGATCAGGAGAGTGGCTGAAAAGTTCTTCCTTTGTGCTGGGGAGATTGGACAAGGTTTTCATTCCACTTCTTGCAGTTCTATTAGGGGAATAGGTTCATCCATTCTGGCTCTGCAGGCCTGGAGGGTCAGCGAATGGGATTTTCTATGGCAAATCACTCACTTTCCAAACATGCAGTTGAGTACTTATGGAAATACCATTTGTTTTGTTTATAATAATAGGCATATAATATCCAGGCATATTTTACTAGGATTTCTCTTTGGGTTAGCATTCTGACTTCATATTATCTCAGTAATCACATTGAATCAGCCTTCTGAAGATTCTCCAACATTCTCTGTATGTCTCTCTGTAAAAGAACATCTGTATAAGATTTGCGTTTAGTCTGAAAAGTGGAACTTAATAATGAACTTTATAGATCCTTTGCCTCATCCATGGGTCCTGGAGCACTGTCAAAAGGAGGCCTTGGTGATAAGAAAATGCAGTTGTGAGCAGGACTGGAAAACAGAGAGTTTCAGGGCGGTCTGAAGCAAACAAGCTGGGAACTCAGAGCCACGAGATCCGATGCCTTTGCTAATCCTCTGTTGCTTTTATTTCTGCTTAGTCACGGCTGAGGGAAGCACGGCAGGGCTTGTATTCAGGCCTCTGTTACAGTTAAGCGGAGCAGCTGTCCTCTGCCAGCGTGGTTCCCAGAGGCACACGTGGCAGGTGAGCAAGGACTGCCTTCGCTGAGCCCCTGAACTTGAGAATCCTTCCTGCTGCAGGCAGAAACGTGGAGTGACCTTGTACAGCTCACTGTATTCTTTGAGTCACAGCCTTTAACCTGTGAAATGGGAATTGGATTTCTATCACTTATTTGGTCTGAGAAGAAAGAACTTCAGGGCATAAGTGATAAAAATAAGTAACAGAGAAATGTCCGAGAACATCTTCCAACATGAGTCTGTCTGTTTTAGAACATACATGCATGTAAGTGCACATAAATATACATCGGTATGTATGTATATGAAAGCTTCATAGAAGGACATACAAGAAAATTATTCACTCGGGGGAAAGGGAACTGTATATTGTGTTTCCTTTGGTAATACTGAGAATTTTTTTTTTTTACCATATCTGTATTATATTTTGAAAATCAAAGTGAGAATATCTGCCTTATAAGGTGCTTTTTAAGGATCCAGTGAGATACAGTGTGATGGGAACGTCTAGATGGTTCATGAACAGTGAACTATTTCTTGCTCCGTAGACCTGGAGAATACAGCACGCATGCTCCCTGCTATGTACAAACTTTGCTTGTCTTCCAACAGTTGTACTGCTTCTGATCTTAATATAATAGGAAATATGAGAAGTAGGAATATACAGATTACTCTGGGCCCCTGGTGACTACAGGTGTCCTGCCTGGGTTTTCTGCTTGATGAAATGGAGAAGCCTTTCAGTGCCAAAGCTTGTTGAATGTCTTTCTTCAGTTCAAATCAGTAGGGACCTTGTTAGGCAAAGCCAGGGTTAATTTGAGGTGCTGGGGAGTGAAGGATGCTGCTGGGACTTTCCACAGGGAATTCTGTGATGCCCAGTTTCCACCTTTAGACATGAATCGCTCCCTCTTGCTCTGACAAGGACAGTGGTGGCCAACAGTGGGTGGCCAAGTCCTTTTGGAGGCTGCTCTGTCTGAGAGAGCTGCTGACCAAGGTCACACCTCCTCCCTGGGTGACCAGTCACAGTCAATGCGTGAGTACAAAGGCCTGGCCAGAGAGCTCTGCAGGTCCAGAGCTTCCCCTGGGATTGACTCAGGTCTCTGTGCAGTGGGCTCCTCCCTCTGCCCCACCCCCTTCCCATGGACGTTGCTCTCCAGAGCACAGGCCACGATCTTCCTGCCGGCTAATGTCTGTCCTGCAGTCTTTTACCAGGGAATTCAAAAAGCAATTAGAAAGCTTTTGAATTATGGCACTGGAGAAGACTCTCGAGAATCCCTTGGACTGCAAGGAGATCAAACCAGTCAATTCTAAAGGAAATCAACCCTGAATCTTCACTGGAAGGACTGATGCTGAAACTCCAATACTTTGGCCACCCGATGTGAAGAGCCAACACATTGGAAAAGACCCTGATGCTGGACAAGTTTGAGGGCAAGAAACGGAGATGACAGAGGATGAGATGGTTGGATGGCATCACCGACTCAGTGGACATGAATGTGAGCAAACTTCGGGAGATAGTGAAGGACTGGGAAGCCTGGCATGCTTGTAGTTCATGGGATTGAAAAGAGTCAGACATGACTTAGTGACTGAAAAAACAACAACAAGGAATTAACGTAAAACTGACTCAGAGGTGACGGCAGACCTGACTGAAACTTCCATCCAGGTTTCCTAATTTGTACCATTTTGCATTCCATGACCCAGCAATCATGATGTAGTGATGAGAGCGCAAACAAGTGGACCCACCTTCGTGACACCATTGGGAGTAGAGGAAGTTCACATGGCTGCTGACCCCTATCCGACCTGTCCTGCCCCTACTGCACTGACTCAGCCCACTTAGAAGGAGGCAAGGGAGAAGGAGACAAAGCGGGCAGGAGGCTGCCTCATGGACAGCGTGCAAGTCAACTCACAGGAGCCAAGAGGACGTAGTTGCGGCAACATTCTACCTGGAGTTCCACCCAGCAGGGCAGGCTAGGAAGCACGAGATGGTGAAGAGACATTTACTTGCTCCCCTCATAGCCACACGGGCCATAGATTCCTACACCCGTGGAATTCTCCAACTCAGTACCTGGTGTGTGTGTGGGTGTGTGCTAAGTCGCGTCCAACTCTTCGTGACCCCATGAACTATAACCTGCCAGGCTCCTCTGTCCATGGGACTGTCCAGGCAAGAATGCTAGAGTAGGTTGTCATTTCCTCCTCCAGGGGATCTTCCTGACCCAGGGATCAAACCCATGTCTCATATCTCTCGCATTGGCACATGGATTCTTTACCACTGGCACCACCTACGAAGCCCACAGTACTCAGTACCTCTCTTTTTCTGTCCAAACCCATCTCTGAGAATCCTTTCTCTCATTTTTAAGTCCTTCCTGAAATTCACCCAAAGTCATCCTTCTCTGGCGGGGTTGCAAGAAATTCAGAACTGTCCTGATCCTCCTCCATCATGTCTCGGCCTACAAGTAACTTGTGGACTCAGGCATCTTTTCTTCTTCAGATAAATGAGTTGTCATGTGTAATTATTGGTGTAATGTGTCTTACACCTACACGGTATGGAACATTCTCAAACTCCATGGTCACACCCACAGCCTCTGACACTTTCAACACTGAGAGCTGAAACTCACTGACTTCTTCCTATTTTACAGCAAAGCGTTTTTCTCCTTCTCAGCACTGTGCTCTTCATCCACCAATACAGAGGTCTTTCTGTAAGGGAATATGTCTTACCTCCCTTGAAAAGGAGCCCCTTCTGTTGGTCACATGGCTTCTTCTTACAGCGGCAAGAGAAAGAGTCTTACAAGACGGGGTGACATTCACTTGCCCCAAACCTGTGAGGTCCGTGCCCTCATCATGGTCATCACCATTGTCTAATGTTGTATTACTATCATTATTGTTTTAATTTGAAAATTATAAGACAGAGGCTTGGCCAATTTCAGTGGGTTTCCCATGCAGAAGGGGAGGGAGGAGATTCCAACTCTTGCTGGAGTCTTGACCGTCTTCCCCAGTTTTCTCAGGACCAGGCCACAGGGATGGTCCTCAGCTTCTGCTTCTGTTTCCCCCCACAGGGGAGCTTCTACGTGCCCTCTGAGAACTGCATGCAGCACGCTTACAAGTGGCACCGGGAGCTGTGTTTCCTGCTCTTGCACGCCTACTGGGGACTGCGTGCCTACTTCCTGACCATCCTGAGGGACATCCCCCGAGCTACCGCGCATGGAGCTGGGTAAGGGGCCGGGAACTTGGAATGGGGGAGACTCAGCCCAGCAGCTGACCCTCCGCCCTTGGGAGTCAGCATGCTGTTGTAAATGTCACAGTAGCAAGCACTGTTTCAGGTAGGTTTGGTTTGGCTTTGGTTTTGGTGTTTGGGCATTTTACATCATTCTAGCAGGAGGACATCGTGGGCATGCCAATGCAGGAAGAAAAGGCACATGTGCCTCTAGTCATCATGTTCATTTACTCATTCATTCATTCATCCACCAAGTTACTAAATTTATTAAACTTGTATTAAACATCTACCCTGGGTACATAATGTGAAGTTGCTTTCTAAGGGAAAATGCCTGTTTGCAGCCTTTTTCTTAATGAGGCTGTAGCTACGGGATTGCAACTTACAAGAGTGTAAAACAGTCCAAGAAATACCTAAATGTATGTGTTGAATGGGTGATCAGAGAAAGCTCTCAGTAGTCATCATCTTTGGCTTTCCAGGGATGACTTGCTTCTTGTACATCACCAGACATCATCATCATTGGGCCCCATCCCTCTTGACTGACAGATGGTGGGACTGCAGCTCAGAGAGGTGAAATGATCACTCAGGGTCACACAGCCATGTGTGGCAGGATGGGGCAGGAGCACAGAGGTGCTGTGCTTGGGGCAGCCTTTTATATCAGGTCACATTCATTCACAGCAGGCAGTGGGTTATTGTTCTGCTTGAAGTCCCCTAAAGAGGCCCTTTGTCCTTAGAACAGAAGCCAGACCCTCAACCTGGTGCATGCTTAGTTGCTTCAGTCGTGTCTGACTCTCTGCGACCCCATGGAGCTTGCCAGGCTTCTCTGCCCATGGGATTCTCCAGGCAAGAACAATGGAATGGGTTGCCATTTCCTTCTCCAACTCAGCCTGGTATTCACGGTTAATAACAGTCCTGCTGTGGGGAACCTCAGCATCTCTCCCTGAGCCCTGAGATCTCACCTGTGGAGCAAGTCGTAGCTTTGGTGGGATCAGTGGCCTTGTGTGTGTCTGTTATTACACTGAGCATGCCACACAACAATCCTGTATTTGCATATTTCTCTTCCCCACTAGACTGGGGGTCTTTAAGGGCAGAAGCCGAATCTGAGCCCAGATCCCTCACACCCAGTGCTTGGTGTGCAGAATGAAGAAGTAGGAGCAGCATTATTTTTGCCTTGACCTCTGGCGCCCTCTTACCACCTGGGTTTTGTCAGCTCTAAGGCCCTCTTTTGAAAAAAATTGTATTTAGCCACACCACGTGGGATAGGGGATCTTTGTTCCTTGACCAGGAATTGAACCCGTCTTCCCTGCACTGGGAGCACAGAGTCCTCTTCACTGCCAGACTGCCAAGGAAGTCCCTCTGATGCCCTCTTTATAGCACAAGATCTTGGAGTTGAAATTTTTCAGGTCAGATGCACTCAAAGGAGACCTGCACAGCTCGGAGCCAGTTTAGCTCAGAAAGTGAAGCCAATGTCCTTGTAGTTGGCTTCTTGCTTCACTTTTTTTTTTTTTTTTACCAAAAAAAGAACTGAATTTATTTGTTCATTCACTCACCATATTTTTTATTAAATGTTTACTGTGTACCAGGCATCATGCCAGACCCTGAGTGCACAGCCATGGACACTGGCCAAAGCCTGTTCTGCCTCGTGGGGGGCTGAGGGCAGCTGCCAGGTAGGCAGGTGTGTGCCCACCCGTGAGGACCATCGAAGCTGTCAATGATGCTTTAAGTAAAACTCATGTGGCAGCCACCCACAAGGTCTTACCACAGCCGCATGGAACTAGGGAGAGTTTGAACACAGGCAAAACTGGGAAGCCACAAATGGCCAGAGTCCACCCAGTTCCAGCTGAGAAGACGACATGGTTGCAGGCTCCTCTGCTGCCTCAGTGGAAGGTCGTGATGAGGTGGTGGTGCTGAGCAGGAGCCCAGGCTCTGCCATCCCACATCCCTGGACAGCTGAACATCCACCTGTGTGAAGGAGATCTAGACCTAGGTCCCAGATGTCAGGACCCAGATTTGTGTGTGTGTGTGTGTGCGTGCGCACGCACACATATCCACAAAAGCACAGCAGAATGTGGGATTGCTTTGGACCACACAAAGTGAACTTGGGGATCTTCTGTTTCTCAGAAATGCATCCCATGGAACATGTTGACTTTAACCCAGAGTGACATCACATGGCTTCAAATCATGCTTTTTATAAACAGGATCTTTTAGACACAAGAGATGACAGAAGTACACAGATCCTGTATTTTTTTTTCTGTGACGTCAATGCTGACTTCAAATCTGTGCTTCTTACCTTCCATTAGCAATTCCACGGTTCATTATGTGTCTGTTTCATTGTGTTTCTTTTCCTTTTTCTTTCTAGAGTCACTTGCTGTTGAAGAAACACTCTCTCAGCTGTGCTCAGAGCTGCAGGTAATCAGGGAGCCAACTCCTTGGTTCTGAACAGCAGTAGTTATATGGGGCAGCATTGCTTGCTTGGTGTAGAGATCAGAGATGAAAAGACATGACTGGTAACCTCCTGTTACATCTTCAACTGAAGAAACACTCTCCCATCCCACTGCCCTAAATCTCTGGGTCTCTTAGACATCTATTGTGTGCCCGGCCACGTGCTAGATATTTTGAAAAACACCAGTTTAACAGGTCTTGGTTTCCCTGACATTTACACTATTTATTGGGCTTCCCCAGTGGCTCAGTGGTAAAGAATTCGCCTGCAATGCAGGAACCACAGGAGACATGAGTTTCATCTCTGGATCAGGAAGATCCCCTGGAGGAGGGCTTGGCAACCCACTCCAGTATTCTTGCCTGGAGAATCTCATGCAAAGAGGAGCCTGGCGGGCTACGGTCCAGAGGGTCGCAAAGTCGGACATGCCTGAAGCAACCTAACACTCACCCTTTTTATTGTCCGTTATCCATCCACCTAACAAACATATGTTGACTTTGGGTTATGTGCTTCTCATGGAGGGTGACAGAAATCTTGCGGCTCAGCTCAGACGGCTCACACATATCGAGGCTAGCTTCAATGATGACAATGATGTTGAAACAGTGATGTGTATTTGCCAGATGTTCATCAAGCGTGTACTGAGTTTGTGCTTAATAAGTACTTGGCTGATGCAAGCAGTTGTTTACAGTCTCTGGAGCACTGTCGCATCCCATGGTGTTGGCAGGTCTGGGTGAGCACGGTTATCCTCATGTAATGAGAGGCACATGAAGTGGAAGGCAGCATGCACTTCAGGGTTGGTAACATGGCTAATCCATGTCTGGGCAGGACTTGAGGCGGTCTCATTGCAAACTAGCATTTCTGCCTTTTAAACCAGTGTTTCTTATCCCTGGCCTTTCAGTAGAAATACACTTGGACTTTAAAGAAACATCTTGACCTGGGTCCCAGCTAAACTGGTTGAAATAGAGGAGATGGGAGTAGAGTGGAGCTCATGGGTTTGCATGTTTAATTAAAAGCTCTCCAGATATTAATAAATCAAAACTGCAATAAGGTATCACCTCACACCTGTTAGAATGTGCTGTGCTGTGCTTACCCACTTAGTTGTGGCTGACTCTTTGCGACCCTATAGACTGTAGACCTCCAGGCACCTCTGTCCATGGGGATTCTCTAGGCAAGAATATTGGAGTAAGTTGCTATGCCCTCCTCCAGAGGATCTTCACAACCCAGGGACTGAATCCAGGTCTCTCACATTACAGGCAGATTCTTTACTGTCCGAGCCACCAGGAAAGCCTACCTGTTAGAGTAGCTCTCATCAAAAAGACAAGAAAAATGTGCTGGCAAGAATATGGAGAAAAGAGGACCCTTGTGCCCTGTTGGTGGGAATGTAAATTGATGCAGACACTATGGAAAACAGTATGGAGGTTCCTCAAAAAAATTAAAACTAGAACTACCATGCTGCTGCTGCTAAGTCGCTTCAGTCGTGTCCGACTCTGTGCGACCCCATAGACGGCAGCCCACCAGGCTCCCCCATCCCTGGGATCCTCCAAGCAAGAACACTGGAGTGGGTTTCCATTTCCTTCTCCAGTGCATGAAAAAGAAAAGTGAAAGTGAAGTCTCTGAGTCAGGTCCGACTCTTAGTGACTCCATGGACTGCAGCCTACCAGGCTCCTCCGTCCATAGCAATTCCAACTTCTAGGTATTTATTCAGAGGAAGTGAAATCACAAAGAGGTATCTGCACCCCCATGTTCATTGTAACAGTATGTTCCCAAGACATGGGAATACCCTGAGTGTCAACCTGAATGCATAAAGACACTGTGTCTATGTGCAGTGGAATATTATACAGCCATAAAAAGAAGGAAATCATTATATTTGTGACAACATGGATGAAACTTGATGGCATGATGCTGAGTGAAATAAGTTATTTAGAAAAAGACAAATGCTATATTATCTCATTTATATGTGGAATCTTAAAAAAGAATGGCTCATAGGAAAAGAGACCACATTGGTGGTTGCCAGGGGCAGGGGTGGGTGGAGGTGAGGAAAGCAAGTGAAGGTGGTCAAAAGGTATAAACCTTCCATTATGAGTAACTTCTGGGGCTGTAATATACAGTATGGTGGTTATAACTAACACTTCTGTATTATACATTAAAATTTACCTGCTCATCATAAGAAAAACTATTTTAGCTCTATGAGGTGATAGGTGTACTAAATAACTTTATTGTGGCAGTCATGTTGTTACCAACTAGGGTTCTTGGCCTTCTGAATCAATAGAAATTGATCCGGGGCCAGACAGGGAATTCAGGCAATGCTTTACTGGGGTCCCTGATGCAGTAGGGGGAGTGAGAACAAGTAACAGGTTCCCTTGCTTGCTCACTCCCCAAGGTGAGGGCGAGCTGGTTCTTTATATGGGGTGAGGGTGGGGTGTGTCCAGGGCCAGGGGCAGGGCTTAGGTGTTATATCCACCCCTTAGGAGGCATCTTTTGCCGGGGGCATGCTTTTGCTCCAGGCTCTTTAAAACTGGCGGTTGGGTTTTGGGTCTGTTTGTATCTTTTGCCCAGAATTTGTTTCAAGTGCCCATGCACCCAGTTATGTGTAGTCTCACACAGTTTCTTTCTATTTGTTGCTGGAGGAGAGGGGTGTCCAGATGCAGGCATTGCAGCACTGCTGCAGAGGGTCCCAAGTCCCAGCCTGTGCCGGGGTCACAGTCTGTGGGATACGTCACCATGCTGTGTGCCTGAAATGCACACGTACCCCAGGTGCTGCCCCCATGGCATCCCTGCGAGTGCCTGGGGTTGGGGGGACACAGGTGTGTCCCCATTCATTTTGCACAGAGGAGCATGCTGGTTCCTGAACCACTGAGGGGTAGACCTGGGGCCTGAACCCAAAGCCATCTGGGAGCCACTGCAGTATTGATGCATCTGGTCTCCACAGTGGTTCAGGCAACAACTCAGGCTGCTAGACATATTTCACAAAAAGCCAGTGGGTTGCTTGGCTGCTTGGGCACGGAGCCCACAAACCGCAGGGAAATGGCCCCTGGTTTTGAGTGATGGTGTTGCCACAGACTTTAATCTGGTTCAAAGTAACCAGATTAGCTGCAGGGAGGGAGGCAGCTGGGTGTCAGGGAGCGAAAGGGAGAGTTGGGGTGTGCACCGGGCTGCTCTGTGGTTTGCTGAAGGGCTGGCCCGCTGCTGAGAGTGAAAGAAACAGAGCTGCCTCCCCAGAACCTTCCTAAAAGGCACATCACTGCCCACAGGGTGTTTAGAGGCAGGGCATTGCCACCAAGTGGTCAACCAAGCACATGGTCACAAAAGCATCCATCTCAAGGGTGGACTCCGAAGGGGAAACTGTTTCGGGTGATTTAAGACAATTTGAAAACATAGAGCTCTACAGTCAAGGAGCAATCCACCTGCACTTTTTTTTTTTTTAATTTTATTTTTATTTTTTAACTGTGCCACGCAGCATGTAGGATTTTTAGTTCCCCAACCACAGATCAAACCTGTTACCCCTGCAATGGATCTGTGGGGTTCTTAACTGCTGGACTGCCAGGGGCGTCCCTACACTTTTACTCTATGCGAATCTTACTCACATTTCTTAAGCATCTACTATGTGCCGGCTACTCCCAGGACTAACAGCCCACGTGAGGCAGGAGCTGTCACTGCTGGACCAAGAGCGTAAGATGAGGGGCCAGGGCTGTAGGAGCACAGGCGGCTCTCAGTGAGGTCAGGAGAGAGGCAGGGAGTGACCACCATGCAAAACCAGGGTGAGACTGGTCCTGATGGAGTGCCACGGGTGCTTGGGACCCGGGATGGCTTCAGGGGGCGCATTTGAAGCCGGCTGTGGGAGGCTGGGCTGGAAAGGTGAGTTGGAGCAGCTGGTCAGGGTCCCTGCTGTGCAGTGTGCTTTAAGAAAGGACGGGTTGTGCTCTCTGTAACCGATGGAAAGGTTCTAGTGAAATTTAGCCACATGCTTTGGTACAGCAGACAGGGTCAGATCATGCAGTGTCCACAGACAGCAGTTGAAAATTCCTGATGTTTGGGTCCTACCTTCACAGATAAGCACAAACCCTGTGATTCAGTTTGGGGCTTCAGGTGGTGCTGGTGATAAAGAACCTGCCTGCCAGTGCAAGAGACTTAGGAAATGTGGGTTCGATACTTGTGTTGGGAAGATCCCTTGGAGGAGGGCATGGCAACCGACTCCAGTATTCTTGCCTGGAGAATCCCATGGACAGAGGAGCCTGGCAGGCTATGGTCCATAAGATCGCAAAGAATCAGACACGACTGAAGCGACTTAGAAGATGATTTAGTTTGCAGCCAGGACTGAGGCCCATGACAAGAGAACACAGCTAACTCAGGGGAGATAAAGCAGGCTTTCTCCACCTGACTCCTGCTTACCTTGAAGATGCAATGCTACCATCATCTCCTCCAGGAAGCCTTCCATGACTTTTTTACAGTACTCAGGATCCATTTATTTCATAGCACTTTGTAGGTTTAACTATGGAGATAGATAGCTATCACGTGCCTCTTCCATGACTAGAAGTGTGTATCTTTGGCTCCCCAGAGCTCAGCATCCTCCAAGCTCACAACAGATATCAGTAAACCGCACAAGGGGGTGGGGGTGGGGACGCAATTGAGCAAAGGAGATTGGCTGGGCCCAAGTGGAAAGCGTGAGGGCAGTCGCAAGGTGGAGCGGCTGTGTGTTTTGCAGGCAACTTTCCCCCAAAATGTCACTGGGTCCAAGATGCCTCCTTGTTAGCAGGAAGGGCTTCTCTTTTTCTCACCAGAGAGACCCTTCCATGCCCATCATCTGTAATTGAACAGGCCCAGGCCTCCATGAGGGTAGGAAAGTCCTCTTGTGGCTTAATTAGAAGCTTTCTTAATCTTATCTGGAGCCATTTCTGCCATCAACTAGGGGAAAAAATAGTTCTCCCAAAGACACATTTAATGAATGGCTTTGCCTTACCTCTCTGGTGGCTGAGCTCAGAATTCATGCTGTGTTTGCCAGTATTGCTGAAATGGAGGGTGGGGAGGGCTGGGGTGTTGGGGTAATAAGCCCAGTGAGGGAAGTTCAGTTGCTGAGGCCCAGGTGCCTCTCAACAGATACAGACTCACCCTTTTACTCAGAAAAGAGCTGCTGAGTTTTCATCATCCATCAGCCGCGGAGAAGATACTGAGAATATTGAAAAGGATAAACCTCAGCGTGTAGGCCAAGCTGGGCACTGAGCAATACCTGGCAAGTGGCGCCCTGAGAGTGGTCTGTGCAAGGCCAAGTAGACTTCAAGGAGAGGCGGGCTAGTCTCACACTTGAAACACAGTAGAAATTTCAAAAGGACCATCAAAAAGAAGGCAGACTGATGTGTGTATATGTATGGCTGATGCATTTTGCCATACAGTTGAAACTAAACAACATTATAAAGCAGTTCTAACAAAAGTTAATTTGAAAAGAAAGAAACAAGGCAAACTGCGTTGGTTCTGGAAACAGTTCCCTGGTGGAGAACAGACAAGTCCAAAGTGGTGGAGAGAAGAGGAAAGGAGATTGGAAGATGGGAGGAGACCTTCCAAGGAGCAGTGCAAGCCGATCAGAGGTCCGGTGCTTGCAAAGAGCTGTTTGTTCAGGTTGATGTGGCTGGAGCCATGGGTAGCCCCAGGCCAGAGTTACAGCTGGGAACATGATCAAGGTAAAAACGTGTCTTGCACTGATACAGGAGCTTCGTGTCCATTAATGAGGGTAACAGGTTGGAGAATTTAAAGATAAGCCACTAGTAGTCCATCTAAAAGCTTTACTCTCCAGCCTGAAGGTTTTCCAGTGGCTGACCATGTCCCCTACCTCCCTCCCAGTCCTTCCTTTTCTGACCGTTAACACTTTGGGCCATGGATTATGGGCCTGAATCAAGCCTGAACATCCCGTTTTCTCCCTGACTCCCAATAGAACCAGTGATGGAAACAATGCTTCCATGAGAAGAAAGTAAGGGTCATTCTTTCGTTTTGGAGTTTTGCACCTTGTGTCTTCATCAAAGACATATCTTTCCCCTTGGAAGAAGCAACTTAGAGACGCTACAGTTGAATGATGCTTTGCATCTGGAAGCTAGTCATTAATTACAAAGCTTCAATGCCCAACAATTAAAGAGCCTTACTGGGTGTCAGATTCCTTCTCTGCTTTTCTTGCTCTCAGATGCTTTGCTCCACCCTCTGTGCATTGGGTTAGTGTCAGCTGTTAGTCCAAGAAGAGTGAAGAGAACTTTCAGTGTTTCAGGCTAGGCTTTGGACATCATTACGTCCAACAAACTGCGATTTGGTTTACACCTTCCTTTTGCAGATGAGAAACTGAGGCACATAGCAAAGAAGCAGCTCGGAGATGAGTTTGAAATGGCCATGGTTATGTACCTTTGCATCATCTTCCAGGGCAGATAGATCCCTAAACTCTCTTTTTTTTTTTCAATGTTCTTGAGTTCATGTTTAACCATATCTTAAGGATAAGGATACTATACACATTTATATTGAAGTATTGTTGAATTTTAATATTATATTGGTTTCAGGTGTACAACATAATCTTTGATATTTTATAGATTATACTAAATTTAAAGTTATTCTAAAATATTGGCTATACTCTTCATGGTAAACTCATCTTTCTACTTCCTGCACTGGATAAGGCTCTCTGTAGGCAGAGACACTCTCTTATTCATCTTCGTGTCCCCGTGTATTCTAAGCATGAGCCTGGGTCATGGGAGATGCACTTTAAATTATTGGTAGATAAATGATGAAGCCTAGGACTGTATTAGGCTTGGACCACTGGTTCTCTGGCTGTCCTCAGAGATGTAATCTCTCTTCTTACCTCTCCAGAATAAAAGTCGCCCCCAAGCAGGTGGCTCTCCTAGCTTTAAACTGAAGCCAGCCCGAGGTTCCTCCAAGAGCTCTGGGCCCTTTCTAGGCTGAGTCCTTCAAGCTTTTGTTAAGGCAGCCTTGGATTCTCCTTAGAAAATATGAAGTCGTGGCAGCAAGATGGTGCTGGGTCTGTGGAGCCCAGCCATGTGGAAATCACCTAGTGAGTTTGATGCTGTCTGTGAGGTTATAAAGACCTTATCGTTTCTCAGGAGATGTTTTCCAGCATCTACTCTGGAAAGGCAGCATGGTGCCCTGGCTTTGTGGGGGGATTATCTTACAGCTTAATCCCAGCTTTGTGTGACTTTGGGTATGCTCTATTTAATTCTTTCATTTTATTTTTGTGTAAAATGATTGTTACAATAATTCTAACGAAGGTTCATTGTAGAGATTAAGTAGTTCATGTATATATTTAAAAAGACACTTCATGTTTTATTTACCAAGTAGTAATTATTAATAATTGGAAGCTATCATGATCGCCGATACTCAGTTCAGAACATAATGGGCTATAGAGGAGAGTCTGGAGAAAGAGAGGGATTCATTACAAGCAGAGAAGCCAGCAAAGGCTTCAGAGGAAGGTGGCAGTGGCTGCATGGAGCAGAGGTCCTTCACTGCAACCCTTTGCCTCCCCAGATGTTGAATAACCCAGAGAAGATAGCTGAGCAGATAAGTAAGGATCTCGCTTGGCTGGCCTCCCACCTGATGGCCCTGTGGACCCAGTTCCTGGACACAGTGACGCTGCACTCCCAAGTGACCACTTATCTCACCCAGGAGCATCACACCTTGCGGGTAAGGGGTCAAACAGTATAAGTTCTGTAGTCAAATGGCAGAGATATCTCAAGGAAGCTTTTCAAAGGTTGGCTCATCGGGCAGAATAAAAGTCAGGATTGGCTGCTGTCAACCCAAGTGCTAGTCCTGACCCACCATGAATTTGCAGAGAAACTTTGTGAACTTCCTTTGGACCTCAGTTCTTTGCTCTGAAAGTTGCTCAGTCGTGTCCGACTCTTTGTGACCCCATGGACTCTACAGTCCATGGAATTCTCCCAAGCCAGAATACTGGAGTGTGAGTAGCCTTTCCCTACTCCAGGGGATCTTCCCAATTCAAGAATCAAACCAGGGTCTCCTGCCTTGCAGGCAGATTCTTTACCAACTGAGCCACAAGGGAAGCCCATTTGCTCTAGGGAAGTTCTTCACTCTATTGTTCACAAAGTACCAGCCTTGGCTACCAGGTGATGGCCGATCTTAAAGGATATGATGAAGTGCTTTGAAGGTATTTTGAAGAAGTGTCTTCACATGTCATCCATTGTTCTTAAGGACATTTTTTTTTTTTTTTTTACCACCAGGTGGAAGTGCACAGGGGGTGGGGACTCATGCATAATAAAAGATGTTGGTTTTCTCATTTCCAGCAAGAGGACAAATAGCTGAGTCTCCGGACACACTTACATGACTGATTTTGCACATTCTAATTTGTCTGCATTTATTTATGGCCTCTGTTTTCAAGTGTCTTTTATTCTAATTGAAGAAATAAGACCTAAATTTAAAAAAATGACAGAATGAAAAAACAAGAGCAGATCAATAAACATGTGTTCAATTGTGTCCATAAATCAGGTTTGTGTTAAGAACTAGAAATGAGAGAGGGCAGCTGTGGAGGGTAGAAAGGTGTTTCAGAACCTCTGGGTTGTGGGCTCAGCTCTCTTCTTATTAATATATGTTACTCCCCTCATTGAGCATTAATTTCCTTTTAGAAAATGAAGGCCAAACCCACCCAGTGAGTCACGTTGTTTATACTGTTTTATTCTTCAGGTCCGAAGGTTTTCTGAGGCCTTCTTTTATATGGAGCACCAAAAACTTGCAGTCCTGACTTTTCAGGAAAACCTGTAAGTAACCAATGGCATGTCTACATCACACCGTGAGCACCAAGGACATTCTTGTTCAAAGTTAGCGCTTCCCTTCATCCTGATGGTGAAGGAGAGAGTCTGCCCATCTCTTTACATTCAGGTGCATTTTCTCTGAAGGCAAGAGCCAGACAGATTGCAGAGGTTGGAGCTGGCAGGTGGCAGAGAAGGTCAACAGCCAGGGTTTTTGCTGCTGTTGAGTGTCATGATGGTTCTGTAGACAGATTAAAGACTTCCGAGGTCCCTGAAGACATCTGTGTTGAATCCTCTTTGCGAAATGAAATAGGAGCAGGTGGTATGGCCACAAGCTATGTCAGGGAAAAAAAAAAAACCCACAGAATTCACCTGAGACTTTGTAGCAGCTATGAAATGCATTGAGCATAAGAATTAATACTGAACTACCTAATTAGGAGGATAGATGGGAAAAAATGTAAAAATACTCAGAAAAGTCAGAGGGTTGGCAGAAGAGGAGATCATTGTCTCTTGTTATAGATTTCCCTGGTGGGCAGAGTCAGTGCTTCCTCCAAGATGTTTGGTCTTGGCTACACAAGTATATAGGTTTCTTTCTGTTTCGGAATAGTATGTTTGTCTCCAAAATAAATTTGGATGGAATAATGTTTTGAGATGCCCCAGTAAGTCCAGCAGGAAAAACACTGAAATTCATCTATCACTTAGGACAGACTTGAAGATCTTTTCACTTTCATCTTTTTTACACCTGTAAAACCTGTATGTAGTCATGTGCAGATGTGAGAGTTAGACCATAAAGAAGTCTGAGTGCCAATGACTTGATGCTTTCAAACTATGGTGTTGGAGAAGATTCTTGTGAGTCTCTTGGACTGCAGAGAGATCAAACCAGTCAATCCTAAAGAAAATCAACCCTGCATACTCATTGGAAGGATGGATGTTGAAGCTGAAGCTCCAATACTTTGGCTACCTGATGCGAAGAACCAACTCATTGGAAAAGACCCTGATGCTGGGAGGGATTGGGGGCAGGAGGAGAAAGGGACGACAGAGGATGAGATGGTTGGATGGCATCACCGACACAATGGGCATGAGTTTGAGCAAGCTCTGGGAGATGGTGAAGGACAGGAAAGCCTGGTGTGCTACAGTCCATGAGGTGGCAAAGATTCAGACACAACTGAGCGACTGAAGAACAACCTGTGTGTCAATAGAATATGGCTAAAGTATTACTTAGAGGTTAGGAATGTTTTGGCCAAAGTGATAAAATCCATTTTTCTGAGAGTGTAGCATTTGAGCAGAGACTGGGATTGTACTAGAACTCCAGGTCTGGGAGTTGGTGATGGACAGTAAGGCCTGGTGTGCTGCAATCCATGGGGTCACAAAGAGTCAGACACGACTGAGCAACTGAACTGAATTGGGGTTATAATAGGTCATGTCCTGATATAAGAGAAGACTGTTGAGTCAGAGGGGATAGCTGGTGTAAAGATTTCCTATATGGGAACATAAGGTGTTTGAAAGCATCAAGAAGCAAGCATAGGTACACTGGAGTGAGCAAGTAGGAGAAGTGGGGTAGGACCCAGCCTATGTGGGATCTTACAGGCCAGGATAAAGAATTCAGACTTTGGGCTATGACAATCATAACTAACGTCTTAAAAAACTGGCAAGTGACTATGGTGGAAAGACTTTGGATTTCAAATCTCATACACGTGTTTTGACATTTTGACCCTGAAACTTATACTACTTGTGACATCTGACTAGTTACTGAACCTTTCTTAGTTTGTGCTTGGGTGTAAAAGGCAGATTCCTTCTTTCAACAAGGGCCTATTTAGTGTTGACTGTATGCCAGACACTATTTTGGGCATTGGATATCCAGCAGTGAACCAAACAGACACATTCTCATGGAGCTCATATTTTAGTAATGGAAACATATTTAAACATAAATAAATAAATATGATATGCCAAATGCAGTAAATGCTATGGAGAAATATATCAGTGTGACAGGCTGTAGAAGGTGCTATTTCATAGATGTATCAGAGATGGGCTCCCTGAGGAGACATTTGAGCAGAGCTCTAAAGCAGGTGAGGGTCTGAGACCTGCAGATACCTAAGTGATTATATCATTTGTCCCATAGTGTAACTTCAGATATTAGAGAAATTGATTACCATTCAAATAGTAGTAGTTATTAACCTATAATAAAGAGCATACACTAGGATAGCAATGATGCTATGTAGGAGGAAGTAAACTTAGAAGACTCTTGAGAGTCCCTTGGACAGCAGGGACATCAAACCAGTCAATCCTAAGGGAAATCAACCCTGAATATTCATCGGAAGGACAGATGTTGAAGCTGAAGCTACAATATTCTGGCCACCTGATGCAAAGAGCCAACTCACTGGAAAAGACCCTGGTGCTGGGAAGGATTGAGGACAGGAGGAGAAGGGGCTGACAGAGGATGAAATGGTTAGATATCATCACTGACTCAATAGACATGAATTTGAGCAAATTCTGGGAAATAGTGAAGGACAGGGGAGCCTGGGGTGCTGCAGTCCATGGGGTCACAACGAGTCAGACATGACTTAGTGACTGAACAACAACAACAGAACTTTTAAGAATAAGAACTACATCCTAAAGGGGTGGGATTGAGGGGTTGGAGGGAGGTTCAAGAGGTAGGGGATATGTGTATACAAAGTGACTAACAGCAGCAGCATACTGTACATTGTTGTACAGCAGAAACAACATTGTAAAGCTGTTATCCTCCAACTAAAAGTAAATTTAAAAAAAATAAAAGAATGAGAACTATAGAATTGAGAGGGAAATTTTATTTCGGATTGAGAAAACTACCAGAGGACAGGCCCTCAGTGCTGTGAACAGAATTAAACCTTAGATTGAGATAGTGAACGTGGGCTCTGTGATGCTGGCACAAAGCATGCACGCAGGCATCCTCATCTAGAGTCAGAGATGGAGGGGAGGGAGGTCATGGTGTTTGCATCAGAGACAGAACCATCCTCCCAAATCAGGGTGGACAAGTGAAACTCAGCCATCAAGACCTGTCTTGTTCAAGCACAGACTAGAATGTGTTTCTCAAGTAATAGGTTACAGCCATTTAGTGGACTGTGAAATTGTCTTCCTGGCTTTAGAACAACACTTTTTAAATGAAATAAGGTAAGATAGGTAGTAATAAGAAGTATTTCTGAAGCTTTTGTTTCAGCATGAGTGTTTCTGGGAGTGTGTGTGATTGTACTGGGTGGCCATGGAAAATGAAGGGCATTTCTTGCCATGGGTTGCACTATTTAAAACGTGTTTAAAAGTGATGTAGAACTGGTGAGTAGCAAGGGTGTGTTTTATCGCCTCTCTTCCTGTTTGACCAATGCCAGCCAGCTCTTTTCACATAGGAAGGAAGTTTTCAGTGACAGTTTATTGAATGAATGAATGTGAAAATGTTGATACTATGAAGAGCTATGGCCAGGGCTTTGGGGGCTGGATAGGTTGCTGGGAAGAAAGGAAGGGTGGATAGACAGATGGCAATTGTTACTGTCTACTATACATCTTCTAAATGCTGTCTTGGGATGAGAGGGAAGGGGCAGCAAGAATAAAACCTTTAAATATCCCTTGGATGCTCACTGGATCCATTTTCCCCAGGATCCAGACCCACAGCCAGCTGTCCCTGGATATCCGGAACTCGGAGTATCTCACCACCATGCCCCCACTGCCCGCAGAGTGCTTGGACATTGACGGAGACTGGAACACCCTGCCCGTTATCTTCGAGGACAGATATGTGGAGTGCCCAGCCACAGGTGTGTCTTTTTAGTTTTGGAAAAACTCAAGAGTTGGAATTACCCTTGGGTTCCCATCGGCTGCTCTGCTTACCTCCCAACAGCCATGGGAACAAATCAGAGAGGTGTTTTGTCAGTTCATAGAGGAGAAGCAGGAACTAAGACTGAGCTTGTTATTGGAAGTGACTTCACCGCACTGAATGGACAAACTCATGGAACTCAAGGACAGTTACAGGAAAGACCTGCTTCTGGACTCCTGGGCTGAGATGTGGAAGGGAGGTTCAAAAGGGAGGGGACGTTGTGGATAGCTATGGCTGATTCGTGTTGATGTACGGCAGAAACCAACACACTGTTGTAAGGAAATTATCCACCAATTAAAACATAACAGTCTAGGTGACTTCTGAAAACAGTGCAGTGTTTCAAACAAAACCCATTATTCGGTTTTCAGTTAGTTGTACCCTGACATCTAGTGTCTACACTGTGCATGACAGCTTGACTGTGTACAAGCTCCAGAGACAGCAGCCAACCCAGCTGCTCAAAACAAGTGCAAAACATTGGCTTGTGTCTGTGTGTGTGTATGTGTGCACACGTGCATACACACATGTACATGTGTGTGTATATATATATATATATATGCTAATATATATTCAATCAGTTCAGTTCAGTTGCTCAGTCATATCCGACTCTTTGTGACCCCATGAATCGCAGCATGCCAGGCCTCCCTATCTATCACCAACTGCCGGAGCTCACTCCAACTCACGTCCATCGAGTTGGTAATGCCATCCAGCCATCTCATCCTCTGTCGTCTCCTTCTCCTCCTGCCCCCAATCCCTCCCAGCATCAGAGTCTTTTCCAATGAGTCAGCTCTTCGCATGAGGTGGCCAAAGTAATGAAGTTTCAGCTTTAGCATCATTCCTTCCAAAGAACACCCGGAGCTGATCTCCTCTAGAATGGACTGGTTGGATCTCTTTGCAGTCCAAGGGACTCTCAGGAGTCTTCTCTAACACCACAGTTCAAAATAATCAATCCTTTGACACTCACCTTTCTTCACAGTCCAACTCTCACATCCATACATGACCACTGGAAAAACCATAGCCTTGACTAGATGGACCTTTGTTGGCAAAGTAATATCTCTGCTTTTCAATATGCTATCTAGGTTGGTCATAACTTTCCATCCAAGGAGTAAGTGTCTTTTAATTTCATGGCTGCAGTCACCATCTGCAGTGATTTTGGAGCCCAAAAAAGTAAAGTCTGACACGGTTTCCACTGTTTCTCCATCTATTTCCCACAAAGTGATGGGACCAGATGCCATGATCTTCGTTTTCTGAATGTTGAACTTTAAGCCAACTTTTTTACTCTCCTCTTTCACTTTCATCAAGAGGCTTTTTAGTTCCTCTTCACTTTCTGCCATAAGGGTGGTGTCATCTGCGTATCTGAGGTTATTGATATTTCTGCTGGCAATCTTGATTCTAGCTTGTGCTTCTTCCAGCCCAGCGTTTCTCATGATGTACTCTGCATAGAAGTTAAATAAGCAGGGTGACAATATACAGCCTTGACATACTCCTTTTCCTATTTGGAACCAGTCTGTTGTTCCATGTCCAGTTCTAACTGTTGCTTCCTGACTTGTATATAGGTTTCTCAAGAGGCAGGTCAGGTGGTCTGGTATTCCCATCTCTTTCAGAATTTTCCACAGTTTATTGTGATCCACACAATCAAATGCTTTGGCATAGTCAATAGAGCAGAAATAGATGTTTTATGTATGTTAATCTTCATTATATTTATATGGTTGAACTACAGAAAATTTGAACAGTTGGAAAAGATATTTAAAATAAGCACCGCTGTCTATCAGAATCCAACATGAGTAACTGACATCCTTTGTTATCATTTAGTCGTTAAGTCATGTCCAACTCTTTGCAGTCCCATGGACTGTATCCTGTCAGGCCCCTCTGTCCATGGGATTTCCCAGGCAAGAATACTGGAGTGTGTTGCCATGCCCTTCTCCAGGGGATCTTCACGATACAGGGATCGAACCTGCGTCTCCTGCATTGGCACGTGGATTCTTTACCACTGAGCCACCAGGGAAGCCCTTCTTACTTGTGAAATTTCAAGAATTTAGAGGTTATCTCTCAGGATCAAGGAATAGAGTGCAGACAAACTCTTTATTATACAATCAAGTGGATTTGTGAATGTAGATTTTGAAGAGTATAACACATTTTTCTTTCTTTTTTTTTTTTCTTTCTGTAGGATTTAATTTGAATATTTACCCTAATTTTGATGTTCCAGGAACAAGTCCAGCAATAATGAACCTAAACAACAGAGAGGAGAACCTTGTTGTAAATAGAAAATCACCTCTGAGGGAAAACCTAGTCTTGGCCTCCATGAAACCATCCCCCACGGACTCTGATGAGGAGGTGATTAGGTGTCCAGGGCCCAGTAAGAATGTCACCACACCCAGTCATATGGATGTGTGCTCTGAATCTCAGGTGTATCTGACAGTTGGTGAATTCCGGAGCAAGGCAGGTGTGCCTGAAGTTGACCGTTGGACTGGCCCCAGGTCTGATGTTGGGGGGCATCCGCTGGCAGATGAGGATCTGCCCAGGAGGAGCCCTGGTCCAGAGGATGGCCAGGCCCCAGCGTTGACCTACATTGATGTGAAATCTAGCAATAAGAACCCTTTCAGAGCAGAACCCACAGTGCTCACTGGTGCCCAGCACGACAGTGGGTGCTCCAGAGACAAGCACGAATTAGGCAGAACTGAGCGAAGCAAAGGGGTAGCCAGTGGAAGTCATCACTGTGCTGTCTCTTCAGAGAAAACCACTCTGCATGAACTAAGTAGTCTAGGAAAGGGGGTGGACCCAGGGAGCAAGATGGTGCTGTTGAGTCTGAAGGTCACCCCCTCGGAGCCCTGCGAGCCCCTGAACTCTTCTTTGAGGGACCCCTTGGACGTCAAGGGTTTGGCAAAGGACCCTCACGCAGAGGAGAAGGAGGAAGTGTGTGTCCTCTCTGGGATCATCAAGAGATCTGCTTCCATCATCTCCGACTCGGGCATTGAGAGCGAGCCAAGCTCCGTCGCCTGGTCCGAGGCTCGCAGCAGAACCCTGGAGCTACCGAGTGACAGGGACTTGTTGCACCAGCTGGTCCGAAGACACGCCCTGCACAGAAACTCCCTGGAGGGGGGGCACACGGAGAGCAACACGAGCTTGCCGAGCGGGATCCAGGCCTCCCTCACGTCCATTAGCTCTTTGCCTTTTGAGGAGGAGGAGCGGGAACTGGCACTCACGAAGCTGACCAAGTCAGTGTCCGCGCCCCAGATCAGTAGCCCCGAGGAGTCTGCTGAAGATGCGGACTCCACGCGGCATGGGGGAGGTCCCTCTGAAACTTCAACCGCGCCCACCGAGAGCACCAACTCCTCAGGCCTTCGACCCAGCGATGGCCCGGCAATCCAGGAAGCCAGGGTTGATCATGGCCTTGTGGAGGAAGTCTCAGATGCTGACAATCTGCAGGGCCCTGGTTACATAGATATCCCCAAAGGTCAAGGGGATCGGTTTGACCCCCAAGGCCCCTCTTGTCTGGATGGCAGGACTGACAGCCCTCCAGGCGTTGAAACCAAAGGTCTGGGTTTAAAAATACCTCGCCTCCTCGGACTTGCATCACCTGGGCACAGAGCTTTGCCCAGAGAACTCGTGGAGACCCCAAAAGACGTGCCTGGAGACTCCGATGTGGGGATAGGAGCTCCTCTCGACAGCGGCATGTTGGATGTTGAGGATGTTGAGAGTTTCACCCACCCCAAGGTGCCTGAAGTGAGCTGTGCACCAGCCATCAAAACCATCGACGTGGATTCTGCAGGTGAGCAAAGCAGCACCCTTGGCGTCACAGAGGACACGGCACCGAGCAGCGGAGCTGACACCTTCCCAGAGGACGACCGTGAAGCAGGCGCGGGCTCCACTGTGACTCAGTCCATTCCCTCCCAGGTTATGGGAAACCAGGAGCCCAGGGCAGGCACCTCCATCATGCTGTCCCACATGACCTCTGCAGAGAGCTTCTCTCTGGACAGCCTGAAAGCTGTCGAGGTCGTCAACCTGTCTGTGTCTTGCACTGCCACCTGTCTCCCTTTCTCGTCTGTGCCCAAGGAGACCCCTGCCAGGGCTGGATTCTCTTCCAAACAGACCCCGTTCCCCATCACCCATCAACCTTTGGGCTCCTTTGGAGTCGTTCCTAACCATTCCAGAAAGCTGGAGGAGGAAGTCAGCGAAAGGATGTTCAGGTAGGTTTGCTGATGGCTAACCTATCCCAGCATCATCTTTCAGACTTTCCCACATATTTCTCAGTTTCAGGCATACTGTTTCAGGATTGTGTATCAGGTATTTTCTGATTTAAATAAAGTAAGATGCTCCTATTGTACAAGTCAGGAATGTAGAATAGTAAAAGGAAGTAAAAATGATCAATAACCTCACCTCTCAAATATAGCCTATGTGTAAGTTCTTCTATATTTTTTCCTATGTGCATTTTTATGTATATATTGTGTTGTTTTTCTTTACTCACTAAGTCGTGTCCAACTCATTGCGACTCTGTGGACTACAGCCATCTAAGCTCCTCTGTCCATGGGATTTCTCAGGCAAGAACATTGGAGTGGATTGCCATTTCCTTCTCCAATGTATATATTATTAATTTGCAAAAGTAAGATCATTTTTACAAACTCCAAATTTTTTCCAGCTTAATATATTGGAAACATCTTTCTATGTTTATAAATCTATTTTGCATTACCATTTTAGTGTTTAAATAATATTCCATTGTATAAATGTACCATGAATTATTAACAAAATCCTTTAGAGATAAACTGTCAATGTTTTTTTCAGTTTTTCTTATGATGAATGACCTCTGTCTTTGCACAATTCCTTTAAGAGCCTTTTGAGAATAGGACTACTTCATCAGATTTTCTTCCTAAATACCTCTTGTGTGATTATTAAGTTTATTATTCCTTTTGAAATCCCAGAATCCATCCCTTTATCCTTGCCTTGGGTTTGCATTCATAGTAGTCCTTCCCCTATAAACTATGCATTTTATTAAATATAGTATTGAATCATTTAACCAAAATATCCCATTTCACTCACTTGTTCAAAAAAGTGTTGAACAGTTACACATTAATAATATCTCCAAAAGAAATGGCACAGACAGGTAAATTTTGGATCCCATGTTTTATGAAGACTATTAAATACTTATTATATGCCCATGTCATCAGTTTAATTAATACATGGCGGACACTGTCCAGCACTGGCTAGTGTTCTGGGCTCTCAGTCTAAGAAGGAGGTGGAGAGATGACAGAAGCAGATGAGAGCAGTTGAGTACACGGGGTGATTCATGTGTGCATAGCTGAGCCAGAAGAAGGAGGACCTAATTTTTCTGTGGAGCAATCAGTGTGAATGGAACTGGATGGTGGCCAGGAGAAGCTTTTTAGAGATGACACCTAAGTGGAGGAGAAACTGAGACATCATGTTGATGACAGTGATGGTGATGATGATAAGGCTGGTAATAGATTTCATCTTTTTATTTCACTATTTAATCCGTTTCAACTGCTATTTTAAGCATTTTGCATTGATTGTATCGCTTCATACACAAAACAAAGATGACTTTATGAATTCAACAAGGGTGTGATCCCCCTTATTTTTCACAAATGAGGAAACAACGCAGGGAGGTTCCTAGCTGGCCCACAGGTGGTGGTTGTTGCTGTTTGGTCACTAAGTTGTGTCTAACTCTTTGCCACCCCATGGACTGTAGCCCACCCGGATCTTCCATCCATGGGATTTCCCAGGCAAGAATACTGGAGTGGGTTGCTGTTTGCTTCTCCAGGGGATCTTCCCAACCCAGGGATGGAACCCACGTTTCCTGCATCGACAGGCAGATTCTTTACTACTGAGCCACTAGGGAACCTCCCAGGTAGTAAGTGTCAAAGCTGAGATTGTGACCTTCGGGTTCTGACTCCTGTGTTCCTGCTTTTAATCCCCACCTGGTCAGGTAGCCAGGCAAAGAAGATGATAACCAGGTGGGAAAGGCATTTCAGGCAGATAGAACCGAACGCACAAACGCATGGAAGTAAAGAGAAGAGACATAATTCATGCAGGGAATGAAATATCTTCTCCAACTGTTCTTTTTGGGGGCTGGGGGACGATGCTGGAGAAGTAGTGGACGCCAGGGTAATAAAATTTCATTCCTGGAACACTGTTTAAAGATTGTATGGGTCCTTGAAGCTGGATAGAATCTCTGAGGTTCTGTTCATTGCAAGAACCACATCTGCAGAAACCAACTCAATCTAGCCTTTGTTTTTCCTGGATTGCTTTCTTGTCTCCTTCAGAACCAAGCCTCCTTCACTAGCCTCTCCCTTGAGGTACCATATTCAGCCTTTGCCGCTTGGCATAGACTTCCTTATAGATGTTCATCGCTCCTGCATCTCAGCTCAACTCATATCCTGTTCAACGTGGAGCACACAGCTTGGCTTGTGATTAATTAGTGTATTCTCCAGTTTTTATCAGGCCAAAGAGAAATTTAAAAAAGAGCTGAAGATTGATGGATTTCTGTACAGTGACTTATCTGTACTAGCTTCTGACATACCGTATTTCCCACCAGAGGAAGAGGAAGAAAATTTGGAAGATGGGATTCACCTGGTAGTCTGTGTCCATGGCCTGGATGGTGAGTTCTAACAGGTTTTCTCCTCAAAAGGTGATATAGACACATTAACACATTTATGATTGACTCTAGATCAGGGAGTTGTTCAACAAATGTTCAGTAGGCAACTGTGGAATGATAGTAAGTATACTGGATCTAGGAAAATGGCATGGCCTTGCTCCCAAAGGAAAGATCTCTTTGGCCAAAAATATGTTTGAGTTAATGAAATACCCAAATGAATGAATTAATACAATGGAGGGATAAATAAGTCATATCCACTTTATATGGGATCTCACAAATAACTAAGGGTCAGAGAAATGAAAGGGCTTCTCTAGGGCTTCACTGTTGCTGAGCAGCAAAACCTGTGGTCGCATACTTCTTTTGGTAACCAAATAGGGAATGGTGATGACTTCACTTCCGTGACACACTCTTGTTTATATCCTTAATTTTTCTCACTCTTGGGGCTAATGCATTTAATTGTCTGTATCCAGTCCTGGCTATATGCATCACATACCAGAATGCTGAGTCAATAGGTCTATTTGGTGAAGTGTCCAAGAATCCAGTGGTAAATCACCCATTGCAGATGATTGTGGTGGTGGTGGTGGTGGTGATAAAGGTTGTATACATCACTCACCATGATCCCAGAGCCTTCTTAGCTGCTTAATATATATTAATGTGGTTGATCCTGGCAAGAGCCCTGCAGGGTAGCTGCTATTATCCGCCCCATTTATAAAGGGGGAAACTGAGTAAGAGGGCAGCTAATTAACTTGTATAAGGTCCCACAGCGACTGCAGTTGACTCTCCATGGTGGTCTAGTGGTTGAGACGTCGCCTTCCAGTGCAGGAGCTGGGGATTCAATCCCTGGTCAGGGAACAAAATCCCACCTGCCTCATGGCCAAAAAACCAAAACATAAAACAGGAACAAATTCAACAAATTGTAGCAAATTCGATAAAGACTTTAAAAATGGTCAACATCAAAAAAAGTAGCTATCAATGCGGGAGGGAACATATATATGTACTTGCAGCTGATCTGCGCTGTTATAGCAGAAACCAACACAACATTATGAAGTAATTATCCTCCAATTAAAAATAAATTAAAAAAAAAAAAACAGCTATCAGACTGGGTTTTGCTGCTTCTCAACAACACTTGGAGAAAGTCCTGAATAAACAGAAGTGGTGAAGAAGGGGGCAACAGCGTGTCTTCAACTCTGCCTGGACCGTTATGTTCACAAGCCAGAAACTGATAGATCGGGGAACAATCCCAGTGGGAGAGAGCTGCCAGGGTGGCCCTGAGCCTGTGAGGACGGGAGGAGGGAGCAGCACGGGGGCCAGTGGGCTGGACATGTGTTAGTTGCTTTCATTATGGACTTACTGAAAAATGGGAGATAGGAGGGATAGGAGAGAAATAAGAAATAAATCCTTAGTGTGTCAGATGTCACATGACTCAATGTGGGTCTATGTGGGGTCATCTATCCTCTTTAGGGAACAGTGCAGACCTCCGGCTGGTAAAGACTTTCATAGAACTGGGGCTCCCTGGAGGAAAACTGGATTTCCTCATGTCTGAGAAGAATCAGGTATGACAACAAAAACATCTGAACTGAAACAATCCCTTAGATCAGCCTCCTAAAGTCACTGTGATGGTTATGGCCACACAGGTGGGAGGGAGCTTTGCCAGGTGACCCTGGCCAGGTGCTCAGGTCTGGAGAGCTCCTTCTCCTTGGGGAGGAGGAAATAGTAAGAAGGGGGAACATGTGAGTCAGGTGACTGGCCCTCTTGACCTCACAGGTCGTAGGTTGGCTGACAGCTTAGAGCATAAACGATGGGGCATCTGTGGGTCTGTCTGGGGAAGAGGTTTGTCACTGGTGTTGGTGGAGCTGGTGGAGCTGGATCGTGACCGTGACCTTCTCATCACCAGAGGGAAACTATGGAGCCTTTGCCATTTCAGGGCTGGAGCTTTAATGGGGTTTCAAGGTAGACGAGACTTGCAAGAGTCCATGACCAAGAGGTGGGGTTGGGTGTTGTCACTGATTCCCAGCCCAGGGGACTTGAGATGGATGAGGCTAAGTATCCTCTGGAGGCAGAGAATGGCTTGTAACTACAGGGTCTCATTGCCATGGAACATGGGAACTGCACAGAAAACCGTTAACAAGCGAGCACTGGACATTAGTCTCATCGCTCCCCTCTTGGTGGCCAATCCTTTTCCTTTTCTCTGACACCTGCTCCATGCAAGGCCATGCACTCTGCAGGGTGAAGGGACAGACATGAGGAAGAGGAAAGAGAAGCATTTCGAACGTCTTCAATGTGCTGAGCACTTGCACCTGTTTGTTCTTTTAATCTTCACAACCTTTCTTTGAAGTGTGGACCCTGTTGTCTCCCCACGGAAGAGGGAACCCATAGTCAGTCCAACCTGGAAAGCCCCAGTTGGGGGCTCCTTTTCTTGATGTTGAATAATTTGTAGCCCGAAGGTCAGGCATGGGCATACCCCCAGGATGTGCTCTGAGGCTTGGTGGAGGAAAACGGGCTTGTGCGCACAGAGCCTGGCCTTGTGCAACTGCCCCCTCGATACCTGTTTCGTCTCTCTCCTTGCAGATGGACACGTTTGCGGATTTTGATACCATGACCGATCGGTTACTGGATGAAATCATTCAGCACATCCAGTTGTACAACCTCTCCATATCGAGAATTAGGTAAAAGGAAACCACAGGTAGTTAATGCCGGGGGGAGCGGTGCCATTTTTAAGTGTTTGCTGTGTACGAGCTCAGCACGATGTCATCTGAATACCAGGCTGGGATTAGTTAACTTAGGGCTTTCAAGGGACTAAATTACTTTCAGAGCAGCCGTGGGTCCCAGGCCTGCTTGACACACCCATGTCTGGCATAGCCGCTGTGTAGGAGCCTACAGCTTGTGCAGCTCAGTACAAAGAGAACTGGGCTTAAATACGTGTGTTCCGTGTGCTCAGTTGTGTCTAACTCTTTGTGACCCTTTGGCCACAGGATTTTTTCAGGCAAGAATACCGGAGCAGGTAGCCATTCCCTTCTCCAGGGATCTTCCCGACCCAGACATCAAACCTGCGTCCCTGCATTTCCTGCCTTGCAGGCAGATTCTTTACCCGCTGAGCCATGGGGGAAGGCCTTAAACAAGTACTCTAGGTTTTAAATCCCTATTCTTTTGACAGTTACAAGTTTGTGTCTGTATTCTACCATGTTACCTTGAGCAAGCTTTCTACATCTCTGATCCTCTGTTTCCCCATCTATTAAGTGGGACCAGCCCGAGGGGATTCACTAGCTGCCGCATAAAAGGGCTTCATTCAGCACTAACTGTGACCTTACACTGTAATAGACAACTGGGTGTCAATGTTGAAAGGATTAAGGGGATAGTCTATAGCGTGTTCCTCAGGCACTTGCCAATGTGGACGCATCTGGAAGTGAGTCCTCGATAGCCACCATCCCATTTAGGCCTTGGAGATGAACCATCACTTCTTTATTTCACAAGTGAGGATTCAAAGGCCGACAGAGTTAGGTGAAAATAAAAGGGCGTGGGAAGTCCCTGAGGTCCAGTGGTTAGGGGTCCATACTCACTGCCAGGGCCTGGGTTCAATCTCTAGTCAGGGAACTAAAATCCCACAAGCTGCACAGCACAGTCAGACAAACAGACTATCAACAAACTGAAAATTCATGGCAATTCCCTGGTGGTCTAGTTGTTAGGACTTGGTGCCTTCACTGCCAAAGACCTGGGTTTAATCCCTGGTCGGGTTACTAAGATCCTGCAAGCCCCACAGTGTGGACAAAATTAATAATGATAATACTAAAAAGTAAGAGGATACCAGGTCTTCCCTGGTTCAGACGGTAAAGAATTTGCCTGCAATGAAGGAGACCCAGGTTTGATCCCTCAGTTGGGAAGATCCCTGGAGAAGGGAATGGCAACCCACTCCAGTATTCTTGCCTGGAGAATCCCATGGACAGAGGAGCCTGGCAGTCTATAGTCCATGGAGTTGCAAACAGGACTGAGCAACTAACTAATACTTTCACTTAAACTTTTCAAGAGGATACACAGGAGAAGAGCTAGGGAGCTCTGCCTCTCATCTAGTTGGGTTTCTATAAATAATTATTTAAGCTGAAAGTGCTGATGTGTGGGATCCACAGATCTCAAAGCAGTGGAGTGGCCAGAGCAGAGCGTGTGTAGGGGGCTGAGTGGGGTGATGGAGGGCGGAGTAGCGCTGGAGAGGCAGGTGGAAGTGGGCCAGGCTGAGAAGCCGGGACTTGACCCTATGAATGACCAGGAGGGTTCATGCCCCAAGTATATTCCAGAAAGGACCCCCAGGTGCCCCGAGGGAGGCATAGAGACCAGAACTGGGTGGAGGGGCTGCTCCAATAACACAAAGTGGAAAGGTGTCTGTACTTGTGATCACACTGGGCCCAGGGTCTCCATCATGAAGGCTCCATCCTGGGCTCCACGTATCCAGCATTTGAAAACCCAATGGGGATGAATTATCGCCCCCCACCACTTTGCCCCACATGTCCCCCTAAATCCTTAGGGAGCTGGAGGCTGGCTCACCCCTTGTGCTCCTGGAGCAGCATCTTCCAGGCTGCTGCCGTCCTGTGCTCACTCACATGGACCCTTCCCATCTCTCCGTAGCTTCATCGGCCATTCTCTCGGCAACATCATCATCCGATCGGTCCTCACTCGGCCTCGGTTCCGGTATTACCTCAACAAACTTCACACCTTCCTGTCACTGTCTGGGCCCCACCTGGGGACCCTGTACAACAACAGTGCCCTGGTCAGCACAGGTAAGATGCCTCCAGCATCGGCACTCCTCAGCATCATGCAGGGCCCAGGGGAGGGCAAAGCAGAGACGGAGGCTCTTCCTAATGGAGCGTCCTGGCTTTGGAGCCAGCCTCTTCAAAGTGGTGGTGCTGGCTGTCTGCCACTGTCCCCGCACCCGTACCCGCCTGCCCTCAGGGCAGACTGGGCTGCTTTATGTCCTCACAGGAGGTGGCCCAGATCCATTTGCTTTCACATTATTACAGAACATAAGCTGGGAACATAGGTTATTTGACACATCGATATATAACAAATGGAAGTTCTTTCCTTTGTCAAGCTGTCTTCTCTCACAAACCAAGGAAGCCAGTTTTGAACAGAAACAAATGATTTAGACCACATTTTTCCCAATAGTAATTTTGAACACTAGTGGAATGTCTCACTGAAAAATGAGACATTACCAGTAATCCTTCCCATCTAGCATATTTAGAGTGATTCTGTGTGGCTCACTCTCCTTATATTTGCATTCACGCACATTTGCATGGCAGTAAGGCTTCCCAGGTGGCTCAGTGGTAAAGAACCCACCTGCCAATGCAGGAGACATGGGTTTGATCCCTGGGTTGGAAAGATCCCTGGGGTAGAAAATGGCAAACCACTCCACTATTCTTTCTTGGAAAATCCCACAGAGAGAGGAGTCTGACAGGCTACAGTCCATGGGGTCACAAAGAGTCAGACACAACTGAACATGCACATCCTCATGTCAATCATAACATATATACACTCTGTGTATTACTTATTTCCTTGCATTTTTATCAAATTCATGTATTTGTGCATGTGACGTAATACTCATCCATGTTAATGTCAGCATAACCAGAGTAAATAGCTGGACTTAGAAATGAAAGGTTGATTTTCACTTTTCTGTATCCTAATTGGATCTGTTCAGTTCAGTTCAGTTACTCATGTCTGATTCTTTCCGACCCCATGGACTACAGCACACCAGGCTTCCCTGTCCATCACCAACTCCAGGAGCTTGCTCCAAACTCATGTGCATTGAGCTGGTGATGCCATCCAACCATCCTATCCTTTGTCATTCCCCTTCTCTTCCTGCCTTCAAAGTATCCCAGCATCAGAGTCTTTTCCAATGAGTCAGTTCTTCACATCAGGTGGCCAAAGTATTGGAGCTTCAGCTTCAGCATCAGTTCTTCCAATGAATATTCAGGACTGATTTCCTTTAGAATGGACTGGTTGGATCTTCTTGCAGTCCAAGGGACTCTAAAGAGTCTTCTCCAACACCACAGTTCAAAAGCATCTATTCTTTTGCGCTAAGCTTTCTTTATAGTCCAACTCTCACATCCATACATGACTACTGGAAAAACCATAGCTTTGACTAGATGGACGTTTGTTGGCAAAGTAATGTCTCTGCTTTTTAATATGCTGTCTAGTTTGGTCATAGCTTTTCTTCCAAGGAGCAAGTGTCTTTTAATTTCATGGCTGTAATCACTATCTGCAGTGATTTTGGAGCCCAAGAAAATAAAGTCTGTCGTTTTTTCCATTGTTCCTCCATCTATTTGCCATGAAGTGATGGTCTTGATGCCATGATCTTAGTGTTCTGAATGTTGAATTTTAAGCCAGCATTTTCACTCTCCTCTTTCATCAAGAGATTCTTTAGTTTCTCTTTGCTTTCTGCCATAATGATGGAGTCATCTACGTATCAGAGGTTATTGATATTTCTCCCAGCAATCTTGATTCCAGCCTGTGCTTCATCCAGCCCAGCATTTCGCATGATGTACTCTGCATATAAGTTAAATAAGCAGGATGATGTTATACAGCCGTGACATACTCCTTTCTCAATTTGGAACCAGTCTGTTGTTCCTTGTTCAGTTCTAACTGTTGCTTCTTGTCCTGCATACAGGTTTCTCAGGAGGCAGGTCAGGTGGTCTGGTATTCCCATCTCTTTTAGAATTTTCCACAGTTTGCTGTGATCCACACAGTCAAAGTCTTTGGTGTAGTCAATAAAGCAGAAGTAAATGTTTTTCTGGAACTCTCTTTCTTGTTCTATGATCCAACAATGTTGGCAATTTGATCTCTAGTTTCTCTGTCTTTTCTAAATCGAGCTTGAACATCTAGAAGTTCTCAGTTCACATACTGTTGAAATCTGGCTTGGAGAATTTTGAGCATTACTTTGCTAGTGTATGAGATGAGTACAATTGTGCGGTAGTTTGAACATTCTTGCCATTGCCCTTCTTTGGGATTGGAATTAAAACTGACCTTTTCCAATCCTGTAGCCACTGCTGAGTTTTCCAAATTTGCTGGCATATTGAGTGTAGCACTGTCACAGCATTATCTTTCAGGATTTGAAATAGCTCAGCTGGAATTCCATCACCTCCACTAGCTTTATTCCTAGTGTTGCTTCCAAAGGCCCTCTTGACTCCAGGATGTTTGGCTCTCATTAAGATCTTTTTTGTATAGTTCTTCTGTGTATTCTTGCCACCTTTTCTTAACATCTTTTGCTTCTGTTAGATCCATATCATTTCTGTCCTTTATTGTGCCCATCTTTGCATGAAATGTTCCCTTGGTATCTCTGATTTTCTTGAAGAGATCTCTAGTCTCTCCCATTCTGTTGTTTTCCTCTATTTCTTGGCATTGATCACTGAGGAAGGCTTTCTTATCTCTTCTTGCTATTCCTTGGAACTCTGCATTCAGATGGGTATATGTCTCCTTCTCTTCTTTTCTCAACTATTTGTCAGGCCTCCTCAGAAAACCATTTTGCCTTTTTGCATTTCTATTTCTTGGGGACGGTCTTGATCACTGCCTCCCATACAGTGTCATGAACCTCTGTCCATAGTTCTTCAGGCACTTTGACTCTCAAATCTAACCCTTTGAATCTATTTGTCACTTCCACTATATAATTATAAGGAATTTGATTAAGGTTATACCTGAATGGTCTAGTGGTTTTCCCTACTTTCTTCACTTTAACTCTGAATTTGGCAATAAGGAGTTCATGATCTGAGCCACAGTAAGCTCCCAGTCTTGTTTTTGCTGACTATATAAAGCTTCTCCATCTTCAGCTGCAAAGAATATAATCAATCTGATTTTGGTATTGACCATGTGGTGATGGCTATGTGTAGAGTTGTCTCTTGTGTTGTTGGAAGAGAGTGTTTGCTATGACCAGTTTGTTCTCTTGGCAAAACTCTGTAAGGAGCATCTTTAAATTTTTTTTTTTTTTGGGGGGGTGTATTTCAGACTGTTTCCTTAGGCTAGATTTATGGAAGGGGATTGAAAAATCAAAGGGTTTGGTTAACTTCATGACTCCTGAAGCCTGTCTCGTAAGATTTTATCTCTGCCTCCAGATTATAACAATATAAATGTACCTCAAACTTCCCAAGGATTTGGTAAATTGCACACTCTCCTTTTTAAGTTAACTAAAAGCCACAGTTGAAGGTTAACCTTTCCCCTATTCTTTTTTTTTTTTTTTTTTTTTTGGTTGGATGTGTTTGATGTGGGTCTGGTTTGGTTGTTGTCCTTCTAGGTTTGTGGCTCATGCAGAAACTGAAGAAATCCGGGTCGCTTTTGCAGCTGACCTTCAGGGATAATGCTGATCTGCGCAAATGTTTCCTCTACCAACTAAGCCAAAAGACAGGTGAGTGGAT